>JASDFA010000027.1:137495833-138841666 GCA_035772735.1 Datura wrightii
CACGGAGGCAGTGCTCCGCGATACACTCCATGACACGGAGCCATTCCACGAAAGACATAATTTTGTACAATTCTCATTTACTATAAATAGGTCCCTTAGCTCCTAAAATCATTTTGTCACGATTTTATTCTGAAAAACCACCTAGGAGTGAAGGGAGAAGTGGGAGAACTCACCTAGGGTTCATCAATTTCATCTTGTCATCTACCAATTCTTGTGAGTATGTTACTTTAACAATGTTTTCTTGTAATTTTACGAACTTGAATGGCTAGAACCCTTCCTCTAGGGTTGAAGCCATGAGTTATGAGTGTGTTTTTACGAATTTGCTTTGGAATTAAGTTATTGATTGTTGTTTTGTCTTGCATTCTTAATTATGGTTGTTTTTATGATTGATCACCATGAAAACACACACGTTAAACTTAGGCAAATGCTTGAGAAAGCAAACCTAGGGAAGAACATAAGAATGTAGGAAGCAAGTTCTTGTCTTCTGATAAGATTTTGTGGTTAGGATAGAATATACCTAATACCTTGTTTGGTTGATACAATGGGAAGAGAGAAAGACACCGGCTTAGATTTGTTACTCCACCACTCACAGAAGTAGTTGTGAAGCTAAGTTTGGTTAAATGGTTGGAGGTACGAAAGTACCCTAATCAATGGCATAACCCCATAAACCACATCCACGTAGTTAATTGCCCACGAACTAGAATTAGCATCCTCGCTCACAATGTAGTAGTGAGGCTAGTTTGTCATGTTTAGAGGTTCGGAAGACCATGAACATGCAATTCTAACTATGTGAGACGACAATTGATAGTTTCATACTTAAACCATTGCAAATCGTAGTATCGCATAATTATCCAGCTTTAACTCTATGTTGCTCCTTGAATGAATTCAGAGTATTTCGTTGACCACAATTAGACTTAATTAAACTCTATCAAAAACTTCTATAATCAACACTTGCGGTATTTAATATCACACTTGAACTCGATAGTTAGCTGAATTGGTCCAGTCCCTGTGGGTTCGACATCCGGCTCTTTAAAAGGGCCACTATATTAGTTGTACGACCCGTACACTTGGGGGAACCATCAGTCGTCACATGTTATGCTTAATATCATGCTAAACACACAAGACATTCAAATCCACCCGAAACTCATCCAGAATCCCCCCGGTCACAACCCAAATACGCTTCAATCATAAAACCCATTCCGGACCTATTGGAATCATCAAATTACCAATATAAGGTTATTTTGATTCTCATGGCTCATAATTTCAACCAAAGGTTCAAATCACTCCAGAATCACCTCGGGATCCATGCATACTACCCAACTAAGTCATAAATCACCATCTGGAACCAACAAAGCTTTAAGAACCCAAACTCGAGCTCGTTAACCTAAAATGTTGACTCTAGTCAAACCTCTCAACCTCAAACCCTCCAAAATCGAAAATTTCAACCGATCTTCGTTAGATCATCTCGAAAATAGTGTCATCCACCTCCGCAAGTCATGAATAAAAAAATGAAGATATGGAAAGGTTCAACCCAAGGAAATGGATCAACAATCAAAAATGACCATGCAGGTTGTTGCATGATCTTGGGCAGATTTATATGCCCAAGTGATACTCAAACGTATCATTTTTACCTTGATTGTTGTGCAATGTGTATATAATATCATGTATTTGGTAATAAAATGCGAATTTATACTAACCAACATGATTAGCATTTATTTTGCAGGATAATGTGATTTTTAAGAGCTAAAATGCGTGTTGGAACTATGTCGGAGTTGGACTTGGATGCGAGCGTGGAAAAGACCTCGGATGGCATATTTTGTAGTGGCTCCGCGATGGTGCCGTGCCACGCTGCCATCGCGGTAGCACACTGCCTGGGCAGAAATTAAAATGGCAATTTCCAGTGTGCCATCGCGTCAGCTCCGTGGCACGGAGACAGGCCTCCGCGATGGCCTCCGTGCCACGTTGAGGCTAATTATCCGGACCATGCAATTTCCAGAGAGGGTCCGCGTCCACGCCGTGTCACGGAGGAAGTGCTCCGCGTTGGCCTCCGTGACACGTTGCTTGTTATTCCGGGAAAAATTTCCCACTAGTATAAATAGCACACTTAGGTTATTTTTAAAGGAGTTTTTTTTAGTTTTAGTTTTTTAGCCTGAGTTCAGAAGTGGGAGCAGGAACGTGGTTTTGTGGCAGTTGAAGAATAGAAAAGATAAGAGTTTTCTTCTCTTCCCTTCTTCTTTCCTTCAATTGTATGCATGATTCACACTCATTCTAGGATGATTAATCCAAGAATGAGTGGCTAATTCCTCTCTTGCTGAGGTTTTGAACTTGTGAAATGAATGTTGGTAATAATTGATATGGTTTCTTCTTCTTCTTGCATGTTGTTCTATTAATTCTTGTGCTTATTACATTCTTGATTGGCCACCATTAATGTATATCTAAAAAGTCCAATTTCACTCGAGAGAGCATGAAATTGGAAAGTTGTGAATTAATAGGGTATTGTTCTTAACTTGATTTGGGAAAATTGGGTTTTGATGTGCTTTCTTGATAGAAATATACTTGAAAGCCGTATTAGTCAATTTAGGAACCGGAATTGTAGTGTTAGGTCATAAATTGCATTTGATCATAGAAATGTAGACGAATGGTTTATGAAGCTAAAGTGAAATTAAATACGGAAGTTTTAATTTCTAGGCAAACGTTCTTGGCTAGCAATATGAAGAAGAAGATGACCAAATTATCATGATTATCAAGTTCATTACTCGTTCTTAACCTTGGCATGTGCATATCCATTGTCTAAACTCAACGTAAATAGTAGTTATTAATTTTAGTAGATAATTAGTTTAGAAACAAAACTTACTCAAATCTTGGTTGGATTGTTGTTAACATAGTTAGAAATAGAGTAGAGATATAGTAAACTAGGCAGTTTTGCATATCTAGAGCAGCCTCCTTGGATCGATACTTGGCTACTTAGCCACTTTATTACTTGTTTGACCACGTACACTTGCGTGTCGGTGTATAATATATACCGAGCAGCAGAGCGCGAACAAGTTTTTGGCGCCATTGCCGGGGAGGCTAGGCGATTTGTAAACTTTTGTTTAGTGTAAATTTACTGTATTTGTATTTTTATTTTCTTAAGTGTTAACAACTTGGTCTTAGCCTGTATTTTGCAGATTTTTATTTCTGTGAACACTGGCAAGGGACAAGGAGCTGGTGGAATCTTACTTAGAGCCAGAACGTGAATTGCATAGTCAACGTAGAGAAGCTCTTCGGAAGAAGTTGCAGTTGCTCAAACAGTCTATGATGGAGCAACCCAATCCACCAGTTGTGCGGGCAGTGTTAGTGCCCGAGGAAGTAGCAGCCAGGCCGGTTCACGAGGTGGCAATCCCACACGCTAATAATGTACATTCCAGCATCCGCAAACCAGAGCCTGGGGGGAGATTTGAGTTAAAGCAAAATATGGTGCAACTTTTGCACACTAGCGGGCAGTTTACCGGTCTCCCTCACGAAGATCCGCAACAACATCTCCAGAACTTTTTGGAGATAAGTGACACTTACATCCCCGCTGGAGTGTCACCTAATTATGTTCGGCTCACCTTATTTCCATTTTCCTTACTTGGTGAAGCCAAGAGGTGGTTAAAAGCTGAACCACCCAACTCTATATCAACGTGGGATGATCTTGCAAAGAAGTTCTTGATCAGATTTTTCCCTTTAGGTAAAACAGCTAAACTTAGAAGTCAGATTCTAAGTTTTAAACAGAGGGAAGGAGAAAATCTTTATCAAGCCTGGGAAAGATTCAAGTCCATGTTGCGGGACTGTCCTCATCATCATCAGTCAAATGAGGTGTTGGTCCACACTTTTATTGAGGGTTTGGAACCCCACACTAAAATTTTGTTAGACTCAGCAGCTGGAGGGCAAGTGCTGGAGAAGACTTATGAGGAGCTGTACACTTTGCTCAACCGAATTTCACAAGGCAATCCGGAATGGAATGCAGATTCTTCAAGAGGTGGAGCAAGGAAAGCAGCGGGAGTGCTTGAAGTGGATGGATTCACAGCTATCGCTGCACAGATAGCTGCTTTGCAAAATCAGTTAAACACTCACTTCAGCAATATGAATTTGAACCAGCCTTCAGCCTCAGTCAATTCAGTCCAACAGATGTGGTGTGAAGTGTGTGGTAGTAGTGAGCATTCAGCTGAATGTTGTGGTGCAAATCCTGATTCTGTCAACTTTGTGGGCAATGCACAGAGGAATCAACAGCAGTTTGGTGGTGGCTACAACTCGAATTGGAGGAATAATCCAAATTTTTCGTGGGGTAGCAACAATCAACAAGGCCAGGGTTCAGGGCAGGGTATGCACAGAAACCAAGGAAGGCAACAAGGCTATCAGAATCAGTTTAGAAATCACAATGCCCCTCCTCCACCACCATCACCGACTATTGAGGAAATGTTCAAGACCATGATTGCCAACCAGGCACAATTGCAGGCTGACTATGTCAAACTGGCGGCCGAAGTAAAGAACAATCAATTGGCAACCAAGGCTCTTGAATATCAGTTTGGGCAATTTGCCAGTGCCCAAAATACTAGACCAAGGGGAGGACTACCTAGCGACACGGATCCCAATCCTAAGCAGGTAAATGCAGTGACCACGAGGAGTGGTTTACAATTAAAGGAGGTGGAACCGGAAAGACCGCCTCAGAAGTCAGGAGCAGCAGATGTTGAGGGAGAACAAACCTCAGATACGGGGAAGACCAAAGAAGCTGAACCAACAAGGCCTCCACCCCCGTTCCCTCAACGACTTAAGAAACACAAGGAGGAGGCGTGTTTCCAGAAATTCATGGAGGTACTTAAACAGGTACATGTTAACTTACCTCTTGTTGATGTCTTGCAGGGTGTGCCAAAATATGCAAAGTATATCAAAGACATCGTGGCCAACAAAAGTCGCTTGACCGAGTATGCCACGGTGGCTTTAACGGAGGAATGCACATCCCGTATTCAGAACAGGTTGCCCACTAAACTGAAGGATCCTGGAAGTTTTACTATCCAGCTGACGATTGGGCAAAGTATCCGAGCTCGTGGGTTATACGACTTGGGGCAAGTATAAATCTGATGCCATCTTAGGTATTCAGAAAGTTAGGGCTAGGGAGTCCTAGACCTACAACAGTGATCTTGCAGCTAGCAGACAGGTCTTTAGCTAAGCCGAATGGCATTGTGGAGGATGTGCTAGTGCAGGTAGGCTCCCTCATTTTTCCGGTAGATTTCATTGTTCTGGATTTTGAGCCAGATGCAGAAGTCCCATTTATTTTGGGACGACCATTTTTGGCAACCGGAAAGGCATTGATCGATGTAGCTGCGGGTCAACTCACGATGCGAGCACACGACAAGGTTGAGGTGTTCGACGTGTACAAGGCACCTAAGCTCCCGACTGTCTATAAGGAACTCTCGGTGATCAACGTGATTGATCATGGGAATGCAAATGGATTGAGTGATTCCCGAGAGTTACTAGGTAGGCCACCAGACAAGGTTGAGAACTACTGGGGAGATGACCATGATCGGGTCAAATCGTCCATCTCCCTAGTAGAAAATTGAGCGTAAAGGTTGTCGAGCCGCGACGTTAAACCAGGCGCTGCACGGGAGGCAACCCGTGAAAAATATTTTCCTTTCTTTTTTTCCTTAGTGTAAAGTTTTTCTTTTATTTTATTTTCTCTTCTTTTTCTTCACTAGGTTTAAATGTGCATTTTAATTAGTAATTTTTATTCTTTTAGTAGGGAATCTAGTCATTTAACCAATTTTTGTTTAGTGAGGTGATTTTCAGGTATACCGGAGGAAAAATACGTGGAATCGAGAAAACGAGGCGAGGAATGAAAAATAAAATTTGATAGTGAAACAGAGCACTAGTGCGTTGGCGCCGTGTCACGGAGGCAATGCTCCGCGTTGGCCTCCGTGACACGTTGAAGGCAAAGCTGGAATTTTTTTAAAATTCCAGTAAGCCAATGCGTTGGCTCCGTGTCACGGAGGAGGGCCTCCGCGTTACCCTCCGTGACACGTTGCCCTTATCCCAGTGCCGGGTCACACCGGGTTTCCGGGTGACCCGCGTGTTTTCTTAATAAAAACCCCCGATTTTGCCCCTATTTTCCCCATTCCCTCTTCCCTCCGCGACCAAACACCCATTCCCCTACCCCCAAGCTCCGTGCCACGTTAAGAGGCAAGGAAAACGTCAAGTCTTTATCGATTCTTCAATTCCAAGGTATGTTTTCATCGTCTATCTCAAATTTTTGGCGATTTTTGTCAATTTTGAGCATGTGAGGTGAGATATATCACCCTAGGTAGAAATTAAACATGACGTGAATTATTTTGCGATTGATTGTGTTCGGATTGTTGTAGTTGACGGGTGAACTTATCAATTGATTGAATAATTCATTGTTGATTGTCGAATTGAGTTCTAGGGCTTGGGGTTGTTGAATTTTAACTTGGGTAACTTGATAGTTTGACGAAATTGATGCCGGGGTGTGTTTATTATTTGAGATAAGTCGTGATAAATATTGTATAATTGGTGAAAGACGACTAATTCTCGATTTTTAGTGGGACATTGCGTAATATGTGAATTGGTTGAATTGCTTAGATTAGTGTATATAAAATGTTTGTATTGTTGTTTCTATTTGGTTGTTGTTATTGTTGCTAAGTGCCATGGGTGAATAGCTGTCGATGGTAGGATTGGGTTAGCTGTATGAAGTCTGAGTAGTTCGCTAGCCGTTATGCTGTCGAATTTTTGTGAACGCACTAAGCAATATGTTTATAGTGATTGTGTTTGGGGTGTAAATAGATCTATCCTTGCTAACATGTTGTAAATATTGTTAAAGACTAAGTGTGGGGTAAATTTTGTTTAACCCGACCTTAGCCAAAACTAACAAGTTTTTAGCTTAACGTTGTGCTTGTCTGTGTAAATTGACAGGTACAATGGCCAGCCGACAAGATAAAGGCAAGGGTGCTTCAACCTCAGGCACCGGCAGAAAGAGAATGAGACTGGGCACTGCTGTCCCAGCTGCACCTGCTATTCCACGCGGTCAACACCGTCGATACGGAACACGATGGGTTACCGATGAAGGGAAGAAGTGGTACGCAAAGCATAAGGAGAACAAGTACTTCCCGGAGGAACATATTGCAAGGGAACCACTTGCACAGGAGTTCCCTCGCATCGTACAGAGGATTGAAGCAGCTGGGCTCAGCTTTATTTTTCAGGAGCCCACGGAGTGCAACCTTCACTTGGTCCGGGAATTTTATGCCAACTGGAACCCGGCCATCAGAAGCCACACTATTAAAATCAGAGGGCAGATTGTCACTCTGGAACCCCAGCAGCTGAATGCCATCGTTGGAGCGCGGGACACAGACGCCCACGTTCTCCGCCAGCTCAACATCACCCCATCGTACACCGACATCAGACGTACGTTGTGCGGGGCTCGATCCACAGCCCGATGGAGTAGACACAAAGAGAGGGGTTACCACCAGACTCTGCCTTATTCGCAGATGAACAAGGAGGCCAGAATCTGGCTAAAAATTGTATGTTCGTGTTTGATCCCGGGAGTACATATGACAGACGTGACCCGGGACCGTGTCTGCCTGGTGTATGCCCTTATGAAAGGGCTTGAGATTAATGTGGGGGCGGTTATAATATCCGCCATGAAGAGCGCCAGACTACACCAGGGCCACAGATACGGGTTTGGCGGACTCATCACCACCTTCCTCCGAGGCCTCGACGTTGAGGAAGAAGCCTTGGATTACATTCCGCAGTTGGAGCGGCGGGCCCTTGATGTGACAAAGACCAAGGCCCCCGACACTACACACGGACCTGTGCTGACTCTGGGCAAGCGACATGCTCGTGAAGACCAGTATATGGCCCGTATGTTCGGTATGCAGATGCTGCAGCTACGGATAGGTGGGAGACCAGCCACCGAGGATGAATTATGGCAGCTGGAGCTGGACTACCCTTTTGGCGAGAACGCTAGAGCTTTATGCAAGGTGGGGCCAGCCTTTGTGGAGCCGACTGACGACGACGTCCCTACTGATGAGGAGACACGTCGTGAGGACTCTGATGTGGAGTCCGATGACGGCGAGGGAGCTGATTCAGATATGGGCGACGAGGCCGCAGCACCGGATGAGGAAGTCGAATATTTCGACTGAGCAGGGAGTTTCACCACCCAAAATTTTGTGCTTTGTATTTTTGTGAACACTGAGGACAGTGTTCGATTTAAGTTTGGGGTGGGGAGTAGTTAGGTGCTGGGTCATAGGCTCTAAATCTGCTGTATATTCTTCTTTGACGTTTGTGTATGTCTGTGCTTTCCCTGTTGTTGTGAACTGATTTGTGAATGATGTGTATATATTTGTTTATGGCTAATGATGTGTGTCTTTAAAAAGTTATGGTTGCCTTTGTAAATATTTTGTAAATTTTGTAAATATTTTTTTCTCTATCGATGTGATCGATATTTTTCAAAATTTTTGCGAAAGGATGTTGCACTTATCAACATATTTTGTAAATATTTTTTTCATCGAAATGATCGATGTGTTGCAAAAAATTTTGAAGTTTTATTTTTGGGTTTCTCGGAGTTTGTTTTCGGTTCTTTTACCGAGAATAGTCCCATTGAACCGATGTCATAGTTAGTGAACATTCCCTATGATGGATGGATGACGACCGTCTTAAGGGAAATGTAGTCGATAGGAGTAGATGATTTGTTTTTAGTTTCTTTGGTGGATTGCATCAATAAACTGTAGTTGCTTATGGTTGCTAAAATTTTGTTGCGTGTGTAATTGATGTTCGAAATGCGAAAGTGATTCGTTTGAAAGCATGTAATTGTGTAAATATGTTGAGTTACCTAGGCTATAGAATTTGGTTCATTATGATTGAGGCTTAATCTTGAATTCATGTACTTGACTAATTAAAGAGTCTGTGAATGCATCTTGATTCGAGCATGTGCATGAAGTGTGAGTGAGGTTTTGCTATTCCATGTCATTGTGAATTGTCTAGAACTTGCCTGGCGTGTATACAAAGCGAAATGAAGGAGGTGTAGTGTCGGAAAGGATGTAGGCATTTCTTTGTTTTAACCGTTAGTTTCCATTTTTTTCTTGTCAAGTTCTACCTTTTTATATGTTGTACACCCTAGTTAGCCCGTTGAGCCTTTAGCCGATTTCTTTCTTTTGTCCAGAATTGTATGAACTAAGCTTTATTCCTTCTTTTCATTAGCCTTAAAGTCTATAAGAAGCTCTTAAGCGCTTACAAAGAACAAAAAAATTGTTTCCCAAAGTGTTAAAGAGTGAAAAGAGTGAAAAGAAAAGAAAATCAAAGTGAGGAAAGAAAAGATGGTGTTGAAGAGGCACTAGTTGTAATTAAATGAAATTGAGGGTACATGAAAACCTTCCGTTTGGGGTCAAGTGTGCCTGATGAAATGGGCTGTATGAAAGTAAACCAGCATGAATGGGAGAAAAAGAGAAAAGAGAGGAACAATGTCCATGAGTCGATGGGAATGAGTTGAAAAGGTGCTTAAGGATGCTAGCAACTATTATTGGCTAATCCAATATATATATACTAGATCCATAGCCCAGTTACAACCCATTAAAAGTCCTATTTGATCCTACACTGCATTTCTTTATATTAGTGGAGTAATACACTAAGGGCAAGCCTATGGGTCATGACATGATGCATGTGAATTCTTTTGGGAGAGAGAGTGAAATTAATTTCTATATGCCCCTACGTGCATGTTTGTGTGTTGCACGAGCATAAAAGGGGAAGTTTCTCTCGAGTTGTGAGAGTACATGCTTGATGAAAGATTGATTTTCGTGTCGGATTTCTTGATTAGTTGATTTGCATGAGTTTGCCGATATCAAGAATCAATTCTTAAAAGTCTAGGAAGCCTCGATGTATTAAGGTCATTGTCTTGTACGACCAAGCATGTTTTCTTGATGATTTGCAAAAATCGAATAATCGGTATGACCGTAACGTAAATGGTTGCACCATAGTGACAAAGGTTGAGATGTGATGTGCATGATTTGTGTATGTGTTGTTCGAGGACGAACAAGGATTTAAGTGTGGGGTAAGTGATCTTGGGCAGATTTATATGCCCAAGTGATACTCAAACGTATCATTTTTACCTTGTTTGTTGTGCAATGTGTATATAATATCATGTATTTGGTAATAAAATGCGAATTTATACTAACCAACATGATTAGCATTTGTTTTGCAAGATAATGTGATTTTTAAGAGCTAAATTGCGTGTTGGAACTATGTCGGAGTTGGACTTGGATGCGAGCGTGGAAAAGACCTCGGATGGCATATTTTGCAGTGGCTCCGCGATGGTGCCGTGCCACGCTGCCATCGCGGTAGCACACTGCCTGGGCAGAAATTAAAATGGCAATTTCCAGTGTGCCATCGCGTCAGCTCCGTGGCACGGAGACAGGCCTCCGCGATGGCCTCCGTGCCACGTTGAGGCTAATTATCCGGACCATGCAATTTCCAGAGAGGGTCCGCGTCCACGCCGTGTCACGGAGGCAGTGCTCCGCGTTGGCCTCCGTGACACGTTGCTTGTTATTCCGGGAAAAATTTCCCACTAGTATAAATAGCACACTTAGGTTATTTTTAAAGGAGTTTTTTTTAGTTTTAGTTTTTTTAGCCTGAGTTCAGAAGTGGGAGCAGGAACGTGGTTTTGTGGCAGTTGAAGAATAGAAAAGATAAGAGTTTTCTTCTCTTCCCTTCTTCTTTCCTTCAATTGTATGCATGATTCACACTCATTCTAGGATGATTAATCCAAGAATGAGTGGCTAATTCCTCTCTTGCTGAGGTTTTGAACTTGTGAAATGAATGTTGGTAATAATTGATATGGTTTCTTCTTCTTCTTGCATGTTGTTCTATTAATTCTTGTGCTTATTACATTCTTGATTGGCCACCATTAATGTATATCTAAAAAGTCCAATTTCACTCGAGAGAGCATGAAATTGGAAAGTTGTGAATTAATAGGGTATTGTTCTTAACTTGATTTGGGAAAATTGGGTTTTGATGTGCTTTCTTGATAGAAATATACTTGAAAGCCGTATTAGTCAATTTAGGAACCGGAATTGTAGTGTTAGGTCATAAATTGCATTTGATCACAGAAATGTAGACGAATGGTTTATGAAGCTAAAGTGAAATTAAATACGGAAGTTTTAATTTCTAGGCAAACGTTCTTGGCTAGCAATATGAAGAAGAAGATGACCAAATTATCATGATTATCAAGTTCATTACTCGTTCTTAACCTTGGCATGTGCATATCCATTGTCTAAACTCAACGTAAATAGTAGTTATTAATTTTAGTAGATAATTAGTTTAGAAACAAAACTTACTCAAATCTTGGTTGGATTGTTGTTAACATAGTTAGAAATAGAGTAGAGATATAGTAAACTAGGCAGTTTTGCATATCTAGAGCAGCCTCCTTGGATCGATACTTGGCTACTTAGCCACTTTATTACTTGTTTGACCACGTACACTTGCGTGTCGGTGTATAATATATACCGAGCAGCAGAGCGCGAACATTGCACTTCCCGGCTCGACTAATAATTGCACTTCCTGGACTTCTACATACCTGGAACCAAAGGAAGGGATAGGGTGTTACCTTGAACTTACCCATTTTAACCATCATCTCAATCATGGGGAACATCCATAGGGTTTAGAGTAAGGGAATCCTGCACACGAATCATTTAAGAAATCTAAGTTGGGTATATACCTGATATAGCACGATCTTATGAGCCGATAAGGCAAATCTTAGGGACTGAGTTCATAGAGATGAACGTTCTAAGATACATGAGTTCACATACGTAATGAGGGTCATGACATGAAGCTGAATGGGTAATATTGGGATCACTGACTGACGGGGTTACCTATCATCTTTGGGTTGTGAACATAAGCATGAGTTGAGCATCGCATCAAGCGAAACATAAGGAAAACATCTATAGGGGAATGGATGGACTACCCCCAGATACTATTTATAGAACTTTCTTCATAGATAACTCAAGACCTGACTTGGCCCTTCACTTACCATCTCCCTACCTTCCACGAAATAAATCTCATATTGAAATGCACAAATGGATCTTGTACCTCATACAGTAGTTCTCAAAACTAGCAATCATGGTAGTTCGATAGGAAGGCTTATAACATACCTAGGACAACATCTGAGGTTGACTGCCACTTGCTCTTGCCAACTTGTCCTGCTGGGATGGGCGATTTGCTGGAGCTGCTGATCCGGTGATTGGCGCACCGACTATACCCTTGCCCTGCTTGGCCGATGGGAAATTCCTACGCATGTCCGGCCTCCACACATCCGTAACAAGTGTCTAAACCTACCAAACACCGTCTTGTGTGTGTTCTACCATATTTCAGGCATGCTGATTGGCTAGATAAGGCTGCTGGAGAGGTGGCCAGGGCACGGCCTCACTGGTCATCTCGATTGGCTGAAAGGCAATCCATGTGTTTATGTATGGGTTGGCCACAATAGAAGCATACATCTGAACCCACCATGCACTTTCCTAAATGGTTCTTCCCCCAGCACCTGCAAACTGGGTAAATAATCTCCCTCACTCGAGACTTGTATCCCCGAACTTGAGCGAGAGACCTCAATGGGGTTAAGAGCGACTCTCACTACTTGACCCTCGCTGGGAACTCTCCAAGTCTTCAGTCCTGGGCCTTTTGTTCTCCCTTTCTTCCCCCTTACGCTCTCTACCCATATGCAAATGTCATGACCTAAACGAGGGCATGGATTGTAACACGGGACAAGGAGCCCCGAGAGACCCCAAGTCGACCCATGGTATAAGCATACATCTAATCTCAATCAAGAAACTGAATAATAAATAAAATACTCATAGCGGAAGTCTAACTTGAACATAACATCAGAATACGAAATCTGAAGCTGAATACATACATATGTCTGAAAAGCCTCTAAACATGACGAGTTGATAGGAGAAGACCCCAACTAACTCAACAATACTGAAACTGAAATACATAAAGGAAAGTTGAATAGTATAGTCCTCGGGAAATGAGGACTCACCCACAATAAGAATGCTAACAATAACAAGCTAACTACCAGCGGGGCTGAATCTGAGAGTTTGGTCCTGTATCATTAAAAGATACAGTATAGAGTATGCGGTCAGTACGTGGATTGTACGAGAATGCAAGGTAAGTAAAATCGCTAAAGTAAATAAAATCATTTAAAGACAATGCATAATAACATAAACATTAAGAGTCTGAGAGTAGGACTTGCATGCATTCTTTCTGAAATCATGATCTCTTCATAACATAACATAACATTACTTCATAACATCATAACTGAATCGATTGACTCAAAACTGAATTCTGACATTTATAAGTAAAGTTGAACATTGAGTCAAACCTACTTTAAAACATGCATATATATATAAATCTCATGAGTAATGAATATGCATAACTGAAATCATGAGGAACAATGGGAGACTTGTCTTTTAACCGACATACCACGATAGACCTTATGTGGTCCCAACTATCACACTTAAGTGGGTAGAGTCATCCAAAGCCTTGTCAGGGCTAGGGACGATACCATGATATTGATATCAAGCTGAAGGCCCATCCAGGCAGGGGAAGCTCACAAGGGACATCCCAAAGTCATAATGTATCAACCTATATTGGCGCATAGTTCTGAGGCACAGTGTGATCGACCCTTAGCCTGCTCGGTGCTAGACACTACTCCCACAATATGCATAAGCTCTACATCATTTTATAATGAAGCTCAATATCGTCTATTGACGAAGCTAAATGATAAATACATCTCAAATATGAAATCATGCATATGAGAAGCTTTAACTCAAGGCATACCACAAGCTAAAACATAATTGGGAGCCTTCGCTTCGAAACCATATGGTAAGCTATACGTAGGAAAAGTTTAACTCAAAATATATCAGAAGCTGAAAATATAATTGGGGGTCTTCGCTCCAAAACTATGTGGTAAGCTTAATTCGGAAAAATCATCATTCATACTTAACATGTGGGCATCGCCCAAGGCTTTATTATACTAAGAACTACTCAATTCTTATCGATAACATAATTGTAAATATGGGTAGCTTCAAATCATGCTTTTCATCATAATATCTCATCATCATCATATACTCATCACAAATCTCATCTTTCATGAACATTTTATCTATAGCCTTTTAATTCATAAGACTAGAATCATGATTTTAAATTGAAAACATCGTAAAATTTGCCCATGCTTCATATTTCAATAGTGGAATCATAATCGAATCATACCCATGTATAAAAATAGAAGATCCATGCATTTGGGTTAAAACCCCATAGATTAGACATAGGAATTTCATACTTTAGAGAGGGATTGGGCATCGGTGTGAAAGAAATCACCCATTCATAACCTTACATACCTGTTGGTAGCTGATTCTAACACTTCTTTAGATATCCAATAGGAAATTGATAAGAAATCAATGAATGCTAAGCTTGATCACCCTCTCAAGTCTTCTACCTTGCATGCATGAATGAAGGGGGCCTAAAATGAACTTAACCTCTTTAAAAGTCACTATTCATAACTCAAAACGTTGTAGTTTAGTCCCTAGGAACTTAGGAATTATGAAAAAGCCCTTACTAGTTTCACAAAACATAACTGTCAGGGGGTCCTAACGGAGGACCTAATGATTCGTTGCTCAGGATCACGACTCGCAGAGTCGTCCGTGAAGTGCACTGCTTTCACCTGATCTTTTGGGCTCGTCACGGGAAGCCTAACAAATCATTACTGGTGAATTCGACTCGTGGTCACCATTCATGATGTACACTTCCATCATGCAAAATATTTTCTCAAATAGCTGACCACGACCTACCCCATGAATCATGGGGACTGACCACGATTCATGGGGTCCCTTTCGTCAAGTCCACTGCCCCTTTCCCGTTTCTTTCCTTAATCCCCCTCCCCATGACTAAACCAACGACTCGTGGAGCCTAGCCATGAGTCGTGGTCATGCCCGCGGGGGTCTCTTCTTCTCAAGCCTTAAATTTAATCCCCTGGCCTTCCACATGAGTCACATCATGACCCATGGGTTGATCTCATGAGTCTCCTCACGACTCGTTCTGAGTCTGCTACAAAATTTTCACTTTTTCTCCGTATCAACTCCCGGGTCTGATCTTTGGGCTTTAGGGGTATAACAATATCTCCCCCTTAGGAACATTCGTCCTTGAATGTTAGAAAACACACAGAAAAGAAGAGAGAATGCAATTATCATATTCGAACTGATCATTTAAACCAAAATCTGACGTAAGGACTATCTCCTATTTAAACACATAACTGAACTAATTTCATGAATTATATACACATCCATATACATAGAAGAAACTTGCGCACATGAACTGAATAAGACATTAAATAAAGTCTGAGGGAAGAACTGATACCTCAAGTTGAAACTAGGCCAGTAGAGAACAAATGTGGGTATCTAGCCATCATATCTGCTTCGTCTTTGCACGTAGCTCCTTCAACATGCTGATTCCTCCATGACACTTTAACTGAAGCTACTTCCTTATTCCTTAGCCTTCGAACCTGACAATCCAATATTTCTTTCGAAACCTCCTCATAGCTAAGGCTGCCTCTCACACCAACACTGTCCACTGGGATAACTAATGCTGGATCACCCAAACACTTCTTCAAAAGTGTTATGTGAAATACAGGATGTACAAAAGCTAGTTTTGAAGGCAACTCCAACTCATAAGCCACCTTTCCAACACATCTCACTATCCGATATGGGATGACATAGCGGGGACTAAGTTTCCCTTGCCTTCCAAATTGCATCACTCCCTTCATGGGGGACACCCTTAGAAATACCTAGTCATCGACTTCAAATTCTAACTCTCTTTTTTTCACATCCGCATAAGACTTTTGGCGACTCTGGGCAATTTTCAACCTGTCTCTTGTCAACTGAACCTTCTCCATTGCTTCATGAACCAAATCCGACCCCATCATTGCTGCCTCACCAACTTCAGACCATCCAATGGGCGATCTACATCTCCGCCCATAAAGAGCCTCGAACGGCGCCATCTGAGTGCTAGAGTGATAGCTGTTATTGTAGGTGAACTCGATCAGTGGAAAATGCTCATCCCATCTACCTCAAAAGTCAATTATGCATGCTATGAACATGTCCCCGAGGGTCTGGATTGTCCGCTCCGCTTGACCATCTGTTTGCAGGTGAAATGTTGTGTTGAGCTTAATTTGTGTACCCAATCCTTTTTTAAACAACTTCTAAAACTGAGAGGTGAATTGAGTACCCCGATCTGAAATTATGGATAAGGGTACTCCATGAAATTGTACCAACTCCCGAATATATAGTTTGGCATAATCCTCTGCTGAATCCGTGGTTTTAACTGGTAGAAAATGTGCAACCTTGGCCAAGCTGTCTACCACAACCCAAATGGAATCATATTATCGACGAGTACGAGGTAGACCTATGATAAAATCCATATTAATTTCTTCCCACTTCCAAGTAGGAATGCTGATATCCTGAAGCACACCTCCCAGTCTCTAATGCTCAACCTTTACTTGCTGACAGTTCGAACACTTGGCTTGAATTCTGCAATAGCCTTCTTCATGTCATTCCACCAATAGATTTTCCGTAAGTCACAATACATCTTGGTGGCACCTGGATGGATAGAATACCTAGATCCATGAGCCTCATGCAACATCCGGCTCCTCAAATCGCCCACGTCTGAAACACATAAGTAACCCTAGTACCGAAGCACACCATCTCCCCCTTGGGAGAAGACCTCCACCTTCTGACTTCGAACGGCTTCCTTTAACTTCACCAAAATCAGATCCTCATCTTATCTAGCTTTCACATCGGTCACCAAGGATGATTCTGATACATTCTGGACAACAACACCGCCATCACTCAAGTCGACCAACCAAACTCCTAACCTTGTGAGTTGATGTACATCTTTCACCAGCTCCTTCTTCATCTCGTCCACATGGGACACACTCTCCATAGAGAGTCTACTAAGTGTGTCAGCTACCACATTAGCCTTGCCCAAATGGTAAAGGATACTCTTATCATAGTCCTTGAGTAGCTCCAACCACCTTCTTTGCCATAGATTGAGATATTTCTGCGCTAACACATACTGCAAGCTCTTGTGGTCCATAAATACATCCACGTGGAACCCATACAAGTAATGTTTTCATATCTTCAAGGCGAATACCACCGTGTCCAATTCAAGATCATGGGTCGGATAATTCTTCTCATAGACTTTCAACTGTTTGGAGGCATAGGCTATGACTTTCCCATGCTGCATTAATACACACCCAAGTCGATTCTTGACGCATCACAATACACCACAAATCCATCGGTACCCTCGGGTAGGGTCAACACCAATGCTAAGTTAAGTCGAGTCTTCAACTCTTGGAAGCTCTTCTCACAAGACTCCGACTATTGGAACTTCACCTTCTTCTAGGTCAATTTGGTCAAAGGTGCTGCAATCGATGAGAAACCTTCAACAAATCTCTGATAGTAGCCAGCTAAACCCAAGAAGCTCCAAATATCGGAAGGATTCACCGGTCTAGACCAATTATTCACCACTTCTATTTTCTGAGAGTCTACTTGTATGCCCTCACTTGACACCACATGGCCCAAAAATGCCACGGACTTCAACGAAAACTCACACTTGCTGAATTTGGCATAAAACTGGAGGTCCTTGAGAGTTGCAGCACCACTCTCAAATGAGTGGCGTGCTCCTCCTTGCTCCGAGAGTATATCAAGATGTCATCAATAAACACAATCATGAACATGTCCAGGTATGGCTTGAACACCCTGTTCATCAAGTCCATAAAAGTTGCAGGAGCATTCATTAGTCCAAAAGGCATGACTACAAACTCATAATGACCATACTGCAGTCTTGAAAGCTGCTTTGGGATGTCACTCTCCCGAACTCTGCGCTGATGATACCCAGATCTGAGATCTATTTTCGAGAAACACTTGGCACCTTGAAGCTGGTCAAATAAATCATCAATCCTGGGTAGAGGATATCTGTTCTTGACGGTGACTTTATTCAGTTGTCGATAGTCAATACACATGCGAAGAGAACCATCTTTCTTTCAGAAAAATAGAACTGGTGCACCCCATGGGAACTTGCTCGTTCTAATGAAACCCTTATCTGAGAAGTCCTTATACTGCTATTTCAACTCTTTTAGCTTGGCTGGAGCCATTTTGTAGGGAGGAATAGATATAGGTTGCGTGTTGGGAAGAAGGTCAATACCAAAGTCAATCTCCCGCTCAGGATGAACACCTGGCAAATCATCAGGAAAGACCTCTGGATACTCACGTACTACTGGAACCGGCTGGATACTCGGGGTCTCGGACTCAACATCCTTAACCCTGACTAGATGGTACACACAACCCTTACAAATCATCTTCCTAGCCTTAAGGTAGGAAATGAAACGACCTACAGGCACAGCTAAACTACCCTTCATTCTAAGACTGACTCATCCAGAAATCTGAACTCTACTGTCTGGGTTCTATAATTAACTGAAGAATAGCATGCAAATAGCCAATCCATGTCGAGAATCACGTCAAAATCAATCTAGGCTAACTCTATCAAATCTGCTGAGGTGACCTTCTGAAGGACTGAGACTGGGCAACCTCTATACACCCATCTAGCTATAACTGAGTCACCTACTGGAGTAGAAACTGAGAAGGGTTCTAACAAGACTTTGGCACTGACTCCGAAGCTACTGGACACATAAGGTGTCACAAAAGACAAGGTAGCCCCCGGATCTAACAAAGCATAAACATCAATATGAAAAACTCATAACATACCAGTGACCATATCCAGGGAGACCTCCTACTCCTGGAAAGATGCTAAGGCATAGAATCTGTTTTGGCGCTGACCACCAGGGCTAATAGATGCCCCCTGATGAGTTAAGCGTGCAGGAGGGGCTGCTGAACTAGAAGCTGGGCCTTGGCCCCCAACCTGATCCTGTCTCGCTACTGGAAAATCTCTAAGCCTGTATCCAGGCTTCCCACACCCAAAACAAGCATATGAACTTGCCAAGCACTGGCCTGTGTGCCCCCGACGACATCTGTGACAAGTTGGGATGCTAGAATCTGCGTGATTGCTGCTCTGACACCTCGAGCCTGACTCTGGCTCTCTATGATCATGTCTAGGCTTGGATGTCACACTCAATGCCGAAGATGCTAGGAATGATGATCTCTGGTGGGTCGATGTCGGTGCCCACCATCTGACCTTGATTGTGAGAATCTGCGATCATCGGTCCTAGCCCTCTTGGTCTCCCTCTCTCTCAGATATGCCGCCTCCATCTGTTGGGCATACAACACTATTCGTGAAAAATCCATGTCCTGGTGGAGCATAGAGGTCCTACAATCCTTGTCCTAATAGCCCGCTACTCCATGCATGAACCTGCTCACCCATGCCCTCTGATCAACTACTAACTTTGTGCCATATTTCGATAAGCTAGTGAACTCGAGGGCATATTCTTTTACATTCATTCTCCCTTGCGTCAAATTCACGAATTCAGCTACCTTCAGCTCCGTTGTATCATGAGGGAAGAACCGATCCAGGAATGCAATATGGAACTCTTCCCAAGTGACAGTACCTGCTCCGACAACCTTGCTATCCTTCCATTTGCGAAACCATATATGCGCGACCCCTTTCAACTGGTAAGAGGCCAACTCTTCGCACCCAACTCCATTCACCCCCATGCCTTGGGTGATCTTGACAATCTCATAAATGAACTCATGCGGGTCCTCATCTACCTCGGACCCAAGGAACTCCGGCAGGTTCATCCTCAAGAAGTCTCTGACTCGAGTTGTCGTTGCATTACCATTTTGTGAAACGTATGCAACGCCCTGCTGATTGACCTGAGCGGTCAAGGCCTACGCAAGAATCTGAATAGTGGCTCAAAACTCAGCATGAGCGACTGCCTCTGGTGCCTGGTGCTCCTGAACTGGTAGGGCTTGTTGGTGCCCATTACCATTTCCATCCTCGTGGACTTCACCACTCCCACTTCTCCTACCATTCACTCTTCGAGAAGCGATGATTTTACAATCTCGAATATCACGAATTAGAAGGATAGAAAGTCTTTTCATCGCACGGCATAGATTATGAAAGAAGGGAACATTTCCTAAACGTCTCGTAGTCTCTTCTCATAAGTGTGGCGCGCTTAAAACCCATGAAAAAGACTCTACTTAACATGGCTTTCAGAAACCCTAAGAAACTTCAAACCTATTGCTCTGATACCAAGTTTGTCACAACCCAAATGGGGGTCTGGATGGTAACACGGGACAAGGATCCTCGAGAGACCCCAAGTCGACCCATGGCATAAGCATACATCTAATCTCAATCAATAAACTGAATAATCAAAAAGATACTCATAGAAGAAGTAAAACTTGACATAACATCAGAATAAAAAATCTGAAACTGAATACATACGTATGTCTGAAAAGCCTCTAAACATGACAAGTTGATGGGACAAGACCCCAACTAACTCAATAAAACTGAAATTGAAATACATAAAGGAAAGCTGAATAGTCTAGTCCTCAGGAAATGAGGACTCACCTACAATAAGAATGTTAGCTCTAACAAGCTGACTACGAGCGGTGCTAAAACCTGAGAGCCGGGTCCTGTATCATGAAACGATACGGCATAGAGTATGCGGTCAGTACATGGAATGTACCAAGAATGCAAGGTAAGTAAAACTGCTAAAGTAAATAAAATCATTTAAATACAATACATAAAATAACATAAACATTAAGATTCTAAGAGTAGGACTTACATGAATTCTTTCTGAAATCATGATCTCTTCATAACATAACATAACATTACTTCATAACATCATAACTGAATCGATTGACTTAAAGATGAATTCTGACATTTATAAGTAAAGTTGAACATTGAGTCAAACTTGCTTTAGAATATGCATATATATATATATATAAATCTCATGAGTAATGAATATGCATATCTGAAATCATGAGGAACAATGGGAGACTCGTCTTTTAACTGACATACCATGATAGAGCCTACGTGGTCCCAACTATCACACTCTAGTGGGTAGAGCTGTCCAAAGCCTTGCCAGGGCTAGGGACGATACCATGATATTGATATCAAGCTGAAGGCCCATCCGGGCAGGGGAAGCTCAAAAGAGAGGTCCCAAAGTCATAATATATCAACCTATGTTGGCGCGTAGTTCTGAGGCACAGGGTGATCGACCCTTAGCCTGCTCGGTGCTAGACACTACTCCCAAAACATGCATATGCTCTACATCATTCTATAACGAAGCTCAACATAGTCTATTGACAAAGCTAAATGATCAAATGCATCTCAAATATGAAATCATGCATATGAGAAGCTTTAACTCAAGACATACCACAAGTATTTGGGTTAAAACCCCATAGATTAGATATATGAATTTCATATTTTAGAGAGGGATTGGGCATGGCTGTGTAAGAAATCACCCATTCATAACCTTACATACCTATTGCTAGCTGATTCTAACACTTCCTTAGATGCCCAATAGGAAATTGATAAGAAATTGATGAATGCTAAGCTTGATCACCCTCTCAAGTCTTCTACCTTGAATGCATGAATGAAGGAGGTCTAAAATGAACTTAACCCCTTTAAAGGTCACTATTCATAACTCAAAATGTCATAGTTTCGGCCCTAGAAACTTTGGAATTACAGAAAAGTCCTTACTAATTTCGCAGAAAATAACTATCAGGGGGTCCTAACGAAGGACCTAGTGATTCGTTGCTCAGGGTCACGACTCACGGAGACGTCCGTGAAGTGTACTACCTCACCTGATCTTCTGGGCTCGTCACGGGAAGCATAACGACTCGTTACTAGTGACCACGACTCGTGGTCACCATCCATGATATACACTGCCATCATGCCAAATATTTTCTCAAATAGTTGACCACGACCTACCCGATGAATCATGGGGACTGACCATGACTCATGGGGTCCCTTCCGTCAAGAAAACTGCCCCTTTCCCTTTTCTTTCCTTAATCCTCCTCCCCACAACTAACCCAATAACTGGCGGGGCCTGGCCACAATTTATGGTCATGCATATGGGGGTCTCCTCTTCTCAAGCCTAAAATTCCATCCCCTGGCCTTCCCCACAAGTCACATCACGAATTGTGGGTTGATCTTACGAGTATTCTCACGACTCGTTCTGAGTCTGCTGCAAAATTTTCACTTTTTCTCTGTATTAACTCCCAGGTATGATCTTTGGGCTTTCAGGGTATAACATCGAATCACCAAACTTAGATGGGCTCTTCTTCGTGAGTTCTTGAACCCTAGTAAATGTCGCCTCTCCCGTAGGATTCACTGATGCGATAGTTTGTTGTTTAGGCTGGGTGATCATGGCTTGTATCAACACTCTGAGGGCAGCCCCAAGTTCTGCATCCGTAACTTGCATGGGATCCATTGGAGTTGGTGGGGCTGGCTGACTCCCATTGTTGTTCTGAGAATACATGTGTCTGCACACGCGTATAGCATGAGTTAGAGGAAGGGAGAGAGTCGAACTCATAGCACGATATAGAGTCATTAAAGAAGGGAACATTTCCTAAACGTCTCATAGCCTCTTCGTTATAAGTGTGGCGCGCTTCACACCCCTGAAAAAGACTCCACTTAACGTGGCTTTCAGACACTCTAGGACACTTCTAAACCTATTGCTCTGATACAAATTTTGTCACGACAAAACATAGGTCCGGATTGAGACACGAGACAAGGAACCCCGAAAGGCTCCAAGTCGACCCATGGCATGAAAATAACATCTAACTCAGGAATATAAAGTAGAAGATCAACATATCTAACTGATCTCGGGCAAAATAGCATGCCCGAGTGATGCTTTATAACTTAATTTAGTCTTGTTTAGCTAATTAATTATTTACATTTTCATGTGATTTTATATAAATGTGAATATATGTACTAACCAACATAATTAGTCCTTGTTTTGTAGGTTTAAATGAATTTGAGGAACCAATTTATAAGTTGGAGAAGTAGAGGAATGGAGTCGAGAGTAATTTGCAAAAGTCGGCAAGAAGCATGCCTTGGCAAGGCTGGCCGCGCCAGGCAGCGTGCCATGTTCTGTGTGTGCCGCACCCAGCACCGTGCCACGCACATGCTAGGCTCGAGAGGAAGGCAGCAAGCAAGCAGGCATCCTGCGCGCCAGCGCCGTGTCACGCCAGGCGACCTGCGCGCTAGCGCCCTGCCATTGCGCTGCATGAGCAGCGTGTCACGCCGGCCATCACGGCAAGCCTCAACATCTTGGCATCATGAGGCGATGAACATGCAATTCTAACTATGTGAGACGAAAATTGATAGTTTCATACTTAAACCATTGCAAATCGTAGTATCGCATGATTATCCGGCTTTAACTCTATGTTGCTCCTTGAATGAATTCAGAATATTTCGTTGACCACAATTAGACTTAGTTAAAATCTATCGAAAACTTCTATAATCAACACTTGGTATTTAACATCACACTCGAACTTGATAGTTAGCTGAATTGGTCCAGTCCCTGTGGGTTCGACATTTCGATTCTTAAAAAAGGACCACTATATTACTTTTACGACCCGTACACTTACGGGCTCAACAAGTTTTTGGCGCCGTTGCCGGGGACTCGGCGAAGTTTTGATAATTTATCTATTTTTGTGTGATTTTTAAATTTCCTTAAGTGTTGAGAAACTTGGTCTTAGTATGACTTATTGCAGGTGACAGGTTGTCTTGCCGAGCTGGCTAAGAATAGAGAGCTTGTGGAACCGTTGCTTGAACCTGAACATCAAATCCATTTGCGAAGGAGAGTAGCTCTAGAGAAAAAGCTGAAGAGACTTCAATAGAAGGTACAACAACAACCACCCGCAGGACAAGCACAATTGTCACCGGAAGCAAAGGCAGCTAGTCAAGTTCGCGAAGTGGCAATCCCACAAGCGACTAATGTGAACTCTAGTATCCATAAACCGGAGCCTGGAGGGAACTTTGAATTGAAGCAGAACATGGTGCAGCTGTTACATTCTAGTGGTCAATTCACTGGGATGGCACATGAGGACCCGCAGCAGCACTTACAGAACTTTCTTGAGATTAGTGACACGTTTGTCCCCACCGGCGTGTCCACGGATTATGTCCGACTTACCCTCTTCCCATTTTCACTGTTGGGAGAGGCAAAGAAGTTGTTTAAAGCTGAGTCACCAAACTCCATAACTTCTTGGAATGATTTGGCAAAGAAGTTCCTTATCAGGTTTTTTCCTTCAGGCAAGACTGCAAAGTTGAGAAGTGAAATACTAAGTTTCAAGCAGAGGCCTGATGAGAATTTATATTTGGCTTGGGAAAGATTCAAGTCATTATTGAGAGACTGTCCCCATCACCAGCAATCAAATGAAGTGTTGGCTCATACCTTTGTAGAAAGTCTAGACCCACACACGAAAATTTTACTAGACTCTGCATCGGGTGGGCAAGCCTTAGAGAAGACGTATGATGAGTTGTACACTTTGTTGAACAGAATTGCACAGGAAAATACAGAGTGGCACAGCGAGTCATTGAGAGGGGCAGGAAAGAGATAAGGGTTGATAGAGGTAGATGGTATGAATGCCTTGGCAGCACAGCTAGCTTCGTTCCAGCATCAGATGATGAATCAGTTCAATAAACTGAGTATGAACCAACAATAGGGCAAGGTTAATGCAGTTCAGCAAGCTCCAAGTTAGTGTGAAATTTGTGGTAATAATGGGCACAATGAAGAATATTGTGGAGCCAATCCGGAATCATTAAATTTTGCTGGGAATGTGCAGAGGAACAATCAGAATTTTGGACACAACTACAACAAGAATTGGCAGAGCCAATCGAATTTTTCTTGGAGTGGGAATCAAAAGCAAAGTTATCAGCAACCTCAACAGCAGCAGTATCAGCATAATAGGAAGAATGATGGCCAGTTGAGCAGCAATATTGAGTAAACGTTGCAGAAAATCATGGAGACCCAGACTCAGTTAGCTGAAAATCAGGCGAGGATGGCATCAGACTTAAAGAATCAGCAAGTGGCCACCCGCAATCTAGAAAAGCAGATGGGTCAGATAGCAGCTGCTCAAAACATTAGACTGCAGGGAGGACTACCAAGTGACACAGATCCTAAACCCCGGTAGGTTAATTCCATCAGTCTGAGAAGCGGCAAGCAATTAGCTGATGCAGTGCCTAAAGAGAAGAGAAATGAGGTGCAGCCGGAATCGGTTAGACCAGGACCATCCAATGACAAGGGAGAAAATCAGAGTGTTGTGCAACAAAATGCACAATCTTTATTGCAGCCAGCATAAAGACCACCACCACCATTCCCTCGTAGAGTCAGAAAGAGCAAGGAGGAGGAATGCTTCAAAAAGTTCTTTGAGATTTTCAATGAACTTCACGTAAATTTGCCTCTTATTGATGTTTTGCAGCGAATGCCCAAGTATGCGAAATACTTGAAAGACGTGATGGACAACAAAGTCAGATTGGTGGATGTCCAGACGGTAGCACTGACTGAGGAGTGCAGTTACAGGGTATTGAGCAAGATTCCGAAGAAGCTCAAAGACCCAGGGAGTTTTATCCTCCCCATACAAATTGGTAAAGATGAGGTGCTATGAGCTTTGTGTGATCTAGGGGCAGCAGTTAATCTAATGCCCCTATCGTTATTTAACACCCTGGGGTTGGGAAAACCAAGGCCAACAAGGTTGATGCTGCAGCTGGCAGATAAGTAGTGAGTGACACCTGATGGAATAATAGAGGACCTTCTCATCAAAGTGGGTAAGTTTATTATACCTGCTGATTTTATTATCTTAGATTTTCATGTTGATGACCAGGTACCCTTAATCTTGGGACGGCCATTCTTGGCCACCGGAGGAGCGGTGATTGACTTGAGAGCAAGGACACTGAAAATGAGGGTCGAGGATGAAGAAGAACTCTTTCGAGTATACCAAGAAATGAACCCATCCATGCACTACAGAAACCTTTGTCAGGTTAGTGTGCTGTTAGAGGATGAGTGTGGGGTGGGGGATTCATCAGGTCCATGGCCAAAGGCAATGACAAGGGTTCAACCCGAGTCTAATAAAGGGTTTCAGAGTGTGAAGAAGTTGGAGAAAGAGAGGAATAGAGTGGAGGCTGTTTCCTCTAAAAATCAAAAGAAAAGGAGATGGTTCTCGAACGGGAACCCAGGTATGAGGATGTCCTGAAAAGGACAGTCCACATCGTTTCGTGACGTAAAATAAGGCGCTTCTTGGGAGGCAACCCAAGGGTACCACATGTACAAATTGTGATTTTTTTGTTGGTGTTGATTTTGTTATTTTCATTGTGTTTGTGTTTTGGTGGAAACGTTAAGCACAGATGGAGGAGAAGTCTGAGTACCCGCAGAGGAGGAAGCTAAAAAGCATGGACGATAAAAAGTGTGGGGTCGACACACACCTATGCAAAGTTGAAGAAAAACATGTTGTTAGCTAGGCCGAAAGGCCTCAGGAAGTATTTCTCACCCTCTTTAAATTTTAATTTGATGCTATGAGGACATAGCATGATTCCAGTGTGGGGTGAGGGAAATTTCAAGGAAAATTTAAAAAAAAATTGTGCTTAATGATATTTGGTGAATTAATGCTTGAAAAAAAAATATTGAAAGAAATTTTTTTGAATTAAGCATGACTTCATCACCCGTTGGTTTTTCTTTTCGGTTCTTTTTCGACGGGGGGTCTTTGAACCGAAGAATAAAAAAAATTCCTTCTCTGTATATAATGTTTTTAGTCATAGTTAGGGACTGTTTCCGACGATGGATGGATGATGATCGTCTTGAGGAAAATTAGTCAAAAGGTTTTGGTTTTTGAACCCGTAGCTAATTGATGGCTTGATGTTCTTGTTATGCGCTATACATGATTGTAAGATACAAGTGTGGTTAGTGTTGAAGCATGTGAGAAGTGTATAACTTTGTTTGAGACACTTAGGCTCTTGATTGTGGCTCGATGTGATTGAAGCTTAATTCTGAATTCTTGTGATTAGTTGAGTTAAGAGTCTGCTGAATGTGTCTTGATTTGAGCATGTGCCATGAGTGTAAGGTTTTTGAGTATTCTGTGCTATTGTGGAGTGTCTAGAACTTGCCTGGTGTGTTTATAAAATGAAATGAAGGATGTGAATTGTAGGAGATGATTTAGGCATTTCTTTGAAAAAAGCTAAATGTTATCCCTCACTCTACCTATCTTGAATATTTAATCCTAGTGAGCCCCATTGAGCCTTAAGCCTATTCTTTGATAGCTACAACATAAGCTTAATCCTTTTTCTTTCATTAGCTTTGAATTTGATCCCAAGATCCTAAGCGCTTAAGGGAAAAATCCAAAAGAGTGAAGGAGTGAGAAGCATGAAAAAGAGGAAAAAGTAGCAGTTGTAAAAGTTGAGAAAGGTCAAGGGTGCACTTGTTTGAAAAGGATGGAATATTGGTAGGGAGCAAGAGAACAAATTAATGAAAAAGTTACTTATAGAACTCCTTTCTTATAAGCTAAGAGTGCCTAAAGAAATGGGAAACAAAAGAGCAAAAGGAAAGCTGAAAAAAGATAAAGGTGAAGTAAGAGAAGGGAAGTTTGTAATGAGTGCGTGATGTATTAAAAGCGCTTAGGGAAGATAGTCACTATTACTGGCCAGAATAGTACCTACCCGTCCCTTAGCTTACATTACAACCCATTAAGTCCTATTTGATCTTACGGTCATACATCCTTAAATTAGTGGAGTAAAATACTAAGGGCAAGTTTATGGGTCACTATATGATGCATGTGAATTCTTTGTGAGAGTGAGCGTAATTCTATTCATGTACCCCCACATGTTGTGATTTAAAAAATTTTTGCGTGTGAAAATGGGTAACTCTCTTGCTGTGAGGGAACATGTTGAATAAAGGATATAATTCATGTTGGATTTCTTGCTCGGTTGATTTACATGAGTTTGCGAAGATTAAGAGTCGATTCTTGAGGTTAGGAAGTCTTAACATAGTTATATTTCATGTCAATGATTAAATCGTGCATGCTCTACTTTTAGCTTGCTATCTTAAATAATCATTATAGCCATAGCTTGAATTATCTTGCTAAATTAGCTATGTGTGAGTCTTCATGTGCATGAGATGTAAAAGGTTTGTTCGAGGACGAACAAGACTTTAAGCGTGGGGTAGGTGATCTCGGGCAAAATAGCATGCCCGAGTGATGCTTTATAACTTAATTTAGTCTTGTTTAGCTAATTAATTATTTACATTTTCATGTGATTTTATATAAATGTGAATATATGTACTAACCAACATAATTAGTCCTTGTTTTGTAGGTTTAAATGAATTTGAGGAACTAATTTATAAGTTGGAGAAGTAGAGGAATGGAGTCGAGAGCAATTTGCAAAAGTCGGCAAGAAGCATGCCTTGGCAAGGCTGGCCGCGCCAGGCAGCGTGCCATGTTCTGTGTGTGCCGCACCCAGCACCGTGCCACGCACATGCTAGGCTCGAGAGGAAGGCAGAAAGCAGTCAGGCATCCTGCATGCCAGTGCCGTGTCACGCCAGGCGACCTGCGCGCCAGCGCCCTGCCATCGCGCTGCATGAGCAGCGTGTCACGCCGGCCATCGCGGCAAGCCTCAACATCTTGGCATCATGAGGCGATTTCCAGTTTGCATCCGCGTTACCTCTGTGTCACAGAGGCAGTGCTCCGCGATACGCTTTGTGACACGGAGCCATTCCACGACAGGCATAATTTTGCAAAATTATCATTTACTATAAATAGGTCCCTTAGCTCCTAAAATCATTTTGTCACGATTTTATTCTGAAAAACCACCTAGGAGTGAAGGGAAAAGTGGGAGAACTCACCTAGGGTTCATCAATTTCATCTTCTCCTCTACCAATTCTTGTAAGTATGTTTCTTTAACAATGTTTTCTTGTAATTTTACGAACATGAATGGCTAGAACCCTTCCTCTAGGGTTGAAGCCATGAGTTATGATTGTGTTTTTACGAATTTGTGTTGGAATTAAGTTATCGATTGTTGTTTTGTATTGCATTCTTGATTATGGTTGTTTTTATGATTGATCACCATGAAAACACACACGTTAAACTTAGGCAAATGCTTGAGAAAGCAAACCTAGGGAAGAACATAAGAATGTAAGAGGCAAGTTCTTGTCTTTTGATAAGATTTTGTGGTTAGGATAGAATATACCTAATACCTTGTTTGGTTGATAAAATGGGAGGAGAGAAAGACACCGGCTTAGAATTGTCACTCCGCCACTCGAAGAAGTAGTTGTGAAGCTAAGTTTGGTTAAATGGTTGGAGGTACGTAAGGACCCTAATCAATGGAATACCCCATAAACCACATCCACGTAGTTAATTGCCCACGAACTAAAATTAGCATCCTCGCTCTCAATGAAGTAGTGAGGCTAGTTTGTCGTGTTTAAAGGCTCAGAAGGCCATGAACATGCAATTCTAACTATGTGAGATGATAATTGATAGTTTCATACTTAAACCATTGCAAATCGTAGTATCGCATGATTATCCGGCTTTAACTCTATGTTGCTCCTTGAATGAATTTAGAATATCTCGTTGACCACAATTAGACTTAGTTAAAATCTATCGAAAACTTCTATAATCAACACTTGCGGTATTTAACATCACACTCGAACTTGATAGTTAGCTGAATTGGTCCAGTCCCTGTGGGTTCGACATTCCGGTTCTTAAAAAAGGGTCACTATATTACTTGTACTACCCGTACACTTGCGGGCTCAACACTAACATATGAAAGTCTGAACATAACATGAAATATGAACATACAACGCAAGTCTGAAGCTAAATACAACCTATATTTGAAAAGCCTCTAGGTCTGATGAGCTGATGGGACAAGACCCCAACTAACTCTCTAAGTCGAAAAATTGAAAGACGTAATACAACTGATAAGGTAGGGCCCTCGCAAGATGAGGATTCACCAATAGATACTGAGAGTAGCTAACTATGGAAGTCTGACTAGCGGGACTGAGCCTGGATGTCGGAGCCTGTATCATGAGATGATACAGCATAAAGTATACGGTCAGTACATGGAATGTACCGAGTATGCAAGATAAGTTAAACGGACAGTTTAAAATACATAAGAGTTCATGAGAGTTGGACAACATGATCATAACGTAAATATCATAATGTAAACATAAGGCTCAAGATTTTTAAAACATTTCTAAATCATTCATAATCATAATCATAAGAGAAAAACGTTATTAAACATGGCTTGAGGCAAAGTATATAATCATAACCATACACAAATCATGAAGAACAGTGGGAGATTCTTATAACCGACATACCCCATATGAGCACACATGGAGCCTGACCTGTAAACCCCTAATCGGGAGGGTGTTCGTACCTTGTCAAGGGTAGAACCATGAAAGAAGTGTGATATCACAACAAAAGGCCCATTTGGGCAAAGGGGACAGTATCATGGAGATCCCATCGTGGCTACATTGGTGCGCAGTTATGATAGGTATGCTTCGACCCCGAATCTACTCAATGTTAAATACTACTCCCAAAATATATATATACTGCTTATAGGATAATATACATGAGATTCATGGGCTAGTTTAAAATCATGATAATCATAGGCATGCTTGAAATACGTGAACTAGCCATGAAATAAGGCCTATGAGTCGGCCAAAATCATAAATCCATAAATCATGAAGTTCATGCATACATGTAAAATATGTATACTTGATATCTCATAAATCAATGGTAAGTATTTCAGAGAAATCGAATCATAAGTCATAAATCATAATGGGTTAGTGAACATCAAAATCAAATTGGAATCATAACTTGACTTATCATGAAATATACATAATTGGGCATAGTTATGTAGAAATTTAAATCCATAAGTTTATAATTGAAATAGTTATAAAATCTGTCCATGATTCATAAAGCGTGAATTTATACATGAGAGGGATTAACCCATAGATAGATCGTAAGGATTTCATAAGAATTGGAGTAAACCCCATAGAATCAACATATAGATTTTTATGAATTAGAGAGGGCTTGGGCATGGGTGTGAATAGATTCACCCATTCATAACCCTACATACCTGAGAAAAACTTATTCTACAACTCCCCTAATTGCCCAATGAAGAATTGATGAAGAACTTGAGGAACTAGACTTGATCACCCCTCCAAAACCCCTAAACTTGCATGCATAAATTAGGAATAGATAGAATGAACTTACCCTTCTTAAAACTCACTATTCCGAGCTTAAAACGACGTAGCTTAGGCCTTAGGATCATAAAAATTACAGAAAAGCCCTTAATAAACTCGCAGGAAAAACAGACTGCCAGTCCCAATGCGGGACTGGATGAGTCTTCGTCCCTATCCACGAGTCGTGTCCTACCATCCATTGTCTTCACTGCCAAATCTCACCTGGGGCTCACCATGGGGCACACCAAGACTCGTGGTGTACCCAACGAGTCGTGGTGACCTACCCATTAGGTGCACTACCCAATTTCTCCTACCTTTACCTCATCCCTGACCATGATTGACTAAACGAGTCATGGGGCTAACCACGACTCGTGGTCATGTCCGTGGTGACCTAAAAACCAGAAATTTCAACCTAAATTCAACTCCTCTCCATGAGTCACTTCATGACTCGTGGTCATCCTGGCGGGTCACAGGACGACTCGTTCTGTGACCTGGTGCAGAATATTCTATTTTCTCTATTTCAACTCCCGAGTTTGATCTTAGAGCTTTCGGGGTATTAAAATATCTCCCCCTTGGGAAAATTCATCCTCGAATGTTGGAAAATATATAGAAAAGCAAAGAAGTGCAACCATCATACTAAAATACTGATCATACAAGTCAAAAACTGACAGAATGACTGACTCCAATTTGAACTACATGACTTAACTAAATTTCAGAACCATACATAAATACCATTTACCTGAAAGAAACTGAGGTACATGAGCTGAACATGAAATCGAATAGAGTATTAAGGAGGAAACTGATACCTTAAGTTGAAACTAAGCCAGAAGAGAACAAATGCGGATATTTAGTCATCATATCGGTTTCGGCTTCCCACGTAGCTCCCTCAATATGTTGATTCCTCCATAAAACTTTAACTGAAGCTACTTCTTTGTTTCTTAGATTTTGAACTTGACGATCCAGTATCTCCACCAGAACCTCTTCATAACTAAGACTTTCTTTCACAACAACACTGTCCACCGAAATAACTAGAGTTGGATCACCCAAACACCTCTTTAAGAGTGATACATGGAAAACTAGATGGACTGAAGCTAATTCTGAGTGCAACTCCAATTCATATGCTACCTTGCCAACCCGTTTCACAATCCGGCACGGGCCAAAATAATGGGGACTGAGTTTTCCTTTTTTTCCAAATCTCATCACTCCCTTCATGGGAGATACCTTCAGAAACACCCAATCATCAACTTCGAACTCAAGCTCCCTCCTTCTCACATCCGCAGAGGACTTTTGGCGACTCTGAGCTGCTTTCAACCTGTTCCGTATAAGCTGAACTTTCTCCATAGCCTCATGAACTGAATTTGTTCCTATCATCGCAGCTTCACCGACTTCAAACCAACCAATACGTGATCTACATCTTCGCCCATAGAGAGCCTCAAACGGAGCCATCTGAATGCTGGAATGATAGTTGTTATTATATGCAAACTCAATGAGAGGCAAATGATTATTCCAACTACCCTTGAAGTCAATTACACATGCTCTCAACATGTCCTCGATAGTCTGAATAGTCCGTTCCACCTGATCATCGGTTTACGGATGAAATGCTATATTGAGCTTAACTTGAGTACCAAGTCCCTTTTGAAATGATCTCCAAAACTTAGAGGTAAACTGAGTACCTCTGTCTGATATGATGGGCAAGGGCACTCCATGCAACCGAACTAGCTCTCGGATGTACAACTTAGCATAATCCTCCGCTGAATCGGTAGTTTTGACCGGTAAGAAATGAGCTGCTTTGGTCAACCTGTCCACCACTATCCAAATGGAGTCGTACTGTCGATGAGTGTGAGGCAACCCTATGATGAAGTCCATATTGATCTCCTCCCACTTCCAAGTAGGAATACTGATATCTTGAAGCACACCTCCTGGTCTTTGATGCGAAACCTTTACCTATTGACAATTAGGACACTTAGCCACAAATTCTGCAATGTCCTTCTTCATATCATTCCACCAATAGACTTCTCGTAGGTCACGGTATATCTTGGTGCCACTTGGATGTATCGATTACCTGGAACCGTGAGCCTCGTGCAACATTTGATCTCTCAAATCACCAACATTCAGAATGCATAGACGATCCTGATATCGAAGCGCACCATCTCCCCCTTTGGAGAAGACCTCTACCTTCTAATTCTAAACGGCTTCCTTCAGTTTTACCAAAATAGGTTCCTCGTCTTGTCTAGCTTTTACATCAGTCACCAAGGAAGATTTTGATTCATCCCGAACAATGACACCACTATTCATTGAGTTAACAAAGTAAACTCCAAAATTCATGCTAAGAATTTTGGAAGTCTTGAAATACTAAAAATGAACTTTTGAGTCATCACATGTTATGCTTAAAATCATGATAAATACACAAAATATTCAAATCCACCCAAAACTCATCCGGAATCCCCACAGTCACAACCCAAATACGTAATTCAATCATAAAACCCATTCAGGACCGGCTGGAATCATCAAATTACCAATATAAGGTTGTTTTGATTGGAAGTTGGTCGTAGTCAAACTTAGCCTCCTCAAGGCTCATAATTTCAACTAAGGGTTCAAATCACTCCTGAATCACCTCAGGATCCATGCAAACTATCCAACTAAGTCATAAATCACCATCCAAAACCAACAGAGCTTTCAGAACCCAAATTTGAGCTCATTAACCTGAAATGTTGACTCTGGTCAAACCTATCAAACCTCAAACCCTCCAAAATCGAAAATCTCACCCGATCTTTATTAGATCATCACGGAAACGGTGTCATCCACCTCCACAAGTCATGAATAACAAAATGAAGTTATGGAAAGGTTCAACCCAAGGAAATGGATCAATAATCAAAAATGACCATGGGGATTGTTGCACTTCCCGACTCGGCTAATAACTGCACTTCCTAGACTTCTACATAACCGGCACCTAAGGCATGGATAGGGAGTTACCTTGAACGTACCATTTTAACCATCATCTCAATCATGGGGAAAATCCATAGGGTTTAGAGTAAGGGAATCATGAGCACGAATCGTTTAAGAAATCTAAGCTAGGCATAAGTCTGATATAGCACGATCTTATGAGTCAATAGGGCAAATCTTAAGGACTGAGTTCATAGAGCTAAGCATGCTAAGAGACATGAGTTCACATACGTAACGAGGGTCATGACATGAAGTTGAATGAGTAATATTGGGATCGTTGACTGAAGGGTTACCTATCATCTTAGGGTTCTGAACATAAGCATGAGTTGAGCGTAGCATCGAGCGAAACATAAGGGAAACATCTAAAGGGGAATGGATGGACTATCCCCAAATACTATTTATAGAACTTCCTTACTAGAAACCTCAAGACCTGACTTGGCACTTCACTTACCATCTCCCTACCTTTCACGAAATAAATCTCATATTAAAATGCACAAAGTGATCTTGTACCTCGGACAATAGTTCTCAGAACTATCAATCATGGTAGGTTCGATAGGAAGGCTTATAACATACCTGGGATTACATCTGAGGTTGACTGCCACTTGCTCTTAGTAACCTGTCCTGTTAGGATGGGTGATTTGCTGGAGCTGCTGATCCGGTGATTGGCACACTAGATCTACCCTTGCCTACTTGGCCGATGGGTAATTCCTACATATGTGTCCAGCCTCCCCACATCCGTAACAAGTGTCTGAACCTGCCAAACACCGTCCCGTGTGTGTTCTAACATATTTCAGGCATGCTGATTGGCTAGATAAGGTTGCTGGAGGGGTGGCCAGGGCAAGGCCTCTCTGGCCATCTCGCCTGGCTGAAGGGCGATCCCTGTGTTTATGTTCGGGCCGACCACAATAGAGGCGTACATCTAAACCCATCATGCAGTTTCCTAGGTGGTTCTTCCTGCAGCACCCGAAAATTGGTAATTAATCTCCCTCACCCGAGGCTTGTAACCCCCGAACTTGAGCTAGAGACCTCTAACAGGGTTGAGAGCGACTCCCACTACTCAACCCTTGCTGGGAACTCTCCAATTCTTCGGTCCTGGGCCTTTTGTTCTCCCTTTCTTCCCACTTATGCTCTCCACCCATATTCGAATCACCAAACTTAGACGAGCTCCTCTTCGTGAGTTCTTGAACCCTAGTAGTTGTTGCCTCTCCAGTAGGGTTCACTTATGCAATAGTCTGCTGATTAGGCTGGGTGATCATGGCCCGAATCAACACTCTGAGGGCAACCCCGAGTTCTACATCCGTAAATTGCATGAGATCCATTGCAGTTGGTGGGACTGGCTGACTCCCTTTGTTGTTCTGAGAAGACATATTTCTACACACACGTATAGCATGAGTTAGAGAAAGGTAAAGAGTCGAACTCATAGCACGAGATAAAGTCATAAAAGAGGGAACATTTCCTAAACGCCTCGTAGCCTCTTCATCATAAGTGTGGCGCACTTCACACCCATGAAAAAGACTCTGCTTAATGCAGCTTTCGGACACCCTAGGACACTTCAAAACCTATTGTTCTGATATCAAGTTTTTCATGATTTGAACATAGGCTCGGATCGATATACGGAACAAGAAACCCCAAAAGGCTCCAAGTCGACCCATGGAATGAACATAACATCTAAATCAATACAATAAAGCGAAAGATCCACATATCTAACATACAGAAGTCTGAACATACAATGCAAGTCTAAAGTTGGATACAATGTATGTCTGAAAAGTCTCGACGTCTGATGAGTTGATGGGACAAGACCCCAACTAACTCTCTAAGTCTAAAAACTGAAAGACATAATACAACTGATAAGGTAGGGCCCTCGCAATATGAGGACTCACCAACAGATACTGAGAGTAGCTAACTCTGGAAGTATGACTAGCGGGACTGAGCCTGGATATCGAAGCTTGTATCATGAGATGATACGGCATAAAATATGCAATCAGTACGTGGAATGTACCGAGTTTGCAAGGTAAGTACGGACAGTTTAAAATACATAAGAGTTCATGAGAATAGGACAACATGATCATAACGTAAATATCATAATCTAAACATAAGGCTCAGGATTTTCAAAACATTCGTAAATCATTCATAATCATAAGCATAAGAAAAAAACATTATTAAACATGACTTAAGCCAAAGTATATAATCATAACCGTACATAAATCATAGGATCAGTGGGAGATTCTTATAACCGACATACCCCATATGAGCACATATGGAGCCCGACCTGTAAACCCCTAGTCGGGAGGGTGTTCATACCTTGCCAATGGTAGAACCAAGAAAGAGGTGTGATATCACAACAAAAGGCCTATTTGGGCAAAGGGGACAGTATCATGGAGGTCCCATTGTGGCTACGTTGGCACGCAGTTCTGAGACTCGGGGTATACTTGGACCCCGGGTCTACTTGGTGTTAAATACTACTCCCAAAACATATATAGTGCTCACACGATAATATACATGAGATTCGTGGGCTAGTTTAAAATCATGATAATCATAAGCATGCTTGAAATACGTGAACTAGCCATGAAATAAGGCCTGTGAGTCGGCAAAAATTATAAATTCATAAATGATGAAGTTCATGCATACTTGTAAAACATGTATATACTTGATATCTCATAAATCCATGGTAAGTATTTGACAGAATCATATCATAAGTCATAAATCATAATAGGTTAATGAACATCAAAATCGATGTGGAATCATAACTTGACTTATCATGAAACATACATAATTGGGCATAGTTTTGTAGAAATTTAAATTCATAAGTTTATAATTGAAATAGTTATAAAATTTGCCCATGATTCATAAAGCATGAATTTATACATGATAAGGATTAACCCATAGATAGATCGTAAGGATTTCATAAGAATTGGAGTAAACCCCATAGAATCAACATGTAAATTTTCATGAATTAGAGAGGAATTAGGCATGGGTGTGAACAGATTCACCCATTCATAACCCTACATACCTGAGAAAGACTGATTCTACAACTCCCTTGATTGCCCAATGAAGAATTGATGAAGAACTTGAGGAACTAGACTTGATCACCTCTCTAAAACCTCTAAACTTCCATGCATGAATTAGGAATAACTTAGAATAAACTTACCCTTCTTAAAACTCACTATTCAGAGCTTAAAACGACGTAGTTTGGGTCTTAGGATCATAGAAACTACGGAAAAGCCTTAATAAATTTGAAGGAAAAAATAAGTTGCCAGTCCTAGGGAGTGGGCATTTCGGTATTTTTGATTTTCGATTTTTCATTTAGTATACCTAACACCGAACCAAACTAATTCGGTTCGGTTCATTTTTTTCAAATTCGATTCGGTTCGGTTCGATTTTTTTAATTTGGTTTTTTCGGTTATGGGCCTAATTAATGGGCTATTTTTTTACTTACAAAATGAGCTATTTTTTTAATGAGTTGTTTTATCTTTTTAAATATAAAATAAATTATTTTAAGTCTGAATTCTAAAGTTTAATTCAACTAAGCTTAATTTTAAATTTTAAGTAAAGAAAATAGCGGGATCAGTTGATTTACATTTAGTAGTACGTACATAGCATTTGATAATAAATTTTCTAATATGTTTAATATCCTTATAACAAACCCAACAAAAAATTAAGGGTCTTTTAAGATTTCAATAATCTATGGTCCCTAATTTCTTGTTAAATAAATATTATATATTTCATCTTTCTTTCAAAGCATATTAGTAATCGTAAGAATTTTCTTAACATTCTAAAACTATTATAAAACTTGTTATTTGTAAAAAAACCTTAAGCAATTGTGTCAATTATATAAATAATTCTCTAAATGGGCTTTGAGATTTGGGTTGGGTGTAGTATTTTTATTTTTTTGAAATTAAGTTATAATTTTATTTTTTATTTTTTATTTTAATATATATATATATATATATATAATTTCAGTTAAATCAAAAAATCGAAATTTTGAAATTCTAAAATCAAAAATCGAACCGAATAACCAAAATTTTAGGAAAAAAGAATTGAAATCGAACCGAAAAACTGAAAAACTGAATTAGTTCGGTTCGGTCCAATTTTTTTAATTTTTCTATATTTATGCCCCCCCCCCCCCCAGACAATCCCAACGAGGGACTGGACGAGTCGTCGTCCCTGACCATGAGTCGTGGCCTGCCATCCATCGTCTTCACTGCCAAATCTCACCCAGGGCTCACTTCGGGGCACACCACGACTCGTGGTGTACCCAATGAGTCGTGATGACCCATCTGTTAGGTGCACTGCCCAATTTCTCTTACCTACACCTCATCCCTGACCACGACTGACTCAACGAGTCGTGGGGCTGACCATGACTCGTGGTCATGTCCGTGGTGACCCAAAAACCAGAAATTTCAACCTAAGTCACTTCATGACTTGTAGTCATCCTGACGGATCACGAGAGGACTCATTCTATGACTTGGTGCAGAAAATCTTGTTTTCTCCGTTTCAACTCTCGTGTCTGATCTTAGGGCTTCGGGGTATTACAATAATTATCAAGAAATACTAACCTTTTATCTCGTGGAATCATATTCACTTCATTTTTATTTGTGAATATTGAGAGAAATAATATCACCAAAGAAATATTATTCCTCTGGTTAAGTAATACATCTTTCGAAAAGAAACTCTAATTTTCTTACTTCAGATTTTTTCAAAGTAAGTCCTCAAGGTAGAGACTCATGCTGATAACGTGTTATAAAATAATAAAGGAAGAACAAAAATATTATAGAGAAAGAGAGAAGAGAAAACAATTCTTATTTCTCTTGAGGAATGAATATCACAATGAAGTGAAATCCCTTTATTTATAGGAAAAAACTAACTTGATCCCAAAACTATTAACCCTAACTTTTTTCAAAAAAATAGACATCCTTTGTAATAAGAAAATATATTTATAACATTTTTCCTTTTCTGTTCTCAATTATTATTATGTAGTAGTTCTAATTTTTATATTTTATTTAAAATAAATCATTTATTATATAATTGAAAAGATATATTTTTTTAATTTACTTTTATTTAGATAAATTGATTTTTACATAATTAAAAGATTATCTTAAATTCATAGTATTTAATTAAGGATAATTTAATGAAAAAAGTTTTTATTTTCTAGGATGAATAATTTTTTATAGAATGTGTCTAAACTAAAATATCATATAATATGAATTAAGTGAAGTAATTTTTACATTATTAATTTATTAGGTCATATTTTACTTGTAAACATGTTTCACTTCATATGTTTCTCTTCATAGTACTCTTTCTATGAAAAGTAAAACTATTGAATGGTATTGTATAGTATTGAAAATTAAAGTAGCATTATCAGTCAGGATTAAATCGATTTTAAGAATTAATCTTTTTAAGTATAAAGTATAGATAAATAACTAATTCAATTTTTAAGGTTGATTTTAATAAATTTATGTTATTTCTTGAACTTCATCTAAAACTAAGGTTAAAACTCACATTAATTAGCATAAAGCTTTAACACATGAAATAATAAATGAAGAAAAAATCAAAAAAAAAATCTATTTCTATCTATAGATAAAAATCGCTTGGTCACAAATTCATATTTTTCAATTTGTGATCTTTACTGAATTGCAACTATTATACTTTATTTTGTTTAGTTTATAAAATATCAAATCACGTGCATTCCTTTGATCTGTGCTAATTTTCTTACCATAAATAATTTTTTTCCTTAATTATATGATGAGAAAACTTTAATAATTATGCAACTTATCTATAAGATATGATTAACCTGTAATAATATTAAATTAATTATGCAGTTGAAATATGTGAAACAAATTATACTTATTTGATAAAATATTTTATATCTTGAATTTGGCCCCAGACTTAGCATGAGCCTCATGGAACCAAATTTTTCTACCGATTGTTCTTATTTGGGCCGGTCTTTAATTTTTATCCCTCAAATTAGTAGTTTTTAATTTTTGTCCTTCAATATTTTAAGTAATAAAAAGGAATAAAAGTATCCTTACATTTGTAAAAAAAAAAAATTACAAAGATAAGAAAAATTCGCAAGGCAGAAGTTCATATTACTGAACTTCTGCCCCTAGATACAAATTCTCTACTAAACCTCCGTCCTAAGGCACAAGTTCAGTAGGCAGAAGTTTAGTAGCATGAACTCCTGCCTACTAAACTTGTGCCCCAACGCATAAATTCATGTTATTGAACTTATGCCCAAGGCACAAGTTCATACTACTGAAATTCTTCCCCTTAGGTACAAGTTCATACTACTGAAATTCTTCCTCTTAGGCACAAATTCATGCTACTTAACTTATGCCTTGAGGCTTAACCAGTGTGAATTTAGTCTTAAGACATAACTTGGACAAAAACTTATACTTTGCGAATTTTTTTAAAGCTGTTATGAGCACTTTTTATCCCTTTTTTGTCACTTAAAGTGCCGACGGACAAAAATTTAAGACCACTCCAAAATAAGAGCATTTGTGTGGATGACCCTCATGGAACTAGTATACATATATAAATGAAGTTAGTCTTACAAAATTAAACCTAAGCGGAGATATAAGAAATTATCTTTTTTACTCCTACCGTCTCAAATTATCTATCACGATTCTCTTTCATACCGTCCTTAAGAAATATTTCCTATATTTTCTTTTAGTGGTCAGAATAAGATTTTGCACAATTCTTAAAAAAAATTAATTATGAGCTTAATTTAACTAATATATCCTTTATTAGTTTTTTAATCTTTATCTATTTACATGTATTTTAATTCCAAAATAATTAACGTTAAGGTGAAAATTGAAAAAAAAAGTTAATTCTCTCCTAACGTCTTAAAATTCACAAGTATTTGAGAACAACTATTTTTTATATATATGAAAACTAATAAAAGACAAAGGGAGTATTCATTAGGAAGAGTTTTGAACTATTTTACCCTTCGTTGGTATTCAAATTTCAAAAATTCATACTTCTTTCGATCTTTTTTACTTGATAGGATAAGGTTTATACATCTTTTTAAAAAATAATAGGAGTTAGGATTCGACTACTATAACTCTATTATAATTGATAGGTACTTTTTTAAAATATTCAATAATTATTCTTTTCATATTGTATAATGACTTAAATACTAAGAATAGAATTAAAATAAAATAATTAATTATTTTTTAAATTTCTATATTAACAATTATTTTAAAATAAATATTCTTTAATATATTTATCAAGTAAAAAAACGGAGAAAGTAACATCACCGAAACTTTAGATCATCAAATAGACATGTCTGAACGGAAAATTTCCTTTATTAGCCTTAAAAATAATAGCCATGTAGAAATGAAACTTAAAAATATTTAAAAGAAATAAACTAACCGACCGACACATAATATTATTGAACGAAAATGAATTTGTCGGTGCTTCTATTCATGCCTAAAGTCTAATCACTAACCTATCGAGGCCCTTATGTGTAAATCTATCCTTTTTGCCCAATAATTTCTTTCGTCATTTCAGTACTCCGGCCGCTTTTTTTTAATTGATAATATATTTAAAATAATTATTTAAAAATAATTATTAATTTTAAAATTTAAAAAAATAATTATTTTCTTTTTAATTCCTCTTAATATTTAAATTACTTTAAAATATAAAAATTATTATTATATATTTTTAAAAAGTATCTATCAATTAATAGAGTTATATCAATTTCAATTAATATTTTTTAAAAGAATATATAAACTTTATCCCGTAAAAAATATCAGTGAGAGTACCTTTTCTCTTTTTCCATTCTTTCAGTAATTTCTTAGAAAAAGAAGACAAACCCATCTTATTTCAAAAGATTAGTAGCCCGTTTGGTCAAGCTTCTCAAATTAGCTTATTTTGAAAAGTACTTTTTTCAAAAGTACTTATCAAAAAAGTATTTTTGGTGATAAGCAGTTTGTGTTTAGCCAATAAATTTAAAAAATATTTTTAAGCAGCAATTAGTGTTTGACCAAACTATTGAAAAATGTTTCTAAGTGTATTTTTCAGAAAAGTGTTTTTCAAATAAGTGTTTTAGGGAGAAGCTACTTTTTTTGGCTTCTGAAAAACACTTTTTGCTACTCCCTAAAGGCACTTATTTTCTCTCAAAGCTTGGTCAAACAACTCATTTTTTTTAAAATAAGCACTTTTCAGAAATTATAAGTATTTCTGGCTTCCCAGAAGCTTGACCAAATAAGCTATAGGTCCCTTTTTCTTTTCTTTTTGTTTTTACCTTTTCTGAGTTTGTATTATTTATTATTATTTTTTTTGAATTTAATCAATACTTTCATACTCATTTTACAGCTTTAAATTATTAAAACCAATATTTACCAAATGCAAACATAATAACTTAAACATCAATTTTGCTTGTTCAATTTTACCGTTTTAATATAAAATTTGGCGTATTTTGAAATATTTTGTTTAAAAGAGAAGAAAATAAGAGATGACAATTTTTCATTGAATTTAATTTTGCATTATATCTTATAGAGGGGATAAATTTCCATACTGAAAGTTTATGTCATCCAATGAACGATCCTAATTATCAATTATAATGGGAGGAATAATTAAAATATTCACGTCAAGATCTAGTTTTAAGAGGATATTTATTGGTTTCTTCATCATAAATAATACCCAACTATAGAAACTAAACAATGGAAATAGTAGAAGAGCTGAAATTTTATGCAAACAAAATATTCACACATTCATATCACTTACAATATTACATGTAAATCTATATGATTAGCTTATTTACGATCACAAGTTAATTCATTTTATTATTAGTGTAGAAAAATTATTTACTTTATATGTGTATATAACTTAAACCTAATAAATCAAACTGGTAAAAAGAAATTAATATTCAATTAATACGACCAAGGAATGATTAAGAAGTAACAATAACATGGGAGGTTGAATAGGACACATTATTACCCCCCCCCCCCCCCCCCCAAAAAAAAACAAACTAGATCATGTGCTGCTATTCTTTGGCAAAAGTTGTAAATTCTCAAACTGTACGTACAGTCACGAGTCACAATATTTTGTTTTACACACGGTATTATATTTTGTTTGTTTTTCGAACCCAGATTTGAAGGGAGATGGAAATAGATCCCAATGTTTATACCCCTCTATATGTTGTGAAACAAATGCTCGTGAAGGATAAAAACACATTAAAGTCATAGTTATTTGAGTTTTTTATATCTAAAATATCAGATGTTTATTTTTATTACCTGAATTATTTTCAAATATTTATCATAACACACCTCAACTATCAATTGTTCATGTTTTATGTATGAGCATTTCAGATAGAAAAAATTAACACTTTATAGTTGAAGTGTGTTCCGATAAACTTTTTGTGATAGTTCGGGTGAGAAACTCTCACACCCGATAATTTAGGCATGAAACTTAAAAGATCTTCACACTTTAAATGTATTTTTTATCTTTCACTCTTACGATTACCCTTCTCCAAAATGAGTAATTCCATTGATTTATCCTCGTTCATTCATGTTTATTAGTGTCACATTCATTGAGAGAGTAAGAATCACCTTATATGGTCATGGACGACATTCTCACTTAATGAGTTGTAACCGATTAGATTTAAAGTTTAGTTCTCACAAGAGTTCAACTCATTTTATTTTTGATTTATTTAATATAAAGCTCTCATATTATGTTATTTATGCTTCACATGTTCAGTTCGAAGTAGGAAAAGGATGTTAAATATCATACACTTCTTGAGAAAATGGATTGTTATTTCCTTTTATAATCTTGGATCATCTTTAAATCTTAAATTAGTTTTGTAGAGTAATTTTTTTTTTTTTTACAATAATCATATTCTCTATACTCGATTTAACCCAAAATTCTTTGTAAATTTCATCTTGCAAATACGTACAAAGTGTTAAATCACTTTTGCATTATATCAAAATGTCTAAACCAAGGACGAGATAGTATTCATCATTCTGAGGTGAACTTACTTCCGTGTGTAGTCTCACATGACTAACATTAAATACGGGAAAGACGAACGTCACTTTTACCCTTCCAATCTTTTTTTATTTTTATTTTTATTTTCCTTCTGCCTTTCTTTCGAAGAGATTAATTACTACTCCATCCGTTTTAATTTGTTTTGTCTGATTTTAATTTGATCTAAAATTTTAAAAAAATAAAAAATACTTTTAGAATAAACTAAAATATTTTTAAATCGCGTAATATTAAATATGTCATGTCAAAAGTTAGAGTTAAAGAGTTGTTAAGAAAAAAAACAGACTTTCTTTTTTAAACAAACTAAAAAAGAAAGTAAGGAAAACAAATTGTAATCGAGAAAATATATATGCTTATAAAAAATAAAATAAAATAAAAATAAAAAAGACATTACTATTCACTGACATTGTACAAATTTTCATATCATCATGTTGATTAGTGATCTTAATTTGGTAACATAAAATTACAGTTGATAAAAAAAGGGCAGTCCGGTGCACTAATGCTTCCGCTATGCGCAGGGTCCGGGAAAGGGTCGGACCATAAGAGTCTATTGTAACAAAAAAAATTTACACTATAGTATTTGTTTTGATTTCTCGACTTATATTAAGGTTTGATTGAATTTGAATTTGCGCCAAAAAATTTCATATTAAAAGCATAAAGCGCTCTCTATCTAATGCGACTTCGCACCCAATAAAACTCGAATACGAGATCTCTCGTTAAAAAAAATACTTATTAGTCCATCACACCCTTGGTGGTCACTATGATATATATGTGTGAGTGTTAAATCCTGGTGATAGAATAATGTGAAAGGAGGAAAATACCAAATTTGTGGAACAGTAGATACAGGCTACAGGTAGGTCCAAGTGGTGTTTGGTTGGTTCATAACTCCCTTCATCTTCTCTTCCGCTGTATATAAAACCCCTCCAAAAGTCCCACATCCCCTTCATTCCAAACTTATTTTCTCTTCCCTTAACAACACAATGGGAATGCCACTTTCCTTCCTGCTCCTTCTCCTTCTTCCTCTATTTGCTCCTATCTTCACATTCTCCTCCCCTGTTCCTGACCCTGAAGTTATAGTCCAAGAAGTCCATGAGTATGGCATTCACACTTATTCTCCATTCATTTCTTGACAAACAAACTCCTTTTATTATCAAAATTAGTTAAGTTGAATCCTTAGTTTCGCCATTCAAAATTTATCATTACTCGCTTATTTTTATGCTAGCTTTCAAAGGAAATAGAAAGCCAAATCAAAGTTTTTACGTACTTGTGTTATGAATGGTGCGGGCAGGGGACAGTGGAGAGGTCTGACTCTCCTGATCCTGCGTGCATAAGAAATCGTAGAGCCACTCATTATTATATAAGTTGCTAATCCTTTGATCACTTACATTGGCCCAGACATCTGACTGCATTTTTCAACTGAATTGGAATATTACTACCAAATTGCATTTTCTTTCTTTCTTTCTTTCTTATGCGTAGCATCTCAGTGGAGATTTAAAAAAAAAATTCGCTATTGCAGGAAAATCAATGCATCAAGAAGGAACTTAGGGTATTTGTCATGTGGTACAGGCAACCCCATTGATGATTGCTGGAGATGTGACCCCAATTGGGAAAAGAACAGGCAAAGATTAGCTGATTGTGCCATTGGTTTTGGCAAACAAGCCATTGGTGGAAGAGATGGAAAAATCTACATAGTGAGTGATACCAGTGATGACCCAGTGAACCCAAAGCCAGGAACCTTAAGATATGGTGCAATTCAAGATGATCCCCTTTGGATCATATTTGCTAGAGACATGGTCATTAAGCTAAAAGAAGAGTTAATGTTGAATTCATTCAAGACAATTGATGGTAGAGGTGCTAGTGTACACATTGCTGGTGGCCCATGTATCACTATACAATATGTTACAAATATTATTATACATGGATTGAATATTCATGATTGTAAGCAAGGTGGGAATGCTTATGTTAGAGACTCACCACAGCATTATGGTTGGAGGACATTATCAGATGGCGATGGGGTTTCTATTTTTGGAGGAAGCCATGTTTGGGTCGATCATTGTTCTTTGTCAAATTGTAAAGATGGGTTGATTGATGCAATCCGTGGATCCACAGCCATTACTATTTCCAATAATTATATGACACATCATAATAAGGTAATTAATCAGTGGTCAATTCATTTTCAAACCAACTTTCAATTCTGAATCTACCTCTTTCTTCCCGCCGGCAGGTAATGCTTTTGGGTCACAGTGATACATTCACTAGGGACAAAAACATGCAAGTTACCATTGCTTTTAACCATTTTGGAGAAGGTCTTGTGCAGAGGATGCCAAGGTGAGAAAATAAAATGTTGGATCTAATATGCGCTGTTTTTTCCCTTTTTTTAGTAAATTAATTGGTGTAGTAAGACAAATGTATTTGAGATATACAGATGTAGACATGGATATTTCCATGTGGTGAATAATGACTACACTCATTGGGAGATGTATGCAATTGGAGGAAGTGCTTCTCCAACTATCAACTGCCAAGGCAATAGATTTCTTGCTCCTAATGATGTCTTCAACAAGGAGGTACTTTTTACTATTACCTTAACACACTTTTTCTTTTAACAATTAAAAAAGGCAAAACCTTCTCATGCTAATTTGAAAAACATTTATGATCTTCTTCTTTATTTTTCAATATTGTCGTAATAAGATATAGAAGCGGTTTTGTCATCTTTATTACTGTGATAAATTTACTGCACATGTCCTCACTAGTTACTACTCATAATTTATCTATAGCAATTCCCATTTAGTAACATTTGAATAAATTTTAGCATTTTAAATTTTTAATGAGTTGGAACTGAATTTTGTTTAATGTTTGGCCCTTAAAAACATCTCATTATACCACACTTGACCTAATTAGAGTTGAAACTTAAAGGATAAAGAAAAAAAGCAGCTCAATAAATAATGTTGGTACAAAATAACTAACTTTGATAAAGATGAAAGTTGAGTGAAAAAAGTTGGTGAAATCAAAAAGTAAGGTTAAGGGACAAAATCTGAGTAAATGTTTGTTAAAAAGGTGACAAAACATGAGGATGCAGCAGAAAGTGAATGGAAGAATTGGAACTGGAGATCTGTAGGAGATTTAATGCTTAATGGAGCTTTTTTCACAACATCTGGTGCTGGAGCCTCTTCTAGTTATGCCAAAGCTTCAAGTTTAAGTGCAAGGCCATCTAATTTGGTTAATTCCATCACAATGAATGCTGGTGCACTTGCTTGCAAAAAGGGCAAAAGATGCTGATTGATTTATAATTATCAATAATACTAATTAGCACTGTATGTTTTTTTTTAAAAAAAAAAAAATTGTCTTCTTGAGAAATTGTGAAATATTATAATCTCTCTATCAGCCAATTCCCATATAGTATATAAATGGGTGATGAAGGACAGGTTGATGAGTTTGTGACTTGACCCCCCATTGTAATGTTATGTGATAATCAAGGATTCAAGTGTGAATACTACTGCCACATTTCAACTAGAAATAATTGTGCCCCAATTTCCCTACCTACGCAACTTTGACAAACTAATTTTCTCTCACTTATGCCCTTCCATAAAGGTTATATTAATGATATGTTCTTTTTATGATCCCTACCACTTATTGACAGCAAACTCATGTATATATTATTGAATGAGTATTGCGTCCATAACTAATATTATAGTATTTGTAATTACCTATGTACAATATTTGCACATTCTGGTTTAATCATAAGTATTTGCAAATTCAGTATTTGACATACTGGTGAATATTGAACATACTTTTTTTGAAGAGTATTTCAAAGTGAAATAATTATTTTCGTTCATAATCTTGAACTTCTCGTTCAAGTAAAATTTATGTTTAAACAAAACTGCACCTCCAAATAACTTTTTTTTAACTTCAATTTTTGAGCACCTATACAAAACAAAGTGAGCACGCACCACACTCTTATTATACCAGAACCTTTATTGATAAAGGGTATGTTAGATTTAGAATAACTAAAAACAGAACCACTTTAAGTAATCAGGAGCAAGTCAAGGACCAGCGAATACGTCCCTAACTTCTTAAATATGGGAACTGTATCGAACTAATGCTACGAGCACTTTTTATTCAACTGCAACCAAATATTGTCCCAACACCTACAGATCGGCCGAACCCCATCTTAGCCCAGAATTTTCGTCGCCTATGGTCATTTATTATATCTGTTGAAGATGTCCCACTTGGGGGTTTCCTCCACATGGGTTGGTAGATCAACATAAATGCAACTTTACTGAAATAAGAAAGAGGGACCTTTTTGGACACTCTCCGAACAGGACCATGTAATTTGCAGTCACCAAAAAGAATGCATCTTTTAACAAAAGTTGCAATAACTCCATAAATGCCTAGATGTTGTTTATTGGCAGAGAGCAATGGTGCCCATACGACACGAAGACCAAACCGCTCTAACTACCAGTAGCAACTAACATGCAGATATTAAGAGCTTCTGTCTCGGTCGATTCCTCAAATGAACAGCGACACATAAATTTATCACCATTCTTGCACTTCCCTGCCCATAATAGCATATTAGGCTTCTCCTATGAAACTTGTGCCAATTCGTTCTGGATTATAAATTGCATTCTCCTCTTCTTCCAAGTAAGCATCAAGCTCAATATTATTCTCTTTTTTTTTAATAGACGCCCCCTTTATCCTCTGCTCCAAGTAAATACTATACTTATGTTCGCGGCAGAGCTCGAACCTGTGACGTATCTAACTCATGCGCCTTGCATTCTTACCACTAGAGACTGGAGTCCTAGGAGTGCATCAAGTTCAACGTCAAAATACGAGGAACAAAATCAACTAGAATAGCTAGATAGTAAAAGTCCAGTTGATTATTATGATAAGCCTATTTAGGCTGAAAACTTCTATAGCTATCCAAGATGGCAACTTTGCGACCAAACTGGGTCAATTCCTTAGACTGCAATTTCTCGTGTTACAGACTCAAGATGTATACCATTGATTGAAAATATTCTATGTAAAAAGTACAAGACATTGGAAACAAAAACTATTAAAAAATAATTAAAAGAAAAAAACAAATCTCAGCTTTGAACATAGGATGTCAATGAAATTAACATGATTTCACTATTTCTTAACTTTATTGAGCAAGTCAACCATCAACAGCACAACGCACTTAACCTATCGCTAACTTGTTGCTGGTTTTATCACATTTTAAAAGTCATTATCAGAGAAAGTCTGGTGGTATCTAGATGCTCCTCCTTGGAGGTAACTGAATAATCAAACATTTCCAGAAACACTTATTGGCGCTAAGAGACCACATAGGCACATAATCCATTCAATATAATCGCTACATCATTGCACATAAGCTAAGAGGAAGTACACCATGAAGGTGCCACTAAGTTGAGATGACCGCACACAGAAACTTCAGTTTTTTAGCATTCTAGTTCTAGCAGAGATAAATTGGTGAAATCTGAGTAGCAACTAAGCCTGTGATGTAGCATACTGTGACAGAAACTGATCATCAATCACGTGAAATCCCTCAACCACCAAAACTGTACTCAAATAGACAATATAAGCATAAGATTGTGAAAGTTTCACCCATTAAAACTTCTGATTTGCATAGCCAGAAGGAAAACGTTCATCTTCACTTGGCCGAAGAAAATTTTGCATTTCCGTACTTAACATCAATATTCGGACGGAGAAATCACATCATCAATCTTTAGGATCATCTTGACAACCTGAGTTGCAAGCAAAATCTGTTGTTGCTTCCCAATTAGAGTCTCGAAGACATTTTGCTCACGCATGTCATTCGTGCCAACATCATTACAATCTATTCCACAGCAGGGATTATTCTCCTGCATATAAGATTTGACGTTAAGGTGATAACACATCATTCAGAAAAACATTGGATACATAAATGACAGAAGTAGGAAAGAACCGCTTCTGTATCTTTTTCTTTTTCTAACACTCAAACAGCTGGAAATGCCATAAAACAACTCTTCTATATTGGACTAATTTAATATTGCTCCCAAAGTATTAACAAGTCAGGATTACCTTAATTTGCTGAGCCTTAACAGCAGATAGAGTTTCAATGGGCTGGAGACCACTGTTCTCAGCAAGTGCCATTGGGACAGAATCCAAAGCATCTGCAAATGCCCTGATCGCATACTGCAGAAAGAGGGTTGAGGTTACAGCTGAAAGACAAACACAAAAGATGGATAGAGAAAAATATAAGAAACTCAAATCTATACCTGTTCAACTCCTGGGTGTTTATCAGCAGCCGCTTCCACAGCAATTGAGCAAGAAATCTCTGCTGAACCACCACCATATACAATTGAATTGTTGCGAATAAGATTTCTAGCAACACATAAAGCATCATGGATACTACGTTTCGTCTCCTCTATCATCATCTTGTTACCTGTTGATCAAATATCAGTTCAGCCATCTTAATATATAACAGTTCTTGTCATGTGCAATATCGTTTCATATATAGTGCTGGATAATCTTTAGCACCAAAACCTCAACTTGCACAGGTAAGAAAACATGTTTCACCAAACAAATGACACCAATCTAGATGACAGAAAAATATGCTTTACTTCTGTGTTTAGTTCCCATCCACCAAGTTACTTAAAGGGGGTAGGAGGGGTAATAAACCAATCAACCAACCCACCTATAGAAATTATAACTGGTAGGTTTTGATTTTGGTTCTGTCAATTAAAACTCGTAGAGAATCAAAATTGGACTGACTGTTCGTATATATCTTATGAAATGCTCTAAGTTTGGTACGACAGAAAAATACTCAAGTGAAGAAAAAGTTCTAAAAGTTTGGAAACATTTTGCTTGATGAGATCTTTTAAACTTCTGTTTTAGATGGACTTCAATGTACTTATGGAAGTATAATGCCCCATTAATTATCTCCGTCTACTAAAAACATAAAAGGAATAAATGCCTCTATTGCTTATGGACAATAATAACTTTTTGAGAAAATGCTTTTCAGTGAGCATTTAAACTGTGTTGTACTTTTTTAATAAAATGTTTCTATGGTTCAAAGATTACTTGTCATATCATGGTTGACAAGTAATTACTATAGAATACCTTATTATGAGGAATGGTTTTCACTCAGTCTCACACAGAATGTAATGTTAGATGAAATTTAATATTTTTTCATAAATGATAAACCGAATCATACCAAACCTATAAAGCCAATAAGAAGCCATTGGTTTTAGACATTTTGTTCCGTTTGGTTACTCCAAGTAAAAATAGGTTTTGTCTCAATATTCAGTAAAGTTTGGACCACCAGAACCACGTAGATACCTAATTAAACTGACTTGCCAAACTTTTTCAACTCAGCACAAATTGGAGTTGTCACTCACCTCTCCTTACGGGAGAAAAAAGGTTTCAAACGAGAACTAAGCCCTCACTAGGATTAGTAAGGCACGGTTTGGCCTCTCCTTACAGAGTAATTTCGTTTTGAGGTATTATTAAATAACAGTCCACAGTGTAACTGTCTGGGTGGCCATATTAAAGCATATTGCAATTAAGGAGGCATTATTGGTAAGGTCGTGACACAATGTACCAGGATTCAGTTTCAGGAAGCACATATTTGTAGAGTTCAATCGTAAATAAAACTGTAAAAAACATGAACAGACAGGGCAAGGGGAAAGCAAATAAACTCCAAAATTTTAAGTGACTTTCTTGTGAATATTGATCAACAATTTAAAAATAGTCCAAGAACAACACATGGGCATTTGTCCATGAAATTTTTTACTTTTTCCCGGAGTTGAACTCCGGAAATCACATTTGGCCATAAAATTTCGGAAAATTCCAGAATTCAACTTGAAGTTGAATTCTGGAATTTTCAGGAATTTGAAAAACATCAATAAGCTGTTTTCACTTTTTTTCAACTCCAAAATACTCAGAAAAATTCAAAAATAACTCCAATTTGTATTCATGGCAAACACAACTCCAATTTTCAACATCATTTTTCACTTTGAAACAAAACTACTTTTTTCAAATACTCACAATTTCATGGCCAAACACCCCCTTCTAACTAATAAGGCTTTTCAGCAGGCAATATTGATTAACAATTAAAAAATAAACAAAAAACAACACACAATTTCCATCGACAGCAGAATGAACTAATAAGGCATCTGAGCAGGCAATCAACTTACCACCACGGATAAATATAGTTACTGCTTTTGAATTTGCACAATGCTCAATGTAAATCATTCTATCCTTTGTCGTACCGAAAGATTTCTCCCGAACAATACCAGCCTGAACTAATTAAAAAAAGTCATCTTTAGCAAATAGAGACTACAGAGAATACAATCCACAAGCAGTGTTATCAAAAGAAAAAAGCACAAAAAGCTCTAAGATCCGTTGGAGCTTTAAGCACAAAGCGCAAATAAAGCATGAGTTTTAATGAAAAAAGGCGCAAAGGGAGAAAAAAATACAAATATATATATATATATATATATATATATATATATAGTCCAAGACTAATAATTATAAGCATAAATGACAAATATATGCACAAAGAAATTGAAAAAATTCACACTCAAGTGAAATATCAATTGTGGTGTCGTCACCGCTTCAGAAGAGGATCATTGGCAAGAAAAAGTATGCCTTAGAACCTTGATGACGATATTGAAGCGCATATTAAGCGAGGCGAAGCGCTCAACACGTTTTGAGCCTCACTTTAAGGCTTAAGCGCACTTTAAGGCTTAAGCACGCTTAAGCGCACCTTTGACAACACTGTCCACAAGTGCATTTCATAGAGAAGGTTAATGAAATCGTGAAGCTCTCATGAAGTAAGTGGCAAGCTATGATGTCTGGTAATCCTACATATGAATGAATTAGAAATACATTCACAATATATTCATGCAATGTTTGGCATTAAAAATATATGGGTAAAAAATGCATTACATATCCATAAACTTTAAGATAAGCCAGTTATTAGCTTTAATAAAGCTAACCAATCCTCTTTAATAACTTTCACATATAAGGCCATGATACTTCATAGATACATATTGTATGTCCACAAACATAGCAGAAAGAAAGGGATGTACCCTGCCAAGTTTTTCAGTTGTCAACTCTTGAAACCTTGGTACTATTCTCCCACCTAATCAAATGCACAGATACCAAGTAGAAATACAATTAAATTAGCAGATCAAACAGAAACAGTGAAAGATGTAAGGCATCATAGTCAATAAGTAGACACAAACCTGTGGCAATTGCTATCAGCTCCAATTCCACGCCACCTACCCATCTAACAGCAGGCAAATCTCTATGCATTAATAAGTGATTAGCTTCATCATCAAAACCCCACTGGCAAATAACTAAGGTGGCACCAACATCCTGTTAGATATGGCACCCTTGTTAGGCAAATGAAGCTCCAGAGAAGCCAAACCACCAGAATACAAGAAAAATAAGTCCAGATAAAAATAAACTGCATGCACAAACACATATTGCAACACCAGGCCCTAAGAACACACATCAAAGGTGTCATCTCACTAACAGATTGTTTGGATGGTTGTTACATATCGTTTCATAATGTATGGTACTATATCGTTTTGATGAATACAACATTTGAATAGATTGTATTGTCCTTACATATTGCCATGCACCGGCAATTTGAAAAATAAACTTACAACATTAAAAAGAAAAATTATGCTACATGTAGAGTTATTACTTAAAAAGATGTGAGGTAGAGGATAAAATAAGATTATTCGATAAGAGCAAGATGAGGAAAAAAAACAATGTAACGATGTGATCACGTGAAAACTATCGTTACATAAAATGGAACTTTTCATGTTACATAACAATGGATTCAACAATATAATACAACAAAAAGAAAATTTTGAAACCGGTAACTTGTATGTGTAAATAGAACAGTATATAGGTTGCATTGAAACCATATTTACACGATACAATAAAATTTAAGTAACAAATAAAGCAAACATTGTACTTAAAGCAACAATATGATACAATGCAATAGGTAACAATCATCCAAACAAGCTGTAAATGAAGTTCCCTTATATATGACTCAGTGGTAATTGTGAACATAAGGTTGGCATCCCTACTGCCTCCACTTGTTTACATTAACAGCAGACCACATTGTATAACCTCACAAGACAAGGGGCAAGAAGGAGGAGAACAGATATCTCCTGATTTCATTCTTAACTAACTTTTGCATATACAACAATAGGCTGGGAACAACAAATTCCTTTGCTAAGCGAATAAATGGATGTGAGAGAGTGAAGGGAATTAGCTTGCAACACTATCACCTGAAATTCAAGGAAAGTACTATTAGTTTTAGCTGATCACAGACTTCACTACTACAATAAATCTATAAGGGCCAAGAAACATGTCTCAAGCCTTCGTTGCTCAAACCCTCCCATTTTCATTCACTTGTTGAACGACAGATTAGCCTCAACAAAGTTTTTCAACTCTATCTCAAGTACATGTTCAGCAATTTTACCTTGCATTTCTGAACCATGTCATCAAAGTACTTCTGCTCCTGTTGGCGTAAAGTTTGAAACTTCTCCACAGTATCAATGTCAACCTTATGCTTAGTCTTTGGCTTAGGAGGCTCAAAAGGACATGTCAAAATTGCAATTTTGGCATCCTCAATTTGCTTTGGCATCTGTGGATGACTCATGTCTTTGTCAACTATAATACCATAAATTAGCTCTGTGTCCTCCAACTTTCCACCAACCTTTCCTTCAACTTTGATTAAGTCCAGGTTTACATCCTTCCTCTCTAAATCAGCAACTGCTAAAACTGCTTTAACAGCAATTTCAGCCATGCTACGCTTGCATCTATTCACACTGCCGTAAATTATTCATGTCAAAACAAGTACAATTTTTGTTGCATGGTCTTCAGCATTATAATCAATATCAAAAGTAGCAAAATACTCCCTCTATTCCATTTTAATTGCTAGGATAAGATTTGCAAACCCATTAAGAAAAATTAATAGAGATAGTAACTTGACTAATATAACCCTATTAATTTTTTAAAAACATACAATAATAATTCTTTTCACATTTTAGAATGACTTTAAGTACTAAGAGTAGAATTTGAAAAACATGATCAATTATCTCTTGAACTTTGAAACTAGCAAGTATTTTGAAACAACTAATTTTTAGTATACCTAGCAATTAAAATGGAACGGAGGGAGTAATATGCATGTATATACTATATGAATAAAGTGCATGCCGTGAAGAAATAAAGTACAATTCCATAACATAAAAATTTCTAAGCAGTATCTGAAACTGACTCGTCACTTACATCTTAGATGACAAAGTAGTCATGCAAGTTTGAACCAAAGGCTCAAAATTATTCAGACTGAATTCAAACTTATGTGCTACACGCTCCAAATGCTCAACTGCAATCCTTGAAGCCATTTCATACCCTTCTGCAATCCGAATAGGATGAATACCACGTTCTAACAACTTCTCAGCTTGTTCTAGAAGTGCCCCAGCCATGACAACAACTCCAGTGGTTCCATCGCCAATTTCATAATCTTGACTTCGTGACAACTCAACCATCAATTTTGCAATCTGATTGTCAACATCCATCTGCTCCAAAATGGTGGCACCATCATTTGCTGACAATTGAGATCTCCAATATTAGAAACATCAAAACAAGATATGAGATTGTCTGCATAGGTTAGATCCATAAAGGGAACAGCTCATAGTAGTTTCGACTATGTGTCCAAGTAACTACTGCTATTCCCAAACATAAGTAGACTATCAAATAGAGTTATAGAGGCACGTCCCGCAGAAAAAAGGGAAAGCTGAACGCAACCGAAAGCTTGCTTCAATTGGCTTTTCTTTTGAATAAGGCAAGTCCTCACAGGAAAATTATTGTATATTTCCCCAAGGTTCACCTCAAAAATTCATTTCCAGAACACTGATTAAAAGATCTTAAGAAGCTGGGTCAAAAGAGCTACAATTTGTAGCAAAGGAATATTATATATCAGGCATCAATGAGATAACAAAGCTGCACGCCCCTCTACCCCCTCCTCCCCAAACAAAAGAGATATTCTAAATATAAAGTGCTCCAAAAATATTCACCTAAGCGGTATTGTTACCTTTCAATCAAATATTAATCTACCTTTCACACTTGAACCTTGTATGGAAATGTACAAGAATAGACATAGAGTTATGATTTCATTCCAATTGTTTTAAATTATCAGTAAAGTCAGAATTACAAATAATTGATACAAACTAATAACATATCCTAAAAGAAACCAATCCAATTTCCATGAATAAAATGGACCAACAGCAATCAAAAGCTTGAACATCTACACTGGCTGCACACCAGTCCCTTCGAACTCCTCCATAAACCAAGTATGACTGCAGGCACTCATATGGTCATACATAACATCACATCAAACAGAGTAAACGAAATGACGCACTTAAACAACCTGTGGTGCGTCCAACTATAGGAGCCTAACTAACTTGACTCTAGAGCTGTGTAGATTCATACACTGGACATTCTACTAAGCCTCGTAACTGGAGAAAAAAAAGCAACTTATAACTTCATTCATTACAACCTCAGACAAACTCTCTTAGAATCAGTAATGCATCTACAACTGAATGAAATAAACAACACAGAACCAAAGCTCCTACACTTGCAGTTTCTCACACCGTCATTTAGAACACTAGGATTACCACTAGCAATGCAGAGTCCAGTTATTTACAGATACAACGTGCCAAAATATTTCCCATGAAGAACTTATATTCTGGTGTTTGGTTACCAAAAATATCTTCCCAAGAAAACATGTACATTTTCCAGCAAAATGGGGAACATTATTTCCCTTACTTACGTGCAGAAGTCATTTTGCCTTTATAACTATCCCAACTCAAACTGAGTGCTCGAACTAATACTTGGACATTGTTATCAACCATTAATACTCAGAGATTTTAGCAAAACACTACTCAATTCACTGGCATTATTATCAATCTTGAAAAAATATTTTTTTTCAGAAAACATTTTCAGCTCACTAACCAAACATTCCTGGAGAACACTTTGCACGAAACATTTTCCTTCTTACCACACACACAATATACTTTCTGGAGAAAGTAACTCAAAACCAGAAACGATGTTTGTTAAGAACGTAGATCACCAAAATTAGTACTACGCAGCTAGAATTTGGTAAATCAAAATTCAATGAAGAGTAAGAGAAGGAAAAAAGGAGGAAGAAGAACATACTGATGGTGACATCGCCATCGGGACTCTGAAGCATCTTATCCATTCCTTTAGGACCAAGTGAGGTACGCAAAATACGTGCAACAGCTTTTCCGGCGGAAATGTTGGCCTTCTGAGCATCGACGCCTCTTAATCTGGTTTTCTGTTCTTGCTCCCTTAGTATTATAAACGGCCTTCCAAATTCATCGAAAGCTAACGCCATTGTTTCTGGTGACCTGCTTTCGATCAGATTCGCAACTTATAATCTCCGGCGACAGTTACAGAAAGTGTAGCGCTATGAATCTAGAAGGCTTCAGAACCCTAGCATGTTGTCTGTGATAAACCCTTAGATGTGAATGCTCCCGCTTCTTGCTTATACGTGCGCCGCTTCTCAATCGGGTTGGATCGGATGGAGCTCCGAGTCTCGTTAAAAACATTGTTAGTTATTTGGCCAAAATTATCCCCTATTTTGAGCTAGGTTTAACTTTATCCTTTAAATATATTCCCAAACACTAATTTGTCCTTAAGTTTATAAAAGTTACAAGATAAATAAGAGAAAAATAGAAAAATTATGATTTACAAAATAAAATATAGAATTGCTAAAAACAGCGGCAAAGTAAAGCAAAGACCAATGGAGAGACTACTAGAGGTGTGATATTGTTGAATAAAGATAAGGATCAGTTATGCACTTTTAGTCTCACTAACAGAGAACTTCATCTCAGTTAGAAAACTAACAGACCTATAACATGCGATTTGCACGTGATTCTTGAAGAAAAAAAAAGACACGCTTTTTCATCCAAGTCATCAATTTCTCTCCTCTCTCTCTCAAGAACTCTTCTTTTGCCTCCCCTCCCTCAAGAACCCTTCTTCTCCGATTCACCTTTTTTTATATTTGTTACAATCTTCTTGAAATCACTTCAAGTTTTCACTACTTTGGTTCATCCCATCAATGATTATTAGGAGCATTAATGGTGGAACAAACCCTAGTTATGGTGAGATGTTATAAGTCATAATTTAGTTTTAAGAAAAATGTTACACCCCGTAAAATTTCCAACACATAGATGGCCTATTCGCGTGTTGGTTAAGAGTATTTGAAAGCCATACATGCTAGAAAAAGGCCCGGGAAAAGACCGGACGAGAAACCTGTCGAACCATCGCGGAAGGAGCCGGGCAGAGCCCCTCCGCGATGGCAATGTGTCACGGAGGTGGAGCCTCCGCGTTGGCTCCGTGACACGTTGGCCCTGTCCAGGCCCAAGTATATAAACCCCTCACTTCGGTTTTTAATGATATAACTCATATAATTTCCAGAGAAACCGAGGGAAAATAGGGGAGAACGAAGATTCCTTACCAATATTCGTCCGATTACGCCGTCAAACGCGGTCCAAATCCAAATTAACTCCAGATACCGAGGTATTAAGAAGTAAGGAGCATTCCTACGGATTTAGTTTCGCAAAATTCGGCAGATAAATCGTCGTGCTACCGGGCTAAGGTAAGTGGAATTGCTCCAAACTAGTGTCAATATACTCCAATCCCTAAAGTGAGTATTTCTCCCTTCTGGACTTTCGAGAAATAACAAATTTTTTACCGTCTTTCGATAAGCCAAAGTTTAGGCTATAAATATATCGAAAGTGACGTTTTCTTTCAGAATATTGGTGTATTTAGTTCTAATTGACATATATGTAAATGCAGTTGGGAGAAATAGCTGGAATACTGACCGAGCTTCGCCCGTTAGTCGGGTAAACCCAGGTTAAGGTATGTAAAGTCAGTTTCTTCGGCAAGTTAGTAGTTTTAGCCTTGTATAGCACAGTAAACTCCGTAGTAGAATTTCCGGAGTTGAATATTGAGTATTGTGCAAGTTTAGTAAATCTGGTTTGCGTTGTTATATCGTACTCAGTCCGAAAGTTAGTAAAGCATGCGCCAAAATGGCAAGTTAGCATTCCAGACTCAGTATAGCCCAGTATGTGGTTAGCAAGCATGTTTCTAAACTAATATGACAGATATTCAGAATAAGATTTAATAAAGTAATATCAGACAGTTAAACAGTGTCTTGGCTACAGATTAGCCATACAGATAGATGATATCTTGGCTACAGTATAGCCATACAGTTAGATAGTATCTTGGCTACAAATTAGCCATGCAGTTAGATAAAGATCACAGATTCAGTATAAAGCAGTATGAGAATCAGTATAATACAGAAAGAGATCAGAATAAGAAATCAGAATTCAGATAGTATTTTTCAATTTAAACATGCTTGCTATATATGTATTTATTGTTTGTTGAGACTTGGTTGTGTCGTGAGGGCACCCTTTTGAGCGTCCTCGCCGCCCCTGGGTTGGTAACTGTGTCGCCCATTGAGCGGGTGGGTTTACGTCACTCCAAGGAGTGGCATGTCGTCCCCATTTTGGATGAAGATGGGATGAAGCTTTCCCCATATCAGGCTGATCAGCATTACAGTATAGATAGCCCTGTTGTGCGCAAGCGCCCAGGGAATAGATTCATATACAGTTATAGTTACAAATACAGTATAGGAGTCCTCCGGACTTAGACACGGTTATTTATATCGGAGGCTATGGCCCGAGCCGGAGACCCATGGGGCCGGCAGAGGTGCTCGTGGTTAGCAGATGAGTGGAGTGACTTATTTTTGGTTGGTTTCGACCCGGGTAGGGGTATATAGATTGTTTGCTTGCTTGGCGCCATCCGGCTTATGGGGGTTGGCATTGGCTCTTGTTTGCTATATATATGTATATGTATTTATGTGTTATATATTAGTTAATAGACAGCAGGCCGCCGCGTCTACAGGTACGCTCCTGCCCTATCACAGCACAGAAAGTCTGATTCTGTTCATATCAGTTCTTACAGATTCAGTTATCTCCTGCTATTCAGAATTTCTAGTTATGTTATTTGTATTCAGTTGTATCCAGTTGCTTTGCATACTCGGTACCATTGGTACTGACGCCCGTTTGGGGCGCTGCATTACTTGCCTTCAGGTACTCATAGACGAGGAGGCGATCCCTCGTGATCCAGCCAACGCAGAGTCATCAGCTCATGTCATTCGGAGCTTGATATTCATAGGTGTATTTCATTTTCTTTTGTTATATAGTACGGGTAGGTCGGGGCCCTGTCCCGACCATCTCATCAGTATTCCTAGAGGCTTGCAGTCTGTATATATTTCCCTGTGGTTAGTTGTGTCGGTCGTGTGAGGCCGTGCGTTTTGTTTAGTTATTTAGCATTGTTGATTATGTTGGCCGTGTGGGGCCATAGTCTGAAAGTAGTGGTGACCTTGTCGGTCACGTAGTTATTCGGTATTCTATTGTTGAGTTACAGATAACTAGACAGCATGGTGGCCTTGTCGGCCCGCATAAGTCTCCCTATATGAGTATGATTCTGGTTTGCTGATATTACAGTACAGGTGGCTATAGGCCCAGTCGGCCGGAGGCTATATTTACAGCCGTTATATAGCCCGTTGTTTTCATAAATCTGAGTTAGAGCTAGCCAGGCACCGGATGTGCTTAGGCTCACCAGTTAGCAGTCTAGGTCCTACTAGGGCACCAGGTGCCAGTCATATCCCCCCCCCAAGGCGGGGCATGACAAACTTGGTATCAGAGCAGGTCGTGTCCCAGGGAGTCTGCAAGCCGTGCTAAGTAGAGTCTTGTCTATGGAGGTGTTGTGCACCACATACTATAGGCAGGAGGCTGCGAGGCATGATAGGATGGTTACTCTTCTTTCTCATTCAGTCGTGCTATAGAGCGGTACAGTATAGGGTTGGGTCCCTAAAACTTATCATATTCTTTGTTTACAGATAAGAATGGCAGACCAGCATCACCCTGCCATCGGCAAAAGATTAGACACAGCAGAAGGAGAAGGCACCAGCAGGATGCCTCAGTTCCATTCAGAGTCAGCCCGATCTGAGGGAGATATAGAGGCTTCATCACAACCCTCTCAACAGTCCCCCTCACATCAGGAGCCGTTGGGCACGACACCGCCTCCGATAGCTCCTGTACCTTCGCCATCAGACCAGGAAGTTCGGAGCGCAGTGGTTATGTTGGCACAAATGATGGCCACACAGCGCCAGTCAGTGCCACCTGTAGCAGCAGAGCCTTCAGGTAGGTCAGGTAGTTCCAGGGTCAGGGAGTTTTTGGCACTAGGTCCCCCACAGTTCACTGGGTCAGATCAAGCAGAGGACCCCCAGGATTTCCCAGATCAGATGTAGAGAATTTTCTGGGTTATGCATGTGACCCCTACAGAATCAGTTGAGCTGGCAGTGTTTCGGTTGCGGGACATAGCTGTATTATGGTACGAGAGTTGGGAAAGGTCTCGAGGGAGAGATGTTGCCCCCCCGACCTGGTCCAGCTTCTCGGAGGCCTTCCTGGACCGTTATTTGCCACGGGAGATCCAGCAGGCCCGGATGGATCAGTTTTTGCATTTGGAGCAGGGGGCGAGGAGTGTACGAGAATATGCCCTACAGTTTGACTCCCTAGCCCGCTATGCTCCAGCTTTTGTGGACACTATGCCATCTAGAGTCCACCGGTTCATTATGGGTCTGAACCCGGAATATATTAAAGCTTGCATGACGACTACATTACGAGAAGATATGGATATTGCCCGAATACAGGCTTTTGCCCAGACCATTGAGGACCTTAGACAGCGGCAACAGGGTAGTAGACAGACAAATCAGGAACAGCGCCACAGAGACAGATCAGATGGAATGCAGAGGGAGGTTCAGAGAGGACCCAGGCCCCGATTGTCAGACAGACCTCCTAGACCCCCACCTCCACCACAGCAGCAGCAGCGAGGTAGATTTGCTCGTCGAGGGCAGTCAGAGTCTGGTGGAAGTTCTCGAACAGTAGATTCCCCGCAGTAGAGAAGGGGAGAGCAGAGCATATTTACACCCCCACCCTACCCTAATTGCGGCCGACCTCACATCGGAGCTTGTAGATATGGCTCCTCGGGGTGTTATATTTGCGGGCAGGAGGGGCACCGCATGAGAGATTGTCCGGCCAGGGGACAAGAGAGCAGAAATAGTCAGGACAGGGGATCTGCAGGGCCACGAGCTCCAGCAGCCTCGGCAGGGCGTAGGCCCTCAGGTACAGCAGGTAGAGGCCGAGGTAGATTAGGAGCCTCCAGTTCAGGTACGGGATCAAGCCGTACCTATGCATTACCAGGGAGACAGGACTCAGAGGCGTCTCCAGATGTAGTGACAGGTATGATGACTATCTGTTCATGCCCTGCTTATGTACTGATTGATCCAGGGTCCACTCTGTCATATATTACCCATTTGTGGCTCGAAGGTTTAATGTCGCACCAGAGTTATTACAGCAGCCCTTTTCAGTATCTACACCCGTTGGTGACTCCATTATAGCTAGTAGAATTTATTGAGGGTGTACAGTAGAGGTTGTTGATCGCCAGACTACAGTAGATTTGGTAGAGTTAGAAATGATTGATTTCAATGCCATAATGGGTATGGATTGGTTGGTGCCATGCTATGCTAACGTAGAATGTTGGACCAAGACGATCCGATTCCACTTTCCAAGAGAGGCAGTGCGAGAGTGGAAAGGCAGCACAGCTACTCCAAAAGGTAAGTTTATTTCCTACCTTCAGGTGAGGAAATTGATAACTAAGGGATGTATCTACCACCTAGTCAGGGTTCAGGATGTTTGGGTAGAATCTCCGACACTTCAGTCTGTTCCGGTGGTGAATGAATTCCCTGATGTATTTCCAGACGAGTTACCTAGTATTCCCCCAGAAAGGGAGATAGATTTTGCAATCGACTTACTACCAGACACTCAGCCTATATCAATTCCTCCTTATCGCATGGCTCCTGCTGAACTCAGAGAATTAAAGGAGCAGCTGAAGGACCTGCTAGATAAGGGTTTTATCAGGCCGAGTACTTCACCATGGGGTGCGCCAGTTCTATTTGTGAGAAAGAAGGATGGCTCACTCCGCATGTGTATAGATTACCGGCAGCTGAATAAAGTTACAGTAAAGAATAAGTATCCGCTTCCCAGAATAGATGATTTGTTTGATCAGTTACAGGGGGCCAGATATTTCTCCAAGATTGACTTGCGGTCTGGATATCATCAGGTTCGAGTTCGTGAAAGAGACATTCCCAAAACGGCTTTTAGGACCCGATATGGACACTTTGAATTCCTAGTTATGTCCTTTGGGTTGACGAATGCCCCAGCAATACTCATGGACATGATGAATAGCGTTTTCAGACCATACCTGGACCTGTTCGTGATAGTGTTTATTGATGATATTCTGGTGTATTCTCGCTCAGAGGCAGACCACCAGGCTCATTTACGGACAGTGCTCCAGATTCTTAGGGACCGCTAGTTATATGCTAAGTTCTCCAAATATGAATTCTGGCTGAACTCAATAGCCTTCTTGGGACATATTGTGTCGGATGCTGGTATACAGGTTGACACGCAGAAGATAGCAGCAGTTAAAACCTGGCCTAGGCCTACCACTCCGACCGAAGTCCGTAGTTTTCTGGGGTTAGTGGGATATTACAGGAGATTTGTTGAGGGATTCTCTACTATAGCGGCACCTCTGACCAAACTGATGCAGAAAGTAGCGAAGTTTCAGTGGACAGAGGCATGTGAGCAGAGCTTCCAGGAGTTAAAAGACAGATTAACCTCACCCCCAGTGTTAGCATTGCCGGAAGGTACAGAAGGTTATTCAGTGTATTGCGACGCATCAGGCATTGGGTTGGGTTGTGTGATGATGCAGCATGGAAAGGTAATTGCTTATGCTTCCAGACAGCTGAGAAAGCATGAAAAGAACTATCCGACCCATGACCTGGAACTGGCCGCAGTGATCCACGCTCTGAAAATCTGGAGGCATTATCTGTATGGCGTTCATGTAGACATTTTTACAGATCATAAAAGCCTGCAGTACATTTTCACACAGAGGGAGTTAAATCTGCGGCAGCGTCCCTGGTTATAATTGCTGAAAGATTATGATGTAAATATTCTCTACCACCCAGGGAGAGCTAATGTAGTAGCAGATGCCCTCAGCCGTAAGTCAATGAGGAGTTTAGCGTATTTGCGACCCGAGAAGCGGGAGTTAGCCAAGGAAATTCATCAGCTAGCTGGTTTAGCCGTTCGAGTAGTAGAGACAGAAAATAGTAGAGCGGTGATTCAGAACTCTGCTGTGTCATCATTAGTTACAGAGGTAAAAGAACGGCAGTACGAGGACCCTGACTTAGTCCAGCTCACAGATAGAGTTCAGAAAGGTAAGGAGCCAAATTTCCAAGTGACTGAGGATGAAGTGCTGCGTTGTAAAGGCCGCCTATGTGTCCCGAAGGTTTTAGGGCTCCGCCAGTAGATTATGAACGAGGTACATTACGCACGTTATTCTCTTCACCCCGGTGCGACGAAAATGTACCATGATATCAAGGAAAATTATTGGTGGCCAGGAATGAAAAGAGAAATTGCCGAATTTGTAGCCCAGTGTCCTAACCGCCAACAGGTAAAAGCGGAACACCAGAAACCAGGCGGGTTAACTCAGGACATAGCTGTGCCTCTCTGGAAATGGGAAGCAGTGAATATGGATTTTGTAGTAGGATTACCCCGTACCAGACATAGACACGATTCTATTTGGGTAATAGTTGATAGGCTAACAAAATCAGCTCATTTCCTGCCAGTGAAAGCTACCTTCTCGGCCGAGGATTATGCCGAATTATATATCAGAGAAATAGTTAGATTACATGGAGTGCCATTATCTATTATTTTAGACAGAGGAGCATAGTTTACAGCTAGATTTTGGCAGTCATTTCAGAGAGGTCTAGGAACGCAGATTAATTTGAGCACAGCATTCCACCCTCAGATAGATGGACAGGCTGAGCGCACTATTCAGACGCTCGAGGACATGCTACGAGCATGTGTGCTAGATTTTGGAGGTAGCTAGGATGAGCATTTGCCGTTAATTGAATTTGCTTATAATAATAGCTATCACTCAGTCATCCAGATGGCGCCCTTTGAAGCATTGTATGGGCGAAAATGCAGATCGCCGGTTAGCTGATTTGAAGTGGGAGAATCAGCGTTGATTGGGCCAGACATCATTCGACAGTCAGAGGAAAAGGTAAAGCTTATCAGAGAACGCCTACTGACTGCACAGAGCCGCCAGAAATCATATGCTAATGTGCGGCGCAGAGACCTGAAATTTGATGTGAATGACTGGGTATTTCTGAAAGTATCTCCGATGAAAGGGGTGATGAGATTTGGCAAGAAAGGTAAGCTCAGTTCGAGATTTGTTGGGCCTTATCAGATTCGTCGAAGGATAGGCCGAGTGGCATATGAGTTGAACTTGCCTCCAGAATTGGAATCCGTTCATCCGATCTTTCATGTATCTATGCTGAGGAAATGCATAGGAGACCCATCCAGAGCACTCCCAGTCCAGGATATCCAGGTTACGGAAGAGCTAGCCTATGAAGAGGTTCCACTAGCCATCTTAGACAAACAGATTCGTAGATTGAGAACTAAAGATATTGCGTCTGTCAAGGTATTGTGGCGTAACAGGAACCGAGAGGAGATGACTTGGGAGGCGGAGGAAGATATGAAGACCAGATACCCTCATTTATTTCAAGCCTAGTCAGGCGACAGGTATGTTAGTATTATTATCTTATGCAGTGCCTTATAGTATACATATAAATGAGAAGGTCTATTTTAATCTGTCATTTAAATACTATAGTATTGTGTGGAGTACCTGTATGGGACTTTTCTGCATTTCAAGTTTTTGGGATAGTCCATATTACAGGGGAAACTCTGCCAAAATTTTTCTAGAAACAAGTTGAGTAAGTTGAGAAGTCCTCTAGATAGAAGTTTACATTCGAGGACGAATGTTCTTAAGGGGGGGAGAATGTTACACCCCGTAAAATTTCCAACACATAGATGGCCTATTCGCGTGTTGGTTAAGAGTATTTGAAAGCCATACATGCTAGAAAAAGGCCCGGGAAAAGACCGGACGAGAAACTTGTCGAACCATCGCGGAAGGAGCCGGGGCAGAGCCCCTCCGCGATGGCAATGTGTCACGGAGGTGGAGCCTCCGTGTTGGCTCCGTGACACGTTGGCCCTGTCCAGGCCCAGGTATATAAACCCCTCACTTTGGTTTTTAATGATATAACTCATATAATTTCCAGAGAAACCGAGGGAAAATAGGGGAGAACGAAGATTCCTTACCAATATTCGTCCGATTACGCCGTCAAACGCGGTCCAAATCCAAATTAACTCCAGATACCGAGGTATTAAGAAGTAAGTAGCATTCCTACGGATTTAGTTTCACAAAATTCGGCCGATAAATCGTCGTGCTACCAGGCTAAGGTAAGTGGAATTGCTCCAAACTAGTGTCAATATACTCCAATCCCTAAAGTGAGTATTTCTCCCTTCTGGACTTTCGAGAAATAACAAATTTTTTACCGTCTTTCGATAAGCCAAAGTTTAGGCTATAAATATATCGAAAGTGACGTTTTCTTTCAGAATATTGGTGTATTTAGTTCTAATTGACATATATGTAAATGCAGTTGGGAGAAATAGCTGGAGTACTGACCGAGCTTCGCCCGTTAGTCGGGTAAACCGAGGTTAAGGTATGTAAAGCCAGTTTCTTCGGCAAGTTAGTAGTTTTAGCCTTGTATAGCATAGTAAACTCCGTAGTAGAATTTCCGGAGTTGAATATTGAGTATTGTGCAAGTTTAGTAAATCTGGTTTGCGTTGTTATATCGTACTCAGTCCGAAAGTTAGTAAAGCATGCGCCAAAATGGCAAGTTAGCATTCCAGACTCAGTATAGCCCAGTATGTGGTTAGCAAGCATGTTTCTAGACTAATATGATAGATATTCAGAATAAGAGTTAATAAAGTAATATCAGACAGTTAAATAGTGTCTTGGCTAGAGATTAGCCATACAGACAAATGATATCTTGGCTACAGTATAGCCATACAGTTAGATAGTATCTTGGCTACAAATTAGCCATGCAGTTAGATAAAGATCACAGATTCAGTATAAAGCAGTATGAGAATCAGTATAATACAGAAAGAGATTAGAATAAGAAATCAGAATTCAGATAGTATTTTTCAGTTTAAACATGCTTGCTATATATGTGTTTATTGTTTGTTTAGACTTGGTTGTGTCGTGAGGGCACCCTTTAGAGCGTCCTTGCCGCCCCTGGGTTGGTAACGGTGTCGCCCACTGAGCGGGTGGGTTTACGTCACTCCAAGGAGTGGCATGTCGTCCCCATTTTGGATGAAGATGGGATGAAGCTTTCCCCATATCAGGCTGATCAGCATTACAGTATAGATAGCCCTGTTGTGCGCAAGCGCCCAGGGAATAGATTCATATACAGTTATAGTTACAAATATAGTATAGGAGTCCTCCGGACTTAGACACGGTTATTTATATCGGAGGCTATGGCCCGAGCCGGAGACCCAGGGGGCCGGCAGAGGTGCTCGTGGTTAGCAGATGAGTGGAGTGACTTATTTTTGGCTAGTTTCGACCCGGGTAGGGGTATATAGATTGTTTGCTTGCTTGGCGCCATCTGGCTTATGGGGGTTGGCATTGGCTCTTGTTTGCTATATATATGCATATGTATTTATGTGCTATATATTAGTTAATAGACAGCAGGTCGCCGCGTCTACAGGTACGCTCCTTCCCTATCACAGCACAGAAAGTCTGATTCAGTTCATATCAGTTCTTACAGATTCAGTTATCTCCTGCTATTCAGAATTTCTAGTTATGTTATTTGTATTCAGTTGTATCCAGTTGCTTTGCATACTCGGTACCATTGGTACTGACGCCCGTTTGGGGCGCTGCATTACTTGCCTGCAGGTACGCATAGACAAGGAGGCGATCCCTCGTGATCCAGCCAGCGCAGAGTCATCAACTCATGTCATTCAGAGCTTGATATTCATAGGTGTATTTCATTTTCTTTTGTTATATAGTACGGGTAGGTCGGGGCCCTGTCCCGACCATCTCATCAGTATTCCTAGAGGCTTGCAGTCTGTATATATTTCCCTGTGGTTAGTTGTGCCGATCGTGTGAGGCCATGCATTTTGTTTAGCTGTTTAGCATTGTTGATTATGTTGGCCGTGTGGGGCCATAGTCTGAAAGTAGTGGTGACCTTGCCGGTCACGTAGTTATTTGGTATTCTATTGTTGAGTTACAGATAACTAGACAGCATGGTGGCCTTGTCGGCCCGCATAGGTCTCCCTATATGAGTACGATTCTGGTTAGCTGATATTACAGTACAGGTGGCTATAGGCCCAGTCGGCCGGAGGCTGTATTTACAGCCGTTATATAGCCCGTTGTTTCCAGAAATCTGAGTTAGAGCTAGCCAGGCACCGGATGTGCTTAGGCTCACCAGTTAGCAGTCTAGGTCCTACTAGGGCACCAGGTGCCAGTCATACCCCCCCCCCAAGGCGGGGCGTGATAAAAAATTACTTCAATCATTGCTTCTACAAGTAAATATAACTTTTTTCATCTTCAATTTTTAATTATCTTTTAGCTCTTTATTTTGTGGAACTGATTTGCCAAGTGAAAAAATAATTTCCTTTTATTTTAAAATTAATGAATAATGATTCCCCTCCTATTGTCGCTAAATTGAAGTTTGATATTGTAGAGAAAACCATACGTGGAGCCCTTATATGTTTTCCCCCTTAAATGGTCCCCCTTTGAAGATTCAATATCTTATTTTGAAATGTGAATAGTATGAAATAAGTAGTATGTATGTATGCCCCTATTAAATTTTTTATTAATTTATGCAGATATTCTATACGAGGCAGAATATTTTATCATTAAAATAACACATGGTGGTATAATGACTCAAGCCTACAAGATATTATATTGGGGGCCATGTGGATTTTATTGACTATGTGAATATTAGTGAATTGAAGTTGTTACTATTTCGATCAATGGCTTAATTATGTGGCTATAAGAACGATTTAGTTACTTTTTGGCACAAGTTTGGGAGGTTAGGTTACAAATGAGACTTGTTTCAACTGATATGGAAGCTACTGTTGTTGCAAAAAATATTCCCAAAGATCGAGTAGTCGAGGTGTACTTTGAACATTTGGACTTGTGATAAGAAGGATATTATGTATGAGAGATCAAACAATGCAAGTGTTGAAACTCAAGCTACTATTGGAGGACAACATAAAGAAGGTGAAAACTCTTCAAGTAGTGAATATTTTGAAGATTCAGAAAATGACTTGTCAAATGAAAATGATTTCTCAGAAAGAACTAAAAATGAAAAGTACATATATGAGGGTAATGAAGAATCACAAAGAAAGTTGAATATTGAAGAAGGGGAATCAGATTGTTGCCACTCTAATGTACAAGGAGCTTACAAAATGATTCTGATAGCGACAGTTTTAGCTTTCCGAAGTTCAACCCCCAAATAGATGGGAAAAATCCAAAATTGGCATTGGAATTAACCTTTGGAAACAAGAAAGAGTCCATACATGTTGTAATAACTCATGAAATTAGTCAAGAAAAATATATAAAGTGGAAAAAAATGACAAGGAACGAGTTAGAGCAATATGTACACACTCAAGTTGCAAATGGGAGATTATGGCTTCAAGAATGCATAAAGATAGGATATTTTAGATCAAGACATACAATGTTAATCATAGATGTAAGTGATAGAATCATTCTAACAAAACCATCATTTTTTCTTGCATTGTGAGAAGATATCTTGATGCCATTAACAAGCATAGAAATTGGAATGTCAGGGAATTCAGAGATCATGTGAGTATGAAGTTAAGAGCTCATGTGACATCAAAATCAATGTAGAAGGGCTAAGCAAAAGGCACTCAAAATTAGTGATGGAGATCTAAATGCTCAATATAAGATATTGTGAAACTATTGTAATGAAATTGTGAGGAAAAATCAGAATACTTCTATATATATGAAGTTGGTTGAAAATGAGGTTCCTAATAAGCCAAATAGATTTTAGAGAATCTATATTTTCTTTGCAGGTTATAAGGATGGGTTCAAGAGTGGCTGCAGAAAGATAGTTAGAGTGGATGGTTATTGGCTTAAGGGTCTAATATATGGGACTTAGTTGTTGATAGTTGTCAGAATTGATCCTAATAATAATATCTTTACAATAGCATATGCAGTTGTAGAGAAGGAAAGAATAGAGTCATGGATTTGGTTTTTGAATCATTTGAAGCATGACTTGAAAATTGATGATAATTTTACTTGGACTTTCATGTTAGATAGGCAAAAAGATCTGATTGAAGCATTTAATGAGGTGTTATCATTTTTTAGCCACATTTTTGTGTGAGACAATTGCATAACAATTTTAAGAGTGCAGGATTTAGTGGTATCTCATTAAAGAATGCACTTTGAAAAGCCGCAAGAGATTCAACAAAGAATTGGTTTAATACTTTCATGCTTGAGATCTTTGATTTAGACCCTGAAGCTGCTAACTGGTTTAATGACAAATCACCTAGTGAATGGTCTAGATCTCACTTCTATGAAAATGTGAAATTTGATATCCTTCTTAACAACATATGTGAGTTTTTTAATGCAATGATTATTAAAGCTAGAGACAAGCCAATTATCACTCAATTGAAAAAGATAAGGTATCTTCTTATGGCTAGGATGCAGGAGAATAGGGATAAAAGCGCCAAATGGGACATCAATGATGTTTGTCCTAGGATAAAGGATATATTGCAGAAAAATCAAGCGACTGCAGCAGAGTTCATTCCTAGAAAATCTAATTAGTGGAACTATGAGATTATAGAGGCAAGCATAAATGATAAGTGGGCTGTGAACTTGCTAAATAAAATATGCAATTATAGAAAATAGGATTTGACAGGAACTCCTTGCAAGCATGCCATTGCTGCAATTTGGGCTAAAAAAGATGATATTAATTCCTATGTTCATGATTGTTATAAGGTAAAAACATATAGAAAAAATTTATGACTTTTCTATTTTACCTATGCCATGGACAAGATATGTGACCTAAGTCAAGAAACATTGCATCCTTACCTCTCAGATTAGTAAGAGCAAGCACTAAAGGAACAAAGAAGATAAAAAGGAGAAAAGAATCAGATGAAGTAGGAGCAAGTAGAACTAAAATGAAAAAAAGGCAGACTTCTTTGGATTGCAGCATATATCATAATGCCAGTCATAACAAAAAACATGCAAATTATATGTTGTTCAACCAGATTTTCAAGTTAACGAGACATCATCTTATATTTCTGGCCCATCAACTCGGACAAAGTTTTCAATATTAATAAATTACAGCTGTCCTCCATTTTCTAAGTTATGTTATGAAAGAGTTAAGAATACTATATGTTTTATATACAGGTTAGAAGAGGATCTGCTGAAATATTGCACGAATGTTGATTATTTGATGGTTGGAATGCTATTTTTTTGCTTCTGAGATACAAGTTTTTTGCCTAATGGAATGAAGCATTTTGTTGTTAGATAATAGTTTTTGTTGATATTGAAATGCTGTTTTTTGCCGCTTGAATCCTTTTCTTTTGACTGTTGCAATGCTGATTTTTGTTGCTGAAATTTTTGCTGTTGTTATAATACTGTTTTTTCGCTGTTGGAATGCTGTTTTTATTACTGCTGAAATGCAGTTTTTGTTGCTGTTGAAATGCTGCTTTTTTTTTGCAGTTGGAATGCTCTATTTTTGCTGTTGAGACACTGATTTTTGTTGCTAAAACACTATTGTTGCTGCGAGAATGCTGATTTGGCTACTGACATGCCGATTGTTGTTGTTAAAATAATATTTTTTTGTTGTTGAAATGCTGCATTTTGCTACTGAAATGCTATTTTTTTCCGACTGAAATGTTCTTTTTTTTTGCTGTTAGAACATTGATTTTTTACTGCGGGAATGCTGATTTTTGTTGCTAAAAGATTGTATTTTTGTTGCTGTAACGTTGTTTTTTTTGTTGCTGAAATACTTTTTTTTTGCGGCTGGAATGCTTTTTTTGTTGAAACAATGATTTTTGTTGCTTTATTTTTTTTGCTGCGGGAACGCTGATTGTTACTGCAGAAACTTTTATTGTTGGCACGCTGATTGTTGCTGCTAAAACGTTTTCTTTTTTTGCTGCTAGAATGCTCCATTTTGCTGCTGAAATTGTATAGATTGATCACCTTTATTTTTTGAATCAATAATTTTTTTGTGAAATTATAGTTAATGTTCTAACCGTGCTTCTTAGTGTCTTATTTTGGTGGCTTTATACATACAATTTTAATAGTTTTATTCCTACTCTCGGATTTTTTTTATTTCACAAAATTCTAATATGCTTACTAAAGTTATTTTGGTTCCATTTTTCAATCGTATTTTGTTTTTAACTAAAAAAAAGGGGGCCAAATTAAGAATGACGATTATTGAAGAAAAGGCAAAAAAAGTCAACATAGTTGATAGTTTGAAGAAAGGATGAAAATTAGCGGATTTGGTAAGTGGAAAAAGAGTTGATTTCTTTTTTTAAAAGTCCAAGTGATACTAAAATTATGTTTAACAGTGTAAGAGTATTTTATGTTAGTGAGACTAAAAGTGCACAACTTTTCTAAACATAAAGGACAAATAGTGTTTAGGGTTATATTTAAAGGACAAAGAACAAAGTTAAGCCTACCCCCAAAGATAAGAGATAATTTTGGCCAAAAACTCTAAAAACATTACTCTATCGAAAATTAGTGAAGCTTCGCGTAATCAAGAAGAAATTAATGATTTTTTTAGTTTTATTTTTATTTAAATAATAAGATTTTTATATAATTAAAAAATTATATTTTAAAAAAAATATTTATTAGAGGTAAATTAGTAAAAATACATCTTACTTTGTAGGATAAGTAAGTTTCTTAAAAAGTGTGCCCAAATTAGTAAAAATACATCTTACTTTATAGAAATAAGTAAGTTTCTTAAAAAGTGTGCCCAAATTAGGAATATCACTTATTTTAAATCGGAGGGAACACATAACTTTTATATTTTGATGGTTGTGATTTATATTATTACTAGTAAAGTTATTCGCGCTTCACACTATTATAAAAATTAATTAATAAATTTTAAATATTTTTTCTTAATAAATTTAATCAAGATAAAGGATATAAACTTTTAATTTATATGCATATAAGTTTTAATTTGTAAATACAATAAATATTTATATAACTACTTATTTTGTTAGCTCCAATACTTTTTTTAAAATTAATTTCACAAAAAAGCGAGAAAATTTATAATATGAAGCAAAAAAAAAGTGACATTGAGACTACACATACAAAATCATTAAGTAATAAACTTTATTGTAAGAAATTTTTAACTTAATGATATATGAAAATAATTGTGTTGGTCACTAATCCTAAAAAAATTATTTATTTTATACCAATTTGCTTATTCACTAATTTTATATTTTAGACGCGAGCATAGACCCCGAACGCGACACGGGACTTAGAACCACGAATGCCTCCAAGCTAACCTATGGCATAGCATATTTCTAACATAACAATAATTGATAAAGAATATCTGAGCAGAAGCTAACTAAAAAAAGTAACTGATTATTATGTGTAAGGACATAGTTGTTAAAAACACTAGATCATAAGCTGAAACTATACTACACTGTCCAAAAGCCTCTACTAATCTGATGAGTTATTGGGACAAGTACCCAGCTAACTCCAAAATCTAAAACAAAAATAACACTTAAATAATGAAATATAGCTCCTGTCCTCAGAAGATAAGGACTCACCACTGCAAGCTGGTAAGGTCTGAAATGTGTCTACCCATGGGGCTGAGTCTGAATACTGGATCTATATCATAAAATGATATAGCACATCAAGTATGCAGTTAGTACTTGAAATGTACTGAGTATATGGGAACGGAACTGGAAACGAGAACATACTATGAATCTGAGAAAAGACTATACATAAACATCGCTGAATGCATAAGCTGAGGTAAAGTACAATGACCCTTTCTGAGATGCATGAATACCGACATAGGATGCTAGTTTGAAAATATTTAATAAAATATAAGTAAATATAGTTTTAGGGTCATGTACATGTACTGAAGACTGAATATGTAATCATAAACCAAAAGCTGTAACCGACATGACTACACGGAACTGAAATTGAAACTATACTGTGGGAGAGCCTATGAATCGACAAACTCCAATATGAGCCTCATGGAGCCTGACATGTAACCCCAGTTGGAAAGGTGTCTATATCTTGCCAAGGGTAAGAACCATGACTGGCATGATATCACACATGAACTCAGGGAGATAATCTCAACTAACGATAGCTCCTATTGCGCCCATTGAGGTGAGGGAAACACTCTTAATAGCGAGGATCCCATATTCCTCGGGCTAAGGAAAACGTTCTCTACTATTGAAAATACCTTACCCTACAACGACACGTAGTTCTGAGACCTGGGTGCGCTAGATCGTTGGCCTACTCGATGCGAAGTACTACTCCCATTGAACATAAAGATACATGTAAACTGAAAGTCTGAAGCTAATGTCCTAAGACTAGTAGGAACCACTTTATCTAACAAGGATCTCAAGAGCCTAAAGAACCATGAACATGCTAATACCAAGGGCTCAAAATTAATATTCTAAGACTAGTCAGGGCTACTTTCTAACTAGAAAGAGGCCTGAGAGTCTAGAGAACCATACACATGCTAATCATACTGAATTCATAAAAATCATAGACCCAAATCGTAGTATATATCATATGTACTGAAATCAAGGAAGAATCATTTATGTCAAGCGATCATATTTTCAGTGCTAAATCATGGTTGAATCTTAGAAATCATGATATTATCATTATACCATAGACATAAATCATAAATTTTGAGAAAGGAAATCATGAGTATACATGGCTATTAATCATAGGAAGCTTGAAAGACATGATTAACATTAAATAATTCATACGTAGAATCGAAACCTTAGAACGTGCTTTCTAGAATTTGAGGATTCTAGGGTTTATAAAAATAACATAGTTGGAATGCAAGGATGAAAGAAAACCCTTGTTGAAGTCTCAAATACCTGGTTGAACAATCCCCAATAATAATTTAAAGCTTGTTGTATCTTGGAGAGGAAACCCTAGTTCTTGAGCCTTAAGAAAAGAAGGAAGAAGTTGACTTACAGATGATTTTGAGTAGAATGAGGGATTGGGCTAGGAAATTCCCTTTAATTCATCCCAAAGAAATCCTAAAATGACCTAGTTTAGGAGTTAAAAGTATAAAAAATTACAAAAATACCCCTGAAAAATGCTTTTAAAAATCTGTCTGTCTAGTGCTACAGGTTGTACCATGACTCGTAGTGACATACCACAGGTTGTGGTGTGCAAATTTATTGCTCCTGGATGGCTTAATAGCTTGCTGCAACTCTCGCTACTGGTGCTTAGTATGAGTCGTACCTACATACCACGAGTCGTTTCATGACTCTTGGTGTCTGGGTTGGTCCTGTCCGTCAAACCTGACAGTACTTCACTAAACTCGCCATAACTTTTTACTCCGAACTCCGATTGACGCAAGATCAGATGTGTTGGAAAGAAGACTCAAAGATCTTAAATTTGATATACTAGATCACCAAAACAATTCTTTGTAAAATAGGAGTTATAGTCATTTAAAGTAGACCATTGCAAGAAGTTATATAAAAAACTCAATCGGTAGGAAAGCTCTCAACTCTGCTAGAGGTCCCTTATGACCTTAAATTGCATCTAATGCTCTTCTTACCCTTAATAACTGATATTAACACCTTGTTGCCATAAAATTAATTAGGTTCAAATCTATCCACATACCTAGAATGGTTCCAAACTTAGCCCGAAAGTCTGAGACGTTATAATATATAAACTCATGAACAGATAGTATGAACCGCACCATGATCCTATGATCTGTTACATGATGCTCGTACTCCCAAGACAAATTGGTCATTCTCTAGACCTCTTACCACGTACGCCAATAATGGCTCGTACTATCTTACCGCGGGTCGTACCATGGCTCGTGGTTACCCAAGATTTCCTGATCATTTCTCTGATTTTCCCTACTACAGACCATCAACTACGACTCGTAAAACCTATGTACGAATCATAGGATCCACTCGTGGTTCTTGCCAAGATTTTTTTTGAACCCTTAGATCTTCATACTACGGTTCCTTGGTACGACTCGCACAATCCTCCTACAAGTCGTAGTAAGGCTCGTTTTGAGGGCATTTTTCAGTTTTCTCTACATTGTTAAACTTCAAATCTAGGGGTCTAGTCTTAGGGAATTTTGGAGTGTTACATTATTTCCCCCTTGGAAATATTCTCCTCGAATGGAGACTACTGGAGCTGAAAAGATAGAAAAAGAGCTACAAATCCCAAAACTAAATGATATGGACTAAACACTGATGGAGTGACTGACTCTGAATTGACATACATAGATAAACTGAATTTGTGGATTATACATGCATGCTAACATGAGAAGAACTAAAGGACATGAAACTAGCACGAAACTGAGCAAGTACTAAGAAGGAATAATTTCCTCACACTGGAACTGAGCTGGTAAGGACGGAGTTATAAATCCAAAACTACTTTCTGATATCTGAATAGCTAACATGATAACTGATTTGACTGAGAGTAAGATTGGGATCGCTGTCTGAAGTGGTTACCTATCATTCTGGAAATCTAAACATAGGCATGAGTAGAGTGTAATGTTGATTGAAACCTAGGGGAAGACACCTAAATGGGAATGGATCAACATCCCATAGATACTATTTTCGGAACTTCCATGAACATTCAAGACTTGACTTAGCCCATTTAACTTATCATCTCCCCTTTAGCTTAAAGTCATTCATCTAAGGTTAGGCTAAAACTACTAACTCTTGACTTCACCTCTAAAGCTATCACTGAGAGTTTCATACTTATAACCATTTTATACTATCCACGAACAAATTTCATACTAGGATGCAAAAAGGGACCTTATACCTCATACTGTGACTCCTAGGTCTAACAATATGCAAAGATCAAAATGAAAAGCTCATAACATACCTGCGACTACCTTTGGCGAGTTTCCACGATACTAACGTGATGACAAGGCATACAAGCGGTCCTGACACTGTCCACTACCCGCACCAACTGATGTATCTTGCTGAGGTGGGCGAGCTGTCGGAGCTACTAAAGAGGTGGCTGGGCTTTACCTTCTCCTCGTTGGCTGCTGGGCAATGTCTAAGTTAATGGCCCGACTTGTCGCACTAAAAGAAAGCGCCTGAACTATCCATGCACTCTCCCAAATGGTTCTTTCCATAGTTCCTGCAAGCTGGGTGTCACGACCCAAGTGTGCAACCTGGACGCGACACGATACTTGGTGCCACAAGTGACCCCAAGCTAACCCACGGCTTAACATTGCATTGGTAACTAAACAATTATAGCGGCAACTAAAAAAATTAACTAAAATATCTGATTTCTATTATAAAGAACGTCTAATAAAATACTAAAAACTTGTACAAATAGAGTAAAACAAACTGAATGCTACTATGTCTGAAAGCTACTACTAGCTTGCGAGTTGCTGGGACAATCCCCCAGCTAACTCTAAAACCTGAAAAAAAAACAAGAACTGAAAGAAACTAAAAACCTCTTCCTCGAAAAATGAGGATTCACCAATATAGAGCTGCTGAAATCGTCTGCGGGGAACTACTGATGTTGCTGCAGTTGAGAATCTTCACCTATATCATAATATGATACTGCATGGAAATATGCATCAGTACTTTGAATGTACTAAGTATGCAGGATGTAAATAAAATAATAAGAATGCATAACCTAGCTAAAGTGACATGAAATGACTAACTATAAACTAATAAGTACTGAAGATATAGATGTAATAATGTAAATACAAGTATTGATTGACGGTCATAAGCATATTATGAAATTTGAATAACTGAACTGAACTGGAACTGGAACTGAGCTGTACTAACAAGAGGTACTGTACCATACTATGGGAGGGACTCTAACCGATATGTAACCACGTGAGCTAAATATGGAGTCCGATGTATACCCCCCATCGGTGAAGGCCCACTATACCTTGCCAGGGTATAGTAGCTGAACTAGGTGATCACTGTCTACTGCCCATTCGGGCTAAAACCCATGGTGGCAATGTAGTTCTAGGAACCTGAGTGCGCTGAACCCCGGAATGCTCTGTGCTAAGTCCTACTCCCACTGAAAGTCCTAACTGTGACTGCTAGGGTAATAGCTCAAAACTGATGTCCCAAGACTTAAGTCAGGAGTACTTATCTGGAAGTACCCTGAAAGTCTAAAGGACTTGATAACTGGAAACTAGTGTTCTAAGACTTGCCAGAGCTGCTTTGTCAGGAAGCGTTGTAACCGTCTAAAGAACAAACTGATAACTGGTACTAAGGAGAACTACTAAGCTCGTCAAGAACTGACTATAGTCAAACTAATCAGCTGGCTTACTGAAAGATACTGAAGGGCTAATTAGTGACTTTGACTGCACTAGCATTCAAACTGACTGATAACTTACATGATAGTAATAATATGGAAATTTCAAGAACTAATAGAGTCAAGCAACATTTGTATCTAGACAATTATGCAAGATCCAATTTACTATGTTCATAGAAACTAGGGCTAAATAATATTTCATGAAGAGAATAACAACATGCTTAATAAGTAGTGAAGACTTGCAGGAATTCATCAAAACTACAATCTAAAAGAAATATTCATAATCTGACTGAAAGATAACCCTACTTTTGATCTTCAGGACTAGAACTGATATAGATTCTTAGAAGGATTTTGGGGCACAAGGGAAGGACAGTTCTCTTGTTGAATTCTCACATACCTGGAGTCGAATTCCTATGAGAACCTAAAGAATTTGAGGAGAAAACTTGAAACCTTTGATCTTACTCTGAGTCTCCTATCTGAGTTCCTACGCTACTAACTTGAGAGAATGAGAGAAATGAGAGTAAATCATCGACTAATACCCCTCTAAATCCCTCTGAATATAACCCCAAAATGACGTAGTTTTTGGGTCTAGGAGCTTAGGAATTATGAAAACACCCCTACTAAAATGCAGAAATATGGACCCTTCCAGTCCTCACGAGGGCCACCTGACTCATGAGGTACTAGATGAGTCGTGGCGTCCAATCCGTCGTCAACACTGGAAATCTTGGCTTAAAAATTTAACCCTGAACGATGACCCATTTAACAAGTCGTGAGGTACACCACAACTTGTGATTCCCCTCATGGTGTCTCCGGAGATTCAAACCTTCAATCTTTCTCCTCTTGACCACGGCTCACTTCACGGGTCGTGAAGTGACTTCACGGCTCGTGGCTTCCACTCGTGGTCACCCCCTGACCATATTTCCTCCAAGGCAGGCCTCTACTTCATGAGTCACTCCACGACTCGTGAAGTAATTCACGGGTCGGACAAGTAGTCCTGTGGCCCAGTGCACATTTTCCTGCTTTCTCTATTTCAATCCCCGGGTATGATCTTAGGGACTTTTGGGGTGTTACAATATCTCCCCCTTGAAAACATTTGTCCTCAAATGAAGGCTAAGTAAGCTGCAAGACTGGGAAAAAAACTGCTATTCCCAAACTAAAAACTATAAATTGATTTATGAAGAAGTGACTGACTCCGAACTGAAATATGCATACTAACTGAGTTGACACAACTACACTGAACATTAAAAACAAGAATAAAACTAATGAGTACAAAACTGAGTAGAGTACTAAGGAGGAATTTAATACCTGATGCTGAAACTGAACTGGAACAGAATAAATGAGGATATTTAGCCATCATGTCTGCTTCTGCTTCCTATGTGGCTCCCTCAATTAACTGGTTCCTCCATAAAATCTTTACTGAAGTGACCTCCTTGTCTCTCAGCTTACAAACCTGGCGGTCTAAGATCTGAACTGGGACTTCTTCGTAAGAGAGACTATCCTTCACATCCACAATGTCTAGTGGCATAACTTAGGTCGGCTCACCGATTCACTTCTTCAACAGTGACACGTGAAAGATTGGATGCGCTGATGCTAACTCTGCAGGTAACTCTAACTCATAGACCACATTGCCAATATGTCTTGGGATTTTATAAGGTCCTACATATCTCGGACTGAGTTTTTCTTTCTTTTAGAACCTTATCACCCCTTTCATAGGTGAAATCTTCAGATAAACCCAATCATCTACAACAAACTCTAGTTCTCTTCTCCTTACATCTGCATATGATTTCTGTCAGCTCTGAGTTGCTTTCAACCTTTCTTTGATAAGTTGCACTTTCTGCATAGCCTCATGAACTGAATCTGGACCTATTAAAGTAGTTTCGCCAACCTCAAACCACCCTAGGAGATCTACACCTCCTACCATATAATGCCTCAAACAGGGCCATCTGAATGTTGGAGTGGTAGCTGTTGTTGTATGCAAACTCGATGATAGGTAGGTGATCATCCCAACTGCCCTTGAAGTCGATTACACAAGCTCTCAACATATCTTATAAGGTCCGAATAGTCTACTCAGCTTGTCCATCTATCTGAGTGTGATAAGCTGTGCTGAGCTTGCCCTGAGTACCAAGTCCTTTCTTGAATGACTTCCAAAAATGCGAGGTCATCACACCCTAAAACCGAGGAGGCATGAATGGCACCTGGTGCCACCCTAATATGATCATACACGACGCCCAAAAATAAAACAAAGGCTAGAACCAATGAGGTTCAACAACACAACAACTATAAAATCAGAATAAGACGATAGACTGTAGAGGAAGTTGGCTCACCTGAACAACCAAAAAATAAATACAATATGCCATCAAGGTCACAAAATGGAAAACAACTATACAACATGGTGTTACACCCCATAAAATATTATCAGTTAGTAGGCATATGCGTGGATATTTGATGAGTAAGGAGAGCTTGACGCATGTGGGAAATCCTCGGAAGCAGGATCGGGTGAGGCTGGACCGTGTGGGGCCAGCACGACGCGCTATCTAGCAGTGCACTGGACAGCGCGACAGGCACTGTGGCACCTTGGCTGGCGCGGGGCGCCCCTTGTCCACCGTACATGTAAGTATATATATGCCCCTTTGCTAATTTCAAATCATTTTCTAAGCTATACCCATGGCTATGAATAGAAAGCACAGGCAAATTTCTTTGATTTTTCGCCCGATTACGCTACCAAACTCCATCTAAATACATATTAACTTCGGGTAACAAGTTCTAGGCCTATGGGAAGCATTATTATAGAGTTATTTCTCAAAAATTTACTCAGAAAAACTTGTTATACCCTGGAAACCCAAGGATCAGACCTGGGAGTCAAACGGGGAAAATTTGAAAAAATATTGCAGCAGTGCAGGACGAGTCACTAGAAGACTCATGAGGAGACCCCATGAGTCGTTAGGTGGCTCGTGGGGAGGCTGGAATGGGCTGAGGAGCTAAGGTCCCCACGGGCGTGGGAATGACTCGTGGTCAGCTACCACGAGTCGTCAGGTCTCCCATGGGGTGAGATTGAGGGTTACCTGGGAGGTCTAACCAGTGCATCTAACGGATAGGACCTTATGAGTCGTGGTCGGTCCCAATGACTCGTGAGGTGGGTCGTAAGCAAGCCTGTGGAAATTTAACTAAGGATGAGGTAGTATACTTGATGGAAGGTGACCATGACTCGTGGTCACTTGTGATCAGTCGTTGAGTCACCCGTTACGAGCCTAGCCGATCTGGTATCTAGTGTACTTGACAGGCGACACGATGAGTCCTTTCCCGTCCTAATGAGTCGTCAGGTCACCCATTAGGGTCACGTGGTAGTTATTTCCTGCGAATTAGTAGGGGTCTTCTCATAATTTTCTACACCCCTAAGGCCTAAACTGTGTTTTTTTTAGGTCGGGACAGGGTCTTTTAAGGGGAAATAATTCATGTTAAGTCTCATTTGATGCTTGGAAGAGTTAGAGAAGGGAGTAGGCGGTGATCCTAGGGTTCTTCTTCAAATTCTCCAAATTTTCATCTTGGGCTTTTCAGGGGAGTTAAGGATCAAGTAGTTCTCGGTATATGGGATTTTGAATGGGTAGTTTAGTCCCTACCCATGCCCAATTCTTCCCAAATTCTATGTTTAAAGTTACTCAATCTTTATGGGTCTTAACCCAAATGCATGATTCCTCAAAAATTGTTATGAGCTTGTTGTAGTATGTCTAAATCATGGGTTTCAAATTTTTGGGCTGTATTCGCTTGTTTTATTCAATGATTGATGATCTAATCCCTAAGAGCATAGGTGCACAAATCATGAGGATTTTTGTTAAAGTTCATGATTATGGTGATTCCTCAAGCATGATTTGAATTTATGAATTCTAAGCATGTCTTCAATCTCTCATGTTATTATGATCACGTTCTCTATAAAATTTAAGCATTTCAAGGATGTTGAAAATACGGGCAATGCCCACATGTGGCTTATGGTTCATTAACTATGATTTTGGCCGATCCACGGACCCAATTTTATGGCTAGTATTATGAATTCTCAAGCATGTTATGATTATTACGATTTAACTAGTCATTCATGTCATGTACGAATTTCTATGAGCAGGTTACATGTTTTGGGAGTAGTACTTAACATCGAGTAGGTTGGGGGGCCCAGGTTATACCCCGAATCTCAGAACTACATGCCACCATAGGTTATATTTGGGACCTCCTCAATGACCGTCCCGTATGCCCTACGGTGCCTTCATGAGTGATTTCATGCCTTTCATGATTCTACCCTTGGAAAGGTATGAATGGCCTCCCGACTAGGTTTATAGGTCGGGCTCCATGTATGCTCATATAGGGTATATCGGTTATAGAAATCTCTCACTGTTCCTCATTGTTTTAATGCATGTATGATTATGTTCTTTTGGCTCAAGTCATATTTTATGAAATATTTTTCTCTCATGATGTGACTATGACTGGTTTACAAATGCTTTTGGGAAACCTTGAGCCTTACGATATATTTATGATTTCAGTCTTTATGATCATGATGTCCCACTCCAATAACTCTATATTTTTAAGTATTGTTTTACATACCTTGCATACTCGGTACATTTCAAGTACTAACCCGCATAATTTCTATGCTGTATCGTTTCATGATATAGGATCCGAATCTTAGGTTCAGCATCGCTCCTAGCTTGCTCTCAGTTCTGCTCTCAGTTCTCCTTGGTGAGTCCTCATGATTCGAGGGATTTATGTTCAAATCTTGGTAATCTTTTAGTTTTCAGAATATTAGGGTTAGATGGGGGCTTGTCCTTTCAACCCATCTATTATGATTAGAGGCTTTCAGACCTATTTGTAGTATTCAACTGTTTATGCTTAGATCATGTATTGTTGTTTCTTATATTTCATGTCACGGTTTTCTTTCAGTTCATGATTATTAAGCTAATTCTTCCGCCTTATGTGAATAGTTTAGTTATACCCTCATGCCATGGTTTGACTTAGGGTCCCTCGGGGCTCCTTGTCCCGTGTTTACGATTCGGGTGTACTCTCGGGTCATGACAAAACTGGAGCTCCATCGGGTAAAAGTTGTTAGAATTGTTTCAAATTGAATCCTAATCGGCCACAGGCATTTGGTAAGTACTTCTCCATTATGAACTCAGGAAATTGTAGGTTTTCGGCTGAATTTTTTGAAGTTGAACTATAGTAAATATTATTATTGAAAGTTATCATTATTTGCCGAATTTAGTATTGAAATTAACCCTATTCTAGTATCAGGGCTGTTGTGGATAGAACCGTCGATTACAAGTTGAAACTCGCCAGTTAAACGGAATTTGACACTTGAGGTATATAAAGCTATCTTTTTCGGCAAGTTACGTTCATCATAAAGATAGTGCGACTTGTATATCTATAGTACTTCAGGGTAAACCTATTGTGGTCAGCTGTTATGAATTGGATTGAGACGATAGCGATGATATAGTAACCTCATTAGAGTTAACCCTTAGCTGACTTGATTGTCGTATATGATATTTGGGGTTTGGATGCTATTGCCTGTCGGGTTATGCTAGCAGGATTAGTATGATGTCCGGAGGGACCAGAGTGAGGCTGTGAGGGCCGTATCTAGTTTTCAGAGCTTCTATTATGACCCATAATCTAGCTAAGGCTCGGGGTCCAGCTACAATAGTTTTGTTACAACCCATAGTCGAGCCAAGGCTCGGGGCTCCTTTACAACAGCTACAGTACGATACGTAGTCGAGCAAAGGCTTCGGAGTTACAGTGGTCACGTTATGACCCATAGTCGGGCCAGGGCCTGGGGTCCAGTTATCAGAGATTACATTATGACCCATAGTCGAGCCAAGGCTCGGGGTCCAGTTACACAACTCAGACATAGATACAGCTACAGGAGCCTATCCAGCTCAGATACAGTTTCAGAAAATGAGTATTCCTGAGTTACAATATGTTTATGAACCTTTAGCACCTAGATAGTAGAGTGTACATTGCTTGTACCTACCGGGGCTTATGGGGGCCCCGTTAGGTTTTTGTTTGTTCTTATATGTTTGTTAGTTAGATATTTCAGATGGTGATATTCCTCATGTTAGCTTCTTACCCGCCTTCCTATTTACTTCAGCTATTTAGTTTTATTCAGTTACTACTTTGCTACCTTACATATTCGGTACATATTATACTGACGCCCATCCTTGGGGCGCTGCATTACTTGCCTGCAGGTGTGGATAGATGCGGTTCAGGACCCTCTTATTCATCAGTTGGAGTTAACAATTTATTTAGCTCCCTTCTTTCGGAGTTGGTAGTTAGACGAGGTTTGTTCTTTTATTGTACAGTTTATGGGTAGGTCGGGGCCCTGTCTCGACCATTATTCCATTCTTAGAGTCTTGCAAGCTACAAATTTCTAGTTGTTAGCTTTTGTTGTTAGTCGTGTAGGGCCTACGTATGTTTTATTTCATGCATTGGCCGGGTCGGGCCTTGTTTAGCTGCCAGTTAGCAGCCTTGTCGGCTATAGCATAGTTTAGTTGTCTGATTTCATTTCAGTTATAACTAGACATCATGGTGGTCTTGTCGGCCCGCATAGGACCCCTGTTATTGTGTTGTTGGTGGTTAGCTGTCTTCTTTTATAGGTGGCCTTGTCGTCCAGAGGCTGTATTTATAGCCTAGATATAGCTCGTCGTTTTCTTTAATTAAGTTACAGGCGTGCACCAGTAGTGCACCAAGCCAGTCAGGTTAGTCCAGATCCCAATGTGGCACTAGGTTCTAGTCTTGCCTCCCTAGGTGGGGCGTGACAAACTTGGTATCAAAGCAGGTTGTATCCTAGGGAGTCTGCAAGCCGTGTCAAGTAGAGTCTTGTCTATGGATGTGTTGTGCACCACATTCTATATATAGGAGGCTACGAGACACAATAGTGTGATAACTCTTCTTTCTCCTCCAATCATGCTATAGAGTTGTGCTGTATAGGGTAACTCCCTAAGCTATGTTATCTACTTATTTACAGAGAAATGTCTGACGTACGATGAACTGTGACTGGTCGAGAATTGGATGTGGCAGCAGGAGAGGGCACTAGTAGGGGGCCCTAGTTAGAGTCATTCTAATTTGAGGGCAATAGGGAAACATCACCTCGATCTCCCCAACACTTACCACTGCATTCAGAGCCCGCTAGAGCAACAGATATACCAACACCACCCCCAGCCATTTTTGTACTATCAGATCAGGAGCTTAGGGGTGCATTCTTTATATTGGTTTAGATGATGTCTATCCAGTGATAGCCTCAACCAGTAGTACCAGCTGCCGTTGAGCCCACTAAGGGGCCGATAGTTCGAGAGTTCGTGAATTCCTAGCTTTGAGTCCTATGCAGTTCACAGGGACAGATCGTAGAGAGGACCTCCAGAACTTCATAGATCAGCTGTAGAGAATATTCAGGGTTATGCATGCCTCATCTACAAAATCAGTTAAGTTAGCAGTATTCCAATTGCAGGATGTGGCAGTCCTATGGTACGGGAGTTGGGAGAGATCCCGAGGCAGAGATGCACCTCCACCTACGTGGCCTAGCTTCTTGAAGGCTTTCATTGACTATTATTTTCCTTGAGAGGTTCGGCAATCCAGAGTAGAGCAGTTTTTGCATCTGGAGTAGGGCAGAATGAGTGTCAGAGAATATGCATTGAGATTTTATTCCTTAGCCAGATATGCACCCTCGTTTGTCGACACTATGCCAGCCAGGGTGCACCGATTTATTATGGGACTTGTGCCAGAATATGTGGAGTCTTGTATTAGAGATACACTGTAAGAGGATATGGATATTTTACGAATCTAGGCCTTTGCTCAGAATATAGAGGAGCTCAGATAGCATCTGTACGCCATGGAAAGGGAAGGTTAGGAGCAGCGTCGAAGGGCTAGGGTCGCAGGTTTTCAAGGTGGACCCAGGCCCCATCTATCAGGTAGGACACCTAGGCCCCCATTTCAGCAGCAGCAAGATAGCAGATCAGGTCGTCGGAGGTAGTCAGGTCCCGGCGAAAGTTCACGAGTGCTAGGCTCGCAGCAGCAGAGGGGGCCAGATCGAAGAGAATCGGCAGTACCATGATACAGTACTTGTCATAGGCTGCAATCGAGGAGAAGCAGGTATGGTTCCACCGCCTATTATTCCTGTAGACAGGAGGGGCACATAATGAGACATTGCCCGACTAGACGCCAGGGCGATCAGGACCAACAGGATAGATCCTCAGCAGGTTCATATGCCCCAACACCTTCTGCAGGGCGCAGGCCTTCAGCTCCAGCCGGTAGAGGCTGAGGCAGATCAGGGGCATTTAGTTCAGGCAGCGGTCAGGATCACACATATGCACTACCAGGGCGATAGGAGTCAGAATCGTTGCCAGATGTTGTGACAGGTACATTAGATGTTTGCTCTCACTCAGTTTATGCTTTGATAGACCCGGGCTCCACTTTATTGTATGTTACTCCGTTAGTGTCCTGAAAGTTTGATATAGTGCCAGAATTGCTTTAGTGACCCTTTTCAGTGTCTACACCCGTCGGTGACTTCATTATTGCAAAAAGAATTTACTGGAGTTATACAGTAGAGATTGTTGGTTGCTAGACCTTAACAAATCTAGTAGAACTAGAAATGATCGATTTTGATGTGATTATGAGTATGGATTGGTTGGCACTATGTTACGCCACTGTAGAGTGTTGGACCAGAATTGTCCGATTTCATTTTCCAAGGGAAGTAATACGTGAGTGGAGGGGTAATACAGCTACGCCAAAAGGTAAGTTTATATGCTATCTTCAGGGGAAAAAGTTGATAGCAAAGGGGTATATCTACCATATTGTTAGGGTTCGGGATATGCAAGCAGAATCCCCGACCCTCCAGTCTATTCCAGTGGTTAATGAGTTCCCAGATGTGTTCCCAGAACAACGGGAAATAGCCCGAGAATTTCACCAGCTAACTAGTTTAGCAGTTCAGATGGTGGATTCAGAAGATAATGGGGCTATAATTTAGAATACAACAGTATCATCCCTGGTGGAAAAGGTAAAGGAGCGGCAGTATGAGGATTCTCATTTAGCATAGCTCAGAGATAAGGCTCAACAAGGTGAACTATCAGCTTTTGAGGTGATTGGAGACGGGGTTTTGAGGTACAGAGGTCACCTCTTCTTTCCATATATAGCAGGGCTCTGCCAATACATTATGGCAGAGGTACATTACTCTCGCTACTCTCTTCATCCAGGCTTGACGAAGATGTACCATGATATAAAAGAGATATACTGGTGGCCTAGAATAAAGAAAGGTGTGGCCAAATCCGTAGCGCAGTGTCCTAATTGCCAACAAATGAAAGCTGAACATTAGAAACCTGGTGGCTTAACTCAGGAGATGACTATACCTATGTGGAAATGGGAGGCAGTTAACATGGACTTTGTGATAGGACTATCTCGTACCAAACGCAAATTCGACTCTATTTGGGTGGTTATTGATAGGTTAATGAAATCAACTCACTTTTTGCCAGTCTGGACTACATTCTCAGCTGAAGATTACGCCGAGCTATATATTAAAGAGATAGTCCGTTTGCACGGAGTCCCAATATCTATCATCTCAGATAGAGGGGCACAATTTATAGCTAGATTTTAGCAATTATTTCAGAAAGGATTTGGGACACAGGTTAATCTGAATACAACATTCCATTCTTAGATAGATGGTCAGGCAGAGTGCACCATTCAAATGCTCGAGGATTTGTTACGGGCATGTGTGCTAGATTTCTGAGGAAGCTGGGATGAACATTTACCCCTCATTGAATTTTCATATAATAACAGTTATCATTCTAGATGGCGCCTTATGAGGCATTATATAGGCAGAAATGCAGGTCCCCCATTTGTTGGTTTGAGGTAGGAGAGGCAGAGTTAGTCGGACCAGATATGATTCACTAATCAGAATAGAAAGTGAAACTTATCATAGAGTAGTTACTGATAGCCCGGATGTCACGCCCCATAACTGGGGGGAGGGCGCGATTGGCTCCCCATACCTGACTGACTGGAAAGCCGGCTATTTGACATCTGTAACTATAACACTTAGGCCGTCCATGCCACCTGTCACAATCAACTGGAGGACAAACTGGACCCATAATGTCTCAACAATATAGGGTAAACAAATGAAATGCAAACAAGGCTATGAGTATGATAAACTAAATAACAAAAAGCTGACAAGGCCACAAACTGAATACCATTGTACACACTAAGTCCACAAAGCCTCTAAAGAGTAAACTGACTGATGGTCAGAACAGGGCTCCGACCTACCCATAACTGCATGTCAAAACTCTAACCGAAACAAAACCAGTCTTATCTCCAGAAAGAAAGGAGCATACTAGCATATCCGCTAATCTCACGAATTGCTACTACAACTGGCAATCCCGACCTCTACCTGCACCTGCGGCACAAACGCAAGTCACCAGGCAAAGGGATGTCAGTACGAATGAAATGTACTAGTATGTAAGGTAGAAAACTATAAACATATAATATAGCAATGATAACTGAGCTAGAAATAAGGAATAGTAACAACCTGGAATCCTGGAAACTGAAACCTGACAATAAGTCAATACTGAAGTGCAAATGCAACCAAGTAATGCACAAGAAAAAATATAACTATAATGTTGGCGGCCAACCGATCATAAAAACCATATAAAAATGTCTCCAGCCGGTGTACCATACCAGGATAAAATAAAATATCTCCAGCCGGTGTACCATACCGGGGTAAAAATAAAAATATCTCCAGCTAGTGTACCATACCAGAGTAAAAATAAAAATATCTCCAGCCAGTGTACCATACAGGGGTAAAAATTAATATATCTCCAGCCAGTGTTCCATACCGGGGTAAAATAAAAAGATCTCCAGCCGGTGTGCCATATCGAGATAAAGTAAAAACATCTCCAGCCGGTGTGCCATACCAGGGTAAAGTAAAAACATCTCCAGCCGGTGTGCCATAGCGGGGTAAAAATAAAAATATTCTCAATCATAATCATGAATGGAGCCGATAAAGCTTAGACTGAGTCAATTTAACACATGTAGCATTGAAATGACAAATGCTTAATCTGTGACCGTAATAGGTCTCTTTCGTAACATATAAATGCAAGTGAGCACATATACCACGTATAATTAGCAAATATGCACATATATCACGTAAAGCTGTCAAATTATATACAAACATGTCAACTCAATGACTCGACGGACCTTCAGGAAGTTTAGCCAACATAAGAATTTTAGTAGGCTTACAAGTAATGTCCTATAGATAGTCTTACCAATTTAACGTATCTCTTGAGTAGAAGTACATAGATTCCCATTTCTATATAATCCTTTGACATCTGGGAACTACATATATATACCGCCCATAGGGTGGTTCCTTTACATGTATCAACCACTATACATTTGAATTTCATTGCCAAACTTATCATATCGATGAGCACATACTGTTCTCAATTCATTTGCTTTATTTGCAGGAAAACATGGGACTTATAACTTGGAGCTTGGAGTTATTTGTCATAACGCTTAACATATACGTAGAGCTGAGAGCTAAATTACAGACATACAACGTATGAGACTTCTGTATAACATATAAGCTCATATTTAGTTAGCTGAGTGACCTCCAGGTGACTTTCTGGGATTAGAAGTTCTAAGCTTAACTGATCATTTTCATAGCTTGTGCTTATACTTACTTAGACATTAGGAACATTGGTACATGGGAGAATCTCTCTGCTGAATTTAGGAAATTCAAATGATAACTCAACAAGAGCTAAACATATAGACGCATGACTTGAATATAACTGAAAGGATTCAACTGTATGTTATAATATGAAAATCATATACATTAAGACTTCTTACTGGAAAGACATATAAAGACTTAAGTTCTTAAGCCGGTACACAACTTCAAATACTTGATCGAGATATTAGCATGATTCTCGGAATATGATCTCTTGAAAACTTCTTAAATTAGCATAACACACTTCAACATAACTTAGGGACTGGAAGACATTACTTAAGAATCTGAGATTTGGATTTGTTCAACTTGAGAATTCATAAGCAACTCTCCAAGTGCCGCCTTATAGGCAAATAAAGACTTATAAACATAATTCGGATGATGCTGGATTGACTTTCACAACTTTGTAATTAACCGAGGAGCTCAAAAAAGCTTACATCATTATAAATGGATTAGAAGCTCCTAGGATCACCCTTTTCATACATGGAAGACAATTTCAACACTTAGAATCGATAACTTAACATAAACATTTAGGGGTATAGCAGAGAGCTTCTCTTTAACTTAAGTTACTATTTTACAAACGTTCAACTCTAGATGATTTATAGAAGGTCGTCACCTAATATTCATTATATCAATACTACATAACTCATTTATATCACTTACTTAAATTAATGCCTTGGCGACTCTCAGGAGGTTCAAATAGCACAAGAGTTATAGTAAATTTACGACGACATTCTAAAGACAAATTTTTTGTTGCCCTATCGTGTAACTTGAACGTAAGCATAAGCGTAAATATACACTTATTTTCATATAACCTACTAACATTAAAATATTGTGTATAACCTGACCATAAATATGGTTTCATAGAAATATCAATAATTTACATATTCGAGTTCTATCTTTCAAGTTCAACGTATTGGTTGGTTCGAAAACTCGTTAACTAGTCGGTTAGATAAAGGGAGAGAAATCAAGGAATCTCCTCTTGGCCTTATATACCTTAGAACATGTTCATAAGAGGGTGTATAACTATTTTAAGGCATTTTCGTTTCATTGTTCTCATTTACCCTTATTTAGCTTAAAATTAATTTTTAGCGTTAAGTTCATTCGCATGTCGTCTTCTTGCCTTTTTACCAATTTCACATAGAAACTAGAATTTTGAACACATTTGATATCACATGCATGAAATAATATAAAGAACCAGCTCACAGTGCTCACACTGAGGGGACTTTAGACTTGATTTACAACTACAATAATAAAAATGGCAAACAATACGCCTTTCACTTCATATTTGTTCACTTCAAGCATATTTAACTCTTCAAGATTTCTATGAAGTATTTCTAATACTTTGGGAAGAATCATGTATGCCTCAATAGGAACACAAAACATAGGAACATTGGCCCGATCAACAACAAGATTTCGTGCTTGGAAACTAAGAATAGGGACGCCTTTACATACCTTACTTTGTCGCGTCTTTTTAGCCAATTTCTTCCGCTTGCTAGAAACTCCGACACCTTCAACTTCCTTACTTACACTACATGGAATGAGGACTGGTTTATGCCAAGTTCCAAGTCACAATTCATGTCCCAAAACGTACAATCAAACAGCCACATCATAATATAATTTTCAGCAATTCTACCTACCTTAGGCGTCTTAAACTTGAGGCAATTCAAGAGAGTTTCGCTTACGTGATTTTGGTGTTTAACCTCCCCAAAGGTGTGGTGTATTCCTTCCATATTTTGGATAAATTCCATCATCTATATAGTTGTAACAACCTCCAAAAAAGGGGCAGAAACCTCAGTCAAATATCACATAAAACACATATTGACTTTATTTCATTTTCTTACTTTAGCTTGGGAATTTGAGCGGATAAACCAAGTAGGAACACTTACCTTTCACTTGTGTATAACTCCTGCCCATATGGAGTTCCACTTCAGCCCAATACTGTTTCAAAAATGTAGCAACCATGCTGCCAAACCGCAGCAACAACACACACCCAAGAAACACATAAGTTCCAACTTCACTTCCAACATAACTTGTTAATTCATGATAATTTAAAGAGTAAAAACACCTACCTCCTTTTGTACTCAACTCTCACCAATATGGAGGTAGAATTTCACCTCCCTACTGCCCAAAAACGTAGCATCTTGGCAGCCAAAAATGCAGCAACTCGACGATTAGAAGCTCATGACATAAGAAACCTTCCAAGCTTGGACTATAAGGAAATTTGACCTATCTATACAATTTCTTACCTGGGATTTGTTTTCACCATTGGATATAGCTCTTAATTCTATGAATTTCGAAAAAGAAATGAGGTGAAACGGAGTAGAGATGAACTTTTTAGCTCAAAATTACTTCAAATAGGCAGGCTGGGCAGTGCCCGCGTGCGGCGCCCGTGCGATGTGCCCTCGTGCGCGCCTGCTGCCTGCCTGTCTCGATGCCCGCGCGCATGGGCGCTTTTTCAGCCGACAGTGCTGTCTTCAAATGAGCATAACTTTTTACTCCAAACTCTGATTGACGAGCATTTTTTTCACTGTAAACTAGACTCAAACACCTTTAATCTAATAGCATAAATGACCTCTGAATCATTATTTATTTGGAGATATATCCATTTAAAGTTGACCCTTATTTACAAACTTCACATACTCTTCGCTTTTCTCTTTGCACATGTTTTCCTCCTCACCTATGGACAACCTACAACCCATAATTCCCTTAATATGATATATAAACATCAAATAATCACCAAAAAAAATAAATAATATTTTCGGGGTGTAACACCAGAGTCGCCAGAAGTCCTACTCCGATGTGCGACGTATAGACTTGGAATTTAATGTAGAAGTGTCGCCGATGAAGGGCGTGATGAGATTTGGCAAGAAAGGCAAGCTCAGCCCGAGGTTCATTAGGCTGTATGGGATCATCCGAAGGATAGGTCGAGTGGCATATGAATTAGAGTTACCTTCGGAGTTAGAGTCTGTTCACCTAGTATTTCATGTGTCTATGTTGCGAAAGTGTATAGGGGACCCGTCCCGAGTTGTCCCAGTTGAGGACATCCAAGTTACTGAGGAGTTAGCCTACAAAGAAATTCTGGTTGCAATATTAGATAGACAGGTTCATAGACTGAGAACTAAAGATGTCGCCTTTGTTAAAGTGTTGTGGAGGAACAGAAATAAAGAAGAGATGACTTGGGAACCTGAGGACGATATGAGATCTAGATATCCTCACTTATTCCAGGATTGATTCAGATTATGTAGTTAAGTTGATGTTGTTATTCAATTGTTATTTTACTGCTTATGTTATCAATACTGTTTTGCTGGCTACCTCTCTGTGGTGAAATAACTGTTTATAGCGTCCTGTGAGATCCCTATGTTGGACTTTTCTGCGTTTCAAGTTTCCGGATCGTCCATATTATAGAGGAGACTCTGTTGAAATTTTTCTAGGTATTAGCTAAAAGAGTCAACTCCTATAAGCCTGCAGATGACATTCGAGGACGAATGTTCCTAAGGGGGGAGGATGTCACACCCCGTAAAATATTATCAATTAGTAGGCGTACGCGTGGATTTATGATGAGTAAGGAGAGCTTGACTCATGTGGGAAAAGCCTCAGAAGCAGGGTAGGGCGAGGGAAGACCGCGAGGGGCCAGCACAAAGCACCAACCGGCAGTTACTAGCCAGTGCGGCGCGCCAGGCTTGCTGGCGCTATGAGGGGCATGACACGGCAGGCACTGTGGCACCTTGGCTGGCGCGGGGCGCCTCCTTTCCACCACCTATGTAAGTATATATAGGTCCCTTTTCTAATTTCAAATTATTTCCTAAGTTATACCCACGACTATGAAGAGAAAGCACACACAAATTTCTTTGATTTTTCGCTCGATTATGCTACCAAACGCCGTCCAAACGCAAATTAACTTCGGGTAATGAGTTCTAGGCCTATGAGAAGCATTACTACAAAGTTATTTCTCAAAAATTCGCTTGGCAAGCTGGAGCTCTGCCGGGTAAAATTTGTCAGAATTATTTCAAATTGAATCCTAATCGGCCACAGGCATTAGGTAAGTGCTTCTCCCTTCTGAACTCTCAGAAAATTATAGGTTTTCGGCCGAGTTATTCGAAGTAGAACTATAGTAAATATTATTATCGAAAGTTATCATTACCTGCCGAAGTTAGTATTAATATTAGCCCTATTCTCTCAGTTTTAGGGTTGCAGTGGATAGAACCGTCGGTTACAAGTTGAAACCCGCCAGTTGAATAAAAGTCGGCACTCGAGGTATGTAAGGCTATCCTGTCATGACTCGAACGGAGGCCTGGGTTGCGAAACGAGACAAGGAGACCCGAGAGACCCCAAGTCAATCCATGGCATAAGCATTCATCTAACTCAATTACTAAAACTGAAGAATCAACATGATAATCTTAGCGAAAGTCTAAATTAAACATAACATCAGAATACACAATCTGAAGCTGAATACATCCTTTGTCTGAAAAGCCTCTAAATATGATGAGTTGATGGGACAAGACCCCAACTAACTCAATAAAGCTAAAAATTGGAAATACATAAAGGAAATTTCAATACGCTTGGTCCTCGGGAGATGAGGACTCACCAACAACATAAGATGCTAACTTTGAAAACTGACTATGAACGGGGTTGAGCCTGAGGGTTGGGTCCTGTATCATGAAACGATGCAATATAGAGTATACGGTCAGTACATGGAATGTACCAAGTATGCAAGGTAAATAAAATCACTTAAATAAGTGAAATCATGTAGAGACATGCATAATGTAAAACATAAACAATAAGAAAGAATATGAGAGTAGGGATTGCATGCATTCTTTCTGAAATTATGATCTCGTCATCACATAACATATCATTTTAACTGAATTGATTGACTCAAAGCTGAAATCTGATAGTCATGAGTAAAACTGAACATTGAGTCAAACCCGCTTTAGAACATATATAGATATAGAAATCTCATGAATGATAAACATGCATAACTGAAATCATGAGGAACAATGGGAGACTCTTATTTTAACCGACATACCACGATAGAGCTTACGTGGTCCCAACTATCACATTCAAGTGGGTAGAGCCGTCTAAAGCCTTGCTAGGGCTAATGACGATACCATGATATCCATATCAAGCTCGTGGCCCAATAGGGAAGGGAATAGCTCACAAGGGAGGTCCCAAAGTAATGTATATAAAAGTATAAACCTACGTTGGCGTGTAGTTCTGAGCCATAGGGTGATCAACCCTTAGCCTACTCGGTACTAGACACTACTCCCAAAACATGATATGCTTTACATAGTTTTTCAATGAAGCTCAACATCGTCTATTGATGAAGCTCAATAATCAAATACATCTCAACTATGAAATCATGAATATGAGAAGCTTTAACTCAAACCATACCACAAGATGAAAGATAATTGGGATTCTTCGCTCTAGAACCATGTGGTAAGCTTATTTCGGAAAATCATAAATCATACTTGAACATCTGGGTATTGCCCAATATTCTAACATGCTTGAAAATATTCAATTTACATTCAAAACATCATTATAAACATGGGTAGCTTGAAAACATGATTTTCATCATAATCTCTCATCATAAATCTCATCTTTCATAAACTTCTCATCAATGGGCTTTCAATTCATAAAACTAGAAACATGATTGTTAATTGAAAATATTATAAAACTTGCCTATGCTTCATAATTCAATAGTAAAAACATATTTAAATCATACCCATGTAGATTAAAACATATTTAAATCATACCCATTCATAATCATACATACCTGATTGAGGTTGATTCTTACACTTCTCTGATTGCCCAAGAGGAATTGAAAAGAATTTGAAGAAGAAGATGCTTGATCACCCCCTCTAACCTTCTATCTTTGTATGCATGAACGAATATGGCCTAAAATAAACTTAACCCTCTTAAAATACATCATTCATAAATTAAAACGACATAGTTTAGGCCTTAGAATCTTAGGAATTATGGAAAAGCCCTTAATAAATTCGTAGAAAATAACTGCCAGTCAGTCCCCACGAGGGACATAACGACTTGTCCCCTCTGGCTACGAATCGTGGCATCATCTATGTACATTGCCTGTTAGGTCATATGGGCTTGTCACAGGTATCTTAACGATCCGTTACTGGTGAACACGACTTATGGTCACGACCCGTTATGTTGCCATGGATTTTTATTTTGCTTCACCATGCTACTGACAACCCTCCCCATGAATCGTGGTGATGGACCACAACTCGTGAGGTTCTTCCCTTAGGTACACTGTCATCCTCTTCCTCTTTTCCCAATCACCACTCCCTACGACTGACCCTACGAGTCGTGGGGCCTAACCACGACTCGTGGTCACGTCCGTGGGGATTCTATTCCTCAAATTTCACACCCAACTCCTGAGCCTCACCACGAGTCACATCACGACTCGTGGGCTGTTCTCACGGGTCACCTCCGACCTTTTCTGTGCCTGATGCCAATTTTTAAGTTTTTTTTGTTCCAACTCCCGAGTCTGATCCTTGGGCTTCCGAGGTATAACAATATCTTTCCCTTGGGAACATTTTTCCTCGAATGTTAGAAAATATACAGAAAAGTAGAGAGATGAAATCATCATATTCAAATATTGATCATTTAAGCCAAAAACTGACAGAATGACTACCTCCGATTCATACTACATAGCTGAACTGAATTCACGAATCATACATACTTCCATATACATAAAAGAAACTTGGGCACATGAACTGAACATGGAAACTAAGTAGAATTTGAGAGTAAAACTGATATCTCAAGATGGAAATGAGCCGATAAAGAATAAATGTGGGTATCTAGCCATCATATCTGCTTCGGCTTCCCATGTAGCACCCTAAACATGTTGATTCCTCCATAACACTTTAACTGAAGCTACTTCCTTGTTCCTTAGCCTTCAAACCTGATGATCCAGTATTTCTACTGGAACCTCCTCATAACCGAGGTTGTCTTTCACACCAACCCTGTCCACCGGGACAACTAGAGCTGGATCACCCAAACACTTCTTTAAGAGCAACACATGGAATACAGGATGCATAGAAGCTAATTCTGAGGGCAACTCCAACTCATATGCAACTTTGCCAACCCATTTTACAATTTGGTAAAGGCCATTATAACGAGGGCTGAGTTTTCCTTTCTTTCCAAACCGCATCACTCCCTTCATGGGAGATACCTTTAGAAACACCCAATTATCCATCTCGAATTCCAATTCTCTCCTTCTCACATCAGCATAGGACTTTTGGTGACTTTGGGCTGTTTTCAACCTGTCCCGTATGAGCTGATCCTTCTCCGTAGCATCGTGAATAAATCTGGCCCTATTATTACCGCTTCACCAACTTCGAATCAACTAATGGGAGATCAACATCTCCGCCCATAGAGAGCCTCAAAAGGTGCCATCTGAATAGTAGAATGATAGCTGTTATTGTATGCAAACTTGATGAGAGGCAAATGATCATCCCAACTACCCTTGAAGTCAATCACGCATGCTCTCAATATGTCCTCAAGATTCTGAATTGTCCATTTCGCTTTACCATCCATTTGCGGGTGAAATGTAGTGCTGAGCTTAACCTGAGTACCAAGTCCTTTTTTAAACGACTTCCAAAACTAAGAGGTAAATTGAGTACCACTGTCTGATATGATGGACAAGGGTAGTCCATGCAATCAAACTAGCTTTCGAATATATATTTTTTCATAATCCTCCGCCGAATCCTTAGTTTTGTCAAGTAGAAAATGAGCGGCCTTGGTCAACCTGTCTACCACAACCCAAATAGAGTCATATTGTCGACGAGTACGAGGCATCCCTGTGATGAAGTACATGTTGATTTCTTCCTATTTCCAAGTAGGAATGCTAATATCCTGAAGTACACCTCCGGATCTCTGATGCTTGACCTTCACTTGCTGACAGTTTGGACACTTAGCTGCAAACTCCGCGATGTCCTTCTTCATGCCATCCCACCAATAGACTTCTCGTAAGTCACAGTACATCTTGGTGGCACCTGGATAGATAGAATACCTGGATCCATGAGCCTCATGCAACATTCGGCTCCTCAAATCATCAACATCCGGAACACATAGGCGACCCTTGTACCGAAGCACACCATCTCCCCCTTTTGAGAAGACCTCTACCTTCTGATTTTGAACGACTTCCTATAACTTTACCAGAATTGGGTCCTATATTGTCTAGCTTTTACATCAATCACCAATGATGATTCTAATCCGTTCATAACAATAACACCGCCACCTATCGAGTCAACCAAGATAATTCCCAACCTTGCGAGTCGATGCACATCTTTCACCAGCTCCTTCTTCCCCTAATCCATATGAGATACACTCTCCATTGGGAGTCTACTAAGTGCGTCTGCTACTACATTGGCCTTACCCAGATGGTAAAGCACACTCATATCGTAATTCTTGAGTAGCTCTAACCACCTCCTCTGCTGAAGATTGAGGTCCTTCTAGGTAAACACATATTGTAAACTCTTATGGCCCGTGAACACATCCACGTGAACCCCATACAAATAATGTCACCATATCTTCAAGTCGAATACCACTGCAGCCAACTCAAGATCATGGGTCGGGTAATTTTTCTCATGAACCTTTAGCTATCTAGAGGCATATTCTATAACCTTTCCATTCTGTATCAATACACACCCAAGTCCGATCCTTGAAGCATCACAATACACCACGAACCCATTGGTACCCTCCGGTAAAGTTAACACCGGTGCTGAAGTAAGTTGAGTTTTCAACTCTTGGAAGCTCTTCTCACAAGCCTCCAACCATTGGAATTTCACCTTCTTCTGGGTCAAATTGGTCAAGGGTGCTGCAATAGATGAGAAACCTTCCACGAACCTTCGATAGTAGCCAGCTAAACCCAAGATACTCTGAATATCCAAAGGATTCACCGGTCTAGGCCAGTTCTTCACCGCTTCTATTTTCTGAGAATCCACCTTTATGCCTTCACTTGATACCACATGGCCCAAAAATGCTACTGAGTTCAACCAAAACTCGTACTTGCTGAATTTGGCATACAATTGGTGATCCTTGATAGTCTGCAGCACAACTCTCAAATGAGCGACAAGCTCCTCCTCGCTCCGAGAGTATATCAAGATGTCATCAATAAACACAATCACGAACATATCTAGGTATGGCTTGAACACCCTGTTCATCATGTCCATAAAAGCTGAAGGAGCATTCGTTAGTCCAGAATACATAACTACAAACTCATAATGACCATACCGCGTCCTGAAGGCTGTCTTCGGGATGTCGCTCTCTTGAACTCTGAGCTGATGGTACTCGGACATGAGATCTATCTTTGAGAAACACTTGGAACCCTGAAGCTGGTCGAATAGATCATCAATCCCGGGTAGAGGATACTTGTTCTTCATAGTGACTTTGTTCAGTTGCCGATAATCAATACACATGCGAAGAGAACTATCTTTCTTTCGGAAAAAGAGAACTGGTGCACCCCATGGGAACATGCTGATGTGTTGTGGATTTACAACACAATTGATGCTCAAAACTAAGAAAATAACATGGACTTAGGTGTATTTATGTGGATATGAGGCATTTTCCCTTTGATTTCAGGATAAATGGGTGTTGGAGCATAAATTTGCATAAGGAAGCTAAAAGTGTGCAAAAAAGGGCAAAAATGCAATCCACAGTACGATCCGTAGGATGGACCTACAAGTCGTACTGATGGTCATGATAAGAAGTAGAAGGCTGAAGCTGGAAGAATGAACCTACGAGTCTTGCCACAGATCGTATCAAGCTTGTACGAGTCATGGTAAGGCAGTCGTGATGAACTCCAGAAGAATTGCACAAGAGGCTGATTCTTAGTACGAGAGGATACCACGACCTGTGAGAGCTTGGTACCGGTCGTACCATACCGGTCGTGGTGAACTTCAGGCAAATTGCAAAGATTCAAAATCAAGCCACGGGAGCCTGGTACGAGTCGTAGGAAGGAGGTATGAATCGTACCTTGGCCCGATACTTAACCAAAAATCAGCAAACAATCCAAACCACGAGATGCTTCCACGGACCGTAGGATGCTCCTACGAGTCGTAGGATGATCCATGATGAGGTCGGCACCAGATATGAAAAATCGCCCTGTTAGCCTAGGAAAAGGATTCTTATGTCTATATAAATACATTTTATGTTTTATTTTTCAGAGAGGACATTAAGTAAAATTAGTTTTAGTTGGAAAACATTGGAATAGACAATTTTACATCTTTGAAAGAAAGAATTGAGTTGGTTTAACCTTGTGATCAACGTTTTCTTGAATTCATATTGTTTTTGCTACTTGTTCTTCAATATTTTGCAGATTAATTAAAGGAAGTGTTTTCCTCAATCATATTTGTACGTATTGTTTTTATTTCTTTAATCATGAATACACTTCACAACCTTGCAACTATAAGAGGCTAAAACCTCCATAGCTAGGATTGTAGGAACCATGGTGGATTAACAAGCTAGGGTTGCATAAAGTGAGTCTAAAATCAATTACTTATATTGTATTCTCTTCATGCTTTAATGATTCTTAGCGGTGTACAACATTAGGAAGTGCCCGAAATCTTTACTTTCTTTGGTCGAAGAGGTAGAGATTAGGAAAAGAGAATTATAACGAAGCCTTGATCTTGATGATCATTGTATTAACTTGAGCTGTGGTCGCAGGATAGTTATATCTGGAACTTAGTGATAACGGTTAGTTTGGAAATGCTCATGAGACTTGGTCGAGTAATTGAGTATAGTCATTCAATAGGGATTGGTCGATCATTTGAATGAACCTAAGTTATCAGTTCTGTAAGTAAGTACTGGTGAAGATCATGAGTGTATATCTAAAGTTGTAATGAATCCATGGGGAACACAAACCCTAGTTATCCTTTAATTATTGATTTACAACCATAATCTTAACAACTGCTTTGTTTTTACTATTGATTATTATTAGAATCCCCCCAATTGTGAAGTAACTATTATACAAGCTCACTTACCGGGTATAATCTATATCTTCCATATTCCCTGTGGGATCGACCCCAACCTCTAAGTTGGGTTCTTTATTGACAACGTCCACTGCATACTTCAGTTAGAAGTATGGTTTGAGCGTTATCAAAAAGTGGCGCCGTTGCCGGGTAATACAGCTAAGACTAGGTTATTTTCTTGTATTTGACTTTTTCATAGTTATTGCCTTAATTACTTTTATTTTTTTGTTTTTGATACCCACAGGCTGTCCTTCGGTGAATGCCAAGCACTCGGAGTAGAGGAGACCCCCTTGTTCCACTAAATCTCGAAATTGAATGAGCACTGCATAGAATGGAAAACCCCGAGCATAAAGAAGCCTGCTTAGCTGAAGAAGGTAGGCAAGCCAAGCTAGCTCGGTTAGCTGCACTTCAGCAGGCTGATGATGACAGAGATAAGGTGGTAAACGTTGGTGGACATGGGAGGGGAAACCGAGCTCATAGATTTGCCCCTTAATTCTTCGATATGAGGACCCAGATATTGATGAAGTTGGGTCAACTGGAGCAATTGTTCCACCATCACTGCCCACTGGGGCCAAATTTGATATTATGAGCAACATGATTCAATTGTTAAACATGAAGGGGGCGTTCAGTGGCCACGCAACAGATGATGCCAACCTGCACTTAATGAGCTTTGTAGGAATATGCAAGGCATACAGGTTGCCCGGAGTAAGCCAGGATGCCATACAGCTCCGACTCTTCCCTTTTTCTCTATCAGGGGAAGCTACTTTGTGGTTATCGGTTTGCCCAACGACTCCATAACCAACTGGAGGGAGCTTAAACATGCCTTTTTGAGAGATTCTTTCCCCCATCAAGGATTTTACAACTAAAAGATGAGATCTATAATTTTTGATAAATTAAGACGGAGGCACTTCATGAAACCTGGCTGAGGTTCAAAAAGAAGTTAACTAAGTGCCCGAAACCACAAAATTCCAGATGATAGTTTGTTGGAATTTTTTACAGGTCTCTAAATAATAGCACCAAAGCTGTAGCAACCACTATCCTTGACAGGGTGACTAAGACAAATAGGGCTTGGCATACGAGGGAGGCTGATGCAGTGGCAGATACATATGTTGTTGGTTTGACTGCAGACCAATGAAGGAAGGAAAAGAAAAGAAAAGAAAAGAAGAGAAAAGAGAAAATATGGTGAAAAATGAGGTGTAGCAAGGTGAAAAAATAAAAGACCTGAAAATCTTGAGAATCTTGAAAAAGAAAAATTCAAAAGAGCTTGAAGTTGTATGAAAATTGTGAAAAATCACCTCACCCATGCAAATATTCTTAAAATGGGCTAAAAAGGGAAGAAAGGAAAATGAAAGAGTGAAGGGCGAAATAGGTAAATGGTGTAGCCAATGTATGTAGTGCCAAGGAAGGGATAGTCACTCATAAAATCTCATATTTATCATGTCCAGCCCTAAGCCTATATACAAGCCATATCAAGTCCTATAGTGATCCTAACTTGACCATCTGACTAACCAAAGCAGAGAAAATAAGGGCAAGCCTATGTTATCTGATGCATAATACTTGCAAACTTCCTTGTGAGAGTGAGTGCTTCAGTTGCCTAGTCCCATGTTGTGTTTGATACTTCATATCTAAGTGGGGACTTTATTTGTGTGAGGGTACATGGGTTATGTTTGCTTTTACCATTGGTCTGTGTGAAAAACATTGGTGATGACTTGATTACCCACTGATAGCTAGATGACATGTCTTGATCCCTGTATGTGATGTTTTGATGTTGCTTGTAATGCATTAGCTGATGATGTTATATGAGGAAGGGTCAATAGAGTGTATATAGAAAGTGCAAAAATTTGTTTGCGTATTGGCTTTAGTATCTTAAAAGTATTTTCTAGTTGACCGTCGTGTTTAGTTTTTCTTTTTCTTTGCCTGTGGACATGCAAAAGTCTTAAGTTGAGGGTGTTGATGTACTGTGGATTTACAACACTATTGACGTGCAAAACTAAGAAAATAGCATGGACTTAGGTGTATTTATGTGGATATGAGGCACTTTTTCTTTGATTTCAGGATAAATGGGTGTTGGAGCGTAAATTTGCAAAAGGAAGCTAAAAGTGTGCAAAAAAGGGCAAAAATGCAATCCACAGTACGATCCGTAGGATGGACCTACAAGTCGTACTGATGGCCGTGATAAGAAGTAGAAGGCTGAAACTAGAAGAATGAACCTACGAGTCTTGCCACGGATCATATCAAGCTTGTACAAGTCATGGTAAGGCAGTCGTGATGAACTCCAGAAGAATTGCACAAGAGGATGATTCTCAGTACGAGAGGATACCACGACCTGTGAGAGCTTGGTACCGGTCGTGGTGAACTTCAGACAAATTGCAAAGATTCAGAATCAAGCCACGGGAGCCTGGTACAAGTCATAGGAAGGAGGTACGAATCGTACCTTGGCCTGACACTTAGCCAAAAATCAGCCAACAATCCAAACCACGAGATACTGCCATGGACCGTAGGATGCTCCTACGAGTCGTAGGATGATCCGTGACGAGCTCGACACCAGATATGGAAAATCACCCTGTTAGCCTCAGAGAGGACATTAAGTAAAATTAGTTTTAGTTGGAAAACATTGGAGTAGACAATTTTACATCTTTGAAAGAAAGAATTGTGTTGGTTCAACCTTGTGATAAACCTTTTCTTGAATTCATATTGTTTTTGCTACTTGTTCTTTAAGATTTTGCGGATTAATTAAAGGAAGCATTTTTCTCAATCATATTTGTAAGTATTTTTTTTATGTCTTTAATCAAGAACACACTTCACAACCTTGCAACCATGAGAGGCTAAAACCTCCATAGCTAGGGTTGTGGGAACCATGGTGGATTAACAAGCTAGGGTTGCACAAAGTGAGTCTAAAACCAATACTAATTACTTATATTGTATTCTCTTCATGCTTTAATGATTCTTAGTGGCTTACAATGTTAGGAAGTTCTCGAATTCTTCACTTGCTTTGGTCGAAGAGGTAGAGCTTAGGAAAAAAGAACTACAACGGAGCCTTGATCTTGATGATCATTGTATTAACTTGAGTTGTGGTCGCAGGTTAGTTATATCTGGAACTTAGTTATAATGGTTAGTTTTGAAACGCTCATAAGACTTGGTTGAGTAATTGAGTATAGTCATTCAATAGGGATTGGTTGATCTTTTGAATGAACCTAAGTTATCAGTTCTGTAAGTAAGTATTGGTGAAGATCACGAGTGTATACCTAAAGCTGTTATGAATCCATGGAGAACACAAACCCTAGTTCTCCTTGAATTGTTGATTCAAAACCATAATCTTGACATCTGCTTTGTTTTTACTATTGATTATTATAGAATCCCCCCAATTGTGAAGTAACTATCATACAAGTTCACTTACCAGCTGTAATCTAGATATTCCATATTCCCTGTGGGATCGACCCCAACCTCTAAGTTGGGTTCTTTATTGACAACGTCTGCTTCATACTTCGGTTAGAAGAATGGTTTGAGCATTATCACTTGCTCGGTCTAATGAAACCTTTATCTAGCAGGTTTTTCAATTGTTCGTTCAACTCTTTTAGCTCGGCTGGAGCCATTCTGTAGGGAGGAATAGATATAGGCTGCATGTCGGGAAGAAGGTCAATACCAAAATCAATCTCCTGCTCATGAGGAATTCTCTGTAGATCATCAGGAAAGACCTCTGGATACTCATATACTACTGGATAGACTAGATAGTTGGGGTCTCAGATGTTGCATCCTTAACCCTAACTAGGTGGTACTCACAACCTTTGGAGATCATCTTTCTGGCCTTAAGGTAGGATATGAAACGACCTACAGGCACTGCTAAACTACCCTTCCATTCTAAGACTGGCTCTCCCTTAAATCTAAACTCTACTGTCCAGATTCTACAATTAACTGAGGAATAAAATGCAAATAGCCAATCCATGCCGAGGATAATATCTAAATCGGTCATGGCTAACTCTATCAAATCTGCTGAGGTGACTTTCTGAAGGACTGAGATCGGGCAACTTCTATATACCTGTCTATGTATAACTGAATCACCTACTGGAGTAGAAACTGAGAAGGGTTCTGATAAGACTTTGGGACTGACTCCGAAGCTATTGGCCACATAAGGTGTTAGAAAATTTAAGGTAGCCCCCAGATCTAGCAAAGCATAAACATCACGATGGAAAACTCATAACATACCACTAACCACATCTGGGGAGACCTCCTTCTCTTGGCGTGATGCTAAGGCATAGAATCTGTTTTGGCGCTGACCGCCATCTGTACTGTAGATGCCCCTGGTGTGCTGAGCATACGGGTGGGGCTGCTGAACTAGATGTTGGGCCTTGGTCCCCATCATGGTCCTGTCTCACTATTGGGCAATCTTTGAGCATGTTTCTGGGCTTGCCACACCCAAAACAAGCACCAAAACCTGCCTAGAATTAGCCCATGTGCCCCCGATCACATTTGTGACAAGATGGAATACTAGAATTTGTGAGTTTACTGCTCTGACCCCTCAGCCTGGTGCTTGCCCCCTTTGATCGTGCCTTGATCTGGATGGCACACTCAATGCTGAAGATGCTGGGGCTGAAGATCTCTGGTGGGTCTATTGTCAGTGCCCACCACCTAACCTCGGTTGGGAGAATCTGTAATCTTCGGTCCTGTCCCTGTTGGCCTCTCTCTCTCTCTCTCACTCATTTGTGCCGCCTCCATCTGCTTAGCGTATAAGACCATCCAATAAAAATCCATATCCCGATGGAGCATGGCGTTCCTACAATCCTTATCCAAAAAGCCCGCCACTCCCTGAACGAACCTGCTCACCTGCCCCTCTCATTAACCACTAACTCTTGGGCGTACTTTTATAGGCGAGTGAACTCGAGGGCATACTCCTGCACTATCATTATCCCTTTCTTAAGATTCACGAATTCAGCTGGCTTCAATTCCCTCATTTCACGAGGGAAGAACAAATCTAAGAACGCAACATGGAACTCCTCCTAAGTGATGGGACCTGCTCCAGCGACCCTACTATCTTTTCATTGATGAAACCAGATGTGTATGACCCCTTTTAGGTGATATAAGGCCAACTCCGCATGCTCAACTCCATTCACCCCCATGACTTGGGTGATCTTCACAATCTCATTAATAAACTCAAGCGGGTCCTCATCTACCTTTGACCCGAGGAACTCTGGCGGGTTCATCCTCAAGAAATCCCTGACTCGAGTCGCCGCCGCATTGCCATTTTGCGGAACATGCGCAACTACCTGCTGATTGACCTGAGCGGTCATGGCCTACGTGAGCATCTGAATGGATGCCCTAAACTCAGTATGGGCAACTGGCCCCGGTGCATGGTGCTCCTGTACTGGCGGGACCTGCTGATGCCCGTTTCCGTTGCCATCCTTGTGGCCATCTCCATTCTTATTCCTCCTACCATTTACTCTTCAGGGAGCCATAATTCTACAATCGTGAATAGAACGAATTAGAAGGATAGGGAGACTTTTCATTGCATGCATAGATCATGAAAGAAGGGAACATTTCCTAAACGTCTTGTAGCCTCTTTGTCATAAGTGTGGCACGCTTCACACCCATGAAAAAGACTCTACTTAACGCGGCTTTTAGGCACCCTAGGATACTTTAAACCTATAGCTCTAATATCAAGTTTTTCACGACCCAAACGGAGGCCCGGATAGCGACACTAGACAAGGAGCCCCGAGAGACCCCAAGTCGACTCATGGCATAAGCATTCATCTATCTCAATTACTAAAACTGAAGAATCAACATTATAATCTTAATGGAAGTCTAAATTAAACATAACATCAGAATACACAATCTAAAGTTAGTCCTTTGTCTGAAAAGTCTCTAAACATGACGAGTTCATAGGACAAGACCCCAACTAACTCAATAAAGCTGAAACAGAATATACATAAAGGAAATATAAATACGCCTGGTCCTCGGGAGATGAGGACTCACCAACAACGTAAGATACAAACTCTAAAGACTGACTATAAATGGGGCTGAGCCTGAGGGCCGAGTTTTGTATCATGAAATAATACAACATAGAGTATGCGGTCAGTACATGAAATATACCGAGTATGCAAGGTAAGTAAAACTGCTTAAATAAGTAAAATCATGTAAAGACATGCATAATGTAAACCATAAACAATAAGAATATGAGAATAGGGCTTGCATGCATTCTTTCAAAAATCATGATCTCATCATAACATAACACATCATCGCAACTGAATCAATTGACTCAAAGCTAAAATTAGATAGTCATGAGTAAAACTAAACATTGAGTCAAACCTTCTTTAGAACATATATAGATATAGGAATCTCATGAATGATAAACATGCATAAATGAAATCATGAGGAACAATGGGAGACTCGTCTTTTAATTGAAATACCATGATAGAGCTTACGTGGTCCCAACTATCACACTCAAGTGGGTAGAGCCATCCAAAGCCTTGCCAGGGCTAGGGACGATATCATGATATCGATATCAAGCTCGTGGTCTAATAGGGCAGGGGATAGCTCAAAAGGGAGGTCCCGAAGTAATGTACATAATAATATAAACCTACGTTGGTGCGTAGTTCTGAGGCATAGGGTGATCGACCCTTAGCCTACTCGGTGCTAGACACTATTCCCAAAAACATGCATATGCTCTACATCATTTTTCAACGAAGCTCAACATCGTCTATTGACGAAGATCAATAATCAAATACATCTCAAGTACGAAATCATGCATACGAGAAGCTTTAACTCAAACCATACCACAAGATGAAAGATAATTGGGAGTCTTCGCTCCAAAACAATATGGTAAGCTTAATTCAAAAAATCATAAATCATACTTGAACATGTGGGCACTGCCCAATATTCTAACATGCTTGAGAATACTCAATTCACATCGAAAACATTATTATAAATATGGGTAGCTTGAAAACATGCTTTTCATCATAATCTCTCATCATAATCATACATTCATCACAAATCTCATCTTTCAAAAACTTCTCATCAATGGGCTCTCAATTCATAAAACTAAAAACATGATTGTTAATTGAAAACATTATAAAACTTGCCCATGCTTCATAATTCAATAGTAAAAACATATTTAAATCATACCCATATAGAGAATCTAGGAAATTCATGCATTGTGTTAAAACCCCATAGGTTTGACATAAGGAACTCATGATTTAGAGAGGGATTGGGAATGGGTGTGAAAGGAATCACCCATTCATAACCCTACATACCTGATTGAGGTTGATTCTTACACTTCTCTGATTGCACAAGAGGAATTGAAAAGAATTTGAAGAAGAACAAGCTTGATAACCCCCTCTAACCTTCTATCTTTGCATGCATGAATGCATATGGCCTAAAATGAATTTAACCCTCTTAAAAGACATCATTCATAACTAATGACGTAGTTTAGGCCTTAGAATCTTAAGAATTCTGAAAAAGCCCTTACTAAATTCGCAGAAAATAACTGTCAGTCAATCCCCATGAGGGACATAACGACTCGGCCCCTCTGGCCATGACTCGTGGCATGATCTATCATGTACACTGCTTGTCAGGTCATCTGGGCTCGTCATAGGTGTATTAACAATCCATTAATGGTGACCACGACTTGTGGTCACTACCCCTTATGCACACTGCCATGGATTTTTATTTTGCTTCACTATGCTGCTCACGACTGTCACGCCCCACCTTGGGAGGCATGACTGGCACCTGGTGCTCTACTAAGACCTGGACTACTGAGCCTAAGCACTTCTGGTGCGAGGCTGGCTCTAACTGTGGATTCATGGAACCAACGGGCTATATAACGACTGTAAATACAGCCTCCGACCAACTAGGTCTATAGAACCTATAAGAAAACAACAGCTAACCAGAACAACAGAATATAAGGGAACCTATACGGGCTGACAAGGCCACCATGCTGTCTAGTTATTTCTGAATCAAGAAAATAAGCACTAAACTACTACGTGACCAACAAGATCACCACTACCAACTGAATAAGGCCCCACACGACCATCATAAACAAGCGAAAATATACACACGGCCTCACACGATCGGTATAGCTAACCACAGGGAATATACAATCTGCAAGCCTCTAAGAATATTGATAAGATGGTCGGGACAGAGCCCCGTCCTACCCATACTGTACAACAAATGAAAAGGAATAAACCTCTGGCTATCAAGCTCCGGATGACAGGAGCTAATGACTCAGTGTGCTGGCTAGAATCACGAGGGATCGACTCCTCGTCTATGAAAACCTGCAGGCAAGTAATGCATAGTACCACTTGTACCGAGTATGCAAAGCAAAACTGAACATAACTGAAGATAAACAGTAAATTGGTAGTTACTGAAATGATAGAGGATAGCTAAAACTGTCTGGGATAGCAGAATCTATAGCGAGTTTAACTGTACTGAAAAGAAGATAAGAATCATACCTGTCGATGCGGCGTCTGGCTATCTATCAATTTAATAAGTAACATATATATATATATATATATATATATATATATATATATATATATATATATATATATATATATAACATACAAGAACCTATACCAGCCCCCATAAGCCGGAAGGTGCCAATCAACACGCAATCTATATACCCCTACCCGGGTCAAACCATCCAAAAATAAATTCACTCCACTCATCTAATAACTACGAGTATCTCGCCGGCCCCCTAGGTATGCAACTTGGGCTCTCTGGGCCCCTGACTATAACTGTATCTAGTCGGAGGACTCCTATAACTATAATTTGATATCTGTATCTACAATCTGTAATTTGTGCCCTGGGCGCAAGCGCTCGACAGGGTATGCTATAATGATGATCAGCCTGCTATAGGGAATGTTGCATCCCATCTTCGTCCTACTGCGGACGGCATGCCACTCCTTGGAGTGACGTATCCTCACCCTCTGGCGGGCGAGTCGACACAGCTATTAACCCTGGGGCGGCAAGAAAGCTCTAAGGGTGCCCACATATCACAAACAAGTCTCAACAAGCAACAGTAATCACATATAACATGTATATTAAATATGAAAAATACTATCCATGTTCTGATATTCTATTCTAAATCTCTTGTTGAATTAAACTGAATATAATACTAAGTTAAACTGAGTCTGGGATAAGATCTTACTGTCTGATACTGATTTACTGACTTTTATTTCGGATATGACATAATAATACGACGTACCTAATACTCGATTTCAGGAACTTCCTTCTGGAATTTATTCTATTTTACTATACTAGAATTTCTAACTTGCCGAAGAAACTGGCTTTACATACCTTAGTTGCCGACTTTCTGACTAACTGACGTAGCTCAGCCAATATCCAGCTATTTCTTCCAACTGCATTCATATTCATAGTAAATAGAACTAAATTCATCAATATTCCGGAAGAAAACACTACTTTGAATATATATACTGCCCAAACTTTGACTTATCGAAAAACAGCCGAAAATTCGCTATTTCTCGGAAGTCCAGAAGAGAGAAATACTCACTTTAATGCTGGGAGCTTATTAACACTAGTTTGGAGTAATTTCACTTACTTTGACTTGGTGGGTCACTGCTTCGCCGGATGATTCTTATGAAACTAACTCCGTAGGAATGCTCTCTGCAGCTTTAAACTTCGGTACCCGAAGTTAATGTGAGTTTGGACCGCGTTTGACGGCGTAATCGAAAAGGATTTTATCAAAACCCTTTGTCTCCCTTGTTTTTGTTCGTTCTCTGGAAATTAAAAATGGAAAGTGACAAAAAAAAAACCGAAGTGGGGCTTTATATACTTGGACCTGAACACCTCCCCCCCCCTGTGGCATGTTGGCCATCGCGGAGGGGAAGCCTCCGACCTGCTGCCTGTCGTGGAGGGGCTTTGCCCGACTTCCTCTTTAAGTTGCATTTGTCGAATGCGATTTATAAGTCGCATTTGCCTTGCAATGCTCCTACTTGGCGCTTGTCCAGTCTTCCCCCGGGCCTTTTCCTAGCATGTATGACATTCTAAAACTCTTAACCAACATGCAAATAGGCCATCTAAATATCAAGAATTTACGGGGTGTAACATCCTTTCCCCATAAGAACATTCGTCCTCGAATGTTAACTTCTGCTTGTAAGAATCTTAACTTGCTCTGCTTATCCTAGAAAAATTTCGGCAGAGTTTCCCCTGTAATATGGACTATCTCAAAAATCCTGAAACGCTGAAAAGTCCAATACATGTACTCCACACAATACTATAGCATTCATTTCATAATAAACTGAAGTCAACATCTCACTTATACACATGAATATAAAGCAACTCATAAAACAATAATATCAACATACCTCTGGCTGACTAAGTCTGAAATAAATGAGGATATTTGATTTTCAGATCCTCTTCTGCTTCCCAAGTCATCTCCTCTCGGTTCCTGTTACGCCATAATACTTTGATAGAAGTGATCTTGGGCAAATTTATATGCCCAAGTGATACTCAAATGTGTCATTTTAACCTTGTTTATCTATAAATGATTATACATTCTCATGTGATTTATAATAAAATGTGAATTTATACTAACCAACATGATTAGCGTTATTTTGCAGGTGAAATGTAATTTTGTGAAGCTAAAATGCGTGTTGGGAAAGATCGGGGATGGACTCGGATGATTAGCAAAGGACAAAGCATTGGACGACAAGAATTAAAGGGGGCTCCGCGATGGAGCCGTGTCACGCTGCCATCACGGAGGCCTTCTGCCTGGCTAGGGAATTTTTGGCCAAATTCCAGTGTGGGTGCGCGTTGGGGCCGTGGCATGTTGGCCTAGCCCTGCGTTTCACGCCGTGCCACGTTGGGCTTTATTACCTGGACAGTCCATTTCCAGTGAGCCTCCACGTCTGTGGTGTGTCACGGAGGCAGTGCTTCGCGATGCACTCCGTGACACGTTGCTTGTTATTCCAGGAAAAATTCCCACTAGTATAAATAGAACACTTAGGTTCATTTTTTCAATATTCTGACTTGGTGGAGCAAGAACGTTGGTTACAGGCAGTTGAGGGGACGAAATTATCAGGGTTTTTCTCTATCTCCTTCTTTTTTAGTTCAATTGCTTGTATGTTTAACACTCATTTAACGATGTTTAATCCACAAATGAGTGGCTAATTCCTCTTCTTGCTGAGGTTAAGAACAATTGTATTGAAATGTGATTGTTGATCAATTTGGTTTTTAATCTTTTCTTCCATGGTTGTTCTATTGTTGTTCTTACTGCATTAATGTGTGGCCTATATTAATGTACATCTAAAAAGTCCGGTTTCACTAGAGAGAGCAAGAAATTGGAAAGTTGTGAATCAATAGGATATGATCTTTTCTCGGTTTGGGAAAATTGAGAATTGATTTACCTTCAGGATAGAAATATACCTGAAGGTCGTATTAGTCAATTAAGGAACCAGTTTTGTATGGCTAGAACATGAATTTCATTTAATCACAGAAATGTAGGTGGACGGTTCACGATTCTTAAGTTGGGTTAAATACGAGAGTTTTAATCCATTGGCAATAGTCCTTGACTAGCAACCGGAGGAAAAGTTAACCAAATTATATCGGTAATTTATTTCCTTACATGTTCGTTTAACCTCAGCATGCTCACATTCATAGTTCAGACTCAAATTATATAATCTTTGCAGACTTGGGATAAAATTAGAAATCAAAATATATCAAACTCTTCGTTGCACTGTTGTCTTCATTTTTAGAATCAATATAGTAACACTTAAGTAATTTGTTACCTCATCCCAGTCCCTGTGGGATCGATACTTGGCTTACTTAAGCCACTTTACTACTTGTTCGACCACGTGCACTTGCGTGTAGTTATACACCAATATAACAAACACCGAACAAGAAGCAACATCTTTAGTCCTTAATCTGCGGATATGCCGGTCTAGTATGGCTACTGGAACTTCTTCATAGGCCAACTCTTAATATTTTGGACTAGGACAATTCTGGAGGGATCTCCTATGCACTTTCTAAACATTGATACGTGGAAAACTGGGTGGACAGATTCTAACTCTAGAGGTAAGTTTAACTCATATGCCACTTGGCCTATTCTGCGCCGCAAGTCAGCATATGATTTCTGGCGGCTCTGAGCAGTCAGTAAACGTTCTCTGATAAGCTTTACTTTTTCTTCTGACTGATGAATGATATCTGGCCCAATCAATGTTGATTCTCCTACTTCAAACCAACCGGCTGGAGATCTACACTTTTGCCTATACAATGCTTCATAAGGCGCCATCTAAATTGCTGAATAATAACTGTTATTGTATGCGAACTCAATGAGCGGTAGATGTTCATCCCAGCTACCTCCAAAATCTAACACACATGCTCGCAACATATCCTCGAGCGTCTGAATGGTGCGTTCTGCCTGCCCATCTTTCTGAGGATGAAAAACTATGCTTAGGTTAACCTGCGTCCCCAAGCCTCTATGAAACGACTGCCAACGCTTAGCTGTAAGCTGCGCTCCTCTGTCGGAGAAAATGGACACTAGAACCCCATGAAGCCTTACTATTTCTCTGATATACAGCTTGATCTCGGGCAAAATAGCATGCCCGAGTGATGCTTTATACCTTAATTTAGTCTTGTTTATCTAATTTATTTTATACATTTTCATGTAATTTAATATAAATGTGAATATATGTGCTAACCAATATGATTAGTCCTTGTTTTGTAGGTTTCAATGATTTTGAGGAACTAATTCATAAGTTGGTGAAGTAGAGGAATGGAGTCAGGAGAAATTGGCGAAACTCGGCAAGGAGCATGCCATGGCAAGGCTGGCAGCGCCAGGCAGCGTGCCACACTGTGCGTGTGTTGCACCCAGCGCCGTGCCACACCCATTCCAGGCACGCGAGAAGAGGCAACAGGCAGGCAGGCTCCAGCGTGCCAGCACCGTGCCACACCAGGCCAGCTGCGCGACAGAAGATTGCCAACGCGCTGCATGAGCAGCGTGTCACGCCGGAAGCGCGGTGACACTCGGCAGTTTTGGCATCCGCAGGCAATTTCCAGAGAGCCTCCGCGTTACCTCCGTGTCACGGAGGCAGTGCTCCGCGATACACTCCGTGACACAGAGCCGTTCCACGACAGGGTAAATTGTGCACGTTTCTCATTTACTATAAATAGGTCCCTTAGCTCCTAAAACCACTTTGTCACGATTTTATTCTGGAAAACTACCTAGGAGTGAAGGGAGAAGTGGGAGAACTCATCTAGGGTTTGTCAAATTCCCTTCTGTTCTACCAATTTCTTGTAAGTATGTTAATTTAGTTGTAGTTTCTTATAGTTTTACGAACATGAATGGCTAGAACCCTTCCTCTAGGGTTGAAGCCATGAATTATGATTGTGTTTTTATGAAATTGTTTTGGAATTAAGTTATTGATTGTTGTTTTGTCTTGAATTTTGGATTATTGGTTTCTTTTATGATTGATCACAATGAAAACATGCACGTTAGCTTGGGCATATGCTTGAGGAAGCATTTACCTAGGTCAGAACATGAGAATGTAAGGAGCATGATTGTATCTCGCGATATAATTTGTGTTAGGATAGAGATATACCTAATGCCTTGCTTGATTTATAAAATGGGATTATTTAGAGACCGACTTAGGATTATCACATCACCCCTCAAAGAAGTAGTTGTGAGGCTAAGTTGAGTTAAATGATTAGGTGCACGAGAGTCCCTACTCATTTCCACGTAAACCACATCCACAAAATTAATTGCCCACGAACTAGAATTAGCATCCTCGCTCACAATGATGCAGCGAGGCTAGTTTGTCGTGTTTATAGGCTCGAAAGGCCATGAACATGCAATTCTAATTATGTGAGATGACAATCGATAGTTTCATACTTAACCCATTAAAATTCGTGATAGCACATGATTATCTGGTTTTAACTCTATATTGCTCCTGGAATGAATTCAAAATATTTTGTTGACCAAAATTAGACTTAATTAAACCTCCCTCGAAAACTTCTCTAATCAACACTTGCGATATTTAATATCACACTTGAACTAGATAGTTAGAGGAATGGGTCCAGTCCCTGTGGGTTCGACATTCCGGTTCTTTAAAAGAGCCACTATATTACTTGTACGACCCGTACACTTGAGGGAACACCATAGCTCAGCATAATCCTTGGTGAAAAAGGTAGCCCTTACTGGCAGAAAATGAGCTGATTTTGTCAGTCTGTCAACAATCACCTAGATCAAATCATATCCACGCCTGGTGCGGGGTAATCCTATTACAAAATCCATATTTACTGCTTCCCATTTCCACAGAGGCATAACTATATCCTGAGTCAGTCCGCCTGGTTTCTGATGTTCAGCTTTTACCTGCTGGCAGTTGGGACACTGAGCTATGAATTCTGTTATTCCCTTTTTCATTCCTGGCCACCAGCAAATTTCTTTCTCATCGTGGTACATTTTCATCGAACCTGGATGGAGAGAATAGCGCCCGTAATGTACCTCGCTCATAATCTGCTGGCGAAGCCCTACAACATCTGGAACACAAAGACGGTCTTTATATCACAACACTTCATCCTCGGATATCTGAAAGTCTGTCACCTCTCCTTGCTGAACCCTGTGTTTAAGTTGAACCCGGCTAGGGTCTTCATATTGCCGTTCCTTTACTTCCACCACTAAAGACGACACTGCGGTACTTTGAATTACCGCTGTCCTCTATTTCTGCTACGCGAACGGCTAAATTGGTTAACTGGTGTAATTCTCGGTCCAATTCCCGCTATTCAGGCTGCAAGTATGCCAACTCCCCATAGATTTACGGCTAAGGGCATCTGCTACCACATTAGCCCTTCCTGGGTGATACAAAATATTCACTCTTTAAAGCATAAACTACTGCAACTAACTCTAGGTCATGGGTAGGATAATTCTTTTCATGTTTCTTCAGCTGCCTGAAAGCATAAGCTATTACTTTACCATGCTGCATCAACCCACATCCTAACCCAACACCCGAAGCGTCATAATAAACTGCATAACCCTATGTACCTTCTGGCAATGCTAACACTGGGGCTGATGTTAACCCGTCTTTCAACTCCTGGAAGTTCTGCTCACACGCCTCAGTCTGCTGGAACTTTGCTGCCTTCTGTGTCAGTTTAGTCAGAGGTGCTGCTAAGGTGGAAAATCCTTCCACAAACCTTCTGTAGTACCAGGCTAACCCTAGGAACTGCGTACTTCGGTCGGAGTGGTAGGTCTGGGCTATGTTTTCACTACTTCTATTTTCTGTGTATCTACCTGTATAGCCTCTGACATGATGTGACCAAAAAGTCTACTGAACTCAGCCAACACATTTAGAGAAATTGGCATATAACTGACGGTCATACTGGTTTATTATACCGGAGAAACTGACAAGTAATCTATCTGTATAGCTAGAGCTTATCTGACCTTCTAGGCTGCATGCTAATGCTACTCGCTGATGGGATAATCCGTGTGATTGTCTACACACCATGTGCACGTATCTGATCAGAGGATCTTGATAGGGATCATGATCTCTAATAATCTGGCTGAATAACTGTGAATAGCTGAATAGCTGGGCTGAATGACCCGAATATTGAAGTAGTCTAACAATGCTCTAAATGTCCTACTCGGACATCTGTAGCTCATATGGAGTTGTAGATAGCTAACTACTTTGTTCTTCTAATTGAACTGTAGAGCTGGGCTTAATCGGACTTACTCTCAAGCGATCAGTCCCTGGATCTTCATAGGGAACCTACCAATTTCCTTGTCTTAGTAAACACTGTGCTAGCAGAGTATTATTGATTCCTTATGCCTTGTTCGTATTCACTCGGATCTATACTACTATTCTGGGAAATTCTCGGTCTTATGAGCAATTCCGTAAAGACTGACCTTCTCCTAGGACTCTGTATCTGAATATGTTACGAGAACCGCCTGAGGTACTAGTCCATCACTGACTACTGATGTGGACCCTTCCTTGGGGTACCCACGGTTTTGTTTGACTGGGATGGCTGGCTGACTTGCGGGGTGTTGTAAGTGATAGCTGCTAGGTCGACTAAGGCTGACTCTCACCTACAAGGCTGGAAAAAACAATGTACGACTACTTAACATACCAGAAAATTCTATTGTTGCTAACCTCTAGAATATGCTTAGTCGGTCTCTATTTTTGGTTCTGGCATATGCGATAACGTTACTGGTCTTTAGGGATGCTTCCCTGCTAATACAGGCGCCAGCTAGTCGTTAGACCGTCTAACTGTGCCCGTATCATCTAACCCCCTGATTCAGGCTACTAACTCTTGTAAGCTTCTGAAGTCTAGATCTGACAACAAGCATATAAGTCCATTAACTCAATAAGCTGAGAACTGAGAAAGTTTCTATAGCTTCATACGTGAATCACACTTAACCTACCCCTTTTTTGGCGAGGGGTCCTACAGTACGATCTGTATATACTTCCTAGCAGCTAACTGATCTTGGGCAGATTTATATGCCCAAGTGATACTCAAACGTATCATTTTTACCTTGTTTATCTAGCAATGTGTATACATTTTCATGTAATTGGTAATAAAATGTGAATTTATACTAACCAACATGATTAGCATTGTTTTGTAGGTAAAATGTGATTTCGGGAAGCTAAAATGCATGTTGGATGATATCGGAGTTGGACTTGGATGCGAGCAAGGGAAAAAGAATTGGACTGCACCAATTAAATGGGCTTCGCGATGGAGCCGTGTCACGCTGCCATCGCGGAGGCATTCTGCCTGGAGGGTGAAAAATGCATCAATTCCAGTGGAGGCTCGCGACAGCTCCGTGGCACGGTGGCAAGCCTCCGCGTTGCACACCGTGCCACGTTGATGCTTTATTCCCGGACCCCCAATTTCCAGTGAGGGTCCGCATCCACGCCGTGTCACGTAGGCAGTGCTCCGCGATGCACTCCGTGACACGTTGCTTGTTATTCCGGGAAAAATTCCCACTAGTATAAATAGAACACTTAAGTTTATTTTTCATAATTCAGACTTGGTGGAGCAAGGACGTGGGTTACAAGCAGTTGAGGGACGAAAAGTTCAGGGTTTTTTCTCTCTTTCTTTCTTCTCTAATTCAATTGTTTGTATGATTAACACTTGTTTTAGGATGATTAATCCACAAATGAGTGGCTAATTCCCTTCCTTGCTGAGGTTATGAACACTTGTGATGAATTTTGATTATTGAATTATATGGTTTTTCATCTTTTTCTTCCATGTTGTTCTATTAATTCTTGTTTCTACTGCATTGGTGTGTGGCCGACATTAATGTATATCTAAAAAGTCCGATTTCACTCGAGAGAGCACGAAATTGGAAAGTTGTGAATTAATAGGATATTGTTCTTTACTTGATTTGGGAAAATTGAGTTTTGATGTGCTTTCCTGATAGAAATATACTTGAAAGCCGTATTAGTCAATTTAGGAACCGGAATTGTATTGCTAGGTCATGAATTGCATTTGATCACAGAAATGTAGACGGATGGTTCATGATTCTTAAGTGAGATTAAATACGAGAGTTTTAATCTCTTGGCTAATGTTCTTGGCTAGCAACTGGAAGAAAAGATTAACCAATGTATGATCATAATCAGTTTCATTACATGTTCTTAACCTTGGCATGCTCATATCCATAGTTTAAATTCAAAGTAGATAATTGTTAGTAGTTATAGTATAAAATTTATAAAACAAATTATTCACTTTTTGGTTACGTTGTTGTCAGCATATTTAGAAGTGAGATATAATATAGTATACTTAAGCAATTTTCACTTATCCAGAGTCTCCGTGGATCGATACTTGGCTTACTTAAGCCACTTACTACTTGTTTGACCACGTGCACTTGCGTGTCGGTTTATAACCCCAAACAAAGCACTGAACAAGTTTTTGGCGCCGTTGCCGGGGAGACTAGGCAATTGGTGAAATTGTATTAAGTGTAAATTTACTGTATTTTTATTTTATTTTCTTAAGTGTTGACAACTTGGTCTTAGCCTGTATTTTGCAGACTTAATTGCTGTGAACACTGGCTAGAGACAAAGAGCTGGTGGAATCTTATATAGAGCCTGAACGGATATTTCATAGTAAACGAAGAGAAGCTCTACAAAGGAAGCTGCAATTGCTCAGACAGACTATCATGGAGCAACAAAATCCACCGGTTGTGAGGGCAGTGTTAGTGCCCGAAGAAGCAGCAGCAAGGCCGGTTCGCGAGGTGGCAATCCCACATGCCAACAATGTTACATCCAGTATCCGCAAACCAGAGCCTGGAGGGAGATTTGAACTAAAGCAAAATATGGTGCAATTGTTGCACACAAGCGGGCAATTTACCGGTCTCCCTCATGAAGACCCACAACAGCATCTCCAAAACTTTTTGGAGATAAGTGACACTTATATACCCGCTGGAGTGTCACCTGATTATGTTCGACTTACATTATTTCCGTTCTCATTACTCGGAGAAGCCAAGAGGTGGTTGAAAGCTGACCCACCAAATTCTATTTCAACGTGGGATGATCTTGCACGAAAGTTCTTGATAAGATTTTTTCCCTCGGGCAAAACAGCTAGACTTAGAAGTCAAATTCTAAGTTTCAAACAGAGGGAGGGAGAAAATTTATATCAAGCCTGGGAAAGATTTAAATCCATGTTGCGGGACTGTCCTCATCATCATCAGTCCAATGACGTGTTGGTGCACACATTTATTGAGGGTTTGGAACCCCATACCAAAATTTTGCTAGATTCAGCAGCTGGAGGGCAAGCGCTGAAAAAGACTTATGAGGAGTTGTACACCTTGCTAAACCGGATTTCACAGGGCAATCCAGAATGGAATGCTGATTCATCATGAGGTGGGGCAAGGAAAGCAACGGGAGTGCTTGAAGTGGATGGATTTACAGCTATCGCTGCACAGATAGCTGCTTTGCAGAATCAATTGAACAACCACTTCAGCAATATGACTTTGAACCAGCCGTCAGCTCCAGTTAATGCGGTCCAACAAATATGGTGTGAAGTGTGTGGAAGCAGTGAGCACTCAGCTGAGTGCTGTGGAGCAAATCCTGATTCGGTTAACTTTGTGGGCAATGCACAGAGAAATCATCAGCAGTATGGGAGTAGCTACAATTCAAATTGGAGGAACCATCCAAATTTTTCATGGGGTAGCAACAACCAACAAGGCCAAAGTTTGGGTCAGGGTATGCAAAAGAATCAAGGAGGGCAACAAAACTACCAATCTCAATTCAGAAATAACAATGCCCCTCCTCCACCACCATCACCCAGCATTGAGGAGATGTTCAAGACCATGATCGCTAATAAAGCGCAATTGCAGGCTGACTATGTTAACTTGGCAGCCGAAGTGAAAAATAACCAGTTAGCGACAAAGGCTCTTGAGTATCAATTTGGGCAATTTTCTAGTGCCCAAAATACAAGGCCCAGAGGAGGACTGCCGAGCGACACGGATCCGAATCCGAAGCAGGTAAATGCAGTGACCACAAGGAGTGGTTTGCAGCTGAAGGAGGTGGAACCAGAAAGACCACCTAAAAATTCGGGAGCAGCAGAAGTTGAGGGGGAGCAAAGTTCGGAAAGGGGGAAGACCAAAGAAGCTGAATCAGAGAGACCTCCACCCCCGTTCCCTCAACGACTCAAGAAACACAAGGAGGAGGCGTGTTACAAGAAATTCATGGAGGTGCTTAAACAGGTACATGTTAACTTACCTCTTGTTGATGTCTTGCAGGGAGTGCCTAAATATGCCAAATACATTTAAGACATCGTGGCCAACAAAAGTCGCTTGACTGAGTATGCCACGGTGGCTTTGACGGAGGAGTGCACTTCCCGGATCCAAAATAGACTGCCCACGAAGCTAAAAGACCCTGGAAGTTTTACTATCCAGCTTACTATTGGGCAGAGCATCCGAGCTCGTGGATTGTGTGACCTGGGAGCGAGCATAAATCTGATGCCATCTTCGGTATTTAGAAAGTTGGGTCTAGGGAGTCCTAGACCTACAACCGTAATCTTGCAGTTGGCGGATCGATCCTTAGCTAGGCTGGATAGCATTGTTGAGGATGTTCTAGTGCAAGTGGGCTCCCTAATTTTCCCGGTAGATTTTATTGTTCTGGATTTTGAACCAGACGCGGAAGTCCCATTTATTTTGGGATGACCCTTCTTGGCAACCGGGAAAGCATTAATCGACGTAGCTGCGGGTCAACTTACTATGCAAGCACATGACAAGGTAGAGGTGTTCGATGTGTACAAAGCACCCAAGCTCCCGATGGTGAATGAAGAACTCTCGGTGATCAATGTAATTGATCATGGTAATGCTAAGCAAATGAATGATTCCCGAGAGTTGATGGGAAGACCACCGGATAGGTGTAAGCACTACTGGGGGGAGGACGGTGATCGTAAGAAATCGTCCATCACCCTAGCGGACAATTGAGCGTAAAGGACGTCGAGCCGCGACGGAAAACCAGGCGCTGCATGGGAGGCAACCCGTGAAAAAATATTATTTATTTATTTATTTATTTATTTTGTAAAGTGTAAATAGATTTTACTTTTCTTTTTCTTGATTTATTACAAAATTTTTCATTTTAGTTAGTATTTTTTATTTTAGTTAGGTGAAACCTATTATTCTAACCAATTTTGTTTAGTGAGATGATTTTCAGGTCAAACAGAGAAAAATGTGCACGGAATCGTGAAGGAAAAGGCGAGGTATGAAAAAATTAATAAAATGTTGAAGACAGTGAGCTGGGGCGATAGCTCCGTGTCACGGAGGAGGACCTCCGCGTTACCCTCCGTGACACGTTGAGGCATAACCTGGAAATTTTAAAATTTCCAGTAAGCTATCGCGATGGCTCCGTGTCACGGAGGCAGTGCACCGCGATGCACTCCATGACACGTTGCTGTGTTAATTGTGACGGGTGACACCGGGTTGCCGGGTGACCCGCGTGCTTTCTACCTTTTAAACCCCGATTTTTTCCCTTTTCCCCTCATTTTTAATTTCCTCCGCGACCATACATCCTAAAATCCCTTCCCCACCAACGTGCCACGGCTTAAGGCAACAAATTACCAAGTTTTCTTCGGTTGTTCAACTACAAGGTATGTTTTCCGATTCTCTCTCAAGTTTTTGTCGATTTTATTCAAAATTAAGCATGGGAGGTGAACTAAATCACCCTAAGTCGAAATTTGGCATGAATTCGAGTATTTTTTGATTGATAAATGTTCGGAATGTTGTAATGAGCGTTTGAACTTGTCGATTGCATGAATTATTCGAATTTGATGGAATACCTCAATTCTAGGGCTTTGTTGTTGAATTTGAAGTTGGTAATGTGTTGAAATTGTGAATTGTATGCCGGGGTGTGCGTATTGAATGGGTTGAATCGTTGTACAAATTGTTTGAATGTTAATAGACGACGAATTCTCGGGTTTTGGGAAAATGTTGAAATTTGTTCAAATTGGGTTGGTTGTATAGGTTCATGTGTATAGAATTTTTGTTGTTGTTTTTGTTTCGTTGTTTTTCTTTGCTAAGTGCGATGGTTGAATTGCTAGCGATGGTAGTGATTGGGATTAGCTGTACGAAGTCTGAGTAGTACGCAAAAGTTATACCGTCGAATTTTTCTTGTTGAACGCACTAAGCATGAATTGTATAGCTGGTATTTTGGTGTAAATAAAGTTATTCTTGCTGAATTGTTATCACTGTAGCTAAGGACTAAGTGTGGGGTAAACTTAGTGTAGCCCGACCTTAGCCGAAGTTAATATTTATTTAGCTTAACATTGCGATTGTTGACTTGTGTTGACAGACAAAATGGCAAGCAGGCAGGATAAAGGTAAGGGTACATCAACTTCAGGCACCGGAAGAAAGCGACTTAGACTGGGCACAACAGTCCCAGCTGCACCAGCAGTTCCACACGGCCAGCGCCGCCAATACGGAACGAGATGGGTGACTGATGAGGGGAAGAAGTGGTATGCTAAACACAAAGAAAACAAATACTTCCCCGAGGAGCATATAGCATGGGAACCATTAGCACAGGAGTTCCCCCGAATAGTTCAAAGGATCGAGGCAGCTGGGCTCAGCTTCATATTTCAGGAGCCCAAGGAATGCAACCTACACCTGGTCCGGGAGTTCTATGCTAATTGGAACCCGGTAATTAAAACCCACACCATCAAGATCAGAGGGCAGATAGTCACTCTGGAACCCCAACAGCTAAATGCCATCATCGGAGCGCGGGACACAGACGCCCACATTCTCCGCCAGCTGAATATTACCCCACCGTATGCCGATATCAGACGCACATTGTGTGGGGCTCGATCCACAGCTAGATGGAGCAGACATAAATAAAGGGGCTACCACCAGACTCTGCCATACTCTCAAATGAACAGGGAAGCCCGAATCTGGCTGAAGATAGTCTGCTCGTGCCTAATCCCGGGGGTACACATGACTGATGTGACCCGGGACCGTGTTTGCCTGGTGTATGCCCTGATGAAAGGGCTGGAGATTAATGTTGGGGCGGTCATCATATCCGCCATGAAGAGAGCCCGATTACACTAGGGCTACAGGTATGGGTTCGTGGATTACTCACCACCTTTCTCCGGGGCCTCGACGTCGAGGAAGAGGCTTTGGATTATATCTCGCAGTTGGAGCGGCGGGCCTTGGATGTGACCAAAACTAAGGCCCCCGACACCACCCACGGGCCAGTGCTGACGCTTGGCGAGCGACATGCTCGTGATGACCAGTACATGGCGCGGATGTTTGGAATGCAAATGCTCCAGCTCAGGATCGGTGGGAGACCAGCCACGGAGGAGGAGCTATGGCAGCTCGAGCTAGATTACCCATTTGGCGAAAACGCCAGGGCTCTATGCCGAGTGGGGCCAGCCTTTGTAGAGCCCACTGACGATGACGTCCCCACGGACGAGGAGACACGTCGGGAGGACTCCGATGTGGAGTCCGATGACGACGACGGAGGCGACTCGGACATGGGAGATGAGGCAGCAGCACCTGATGAAGAAGTGGAATACATTGACTGATCAGGGAGTTCCACCACCCAATTTTGTGATTTTTAATTTTTGTGAACACTGGGGACAATGTTCGGTTTAAGTGTGGGGTGGGGAGTAGTTAGGTGCTGGGCTGGGCTGGTTTGCTTGTATGCTTTCCTCTGTATTTTTGTATGTATGTTTCCCTGTGTTTGTGAATTTGCAAATTGTTCTGTACTTGTACATGTTTGTGGAATTGATGTGTGTTGTGGAATGTTGATGTTGCCAGCTGAGTCCGTAAAATTTTTGTAAATATTTTTGCTTATCAAAATGATCGATAATTTTAAAATTTTGCGAAAATATTTTGTTCATATTAAAATATTTTGTAAATAATTTTTCCATCGAAATGATCGATGTTTTGCAAAAAATTTCAATTTTTATTTTTTTGGGTTTCTCGGCGTTTGTTTTCGGTTCTTTTACCGAGAATGGTCCCATTGAACCGACGTCATAGTTAGTGACTGTTCCCTATGATGGATGGATGACGACCGTCTTAAGGGAAATGTAGTCGGTAGGAGTAGTTATTTTAATTTATTTTCAGTTTTTTTTCTTTGGTGGATTGCATCACAGAACCTGTAGTTACTATATGGTTGTGAAATGTTGGTTGCGTGTTGTACCTGATATTGAAAATGCAAAAGTGATTCGTATGAAAGCATGCAATTTTGTAAATATGTTGAGATACCTAGGTTGTAGAGTTCGATTCGATGTGATTGAGGCTTAATGTTTGAATTCATGTAATTAGCTGATTGAAGAGTCTGTGAATGCATCTTGAATCAAGCATGTGCATAAAGTGTGAAGTGAGGTATTGTTATTCCATACTATTGTGAAGTGTCTAGAACTTGCCTGGTGTGTGTACAAAACGAAATGAAGGAGGTGTAGTGTTGGAAAGGATGTAGGCATTTCTTTGTTTTAACCGAGAGTTTCTATTTTTTTCTTGTCATACTCCCTCTTTATGTGATTGCATACCCTAGTCAGCCCTTTGAGCCTTTAGCCTATTATTTCTTTCTTTTGTTCAAAAAAGTATAAACTGAGCTTAATTTTTTCTTTTCATTAGCCGTAAAGTCTATACAAAACTCTGAAGCGCTTAAGAAGAGAAAATAATTTTCCCAAAGTGTCAAAGAGTGAGAATGGTGAAAAGAAAAAGAAGAGCAGAGAGAGGGAAGAAAAGAAAAGGTTGAAGGTGCACTTGCTATAAATAAATGCTAATGAAGGTGCATGAAAAACCTTTGTTTTCGTGTCAAGTGTGCTTGATGAAATGGGCCATACTAAAGTAAATTATTAAGAATGGGATGATGAAAAAAAAGAAAAGAGAGAAACAATGTCCATGAGTTGATGGGAATGTGTTGAAAAGGCGCTTAAGGATGCTAGTGGCTATTATTGGCTAATCCAATATATACTAGTTCCATAGCTTCCATTACAACCCATTAAAGTCCTACGTGATCTTACATTGCATTTCTTTATATTAGTGGAGTAATACACTAAGGGCAAGCTTATGGGTCATGACATGATGCATGTGAATTCTTTTGGGAGAGAGAGTGAAATTAATTTTTACATGCCCCTACTTGAATGTTTGTGTGTCACATGAGCAAAAAGGGGAAGATTCTCTTGAGTTGTGAGGGCACATGCTTGATGAAAGATTGATTTTCGTGTCGGATATCTTGATTAGCTGATTTGCATGAGTTTGCCGATATCGAGAGTCGATTCTTAAAGTCTAGGAAGTCTTAATGTATTGAAGGTCCTTGCATTGTTAAGACCATGCATGTTTTCTTGATGATTTCAATTATTGAATGATCGGTATGACCGTAGCTCAAATTGTCGCACCATAGTGGCGAAGGTTGGGATGTAAATTGCATGAATTGTATGTTTGTTGTTCGAGGACGAACAAGGATTTAAGTGTGGGGTAAGTGATCTTGGGCAGATTTATATGCCCAAGTGATACTCAAACGTATCATTTTCACCTTGTTTATCTAGCAATGTGTATACATTTTCATGTAATTGGTAATAAAATGTGAATTTATACTAACCAACATGATTAGCATTGTTTTGTAAGTAAAATGTGATTTCGGGAAGCTAAAATGCATGTTGGATGATATCGGAGTTGGACTTGGATGCGAGCAAGGGAAAAAGAATTGGACTGCACCAATTAAAGGGGCTCCGCGATGGAGCCGTGTCACGCTGCCATCGCGGAGGCATTCTGCCTGGAGTGTGAAAAATGCATCAATTCCAGTGGAGGCTCGCGACAGCTCCGTGGCACGGTGGCAAGCCTCCGCGTTGCACGCCGTGCCACGTTGATGCTTTATTCTCGGACCCCCAATTTCCAGTGAGGGTCCGCGTCCACGCCGTGTCACGGAGGCAGTGCTCCGCGATGCACTCCGTGACACGTTGCTTGTTATTCCGGGAAAAATTCCCACTAGTATAAATAGAACACTTAAGTTTATTTTTCATAATTCAGACTTGGTGGAGCAAGGACGTGGGTTACAGGCAGTTGAGGGACGAAAAGTTCAGGGTTTTTTCTCTCTTTCTTTCTTCTCTAATTCAATTGTTTGTATGATTAACACTTGTTTTAGGATGATTAATCCACAAATGAGTGGCTAATTCCCTTCCTTGCTGAGGTTATGAACACTTGTGATGAATTTTGATTATTGAATTATATGGTTTTTCATCTTTTTCTTCCATGTTGTTCTATTAATTCTTGTTTCTACTGCATTGGTGTGTGGCCGACATTAATGTACATCTAAAAAGTCCGATTTCACTCGAGAGAGCACGAAATTGGAAAGTTGTGAATTAATAGGATATTGTTCTTTACTTGATTTGGGAAAATTGAGTTTTGATGTGCTTTCCTGATAGAAATATACTTGAAAGCCGTATTAGTCAATTTAGGAACCGGAATTGTATTGCTAGGTCATGAATTGCATTTGATCACAGAAATGTAGACGGATGGTTCATGATTCTTAAGTGAGATTAAATACGAGAGTTTTAATCTCTTGGCTAATGTTCTTGGCTAGCAACTGGAAGAAAAGATTAACCAATGTATGATTATAATCAGTTTCATTACATGTTCTTAACCTTGGCATGCTCATATCCATAGTTTAAATTCAAAGTAGATAATTGTTAGTAGTTATAGTATAAAATTTATAAAACAAATTATTCACTTTTTGGTTACGTTGTTGTCAGCATATTTAGAAGTGAGATATAATATAGTATACTTAAGCAATTTTCACTTATCCAGAGTCTCCGTGGATCGATACTTGGCTTACTTAAGCCACTTACTACTTGTTTGACCACGTGCACTTGCGTGTCAGTTTATAACCCCAAACAAAGCACCGAACACTAACCAAAATCTGTGTGACTGTAACCCGTATTGGCAGCTACTCACAGCATATCTGATATCTATCTATATATATATATCAACAACTACATACAATACATACTGAATTCTTGTAGTAATACGTAATCTCTGACATGCTTTACTGAATTTCATACTGCACATGATATACTGCTTCTACAGTCTAATGATATCTCCTGTCCTCTCGTACCATTTCATTGGATTTTTGTCCCATTCTGGATTCAAAAAACACATGCACTTTAGCTATGATCTGCTATTTGAAATTTCACCACTCTTACAACGTGGGGTCAACATTCGAACCTTTTGGTCTTACTTGGCATTATATTAAGGACCGGTGACTGTCTGTTGAACCATGTCTCTAGTCCACACTAGATTAAAGTTTCTGGGTCGGCACCCTCTTACCTTTTCCTTATGCGAATGTACCGCAACATTCTAAACTACAATCTTACTGTCTCTTAACTGTCAGTCCAAGGCTCAGTCCTTAATACACGACGTTATATCAATCTGGAGGTGATTCTAATTTCCCCTCAAAATCTGGTATTCATGCTTTTTCCCCTTATCTTGCTTAAGCTGAGCTTTGGGGTTCAAGGTACCTGCCTTATATTGTCAATAAGGTTATTGGTCAATTCTCAGCCTATACTTCTTCTGGCTTGCAGTCGAACCCATCTGATTCTATGACCTTCCTACCTTCGATATCACAACTAAAATCATAACTATTATCTTGCAAGTATATCCTGCCATTGTTAGCGTGTCATGGAGGACTTAGCCATTTCCCGACTCGACCTTAATTATTACTGGGAGTTCATTACTGACAAGTCTTTTACACCCACTTCGGGTAAGCTAGTAGTCTTACTCGCTCTTCTGACTTATTACCGTGAGGGTCTGCACAACTTACGTAATCATAGGTGCTCTTTACGCTTTCTAACACTTTCTGGAATCAACCAATCCATCTTCACTTACTGCTTACTTTGGGCAACATCACCTCAATCCTTATGCCCTTTTCTATACTGGAATCAAAACTAAGAGGTAGGAATAGCCTTTTCTTACTGCAACGAAACGGAAACATGGAACTGTACCACATCTGAAAGGATGGAGGTGGGAATCCTGCATTTCCCTCTCTTTCTCACATCTATCCGATAATCTAATATTATCTGTCATCTTAATCAGATCTTATATATATAACAAATAAATCAACTCGTATATACGCTATGCTTCTGACTTCCTACTCTGAAGTTATAGAAATATACTGGGGATGGTATGACAGATGTATCACACTGTGAGGTCCCTAAAACCTCCTGCTGCTGCTATATCCAATCTTCTGCCTTTGATAGGGTGTCGTTGATCTGACTTTGTATCTGTAACCAAAGAGTATGATAAGTTTTAGGGACTCAACCCTATACTGTACCCCTCTACAGCACGACTGAATAGGAAGAAAGAGTAACCATCCTATCATGCCTTGCAGCCTCCTGCCTATAGTATGTGGTGCACGACACATCCATAGACAAAACTCTACTTAGCACGACTTGCAGACTCCCTGGGATACGACCTGCTCTGATACCAAGTTTGTCACGCCCCGCCTTGGGAGGCATGACTGGCACCTGGTACCCTACTAAGACCTGGACTGCTGGACTACAGAGCCTAAGCACTTCTGGTGCCAGGCTGGCTCTAACTCTAGATTCATGGAACCAACGGGTTATATAACGGCTGTAAATATAGCCTCCGGCCGACTAGGCCTATAGCCACCTATAAGAAAACAACAGCTAATCAGAACAACAGAATATAAGGGAACCTATACGGGCCGACAAGGCCACCATGCTGTCTAGTTATTTTTGAATCAAGAAAACAAGTGCTAAACTGCTACATGACCAACAAGATCACAACTACCAACTGAATAAGGCCCCACATGGCTATCATAAACAAGCTAAAACATACACACAACCTCACACGACCGGTACAACTAACCACAGGGAATATACAATCTGCAAGCCTCTAAGAATACTGATAAGATGATCGGGACAGGGCCCCGGCCTACCCGTACTGTACAACAAAAGAAAAGGAATAAACCTCTAGCTATCAAGCTCCGGATGACAGGAGCTAATGACTCGGTGTGCTGGCTGGAATCATGAGGCATCGGCTCCTCGTCTATGAACACCTGCAGGCAAGTAATGCAGCGCCCCCAAACGAGCGTCAGTACCACGGGTATAGAGTATGCAAAGCAAAACTGAACATAATTGAAGATAAACAGTAAACTGGTAGTTACTAAAATGATAGAGGATAGCTAAAACTGTCTGGGATAGCAGAATCTGTACCGAGTTTAACTGTACTAAAAAGAAGATAAGAATCATACCTGTCAATGTGGCGTCCTGCTATCTATCAATTTAAATAAGTAACATATATATATATATAGCATACAAGAACCTATACCAGCCCCCATAAGCCAGAAGGTGCCAATCAACACGCAATCTATATACCCCTACCCGGGTCAAACCATCCAAAAATAAATTCACTCCACTCATCTAATAACTACGAGCATCCCGCCGGCCCCCTGGGTATGCATCTTGGGCTCTCTGGGCCCCTGACTATAACTGTATCTGAGTCCGTAGGACTCCTATAACTGTAATCTGAGATCTGTATATGTAATCTGTAATTTGTGCCCTGGGCGCAAGCGCTCGACAAGGTATGCTATAATGCTGATCAGCCTGCTATGGGGAATGCTGCATCCCATCTTCGTCCTACTGCGGACGGCATGCCACTCCTTGGAGTGACATATCCTCACCCTCTAGCGGGCGAGTCGACACAACTATTAACCCTGGAGTGGCAAGGAAGCTCTAAGGGTGCCCACATATCACAAACAAGTCTCAACAAGCAACAGTAATCACATATAACATGTATATTAAATCTGAAAATACTATCCATGTTCTGATATTCTATTCTGAATCTCTTGCTGAATTAAACTGAATCAAATACTGAGTTAAACTGAGTCTGGGATAAGATCTTGCTGTCTGATATTGATTTACTGACTTTTATTCCGGATATGACATAATAATACAACGTACCTAATACTCGGCTTCTTGAACTTCCTTCTGGAATTTATTCTATTTTACTATACTAGAATTTCTAACTTGCCGAAGAAACTGGTTTTACATACCTCAGTTGCTGAATTTCTGACTAACTAATAACTCAGCCAATATCCAGCTATTTTTCCAACTGCATTCATATTCATAGCAAATAGAACTAAATTCATCAATATTCAGGAAGAAAACACTACTTTGACTATAATACTGCCCAAATTTTGACTTATCGAAAAACAGCAGAAAACTCGCTATTTCTCAGAAGTCCAGAAGAGAGAAATACTCACTTTAAAGCTGGGAGTGTGTTAACACTAGTTTGGAGTAATTTCACTTATTTGACTCGGCAGATCGCTGCTTCGCCGAACGATTCTTACGAAACTAACTCCGTAGGAATGCTCTCTGCAACTTTATACTTCGGTACCCGAAGTTAATTTGAGTTTGGACTGCATTTGATGGCGTAATCTAAAGTGATTTTATGAAAACCCTTCGTCTCCCCTGTTTTTGTTCGTTCTCTAGAAATGAAAAATGGAAAGTGACAAAAAAAACCGAAATGGGGCTTTATATACTTGGACCTTAACCCCCCCCCTCCGTGGCACGCTGGCCATCGCAGAGGGGAAGCCTCCATGACATGCTGCCTGTCGCGGAGGGTCTTTGCCCGACTTCCTCTTTAAGTTGCATTTGTCGAATGCGATTTATAAGTCGCATTTGCCTTGCGATGCTCCGACTTGGCGCTTGTCCGGTCTTCCCCCGGGCCTTTTCCTAGCATGTATTCCATTCTAAAACTCTTAACCAACATGCAAATAGGCCATCTAAATGTGAAGAATTTACGGGGTGTAACAACGACCCTCCCCATGAATTGTGGTAACGGAGCATGACTCGTGGGGTCCTTCTATTAGGTACATTGTCTTCCTCTTCCTCTTTTCCCAATCATCACTTGTGGTCATGTCTGTGGGGATTCCATTCCTCAAATTTCAAAGACAACTCTTGAGCCTCACCACGAGTCATATCACGACTCATGGGCTGCCTCATGGGTCACCTCACGATGCCAGTTTTTAGGTTTTTTTCATTTCAACTCCCAGGTCTGATCCTTGGGCTTTCGGGGTATAACTTATCCTTTCTGGCAAGTTACGTTCGTTGTAAAGTTAGTACAAATTGTATATCTATAGTACTTCAGGGTAAACCTATTTTGGTCAGCTGTTATGAATTGGATTGAGATGATAGCGATGATATAGTAACCCTCGTTAGAGTTAACCCCAGCCGGCTTGATTGGCGTATATGATATTTGGGGTTTGGATGCTACTGCCTATAGGGTTATGCTAGCAGGATTAGTATGATGTCCGAAGCGACTAAAGTGAGGCCGCGAGGGCTGTATCCAGTTTTCAAAGATTATATTATGACCCATAGTCGAGCCAAGGCTCGGGGTCCAGCTACAGCAGTTATGTTATAGCCCATAGTCGAGCTAAGGCTCGGGGCTTAGTTACAACAGCTACAGTACGATCCATAGTCGAGCCAAGTCTAGGGATCCAGTTACAGTGGTCACATTATGACCCATAGTCAGGCCAAGGCCCAGGGTCCAGTTATTAGAGATTACATTATGACCCATAGTCGAGCCAAGGCTCGGGGTCCAATTACACAGCTCAGACACAGATACAGCTACAGGAGCCTATCCGACTCAGATACAGTTTCAGAAAACAAATATTCCTGAGTTACAATATGTTTACGAACCTTTAGTAGCCAGATATTAGAGTGCACATTGGTTGTACCTACCGGGGCCTATGGGGGCCCAGGTAGGTTATTCGGTGTAGTTTATACCTTCCAGGCTTATCGGGGTCCGGTTAGGTTCTTCTTTGTGCTTGTATGTTTGTTAGTTAGATATTTCAAACGGTGATATTCCTCAGATTAACTTCTTACCCGCCTTCCTATTTACTTTAGCTATTCAGTTTTATTCAGTTATTACTTTGCTGCCTTACATATTTGGTACATATTGTACTGACGCCTATTCTTGGGGTGCTGCATTACTTGCCTGCAGGTATGGATAGACGCGGTTCAAGACCCTCTTAGTCATCAGTTGGAGTTAACAGTTTATTCAGCTCCCTTCCTCCAGAGTTGGTAGTTAGATGAGGTTTTTTCTTTTTTTGTACAGTTTATGGGTAGGTCAGGGCCTTGTCTCGACCATTATTCCACTCTTAGAGGCTTGCAGGCTACAGATTTCCAGTAGTTAGCTTTTGTTGTTGGCCATGTGGGGCCTAGGTATGTTTTATTTCATGCGTTGGCCGTGTGGGGCCTTGTTTAGCTGCTAGTTAGCAGCCTTGTCGGCTATAGCGTTGTTTAGTTGCCTGATTTCATTTCAGTTATAACTTGACAGAATGGTGGTCTTGTCGGCCCGCATAGGATCCCTATTATTGTGTTGTTGGTGGTTAATTGTCTTCCTTTACAGGTGGCCTTGTCGACCAAAGGTTGTTTCTACAACCGAGATATAGCTCGTCGTTTTCTTGAATTAAGTTATAGGCGTGCACTTGTGGTGCACCAGGCCAGTCAGGTTAGTCCAGATCCCAGTGTAGCACTAGGTGCTAGTCATGCCTCCCTAGGTGGGGCATGATAGATGGCCCAACTGGCCTATAACAACAAACTAAAACCACAACAATGTCTACGAGCCTATATGAATACAATAGTAATCAAATGATCAAGACAAGGCCCCGAACTACCCTTACTCAACCATCTGGCGACTCCGAATGACCTGGAGCGCACCAACTCAATTGGAACTCCACTCAACACCCAAGAACTCGATATAACAGCCCACCATCACCTGCAAGCATGAATGCAGCGCCCCGATTAGGGCGTCAGTACAATAATGTACCGAGCATGAAAGGCAGAAACAACTGGAAAACAAAGATTAGAGATCAACAGATATACCAAATATCACAGAAGGAGAGCTCAACTTAAGTAAACACATAAAACCTACTTGGCCCCCATAAGCCTGGCAAGTATAAGCAAAAATACAAACAGAACCTACCTGGCCCCTATAAGTACGGCAAGTCCAAAAGTAACAGCATCACAGCGGCACCTAGCCGACATAGATCACCTGTCATCGCCTCTAGACCTCTCAATGGCCTCAGCTAACACCAGCCAATATCTAGAATCCACTGCTATTAGATAACAAATAACACGAGAAACAACCACAATATAATGCCAAACAAATCACAAGTAAACACTAGTTAATCAACATCATCAATCAAGCTCTACCTGACACTCTCTCGGCTACGCATTGTTAGCGGAGCACAATCCATTTGGGAGAACCAATCGCGATCCCAGGAAGGCTTAGACATGTCGGACCACTCTCGAATCATATCTCAACTCGACACTACGGAGGACATGATTCTCAACCCCGTAGGTCATTTCACTCCTTGGGCTCAACCCCTCAGCAGGAAACAATCTCGTGCGTTGGGTATCCATAAGCCACAAGGCACCTCGGGCTCGACCCATAGCCAGAACAATTCTCGTGCATTGGGTATCCACAAGACAAAAGGCCTCAAACATAACACACACACAATCAACAACAATAATAATACATGCTCAAATATCCCACAATCGGCTCTCAAACCCCACAACCCAACTATTACAACCTAATACTATTCTTTCATGTCTAGCCATCCACCGACAGACCACTAACCAAGCTAAGGATTACCATTATAACCCATCTATCATCAGGCTTTACAAACAGCCCACACACCACTCTTCTTACCACTAACATCAAGGGACACGGCCAAATAAGCCCAAGTGTCACCACGACCATCACGTGTTATCGACACGGTCGACACGATCGCCGATTCAAATATAACAAAAGATCGTCGCAGCCATCGACCTTAACCACTCTAATCCCTCATTCACTTTACAATATTATCACCTAATCTTATTCACTCAAACATCCCACAACTTTCTACAAGAACCACACGCCTCATACATGGTCTCTCGACACGAGCCTAATAATTTGCAATGACTACGGTTCTCCGCACTCAAGCCCGATCCACCAAACAAACCAGCACCTTAAACACACCATTATCACCATATAAACAGCAAAACAAGAGTTCAATAATAGAAAAAACACAATCCATCACAAAAAGCCAACACACATGTCAATGGCTATGGAATTCATGCCGACAAAGGGAGGGACAAGCCTAACATATCTTATCTTCAAGCCTAGCCGAACTTGAGCCCTCAACACCATGAATCTACTGCCTAAAGGTAGTCCAAATTTCTGCCAAAATGCAGCCAACACAACTCAACAACAAAACAAGACAAATGAAGCTTATTCAACAAGATTCATAGGAACTCAACGGTAGAAACTCCGAGACAACAACCTAACGGGGTTAACACACCTATAACGAACCCTAAAACCAAAAGAAAACCATGGAGAGAACTCGAGAGAGGTTTATTATGAAATAGGTTGCTGGAAAATGAATTTGGATGACCAAAAACTGACCAAAGGGGCTTAAATAGCCTTCCACCTCCTTAGACCCTTGTGACGTGCCTGCTTGCGCGGTCTCGCAAAAACGCGAATATTTATCTACTCCGAAGTCGGATTGTCGAACGGTTTAATGTGTTGGAAAGTAGACTCATATATATTTAATTTGATAGGTCGCACAAGGCCTAATAAATTGGGATTTCCCTATTGGTCCAGGTCATTTCAATTTTCTTCCCTATGAGTTATAGTCTCATTAAGCAACCTATGAATTCATTGGACCCACCATACTCCTTATAGATTGGGAGAAAAGCCTTGAGACATTTGACCTAAATTTCAAGGAATCTCAAGAAGGAAAATTTGCGATAACGTTTTCCGAATTTTGTTCTACAACTTGATCGACGTCCAATATTAAATATGATCATCGAGTGACTCAAATAACTCATAAAACTTCCTTCATAGCCAATTAAGTACTCTTAGTCCTACCTTGAAAGCATGATTTTATCACTCAAATTATCCGTGGTGTTACAGAGGTGAACTGGGTACCTCTATCTGAAATGATGGAAAAGGGAACTCCATGCAGTCTAACCAACTCCCAGATGTACAGTCTAGCATAATCCTCAGTTGAGTCTGTGGTCTTAACCGGTTGGAAATGTGCTGACTTATTCATCCAATCTACTATCACCCAAATGGAATCATGATGTCGATGAGTATGAGTTAGACCTATAATGAAGTCCATATTCACTTCTTCCCACATCCGCGTGGGTATGCTGATATCTCGAGTCATACCCCCAGGTCTATGATGTTCAACTTTAACCTGCTGACAGTTCGGACACTTAGCTACAAATTCTACAATGTCCCTCTTCATGTCGTTCCACCAGTAGATTTCCCATAAATCACTGTACATCTTAGTGGAACTTGGGTGGATAGAATATCTGGAGCTGTGTGCTTTTGCCAGTATTCGCTGTCTCAAGTCATCTGCATCTGGAACACAAAGTCTGCCCTGGTAACGAAGCACACCATCTCCCTTTTTGGAGAAAGCCTCCACTTATTTTCTTAGAACTGCTTCTTTTAGTTTGAGTATGGGGTCTTCATCCTTCTTTGACTTAACCCTACTACCAGCGAGGATTCTAACCAACTTTGGATTACAACTCCACCCTCAACTAAATCAACTAACTGTACTCCCAACCTTGTTAACTTGTGAATATCTTTTACCAGCTCTTTTCTTCCCTCTTCGACATGAGCAACGCTCCCCATGGACATCTTGTTTAAGGCATCTTCCACCAATTGGCCTTGCTGGGGTGTTATAGCACACTCATGTCATAGTCTTTCAAAAACTCCAGCCACCTTCTCTGACAAAGGTTCAAATTCTTCTGATTGAACATGTATTGAAGGCTCTTTTGGTCGGTGAAAATATCCACGTGAACCCCATAAAGGTAATGCCTCCAAATCTTCAAAGCGAACACCACTGCTGCTAATTCAAGATCATGAGTCGGGTAATTCTTCTCATGAACCTTGAGCTCCCTGGAGGGATAAGCCATCACCTTATCCCGCTGCATCAGAATGCAACCAAGGCCAACTCAAGAAGCATCGCAATAGACCACGAACCCATCTGTTCCTTCTGGTAATGTCAAAACTGGAGATGTAGTGAGTCGAGTCTTGAACTCTTAGAAACTCTTCTCACATGTATCTGACCACTGAAACTTCACCTTTTTCTAAGTAAGTTTAGTCAAAGGGGATGCAACGGAAGAAAACCCCTCTACAAACTATCGGTAATACCGGCTAAACCCAAGAAACTCTTGATATCTGTTGGAGAAGTGGGTCTTGGACAATCTTTTACCACTTCTATGTTTTGAGAATCTACCTAAATACCTTCACCTGAGAACACATGACCAAAAAAGTCTACTAACTTCAGCCAAAACTCACACTTACTGAATTTAGAGAACATCTGGCACTCTCTAAGAGTCTGCAACACTATCCTCAGATGATTAGCATGGTCTTCTTCATTCCTGGAGTATACCAAGATGTCATCTATGAACACAATGACAAACATGTCCAGATATGGCTTGAATACCCTGTTCATCAGGTCCATAAAAGCTGTAGGGGCATTGGTTAGTCCAAAAGACATAACCACAAATTCATAGTGACCATACCAAATTCTGAAGGCTATTTTCAGTATGTCATATTCCCTGACCCTAAGCTGTTGATATCCCGATCTGAGATCTACCTTGGAAAAACAACTAGCTCCCTGAAGCTGATCGAACAAGTCGTTAATCTTGGGTAGGGGGTACCTATTCTTAACTGTAACTTTGTTCAGTTGACAGTAGTCAATGCACATTTTGAGGGCACCGTCTTTCTTTCGCACGAACAACACTGGAGCACCCCATGGAGAGATACTGGGCCTGATGAAGCCCTTATCTAGTAGGTCTTTCAACTATTCCTTCAACTTCTTAAGCTCATCTGGAGCCATTCTATAAGGAGGAGTAGATATGGGTTGAGTCTTTGGAAGAAGGTCTATGCCGAAGTCTATTTCCCGGTCGGAAGGGACTTCGAGAAGATCTTTGGAAAACACGTCAGAAAATTCATTGACAACTGGAACTGATTGAATAGTTGGGGTCTCGAAGCTGGAATCTCTGACCCTAACTAAGTGATAGATGCACCCTTTCAAAATCATTCTCTTTTCCTTAAGGTAGGAAATAAACCGTCCCTTAGATGCTGAAACACTACCTATCCATTCTAAGACTGGCTCGTTGGAAACTGAAACCTGATGACTCTACTTCTGTAGTCGATTGAGGAATAACCGGAATGTAACCAATCCATGCCAAGAGTGAGGTCGAAGTCTACCATGACTAGCTCTACTAGATCAACTAGAATGAATTTACTCAACACTGAGACCAGGCAGTTTCTATATACCAGGCTAGTTCTAATTGATTCACCAACTGGAGTAGAGACTGAGAACAGTTCTGAGAGGACTTCTGGACTGATATTGAACTAAACAGCTATGTAAGGAGTCACGAATGAAAGTGTCACTCCTGGATCTAGTAGGGAATATACATCTAGATGGAAAATACATAACATATCGTGACCACGTCAGGTGAGTTCTCCTGATCCTGACGAGAAGACTAGGAAGGCCGTAATTCGTACCTAAAGTAGTACTTTGCTGAGTTGGGCGACTTGCTGGGGCTACTGAGGTAGTGGATTGAGCCCTTCCCCATCCTACTGACAGACAATATCTTAATCTATGGCCCAGCTGGCCACAACCTAAACAACCCTCCTTGCCCAAACGACACTCCTTTGGGTGATTCTTGCCACACTTTGGGCAGGTTGAAGATGAGTGGCTGCTGGAGACGTGACTCTGGGATTGGGAGCCTAATGCTCCATCCTTTCAGTCCTTGCAAGATTGGAAGGAAGGGGCTCTGACTGATGTAGGTGCTGAAGGTCTCTGCTGCTATTGTCGTGGGCGATTACTGTCGCCTAACATTTGCTAGCTATATTCAAACTATCCGGTTCTGACCTCCTTGTTTTCCCTCTTCAAATCCTTCAAGTTCTCTGCCTCTATCTGTTGGGAATGTATGATGAGGCTGGAGAGGTCAATGTCCTTGATTAGCATAGCGGTTCTGCATTCTTTAAGAACAAGTATGAAACACCATTCAAAAACTTGAGCATTCGAGCCCTCGGCTTAACGACCATTTCTGGAGCATACCTCGACAATTGAGTGAACTCCAAAGCATACTCTTTCACTGTTTTGTTATTCTATGTCAAATTCATAAATTCAGCAACCTTGGCCTCCCTCAATTTTCGAGGAAAGAATATATCAAGAAACACCATAGCGAACTCATCCCACTCTATTGATCTTGCTTCAGTTAGCCTCCCTTCCTTACATTGGTTGCACCAAATCTGAGCCACCCCTTTCAACTGGTAGGTAGTTAGATCCGCACTCTCTACAGAATTAACACCCATGATCCGGGTGATCTTCCGGACCTCATCCACAAGCTCATATGGGTCCTCTCCACTTGAGATCCATTAAAAGCTGGAGGGTTCATTCGGGTGAAGTCCCGAACTCTGGCAGCTATTGTAGACCCATTCAGAGGGTTCATTTAGGTGAAGTACTGAACTCTCTGGAAGCTGTTATAGTCCCGTTCACATTCACCTAGACCACTTGCTAGTTCACTTGGTTGGTCACGGTCTGAGCCAACAACTGGATTGCTGCTCTAAATTCTGCAGAGGACACTTGATCATCCTGAAGGGCTTCTGGAGCTAGTGGGGAAGGTTGATTTGCATTCCTTTTCCTCCTCCAATTTCCTCATTTTGGAGGCATGTTATCACTGAAATGAATAGAGCACGAGTTAGGAGGACATTTTAGGGATTAAGCTCAATGCACGATAAGGAGTATGAACAAAAGGGAAATTTCCTAAGAATGCCTTGTACCCTCCCCCTCATAAGTGTGGCGCGCTTCACACCCATGAAAAGCACTCAACTAGGTACGACTTTCAGACATCCTAGGATACTCTGAAACTAGTGCTCTGATACCTAGTTTGTCACGACCCAAGTCTGCACCCTAAACGCAATACGGTACTTGGTGCCACAAGTGACCCCAAGCTAACCCATGGTTTAATATCATACTAGTAACTAAATAATTATAGCGACAGCTGAAAACATAACTGAAATATCTGATATCTGTTATAAAGAACGCTGATAGAATACTGAAAACTTGTACAAATAGACAAAACAAACTGAACGCTACTATGTTTGAAAGCTACTACTCACGAGGGACATCGCGACTCCTGAGGTACTAGACGTGTCAAACCCACCTTGGGAGGCATGACTAGCACTGCCAAACTAGGACCTGGACTAACTTGGCTAGGGATACGCACCTTTATTGCTTGCCAGCAATTAAAAATCAAGAAAACAATGAGCTATATCTCAGCTGTAAACACAGCCTTGGGCCGACAAGGGCACACAACACCTGTAAAGGAAAATAGCTAAGCCAATAACAAGACAATAAAAGGGATCCATTGCGGGCCGACAAAACCACCATGCTATCTAGTTATAGCAGAATAAAAAATAAGTAATCAAACTTATACTATGGTCGACCAGGCCGCCAACTAACCAGCTACACTAAGCCCCACACGGCCAACAACAACTAACAATTGAGAAACTCTAGCCCGCAAGCCTTTAGGAGTGGAATAATGGTCGGGACAGGGCCCCGACCTACCCAAAAACTATTAAACAAAAGAACAAACCTTCTCTAACTATCAACTCCGAAGAAAAGGAGTTGACTGAAATGTGGCCTCTAACTGGAAGCTAGGAAGACCCTAGACCACGTCTATCCGCACCTGTAGGCAAGTAATGCAGCACCCTAAAAGATGGGCGTCAGTACTATATGTACTGAATACGTAAGGCAGTAATGAAAACTGAGTAAAGATAATAAAAAGATTGTAAGTAATCAATAAGGAGGATAGGAATTTCACCTAAATAACCTCACAATCTGAAATATAACTAGTAAGTATATGTACAAACAAGAACCCAATCGGGCCCTTATAAGCCTGGAAGGTACAATCAACATAGAATAACCTACCTGGGCCCCCATAAGCCCCTGCAAGTACAAACAATGCATACTTCTCATATCTGGACTACTAAAGGTTCGTAAGCATACTATAACTCAGGAGTACTCATCCTCTAAAGCTGTATCTAAGCCTGATAGGCTCTTGTTTCTCGGTTGAGCCATCTAGGCTCCTGTAGCTGCATTTGTGTCTGAGCTTTCTAGGCTCCTGTAACTGTATCTGAGTCGTCTGGGCTCCTATAACTGTATTTAAGTTGTCTGGGCTCCTGTAACTGCATTTGAGCCGTCTAGGCTCCTGTAACTGTATTTGAGCCATTTGGGCTCCTATAACTACATTTAAGTCGTCTGGGCTCCTGTAATTGTATTTAAGCCATCTGGGCTCCTACAACTGTATTTGAGCGGAACTATATACTGTGTCGTCAATTACAACTATGCCTTGCGTTGCTTGATTTAGTAAAAGAGGCTAGCAGCCACCCTCAAGCCTCCATGGTGTCGAGGTGGTAACAAGACGCCTATTAATCCTTCTAATCGGTAAACAACTGAACAGGAAGCTCCTATGTCGCCTCTGGCGATAGCCAAAATTAGACTTAAACCTTCCAACGAGGAATACTATACTATACCCTCATTTCGTCCTGCGACAGCTAACCACAATACTAATAGGCACAGACTATCACAAGGTACTGACTGTATCAGCTAAACGACAGGAGTAAATTGCCAAGAGGAATAGCCGTAACATACCTTGACCAATGATTCCTATGCACTCGAGCAATTCTCACCTGAAATTAATAATTCCACCAATCTACAACCCTTACGTTGAGAAAATGAGGCTCTTTCAACACTAATAAGAAAAAAATAACAATATCTTTCAATAGAATTGACTATAACTTCAACTTCGATTAATTTAGCCGAAAACTCGCCAATTCTCGAGAGTTTAGAAGGTAGAATTGCTTACTTATTGCCTGTAGCCGCTCAGGACTCAATTTAATGTAAATTCGGCAACCTTTACTTGGCGGGGTTCCGATACACCGAGCGAATTTTCAGGAAATAACTTCGCAACAATGCTCCTCGTAGGCCTAGAACTCGTTATCCAAGGCAAATTTGTGTTTAGATGGAGTTTGACAGCGTAATTTGATGAAAATCATATGAAATCATCGCCCGCTCTTATTTCTCTATCGAAGAAGATGTTTAAAATGATTCAATATAACCTTGAAGGCTTATATATATTGTCACGCCCCACCTTGGGGGGTATGACTGGCACCTGGTGCCCTACTAAGATCTGACCTGCTGAACTGTTAAGCCTGGGCGCATCTGGCGCCTGGCTGGCTCTAGCTCAATTTATGGAAACAAAGGGCTATATAACGGCTGTAAATACAGCCCCCGGCCCATTGGCCTATAGCCTTCTGTACCTGTATAACAGCTGACCAGAAACAAGGTAATTCAGGGGAACCTATGCGGGCCGACAAGGCCACCATACTGTCTAGTTATCTGTAACTCAAGCATAACATACTGAAAAGCTACGTGACCGACAAGGTCACCACTACTGGAAAACTATGGCCCCACTCGGCCATTACAAAAGAAAGAAGGAGTAAAGGCAACTATACAACTGCACGGCCCCACACGACCGGCTCATCTGACCACAGGGAATATATACAGACTGCAAGCCTCTAAGAAGGATAATAGAAATGATCGGGACAGGGCCCCGACCTACCCGTACTGTACAACAAAAGGAACTGAACTACACCTCTAGAAATTCAGTCTCCGGATGACAGGAGCTGAATATTTGACCGCTGATGGGGATCACGTGGTATCGCCTGCGCGTCTATAGGTACCTGTAGGCAAGTAATGCAGCGCCCCACTGGGCGTCAGTACCGCTGGTACTGAGTATGTAAAGCAAACTGAATACAGCTGAATACAAGTAATATAACTAAAAATTCTGAATAGTAGGAGATAACTGAATCTGTAAGAACTGAAGGGATATCTGAAATCAATAACATAACTGTCAAAACTGAAATAAGAAGGAGTAGATAACTGTCTGATGGTATAGATCGTACCTGTTCTTAATCATACTGAAGGGAGTAGGAATCATACCTGGAGACGTATCATTCTACTACTAATCTGCTCGTATCTACTGTAATATAGCATAACATACATAACATAACATGGCATACACAACCTTGCCCGGCCCCCATAAGCCGGGAGGTACAATCAACACAGAATCTATACCCCTACCCCGGTCAACCCATCTCCTATACTGGCTGTAAGCATCCTGCCGGTCCCCTGGGTATGCACTTGGGCTCGCTGAGCCCCTGACTATAACTGTATCTGAGTCCGGAGGACTCCTGAATCTGCACCCCGGGCGTATCCGCTCGACTTGGGTGTGTAAGGCCGATCAAGGCACAAATATGGGGAAAAACTGGCATCCCATCTTCGTCCCCTGGAGGGACGGCATGCCACTCCGTAGAGTGACGTATCCTCGTCCTCTGGCGGACGAGTCGACACAGGTATTAACCCTGGGCGGTCATGGATGCTAGGTAATCCAACCCCAAACAACACAACGGTCTCAACTGGTAATACTGTCTGGGTATCTCACATACTGAGGCTAATAGGGGTGATGTATCATATATATTACATGCTGAGCTAATGATAGTAATCTGTACGTATTTAATACGTGCTAAGGCAGGTAAAGACGTATAAATATGAGTATAGTCTCCTGCCGGGCTGTACTGGAGCAAATGCTATATAAGACAATGTTTCTGCTGAAAACTCTGCTGTTTACTAAGTTTCTGTATACACTATATGCTGGACTAGTAATAGAAATGTGTACATACTTAATACATGTTGAGGCTGGAAGTAATATATATGTATGTACGAATATAGTCTTCTGCCAGACTATACTGAAGCTAATGCTGAACATGATATAGACTTCCTGCTGAAACTATGCTGTATACTGATTTTCTATAGTAACATGAGTTACTATTCCTGACATACTTTCTAAACTTTATTTTAGTCTACTATTCTATGTCGGAAATGCTTTACGGATACTATACTACGACGCGGGGTTTCAGTTGAACACAACAATATCTTAACGTAGCATATTACATCGCATACACTGAATATAATGGGCAATCTCTAACGCTTGCGTTAGAATCTATTTCATACCGTTAGGTTTCATACACATTACAACCCAATGTTTCTCACATCGTACCAACATTCATAATAACGCAATACTCGACTTCTGAACATTCTACTGGTCCGTAATTTATTACGCTATACTGATATTACTTAACTTGCCGAAGGAAACTAACTTTACATACCTTATCTTCGACTATTCGTCCGTCGGACGAGGCTCGGCCGGTACTTCAACTATTTTCTCCCAACTGCATTCATAAATACGTCAATTAATACTAAATACAACATTATTGTAAAGAGCGACGTTACTTTCGATTTAATTTATAGCCTAAACTTAGGCTTATCGAAAGACGGTCAAAAACTCGCTATTTTCCAGCGGCCCAGAAGGGAGAATTATTTACTTCTCAGCTAGGAACACATAGACATTAATTTAGAGCAATTCTACTTACTTTAGTTCGGCGGCTCGCCGATTCGTCGCCCGTATTTCGCAAAACTAACTCCGTAGAAATGCTCTCTGCTGCTAAATACCTTGATATCTAGGATTAATTTGGGTTTGGGCAGCGTTTGGCAGCGTAATCGGACGAAAATATTTAATTTTCCTTCGTTTCTCTCTGTTCACAGCGTTTCTGGAAATTTTCATAAGTATTGAATGATTTCCAACCGAAGTGGGGGCTTTATATACTTGGGCCTGGACATGGGCAACGTGTCACGGAGCCATCGCAGAGGCCTCACCTCCGTGACACGCTGCCATCGCGGAGGGGCTCTGCCTCGGCTCCTCCCGCGATGGTTCGACAGGTTTCTCGTCCGATTTTTTCCCGGGCCTTTCCCTAGCACGTATGGCTTTCAAATATGCTTAACCAACGTGCGAATAGGTCATCTAAGTGCCGGGAATTCTACGGGGTATAACATTCTCCCCCCCTTAGGAACATTCGTCCTCGAATGTATACTGCTATCTAGAGGACTACTTATTCTAGTTTCTGGAAAAAATTTGGCAGAGTTTCCCCTGTAATATGGACTATCGCAAAGACCTGAAACGCAGAAAAAGTCCAACACAGGCACTGCACACAATATTCTACAATCCACTGGACAACTAAATATCACTTTTTTCTTTATCATTTACAACATACATACCATAAAGTACTGTGTAAATAATGATACGGACATACCTGTCGTCTGACTAGGCCTGAAATAAGTGAGGGTATCTGGTTTTCATATCTTCTTCAGCCTCCCACGTCATTTCTTCCCGATTTCTGTTACGCCACAATACCTTGACAGATGCAACATCTTTAGTTCTCAGCCTATGAATCTGTCTGTCTAAGATAGCTACGGGAACCTCTTCGTAGGCTAACTCCTCTGTGACCTGAACATCCTGGACTGGAACTACTGTAGAAGGGTCCCCTACGAACTTTCTTAACATGGAAACGTGGAATATTGGGTGTACTGATGCTAATTCTGGAGGCAAGTTCAACTCGTATGCTACGCGGCCTATTCTTCGCCGAATCTGATACGGCCCAATGAATCTTGGGCTAAGTTTGCCTTTCTTGCCAAACCTCATTACCCCTTTCATCGGGGACACTTTCAGATATACCCAGTCGTTTACCAAAAATTCTAGATTTCTGCGCTGTCTATCTGCGTATGACTTCTGACGGCTCCGAGCGGTCAGTAAACGTTCTCGGATAAGCTTTATCTTTTCCTCGGACTGCCAAACAATGTCTGGGCCAATTAATGCTGATTCTCCTATTTCAAACCAGCCCACTGGCGATCTACATTTTCGCCCGTACAATGCCTCGAAAGGCGCCATCTGAATAGTTGAATGGTAGCTGTTATTATAAGCAAATTCAATTAACGAAAGATGTTCATCCCAGCTACCCCCAAAATCTAACACACACGCTCGTAACATATCTTCGAGCGTCTGAATTGTACGTTCGGCCTGCCCATCTGTTTGAGGATGGAATGCTGTGCTCAAATTAATCTGCGTTCCCAAACCTTTCTGAATCTATTGCCAGAATCTAGCTGTAAACTGTGCTCCCCTGTCTGAAATGATAGATACCGGCACGCCATGCAATCTAACTATTTCTCTGATATACAATTCGGCATAATCCTCAGCTGAGAAGGTAGCCCTTACTGGCAGGAAATGAGCTCATTTTGTCAGCCTGTCAACTATTACCCAAATGGAATCATTTCCGCGTCTAGTACGGGGTAACCCTGTTACAAAATCCATGTTTATTACTTCCCATTTCCACATAGGTATCATTATCTCCTGAGTCAAACCACCCGGTTTCTGGTGTTCTGCTTTCACCTGCTGACAATTAGCACATCTAGATACAAATTCAGCTATCTCAGTTTTCATACCTGGCCACCAGTAGATGTCTCTGATGTCGTGGTACATTTTCGTCGCCCCTGGGTGAAGGGAATAGCGAGCGTAGTGTACCTCATGCATGATCTGCCCACGAAGTCCTGCGACATTCGGGACACAAAGGCGGCCCTTACAATGTAGCACACCATCCTCGGTTATCTGAAAATCTGGCTCCTTACCCTTCTGAACTCTATCTCTGAGCTGGACTAAATCAGGATCCTCATACTGCCGTTCTTTTACCTCTGTAACTAACGATGACACTGCAGAATTCTGAATTACTGCTCCATTATTTTCTGTTTCTATTACTCGAACGGCTAGGCCAGCTAACTGATGAATTTCTTTAGCTAATTTCTGTTTCTTGGGTCTCAAATATGCCAAACTCCCCATTGACTTACGACTCAGGGCATCTGCTACCACATTAGCTTTTCCGGGGTGGTACAAAATATTCACATCATAGTCTTTCAACAACTCTAACCAGCGGCGTTGCAGCAGATTCAACTCCCTCTGGGTGAAAATGTACTGTAAACTTTTATGATCTGTATAAATATCAACATGGACGCCGTACAGATAATGCCTCCACATCTTCAAGGCATGAATTACTGTGGCCAATTCCAGGTCATGGATAGGGTAATTCTTTTCGTGTTTTCTCAGCTGTCTGGAGGCATATGCAATTACTCTACCATGCTGCATCAACACACAACCCAATTCGACACCTGACGCGTCGCAATAGACTGAATAACCTTCTGTACCTTCCGGCAGTGCTAGTACTGGGGCGGAGGTTAACCTGTCTTTCAATTCCTGGAAACTCTGCTCGCATGCCTCCGTCCACTGAAACTTTGCCGCTTTCTGTGTCAATTTAGTTAAAGGTGCTGCAATGGTTGAGAATCCCTCAATGAATCTCCGATAATACCCTGCTAACCCCAGAAAACTACGAACTTCAGTCGGGGTAGTAGGCCTAGGCCATGACTTAACTGCTTCTATCTTCTGCTTATCTACCTGTATACCAGCGTCTGAGACAATATGCCCTAAAAAGGCCACTGAGTTAAGCCAGAATTCACACTTTGAAAACTTAGCATACAACTGGCGGTCCCTGAGAATCTGGAGTACTGTCCGCAAATGAGTCCGGTGATCTGCTTCAGAGCGAGAATACACCAGAATGTCATCAATGAATACTATCACGAACAAGTCCAGGAAAGGTCTGAAAATACTGTTCATTAGGTCCATAAAAACTACTGGGGCGTTCGTTAGCCCGAAGGACATAACCAGAAACTCAAAATGCCCATATCGGGTCCTGAATGCTGTCTTAGGAATATCTCTTTCACGTACTCGGACCTGGTGGTATCCGGACCGCAAGTCAATCTTAGAAAAGTATCTGGCTCCCTGCAACTGATCAAATAAGTCATCAATTCTGGGGAGCGGATACTTGTTCTTTACTGTAACTTTGTTTAGCTGCCGATAATCTATGCACATTCGGAGCGAGCCATCTTTCTTTCTCACAAACAAGACTGGCGCACCCCACGGGGAAGTACTCGGCCTGATAAAACCTTTATCTAACAAGTCTTTCAACTGCTCCTTTAATTCTCTGAGTTCTGCAGGAGCCATACGATAAGGAGGTATTGATATTGGCTGAGTGCCTGGTAGCAAATCAATAGCGAAGTCTATTTCCCTTTCTGGGGGAATACCAGGTAACTCATCAGGAAATACATCTGGGAATTCATTTACCACTGGAACAGACTGGAGTGTCGGAGATTCTGCTTGGACATCCTGAACTCTGACAAGATGGTAAATGCACCCCTTAGATATCAACTTCCTCGCTCGAAGGTAGGAAATAAACCTACCTTTTGGCGTCGCGGTGCTGCCCTTCCACTCCCGTACTGCTTCCCCCGGGAAGTGGAATCGGACCGTTTTGGTCCAACATTCAACATTGGCAAAGCATGGCACTAACCAGTCCATACCCATTATGGCATCGAAGTCTATCATTTTTAACTCGACCAGATCTACTGTGGTCTGACGGTCAACAACCTCTACTGTACACCCGCAATAAATTCAACTAGCTGTGATAGAGTCACCGACGGGCGTAGATACTAAGAAGAGCTGCTGTAATGATTCTGGTACAATACTAAACTTCCATGCCACAAATGGAGTAATATAGGACAAAGTAGACCCTGGATCAATTAGCACATAAGCAGGCTGTGAGCAGATAGTTAACATACCTGTCACAACATCAGGCAATGCCTTTGACTCTCGCCTCCCCGGTAAGGCATATGTGCGGCTTGGACCCGCACCTGTACTGGAGGCCCCTGATCTGCCTCGACCCCTGCCTGCTGAAACTGAGGGCCTACGCCCAGTCGAAGATGCTGTAGCTCGTGATCCTGTTGATGCCCTATCCTGTCTATCCCGGTCCTCTCGACCCCTGGCTGGGCAATCTTTCATCAAATGGCCTTCTTGGCCACAAATATAACATGCGGTGGAGCCATATCTGCATGCTCCAGAATGGCGTCGATTGCATATAGGGCAAAGTGGTAGGGTATACCTGCTCTGCTCTGCCCTCCTCTGTGATGGTGAATCTGCCATCTGTGAGCCTCTACCAGTCCCTGACTGTCCCCTGCGGCCGGATCTACCCCCCTGTGACTGTGGCGGAGGCGGGGGCCTGGGCGGCCTGTCTAACATTCGGGGCCTGGGTCTTCCCCGGGCCTCTCCCTGTAATTCAACTGGCCTGTCCCGGCGACGCTGTTCCTGATTAACCCTTCTGACCTCTCGTTGCCGCTGCCTGATGCCCTCAATATTCTGAGCAAATGCCTGAATGCGAGCAATATCCATGTCCTCTCGCAGTGTAGCTGTGGTACAAATCTCAACATATTCTGGATTCAAGCCCGTAATGAAACGATGCACTCTGGATGCCATGGTATCAACGAAGGCCGGTGCATATCGGGCTAAAGAATCAAACTGCAAAGAATATTCCCGAACACTCATGGCCCCCTGTTCTAGATGTAGGAACTGGTCTACCCGGGCCTGTCGAATCTCCCGCGGCAGATAATGATCCAGAAAGGCTCCTGAAAAGCTGGACCAGGTGGGAGGGGAAACATCTCTCCCTCGGGACCTTTCCCAGCTTTCGTACCATAACACCGCAATATCCCGTAACCGGAATGCGGCCAACTCAACTGACTCGGTAGACATGGCATGCATAACCCTGAAGATTCTCTGCATCTGAACCAGAAAATCTTGGGGGTCCTCTGTTCGGTCCGTACCTGTGAACTGTGGGGGATTCAGGGCTAAGAATTTTCGGACCCTCGAACTACCGGGCCCTCCTGATGATTCTGCAACTATGGATGGAATTGGCTGAAGCTGAGCAGCCATCATCTGTGCTAACAGAACTACAGCACTCCTAACCTCCTGATCGGAAGGAGTCAGTATAGGGGCTGCTGAAGGTAATGTCGCCCCAAGTGACTCCTGAAGTGGTGGAGACTGCTGAGGAGGCTGAGGTGATGCCTCTGTAGTGCCCTCTGGTCGGGCTGTCTCCAAAGGAGGGTGAGGCATCCTGCTGGTGCCTTCCCCTGCTGCAACATCTAAGTTCCGACCTGTGATAGGATGGCGCTGGTCTGACATTATCTGTAACCAAAGAATATGGTAAGATTTTCAGGGAATCAACCCTATACTGTACCGCTCTATAGCACGACTGAATCGAAATAAAAGACAACCGTCCTATCATGCCTTGCAGCCTCCTACCCATAGTATGTGGTGCACAACACATCCATGGACAGGACTCTACTTAGCACGGCTTGCAGACTCCCTGGGATACGACCCGCTCTGATACCAAGTTTGTCACGCCCCACCTTGGGGGGTATGACTGGCACCTGGTGCCCTACTAAGATCTGACCTGCTGAACTGTTAAGCCTGGGCGCATCTGGCGCCTGGCTGGCTCTAGCTCAATTTCTGGAAACAAAGGGCTATATAACGGCTGTAAATACAGCCCCCGGCCCATTGGCCTATAGCCTTCTGTACCTGTATAACAGCTGACCAGAAACAAGGTAATTCAGGGGAACCTATGCGGGCCGACAAGGCCACCATACTGTCTAGTTATCTGTAACTCAAGCATAACATACTAAAAAGCTACGTGACCGACAAGGTCACCACTACTGGCAAACTATGGCCCCACTCGGCCATTACAAAAGAAAGAAGGAGTAAAGGCAACTATACAACTGCACGGCCCCACACGACCGGCTCATCTGACCACAGGGAATATATACAGACTGCAAGCCTCTAAGAAGGATAATAGAAATGATCGGGACAGGGCCCCGACCTACCCGTACTGTACAACAAAAGGAACTGAACTACACCTCTAGAAATTCAGTCTCCGGATGACAGGAGCTGAATATTTGACCGCTGATGGGGATCACATGGTATCGCCTGCGCGTCTATAGGTACCTGCAGGCAAGTAATGCAGCGCCCCACTGGGCGTCAGTACCGCTGGTACTGAGTATGTAAAGCAAACTGAATACAGCTGAATACAAGTAATATAACTAAAAATTCTGAATAGTAGGAGATAACTGAATCTGTAAGAACTGAAGGGATATCTGAAATCAATAACATAACTGTCAAAACTGAAATAAGAAGGAGTAGATAACTGTCTGATGGTGTAGATCGTACCTGTTCTTAATCATACTGAAGGGAGTAGGAATCATACCTGGAGACGTATCATTCTACTACTAATCTGCTCGTATCTACTCTAATATAGCATAACATACATAACATAACATGGCATACACAACCTTGCCCGACCCCCATAAGCCGGGAGATACAATCAACACAGAATCTATACCCCTACCCCGGTCAACCCATCTCCTATACTGGCTGTAAGCATCTTGCCGGTCCCCTGGGTATGCACTTGGGCTCGCTGAGCCCCTGACTATAACTGTATCTGAGTCCGGAGGACTCCTGAATCTGCACCCGGGCGTATCCGCTCGACTGGGGTGTGTAAGGCCGATCAAGGCACAAATATGGGGAAAAACTGGCATCCCATCTTCGTCCCATGGCGGGACGGCATGCCACTCCGTAGAGTGACGTATCCTCGTCCTCTAGCGGACGAGTCGACACAGCTATTAACCCTGGGCGGTCATGGATGCTAGGTAATCCAACCCCAAACAACACAACGGTCTCAACTGGTAATACTGTCTGGGTATCTCACATACTGAGGCTAATAGGGGTGAAGTATCATATATATTACATGTTGAGCTAATGATAGTAATCTGTACGTATTTAATACGTGCTAAGGCAGGTAAAGACGTATAAATATGAGTATAGTCTCCTGCCGGGCTGTACTGGAGCAAATGCTATATAAGACAATGTTTCTGCTGAAAACTCTGCTGTTTACTATGTTTCTGTATACACTATATGCTGGACTAGTAATAGAAATGTGTACATACTTAATACATGTTGAGGCTGGAAGTAATATATATGTATGTACGAATATAGTCTTCTGCCAGACTATACTGAAGCTAATGCTGAACATGATATAGACTTCCTGCTGAAACGATGTTGTATACTGATTTTCTATAGTAACATGAGTTACTATTCCTGACATACTTTCTAAACTTTATTTTAGTCTACTATTCTATGTCGGAAATGCTTTACGGATACTATACTACGCCGCGGGGTTTCAGCTAAACACAACAATATCTTAACGTAGCATATTACATCGCATACACTGAATATACTGGGCAATCTCTAACGCTTGCGTTAGAATCTATTTCATACCGTTAGGTTTCATACACATTACAACCCAATGTTTCTCACATCGTACCAACATTCATAATAACGCAATACTCGACTTCTGAACATTCTACTGGTCCGTAATTTATTACGCTATACTTATATTACTTAACTTGCCGAAGGAAACTAACTTTACATACCTTATCTTCGACTATTCGTCCGTCGGACGAGGCTCGGCCGGTACTTCAACTATTTTCTCCCAACTGCATTCATAAATACGTCAATCAATACTAAATACAACATTATTGTAAAGAGCGACGTTACTTTCGATTTAATTTATAGCCTAAACTTAGGCTTATCAAAAGACGGTCAAAAACTCGCTATTTTCCAGCGGCCCAGAAGGGAGAATTATTTACTTCTCAGCTAGGAACACATAGACATTAATTTAGAGCAATTCTACATACTTTAGTTCGGCGGCTCGCCGATTCGTCGGCCTTATTTTGCAAAACTAACTCCGTAGAAATGCTCTCTGCTGCTAAATACCTTGGTATCTAGGATTAATTTGGGTTTGGGCAGCGTTTGGCAGCGTAATCGGACGAAAATATTTAATTTTCCTTCGTTTCTCTCTGTTCACAGCGTTTCTGGAAATTTTCATAAGTATTGAATGATTTCCAACTGAAGTGGGGGCTTTATATACTTGGGCCTGGACATGGGCAACGTGTCACGGAGCCATCGCGGAGGCCTCACCTCCGTGACACGCTGCCATCGCGGAGGGGCTCTGCCTCGGCTCCTCCCGCGATGGTTCGACAGGTTTCTCGTCCGATCTTTTCCCGGGCCTTTCCCTAGCACGTATGGCTTTCAAATATGCTTAACCAACGTGCGAATAGGTCATCTAAGTGCCGGGAATTCTACGGGGTATAACATATATAGTTGGGGCGGTGGCGGGGGGGGTGTGCAGCGCGCCCCCATCGCACCGTATCCATGGTGCGACGTGCCAGTGCATGCGCCGGGGCAGGCTGTGTGATGCGGCCACCAGCATGCCCAGTCTCCCATCTATTTAACGATGCACTCATGCATTCATCCTCCGGGTCTTATCCCGCGTGTGTTATATGCTAGCATTCTCAATGTACTTGCGCACACGACTATCATACTATGGAAATTTACAGGGTGTAATGTTACACCCCGAAAAATTTTTGGTGATTATTTGATGTTTGTATGCTATCTTAAGGGAAGTACGGTTGTATATTTTCCATAGATGACAAGGGAAATGTGTACAAATGGAAAACCAAAGAGTATGTGAAGCTCATAAGTAAGGGTCAACTTTAAATAACCATATATCCTAGTATATAATAAATTAGAAGCCCCATGACCTATCAAATTAAGGACTTTGAGTCTAGTTTTCAGAACATCAAACCGCTTGTCAATCGGAGTTCGGAGTAAAAAAGTTATAGACGTTTTACCGTGACACTGTCGGGCAGTAAGGAGGCCACCGCCCTAAAAACGGCCACCACCCAACTTGCTTTATATTTTAAGTCATGACTTATCAAATCATTTTCAATGTTTTCATAATTAAGGTTCCTGTATTCTCTCAAATTTCCAGCAAACAACTAAGGAAAACACTAAGCTAAACTCCATTAAACTAAAGCTAAGTGAAGGGGATCTACCATAAGGTGAAGGTGGTGTGTTGGTGGCTGTTTTGGCTGCACTTGGGCAGTGTTGCTGTGTTTTTTAATCTTTCCTAAGCTACATACACATTCACTCTTGGTAGGGATTAAACACAAGTATAAAAGGTAAGGATTCTACTACTATCCTTGCTTGAATTTTTGATTACAAGACTAGAAGTTGGAGGTGTGTTTGGTGTGTTGGTGAACTGTTTGGTGGCGTTTTGGACAACAAGGTTGCTGTATTTTTAGCAAGAAGTTGAGGGTCAGTTACTCATAATTTTAACCAAGAACAAATCTGTTACACCCCGTAAATTCTTGACATTTAGATGGCCTATTCGCGTGTTGGTTAAGAGTTTTAGAATGTCATACATGCTAGAAAAAGGCCTGGGGGAAAACCGGACAAGCGTCGCATCGGACCATCGCAAGAGGAGGTCGGGTAGACCCCCTCCGCAATGGCAACGTACCATGGAGGAAGCCCCTCCGTGATGGCCAACGTGCCACAGAGGGGGGGGGTGTCCAGGCCCAACTATATAAAGCTCCACTTCATTTTAAAATTCATTTCTCCACTTTTAAATTTCCAGAACGAACAGAAACAGTAAGGGACAAAGGGTTTTGATAAATATTCGTCCGATTACGCCGTCAAATGCAGTCCAAACTCAAATTAACTCCGAATACCGAAATATAAAGCTGCAGAGAACATTACTGTGGAGTTAGTTTCGTGAAATTCGGTCGGCGAATCATCGTCCTACCGAGCTAAGGTAAGTGAAATTGCTCCAAATTAGTGTCAATATACTCCTAGCCCTAAAGTGAGCATTTCTCCCTTCTGGACTTCCAAGAAATAGCGAGTTTTCGGCCGTTTTTCGATAAGTCAAAGTTTGGGCTATATATATATATATTCAAAGTAGTATTTTCTTCCAGAATATTGATGAATTTAGTTCTAATTGCTATGAATGTGAATACAGCCAGAAGAAATAGCTAAATATTGGTTGAGTTATGCTAGTTAGCCGAAAAGCCGACAACTGAGGTATGTAAAGCTAGTTTCTTCGGAAAGTTAGTAATTCTAGCATAGTAAAATAGAATAAACTGCAGAAGGAAGTTCCAGAAGCCGAATATTAAGTTTGTTTGTATTATTACGCCATATTCAGAATAAAAGTCAGTAAAGTTGTACCAAACAGCAAGATATCAATCCCAGAGTCAATTTAACTCAGTATTAGATTCAGTTTAATACAGGAAGAGATTCAGAATAGAATATCAAAACATGGATTGTATTTTTAGATTTAAACATGTTATATGTGATTACTGTTGTTTGTTCAAACTTGTTTGTGATATGTGGGCACCCTTAGAGCTTCCTTGTCGCCCCAGAGTTAATAGCTGTCTCGACTCGCCCACCAGAGGGTGAGGATACGTCACTCCAAGGAGTGGCATGCCATCCGCAGTAGGACAAAGATGGGATGCAGCATTCCCCATAGCAGGCTGATCAGCATTATAGCATACCCTATCGAGCGCTTGCGCCCAGGGCACAGATTACAGATTACAGATACAGATCTCAGATTACAGTTACAAGAGTCCTCCGGACTCAAATACAGTTATAGTCAGGGGCCCAGAGAGCCCATGCTGCATACCTAGGGGGTCGGCGGGATGCTCGTAGTTATTAGGTGAGTGGAGTGAATTTATTTTTGAATGATTTGACCCAGGTAGGGGTATATAGATTGCGTGTTGATTGGCACCTTCCGGCTTATGGGGGCTGGTATAGGTTCTTGTATGCTATATATATATGTGTGTGTTACTTATTAAGTTGATAAATAGCAGGATGTCGTATCGACAGGTATGATTCTTATCTTTTTTTCAGTACAGTTAAGCTCGATACAGATTCTACTATTCCAGACAGTTTTAGCTATCCTTTGTCATTTCAGTAACTACCAGTTTACTATTTATCTTCAGTTATGTTCAGTTTGCTTTGCATACTCGATACCAGTTGTACTAACGCCCATTTGGGGGCGCTGCATTACTTGCCTGCAGGTACTCATAGACAAGGAGTCGATGCCTCATGATTCCAGCTAGCGCACAGTCATAAGCTCCTGTCTTCCGGAGCTAGACAGCTAGAGGTTTATTTCCTTTCTTTTGTTGTACAGTATGGGTAGGCTGGGGCCCTGTCCCGGCCATCTTATCAGTATTCTTAGAGGCTTGCAGATTGTATATTCCCTGTGGTTAGCTGTACCAGTCGTGTGATGGCGTGTGTATGTTTTAGCTTTTATATGATGGTCGTGTGGGGCCTTATTCAGTTGGTAGTGGTGACCTTGTCAGTCATGTAGCAGTTTAGCACTTGTTTTCTTAATTCAGAAATAACTAGACAGCATGGTGGCCTTGTCGGCCCGCATAGGTTCCTTCATACTGCTGTTGTTTTGGTTAGCTGTTGTTGTCTTAAAGGTGTCTATAGGCCTAGTCAGCCGGAGGCTGTATTTACAACCGTTATATAGCCCGTTGGTTCCATGAACCTAGAGTTAGAGCCATCCTGGCACCAGAAGTGCTTAGACTCAGTAGTCCAGCAGTCTAGGTCCTAGTAGGGCACCAGGTGGCAGTAATGCCTCCCAAGGCGGGGCGTGATGAAATCCCCATCAAAAGGTAAGTATTTCACCCTTTTTAAACCTCTAAAATTGTAAAGCGAAAATCTGGAAATTGGCAGCTAAGTAAGCTGCCGATGGACTGTTTGTGAGCTAAGTGTTTCTCATTTTTCTTAGGATTTTTGGCTGTTTATTTTGATGGAATTATACTTCATATTGAGGGGAATAATTACAGCAGAACTAAGATAAAATTTCCTCTTGTTTCTCCCTTAAAAGTTAGTGAAAACTAGTTGAGAAAATGGCTAAATATTGTTGATGTTGTCGTGTGTTGTTGCTATTGTGACTGCCATTGTTTAGTTATTTTGGATGAATTTTGTGCTATAGATTAATCTTGTCATTGGCATATAAAAACATTGGATTAAGGAGGTTGAAGGCTGATCATTGAAATAGGAAATCAGCTAGAGAAAAGTTCATCGGAGAAAGGTACGTAAGGCGTTCTTTGTCTCTTGATTTTCAAGCACAAATTCATGTCGAGGATTAATCTGGCATTCCCCTGTACTTGATATTCTATAGTAGCATATTATGGTTCCTCCCAGTTGTTAGAATTACTTGGTATTAAGGTGTGTATTTGCTAAAGAGTTGGAACGCATGAATGTGAAGCGGAGAGGGCAATTGCCTTCTATTATGGTCATAGTTGTAAATTGAGTCTGAAGTCCTCTAGGTGTGGGCACTGTGAGCTGGTCCTTTACATTATGTTATGTATTTTTGGTGTCAAAGTTGTTTCACATTATGGATGCTAAGAAATTTGGTAAGCATGGCAAGACGACGACGCGCAGACAAACCAAATAAATGAAATCAGGTTTTAACTCAATAAGGGCTAACGAGGGTAACAAAATGGAATTTCCTTATGACAGTTACCTACCCTCTTATATTCATGTTTAAAGGTACCTAGGTCCATGAGATGGTTCCCCGATCCCTCTTCCTTAATCTAAGAGACTAATTAATGCGTTTCTTAATTAACCGATAATTGAACTTGGAAAATAGGGCCCGAATGGATAAACTATTGATATTTCTATGGAACCATCTTTATTGGCAGATTATGCACAATATCTTGATATTAACAGGTTATACTAAAATCATGATATATATATATATATATATATGCATTTATGCTTACGTTCAAATTACGCGCTAAAGCAGTAAGGATTACTTTTCGAAAGTCACTATATATTTATTAGAGCTCTTGAGTTATCTAGACCTCCTGAGAATTTCTTAAGGCTTTATGTAGACACGTCGTAGGTTCTTTGAAAGTTGTATATGTGTGAGGAAATCAACCTAAGAGTAAAGGTTGAGGCTCTGGTAGCAATGGAGAGGTAAGAGTAAATATTAGACCTTTTAAGGTAAATGTGATTTATATGCCCTCTGGCCATAGTTGATTTGAAGAACCGTTGACAGATGTTAAATATGAACAAGATGATGTTTAAGGGATAAGGTTGGAAATTAGGTAAAAAGGTAAGTGCATATAAGAAATTCTTGAATAATGAACACAAGAGTAAATAATTAAGTAGGGAATTACGAATCCTGGTTGGAAAAGAATTTATGATGAATACGAAAGGTAAAGCCAAAGGTTGTTTGTAGATGATAAGTGTTATGATTTTTAATGAGTTAGGCAAATATCAACAAGATTTACCCTGTTCTAATGACATTTAGCAAAAAGGATCATAAATAAAGTTGGTTATATATTCAGTTGTGTTAAGCTAATGGAAGGCCAGTAAAGTGTTAACTTCTTAAGAAATGATTAGAATTGAATATTTAAGATAGTGACTCAAGTTAAGGATAAGTTCTTCGTTGTCCTTTTTAAACAATTATTTTTGATTATTTGTTCTATGAGTTGGAGTAACTTTCTCAAGTTTTAAATGATTTTTTTCTTGGAAGCTTCTAAATTGTTTATAATGTTGCTAAGCTTTTCTAAGATCCACATATATTGTAATATTTCACATGAGCTTTTCCTACGTTGTCTGAAGCATGACTATAAGTCTTTATTTATCTTAAGGCAGCCCCTAGATAGTTGCCTAGCATTTGTATATTAAAGAGCTCCAGGTTTGATATACACAAGTTATGTCTTCTTGTTCATAAGTTACCTCGAGATGTGATATGATGTGTAATGAATGAGGTATGCTCACAATTCTTGATATGAAAGTATGAAAGTCAAACGAGTATAAGAACGAAATAAATGTTAAGATTGTTAATAGAAAAGGTTAGGTTAAGTGATTCCTCTTTGTTCCTTTTGTTAGAATTGCTGGGAGATGTTTAAAATCATTAACGTGAGTCTACACATGTCTTTATGATATTCCAGTTCTAGGAACTTCCCTAGAATTCATTCACAGCATATGTATGTAGTTAAATGCTAAATGAAAGAACTATATGTGTATGGCATAATTGTAGTGTTAGGGGTCGTGGTAAGATCCTACACATGTTATAGTTACTGATCGGCATATTTTATGCTTTCCAGTATTCAGATAGTTTGTATGAGCTCTGTCAGCTCTATTTATGATGGTGATGAAGATTTATTTCTATTTTACCCCGGTGTGGTACACCGATTGGAGATCTTTTTATTTTACTCTGGTGTGGTACATTGGCTGGAGATATTTTTATTTTACCTCGGTGTGGTACATAAGCCGGAGATATTTTTATTTTACCCCGGTGTGGTACATCGGCTGGAGATATTTTTATTTTACCCCGGTGTGGTACACCGGCTGGAGATCTCTTTATTTTATCCCGGTGTGGTACATCGGCTGGAGATATTTTTATTTTACCTCGATGTGGTACACCGGCTGGACGAATTTTATATATGGGTTTACGGTTGGTTGGTCGCTGGCATTACAGTTATAGTTTCTTTCTTGTGCATTTCTTAATTGCATTTTCATCTCATTATAGAGTTATTATTAGGTTTCAGTTTTTAGGATTCCAGGTTGTTACCATTCCTTATTCCTGGTTCAGTTATCTTGAGTTCAGTTATGTTATAGTAAGTTTTTATCAATTACAGGTTGCAAAGTTTCAGGTTATTTATCCTTTATATGTTTATGTAAGTCAGTTATTACAGGATTGTTATCTCATGGTTACAGTTTCAGCCTTACATACCAGTACATTTCATTTGTACTGACATCCCCTTGCTTGGGGACCTGCGTTCGTGCCGTAGGTGCAGGTAGAGGTCCGGATGGCCAGTTGAGTAGCAGTTCGTGAGATCAACAGATGGTTGGTATTCTCATTTCTTCCTGGAGCTAGGGCTTAGTTATTTATGCTTGAGTTTTGAGATGCAGTTATGGGTAGGTCGGAGCGCTGTTCCGACCATCAGTCAGTTTACTCTTTAGAGGCTTTGTGGACTTAGTATGTACAGTGTTATTCAGTTTGTGGCCTCATCAGCTTATTGTTGCTTGGTTTAGTAGACTAATTGCCTTGGTTGCATTTTGATTGTTTACCCCGTATTGTTGAGACCTTATGGATCCAGTTTATTCTTCAGTTGATTGTGACAGGTGGCCTGGATGGCCTAAGTGTTACAGTTACAGATGTCATATAGCTGGCTTCTCGATCAATCATGAATCGAGTGCCAGTTGCGCCTTACCCCAGTTTTGGGGCGTGACATGTAACATCATCCCCTCCTTAGGAACATTCGTCCTCTAATGTAGTCTTTAAGCTCCAAAGACTTGACTTTTTTTTAACTATTGCCAAAAGATTTTCGGTAGAGTCTCCTCTATAATATGGACTATCTGAAAACCTTAAAGGTAGAAAAGTCCAATATAGGTGTCTCATAGGATGCTACAACCAACTATCCCACAACATAGTAGTGAATAATTGAACAGTACTAGTAATATAAGCAATAAGGTAATATCTGAACAGCAAGCTCACCTCAACTGTGTAATCTGGGTTATGTCTGAAATAAGTGAGGGTATCTAGACCTCATGTCTTCCTCAGCTCCCCAAGTCATTTCCTCTACATTTTTGTTCCTCCATAAGACCTTAATGGAGGTTACATCTTTAGTTCTCAGTCTACGAACCTGTCTATCTAGTATGGCAGCTGGAGTCTCTTCATAGACTAATTCTTAAGTGACTCGAACATCCTCAACTGGAACAACCCAAGATGGGTCCCCTATGCACTTTCGCAGCATTGACACATGGAAGACTGGATGAATAGATTCTATCTTTGAAGGCAGTTCTAACTCATATGCCACTCAACCTATTCTTTAGAGGATTCAATATGGGCCAATGAATCTAGGGCTAAGCTTGCCCTTCTTGCCAAACCTCATCACGCCTTTCATAGGCAAAACCTTGAGAAACACCCAATGATGTACATTAAATTCCAAGTCTCTATGTTGAACATCAGAATAGGACTTCTAACGACTCTAGGCTGTTAGCAAGCGTTCTCTAATAAGTTTCACTTTTTCTTCTGACTGATGGATCATATTAGGTCCGATCAACTCGGTCTCACCTACTTCAAACCAGCCTATGGGGACCTGTATTTCCGCCGGTATAAAGCCTCATAAGGCGCCATCTGAATAGCAGAATGATAACTGTTATTGTATGCAAATTCGATAAGGGGTAAATGCTCATCCCAGCTCCCTCCAAAATATAACACACATGCCCGTAACATGTCCTCGAGTGTCTAAATGGTGCGCTCTGTTTGGCCATCTGTCTGGGGATGAAAAGTTGTACTCAAATTAACCTGTGTCCCTAAACCTTTCTAAAATGATTGCCAAAATCTAGTTGTAAACTGTGCCCCTCTGTTGGAAATGATAGATGTTGGGACACCATGCAGTCGGACTATCTCTTTAATATATAACTTGGCGTAATCTTCAGCTGAGAATATAGTCTGGACTGGCAGGAAGTGAGTTGATTTCATCAACCTATCAACAATAACCCAAATAGAGTCAAATTTGCGTTTGGTACGGGGTAATCCTATCACAAAGTCCATATTAACTGCCTCGCATTTCCACATAGGTACAACCATCTCCTGAGTTAGTCCGCCAGGTCTTTGATGCTCAGCTTTTACCTGCTGACAATTAGGACGTGCTATGAATTCAGCTACATCTTTCTTCATTCCGGTTCACCAGTATATCTCTTTTATATCATCTTACATCTTTGTCGAACCTAGATGAAGAGAGTAACGAGAATAATGTACCTCTTCCATAATCTGCTGGCGGAGCCCTACTACATCTTGAACATAGAGTCGAACTCTAAATCTCAAGATCCCATCTTTCGTTAACTCAAAGGTTGATAATTCACCCTGCTGAACCTTATTTATGAGTTGTACTAGATTAGGGTCCTCATACTGTTGCTCCTTGACCTCTACTACCAGGGAAGATACTGTTGTATTTTGAATTACAACCCCATTATCCTCTGAATCTATTACCTGGACTGCTAAACTAGCTAACCGGTGCAGCTCTCGATCCATTTTTCACTAATTTGGCCTCAAATATGCTATATTGCCCATGGATCTGTGGATAAGGGCATCGGCTATGGTATTAGCCTTCCCTGGGTGATACAAGATGTTCACATCATAGTCTTTCAGCAATTCTAAGCCAACGACGCTGTCGTAAATTCAGCTCTTTCTGTGTGAAAATGTATTGGAGGCTTTTATGATCAATAAAAATATCCACGTGCACTCCATATAAATAATGCCTCCATATATTTAAGGCATGAACCATTGCAACTAACTCCAAATTATGGGTGGGGTAGTTCTTTTCATGCTTTCTTAGCTACCTTGAAGCGTAGGCAATTATCTTGTCGTGTTGCATCAGAACACATCCTAACCCAACGCCTGAAGCATCACAGTATACAACATAGCCCTCTGAACCCTCTGGTAAGGCCAATATTAGTGCAGATGTCAATCTATTTTTCAACTCTTGGAAACTCTGCTCACAAGCCTCGGTCCAGTGAAATTTGGCTGCTTTATGAGTCAATCTGGTCAATGGTGCGGATAGGGTAGAAAATCCTTCCACTAATCTTTTGTAGTACACGGCTAACCCAAGAAAACTGTGAACTTCAGTTGGAGTTGTAGGTCTAGGCCATGTCTTAACTGCCTCGATTTTCTGTGAATCAACCTGAATACCCGCATCTGATATAATATGGCCCAAGGAAGCTAAAAAATTCAACTAGAACTTACATTTAGAGAACTTCACATATAACTAGTGGTCTCTGAGGATCTGGAGTACTGCTCGCAAATAAGCTCTGTGTTCAGCTTCTAAGGGGGAGTACATCAGAATATCGTCGATGAAAACTATCACAAATAGATCTAAATATGGCTTGAAGATGTTGTTTATCAGATCGATGAACATTTCTGGGGAATTCGTCAATTCGAAGGACATGACTAAAAATTCAAAATGACCATACCTGGTCCTAAGCTGTCTTCGGGATGTCTTTCTCCCATACTCGCACTTGATGGTACCGGGAACTTAAGTCAATCTTGGAGAAATATTTCACCCCTTGCAGCTGATCAAACAAATCATCTATCCTTGGAAGAGGGAATTTATTCTTAATGATAACTTTATTCAACTATCGATAATCTATACACATGCATAAGGAGCCATCTTTCTTTCTCACAAATAGGACTGGTGCACCCCACGACGAAGTACTAGGCCTGATAAAACCCTTATCTAACAAGTCTTTTAGCTTTTCTTTCAGCTTTTTCAACTCGGCGGGAGCCATGCGATACGGAGGGATAGATATAGGTTGTGTACTTGGTAGCAAGTCGATAGAAAAATCGATCTCACACTTTGGGGGAATACCAGGAAGCTCATCTGGGAACACATATGGAAACTCACTAACCACTGGGATGGACTGAAGAGTCGGGGATTCTACTTGCATATCCTGAACCCTAACAATATGGTAAATACAACCCTTCTCTATCAACCTTCTTGCCTAAAGATAGGATATGAACCTACCTTTTGGCATAGCTATATTGCCTTTCTATTCTCGCACTACTTCCTCTGGAAAGTGAATCAGAAAGTTCTGGTCCAACACCCTACATTGGCGTAACATGGTGTCAGCTAGTCTATACCCATAATTACATCAAAATCAATCATTTCCATCTCCACTAAATTTGTTAAGGTATGGTGACCAACAATCTCTACTGTACAACCCCGGTAAATTCTCTTAGCAACAATAGAGTCACCAACAGGTGTAGACACTGAGAAAGGTTGCTGAAGTAATTTTGGTGTTATACCAAACTTCTGAGCTACTAGTGGGGTAACATAAGACAAAGAGGAACTTGAATCTATCAGAGCATAAACTGAGTAAAAGAAAACATCCAACATACCCGTCACTACATCTGGTGACGACTCTGACTCATGTCGTCCCAGTAGTGCATAAGTGCGATCCTGAACGCTGCCTGAACTAGATGCCCCTGATCTATCTCGGCCTTTGCCGGTTGGAGCGGAGGGCCTGCGCGCTGCAGAAGGTGCTGGAGCATGTGAACCTACTGAGGACCTATTCTGCTGGTCCCGATCACTTGGTATCTAGTCAAACAATCCCTCATCATGTATCCCTCCTGTCCACAGGAATAGCAGGTGGTGGAACTGTATCTGCATCTCCCCGAATGTCGCCTATGAAAGGTACTGCAACGTGGTATAGCTGGTCCCATCTGATTTGGACCCCACTGCTGTTGTGAGCCTAATGCTCGTGAACTTTTGCCAAAACTTGACTGTCAATGACGATCTGATCTAATGCCCTGTTGCTGCTGAAATGGGGGCCTAGGTGGCCTACCTGATAAATGAGGCCTAGGCCCACCCTGAAAGTCTACCTGAAAGTATGCAGGTCTATCGCTTCGACGCTGCTCCTAACCTGCCTTATCAATCGCGTACTGACGTTGTCTGATTTGCTCTATGTTCTGAGCAAAGGCCTAAATTCGTGGGATATCCATATCCTCTCGCAGTATGGCTGTGATACAAGATTCCACATATTCTAGCACAAGTCCCATAAAAAACCGATGTACCCTGGATGACATGGTATCAACAAATGTAGGCACATATATAGCCAAGGAATCAAATCTTAAAGCATATTCTTTGATACTCATTTTGCCCTGCTCCAAATGTAAAAACTGCTCTACTATGGCCTGCCAAATTTCTCGGGGCAAATAGTGGTCTATGAAAGCTTCAAAGAAGCTAGGCCATGTAGGTGGGGGTGCATCTCAGCCTCAGGACCTTTCCCATCTCTCGTACCACAAAACTGCTATCTATCGCAATCGAAACACTGCTAACTCAACTAATTCTATGGAAGAGGCATGTATGACCCTGAATATCTTTTATAGTTGGTCTATGAAGTTCTGGGGTCCTCTCTTCGATATGTCCCTGGGAACTGCGGAGGACTCAAAGCAAGAAACTCGCGGACTCTCGAACTCTCGAGCCCCTCAGTGGGCTCGACAACAGCCGGTACTACTGGCTGGGCTGATGCTCAGCCATCATCTAAACCAACATGTAACTGCGCTCCTAATCTCCTAATCCGATGGCACAGGGCTAGAGGTGGCACTGGTATGTCTCCCTATCGCCCTCAAATTGGGTCGCTCTAACTGGGGCCCCTGACTAGTGCCCTCTCCTACAGCAACATCCAGCTCCCGAACAGTCGTGGTCTGTCGTGCGTCAGACATTTCCCTGTAAATAAGTATAATAACATAAGCTTAGGGAGTTACCCTATACAACACAGCTCTATAGAACGACTTGAGGAGAAAGAAGGGTAACCACACTTATTATTCCTCGTAGCCTCCTTTCTATAGAATGTGGTTCACGACACACCTATAGAAAAGACTCTACTTGACACGTCTTGCAAACTCCCAAGGATATGACCTGCTTTAATACCAAGTTTTTCATGCCCCACCTTAGGAGGCATGACTAGAACCTGGTGCCAAACTAGGACCTGGACTAACCTGGCTAGGCATAGGCACCTCTGGTGCTTGCTAGCAACTCAAAATCAAGAAAACAACGAGTTTTATCTTGGCTGTTAATGCAGCCTCGGGCCAACAAGTCCACGCAATACTTGTAAAGAAAACCAGCTAACCCAACAACAAGACGATAAAAAAGATCCTATGCAGGCCGACCATGCAAAACATAATATACATAGGCCCCACACGGCCAACAACAACTAACAACTGAGAAACTGTAGCCCGCAAGCCTCTAGGAGTGGAATAATAGTCGGGACAGGGCCCCGACCTACCCAAAAGCTATACAACAAAATAACAAACCTTATCTAACTATCAACTCTGTAGAAAAGGAGTTGACTGAACTATGGCCTCTGACTGGCATCTAGGAAGACCTTAGACCACGTCTATCCGCACCTACAGGCAAGTAATGCAACACCCTAAAGATGGGCGTCAGTACAATATGTATCGAATATGTAAGGAAGTAATGAAAACTAAGTAAAGCTAATAAAAGGACTGTAAGTAATCAATTAGGAGGATAGGAGTTTATCCTGAATAACCTCACAATCTGAAATATAACTAGTAAGTATATGTACAAACAACAACCTAACCAGGCCCCCATAAGCCTGGAAGGTACAATCAACACAGAGTAACCTACCTGAGCCCCCATAAGCCCCAAAAAGTACAAATAATGCATACTCCTCATATCTAGACTACTAAAGGTTCGTAAGCCTACTGTAACTCAAGAGTACTTGTCCTATGAAGCTTTATCCCAGCCTGATAGGCTCCTGTTTCTGGGTTGAGCCATTTAGGCTCCTATAGCTGTGTTTGTTTCTGAGCCGTCTGGGCTCCTGTAACTATATCTGAGCCATTTGGGCTCTTGCAACTGTATTTGAGCCGTCTAGGCTCCTATAACTGTATTTGAGCAGTCTGGGCTCCTGTAACTATATCTGAGCCGTCTGGGCTTCTGTAACTGTATCTAAGCTATCTGGGCTCCTGCAACTATATTTAAGTCGTCTGGGCTCCTGTAATTGTATTTGAGCTGTCTAAGCTCCTGTAACTGTATTTGAGAGGAACTATATACTGTGTCGTCAACTATAATTACGCCTTGCACTGCTTGATTTAGTAATATAAGCTAGCAGCCACCCTCAGGCCTTCATGGCCTCGAGGTGGTAACAAGACTCCTACTAATCCTTCTAATCGGTAAACAACTGAACAGGAAGCTCCTATGTCACCTCTAGCGATAGCCAAAACTGGATTTGAGCCTTCCACCGAGGAATACTATACTATACCCTCGTTTCATCCTGCGATAGCCAACCACAATACTAATAGGCACAAACTATCACAAGGTACTGACTGTATCAGCTAAACGACAGGAGTAACTTGCCGAGAGGAATAGCCTTAACATACCTTAACCGATGATTCCTGTGAACTCGAGCTATTCCTACTTGAAATCGATAATTCCACCAATTTGCAGCCCTTACGCTGAGAAAATGAGGCTATTTCAATACAGATAAGTGGAAAATAACAATATCTTTCAATAAAATTGACTATAACTTCAACTTCGATTAATTCAGCTGAAAACTCGCCAACTCTCGAGAGTTTAGAAGGTATAACTGCTTACCTATTGCCTGTAGCTTCTCATGACTTAATTTAAAGTAAACTCGACAACTTTTACTCGGTGGGGTTCCGGTACACCGAGCAAATTTTCAAGAAATAACTTCACAATGATGCTCCTCGTAGGCGCAAAACTCGTTATCCAAGGAGAATTTGTGTTTAGACAGAGTTTAATAGCATAACTTGATGAAAATCATATGAAATTGTCGCTCGCTCTTATTTATCTGTCGAAGAAGATGTTTAAAATGATTCAATATAACCTTGAAGGCTTATATATATAGCATTGGGTGGTGGCAGGGGGTTGTGCGGCGCGCCCCCCATCACGCCATATCCATGGAGCGACGCGCAAGTGCATGCATCGGGGCAGGTTGTGCGATGCGGCGCCCAACTCACCCGGCTTCTCGGTCCCATCCTCTTGTCCATTTAATGATGTGCTCATATGTTCACCCCCAAGCCTTATCCCGGGCATGTTATATACTAGAATTCTCAATGTACTTGAGCACACGACGGTCGTACAACGGAAATTTATAGGGTGTAACAGGATGAGTTGTGGGGTCTAATTTATTGTCAACACTGGAAATCCCGACTTAAAAATTCAACCTCGCATGACGACCCACTTCATGAGTCGTGAGGTACACCACACTCCTAATTCCCCTCGTGGTGTCTCCGGAGATTCAAACCTTTAATCTTGCCCCTCTTAACCTAAAGTGACTTCACGACTCACTTCAGGGGTCGTGAAGTGACTTCACGACTCACTTCAGGGATCGTGAAGTGACTTCACGACCGTGGGTTCTACTCGTGGTCACCCCCTGACCATATTTCCTCTAAGGCAGGCCTCCACTTCATGATTCATGACTCGTGAAGTATTTCACAAGTCACTGGACGAGTCGTCATGTGACCTAGTGCACATTTTCCTACTTTCTCTGTTTCAACCCCCAGGTCTGATCTTAGAAACTTTTGGGGTGTTACACCGGTTATGTAATATCCCTTACCCTGGTTATGGATGGAATACTGGCTGTTGATGGTGCTGGGACTGAGACCTATGACGGGACTGTGTATGTCCACCAGCCGTCCTCTATTAGGAATACTCAAAGTCTCTTGCTCTCCCTTTCTAATTCCTTTAACTTTTCCTCTTCAATCTGTTGGGCATGGATCCGAGTCTGGAGATATCCACATCACTAATAATCATAGCAGTCCTGTACTCCTTGACCACTAAGTCTGAGACACTATTTACGAATTTTCTCAGCGAGCCCTCGGCTCGACAACAATCTCTGGAGCATATTTTGACAGCTGAGTGAACTTCAAGGCATACTTCTGCATTGTCATATTATTCTGTTTCATATTGGTGAACTCTGCAACCTTTGCTTCCCTCAGCTCCCGAGGAAATAACCTGTCCAAAAAGGCTGTCACGAACTCGTTCCAACTCACCGGAGCTGCACTTGCCCTACGGCCTTCCTTCCATTATCTGAACCATAGATGAGCTACCCCCTTCAGCTGATAGGATATTAAGTCTGTACTCTTCTCCTTGGAGATCCCCATAATCTAGGTAATCTTCTAAATCTCATCAATGAACTCTTGTAGATCCCATCCACCTTCAACCTAAAGATTTCGACGGGTTCGTTCTAATGAAATCTCGCGCCCTTGTCGCCATAGCATTCCCATTAAGATTCACAGGTGCCACTGCCTTATAGTTGGCCTGTGTTGTGACGACCTGTGCCAACACCTGGAATGCAGACCGAAACTCTACATGGTTAACCTGCTCATTCATCGGGTCCGTTGGGGCTGGTGAGGTTGGCGGGTGCCCATTACTGTTTCTCCTTCCGTTTGCTCGTCTGGCAGGCATTGTATGCGAATGTTTAAAGCATGAGTTAGAAGAGGAACTTTTAGAGCTTCACACTATACACACAATAAGAATCATGAAGAAAGGAAATTTTTTAAAAATGCCTTATAGCCTCTTCCTCATAAGTGTGGCGCGCTTTACACCCATGAGAAAGACTCTACTTGACATGGCTTTCAAACACCTAGGACACTCCTAAACCTAATCTCTAATATCAATATTTCCACGATTCGAGCATATCCTCGGACGTGATGCGGGACTTAAAACCACGAATTCCTCCAAGCTAACCCATGGCATGGAATATTTCTAACATAACAACAGCTAATAAAGCATATCTGAGTGGAAGCTAACTAAAAAAAAACTGATCATTATGCGTAAGGACATAGTTGTTAAAAGTACTGAATCATAAGCTGAAAACTATACTACACTGTCTGAAAGCCTCTACTAATTTGATGAGCTACTGGGACAAGTCCCCAGCTAATTTCAAAGTATAAAACAAAAATAACACTAAAATAAAGAAATATAATTCCCGTCCTCGGAAGATGCGGACTCGTCATTGCTAGCTGGTAAGGTCTGAAACATGTCTACCCACAGGGCTGAGTCTGAATATCCGAATCTATATCATAAAATAATATAGCACATAAAGTATGTGGTCAGTACTTGAAATTTACTAAGTATATGAGAAAAATAACTAGAAACGAGAACGTACTATGAATCTGAGAAAAGACTACACATAAACATGTTGAATGCATAAGCTAAGGTAAAGTACAATGACCCTTTCTGAGATGCATGAATACCGACATAGGATGCTATATTTAAAACATTTAATGAAATGTAAGTAAATCTAGTTTTAGGGTTATGTACATATACTGAAGACTAAATATGTAATCATAAACCAAAAGCTGTAATCGACATGACTGCATTGAGCTGAAACTGAAACTATACCGTGGGAGAGCATATTAACCGACAAACTCCAATATGAGCCTCATAGAGCCCGACCTGTAACCTTAGTCGGAAGGGTGTTCATACCTTGTCAAGGGTAAGAACCATGAATGACATGATATCACTCGTGAACTCAAGGAGACAATTTCAACTAATGACGGCCCCTACATGCGCCCATTGAGGCAAGGGAGACACTCTTACTAGCGAGGATCCCATATTCCTCGGGCTAAGGGAAACTTTCTTTACTATTGTAAATCTATTATCCTACAGTAGCACGTAGTTCTAATACCTGGATGTGTTCGAACCTTGGCCTATTCGGTGCTAAGTACTACTCCCAACTGAATATAAAGATACATGTAAATTGAAAGTCTGAAGCTAATGTCCTAAGACTAGTCGGAACTACTTTATCTAACAAGGATCCCGAGAGCCTAAAGGACCATGAACATGTTAATACTGAGGGCTCAAAATTGATGTTCTAAGACTAGTCAGGGTTACTTTCTAACTAGCAAGAGGCCTAAGAGTCTAGAGAATCATATACATACTAATCATACTGAATTCATGAGAAATCATAGACCCAAATCGTAGTGTATATCATATGTACTGAAATCATGAAAGAATCATTTATGTTAAACAGATTATATTTTAGAAAATAGTGCTAAATCATGATTGAATCTTAGAAATCATGTTATTATCACATTATAGACATAAATCATAAATTTTGAGAAAATAAATCATGAGCATACATGGCTATTAATCATAGGAAGCTTGAAAGACATGACTAACATAAAGGAATTCATATGTAGAATCAAAACCCTAGGACGTGTTTTCTAAAATTTGAGGATTCTAGGGTTTATGAAAACAACATAACTGGGACACAAAGGTGAAAGAAAACCCTTGTTGAAGTCTCACTTACCTGGTTGAAGAATCCCCAACAATAACTTGAAGGTTGCTTCACCTTGGAGAGGAAATCCTAGTTCTTGGGCCTTGAGAGAAGAAGGAAGAAGATGACTTACGGATGATTTTAAGTAGAATGAGGGACTGGGCTAGGAAAATTCCTTTAATTTATCCTAAAGGAAGTCTAAAATGACCTAATTTAGAAGTTAAAATCATAGAAAATTATAAAAATACCCCTGAGAAAATGTTCGTAAAAATCGCTCGTTTACTGCTACGGGTTGTACCATGACTCATGGTGACATACCACGGGTCATGGTGTGCAAATTTGTGGCTTCTGAGTGGCTTAATAGCTTGCTAAAACTCTTACTACATGTTCTTGGTATGAGTTATACCTACATACCACGAGTCGTTCCATGACTCGTGGTGACTGGGTTGGTCCTGTCTATCAAACCTAACTGTACTTCACTAAACTGGACATAACTTTTTATTCCGAACTCTGATTGATGCAAGGTTGGATGTGTTGAAAATAAGACTCAAAGAGCTTCAATTTGATATACTAAATCACTGAAAAGAAATTCGTAAAATAGGAGTTTTAGTTATTTAAAGTAGATCCTTACAAGAACTTATATGAAAAACTCAATCGGTAGGAAAGTTCTCCACTCTGCTAGAGGTCCCTTATGACCTTAACTTGCCGCCAATGCTCTTCTTACCCTTAAGAATTGATATTAACACCTTGTTTCCATAAAATGCATCGGGTTTGAGTCTATCTACATACCTAGAACGGTTTTAAATTTAGTCCAAAAGTCCGAGACGTTATAATATCTCAACTCATGAACAGATGGTATAAATTATACCATGATCCTACAATCCGTTACATGTTGATCGTATCTCTCAAGCCAAATTGGTCATTCTCTGAACATCTTACTATGAACTTCAATAATGGCTCGTACTACCTTACCACGGGTCGTACCATGACTCGTGGTTACCTAAGATTTCTTGAGCATTTCTCCGATTTTCCTTACTATGGACCGTCACTACGACTCATACAATCTAGGTATGAGTCGTAGGAACACTTGTGTTTCTTGCCAAATTCCTGTCGAACCCTCAGGTTTTCACACTACGGGTCCTTGGTACGACTTGTACAATCCTCCTACGAGTCGTACTGAGGCTCGTCCTGAAGGCATTTTCTAGTTTTCTCTGCATGGTCAAACTTTAAATCTATAGTTTTAGGGATTTTTGGGGTATTACAATTTGTTGCTAATTTTCTTATTATATAATCTAGTTATAGTTCATTTAATAATTTGATGTTTTTATTATAACAGAATGAGTTTTATTTTGATATTTATAATTTTGAAAGTTACTGAAATATTCATTGTGTAGTGACTTGAAATTCAGATCTCTATACCATAATAGAAATTTTTATATCCACGTTGTATCATTATACTGTTCTGTTAAAATATTAAATATAATGTTAATCGACAAAAAATTCTCTTTACTTTTCTATTGCCAAATCAAAAAGAAAGAGGAAATTTCACTCAATCTAAATTTATCTCTCAATTTTTTTTATTTTTTTTTGAATTACAAGAATGATGTAATTCATATATAATAGCAATCTTGAAGTGTCTATAACATCACACAGAGTGTCAAAAATTGATTTAAATATTTTAAAAAGAAATTTTGCCTTCAAATTTTGATTAATTAGATGAAAATTTATTATTTTATTTTTCCTTATTTAGAAATTTTAGATTTATTTTAAAAGAATTATTAACTCCAAGAAATTATATTCTATAATTTCTTTGATTTTTTTAAAATGAAAAAAGAGAAAAATCATTTTATTTATTTGTAAATAGGTGAATTACTTGTTTAATAATTTGTTACTTGTTATTTCATGAAGTACTTAGGTATTTGATTCACAAAATGTTTTTTATGCAAAACTCAAAATAAAAATTAAAAGAAAATTCAAATGAAAACAAAACGCAGAAGGAAAGTATGATACTAATTTCAGACACTAAGTTTTTATATTGATATCAAATTTATATTGCAGTCAATTCCTTCTTTAACCTCCTTCCCCTCTTTTTCCTTTTTAGTTTCTTTTTTTAATTTATTTAGTTTTACTTTATAAAAGTGTAAATATTCAAAACAACTGGACTCCCTTCTCTTCTCGTTATATAATATACAAAAAAAATAAAAAATATATTTTCCTCAATTAAGCCCTACTGTCTACATGATTTTAAAAAAAAATACATTTTTTAGTAATTGATATTTTTTTCTTCTTTTAACATAAAATTTCACTCTTAATATTAATATTTTGTCAAATCAAATAAAAAAGAAGAATAATAAGAAAATATTTTTTAGCAATTTTCGTGCTTGGACTCATTTGTTAAAATCTGAAGTAAAAATTACTAATTAAAAAAAATATAGAACAAAAAATTCAATCATCTCTAACACATAATTTTTCAATACCCAAAAATAATAAATTACACATGTAATATAAAAAATTTTAAGTTATAAGTCCGTAATATCAAAACAACCGCTAAAAAGTTCTAACAAAATAATAAACAATGTGTACAATATTAATTTCGATAGAAAATTAAAGAAATCGAAGCATATATAATTGAATTATAGTTATCAGAATTTTTTCACATATCAAATCCACTAGATCTTTCAAGTCCTTCACATTTGTCGAAGCAGAAAAAAGAAAAAAATACAATAATTTAAAATTCACAATAGAAAAATAATTCAACAGAAAGATACGTAATAAAATAAATCAAACTAACTTAACAAAAGAATCAACAGAAATCAAATAATATCACCATTTCAAATTGGTAGAAGAACAAAAAAATATAGTATAAAAATCTATCATATATAAAGTCAAATGAAGAAACTAAATAGAGATGATTGCTTCAACCTTCTCTCCAACTTATATAACATTGCTTAAGATTTCTCAATATAAATATTATGTCAAGCCAACTAAAAAAGAAGAAGAATAAGAAAAAAAGATTTTAGCAAATTTGGTGCTTAGACTTATCTGTCAAAAATTTGAAGTAAAAATTACTAATAAAAAAAATAGATAAAGAAAGTCAATCATCTCTAACACATAAGTTTTCAATACCCAAAAATAATGAATTACACATGTAATATAAAAATTTCAAGTTATAAGCCTGAAATATTATAATAATTGCTAAAAAATTCTAACAAAACTAAAGAAAAAAATGTGCACAATATTAATTTTGATAAAAAAATTGAAGAAATCGAAGCATATATAATTGAATTATAGTTCTCAAGATTTATCCACATATCAAGATCTATCAGTTTTTTCAAGTCCATCATATTTGTCGGAGCAGAAAAAAAATGAATGCAACAATTTAAAATTCACAATAGCAAAATAGTTCAATAGAAAGATACATAATAAAATAAATCAAACTAATAGATTAAAAGAATCTCAACAAAAATTAAAGAATATTGCCATTTCAAATTGCTGGAAAAATTAAAAAAAAGCACAGTACAAAGATTTATTATAGATAAAATAAAAATTAATCAAATGGAGAAACTGAACTTAGATGATTGCTTCAACCTTTTTGGCCAACTTATCTATAATAGCTTTGGTTGTATTGATTAATAAAAAAGGTATGAATAATTTAATTAGGGAATGTAAATAACTTCAATGATTTAATTAGGTAGAAAAAAATACATATTTAAACCTTTATTTATGGGCCTTAGTAATTAATTTATTGAAAAAAATAGATAATGAATTAGTTATGGAAAATAAAGTGAAGATTTATACCTTATTTATGAACCTTATATATTGTAATTGATTGATTGAAAAGAATAAAAAAGAGAGGGAAAAAATAAATAAATATGAATCCTGGTCAAAGAGAGGTGCCACCTCACTATCCTAATATCTTCATTTATAATATATATTGATATAGATTTAGTGAATATTCATTATTTTTAATGTGTAACTAGTATTAATACCCGCGCTATGCGCTGATAATATTTAATAAAAAATTATTAAAAAATATAGATTAAAAACTAACTTAGATTTACAAAATTACCAAATGAATAAATGATTATAAAAATTTTCTTTCACTTGACCAACAGGTAAACCAACAAATACTAATGAAATAAATGTCAATATCTCCTTTGGCTTATGTTTTCTTAAATAACCCATAAAAATTAGTCCATTATAAATCATCTGCTAGCTAAAACTAAATAAAGCAGCACAATAACTATAAATTTTGGCACAATTACTGAATTTAACACTTCAATCTATTTAACAATTAAGAGACGTCAAAAAAATGAAATGAAAAGAAACTTAAATAAGTTTTTTAGACTTTTAAAGAAAATATAAAGAGTCATATTTAAATTAGTTTTTAAGGACGGTCATTAGGAATTAGATTAACACTTAAACTATTTAACCTCAAAGTTAATCATTCAGACAATATCTAATAGATATATGACACACAACCAAATAAAAAACCAAATACTTATAACTGCATTGTGAAAAAAAGTAAAGAACTAAGAAATTTGTGAATTTTTCAATACAAACTATAAACTAAAATAAAGCAACAAAATAGTTATAAACTTCACCACACTTTCCAAAATGCCATTTACATTCTTAGGTGTCACCATTGTATGTCGAAAAAAGTTCAAGATCAAATATAGTAATGGACATCTGAATGACAATGCAAAAACTTATATCTACAGTTCTCAACACATTTTTAACTAACATAACATTTATTGCAATAGTAAAGTCCCTTTTCTTAAGTTGTCACAATTAATTTGTCCATCTTCTATCAGATTCATTCTCATATAGTTAGTAATTGAAGATTTCTCAAGTTTTCGCAAGAACATGCAACCTATGAAATACATTAGGACAAAAAATATAAGAAAATAATAATAGATAATAATTAATGATAAATTTATTTAATAACATATCAAATTAACTTACGAAAAACTTCGATGTGCACTACATTTCTATCTTCATTCATTATTTGTCCATCATCATCATAAACTAAAATTTTCTTGAAACATGCGGAATAATATACCATGGCTTTTACCTCTGAATATGCGGATAACGTACCTATCCACATTTGCGTGGATACGATCTCCATATAAAAAATTCAATATTTATATTATATCCATAAGAGTGTAGTCAACATATGCATTTATAATGATAATAAGATGATATAAATACATTTTCATCCTACAGTAACATCTCTATTGAAATTGGGTTATCTGTCTTTTCGCGATCAAGAACTATCCATAATTGTAGGACACGAACTTTCAACACTATTACATCTTTTTTCTGGATATCTCACTAATAAAGTCAATTTTAGTACATATTTTATTTGAAGATTTTTTTTGAATATTTGTAATGATTTCAAGGTAGTTTTTTCTATATTGTATATTATGAACCGTTCGTATTATATTGAATGAATCCCTTCGAAATATATATATATATAAAATATTTTGTAGAAATATTTTCTATTATAACGACTATACTTATGACATAATTTTTTTTCATATAAATCATATAATTGCTATCAAATAATGATGTGCTGCTATGTTTTTCCTCATATATATATATATATATATATATACATATCATATAATTGTCAATCAAATAATTACATTCTATTATGTCTCTAACTATAGAAATAATCTAATCAATATTATTTCCTGTAGCATCTGATTTAAATACAGATATATCACATCAAAATTAATTTTAATCAATAAACTTTTGCAATCTTTAATTGTATAGTAATACCAATTAAATAATTTAAGTTTTAAATGTATAGAATATGACGTAGGAATATATTTTATTAGAATGACTCTTAGTATGGTGTAATTTTCCCCCCATATATCATACATTTGCCAATCAAATAATTCTATATTGCTATATATCTGATGTAAATTTAAATTATAGTAGTCTATGATTTAAATTTAACTAAATCACGTCATAACTAGCTCTACATATTAATAAATTTTCAGAATCTTTCATACTAATTGAATACTTTAAATTATAAATATATAGAATATGTCGTAGAAATATTTTTCTATTAGAATGACTCTAATTATGACGTGATTTTTTCGTATATATCATATAATTGCCAATCAAATAAATATATACTGTTATGTCTCTAATTATATGAAATAATCTAATCAATATTATTTCTGCAGTATCTGATTTAAATACAAATATATCACGCCAAAATTAGTTCTAAGCAATAAACTTTCACAATCTTTAATTGTATAATTTAATTTATAAATATATAGAATATGTCGTAATTATCTTTTCTATTAGAATGACTCTAACTATGACGTGATTTTTTTTCCATATATTTCATATAATTGTTAATCAAATAATTATATATTGTTATGAATGTATTATAAGAAATATTCTAATCTATATAGTATATTAAGTTTTTCATAACAGTATTTGATTTAAATTCAAATATATCACTATCGTAATTAGTGAATAATTTTTCACAATCTTTTCTTGTCTAACAATACTAATTAATTGATTATAATTAATTAAATATAAATATTACTTCTTTAATTTTTGTGTAAATTTAGGAGTATATGTATATATATTCCATAGGAATTTTTTCTATTAGAATGACTATAATCATAGAGTAATTTTTTTCCATATACATCATATAATTGCTAAACAAATAATGATCTGCAGTTATATGATGTCTCTAATTATAGAAAATATTTTAATCTTCTATATTTTAAATAAGTCAAATATATCACGCCATAATTAGTGACTTTGTAATAAATATTCATAATCTTTTCATTATTAGTAATATTCATTTTAAATAAATTTATTAAATCTAAAATATTTTTTGTTGTAAAAATGTCAAGTGGCGAATTCTCAATGCGCCACTTGACTTATCTTCGTGCTTTACTACCCTCTTTTTGATAATATATAGCTTAATAATTAACTTTCATAATTTTTCTACTATCCATGCCTTTATAATTTTACTCATGATATTTTTTTTATTATGTCAATAATTAATGTCTTTTTAAAATATTTTTTTATAATGTTATCTTGATATATGGAATTTAATATGAAATACACTTGAGAAACTCTTCGAAAAAATAAAAAGAGTGCACACTTTCATCTCTACTTGCTTTATTTATATTTTTCATCTTATATTTCTCTCATTTTATAACACATTATGAGTCTTTAATTTTAATTTTGTCATCACTATTTAAGTATATTTATCAGTTTTAAGTTAAAAATGTGAGGCAAAATACTGACATAGCTAGGGGTGTGCAAATTAATGGTTAAATCAATAATCCGAACCGATAATTGGGTTATTGAATTAATGATTTGGGTTATTGATTAAACGGTTTAATTATCAGTTTACTATCTGAAGTTATTGGGTTATTGGTTTGACCACTTTTTTTAACGGGTGAACCTATAACCCGATAATAATTTTTTAAATTATAATTTTAGCCTTCAATGTATAAAGTATCCAAACGAGAAGATGAAATGGGTGTCGATGAAAAGTGAAAGGGATGTTGTTTTCATCTTAATTAAAGTTGATTGCTTTAGTTGAGCTAGTTCTGTATATTTTTTCTCTTTTCATCCATTTTTTTCTAGCTAAACATACTTATAACTTACGAGATTTTTCATGTGAGGTCTTAACGGTTGACCCGATAACCGAACCGATAATGATCAATAACCGATTAACCAATAACTGATTAACTGAGATTTTAATATTTTTTTGACGGTTTAGCATGTCTACAAACCGATAACCGATAAGTTAAATCGATCACTTTCAAAATCGAATCGAACCGATCGATACGCAGGCCTAAACATAGCACTGTGTGGTTAGATCAAGTTCATCCGGAGCATCGTGAGGCCAACTCGGTAAATTACATCCTTGAGGTGGTGTGGCTTTTTCGGAGATTGTAGGTTGGTTTTATAAAATTTTAATTGTAGAGATAAAAATTTTATTATCATTTTAAAAAAAACTAAATTTGTGAAGTAATCTGAGTCTTTGGCTTTCTCTTAATTTAATTTTTTTTTAATCTTCACTTGATCTTTTAAATGGTTAGATTTTGGCAATATTTTCTTTATTTCAAAATAAGTGGTATTTTGTTTTAGTTTCTTTTACTAGTAAAAGTACTCGCACTTCACATGGTCATTTGAAAGCACTAACTTTATGAAATAATACTTTTATAAATTTAATCAAAGTAAAATACATAGATTAAACAATAAATATGCGTGCAAAATAACTTTATAAATTATTTAAATAACAAATATAAATTTATTTCTTTCAATTAGCACCAACACTTTCTCTTTTTATAGTATCAAACCATAAAAATATGATATCTATAATATGAAGAAAACCTATCAGCCTTTAGAACTATAATAATATATACCTTACATATGAAATTATATAGTAACAAATGTTAATTGAGAAAAAGAAAATGACAGTAACACATTATCATCCATCCTTGAATAAATCATCTTTGATTTTATTTTATTATTTAACCTTTTACTTTCTGAAAGTGTTAATATTTGAAATTTTAGAAGAATCAAATAAATGTCAACGTAAAATATTAAATTTTTTTAATAAATAAATAATTATTGGTAAAAGGAACAATAGAAAGGTGAAAAAAAAGATGAATAGATACTCTAGTTTTAACTTGATATTTCCTTATAGAAAATCCATCCCTCTCTTTTGCATTACATATTTCATTTAAATGTTCCCCCATTTAAATGGCTTAAAAGAAATTTTTAAAATAAAAAATAAAAGGGAATATGTGTCATGATTGCAAAAAAATCAACTAATTATATATACTTGAAGAAAAAAATATTTCAATAAATTAATAAGTTCCTTAGGTGCTTTATAATAAATCAGGATACGAAAGTGATAAGATTCAATTTAAAACTATACTTTTATTCCAGTGTTAGTCAAGAAATACACATCTATTACTTTAAGAAGCATTTACAACTTGCAGTCTAACTTGAAAATCTATCCACACTTCTTTGCTGAATGTGAGCAAATAATTTATTGTGTAGTAAATCAAAATCAAATTTACGTACAAATGAAATGGGCGAACAACCGAACCCTTAATTCATATTAAGTTCCATTTATGACATGTCAAATAGTACTTACAAGTTGAAAATTTCAAATGCATAAATATTTTAACCAATAAAACAAGAACTACAATACGAGTATTCGTCTCAACAACTTGAAATGAATGCTTTACTCTAAGATGTAATGTGGTTTACCCTTTTCTAGATTACGTGCATAGCTAGAGTTTACTATATACTATAACTGGATTCAATTATGTTGTATTTTTATGGCTTGATATGTCTTGGGATTATAGTTCACTCCAGCCATGTTCCTCAATGGGTCGTCCGACACAACATCCTTGAAGTCATGTCAAAATTTTTTACTTCTCGTCTTCTTGTCATGGTTCATTGAGCATATCAAAGGCTGATAAGGTTTTTAAGGTCTTTACATTTTTACCATAGGCATACCAAATTTGAATTTATCTTCAAGAGATATCAATATAGATCTTTAAAGAAAATTCTGATTGTACCTTCAGCAATTTCATTAGCGAAAACTCAGTGCAAATACTCAATTAGCATATACTTCAGACATCAATTCATAGGTCTAATAAATGACATTGACCTTCAATGTATATCCTACCACCATTACACCAAAAAAATAATACAAATCATTATACAGAAAAATTAGATAACCCAGAAACTGTAGACTAATGCATGCAACAATGTTAGAATATACTATTAACCATGCGGTTTAGTATAGTATTATGTTTCAGTTTTATGTAAGACTGTCATTTTATTTGTTGGATAAATAAAGTTATGTTTTGAATAGATCAATTTTTCATATGTGTCATTTACTTATATAATAGATGGTTTAGTATATAGAGTTTAGCTTATGTAAGAAGATTAAATCATCGGTTCTTATAAGTATAAAGTTTGTTTATGTTCATAATCTAAGATGAGAACTGACAAATTCATCGGTATGATTGTAGCACATGATTAAATATAATGTATCTTGATTATGGAAATGGTATTATTCCAACTTCTTGTGCTAGTACATTTTGTATATATTGAACGGACCAAGTAGAGAATAGTTTTTATCTGAAAATAAATTCTCTAGATCATTAAATGTACGTATACTCTTAATCTTGATATAACTATTATGAGCAATTTCATTTTCTTGTTGTTTTGATCTATCAAAGGTTGAAACTCTTTCACGAGTTAAAATATTCCCGACAAGTTGGATGATGACAAATGATATTTGTGAAATAATAGTTAGTTGATGAAATCCATGTCTTGACTTTGAGATTGATGATATCCCTTTATGATTTCTTATAAGGTTTCATGTGAAAACCCTGCAGGTGGATTCTGTATCTGTCACCTGAAATAAGTTAAGCGTTTGAATAAAGGATTAAATTGATCAATGAATTAAATAGTCAGAAATTTAATTCGATTGATTGGTATCTGTAATCTTAACATGGAGAGTTAAATATGAATTTAATGATTGATTTTGAAATTATATCGAGAAGTGCAATTATGAATTTTTAGTGAAATAATCTGTGATTTATTATGGTAGGTTAATTCATTCATTATTTCGAATTAATACCATAATTGGAAGCCTCACTAATTAAATTTGTGTTCCCTGCTATGCCTCATTAATTAAAGAACTTGAAAAAGGAAGAAACCTATTTTCTTGAAGTAGTAAAATCCTACAAGATTTTGGACAACTTCATAAAAGATAAGTAGTACACATTTGGGTTTTATACCCTTAAAAATGTGTGAATGTACAAGGAAAGAAGGAATCCTATACGTTTTGGGATTAGGGTTTTATACCCTAAAAATGTGATTATATATAGGGTTTTTTTCTTGAAAGAAACACCTTTTCTGAGAAGCAGTACTTGACCACACAAGTATTTCCCACTCAGATATTATTGAGGACATAGTAGAAGAGTGTAGACTTGGAGAACGAGTTGGACGCGTTGTGTGAAAGCTTCAAGAGGTTAGTATTTCATAATCTAACTCGTCGTTATTATCTAGTGATTCATGTAAGATTGTTGATCCAATTAATGCTTGCTTCCGCTGCACATGTTCTAACAAACAATACAAGTATACATAGAATTAGAGGAGGAACGTTAACTATTCCAAAATAAGAAGGAAAAATCATTCCAGTGTAATTTTTCTTGATGGAATTTAGCTATCTATATTTTATGTAATCCTATTTAATGAGAAATATTTGCTTTTATATTTATGTCGGGGTAAAAAAGTTTGATTGTAATAGACACAATCTCTTATTATACTTTTAACAAACTTCTTATCCTTCAAAAACTTATGTAAATAATTGCTAGCTACAGTAATAGAAATGTGACTCCTGCAAACTGTAGTAGCGAAGTCATATAGATGATTAAAAATATCTAACTTTTAAACAAAACTAGATGAGTCTCTTTCAAAAATAAAACTCAACAAAAGCAACAAAAGCAACTTATGTAGAGGTCATATCTAAAAAAAATCAGAAATTTATCAAACTCACTAACTCAAGAACTGAAGGTTCAAAAAATCAGCTCAATACAAAAAAAAAAGGTAATTTTTCAGAAAATCGCCAAAATGGATGGATAAAGGACATAGAACTTTTACAAGTCGATTGTAGAAACCAAAAAGGAGAAGATAATTGAACCCCAATAAAAATCTTTGAAAGTCATCATAACTTTCATTTTTTTTTTGTATTTTATAAGATTTTCTCTAATCTTTTTGCCCCTCTATAGTCTTAGATTGAAGATTTTTTTCTTTAGCTTTTCCAAACCAAATTAACTCAATTTATGAGAGGTATAAAGTAAGATAAAATAAAATGAAGAAAGATTATTAATAAATTTCAACACCTGTTATTAACATATTTCAATACCTTGGTGAAATAATGCAATAATAAGAATTGTTTTACACTTTTAAATGTAAAATTTGCTTAATAGCTCTGTTACCCTCATGAATGCTGGTTGTAAATTAATCATTGATAACCTCTGTAAATTCAATACAATATAAAAATTCTATCCAAAAATGCTTGATTTTTTGGTTTAAAAAAATTTATTTTTACTCTTCAAATGTTAAGAATACCAGCAAGTTATACAAATATAGCATTGACACAACTCAAGTAGGTTGAAGTATAGAAATATAACGGAGATCTCATCTGAACTTAATTATACTAACAATATATATTTTCTTATAGGCTAAAAAACGATACAGAAAGTACACCACATGTAATTTTCAATTTGCTAGAAGATTAAAAGAAGAACTTTATAGCTTCTCCATTTGAAAAAACTATAGAAAATTCAAGATTTACTCAAGTTTAAGCTAATGAATCGGTAAGTGCTATTAGCCATAACTCAAGGGAACAACTTCAATGCTGAAGACTAATTTTAGTTGGTCATTCAGAACCTCTTGAAAAGAGAAGCAACATAACAATTCGGTAACATGTTCATTTCAAGGGTAAAGCATGTTATTGATATATGTAAATCTTTTTTCCAACACAAATGTCAGCATCAAGTTATCTTGAATCCACACATCAAGGAGCAAATTAAAATTGAACTTCTAGTAAGAATTTAATGCAAATGTATAAGAAGAACTTGGTGACCAATGATATAAGAAAATATCAAGAGTTCACTCCAGATAATATTTTCAATAAAAAAATGTTAGTACGTATAGTTCACGTGACTCCTTTAAAAAGCAAGGTTAGAACTTCTCTGTTGTATGTGTGTGTTTTTCAACATCAAAGTTTAAGGACATGACATCTCACATCAAAATAACTACGGTGACAAAGTTCACACAAAATTATTATTCTTTTCCTTCTTTGGTAAATGCAATTGAAGACCAAGTACACAAACACATAGAGAGAGTTACATAGAGTAGTTAGTATTTTGAAATAAATAAGTTTTCGAGAAATTAGAGGAAGAGATGCAATTTTTAGGATTAGTAAAAGTGATTTATAATTTTTTAATTATAGAACAGTCAGGAAAAAAATGACTTAGCTTATTTTTGTTTCTTTTCTAATAAGAGGAGGAAAAAAAATTCTCTCGTATAATGATGAGTGATAGGTCCAATATAATATCATAAGTATTTGATTTCACAGTTCATTCCATTTTGTGCAGCTGATCAAGAAAAGAATAGATGCAAGTGTAGAGAATGTTATGAATTTTTATCATCCCATTAATGTATCAAAATGGAATAAAACCATAAAATTTTTCGTTCTTACTCTTTTTTATTCATTTTTAAAAATAAAGGTGGCTCAAAGTTGTAACCAAAAGATTTACTTGCTTATATATAAATTATTGGTGTTCTTAAAATTTAAAATTTTATTTTGATTTTCAAATTTAATCCAACATTGGGCGAGTCTTGGAGTAACTATAAAAGTTGTCGTCGTACGACTAGGTTACAAGTTCAAGACGAAACAGCCTCTTGCAATAATATAAAGTAATATTGTATAAATAAGACTCGATTTGATCTAACCCTTCCCCCAAACACACTTATAGAGGGATCTCAATGCATTGTCCTATTCTTTTCAAGGTTAAACCAAAGGTCAAGTGCTATATAATTACTAACAAATATTATGTGGAATAAGATTGATAACCAAGTCTGTCTGTCTTTTCAATGATAGATAATAAAAATAATTATTATATTTATTATGAAAGTGATTGGTAAGTAGTGGCAGGTATGCAATTCTCATTAGTTTCTGGGGGAGAGACTCATGTTCTTATCCTTAAAAGAAAGTGTAGAACTTATCCTGAAATTGTTTTAAGCATCTAATTATTCTAATTCTAAGTACCTTGAAAAAACTCAAAAGAAACACTCCCTCTTATTATTAAATACATAATTATTGTTAGGACTGTCCAAACTCCTAAAGGACTCCAATTCATTGTGTGGTTGCAGTCTAGCAGAAATAGAAGGGTGGAAGAACCTAAAATTTTTGTATGTCAAAACTTCACGTCTTATTTTCCTAAAATACCAACAGAACATGTGTTACTAAAATCCTTCAAGTGTCAGAATGTAATTTTTGTATATTTTGTGAAATATTAAATGAATCTCATAAATAGACAGAAAATTAACCAAAAGATGTGTTACACCCCGTAAGTTTCTAACGTTTAGTCGGCCTATTCGTATGTTGGTTGAGAGTTTTTGAGTACCATACGTATGAGGAAAGGGCTCGGGTAAAGGCCGAACGAGTGCAAAGTTGGGATTTCACGGGAGGAGGCCGAACCAAGTTTCCCAGAGGGGCAAAGTGGCATGGAGTAGCCCCCTCCGCGTTACCCAAAGTGGCACAGAGCAGAATTGGCGCGACCGACAGAGTGCCACGTTGCCTTGTCTGCCGCCTCAAGTATATAAAGGCCTCACACTTAGAAGATAGATAATTATTCACATATTCACGACCAAAACGGAGGGAAACCGAGGAAAACATTTGGAAATCATCCGATTACGCTGCTAAACGCCGTCAAAATCTAAATTAACTCCGAGTAGTGAATATAAGGCTGCATAGAGCATCGTTGCAGAGTTATTTTTGTAAAATACGCCCGGAAAATCGTCGTCCCACCGAGCTTAAGTTGATGGAATTGTTTCAAACTAGTATCAATACGATAACGTCCCTAAAGTAAGTCTTTCTCCCTTCTAGATTTTCGAGAAATTATGAGTTTTTGATCGTCTTCCAATAAGTTGAAGTATAGTCATTATATATATATATATACATATATATATATATATATATATATATATATATAAGTTATCATTTTCTTTGAATATAGTAATAAAGTAGCCCTATTCTTCCGTTAATATGATTACAGTTAAGAAGGGCAGTTGAACACGAGCCGAAACTCGCCAGTTAATCGGTAAAAAGCGAATGAGGTATGTTAAGGCATTTTCTTTTGGCAAGTTAGTTTCTTCAGCATAGTAGTCCAGAATGAATCCTAGTAAAGCATGACAGGAGTATGTTATCATGTCTAGTTGTTGTTGTTAGTTGAGACTCGTAAATTGTATTGTTTTGGGATAGATTATACCTGTATAGCTTCCGTGACCACCCTAGGGTAAATAGCTGTGTCGCCGCCCGCAAGGGGCGAGATTACGTCGCTCTACAGAGCGGCATGCCATCCGCAAGGGACGAAGATGGGGATCCATATCCTTATATGCCGTGGTTGGCCTTATACACACCCCCGTCGAGCGTTTACGCTCGGCGTGTAGATATCAGGAGTCCTCCGGACTCAGACACAGCTACAGTCAGGGGCCGAGCGGGCCCAGTTGCAGACCCAGGGGATCGATAAGATGCTTATAGCTGGTAGTTGACTCAGTATGACCTGAATAGGGGTATATAGATTGAGGTGTACTCACTAGGGCTAATGGGGGCCTAGGTGGGTTGTTCTGTGCTGATTGTACCTTTCGGCTTATGGGGGCCAAGTAAGGTTTATGTTTGCTTTAGTTACTGATAGTTAGACAGTAAGACGCCTCGTTTGTCAGGTATGATCCCTACCCTCCTTATTACAGTTATGTTTAGCCCTGATTTCACTACTTCAGTCATCTTTAGTCCGTTTTCTCTACTTCAGTTATTGTTAGTTCTATTTCCTTACTTTCAGCTATTTAATGTTACTACCTTACATATTCAGTACATGTGGTACTGACGCCCTCTTCTAGGGCGCTGCATTACTTGACTGCAGGTGTAGATAGACGAGGAGCAGGTCCCTCGTAGTTCCTGTCAGTCGTGCAGAGCCGTCATCTCCTTTCTTCCGGAGCTTGTGTGATAGAGGTTTATTTCTTTTGTTTGTATAGTATGGGTAGGCGTGGGCCCTGTCCCGACCATCTTATTACTCCTGGAGGCTTGCAGATTGCGTTACTTCCCTGTGGTTAGATGATATCGACTGTGTGGGGCCTATATGTGTTTTAGATTATGTGTGTTGCCGTGTGGGGCCCTGTTTAGCTATTGATTGGTGGCCTTGTCGGTCATAGTTCGGTTTAGCATCTGATTTTACTTTTCAGTTATATCTAGATATCATGGTGGCCTTGTCGGCCCGCATAGGACTCCCTACGATTGTTTGTCTCTGGTTAGCTGTTTATTTTCACAGGTGGCTATACGCCTTGTCGGCCGGGGGTTGTATTTACAGCTGCTATATAGTCCGTTGTTTTCTTGATTCTAGAGTTAGAGTCAGCCCTGCAACAGAGGTGCTAAGGCTCAGTCAACTCAATAGTTCAGGTCCTAGTAGGGCACCAGGTGCCAGTCATGCCTCCCAAGGTGGGGCGTGTTAAACTTGGTATTAAAGTAGGTCGTATCCCAGGGAGTCTGCAAGCCATGCTAAGTAGAGTCTTTTCTATGGATGTGTTGTGCACCACATACTATAGGCAGGAGGCTGCAAGGCATGATAGGATGGTTACTCTTTCTTCTTATTCAGTTGTGCTATAGAGCGGTACAGTATAGGGTTGAGTCCCTAAGATCATTATACTCTTTTGCTTACAGAGAAATGTTGGACCAGCGACACCCTACGACAGTCAGGAGGTTAGATGTAGCAGCGGGAGAGGGCACCAGTAGGGTGCCTCAGCCTCGGTCAGAATCAGCCCAATCTGAGGACGATACGGAGGTATCATCTCGACCTCCCCAGTAGACTCCAAAACGTCAGGAGCCGCTTGGGATGGCTGGTGTGACGGAACCGCCTCCGACAGTTTCTATACCCATACCATCCGACCAGGAGTGATCTTGGGCAGATTTATATGCCCAAGTGATACTCAAAACGTATCATTTTCGCCTTGTTTATTGTGCAGTGTGTATACATTTTCATGTAATTGGTAATAAAGTGTGAATTTATACTAACCAACATGATTAGCATTGTTTTGCAGGTAAAATATGATTTTGAGGAGCTAAAATGCATGTTGGAACAATATCAGAGTTGGACTTGGATGCGAGCACGAAAAAGACATTGGACTGCACAATGTAAAGGGGCTCCGCGATGGAGCCGTGCCACGCTACCATCGCGGAGGCACACTGCCTGGAGGGTGATTTAATTGTCAATTTCCAGTGGAGCCTCGCGACAGCTCCGTGGCACGGAGGCAAGCCACCGCGTTGCATGCCGTGCCACGTTGAGGCTTTATTCCCGGACCCCAGATTTCTAGTGAGGGTCCGCGTCCACGCCGTGTCACGGAGGCAGTGCTCCGCGTTGGCCTCCGTGACACGTTGCTTGTTATTCCAGGAAAAATTCCCACTAGTATAAATAGAACACTTAGGCTTATTTTTAAAAAAAGAATTCAGACTTGGTGGAGCAAGGACGTGGGTTACAGGCAGTTGAGGGACGAAAAAGCTCAGGGTTTTTCTCTCTTTCTTTCTTCTTTCAATCAATTGTTTGTATGATTAACACTTGTTTTAGGATGATTAATCCACAAATGAGTGGCTAATTCTCTTCCTTGCTGAGGTTATGGACAATGGTGATGAATTTTGATTATTGAATTATATGGTTTTTCATCTTCTTCTTCCATGTTGTTCTATTAATTCTTGTTTCTACTGTATTAGTGTGTGGCCGACATTAATGTACATCTAAAAAGTCCGATTTCACTCGAGAGAGCACGAAATTGGAAAGTTGTGAATTAATAGGGTATTGTTCTTAACTTGATTTGGGAAAATTGGGTTTTGATGTGCTTTCCTGATAGAAATATACTTGAAAGCCGTATTAGTCAATTTAGGAACCGAAATTGTATTGCAGGTCATAAATTGCATTTGATCACAGAAATGTAGACGGATGGTTTATGATTCTTAAGTGAGATTAAATACGAGAGTTTTAATCTCTAGGCTAATGTTCTTGGCTAGCAACAGGAAGAGAAGAATAACCAAATTATGATTATAATCAAGTTCATTACTTGTTCTTAACTTTGGCATGCTTATATCCATAGTTTCAATTCAAAGTAGATATTTGTTAATAGTTTTAGTATATAATTTATAAACAAAAATTATTTAACTTTTGGTTACGTTGTTGTCAGCATATATAGAAGTAAGATAGAATATAGTATACTTGAGCAATTTTTATTTATCCAGAGTCTCCTTGGTTCGATACTTGGCTTACTTAGCCACTTTATTACTTGTTTGACCACGTGCACTTGCGTGTCAGTTTATAACCCAACCAAAGCACCGAGCAAGTTTTTGGCACCGTTGCCGGGGAGACTAGGCAATTGGTGAAATTGTGTTAAGTGTAAATTTACTGTATTTTTATTTTATTTTCGTAAGTGTTGACAACTTGGTCTTAGCCTGTATTTTGCAGACTTGATTTCTGTGAACACTGGCAAAGGACAAGGAGCTGGTGGAATCTTATATAGAGCCTGAACGTGAATTTCATAGTAAACGCAGAGAAGCTCTACAAAAGAAGCTGCAGTTGCTCAGACAGACCATTATGGAGCAACAAAATCCACCGGTTGTGAGGGCAGTGTTAGTGCCCGACGAAGCAGCAGCAAGGCCGGTTCGCGAGGTGGCAATCCCACATGCCAACAATGTACATTCAAGTATCCGCAAACCAGAGCCTGGAGGGAGATTTGAACTAAAGCAGAACACGGTGCAACTATTGCACACAAGCGGGCAATTTACCGGTCTCCCTCATGAAGACCCACAACAACATCTCCAGAACTTTTTGGAGATAAGTGACACTTATATACCCGCTGGAGTGTCACCTGATTATGTTCGGCTCACACTATTTCCGTTCTCATTACTTGGTGAAGCCAAGAGGTGGTTAAAAGCTGAACCACCAAATTCTATATCAACGTGGGATGATCTAGCACGGAAGTTCTTGATAAGATTTTTCCCTCTGGTAAAACAGCCAGACTTAGAAGTCAAATTCTAAGTTTCAAACAGAGGGAGGGAGAAAATTTGTATCAAGCCTGGGAAAGATTTAAATCCATGTTGCGGGACTGTCCTCATCATCATTAGTCCAATGAGGTGTTGGTACACATATTTATTGAGGGTTTGGAACCCCATACTAAAATTTTGTTAGACTCAACAGCTGGAGGGCAAGCACTAGAAAAGACTTATGAGGAGCTGTACACTTTGCTCAATCGGATTTCACAGGGCAATCCAGAATGGAATGCTGACTCATCTCGAGGTGGAGCAAGGAAAGCAGCAGGAGTGCTTGAAGTGGATGGATTTACAGCTATCGCTGCACAGATAGCTGCCTTGCAGAATCAGTTGAACAACCACTTCAGCAACATGAATTTGAACCAGCCTTCAGCTTCAGTCAATGCGGTCCAGCAAATGTGGTGTGAAGTGTGTGGAAGCAGTGAGCACTCAGCTGAGTGCTGTGGAGCAAACCCAGATTCTGTTAACTTTGTGGGCAATGCACAAAGAAATCAGCAGCAGTTTGGTAGTGGCTACAACTCAAATTGGAGGAACCATCCAAATTTTTCGTGGGGTAGCAACAACCAACAAGGCCAAAGTTCAGGTCAGGGTATGCACAGGAATCAAGGAGGGCAACAGAACTACCAATCTCAATTCAGAAATCACAATGCCCCTCCTCCACCACCATCACCTACCATTGAGGAAATGTTCAAGACCATGATAGCTAATCAGGCGCAATTGCAGGCTGACTATGTTAAATTGGCAGCCGAAGTGAAGAATAATCAATTAGCGACCAAGGCTCTTGAGTATCAATTTGGGCAATTTGCTAGTGCCCAAAACACAAGGCCCAGAGGAGGACTGCCTAGCGACACGGATCCTAATCCGAAGTAGGTAAATGCAGTGACCACAAGGAGTGGTTTGCAGCTGAAGGAGGTGGAACCAGAAAGACCACCTCAAAAGTCTGGAGCAGCAGATGTTGAGGAAGAACAAACTTCGGATAGGGGGAAGACCAAAGAAGCAGAATTAGAAAGACCTCCACCCCCGTTCCCTCAACGACTCAAGAAACACAAGGAGGAGGCGTGTTTCAAGAAATTTATGGAGGTGCTTAAACAGGTACATGTTAATTTACCTCTTGTTGATGTCTTGCAGGGAGTGCCAAAATATGCCAAATATATTAAAGACATCGTGGCCAACAAAAGTCGTTTGACTGAGTATGCCACGGTAGCTTTGACGGAGGAATGCACTTCCCGAATCCAAAATAGACTGCCCACGAAGCTAAAAGACCCTAGAAGTTTTACTATCCAGCTTACCATTGGGCAGAGTATCCGAGCTCGTAGATTGTGTGACTTGGGGGCGAGCATAAATCTGATGCCATCTTCGGTATTCAGAAAGTTAGGTCTGGGGAGTCCTAGACCTACAACCGTAATCTTGCAGTTAGTAGACAGATCCTTAGCTAGGCCGGATGGCATTGTTGAGGATGTGCTTGTGCAAGTGGGATCCCTCATTTTTCCGGTTGATTTTATTGTTCTGGATTTTGAACCAGACGCTGAAGTCCCATTTATTTTGGGACGACCCTTCTTGGCAACCGGGAAAGCATTAATCGACGTGGCTACGGGTCAACTTACAATGCGAGCACATGACAAGGTAGAGGTGTTCGATGTGTACAAAGCACCCAAGCTCCCGATGGTAAATGAAGAACTCTCGGTGATCAATGTAATTGATCATGGGAATGCTAAACAAATGAATGATTCCTGAGAGTTGATGGGAAGACCACCAGATAAGGGTGAGCACTACTGGGGGGAGGACAAGGATCGTTAGAAATCATCCATCACCCTAGTGGATAATTGAGCATAAGGGACGTCGAGCCGCGACGGTAAACCAGGCGCTGCACGAGAGGCAACCCGTGAAAAATATATTTTTTTCTTTTATTTTGTAAAGTGTAAATAGATTTTATTTTATTTTTCTTTTTCTTGATTTAGTACAAAATTTTCGTTTTAGTTAGTATTTTTCATTTTAGTTAGGGAAATCTATTAATCTAACCAATTTTGTTTAGTGAGGTGATTTTCAGGTCAAACGGAGAAAAATGTGCACGGAATCGTGAAGGAAAAGGCAAGGTATGAAAAAATGAGTAAAATGAAGAGACAGTGAGCTGGGGCGATGGCTCCGTGTCACGGAGGAGGGGCTCCGCGTTACCCTCCGTGACACGTTGAGGTTTAATCTGGAATTTTTAAAAATTCCAGAGGACCATCGCGATGGCTCCGTGTCACGGAGGCAGTGAACCGCGATGCACTCCGTGACACGTTGCCCTATATTTTGTGATGGGTCACACTGGGTTGCCGGGTGACCCGCGTACTTTTCTTCATTTTAAACCCCGAAAAACCCCTTTTTCCCTCATTTTCTTACTTCTCCGCGACCAAACACCCGAATTTCCCTCCCCCATCAACGTGCCACGGTCTTAAGCAAAGAAATTACCGAGTTTCTTCGATTATTCAACTTAAAGGTATGTTTTCCTATTCTCTCTCAAGTTTTTGTCGATTTTAGTCGAATTTGAGCATGGGAGGTGAGATAAATCACCCTAAGTAGAAAATTAGCATGAAATTGAGTTATTCTTTGATTGATAAATGTTCGGAATGTTGTAATGAGCATTTGAACTTGTCGATTGCGTGAATGATTCGAATTTAATTGTGAAATTCAATTCTAGGGCTTTGGTTGTTGAATTCGAATTGGGTAACTTGGTAAATTGGTGAATTATATGCCGGGGTGTGCTTGTGGATTGAGATAAGTCGTTGTAAATATTGTTTGAATGTAATAGACGACGAATTCTCGGGATTTTGGGAAAAATGTGAAAATTGTTCGAATTGGTTGGTTACATAGGTTCATATGTATATAGAATTTTTGGTTGTTGTTTTTGTTTGTTGTGTTCGTTGCTAAGTGCGATGGTTGAATTGATAGCGATGGTAGGATTGAGATTAGCTGTATGAAGTCTGAGTAGTACGCTAAAGTTATACTATCGAAATTTTCTTTGCGAACGCACTAATCATAAATTGTATAGTTGTTTGTTTTTGGTGTAAATAAAGTGATCCTTGCCGTAGTATCGTAACAGTAGCTAAGGACTAAGTGTGGGGTAAACTTAGCTTAACCCGACCTTAGCCGAAGCTAACATGCATTTAGCTTGACATTGCGCTTGTTTATTTGTGTTGACAGGTACAATGGCAAGTAGGCAGGATAAGGGTAAAGGTGCATCTACTTCAGGCACCGGGAGAAAACGACTTAGACTGGGCACAGCAGTCCCAGCTGCACCAGCTGTTCCACGCGGCCAATGCCGCCAGTACGGAACGAGGTGGGTAACCGATGAAGGGAAGAAGTGGTACGCTAAACACAAGGAAAACAAATACTTACCTGAGGAGCATATTGCACGGGAACCACTAGCATAGGAGTTCCCCCGCATAGTGCAGAGGATCGAAGCAGCTGGGCTCAGCTTCATATTTCAGGAGCCCAAGGAGTGCAACTTACATCTAGTCCGGGAGTTCTATGCAAATTGGAACCCGGCAATCAGAAGCCACACAATAAAGATCAGAGGGCAGATTGTCACTCTGGAACCCCAACAATTAAATGCCATCATTGGAGCGCGGGACACAGGCGCCCACGTTCTTCGCCAGCTGAACATCACCCCACCATATGCCGATATTAGACGCACTTTGTGTGGGGCTCGATCCACAGCCAGATGGAGCAGACATAAAGAAAGGGGTTACCACCAGACTTTGCCGTATTCTCAAATGAACAGGGAGGCCAGAATATGGCTTAAGATAGTCTGTTCGTGCCTGATCCCAGGGGTACACATGACTGATGTGACCCGGGACCGTGTGTGCCTGGTGTATGCCCTGATGAAAGGGCTAGAGATTAATATTGGGGCGGTCATCATATCCGCCATGAAGAGAGCCCGACTACACCAGGGCCACAGGTATGGGTTCGGCGGACTTCTCACCACCTTCCTCCGGGGCCTCGACGTCGAGGAAGAGGCTTTGGACTACATCCCGCAGTTGGAGCGGAGGGCCCTTGATCTGACCAAAACTAAGGCCCCCGACACCACACACGGGCCAGTGCTGACACTTGGCAAGCGACATGCTCGTGACGACCAGTACATGGCACGGATGTTTGGTATGCAAATGCTTCAGCTTCGGATTGGTGGGAGACCAGCCACAGAGGAGGAGCTATGGCAGCTGGAGCTGGATTACCCATTTGGCGAAAACGCCAGAGCTTTGTGACGAGTGGGGCCAGCCTTTGTAGAGCCCACTGACGATGATGTCCCCACGGACGAGGAGACATGTCGGGAGGACTCCGATGTGGAGTCCGATGACGACGATGGAGGTGACTCGGACATGGGCGATGAGGCAGCAGCACCGGATGAAGAAGTCGAATATTTCGACTGATCAGGGAGTGCCACCACCCAATTTTGTGATTTTTAATTTTTGTGAACACTGGGGATAGTGTTCGATTTAAGTGTGGGGTGTTGAGTAGTTAGGTGCTGGGGCTAGGCTGGTGTGCTGTATGTTTTTCCTCTGTTTTGTATTTATGTTTATGTTTCCCTGTGTGCAAACTGGTTTGTATCTGTATATATTTGTGGTAATTGATGATGTGTGTTGTGTGAAATGTTGTGGTTTGCCAGCTAGGTCTGTAAAAATTTTTGTAAATATTTTCTTATGTTTTTTTCTCTATCGAAATGATCGATATTTTTAAAATTTTGCGAAAATATTTTGTACATATTAAAAATATTTTGTAAATATTTTTCCATCGAAATGATTGATGTTTTGCAAAATTTCTCAATTTTTATTTTTGGGTTTCTCGGAGTTTGTTTTCGGTTCTTTTATCGAGAATAGTCCCATTGAACCGATGTCATAGTTACTGACCGTTCCCTATGATGGATGGATGACGACCGTCTTAAGGGAAATGTAGTCGGTAGGAGTAGTGATTTTAATTTATTTTCAGTTTTTTTCCTTGGTGGATTGCATCACGGAACCTGTAGTTATTATATGGTTGTGAAATTTTGGTTGCGTGTTGTAACTGATATTCAAAATGTAAAAGTGATTCGTTTGAAAGCATGCAATTTTGTAAATATGTTGAGTTACCTAGGCTGTAGAATTTGATTCGGTGTGATTGAGGCTTAATTTTTGAATTCATGTAATTGGCTAATTAAGGAGTCTGTGAATGCATCTTGAATCGAGCATGTGCATAAAGTGTGAAGTGAGGTATTGTTATTCCATGCTATTGTGAAGTGTCTAGAACTTGCCTGGTGTGTGTACAAAACGAAATGAAGGAGGTGTAGTGTTGGAAAGGATGTAGGCATTTCTTTGTTTTAACCGAGAGTTTCTATTTTTCTTGTCATACTCTACCTTTTTATGTGATTGTATACCCTAGTCAGCCCGTTGAGCCTTTAGCCGATTATTTCTTTCTTTTGTCCAAAATTGTATAAACTGAGCTTAATTCTTTCTTTTCATTAGCCGTAAAGTCTATACAAAACTCTTAAGCGCTTAAGAAGAACATAAATTTTTTTTCCCAAAGTGTCAAAGAGTGAGAATGGTGAAAAGAAAAAGAAAAGCAGAGTGAGGAAAGAAAAGAAAAGGTTGAAGAGGCACTTGTTATAATGAAATGATAATGAAGGTGCATGAAAAACCTTTGTGTCATGTCAAGTGTGTTTGATGAAATGGGCCATACGAAAGTAAACCAGCATGAATGGGATGATGAAAAAAGAAAAGAGAGAAACAATGTTCATGAGTTGATGGGAATGTGTTGAAAAGGCGCTTAAGGATGCTAGTGACTATTATTGGCTGATCCAATACATACTAGTTCCATATCTTCCATTACAACCCATTAAAGTCCTACGTGATCTTACATTGCATTTCTTTATATTAGTGGAGTAATACACTAAGGGCAAGCCTATGGGTCATGACATGATGCATGTGAATTCTTTTGGGAGAGAGAGTGAAATTAATTTCTACATGCCCCTACTTGAATGTTTGTGTGTCACATGAACAAAAAGGGAAAGATTCTCTTGAGTTGTGAGGGCACATGCTTGATGAAAGATTGATTTTCGTGTCGGATATCTTGATTAGCTGATTTGCATGAGTTTGCCAATATCGAGGGTCGATTCTTAAAGTCTAGGAAGTCTTAATGTATTAAAGGTTATTGCATTGTAATACCATGCATGTTTTCTTGATGATTTACAATATTGAATGATCGGTATGACCGTAGCTCAAATTGTCGCACCATAGTGGCGAAGGTTGGGATGTAATTTGCATGAATTGTGTATTTGCTGTTCGAGGACGAACAAGGATTTAAGTGTGGGGTAAGTGATCTTGGGCAGATTTATATGCCCAAGTGATACTCAAACGTATCATTTTCGCCTTGTTTATTGTGCAATGTGTATACATTTTCATGTAATTGGTAATAAAGTGTGAATTTATACTAACCAACATGATTAGCATTGTTTTGCAGGTAAAATATGATTTTGAGGAGCTAAAATGCATGTTGGAACAATATCGGAGTTGGACTTGGATGCGAGCACGAAAAAGACATTGGACTGCACAATGTAAAGGGGCTCCGTGATGGAGCCGTGCCACGCTACCATCGCGGAGGCACACTGCCTGGAGGGTGATTTAATTGTCAATTTCCAGTGGAGCCTCGCGACAGCTCCGTGGCATGGAGGCAAGCCACCTCGTTGCATGCCGTGCCACGTTGAGGCTTTATTCCCGGACCCCAGATTTCTAGTGAGGGTCCGCGTCCACGCCGTGTCACGGAGGCAGTGCCCCGCGTTGGCCTCCGTGACACGTTGCTTGTTATTCCGGGAAAAATTCCCACTAGTATAAATAGAACACTTAGGCTTATTTTTAAAAAAAGAATTCAGACTTGGTGGAGCAAGGACGTGGGTTACAGGCAGTTGAGGGACGAAAAAGCTCAGGGTTTTTCTCTCTTTCTTTCTTCTTTCAATCAATTGTTTGTATGATTAACACTTGTTTTAGGATGATTAATCCACAAATGAGTGGCTAATTCTCTTCCTTGCTGAGGTTATGGACAATGGTGATGAATTGTGATTATTGAATTACATGGTTTTTCATCTTCTTCTTCCATGTTGTTCTATTAATTCTTGTTTCTACTGCATTAGTGTGTGGCCGATATTAATGTACATCTAAAAAGTCCGATTTCACTCGAGAGAGCACGAAATTGGAAAGTTGTGAATTAATAGGGTATTGTTCTTAACTTGATTTGGGAAAATTGGGTTTTGATGTGCTTTCCTGATAGAAATATACTTGAAGGCCGTATTAGTCAATTTAGGAACCGGAATTGTATTGCTAGGTCATAAATTGCATTTGATCACAGAAATGTAGACGGATGGTTTATGATTCTTAAGTGAGATTAAATACGAGAGTTTTAATCTCTAGGCTAATGTTCTTGGCTAGCAACAGGAAGAGAAGAATAACCAAATTATGATTATAATCAAGTTCATTACTTGTTCTTAACCTTGGCATGCTCATATCCATAGTTTCATTCAAAGTAGATATTTGTTAATAGTTTTAGTATATAATTTATAAACAAAAATTATTTAACTTTTGGTTACGTTGTTGTCAGCATATATAGAAGTAAGATAGAATATAGTATACTTGAGCAATTTTTACTTATCCAGAGTCTCCTTGGTTCGATACTTGGCTTACTTAGCCACTTTATTACTTGTTTGACCACGTGTACTTGCGTGTCGGTTTATAACCCAACCAAAGCACCGAACAAGGAGGTCAGGAGCGCGGTGGTTATGCTAGCCCAGATAATGGCTGCTCAGCGCCAGCCAGTGCCACCTACAGTTGCAGAATCCTTAGGAGGGACTGGTAGCTCGAGGGTTCGAGAGTTCCTAGCACTAAGTCTCCCGCAATTCACAGGGACAGATTGGACTGAGGACCTACAGGACTTCTTAGACCAGATGTAGAGGATTTTCAGGGTGATGCATGCTACACCCACACAGTCAGTTAAGTTGGCGGTATTCCGACTACAGGATATCACCGTGTTGTGATATGAGAGTTGGGAAAGGTCTCGAGGGAGAGATGTTTACCCTCCGATCTGGACCAACTTCTTAGTGGCTTTCTTGGATCATTTCCTACCGGGGGAGATTCGACAGGCCCGGGTTGATCAGTTCCCACACTTGGAGCAGGGGTCGAAGAATGTTCGAGAATATGCCATGCGGTTTGATTCCTTGGCTCGTTATGCGCCAGCTTTTGTGGACACAATGCCAGCCAGGGTACACCGCTTTATTATGCGGCTGAACCCGGAATATGTTGAGACCTGCATCACAGCCACACTGTGAGAGGATATGGATATCGCCCGTGTGCAGTCTTTTGCTCAGAATATTGAGGGTATCAGACAACGACAATGGGAGATTAAGAGGACAAGTTAGGAGCAGCACCGCAGGGACAGACCGAGTGAATTATAGGAGGAGTCCCGGGGAGGACCTAGGCCACGATTATCAGATAGGCCGCCTAGACCCCCGCCTCCACCACAGCGGTATAGGAGCAGGTCTAGCTGCCGAGGGCAGCCAAAGCCCGGTGAAGGTTCGCGAGCAGTAGGTTCATAGCAACAGAGGGGAGTGGAGCAGAGTGGGTTTACAATACCACTTTGCCCTATTTGCAGTCGACGCCACTCTGGAGCATGCAAGTATAGTTCCTTAGCATGCTACATTTGTGGACAGGAGGGTCACCAGATGAGGAATTGTTCAGCTAGGGGTCAGGGTGATCGGGATCGACAGGATAGGTCCTCAGCAGGATCACGAGCTCCAGCATCCCCCGTAGGGCATAGGCCCTAAGTTTCAGCCGGCAAAGGCCGAGGCAGATCAGTGGCCTCCAGTTCAGGTGCCGGCCCAGACCGTACTTATGCACTACCGGGGCGACAAGAGTCAGAGTCGTCACCAGATGTTGTGACGGGTATGCTTAATATTTGCTCTCATCCTGCTTATGTGTTGATAAATCCAGGATCCACCTTGTCCTATGTTACACCGTTAGTGGCTCGGAAGTTTAGTACTATGCCGGAATTGCTTCAGTGTCTACACCCGTTGGTGACTCTATTATAGCTAGAAGGGTCTATCAGGGGTGTACAGTAGAGGTTGCCAGTCGTCAGACTACGACAGACTTGATAGAATTAGCAATGGTTGATTTTGATGCCATTATGGGTATGGATTGGCTAGCTCCATGCTATGCTAATGTCGAATATTGGACCAAGATTGTCCGATTCCACTTTCTAGGGGAGGCAGTACGGAAGTGGAAAGGTAGTACAGCCACGCCAAAGGGTAGGTTTATTTCCTATCATCGGGCGAGAAAATTGATAGCAAAAGGGTGCATTTATCATATTGTCAGAGTTCAGGATGTTCGGGCAGAGCCTCCGACCCTTCAGTCTATTCCAGTGGTTAATGAATTTCCCGACGTATTTCCAGATGAGCTTCCTGGTATTCCCCCAGAAAGGGAAATTGATTTTGCAATCGATCTATTACCAGGCACTCAGCCTATATCTATTCCTCTATATCGGATGGCTCCTGTTGAACTCAGAGAACTAAAGGAACAATTAAAGGATTTGCTAGACAAGAACTTTATCAGGCCGAGTACCTCACCATGGGGTGCGCCAGTTCTATTCGTGAGGAAGAAGGACGGCTCCCTCCGTATGTGTGTAGATTATCGGCAGCTGAATAAAGTCACTATCAAGAATAAGTACCCGCTTCCCAGAGTAGACGACCTGTTTGATCAGCTACAAGGAGAAAGGTATTTTTCAAAGATTGACTGAAGGTTAGGATATTATCAAGTCCGGCTTCGTGAAAGAGATATTCCAAAGACTGCCTTCAGGACCAGATATGACCACTTTGAATTTCTAGTCATGTCCTTCGGACTGACAAATGCCCCAGCAGTGTTCATGGACTTGTTCGTGATAGTATTTATCGATGATATTCTGGTGTATTCCCGCTCAGAGGCAGATCACCAGGATTATCTACGGACAGTGCTCCAAATTCCCAGAGATCGCCAGCTATATGCAAACTTTTCTAAATGTGAATTTTGGCTGAATTCAGTAGCCTTCTTGGGCCATATTATGTCAGATGCTGGTATACAAGTAGATACGCAGAAGATAAAGGCAGTGAAAACATGGCCTAGACCTACCATTCCGACCGAGGTACGTAGTTTCCTAAGGTTAGCTGGGTATTACAGAAGGTTAGTGGAAGGATTTTCCACTTTAGTAGCACCTTTAACCAAATTGACGCAGAAGGCAGCAAAATTCCATTGGACTAAAGCATGTGAGCATAGCTTTCAGGAACTGAAAGACAGATTGACATCAGCACCGGTGCTAGCATTGCCAGAAGGAACAGAGGGTTATGCAGTCTATTGTGACGCTTCGGGTATTGGGTTAGGATATGTTTTGGTGCAGCATGGCAAGGTGATTGCCTATGCTTCCAGGCAGCTGAGGAAGCATGAGAAAAACTACCCTATCTATGACCTGGAGTTAGCCACGGTGATTCATGCCTTGAAAATATGGATACACTACCTGTATGGCATCCATGTAGATATTTTCACTGATCACAAAAGCTTGCAGTATATTTTCACCCAAAAAGAGTTGAATCTGCGGCAGCGTCGCTGGTTGGAGTTGTTAAAGGATTATGATGTGAATATTTATATCTCCCAAGAAGGGCCAATGTTGTAGAAGATGCCCTTAGTTGCAAATCCATGGGAAGCCTGGCATATTTATAGCCCGAGCGGCAGGAATTGGCCTGAGAATTGCATCAGCTAGCCAGTTTAGCCGTTCATATAGTAGAGTCAGGAGACAATGGAGCGGTAATCCAGAATACTACAGTGTCATCATTGGTGGTGACAGTGAAAGAACGACAGTATGAAGATCCTAGCCTGGTTCATCTCAGGAATAGGGTCCAGCGAGGGGAAGTGACAGATTTCCAGGTAACCGAAGATGGAGTTTTGAGATATAGGGATCGCCTTTGCGTTCCAGACGTGGTAGGGCTTCGCCAGCAAATTATGGTCGAGGTACACTATGCCCGTTACTCTCTCCATCCAGGTTCGACAAAAATGTACCATGATGTAAAAGAGATTTACTGGTGGCCGGGAATGAAAAAGGGGATAGCAGAATTTGTAGCCCAATGTCCCAATTTCCACCAGGTGAAAGCTGAACATTAGAAACCAGGCAGACTGACATAGGATATAGCCGTGCCTTTATGGAAATCAGAGGCAGTTAATATGGATTTCGTAGTATGGTTACCTCGTACCTGACATAAATATGATTCTATTTGGGTAATTATTGACAGGTTGACCAAATCAGCTCTCTTTCTGCCAGTAAGGGCTACCTTTTAAGCCGAAGATTATGCTGAGCTGTATATTAGAGAAATAGTCCGATTGCATGGTGTTCCATTGTCAATTATCTCTGACTGAGGGGCGCAATTTACAACTAAATTTTGGAAGTCTTTTCAGAGGGGCCCGGAGACGCAGGTTAACCTGAGCACAACCTTCCATCCTCAGACAGATGGGCAGGCAGAACGTATAATCCAGATGCTCGGGGATATGTTACGGGCATGTGTGCTAGATTTTGGAGGCACCTGGGATGAACATCTACCGCTTATTGAATTTGCCTATAATAACAGTTATCATTCAACAATTCAGATGGCGCCTTATGAAGCGTTATATGGGCGGAAGTGCAGGTCTCCAGCTGGTTGGTTTGAGGTAGGAGAATCGGCATTGATTGGGCCAGATATTATTCATCAGTCAGAAGAGAAAGTAAAGCTTATCAGGGAACGTCTGCTGACGGCTCAGAGCCTCCAGAAATCTTATGCTGATATGCGATGGAGAAACCTAGAGTTTAATGTGGGTGACTAGGTATTCCTGAAGGTTTCACCAATAAGGGTGTGACGAGATTTGGTAAGAAAGGCAAGCTCATCCTGCGGTTTATTGGGCCTTATCAGATTCGCCGAAGGATAGGCCAGGTGGCTTATGAATTGGATTTACCTCCAGAATTAGAATTCGTTCACCTAGTTTTTCATGTATCAATGCTGAGGAAGTGAATAGGAGATCCCTCCCAGATTTTCTCAGTCAAAGATATCCAAATCACTGAGAAGTTAGCTTATGAAGAAGTTCCAGTAGCTATAATAGATCAGCAGATCCGTAGACTAAGAACTAAAGATTTTGCTTGCGTTAAAGTGTTATGGCGAAATAAGAACTGAGAGGAGATGACCTGGGAGGCAGAAGACGATATGAAAACCAGATATCCTCAGTTATTTCAAACTTAGTCAGATTGTGCAGCTAGAGGCATATTGTTGTTGTTGTTTCATAAGTTGCATTAAATACATGTATATGTGAGATGATTGACTTCAGTCTATTGTGAAGTGAACGCTATAGTATTGTGTGAAGTACCTGTATTGGACTTTTCTGTGTTTCAGGGTTTTTGGATAGTCCATATTACAGGGGAGACTCTACCAAAATTTTTCCAGAATAAGTAATTGCAAGGTTAAGGTTCTTGCAAGCAGAAGTTAACATTCGAGGATGAATGTTCTTAAGAGGGGGAGGATGTTACACCCTGTAAGTTTCTAACGTTTAGTCGGCCTATTCGTATGTTGCTTGAGAGTTTTAGAGTGTCATACGTACAAGGAAAGGGCCCGGGGAAAGGCCGAATGAGTGCAAAGTCGGGATTTCATGGGAGGAGGCCGAACCAAGTTGCCCAGAGGGGCAAAGTGGCACGGAGAAGCCCCCTCCGTGTTAACCAAAGTGGCACGGAGAAGAATTGGCGTGACCGACAGAGTGCCACGTTGCCTTGTCTGCCGCCTCAAGTATATAAAGGCCTCACACTTAGAAGTTAGATCATTTTCACATATTCACGGCCAAAATGGAGGGAAACCGAGGAAAACATTTGGAAATCATCCGATTACGCCGCTAAACGCCGTCCAAATCTAAATTAACTCCAGGTAGTGAAGTATAAGGCTGCAGAGAGCATCGCTGTAGAGTTATTTTCGTAAAATACGCCCGAAAAATCGTCATCCCGCCGAGCTTAAGTTGATGGAATTGTTTCAAACTAGTGTCAATACGATCACGTGCCTAAAGTAATTATTTCTCCCTTATAGATTCTCGAGAAATTATGAGTTTTTGATCGTCTTTTGATAAGTTGAAGTATAGTCAGTATATATATATATAAGTTATCATTTTCTTCAAATATAGTAATAAAGTAGCCCTATTCTTCCGTTAATATGATTACAGTTGAGAAGGGCAGTTTAACACGAGCCGAAACTCGCCAGTTGATCGGTAAACAGCTAACGAGGTATGTTAAGGTATTTTCTTTTGGCAAGTTAGTTTCTTCAGCATAGTAGTCCAGTATGAATCTCAGTAAAGCATGTCAGGAGTATGTTATCATGTCTAGTTGTTGTTGTCAGTTGAGACTCGTAAATTGTATTGTTTTGGTTGGATTATACCTGTATAGATTCCGTGACCACCCCAGGGTTAATAGCTTTGTCGCCGCCCGCAAGGGGCGAGATTACGTCGCTCTACGGAGCGGCATGCCGTCTGCAGGGGACGAAGATGGGGATCCAGATCCTCATATGCCGTGGTTGGCCTTATACGCACCCCCGCCGAGCGTTTACACCCAGGGTGTAGCTATCAGGAGTCCTACGGACTCAGACACAGCTACAGTCAGGGGCCGAGGGGGCCCAGTTGCAGACCCAGGGGATCGACAGGACGCTTATAGCTGGTAGTTGACTCAGTATGACCTGGATAGGGGTATATAGATTGAGGTGTACTCATTAGGGCTAATGAGGGCCTAGGTGGGTTGTTCTGTGCTGATTGTACCTTCCGGCTTATGGAGGCCAGGTAAGGTTTATGTTTGCTTTAGTTATTGATAGTTAGACAGTAAGACGCCTCGTTTGTCAGGTGTGACCCCTACCCTCCTTATTACAATTATGTTTAGCCTGATTTCACTACTTTAGTCATCTTTAGTCCATTTTCTTTACTTCAGTTATTATCAGTTCTATTTCCTTACTTTCAGTTATTTAATGTTACTACCTTACATATTCAGTACCTGTGGTACTGATGCCCTCTTCTGGGGCGCTGCATTACTTGCTTGCAGGTGCAGATAGACGAGGAGCAGGTCCCTCGTAGTTCCACTCAGCCGTACAGAGCCTTCAGCTCCCTTCTTCTGGAGCTTGTGTGATAGAGGTTAATTTCTTTTGTTTGTATAGTATGGGTAGGCCGGGGCCCTGTCCCGACCATCTTATTACTCCAAGAGGCTTGTAGATTGCGTTACTTCCCTATGGTTGGATGATATCGGCCGTGTGGGGCCCATATACGTTATAGATTATGTGTGTTGGGCATGTGGGGCCCTGTTTAGTTGTTGATTGGTGGCCTTGTCGGTCATAGTTTGGTTTAGCATCTGATTTTACTTTCCAGTTATAACTAGATATCACGGTGGCCTTGTCGGCCCGCATAGGACTCCCTACGATTGTTTGTCTCTGGTTAGCTATTTATTTTCACAGGTGGCTATAGGTTTTGTTGGTAGGGGGTTGTATTTATAGCCGCTACATAGCCCGTTGTTTCTTGATTCTAGAGCTAGAGTCAGCCCTGCACCAGAGGTGCTTAGGCTCAATCAGCTTAGCTGTTCAGGTTCTAGTAGGGCACCCGGTGCCAGTCATGCCTCCCAAGGTGGGGCGTGACAAGATGCATTTTTAATTATGTGATAAACCTAAATATAGTAGGAATTTGAGAATATAAATTTAAAGATACATGAAACATCAAATAAACATTTAAAAAAATTGAAAATCGCAAAAACAGAAAAGAGAAGGTTTACCTTGGTGGCAAGGAGTAAATTTGGGCAAAATCCCTAATTGAAAAGAATAATCTTTGTCCCTTATCCTCTATCGAGGTAATAATTTCTAAATTAAATTCAATTTTACAGTCAAGTTTTGTTTCATGGAATAAGATTGATAACCAAGTCTGATTGTCTTTCCTATGATAAATAATAAAATAATTATTATATTTATTATGAAAATGATTGATAAGCATTGGCCGGTATGCAATATCTCATTAATTCAAGGGAGAGATTCATGTTATTATCCTTATAAGAAAGTGTAGAATTATCATGAAACTGTTTTAAGCATCTAATTATTTTAATTCTAAGTACCTTAACAAAACTCAAAAGAAACACTTCTTTTTCTTAAATACATAATTATTGTTATGACTGTCCAAACTCTTAAAGGACACCAAATCATTTTGTGGTTGTAGTCTAGCAGAAACAGAAGGGTAGAAGAACATGAAACATTTGTATGTCAAAACTTTGCGTCTAATTTTCCTAAAATTCCAACAGAAGAGGTGTTACTAAAATTCTTCAAGTGTAAGAATATAATTTTTGTATATTTTGTTAATGATTAAACTAATCTTATAAATTGGCAACAAATTACCCAAAAGAAACTAAAAATCGCAAAAAGAGAAAAGAGAAGATTTACCTTGGTGGCGAGGAGTAAATTTGGGCAGAATCCCTAATCGAAAAGAATAATCCTTGTCCCTTATTCTCTATTGAGGTAATAATTTCTAAAATAAATTCAATGTTACAATCAAGTCTCATCTCATGGAATACGATTGATAACCATGTCTAACTGTCTTTCTGATGATAGACAATAAATAATTATTATATTTATTATGAAAATGGTTGGTAAGTATTGGCCAGTATATAATATCTCATTAATTTTCAAGGGAGAGACTCATGCTCTTATCATTATAAAAAAATGTAAAACTTATTATGAAATTACTTTAAGCATCTAATTATTCTAATTCTAAGTACCTTGACAAAAGAAACACTCCTTATTCTTAAATATATAATTATTGTTAGGACTGTCCATACTCTTAAAGGACTTCAACTCATTATGTGGTTGCAGTCTACCAGAAACAAAAGGGTGGAAGAGCCTAAAAATTTTGTATGCCAAATCTTCGCGTCTTATTTTCCTAAAATTCAAATATAAGAGGTGTTACTAAAATCCTTCAAGTGTCAGAATGTAATTTTTGTATATCTCGTGAAAGATTAAATGAATCTCATAAATAGGCAAAAAATAAACCAAAAGATGTATTTTTAATTATGTAATAAATATAAATATAACAGAAATTTGAGAACATAAATTTAAAGATACATGAAACATCAAATAAACATTAAAAAAAACTAAAAATCGCAAAAAGAGAAAAGAGAAGATTTACCTTGGTGGTGAGGAGTAAATTTGGGAAGAATCCCTAATCAATAAGCATAATCCTTGTCCCTTATCCTCTGTTGAGGTAATAATTCCGAAAATAAATTCAATATTGTAGCCAAGTTTCATTTCATAGAATAAGATTGATAACCAAGTCTGACTGTCTTTTCGATGATAGACAATAAAACAATTATTATATTTATTATGAAAGTGGTCGGTAAGCATTGACAGTATGCAATATCCCAATAATTTTCAAGGGAGAGACTCATGTTCTTATCCTTATAAGAAAGTGTAGAACTTATCATGAAACTGCTTTAAGCATCTAATTATTCTAATTATAAGTACCTTGACAAAACTCAAAAGAAACACTCCTTATTCAAAACTCCTAAAGGACACCAACTCAAAATACATAATTATTGTTAGGACTGTCCAAACTCCTAAAGGACACCAACTCATTTTGTGGTTGCAGTCTAGCAGAAACAGAAGGGTGGAGAACCTGAAACATTTGTATGTCAAAACTTTGCATCTTATTTTCCTAAAATTCCAACAGAAGAGGTGTAACTAAAATCCTTCAAGTGTAAGAATGTAATTTTTGTATATTTTGTTAATGATTAGACTAATTTCATAAATTGGAAACAAATTAACCAAAAGAAACCAAAAATCTCAAAAAGAGAAAAGAGAAGATTTATCTTGGTGGAAAAGAGTAAATTTGGGTAGAATCCCTAATCGAGAAGAATAATTCTTGTCCCTTATCCTCTTTTGAGGTAATAATTCCTAAAATAAGTTCAATGTTACAACCAAGTTTCATTTCATGGAATAAGATTGATAACCAAGTTTGACTATCTTTCCGATGATAGACAATAAATAATTGTTATATTTATTATTAAAGTAGTTGGTAAGTATTGACTAGTATATAATACCTCATTAATTTTCAAGGGAGAGACTCAAATTCTCATCCTTATAAAAAATGTAGAACTTATCATGAAACTATTTTAAGCATCTAATTATTCTAATTCTAAGTACCTTGACAAAACTCAAAAGAAACACTCCTTATTCTTAAATGCATAATTATTGTTAGGACTTTCCAAACTCCGAAAGGACTCCAACTCATTGTGTGGTTGTAGTCTAGTAGAAACAGAAGGGTGGAAGAACCTAAAACTTTTGTATGTCAAATCTTCGTGTCTTATTTTCCTAAAATTCGAACATAAAAAGGTGTTACTAAAATCCGTCAAGTGTAAGAATGTAATTTTTGTATATTTTTTAAAGATTAAATTAATCTCATAAATAGGCAACAAATTAACCAAAAGATGCATTTTTTAGTATGTTATTGTTATACCCCGTAGAATTCCCGGCACCTAGACGACCTATTCGCACGTTGGTTAAGCACATCTGAAGGCCATACGTGCTGTAGAAAGGCCCGGGAAAAAGATCGGACGAGAAACCCGTCGAACCATCGCGGGAGGAGCTGAGGCAGAGCCCCTCCGCGATGGCAGCATGTCACGGAGGTGAGGCCTCCGCGATGGCTCCGTGACATGTTGCCCAGGTTCAGGCTCAAGTATATAAGCCCCACTTCGGTTTAATTTTATTTTAAATCAAAGGAAATTCCAGAAAACAGAGGGCAAACGCAGAGAGAAAGGAGAAACGAAGAAATTATATAATTTTCGTCCGATTACGCTGCTAAACGCTGCCCAAACTCAAATTAATCCCAGATGCCGAGGTATTTAGCAGCAGAGAGCATTCCTACGGATTCAGTTTCATAAAATACGGCCGACGAATCGTCGAGCCACCGAGCTAAGGTAAGTGGAATTGCTCTAAATTAGTGTCTATGCGTTCCTAGCTGTGAAGTGAATATTTCTCCCTTCTGGACCTCTGAAAAATAGCGAGTTTCTGGTCGTCTTTCGATAAGCCTAAGTTTAGGCTATAAACTATATCGAAAGTGACGTTGCCTTTTGAAATAAAGTTGTATTTAGTATTGACTGATATGTTTATGAATGCAGTTGGGAGAAAACAGTTAAAGTACCGGCCGAGCTTCGTCCGACAGACGAATAGTTTAAGGATAAGGTATGTAAAGCTCGTTCCCTCGGCAAGTTAAGTAATATTGACACAGTATAGTAATTCACAGGCCAGTAGAATGTTCAGAAGTTAAGTATTGCGTTACTATACATGTTGATACGATATCAAAAGCCTCAAGTTGTAACTTGCGTGAAACTTACTAGTATGACATAGCTTCCGACTCAAGTGTTAGAAACTGCTCAGCATGCTCAGTATGTGATGTAATATGAACTGTTAAAATATTGTTGTATTCGGTTGAAACTCCGCAAAGCAATGCGGTATCCGTAAAGCACTTCAAAAACAGAATAGTAGGCTAAAATGAAGTTTAGAAAGCATGTTAGGGATAGGGAATCATGTTAATACAGAAACTCAGTAAACAACATAGTTTTCAGCAGAAACACTATCTTGTATAGCATTTGCCCCAGTACAGCCCGGCAGGAGACTATATTCATATTTATATATATTTACTTGCCTCAGCACGTATCAGATACGTACAAATTACTATCATTAGCTCAGCATGTAATATATACGATACCCCACCCCTATTAGCCTCAGCATGTGAGATACGCAGACAGCATTACTAGTTGAGACCGTTGTATTGTTTGGGGTTGGACTACCTAGCATCCATGACCGCCCCAGGGTTAATAGCTGTATCGACTCGTCCGCCAGAGGATGAGGATACGTCACTCTACGGAGTGGTATGCCGTCCCGCAAGGGGACGAAGATGGGATGCCAGTTTTCCCCATATTGTGCCTTGGTCGGCCCTTATACACCCCCGTTGAGCGGGTATGCCCGAGGTGTTGATTCAGGAGTCCTTCGGACTCAGGTACAGTTATAGTCAGGGGCTCAGCGAGCCCAAGTGCATACCCAGGGGACCGGCGGGATGCTTACATCCATTATAGGAGATGGGATGACCGGGGTAGGGGTGTAGATTCTGTGCTGGTTGTACCTCCCGGCTTATGGGGGCCGGGTAAGGTTTGTGTGTGCCATGTTACGCTATTTCATGTTATGCCATGTTACGTTAGACACGAGTAGATCAGCAGTAGAGGGATATGTCTCCAGGTATGACTCCTATTTCCTTCCAGTATAAATGAGAAAAGGTATGACTTACAGTATCAGGCTGTTAATCTAATTCTTCCTACTTCAGTTCATCAGTTACATTGTTGTTTTCAGATTTTGCTTTCAGTTATTGCTTTACATACTCAGTACCAGCGGTACTGACGCTCGGTGGGGTGCTGCATTACTTGCCTGCAGGTACTCATAGATGAGCAGGCGATACTACGTGATTCCTGTCAGCAATCGAGTATTCAGCTCCTGTCATCTGGAGTCTGAATTCCAGAGGTGTATTTCAGTTTCCTTGTTGTATAGTACGGGTAGGTCGGGGGCCCTGTCCCAATCATTTCTATTGCTATTCTTAGAGGCTTGCAGTTGGTATATGTTTTCCCTGTGGTCAGATGAGCCGGTCGTGTGAGGCCGTGCAGTTGTTTAGCTGTTAGTATTTCTGTTCTTTCATGTAGGCCGTGTGGGGCCATAGTTTGCCAGTAGTGGTGACCTTGCCGGTCATGTAAGCTTTCTAGTATTTCATGGTTGAGTTATAGATAACTAGACAGCATGGTGGCCTTGTCGGCCCGCATAGGTTTCCCGGAATTGATATGTTTCTGGTCAGCTGTTAGAACAGGTACAGAAGGCTATAGGCCAATGGGCCGGGGGCTGTGTTTACAGCCGTTATATAGCCCTTTGTTTTCAGAAATATGAGTTAGAGCCAGTCAGGCACCAGATGTGCCCAGGCTTAGCAGTCCAGCAGTTCAGATCCTAGCAGGGCACCAGGTGCCAGTCATACCCCCCTAGGCGGGGTGTGACAAACTTGGTATCAGAGCAGGTCATATCCCAGGGAGTCTGCAAGCCGTGCTAAGTAGAGTCTTGTCTATGGATGTGTTGTGCACCACATACTATAGGCAGGAGGCTGCGAGGCATGATATGATGGTTATCCTTCTTTCTCAGTCAGTCGTGCTTTAGAGCGGTACAGTATAGGGTTGAGTCCCTAAAAACTTACCGTATTCTTTGATTACAGATACAAAGGTAGATCAGCATTTCGCTATCACAGGCAGAAGATCAGAGATAGCAACAGAAGAGAACATCAGTCAGTTACATGATAACTATAGCAGCAGGAGGGGGTATCAGAGACCTCCCAGCGTGATACCTTTATTGGCATTATTCCCAGTATACGTTGATAACGTCAGAATAGGAAGTCAGAAGTATAGTGTACATATGAGTTGATTTACTTATTAGCTATATAAGATCTGATTATGATTACAGATAAGGTCAGACCACCAGGTAAGTATAAGAAAGATAGAAAAATGCAGGAATCCCAAATACATCTTTTTGGATATGGTACAGTTAAATGCTTTTATTTGTTGCAATAAGAAAAGGGCTATTCCCACCTCTTGGTTTTGATGCCAGTATAGTAAAGGGGCATAAGACTTGAGATGGGGTTGCCGAATCCAGCGGTAAGTAAAGATGGGCTGATTGATCCTAGTAAGTATTAGAAAGTGTAAAGAGCCCCTAAGATTACGTAAGTTGTGCAGACCCTTATGATAACAAACCAGTAAAGAAAGTAAGACTGTTAGCTTACCCGAAGTAGGGGTAACAGACTTGCTAGTGATGAATGCCTAATGATAGTCAAGTTTGAGTCAGAAAATGACCAAGTCCGCCATATATGCTAACAGATAGCAAGACATACCTGTGAGATTATAGTTATGATCTAGTTGTGACATCGAAAGATATAGAGGTCACGTGAATCAGATGGGCTTGAGTATACGCCCGAAGAAGTATAGGCCGAGGCTTGATCAGTAATCTCATTAGCAACGAAAGGCAGGTACCTCGAACCCCAGAGTTCAGCTTAAGCAAGATGAGAGGAAGAAACAGGAATGTCAGATCTTGTGGGGAAATTAGAATTGCCCCCGGATTGATAAAATATCGTATTAAGGATTAAGCCTCGGGCTGATAGTAAGATTGCGGTTCAGAATACCGCAGTATGCCCGCTATGGAGAAGTTAAGAAGTTACCGATACAGCAATTCTAATCTAGTGTAGCCTAGAGATAAGGCCCAGCAGGCAGTCATGGGCTCTCAATATATGCCTAGTAAGGCTACAAGATTTGAACGTCGACCCCACATCGCAAAAGTGGCGGAATTTCAAACAGCAGACAATAACTAAAGTGTTTATGTTTGTTACTTTCAGAATGGGGTGACAATACAATGAAATGAAAAGTCAGGGCAGGAGATATTATTAGGCCGTAGAAGCGGTGTATCATGTACGGGATGAGACTCAGCAGAGCATGTCAGAGATTATGTATTACCGCAGAATTCAGTACATATTGTACGTAACTAGCGATGTATATATATATATATACAGATAATAGGTATGATGTGAGTAGCTGCCTAAGGGCTACAATCACAGATGCTGATTAGTAATAGAAAGCTTGTACAAACTGAATTGCAGGATTCCCTTGCAAAAAAAAAGAGAAAAAAAAAGCAGAAGAAGAAAGGGGGAGAGGAAAGAAAGAAAAGAAGAAGGGAAAGGACCGATTAAGTGTGAATTACGTATGAAGTCATAGAAACTATCTCAGTTCTCCGTTATTAAGTTAATAGACTTATGTGTTGTTGCCAGATCTAGGCTCTAGGAGATTACCAGAGTTAATGGCCTAAAACAGATGGCTAAATGATAAGGGCGCAATTAGACGGTCTACCGACCAGCTGGCGCCTGCATTAGCAGGGAGGCATCCCTGAAGATCGGTAACAGTAGTGCATGTGCCAGAACTAGGATTAGAGACCGAGTAGGCAGATTTCAGAGATTAGCAATACCAGAATTGTTCTAGCATGTTAAGTGGTCATACGTCGTTTTTCCAGCCTTGTGGGTGACAGTCGGCCTTAGTCAACCTAGCAGTTGTTATGTAGAACACCCCATAAGTCAGCCGGCTGTCCCAGTCAGAATACCCGTGGGTACCCCAAGGAAGGGTCCACATCAGTAGTCAGTGACAGACTAGTACTTCAGCTGGGTTTCGTAAGATATTCAGATACAGAGCCCTAGCGGAAGGCCAGTAGTTGCAGAATAGCCTATAAGACCGAGAATTCCCCAGAACAGCAGTATAGATCCAAGTGGATACACACAAGGCGTAAGGGATTGATAGTACCCTACTAGAACAATGTTTATTAGGACCAGGGGATCAGTAGACTCCCCGTGAAGATCCAGAGATTGATCGCCTGGAAGTAAGTTTGATTAAGCCCAGCCTTATAGTGGTTCAAGCAAATAACAAAGCAATTAGATGCCCACGAGTTTGCAGTTATGCATGGATTACAAGTACTCAAATAGAACAGTTAGAGCATTGCTAGACTACTGCCACATTCGGGTCATTCAACCCGACTATTCAGTCATTTAAGGTTATGCAGCCAGATCATTAGAGGTCATGGTCAATATCAGGACCCCCTGATCAGATATGGGCACATGGTGTGCAGATAATCGTTCAAGGTTACCTTAGCAACAAGCAGCTTTAGCATGCGGCCAGAAGGCCAGATAAGCTCTAGTTATACCGGTAGACTACTTGTCGGATTCTCCGGTATAATAAACCAGTATGACCGTCAGTTATATGTCGAATTTTGTAAATGTGAATTTTGGTTGAGTTTAGTAGCCTTTTTGGTCACATTGTGTCGGAGGCTGGTGTACAGATAGATACACAGAAAATTGAAGTAGTGAAAACATAGCCTAGACCTACCACTCCGATCGAAGTACGCAGTCCCTGCGGTTAGCCGGGTACTGCAGAGGGTTTGTGGAAGGATTTTCCACCTTAGCAGCACCTCTGGCTAAGTTGACACAGAAGGCAGCAAAAGTTCCAGTAGACTGAGGCGTGTGAGAAGAACCTCCAAGAGTTAACAGCCAGGTTAACCTCAGCCCCAGTGTTAGCATCGCCAGAAGGTACAGAGGGTTGGTGCAGCATGGTAAAGTAACAGTTTATGCTTTCAGGCAATTGAAGAAACGTGAAAAGAATTGTCTTACCCATGACCTGGAGGTAGTTGCAGTAGTTTATGCTTGAAAAAGCAAGAATTTTGTGTCACCCGGGAAGGGCTAATATGGTAGTAGATGCCCTTAGCCGTAGATCTATGGGGAGTTGGCATACTTGCCGCCCGAACAGCGGGAATAGATCCGAGAATTTCACTAGTTAGCCGGTTTAGCCGTTCACATAGTAGAAATAAAGGATAACAGAACGATAATAAAGAATGTCGCAGTGTTGTCGTTAGTGGTGAAAGTAAAGGAACGACAGTATGGAGACCCTAGCCGGGTTCAACTTAAGCACGAGGTTCAGTAAGGAGAGGTGACATATTTTTAGATACCCGGGGATGAAGTGTGGCGATATAAAGGCCGCATTTGTGCTCCAGATATTTCTGGGCATCGCCAGCAGTTTATGAGCGAGGCGCATTACGCCCGCTATTCTCTTCATCCCGATACGACAAAGAGGTACCATGACATTAAAAAGAACTACTGGTAGCCCAGTGTCCTAACTGCCAACAGGCGAAAGCAGAACATCAGAAACCAGGTGGGTTTGACCCAGGACACAGCTGTGCCTCTCCGGAAATGAGAAGCGGTGAATATGAATTTTGTAGCAAGATTACCCTGTACTAAACACAGACATGACTCTATATGAGTGATAAGTGACAGATTGACAAAAATCAGCTCATTTCTTGCCAGTAAGAACTACTTTCTCGGTCGAAGATTATGCTGAGTTGCATATCAGAAAGATAGTCAGATTACATGGAATACCAGTATCCATTATTTCAGATAGAGGAGCACAATTCACAGCTAGATTCTGGCAGTCATTTCAGAAGGGTTTGGGAACGCAGATTAATTTAAGCACAGTGTTCTATCCTTAGACAGATGAGCAGGCTGAGCGCACAATTCAGACGCTCGAAGACATGTTGCGAGCGTGTGTGCTAGATTTCAGTAATAGCCAAAATGAGCATTTACCATTAATTGAATTTGCCTCCAGAATTAGAATCCATTCATCCGGTCTTCTATGTAACTATGCTGAGGAAATGCATAGGATACCCGTCCAGAGCAGTCCCAGTCCAGAATAGCCAGGTTACAAAAAGCTGGCCTATGAAGAGGCTCCAATAACTATCTTAAACAGACAGATTCACAGATTAAGGACTAAAGATATTGCGTCTATCAAGGTATTGAGACGTAACAGGAACTAAGAGGAGATGACTTGAGAAGCGGAGGAAGATATAAGGACCAGATATCCTCACCTATTTCAGGCCTAGTCAGGCGACAGGTATGTCCATATTATTACTTATGCAGTATCTTATGGTTGTATGACTGTAAATGATAAAGAAAGATTGATATCTAGTTATCCAGTGAATCCTAGAATATTATGCGCAGTGCCTGTGTTGGACTTTTCTGCATTTCAGGTTTTTGCTATAGTCCATGTTACAGGGGAAACTCTACCGAAAGTTTTCCAGAAAGTAAACAAGTAGTCCTCTAGATAACAGTGTACATTCGAGGACGAATGTTCTTAAGGGGGGGAGAATGTTATAACCCATAGAATTCCCGGCACCTAGACGACCTATTCGCACGTTGGTTAAGCACATCTGAAGGCCATACGTGCTGTAGAAAGGCCCGGGAAAAAGATCGGACGAGAAACCCGTCGAACCATCGCGGGAGGAGCTGAGGCAGAGCCCCTCCGCGATGGCAGCGTGTCACGGAGGTGAGGCCTCCGCGATGGCTCCGTGACACGTTGCCCAGGTTCAGGCTCAAGTATATAAGCCCCACTTCGGTTTAATTTTATTTTAAATCAAAGGAAATTCCAGAAAACAGAGGGAAAACGCAGAGAGAAAGGAGAAACGAAGAAATTATATAATTTTCATTCGATTACGCTGCTAAACGCTGCCCAAACTCAAATTAATCCCAGATACCGAGGTATTTAGCAGCAGAGAACATTCCTACGGATTCAGTTTCGTAAAATACGGCCGACGAATCGTCGAGCCACCGAGCTAAGGTAAGTGGAATTGCTCTAAATTAGTGTCTATGCGTTCCTAGCTGTGAAGTGAATATTTCTCCCTTCTGGACCTCTGAAAAATAGCGAGTTTCTGGCCGTCTTTCTATAAGCCTAAGTTTAGGCTATAAACTATATCGAAAGTGACGTTGCCTTTTGAAATAAAGTTGTATTTAGTATTGACTGATATGTTTATGAATGCAGTTGGGAGAAAACAATTAAAGTACCGGCCGAGCTTCGTCCGACAGACGAATAGTTCAAGGATAAGGTATGTAAAGCTCGTTCCCTCGGCAAGTTAAGTAATATTGACACAGTATAGTAATTCACAGGCCAGTAGAATGTTCAGAAGTTAAGTATTGCGTTACTGTACATGTTGATACGATATCAGAAGCCTCAAGTTGTAACTTGCGTGAAACTTACTAGTATGACATAGCTTCCGACTCAAGTGTTAGAAAGTGCTCAGCATGCTCAGTATGTGATGTAATATGAACTGTTAAAATATTGTTGTATTCGGTTGAAACTCCGCAAAGCAATGCGGTATCCGTAAAGCACTTCAGAAACAGAATAGTAGGCTAAAATGAAGTTTAGAAAGCATGTTAGGGATAGGGAATCATGTTAATACAGAAACTCAGTAAACAGCATAGTTTTCAGCAGAAACACTATCTTGTATAGCATTTGCCCCAGTACAGCCCGGCAGGAGACTATATTCATATTTATATATATTTACTTGCCTCAGCACGTATCAGATATGTACAGATTACTATCATTAGCTCAGCATGTAATATATACGATACCCCACCCCTATTAGCCTCAGCATGTGAGATACGCAGACAGCATTACTAGTTGAGACCGTTGTATTGTTTGGGGTTGGACTACCTAGCATCCATGACCGCCCCAGGGTTAATAGCTGTATCGACTCATCCGCCAGAGGATGAGGATACGTCACTCTACGGAGTGGTATGCCGTCCCGCAAGGGGACGAAGATGGGATGCCAGTTTTCCCCATATTGTGCCTTGGTCGGCCCTTATACACCCCCGTCGAGCGGGTACGCCCGGGGTGTTGATTCAGGAGTTCTTCGGACTCAGGTACAGTTATAGTCAGGGGCTCAGCGAGCCCAAGTACATACCCAGGGGATCGGCGGGATGCTTACAGCCATTATAGGAGATGGGATGACCGGGGTAGGGGTGTAGATTCTGTGCTGGTTGTACCTCCCGGCTTATGGGGGCCGGGTAAGGTTTGTGTGTGCCATGTTATGCTATTTCATGTTATGCCATGTTACGTTAGACACGAGTAGATCAGCAGTAGAGGGATATATCTCCAGGTATGACTCCTATTTCCTTCCAGTATAAATGAGAAAAGGTATGACTTACAGTATCAGGCAGTTAATCTAATTCTTCCTACTTCAGTTCATCAGTTACATTGTTGTTTTTAGATTTTGCTTTCAGTTATTGCTTTACATACTCAGTACCAGCGGTACTGACGCCCGGTGGGGTGCTGCATTACTTGCCTGCAGGTACTCATAGACGAGCAGGCGATACTACGTGATTCCTGTCAGCGATCGAGTATTCAGCTCCTGTCATCCGGAGTCTGAATTCCAGAGGTGTATTTCAGTTTCCTTGTTGTATAGTACGGGTAGGTCGGGGGCCCTGTCCTGATCATTTCTATTGCTATTCTTAGAGGCTTGCAGTCGGTATATGTTTTCCCTGTGGTCAGATGAGCCGGTCGTGTGAGGCCGTGCAGTTGTTTAGCTGTTAGTATTTCTGTTCTTTCATGTTGGCCGTGTGGGGCCATAGTTTGCCAGTAGTGGTGACCTTGCCGGTCACGTAAGCTTTCTAGTATTTCATGGTTGAGTTATAGATAACTAGACAGCATGGTGGCCTTGTCGGCCCGCATAGGTTTTCCGGAATTGATATATTTCTGGTCAGCTGTTAGAACAGGTACAGAAGGCTATAGGCCAATGGGCCGGGGGCTGTGTTTACAGCCGTTATATAGCCCTTTGTTTCCAGAAATATGAGTTAGAGCCAGCCAGGCACCAGATGTGCCCAGGCTTAGCAGTCCAGCAGTTCAGATCCTAGCAGGGCACCAGGTGCCAGTCATACCCCCCGAGGCGGGGTGTGACAGTTATAAACCCAAATCAGCTAGGAATTCGAGAATATAAATTTAAAGATACATGGAACATCAACTAACATTAAAAAAAAACTAAAAATCGTAAAAAGAGAAAATAGAAGATTTACCTTGGTGGCGAGGAGTAAATTTGGGCAGAATCCCTAATCGAGAAGAATAATCCTTGTCCCTTATCCTCTGTTGAGGTAGTAATTCCTAAAATAAATTCAATATTATATCCAAGTTTCCTTTTAACTTCTTTCTACTGCACTATATATTCCTCTATTGACGTAAAATAAATTGGAAGAAGATACATGAAACATCAACTAAACATGTAAGAAAAGCTAAAAATCACAAAAAGATAAAAGAGAAGATTTACCTCGATGGAGAGGAGTAAATTTGGACAGAATTCCTAATCGAGAAGAATAATCCTTGTCCCTTATCCTTTGTTGAGGTAGTGATCCCTAAAATAAACTCAGTGTTACAACTAAGTTTGTTTCAACTTCTTTCTACTGCACTAATATTCCTCTATTGATATAAAAGGGATTGGAAGAAATTTTTTTTGATCAACAATCCCCAAGAATTTGATGTATCAACTTATCTCTCACTCTTTTTAAGTTGAGAGAGGGAAAGGCGCGGAAGAAGATGCGGAGAGGGAGGAAAAGAAAGAGGGGAGGAAACAAGTACTTTTGGCAGAAGTTATTAGAGGAAGAGATGTCAATTATCAATATGAATAAACATAGTTGTTGGGTTTTCTTTTCTTTAAATTTTAATGAACAGGAAGGAGAAGAAAGGAGAAAATACAGGAAAAAAGATAAATGAGATTCCTAGACTGTGAGGTATGATACTTAGGCAGGCCTAAGTCCCTCCATTATATAGATATATAGATTTTATTTCAAAATAAGTGGTATATTACATAATCAGGAAGACATTAATGTTCTTTCAATTTTACCCTTATTTAAATGGAGATGGTTTTACATAACCAAAAAAAATACTAAAGAGTTAAATCTTTTTCAAGATATTTATTAAAGGTAAATGGGTATAAATACATTTTACTTTCTAGAAATGAGCAGTTTTCTTAAGGAGTGTGCCCAAACTAGAAGCACCACTTATTTTAAAACGGAGGGACTACTAATTTTTCGGCAAAACACATAGATGGCCTACTTGTCTAAATATTTCATCTAGCCACATGAACTCACCTATAATTATTTGAATACTTTACCTTCATTAAAATTGTATCTTTTAAACACAAAGTTGATAATTGTAAACCATAACCAATGCGTGAATTTCAGAGTAAATTTCACTGGTAATCATTCAACTTTGTTTTTATCACACAAAAGTTATTTTTTTATTTTTTGTTAAATAAAAGTCATTCAAATTTATGGATTATTACAAAAAAATTACTTTCCTATTTTATACCACATAAAAGTCATCTAACTTTAGTTTTACCACACAAAAGTCATTTTTTCTATTTTTTGTCATATAATATCGTTAATTTTGTCCAAGTTAATTAAGAAATAAATTTCACCTGAATTTCAATATTTTGTACCGAAAACATGATATGACAGTCCAAAATAGCAAGTTAGCTCAATAAATATATGAAATATAATGAATTATTTTAAGAGATCTTCCTTAAAGGGTTTATGAAAATCACGTTTACATTTTTATTTTGATTTTTTGTTATAATTTAAAGTCATTAATTATATCAAACTCGTAAATTTTGTATTTATCATTGAATTCTTTGATACACTAACAACAAATCTTTTGTTAACCAAAAATAGTGTTTATGATATTCAATAAACAAATATTAATATTAATAAGATCAAGATAGTTGAATTATATATATATTTTTTATATTAATGATGATGAGTTAAAATAATTCAAAGAAATCAAAACAAAGGAAATAAACGTAATATAATTGTAATGACCTCCCTGCCGTTATAACACCCCAACCACCTAAGAGCTGGTGAATTTAAAATTTTTGGAAAATGGGAATGAGGTCCCTAAAAAGCAAAGGGCATAAGATGAATAATTTCGAATGGGCTAAGTCACAATCGGTGGGCCCAGGCTGTCACGACCCGAGTTCACACCCTAGCTGTAACATGGGACAAGGAACCCCAAAAGGCTCCAAGTACCCATGGCATAATCATAGCATGCACTTAACATCAGACATGATTAACAACATAAATAAGCGGAAGCTAATATCAAGAATTTAATATAAACCATAAGGACAATTTAACAACACTTAGATACAACGCTGTATTAGTCTAGACAAGTATGAAAGCCTTCTACTAAACTGATGAGTTACTGGGACAAGCCCCCAGCTAACTCTCAAAGTCTAAAAAAAATGAAACGTAGTAAAAATAAGAACATAACCCACGTCCTTGGAAGATGAGGACTCACCACTAGCAGCTGGGAGAGAGAAGCGTATCTAGCCACGCGGTGGAACCTGAAGACCTGAATCTATATCATGAAACGATATAGCACAAGAGGCATGCAGTCAGTACTTGGAATGTACTGAGTATGGAGGAAGCGTAATCAACTAACTTATAAGCATGTACAAAAGGAAGTATATAAAAACACAATAATAGTAATGTAACTGAAATGAGATACGACAACCTTATATAAGATTCACATATTCATATCAACATAACCACATTATAATGACATACATCATCATAAGATCAACTGATGCGAAAAAGTAATAATCAGAAATAATACAGAGATACGATGCCGTGACTGATATTAAGAGGGTCCCTGACTGTCCAAGGAAAATTCTTGACTGTCAAAGGAAGCGTCCCTAACTATCAAAGGGAAACATTCTTACTAACGAGAATCGCCGACTGTCAAAGGGAGAAAATGCTCTGATATAGAGAGTCACTGACTAGCTAGGGATGTTAGTCCCAACCGACTAAGGAGAAACATGTACAACTAATAGCTAGGGATGTGAGTCCCGACTGACTAGGGAAATACTCTTGCTAACGAGAATCTCGACTGACTAGGGAAACATTCTTGATAACAAGAATCCCGACTGACTAGAAAAATATTTTTGCTAACGAGAATCCCGACTGACTAGGGAAACATTCTTGCTAACGAGAATCCCATAGATTCACATTGAGCATTATACTATCATGACATTCCAGACTCCGAATTCATCTCATTCAACATGTAGCATAAGGTCATGCATGATTAGTAGAATCCACTCATACTTTATCATAGATGCATGACTTAATATTTCAAAACATACCACAAGCTATTATTTATAAAATTTGTGAGAATTCGCTCCAAACAATGTGGTAAGCTTATTTCAAAAAAATCATCATTTTAAATCGACATGTGGGCATTACCCAAAGCTTCGTCACACTTGGATTTAATCAATTCATTTTGAAAATAATAACATAATCATGGGTAGTTGTAGAAACATTTTTTTCATCATCAACCTCATCATCATCTCACATTTATCATAAATCACTTCTTTTACAATCTTTTCATCCATGGGCGTTTTAGATTTCAAAAATTTGGAAAACAATTTTTTTAAGGAAAAACAATTTAGAATCCGCCCAAGCTTCATAATCCATCAATATAAATACAATCTAATCTTACCCAATTAATTAAATAAAAAACATGGTGATAATACATAATTTACTTTCAATTGCTCAAGCCCACAAATTGTAACTCCTCTCGACATAGTCATCAATGTCACAATCGGGTCATTAGGGATTAATCATACAATATTTCCACAATTCCATCATGTTCATGAATTACTACGATAATCAAATGAGAAATAAACAAATCCTATTCAACACTCAAGCCAATTTATGAAGGACATGCTACACTCTTGCATTCCCAACATATAATCCACATTTCAAAGCAACCCATTAATTTACATTCCAAATAAATTCATAATTTCAGAGGGTTTTAGCATTTAAGAAGAATATAAAAGAACATAGAAGAATTTTCTCATCATACAAGCCCTAGGTCACGCTTTTCTAGATTAACTGAAAATGGGTTTTTAATGAAAATATTTTGGGGCACAAGGTTGGAAGAATATCCTTTTTGAAGACCTGAATACCTGGTGGAAGAAGTCCCACACGAAATTTCCCCTTGAAGCTTTTGGTGATCACCTTGGTAAAACCCTTGAACTTGAGAGAGGGAAGGAAGAAAGGTTTGAGAGAGTATTTTGAGAGAATGATAGATTAGGCTTAGGAAAACCCTTAAAAATATGCAAGGTAGAACCCAAAATGATGTAGTTTAGAAGTTAAAAGCATAGGAGTTTATGAAAATGCCCCTAGAGAAAATTGAAAAAACTGCCCGAATTGGAGCCACGAATCACGTTACGAGTCGTCATCACCTCAAATGACTCGACGTCACGCCCGTTAGGTACATTGGAAAAATTACACAGATTCGGCATCCTTCAACCCATGACCAACATAACGAGTCGTTACTCGCCCTAACGACTCGTTAGACCCACTCGTCAAGTACACTGGAATCCCGACTAGGGAAACATTCTTGCTAATGTGAATCCCGACTGACTAGGGAAACATTCTTGCTAACGAGAATCCCATAGATTCACATTGCGCATTATACTATCATGACCTTCCAGACTCCGAATTCATCTCATTCAACATGTAGAATAAGGTCATGCATGATTAATAGATTCCACTCGTACTCTATCATAGATGCATGGCTTCATTTATTTCAAAATATACCTCAAGCTATCATTTATAAAATTTGGGAGAATTCTATCCATACAATGTGGTAAGATTATGTCACACCCCGCCTTGGGGGGTATGACTGGCACCTGGTGCCCTACTAGGACCTGAACTGCTGGACTGCTAAGCCTGGGCACATCTGGTGCCTGGCTGGCTCTAACTCACATTTCTGGAAACAAAGGGCTATATAACGGCTGTAAACACAGCCCTCGGCCCATTGGCCTATAGCCTCCTGTACCTGTACTAACAGCTGACCAGAAACATGTCAATATAGGGAAACCTATGCGGGCCGACAAGGCCACCATGCTGTCTAGTTATCTATAACTCAACCTTGAAGTACTGGATAGCTACGTGACCGGCAAGGTCACCACTACTGTCGAACTATGGCCCCACACGGCCAACATAAAAGAAACAGAAGTACTAACAGCTAACCACTGCACGGCCTCACACGACCGGCTCATCTGACCACAGGGAAACATATACGGACCGCAAGCCTCTAGGAATAGCAATAGAAATGATCGGGACAGGGCCCCGACCTACCCGTACTATACAACCAAAAGAAAATGAAATACACCTCTGGAATTCAGTCTCCGGATAACAGGAGCTGAATACTCGATCGCTGACAGGAATCACGTGGTATCGCTGGCTCGTCTACGAGTACCTGCAGGCAAGTAATGCAGCGCCCCACCGGGCATCAGTACCACTGGTACTGAGTATGTAAAGCTATAACTAAAAGATAAATCTGAGAACAACAATGTAACTGATGAAACTGAAGTAAGAAGGATCAGATTAACTGTCTGATAATGTAAGTCATACCTTCTCTTAATCATACTGGAAGGAGTAGGAGTCATACATGAGGATTTATCGTTCTACTGTCGATCTACTCGTATCTACTGTAACACAGTATAACATATCATAACATATATAGCACACACAAACCTTACCCGGCCCCCATAAGCCGGGAGGTACAACCAACACAGAATCTATACCCCTACCCCGGTCATCCCATCTCCTATAACCCCTGTAAGCATCCTGCCGGTCCCCTGGGTATGCACTTGGGCTCGCTGAGCCCCTGACTATAACTGTACTTGAGTCTGGAGGACTCCTGAATCAACACCCCGGGCATATCCGCTCGACGGGGGTGTATAAGGGCCGACCAAGGCACAATATGGGGAAAACTGGCATCCCATCTTCGTCCCCTGGGGGACGGCATGCCACTCCGTAGAGCGACGTATCCTCGTCCTCTGGCGGACGAGTCGATATAGCTATTAACCCTGGGGTGGTCATGGATGCTAGGTAATCCAACCCCAAACAATACAACGGTCTCAACTAGTAATACTGTCTGCGTATCTCACATGCTGAGGCTAATAGGGGTGAAGTATCGTATATATTACATGCTGAGCTAGTGATAGTAATCTGTACGTATTTAATACGTGCTGAGACTGGTAAATATGTATACATGAATATAGTCTCCTGCCGGACTGTACTGGGGCAAATGCTATACGAAATATAGTATTTCTGCTGCAACCTATGCTGTATACTGAGTTTCTGTATTAACGTGATTTACTAGTTCTAATATGCTTTCTAGCTTCACTTTAACTTATCGTTCTATTTCTGAGATGTCTTATAGATATTACACTGTTTTACTGGGTTTCAACTGAATACAATGATATCCTAACATTCTGTGTCACATCACATACTGAGCATGCTGTGCAGTTCTTAACGCTTATATTAGAATCTATATCGTGCTAGCAAGTCTCGCGCTGATCATAACCTGATGTTTCTAATATCGTACCAATGTTCGTAATAAACACCATACATGGCTTCTAAAAATTCTACTGGCGTTTAAATTACTGTACTGTACCAAGATTACTAACTTGCCGAGGAAACTAGCTTTACATACCTTATCCTTGAATTATTCGTCTGTCGGACGAGACTCGGCCGGTACTTCAACTATTTTCTCCCAACTACATTCATAAATATGTCAATTAATACTAAATACAGCTTTACTTTAAAAGGCAACGTCACTTTCGATATAGTTTATAGCCTAAACTTAGGCTTATCGAAAGACGGTTGAAAACTCGCTATTTTTCAGCGGTCCAGAAGGGAGAAATATTCACTTCACAGCTAGGAACACATAGACACTAATTTAGAGCAATTCCACTTACCTTAGCTCGGTGGCTCGACGATTCATCGGCCGTATTTCACGAAACTGAATCCGTAGGAATGCTCTCTACTGCTAAATACCTCAGTATATGGAGTTAATTTGCGTTTGGACAACATTTAGCAGCGTAATCGGTCGAAAATTATAATCCCTCCTTCGTTCCTTTTCTCCCTCTGCTGGTTTGCTCTGTTCTCTGAAGTTTAAAATATGTTTTTATCATTTAAAACCGAAGTGGGGCTTTATATACTTGGGCCTGGACAAGGCCAACGTGTCACGGAGCCAACGCGGAGGCCCCTCCTCCGTGACACGCTGCCATCGCGGAGGGGCTCTGCCTCGGCTCCTTCCGCGATGGTTCGACAGGTTTCTCGTCCGATCTTTTCCCGGGCCTTTCTCCAGCACGTATGGCCTTCAAATATGCTTAACCAACGTGCGAATAGGTCATTTAGGTACCGGGAATTCTACGGGGTATAACAGATTATTTCGGGAAAATAATCATTTTAAATCGAAATGTGGGCATTACCCAAAGCTTTGTCACACTTGGATCTAATCAATTCATTGTGGAAGTAACAACATAATCATGGGTAGTTGTAGAAACATGTTTTTCATCATCAACCTCATCATCATCTCACATTTATCATGAACCACTTCTTTTACGAACTTTTCATCCATGGGCGTTTTAGATTCAAAAATTTGGAAAGCAATTTTTGTAAGGAAAAACAATTTAGAATCCACCCAAGCTTCATAATCCATCAATATAAATACAATCTAATCATACCCAATCAACTACATCAAAAGCATGGTGATAATACATAATTTACTTTCAGTTGCTCAAGCCCACAAACCCCAAGTCCTCCCAACAGAGTCATCAATGTCACAATCGAGTCATTAGGGATTAATCATATAATATTTCCACAATTTCATCATGTTCAAGAATTACTTGATAATCAAATGAGCAATAAACAAATCCCATTCAACGCTCAAGCCAATTTATGAAGCACATGCTACACTCTTGCATTCCCAACATATAATCCACATTTCAAAGCAACCCATTAACTTACATTCCAAATAAATTCATAATTTCAGAGGATTTTAGAATTAAATAAGAATATAGAAGAATTTTCTCATCATACAAGCCCTAGGTCATGCTTTTCTAGATTAATTGAAAACGGGTTTTTAGTGAAAGCATTTTGGGGCACAAGGATGGAAGAATATCCTTGTTGAAGACCCACATACCTAGTAGAAGAAGTCCCACACGAAATTTCTCCTTGAAGCTTTTAGTGAACACCCTGGTAAAACCCTTGAACTTCAGAGAGCGAAGGAAGAAAGGTTTGAGAGAGTATTTTGAGAGAATGAGAGATTAGGCTTAGGAAAGCCCTTAAAAACATGCAAGGTAGTACCCAAAATGATGTAGTTTAGAAGTTAAAAGTGTAGGAGTTTACGAAAATTCCCCGAGAGAACTGGAAAAACTACCCGAACTGGAGCCACGACTCACGTGACCAGTCGTCAACACCTCAAATGACTCGTCGTTATGCTCGTTAAGTACACTGGAAAAATTACACAGATTCAGCGTCCTTCAACCCATGACCAACATAATGAGTCGTTACACGCCCCAATGACTCGTTAGACCCACTCGTCAAGTACACTGGAAAACTGCCTGAACTGGAGCCACGACTCACGTGACCAGTAGTCATCACCTCAAACGACTCTTCGTCATGCCCGTTAGGTACATTGGAAAAATTACACAGATTCAGCATCCTTCAACCCACGGCCAACATAACGAGTCATTACACGCCCCAACGACTCGTTAGACCCACTCGTCAAGTACACTGGAATTTCCTTCAAGGCCACAACTTTTCCCATCAAACGACTGACATGACGAGTCGTTGCCATACCTAACAACTTGTCACCTCCTTCCGTCATCCACATTGCTTAAGACTTAACCCGGGGACCCTATCCTCCACCCAAAGACAAACCTAACAAGTCGTTTCCAGGCAAGGCAACTCGTCAGGTCATCCGTGTCCACTGGGCTTTGCCATCCCTTTCTTACAGTTCCTCACGGGTCAGACCACGACCCGTTAGGTCTCTTAATGAGTCGTTCTATGACTCATTTTGAGGAAAATTTCTATTGAGCATCATCTAACTTCGCGGTTTGACCTCTAGGACTTCCGGGGTGTTACACAGGCATGCGTCTGCCGTTGCATGATTCTCTCTACCATACAAAACTGCTGCAACGCTAGTTGGTCTCGCTGCACCGAGCGGCGCGAATCTGAATTCCATAATTCTGTTCTGATCAGGATTTTAAAAACCCAGTCTCTAAAAAGGGGGCTTAATAAAAATACCCAAAAAAGGAAATAGACTTTTGGGAACAAAAAGAGGAGTGATGAAGTAAAGGTTCATCCTCCATGGCTAGGATTCTCTATAAGAACTCAGGAATCAGTGTAGGCATGCAATTGGAAAGGTATTAAAGATAGCTTGGTGCCCAGATAGGCTTTGTTTTACTCACTTTTATGTTAGACTTTGATTAGCTAACCATATACGTGCGTATAGTTGATGTACTTTTGATGGGTAGGACCGAAACTTGAAATAAATTATTAATGAATATTCAAATGGTATGATTATGAGGAGGAAGGAAATAGAATAGGGGTGGTGATATCCCCAAAATGTGAAAATCCATAGGGGAGAGATTGCAATAAAAATAGTCTATGCGTGGGGGGTGTAGGTGAGAGCGATTTGATTGTATGTAGAATGAACTTCGGCGTTGTTGTTGAATATATTTATATGTATATAAAGTTATATAATCATTCTTCCTGAATTGTAATCTTGAATAGATATATAAATTATTATTATAGGATGCAGTAATTGAACGTTTAAGGGTGGTCTATGATTATTACCAGACGCGATGTAAAACTCGCAAATTAGGAGAGTTAGATTTTACATAATAACCTGTGTGTTCTGTGAGTGATTACGTAATATTTGGGTTTGTGGATATTATCTGTGGTGATGATTGTGCTGTTCACAATTAATTGTTGAATAAACTTGCTATGGTGCTTCCCTAAAGTGGCGGACGATATAGTGTAGAGTATGAAATTGTGAAGAACGATATATGAGAAAACTAAGGGAAGAATTGTTTGAAGTACTGCCAAATAGACCACTACAGTGGGATGGAACTATTACAGCGAGACCATTGTGGCAACAGTAATGCCGCTACAGCGGAGCCCAATCTAACAAGTGGGCCAGGTTGCATTTCCTTGTGATGTTATGGATATAATTGATATCATGAATGTTTGGGTATGAAATTGGGTTTAGAACTATGTGTCTGTTTATAATCATTGATATATATATATATATATATATAACACTCTTTTTGGGTGTGATTTATTGTTTATTATGCTATGATGTGTCTCTCGAGATTGAAGGGTAAGTCAGTATTGATTGAATATGTGCATGGGATATTGTATAATATGGAAAGGTACATTGTTGATGTGATGGTGAATGTGAGGCCTGGGGCTGAAGGGAGAGAACTTGGATGAGTATATTAGTTCAATCAGATTCTGAATGAGGGTTGGAAATATGAGTGGCTCATGCCCGAGGTGAGCATCCGGACGAGCGGCATGACGTGGAGTATTCAACATCAACTTTCGTATTCTTTCTGCAGATGAAGCTGTGTCATTTTATCTTGTTAGTATTCTATTTAGAGCTCTTGTACCTGTCTAGACTAGATCTTAGGAGAGTCAAGGTTTTAGGAACTTTTGTTTATATTTCAAAATATTTGTTGATTCATGTCAATTAATGAGATTTTTGGGAATTTCATGAAATATTGAGAAAAGGGTTCTCCTATCGAGTAGAGTCGATGTAGGTGCCCGCACGACTCACCTATGTACTGTAACACCCCGGAAAGGGCTAAGAATAGACCCAGGAGTTTGAATTTTGAAACTGCAGAAAAACCTAGAATGTTGCACCAGTACGACTCGAGGTACGAATAGTGGTGAGGACCTATGACTCGTGACTCGAGTCGTGATGAATTTTGGGAGCCTGAGGTCATCTCACGGGTGATCCTATGAGTCATGGTGAAATTCTCAGTGGTGCCAGAGTGAGTCGTCATGAGTCAAGGAACGACTCGTAGGATGTAACAATGAGTCGTGATGAGGAGTCGTGGTTAAGTTGTGCTTAGTGTGGGTGGATGGTACCACGACTGACGGTACGACCTATAGGATGGTACTAGGAGTCATGGTATGCGAGTCTTGGCCAGATTCATAAGATTGAAAAGTGGTGATGTGACCATGAGTAGTGACTTCGTGATACGACTCGTGGTCTGGGCCAGATCTATTTTTCAGAGAAATTTCATTAAGGGAAAATTCATCTTTTCTACGCTTTTGGACCCTAAACCACGTCGTTTTTAGGTCGAGACAGGGTCTTTTAAGGAGGAAAAACTCATGCTAAGTCTCATTTGGCATTTGCAAGAACTAGAGAAGGGAGTAGGAGGAGATTCAAGGGTTCTTCTTCAATTCTTCAAGTTTCCACCTAGGGTTTTTCAAGGAAGTTAGAAAGCAAGTAATTCCAGGTATGTGGGGTTTTGAATGGGTAGTTTAGTCCCTACCCATGCCCAATTTCTCCCTAATTCTATGTTTGAAGTTACCAACACTTTATGGGTCTTTATCAAATTGTATGATTCCTTAAAATTTGAAATAAGCTTGTTATAGTATACCTAACTTATGAATTTCGAGCTATTTGGGCTAATTTTACTTATGTACTCAATATTTTTATGATTTAACCCCTAAAAGTTTAGATGCCAAATTATGAGGAATTGTTTTGTAAAGTTCATGGTCATAATGACTCCGCAAGCATAATATGAATGTTATCTTAAATTTAAAGAATGTCTTCAAGTATTCAACTACCCATGTTATTATGATCATGTTTCCTATAAATTTAAGCATTTCATGTATGATTGAAACTATGAGCAATGCCCACATGTCACTTATGATTTATGAACTATGATTTTGGCCGATTCATGGGCTCAATGCCATGGCTAGTATTATGAATTCTCAAGCATGATATAATTCGCAAGATTTAACTAGCCATGCATATTATGTATAAATTTCTATGAGGACGTTGAATGTTTTGGGAGTAGTATTTAACACCAAGTAGGTTCAGGGCCCAAGTTATGCCCCGAATCTCAAAACTACGTGCGACTATAGGTTATGTTTGGGACCTCCTCAGTGACTGTCCCCTATGCCCTACAGGGCCTTCATGAGTGAGATCACGCCTTTCATGGTTCATACCCTGGGCAAGGTATGGACGACCTCCCAACTAGGTTTATAGGTCGGGCTCCATGTGTGCTCATATGGGGTATGTCGATTGTAGAAATCTCTCATTGTTCCTCATGGTTTTCATGCATGTATTATTATGTTCTTTTGGCTCAAGTTATGTTTTATGAAATGTTTTCCCACATGTTATGACTATGACAGGTTTACGAATATTTTTGAAAATCATGACCCTTACGATATATTTACGATTTCAGTCTTATGATCATGATGTCCCAACTCCTATAACTTTTATGTTTTAAGTATTACTTCACATGCCTTACATACTCAGTACCTTCCAAGTACTGACCCACATATTTTTAAGATCCGGTTCATAGGTTTAGCATCGTCCCTAGATTGCCCTCAGAGTTCTACTCTCAGCTCTCTGTGGTGAGTCCTCATGATTCAAGGGATTCATGTTTGTACCTTGTTTATCTTTTGTTTTAAGAATGTTGGGGTTAGTTGGGGTCTTGTCCCTTCAACCCGTCTGTTATGATTAGAGGCTTTCAGACCTATTTGTAGTACTTCAACCATTTATGTTTGGATCGTGTAACGTTGTTTCTAATATCTCATGTTATGATTTTCAGTTAGTTCATGATTTTTAAGTTAAGTCTTCCACCTTATGTGTATGAATTAGATATATGACAGGCCATTGGTTGATTTGGAGTCTTTCAGGGCTCCTGGTCCCGTGTCTACGATCCAAGTGTACTCCCAGGTTGTGAAAAACTTGGTATCAGAGCAATAGGTTCAGATGTGTCCTAGGGAGTCTGAAAGCCGCGTTAGGTAGAGTATTTTTCATGGGTGTGAAGTGCGCCACGCCTACTACGAAGAGGCTACTAAACATTTTAGGAAATGTTCCCTCCTTTCATGATCTATGTTGTGCAGTGAAAATCTCTCCATCCTTCTAATTCGTGCTATTCGCGATTGCAGAAAATTATAGCTCCCAGAAGGATAAATGGAATGAGGAACATAAATGATGAGAGCCACGAGGGTGGGCATGATAATGGGCGTCAGCAAGCCCCAGGCACCAGAGCCAGCTGCCCACACTGAGTTTCGGGTGGCTATTCAATTGTTGGCGCAGGCCTTGACCGCTCAAGTCAACCAATAGGCTGTTGCACATGTTCCACAGAATGATAATGTAGCGGCATCGCAGATCAGGGACTTTTTAAGGATGAACCATCCCGAGTTCACAGGGGAAAAGGTGGACGAGGATCCACACGAGTTCATTGAAGGGATATTGAAGGTCACTCAGGTGATAAGGGTGACGAATGAGGAGTGCGTTAACTTGGACTCTTATCAGCTGAAGGAGGTCACTTATATTTGGTTCAAGCAATGGAAGGACAACAGGGAAGCGGGAGCGGGCCCTATCAGCTGGGATGAGTTCCACCTGGCCTTTCTCAACAGGTTCTTTCCTTGGGAGATGAGGGAATTAAAGGAAACCGAGTTCGTTAACCTCAAATAGGGAAAGATGACAGTGCTATAATATTCACTTGAGTTCACTCGCCTATCAAAGTATGCCCCAGAGTTAGTGATGAATCAGAGGGCGCGGGTGAGCAGATTCATAAAGGAAGTAGTCGAGTATCTGTACAAGGACTGCAGAATAGCCATGCTTCATTAGTATATGGACTACCCACGGATAGTCCTCTATGCCCAGGAGACGGAGGCAGCTCATATAAGGTAGAGAGAGAGGCCAAGAGGGATAGAACTGATAGCCACATGTTATCCCAGCCGAGGCCAGGGGGTGGGCCTCACCAGCAATCCTAGCATAGGTCCATTACATCAGCACCATCTTTAGCCAATACCCCTTCCAGGCCTCGAGACGATCAGAGGAGCAGGGCCTCAGGTTTGACGGGTCAGAATAGCATGTGCATAGAGCGCACTTTTCCATCTTGTGCTAACTGTGGCAAGAATCACCCAGGGAAATGTTTGGTGGGCTCAGATGCTTGTTTTGGGTGTGGAAAACCTAGAGACAGACTCAGGGATTGCCCCACAACTAGGTCAGGGGGTGGTGGAGCCCGTACTTATGCAGCTAGTTCAGCAGTTCCAGTGGCACGTCCTACTCAAAAGGGTACTTCGACTGGTCCAGCTGGCGGTCAGCGCCAGAACCGGTTCTATGTACTTGGCTCTCGACAGGAGCAGGAGACTTCTCCTGATGTGGATACGGGTATGTTGCGATTCTTTTATATTGGTGCTTATGCTTTGTTAGATCCGAGAGCTACACTTTCTTTTGTGACACCTTACATTTCTAGTCATTTTGGAGTCAGTCCTGAAATTTTATCAGAACCATTTTTTGTATCTACTCTGTTTGGTGATTCGGTCGTAGGAAGGCGAGTATATAGAGGTTTCCCCATTATGGTATTGCATAAGGTTACCTCTACAGACTTAGTAGAATTTGCTATGACTAATTTTGACATCATTTTGGGCATGGATTGATTGTTTGCATGTTATGCTTTTGTTAACTGTAGAACTCAAGCGGTGGAGTTTCGATTTCCAGGTGAACCAGTTTTAGAATGGAGGGGTGGTTCAGCGGTACCTGTAGATCGCCTTATCTCCTATCTCAAGGCCAGGAAAATGATTTACATGGGTTGTGTTTACAATTGGTTAGGGTTAAGAATGTCATGTCCGAGACCCTAACCATTCAGTCAGTCCCTATGGTATGTGAATATCCCGAGGTATTTCTAGATGACCTACCAGGTGTTCCTCCCGAGAGGGAGGTTGATTTTGAGATTGATCTTTTACCTGACATGCAACACATATCAATTTCTCCCTACCGAATGGCCCCAATCGAGCTAAAAGAGTTAAAGGAGAAGTTGAAGGATTTGCTGGATAAGGGTTTCATTAGACCGAGTAAGTCCACATGGGGTGCCCCAGTGTTGTTCGTCCGGAAGAAAGATGGTTCTCTTTGATGTGTATTGACCATAGGTAGTTGAACAAGGTCACCATCAAGAATAGATACCTTTACCCAGGATTGATGACCTATTCGATCAGCTTTAGGGTGCCAAATATTTCTCCAAGATAGATCTCAGGTCCGGGTATCACCAGCTCAGGGTTCAGGAGAGCGACATCCCAAAGACTGCTTTCAGAACCCAGTATGGCCATTATGAATTCATTGTTATGTCTTTTGGACTAACCAACACCCCTGCAGCTTTTATGGATCTAATGAACAGGGTATTCGAGGCATATATGGACATGTTCGTGATCGTGTTCATTGACGACATATTAATATACTCCATGAGTGAGGAGGAGCATGCCAAACATCTAAGGGTAGCACTTCAGACCCTCAAGGATAACCAGCTATACGCCAAGTTCAGCAAATGTGAGTTCTGGCTGAAATCAGTTGCATTCTTGGGACATGTAGTGTTAAGCAAAGGTATAAGGGTGGACTCCCAAAAAATAGAGGCAGTAAAGAACTGACCTGGACCAGTAAACCCTTTGGAGATCAGGAGATTTTTGGGCTTAGCAGGTTACTATTGGAGGTTCGTGGAAGGTTTCTCATCCATTATTTCCCCACTTACTAGATTGACTCAGAAAAATGTGAAGTTTCACTGGTCGGAGGCTTGTGAGAAGAGCTTCCAGGAATTGAAGGCCAGACTCACTTCAGCACCGATGTTGACTTTATCGGAGGGTACCGATGGCTTCGTGGTATATTGTGATGCTTCGAGAATTGGACTGGGATATGTATTGATGCAGTATAGGAAGGTCATAGCATATGCTTCTAGACAGCTGAAAATTCACGAGAAAATTACCCAACCCATGATCTTGAGTTGGCCGCAGTGGTATTTTCTTTGAAGATATGGAGACACTACTAGTATGGGGTTCATGTAGATGTATTCACGGACCACAAGAGCTTACAATATGTGTTCACATAGAAGGAACTAAATCTTTGGCAATGGAGGTGGTTGGAGCTACTTAAGGACTATAACATGAGTGTCCTTTACCACCCGGGTAAGGCCAATGTGGTTAGAAGATGCCCTTAGTAGACTTTCTATGGAAAGTGTGTCACATGTGAGTGACGGCAGGAAGGAGCTGTTAAAGGAGGTACATCAACTTGGACGGTTGGGAGTTAGATTAGTTGGTTCGACCGATAGTGGGGTAGTAGTTCAGAACGGGTTAGAGTCGCCTTGGTAACAGAGGTGAATGCTAAACAAGATGAAGATCCAATATTGTTAAAGTTGAAAGAAGCTGTCCAAAATCAAAAGGCAGAAGTCTACTCCAAAGGGTGAGATGGTGTGCTTCGGTACCAGGGTCGCTTATGTGTTCCGAAAATGGGAGATTTGAGGAGTTGAATATTGCAGAGGCTCATAGATCCAGATATTTTATCCATCCAGGTGCCACCAAAATGTATCATGCCTTGCGGGAAATCTATTGGTGGAATGGCATGAAGAGGGATATTGCAGAATTTGTAGCCAAGTGCCTGAATTGTCAACAAGTGAAAGTTAAGCATCAGAGATTGGGGGGTGTACTCCAAGAAATCAGCATTCCTACTTGGAAGTGTGAAGAAATCAATATGGACTTTGTAACAGGTTTACCCCGCACTCGTAGACAGTATGACACCATTTGGGTTGTAGTTGACAGGTTGACCAAGGTTGCTCATTTCCTACCAGTCAAAACCACCGATTCAGCAGAAGATTATGCTAAGTTATACATCCGAGAGTTGGTTAGATTGCATGGAGTGCCCTTTTCCATCATATCAGATAGAGGTACTCAGTTCATCTCTCAGTTCTGGAGATCTTTTCAAAAAGGACTTGGCACCCAGGTCAAGCTTAGCACGACATTTCATCCGCAAACAGATGGTTAGGCGGAGCGGACTATCCAGACTCTTGAGGACATGTTGAGAGCTTGTGTCATTGACTTCAAGGGTAGTTGGGACAAGCATTTTCCTCTTATTGAGTTTGCCTACAACAATAGCTATCACTCCAACATTAAGATGGCACCTTTTGAGGCTCTTTATAGGCAAAGGTATAGATCGCCCATTGGGTGGTTTGAAGTCGGTGAGGCTTCGTTAGTGGGTCAAAATTCAGTCCATGAGGCTGTGGAGAAAGTTCAGTTAATAAGAGAAAGGCTGAAAACGGCTCAAAGTCGCCAAAAGTCTTATGCGGATGTGAGGAGAATGGAGCTTGAGTTCGAGGTCGACGATTGAGTGTTTCTAAAGGTATCTCCCATGAAGGGAGTAACGAGATTTGGAAAGAAAGGGAAACTCAGCCCCCACTATATTGGCCCATACCGGATTGTGAGACTAGTGGGTAAGGTAGCTTATGAGTTAGTGTTACCTTCAGAGTTGGCTTCAGTTCATCCCATATTTCATGTATCGCTCTTGAAAAAGTGCATGGGAGATCTGGCCTTGATGGTTTCGGTGGAAAGTGTTGGCGTGAAGGATAGCCTCAATTATGAAGAAATTCCTGTTGGAATCTGGATCGTCAGGTTCGAAGGCTGAGGAACAAGGAAGTAGCTTTAGTAAAGGTGTTATGGAGAAATCAGCGTGTTGAGGGAGCTACGTGGGAAGCTAAAGCAGATATGATGGCTAAATACCCCCACTTGTTCCCTACAGACCCAGTTTCAGTTTGAGGTATCAGTTTTTGCCTAAACCTCTAATCAGTAATTCATTTCTGTTCATGCATGCAAGTTTGTTTTATGATATGATATATATATATGTGATGTCTGAATTCAGTCCAACTATGTAGTTCTTTTCGGGGGGTAGTTATTCCGTCAGTTTTTGGTTTAAATGATCAGTATTTGCATATGGTAATTGTATGTTTCTATTTGCTTCTTGTTTCCTACATTCGAGGATAGATGTTTCCAAGGGGGAGATATTGTAACACCCCGGAAAGGGCTAAGAATAGACCCCGGGAGTTTGAAGTTGGAAACTGCAGAAAAACTTGGAATTTTCCACTAGTACGACTCGAGGTACGAATCGTGGTGAGGACATACGACTCGTGACTCGAGTCATGATGAATTTCGGGAGCTTGAGGTCATATCAAGGGTGTTTCTATGAGTCGTGACGCATAGGTACGACTCGTGGTTAGGAGTCGTGGTGAAATTCTCAGTGGTGCCAGAGAGTCGGCAGGAGTCATGGTACGACCCGTAGGATGTAGCAACTAGTCGTGATGAGGAGTCGTGGTTAAGTCATGTGGGTGGATGGTACCATGACCGACAGTTCGACCCGTAGGATGGTGCTACGAGTCGTGGTATATGAGTCGTCGCCAGATTCAGAAGATTGAAAAGTGATGAGGTGACCACGACTCATGACTTCGTGGTATGAGTCGTGGTAGGGGCCAGATCTGTTTTTCAGAAAAATTTCATCAAGGGAAAATTCGACTTTTCTATGCTTTTGGACCCTAAACCATGCTGTTTTAAGTTCGGGACAGGGTCTTTTAAGGAGTAAAAACTCATGTTAAGTCTCATTTGGCATTTGCAAGAACTAGAGGAGGAACTAGGAGGAGATTCAAAGGTTCTTCTTCAATTCTTCAAGTTTCCACCTAGGGTTTTTCAAGGGAGTTAGGAAGCAAGTAATTCTAGGTATGTGGGGTTTTGAATGGGTAGTTTAGTCCCTACCGATGCCTAATTTCTCCCTAATTCTTTGTTTGAAGTTACCAACACTTTATGGGTCTTTATCAAATTGCATGATTCCTTAAAATTTGAAATCAGCTTGTTGTAGTATTCCTAACTTATGAATTTTGAGCTATTTGGGCTGATTTTACTTGTGTACTCAATATTTTTATGATTTAACCCCTAAAAGTTTAGATGCCCAATTATGAGGAATTGTTTTGTAAAGTTCATGGTCATGATGACTCCGCAAGCATAATACGAATGTTATCTTAAATTTTAAGCATGTCTTCAAGTATTCAACTACCCATGTTATTATGATCATGTTTCCTATAAATTTAAGCATTTCATGTATGATTGAAACTATGGGAAATGCCCACATGTCACTTATAATTTATGAACTATGATTTTGGCCGATTCACGGGCCCAATGCCATGGCTAGTATTATGAATTCTCAAGCATGATATGATTCTCAAGATTTAACTAGCCATGCATATCATGTATAAATTTCTATGAGGATGTTGCATGTTTTGGGAGTAGTACTTAACACCGAGTAGGTTCAGGGCCCAGGTTACGCCCCGAATCTCAGAACTACGTGTGACCATAGGTTATGTTTGGGACCTCCTCAGTGACTGTCCCCTATGCCCTACGGGTCCTTCATGAGTGATATCATGCCTTTCATGGTTCATACCCTTGGCAAGGTATGGACGACCTCCCGACTAGGTTTATAGGTCGGGCTCTATGAGTGCTCATATAGGGTATCTCGGTTGTAGAAATCTCCCATTGTTCCTCACAGTTTTCATGCGTGTATGATTATGTTCTTTTGGCTCAAGTTATGTTTTATGAAATGTTTTCCCACATGTTACGACTATGATAGGCTTACGAATATTTTTGAAAATATTGAGCCTTACGATATATTTACGATTTCAGTCTTAAGATCATGATGTCCCCACTCCATAACTTTTATGTTTTAAGTATTGTTTTATATGCCTTACATACTTAGTACCTTCCAAGTACTGACCCACATATTTTCAGGATCTGGTTCGCAGGTTCAACATTGTCCCTAGCTTGTCCTCAGAGTTCTGCTCTCAGCTCTCAGTGGTGAGTCCTCATGATTCGAGGGCTTCATGTCTGGACCTTGTTTATCTTTTGTTTTCAGAATATTGGGTTAGTTGGGGTCTTGTCCCTTCAACCCGTCTGTTATGATTAGAGGCTTTCAGACTTATTTGTAGTACTTTAGCCATTTATGTTTGGATCGTGTAATGTTGTTTCTTATATCTCATGTTATGATTTTCAGTTAGTTCATGATTTTTAAGTTAAGTCTTCCGCCTTATGTGTATGAATTAGATATATGCTAATGCCATGGGTTGACTTGGAGTCTTTCGGGGCTCCTGGTCTCGTGTCTATGATTCGGGTGTACTCCCAGGTCGTGACAGGGTCGTGACGAGTTGGTATCAGAACGTCTAGGTTACTGGTCTCATAAGTACAAGAGCAATATCGAGTATACTCTTGCAGATTGGTGTGCAGACGTCCACATCTAATTTTCAGGAAGCTATAAGGCATCTAGGAAGTTTTATCCTTATTTCTTTCCCATCGTGCTATACGAATATGTCGACCACCTGGGTTGAGTCCAATTGGTATTTGGAAGATTTCAATTGGTATCTCGACAGGCCTAATTAGTATCTAACTATGCGTGATTATTGAGAATACGCAATAAGACTAGAGGGAAGGATTGACTTGAGTTGACCAGAGAGACAAGAACCCTGCAGATATCCCACTTAGCGAGTTTCACTGCAACGAAGGCAAACTCGCTACAGCAAGAGATGTACCGCTGTAACAGATCCGCTGTCGCGTTAGAAAGAACGCTACAATGGACATGGCCAGGCATAATGCCAGGTTTCAAAAGTTCCAAGTTCCCCTATTTTGAATAGCAACTACAAGCATCAAGAGATAAAATCATTCAGGCAATGCGAATATAAGAAAGCAACAACGATATCATAAACAGGGGGAGGGAGGGCCAAACATGGTCAATGTCTAAAGATGCCAAACGGGCATCCGTATATCATAGGGAGGAAGGTACCAACATTCAAAGAGCAAGAAAGGAAAAGCAAAAATATTGTCTTACAAGCCCTAAATAGGGGCTACCCAAATTAGTAAGTAAGCCAAGGAGAAGGGGAAAGGGGAACTCCACGACCCATCTAGCTAGAGGCCTCATCATTGCTGCTGCCTGCATCCTTGTTCGCTCCCTCCTCAAACCTGCTGAGGAAGGAGAACTCGGGGCGATCCTGCCTAGTTGTTTGAGGTGTACTGGAATTGGGAGAGAGAGTCTTTAGGATCTTCTTGATCCCCTTCCATATCCAGACGAGCAGCTTGTCCTGAGAACACCGCCTCCTCCTCTCTCGCTCCAAGTCCTCTCGGAGGTCCACATGCGCCTAAGCTAGGGCAGCAATTGCCTGCTGCACCTCCCTGGAATCGGCAGCTACTTCACCAGAGGGTCGATTGCTGGAAGGAGGTTTGGGAAACCCTCCCAGTAGCTCCCACATAGACGCCATATCGGCTTCAATTGGCTCAAATAGTCCAACAGGTGTAGAATGCTGGCCTCGCCATATCCCTCAGCTGATGCAGACTTCCTCTACATTTGGCCTCTCCCTAGAGCCCCCTTCACCCTAAAGGGATCAAAGGTCCTTTGCAATCCATGATGACATCCCAGGACTCTTGATAGACGCGGCCCGCTTGTAGAGCCTAGTGATAAGAAAAGGAAATGATAGGCCGGTGATTGGCTTCACAGAGGAATACCTCCACTCTTTTAAAATCTGATCCCCCATGTTCACCTTCACCCGACTCTAAATGCAGGCCACCACAAGAGCACGGGGATAGGTTACATCTATTACATTAGAGGATGGGCTTATCCTCCAAGACAAAAGGTTTAGCCATCTCATGGCCCCCACGGAGAAATGAGAACTCTGGATGCCCGTCCTAGTGACGCCCCAGTTAGTCGAGGCCCTCTACTCCTCTACCACAAAGATATCCACTAGCCATTTCCCATTCCTATCCATATCCCGTACCTTTAACTCATCCTCTAGAGGGTTTGGCAGACCTAAAACTTCATTGATAGCAGTGGGGGTCAAGGTGATATGGGTACCCCTGACATAAGCCACTGGCTCATCCCGACTCTAAGCCATAGTAGGGAGGTTGGTGTAAAACTCCCTCACCTAAGCCTTGTTAGGTTTACCCGAGTCCTCAACTAGTGGACCCCATTCGATCTCTTGGAGAAGGTCATAAAATTCCGGTGCCTTCTCCTCTATGTCTTGCTTGAATAAACCCCTTTCGTGCAACAAGTCTTTTGCATCCTGTTGAATTAATCTATTTATACCTTTATATCTTAATTATAATTAATTGGAATTGACACTGGTCGTTGACAAAGCGAATGTAGTCATTTGTGTGGGTGTTGCTGCTTAAGGAAGCCATGTTGATAAACCTACATTAATAAGAAGCATTAGGAGAGGCACTAAATGACCATGAGAAAGGAGAATGAGAAAAAAGAAAATCAGGATTCAAGGGGGGCATTGCCTAGGCGGACCACTCTATGGAATGAAGTATAATTTGGTGGCTGTGGATTATGTCTCCAAATAGGTCGAGGCAATTGCCCTACCTAACAATGAAGGCAGGAGCATGACAACATTCCTTAGGAAACATATCTTTGCCAGGTTTGGCACTCCTAGAGCTATTATTAGCGATGGTGGATCTCACTTCTTGAATCGCCTCTTCAAAATTTTGTTGGAAAAATATGGTGTCAAGAATAAGGTGGCCACACCTTACCACCCTTAGTCGAATGGACAAGTGAAAGTTTCGACTAGGGAAATCAAGACCATCCCGGCCAAGACAGTAAATACTACCCCTACAGATTGGTCAAGGAAGCTCGATGATGCACTGTGGGCTTACAGAACAACTTATAAGACTCCCATTGGTTCATCTCCATACCAGCTGGTTTATGGAAAAGCGTGCCACTTACCAGTTGAACTAGAGCATAAGGCATTATGGGCTTTAAAGAGGTTGAACATGAACTGGAACAAAGCTATCAAGTTAAGACATAACCATCTTAATGAGTTGGATGAATTCCGACTTAAGGCTTATGAAAGTGCAGCCATCTATATAGAGACAATGAAGATCTACCATGACAAAGAGATTGTAAGAAGGGAGTTCAGCCCAGGTGATTTGGTCCTACTTTTTAATTCAAGACTTCGATTGCACCCTGGGAAGTTGAAATCTAGATGGATGGGACCTTACAAAGTAGTGCAAGTATCTTCTTATAGTGCGGTGGAACTTGAGAATACAAAAGGAAAAAGATTTAAAGTAAATGGGCAAAGAATAAAAGTAAATCTGGGAGATGAGGAAGAATTAAAAATAATAGAGGAGGTATACCTTGATGATGCTTTAGGAGTCACAAAAGTCATGTCGTGCCACGACGTTAAATCAGGCGTTGCATGGGAGGAAACCCATGGAAGGTGATGTCCGAGTAGCCCAGGTATGTTCTCTTCCCTATGTTCTTCTAGATGATGCTTCGGGGGCGAAGCTTACTTTTCAAAAAGGGGAGGGGGTGTACTTGTGATTTTTGGGAATTTTGGTTCATTTGAGGGTTTTTATTGTCGTGTTTCTTTCCCTCAGACATGCTATCTAGTAGAAACAACATGTGTAGGATTTTTTTAAAAATTTTTTTGGTTTGTGATTTTCTTTAATTTGAAAGTAGCTTAGGAGTACTCAGCCAATAAAAATGCACTAGTTTTGGTTTTTGAAAAAATTGACCCTATTTAAAATATTTTTTTGAAGCATTAGCAATGTATTTGTGACAACATCCATGATTGTTGTGGATCTTTAGATGTCATTTAGTTTGTCAACATGAGTAGTTTTGTTAAGCCATGTATAAACCAGACAGGTGAGGTGAAAATAGTTCATGTACCATTTGTGAGTGAGGTATATTAGTTAGTTCAATATTGTGTTGTAGATCAAGAAATTGCCTGGTTGGTCTCTGCATAGGCTAAGGATGGTTGGTTAGGATATGATCATAGGCCATTTTTGTTTATCTCACTTTTAGCCTATATTGCCTTACCAAAAGTTGCATGAATCCCTTGATCCTAAGTTTGAGCCTTAATGGACCATGTTTCTTTGATTTATCGATTCACCATATTTTTTTACAATGAACCTATTCCGGCCCCGGTCCTTCCTTGGATATTGTGAACCTCAACATAAGCAAAATGTTTAAGTTGAGGGTGGCTAGAGTAGGGGTGCGTAAATGGTGGGAACAGAACAAAGGAAAAGAAAAGAATAGTGAAAAATGAGGTGTGGTGAGATGAAAACAAAATGATGAAAAATGATGTAAATGTTGAGAAATAAAGCTCAAAGAAATTTTGAAAATGTTGAAAAAAGTTGAAAACTCACCACACCCATGCAAATGTGAATAAAAAGGGCAAAAAGGGGAATAAGGGAATGAAAGAATAAAAGGGTGAATTAGGTGAATAGTGTAACCAATGTATGTAGTGCCAAGAAAGGAATAGTCACTTATAAAATCTTCCATCTTTATCATGTCCAGCCCTGAGCCTACATTACAAGCCATATCAAGTCCTATAGTGATCCTAACCGGACCATCTAAAAAACCAAAGCATAGAAAATAAGGGCAAGCCTATGGTATCTGACACATAATACTTGCAACTTCTTTGTGAGAGTGAGTGCCTTACTTGCTTAGTCTCATATCATGTTGGACATTTCATATCTGAGTGGGGACTTCATTTGTGTAAGGGTACATGGATTATGTTTGCTTTTACCATTGGACTGTGTGGAAAGCATTGGCGATGACTTGATTAACTATTGACAGATAAATGACATGTTTTGATCCCTTTTCATGATGTTTTGGGTGTTGCTTGTAATACGTTAGCTAATGTTGTTCCATGAGAAAGGGTCAATACAGTTTGTAAAGAAAGTGCAAGTTCTGTTTGAATATTGGCTGTAGTATCTTAAGTCTATTTTCTAGTTGAGCATTGTTTTTAAAATTTTCTTTTCTTTTCTTTTCCTGAGGACATGCAAAAGTCTTAAGTTGAGGGTGTTGATGTGTTGTGGATTTACAACACTTTTGATGCTCAAAACTGAGAAAATAACATGAACATAGGTATGTTTATGTGGATATAAGGAACTTTTCCTTTGATTGCAGGATGAATTGATGTTGGACCTAAAAATGGCAATAGAAAGCCTGAAAGATGCAAAATAGGCTTAATGTACAGACCACAATACGAGCCATTGGAAGGACCTACGAGTCGTACTGAGGGACATGAAAAGTTGAAGAAGGCTTAAGGTGCAGAGAGGCATTGTACAAGTCTCAGTACGAATCGTACCAAGATGGTACGAGTCGTGATGATGAAATTGTGACAAAATTTAGAAAATTTACAGAAAGTGCTGACTCCTGCTACTGAAGGAATGTACGACCCGTGGGAAGAAGGTACGAGTCGTACCATGACGGTCGTGTTGAACTTCAGAAGAATTCCAAAGTTTCAGAATTAAACTAAGGGAGCTCAGTACGGGTCATATGAAGGAGCTACGAATCGTACCTGGATCCAACACTTAGCCAAAATTCAACCAACAATGCAAGGTGCGACATGCAGCTATGAGTCATAGGAAACTGTTATGGATCGTACCTTGGCTCGTGATGACTGTGGGACTAGATATGGGAATTCATCCAGTTAGCCTAGGAAAAAGATTCTTGTGTCTGTATAAATACATTTTAGCTTTATTTTTCTGTAGACAATCATAGAGAAGGGAAACAAGTAAGACAGAGAGAATTAAGTTGATTCAACTTGTGATCAACCTTTTCTTGAATTCATCTTGTTCTTGCTACTTGTTTTTCAGGATTTTGTGGAGTAATTAAAGGAAGTGTTTTTCTCAATCATTATTATAAGTGTTGATTTTTATTCTTAACCATGAATGCAAATCACAACTTTACAACTATGAGAAGCTAAAACGTCCATAGCTAGGGTTGTGGGAACCATGGTGGATTAACCAGCTAGGGTTACATAAAGTTTTTTTAAAACCAATACCAAATACTTATATTGTATTCTTTCATGCTTAAACGTTTCTTAACGGTTTGCAATGTTAGGATATGCCCGAATTCTTTACTTGGTTTGGTCGAAGAGGTAGAGATTAGGAAAAAAGAATTACAACAGACCTTGATTTTGATAATCATTGTATTAACTTGAGTTGTGATTGTAGGATAGTTAAATCCGGGACTTAGTGTTAATGGATAATTTGAAACCGCTCATGAGAGTTGGTCGAGTGATTGAGTATGGTCATTCAACAGGGAATGGTCAGTCGTTTGAATGAACATAAGTTATTAGTTATATAAGTAAGTATTGGTGATCATTACGAGTGTTTACCCAAAGTAGTTATGAACCCATGGAGAACACAAACCCTAGTTATCCTTTGATATTAACTTAACACCAGAATTTTAATATTTGTTTTTATTATTTATTTTCTTTAGAATCCCCCTATTTTGAAGTAACTACCTCACAAGTTCAATTACCGGTTATAAGCCTCCCTATTCCTAGTGGGTTTGACCTCAACCTCTTAGTTGGGTTCTTTATTGACAACGTCCACTTCTTACTTTAGTAAAAGGTATAGTTTGAGCGTTATCAACAACTCAAGGATCGACTCCATATCGAAGCTTATGGAACAGAGATCAAAAATAAATTCAATCCATACTCAGAAGTGCCTATTCCAGATCACTAAGGATGACTAGATTAGAGAGATCGAACAACGGTTGGTGGAACATTCGTGTGCTGAATCCCACAAGGAGTTTATGAAGAAGTGCGAACATCCACTATGGCCGAATGAAGAGTTTTTCATCAAACACCCATTCAAGAAGAATGAAAACATCAACCCAAAAAAGGAAAGCCACTCTTGTATAAAGCTAGAGCACCTTCATCTTGCAAAGAAGGAGTGTGCTGAACTTATGGAGTTTGGACAGATCGAACCATCTGATTCTCAATGGGCATGTGAAGATTTCTATGTCAATAAGAGAGTTGAGTAGACAAGAGGTAAACTCAGATTAATCATAAACTACCAATCTCTTAACCATTTTTTCCAAAATGATAAATTCCCTATACCAAATAGGCTCTCCCTATTTTAACACTTAGCCAAAGCTAGATATTTTTTTCAAGTTTGATCTTAAATTTGGATTTTGGCAATTAGGGCTACCTCCTAAGGAGAGACCAAAAATAGGATTTTGCATTCTTGACCAATACTTCCAATGGAAGGTTATTCCATTTGGGCTGAAACTTGCACCCTCTCTATTCCAAAAAGGCATGATCAAAATCTTTCAACCTATCCTCCACACATCACTAGTATACATTGACGATATCCTATTATTCAGTGGTACTTTGGAGGAATACCTTGCCTTACTCCGCCATTTTCATGATGTAGTGAGAGAAAATGGAGTCATGCTCTCTACAAAGAAAATGGTCCTTGTTCTGAAAGAGATTGATTTCTTAGGGATGCCTTTTAGCAATTGAGCGTATAGTCCAAGTCCACACATATGTTAGGAACTGCTCAAATTTCTCGACACCAACTTCACCACAAAGCAGCTTCAACAAGTTTTAGGGGTGATAAATTATGTTAGAGATTTTATTCCTGAAGTCTCTACACATATCTCTCCACTTACTAAGATGCTCAAGAAGAATGCTCACGCTTGGGGTAAGGAGAAAGATCAAACTGTCCAAAAAATAAAGCAGGTGACCCAATAGGTGAAATCTCTCCATATTCCTTCAAATGGAAAGAAGATATTGCAGACTGATGCCAACAATGAATACTGGAGTGCAGTTCTTCTAAAGGAAAAAGATGGCCATAGGAAGATATGCGAATATCCTAGCGGAAGATTCAAAGATGCGGAACAACACTATCATTCAACCTTCAAGAAAATTCTTGTTGTGAAGAAAGGGATCAAGAAGTTCAATTTCTTCTTAATTCACAATGAATTCTTGATCGAGATGGACATGAAAGAATTTTCAAAGATGATCCAAAATATCCAAAGATACTCCCACATCCGCAAATTCTCAGATGAGCACAATGGTTCTCCCCATAGAAATTCCAAGTGAAGCACCTAAAAGGGAAGGATAATTTCCTGGAAGATTTTCTATCCTAACCAGATGAATTCGTAAAAGAGTTTTTTCAAAAGAAACCCAAGAAGATGAAGGAACCAGCCGGCTAGGTATGCTTGTTTACCAAACCACTAGGTCCCAAGTCATCGAAGCTGCCAAGCCATCCACCGAACTTCTTCAGTCAATATGTAGTCCCATTCAATCCATCCTGATCGAACGATGAACTTTCTATGAGCTATAGGTTTTCAGAAAATATGGAGGATCTATCCTATGGCCATATGGAGTCAACTTGGAATACCCATTCTGTCATTTGTTCATACCACTTGCAAATGATTTTCCATAGGAACTCTTATGGTTCTTCTGGTACTTATGTCACCAGTATTACATCTTGATGGAATTCAAGTGCAACGTATTTAGGGACTTTGAAAAGATTGAACCATCTTTAAAAATATTCCTATAGTGGTTTAGGCCACGAAAATACTAGGTTCAATGTTTCAAGAATCCATACAATGAAAAGGTATTCATGCTACATCGACCGATAAAGTTAATCAACGGGAAAGTACATGCTGAGCCAGGACTCTCATTTTGTTGGAGATTTCCATTCTTTATTTTGTCCTTGGAAGACAAATATTACAAAGCGCAAAGGTTTATCTTCCAGCAAAATAAATTCATTCCAAAATAGGTTTGGCCAAAAGAATGGGTGCCATGGAACCACACTGATAAACATCCTCACTGGAAGAAGTCCGACAAGCAGCAAAGGAATATCAAGCACCCCACAAGATTACCACAGACGAGATAACTCAGGCCATTACATGGATAAGATTAAATGTCCCATCAAATACTCCATCATAGAGTTGTCAAAATATGGAGCAAGCCATGGCAGGAATGTCAAGCTGAAAATGTTACTTCACAAGATCATTGAAACAGAGCTTGAACGATACGAGCTTCTTCAAAGGAAAACATGGCTTCCGATGGAATCCGAGTGAAGGAGGCTCTAACCCACCAGTGACACCTCCAAATGTTGTCCCACCGGATAGTGGTTGATGACGTGTGCAAGAATCTGAAAGCTCACCACCTTAGATTACCCACCAAAATTTACTACCCATATGAAGACGAAAACAGACCCCACTTCACATGCCATCACATGGGCTTCCTTGGACATATTAGGCTAGCTATTTTATTAGGATATTTTTTTATTAGGATTCTATTATTATTAGGCTTTATAGATGAGTTTTCCTAGATAAGCATGCCACAATTTTTTTATTAGGCCATGTAAATAGGTGTACCAATTTCGTTTTGTATTTAGATGGGTACTTCTATTGTAAGTGTTTGAGTTCATGGTGAAGGAACGTAAGGGGACTAAAAATCATGTGGAAGATTACTTGTCTAGAATTGAGGTAGATGCAAGATTAAAAGATGAGGTTGATATTAATGATACATTTCTAGATGAACAGGTTTTGGCTGCATCACACGATCTGATTCCAAGGTTGTCTGACTTTACAAATTGTCTAGTGAGTGAAATGGTACATGCAGATTTGTCTGTTCACCAATGAAGAAAGTTTATCTCTGATGCGCAAAAGGTTTTTCTGGGAGCAGCCATACATGTTTAGCATTTGTGCTATTGGGATAATTCGAAGATGTGTGCCTGAGGTTGAAATTATGAGCATATTGGAGGCTTGTCACTCGTCCGATTAGGGTCATCATAGTGGCATCCTCACGACCCATAAGATTCTGTGTGGGTATTATTGGCCGACCATTCACCAAGATGCCCATGATTATACAAAAGAATGTATTGCATGCAAAAGGCAAGGAGGAATATCAAGAAGGCATGGACTCCCTCTCACCCCCATTATAGTGATTGAGCTGTTTGATGTTTGGAGCATTGATTTTATGGGTCCATTTGTGAGCTCAAATAGGATGAAGTATATACTTTTAGTTTTTGACTATGTGTCAAAAAGGGTGGAGGCAGTTGTGCTTCCCAAAAATGAAGGCAAGAGTGTCAAAACATTCTTGAAGAAAAATATTTTCTCTATGCTTGGGACCCCCAGGGAAATAATAAGTGATGGGGGTTCACATTTTTGCAACTGGTTATTTCAGTCTCTGCTTGAGAAGTATTTTGCGAAGCATAGGGTGGCAACACCTTATCATTCGCATTCTAGTGGATAAGTTGAGGTCTCTAATCAGGAGCTAAAGACAATCCTTATGAAGACTATAAATACAAAAAGAACGGATTAGTCTAGGAAGTTGGATGATGCCTTAGGGACATTCCAGATTGCCTTCAAAACTCCTATAGGTATGAACCCCTATCAACTTGTTTTTGGAAAATCATGTCATCTATTTATTAAACTAGAGCACAAGGCCATGTGGGCGCTCAAGAAGTTGAATTTGAATCGCGGTAAGGCCATGAACTTGGGGCTTAATCAGTAAATGAGTTAGATGAATTTCGTTTGAAATCCTATGAGAGTTTAGCTCTTTACAAAGAGATTATGAAGATGTATCACGATCGGAAGATAGAGTAGAGAGAGTTTAATCTAGGTGATTTGGTTTTCCTTTTTAATTTGAGGCTTCACTTGTTTCCTGGCAAGTTGAAGTCTAAGTGGTTGGGGCAATTTCGAGTGATACATTTGATCCTGTATGGTGCAATTAAACTAGAGAACCATGAAGGTAAAAGGTTCAAGGTGAACGGGCAATGTGTGAAGGCATATCTGGGAATAAAGAGGAAATCAAGCTAGTTAACCTGTGGGCCCTGGGTGAAGTCTGAGTAACCCAGGAACCTGAATTGTTCTGTGATATTAAATCAGACGCTTCATGGGAGGCAACCATGGGGGTATCTTTGTGAAGTCTAAGTAATCAAGATACCCACGTCATGCCATGATGTTAAATCAAGTGCTACTTGGGAGGCAACCCAGGTTGTAATTGTAATGTTAGTATAGTGTTCACATGTGCTGAAGGGTGCAGGTCTAACATGGATCCAAACCTAGAAGACAGATCACAAACTTGAGCTATGAGCCTCACAATGAACAATACAATGATTGTACAACTTGTAGCTTTGGTTATTGCTTGATTATACGAGGATCTATATATACGGAGTTATTAGACGGTTGGTCACAATGAACGGTCCTTTCAAAAGACAGATCATTGCATCACATGTCCAGAACAACTCCTGTAGACCTTTAAAATCATTGATTGAACATATGGAGTTATTGTATGGACCGTTGTGAGACCAAGGGTTGGTCGTTCATGTCCATAGGTTTCACGTGTAAGTCTTCTAACATAGCACCAATGAGTACACAGAACAGACCGTGGTCACATATAATGACCTATTGGATGAGTCATAGTCAACGTATTTATTTTACAAACTGAACCAACCTGACTCGACTTGCTCGCACCCTCTAATACCCCTATACGGCCTAAAATTTTTTTTATTCAAAATTTTTGGCCATAGCTCCCTCCGTTTCAAGAAAGACTTTGCTCCAATCACTGATTATCCATAAGTTACTCACTCTTGATTGATTAGATTAATTCCTAACCCCAAAGAACCGTTGAGTCTTAAAGTGAGTATATTTTGGGCATTTTTGTTGTAATAACCCAGAAGCCCTAAGATCAGACCCGGGAGTTGAAATAGAGAAAATAAGTTTTTCTATACCAGGTCATAATACGAGTTGTTCAGTGACCCGTCAGGAATCCCAAGAGTCATTAAGTGACTATGGGGAAGTACTTGAACTTGTTTGAAAATTTGGGAATTTAAGTGACCATGGGTGTGACCACGAGTCGTGGTCAAAACCACGAGTCATCAGGTGTCTCGTGGTCAAGGGTTTGACTGTAAACTTGATGAATAGGGCAGTGAAGGTAACGACTGGTCACCATGAGTTGTTGGGTACACCACGAGTTAGGGTGTTCCTTGTGGTGACCATCAGAGGAAGAATGGGCAACGTTCATAACGATCTGTGACCACAAGTCGTGGTCACTAGTAAGGACCCGTCCAATCCCTCATCGGGACTGGCAGTCTATTTTTCCCTGCGAGTTTATTAAGGGTTATTCCATGATTCCTGTAGTCCAAATGCCTAAACTATGTCATTTTAAGGTCAAAATGGAGTGTTTTAAGAAAGATTAAGTCATTCTATCCTATACATAACTCATGCATGCAAGTTTAAAGGTTTAGATAGTGATCAAGCCTAGTTTATCAAGGTTCTTCCCCAAATCTTCCTTGGGCAATCAAAGAAGTTATGAAATCAGATCCTCTTAGGTATATAAGGTTATGAATGGGTGTAATAGTCGACACCCATGCCCAATTCCCTCTCAATTCATGAAAATTCTAATTGTTAAATCTATTGGGTTTTTACCCAATGTGTGAATTCTGTAAGTATCGATCATGGGTATGATCCAAGCATGCTTCTAGTGTTTTTTTATGATATATGGGAAGATACTATTTTAAATATAACTTTATAGATTTGATTTTAAATCCAGTTATGCCCAATTATGAACGTTTATGAAAAGTCAAGCTATGATTTCATTATCATATTGATCTTAACTAGCCCAATTATGATTTATGGTTCATGATTTGATTTCTCTCATGTACTTATCATTGATTTATAAAATGTCAAGTTTATACATGTTTACAAGTATGCATGGATTTCATGATTTATGGATTTATGACTCTTGGCCAATTCATGGGCCCTTGTTCATAGCTGAACATGTATTTAAATTGGGATCAATGATGTTGTTATTTATTTGGCCATGAACTTCATGAATGATTTTACAGTTACTATGCGAGCCTAATGTGCATGTTTTAGGGAGTAGTGTTAGCACCGAGTAGCCTGGCGTTCAAAGGACTATGCCGATGTATTAAAGCTACGTGCCACCGTAGGTTTATATATATATATATATATATATATATTCCAATATTTAATGGATCCCCTCTTCGTGATATCATATACTGCATGTCCCTTACCTCGCAAGCCTGGGACGACTCTGACCACTTGAGTGAGATAGTTGGGGCATCATGTAAGTCTCTACCATGATGGTGTCAATTATGACAAGTCCTCCCATTGTTCATCATGAGTTATGCATGGTTACGCTTATGCACCTTTGCTCAAGTTAGGTTTAATAAAGCTTCTCTCTTATGATTATGTTTTTGAATGATTTATGAATATTTTGAAAGCCTAGAGTCTTATATTTACATTATGATATTTATGTTTTGAGCATGTCGTGATACATTTATGAACTTTTATGTATTTTAACTTTCCACTTTTACTTACATTTCATACTCGATACATTCCATGTACTGACTGCATACTCTATGTTGTATCATTTAATAATATAGGCTTCGATATCCAGACTCCGTCCCGCCGCTAGTTAGGCTTCCGGAGTTAGCATCTCTCAGTCTCAATTGGTGAGTCCTCATCTTTCAAGGGCCCTTCTTGCCACTTCTATTACGTATTTTCCATTTTCATCTTTTATTGAGTTAGTTACGGTCTTGTCCCATCAACTCATCGGTATTAGAGGATTTTTAGACATAGTTGTATATCAGCTTTACAATTGTGCATGTAATCAGATGTTATGTTTTGGTTAGACTTCCGCTATGTTATTTATGATGATCTTCCTCTTATCTATGATTGAGTTAGATATATGTTCATGCCATTGGTCAACTTGGAGCCTCTTGGGGTTTCTTGTCCCGTGTCTCGATCTGGGCCTATGTTCGGGTCATGCAAAACTTGTTATCAGAGCATTAGGTTTTGAAGTGTCCTAGGGTGTCCAGAAGTCACATTAAATAGAGTCTTTTTATGGGTGTGTCGAAGATGCTACGTACGTTTAGGAAGTTTTCCCTTCTTTCATGATTCTACCTCGTGCCATGATTTCAACTCCCTCCACTCCTCTAACTCGTGCTATACGTGTGTGCAAAAATATGTCTTCTCAGCGCGACAATGAGAGTCAGCCAACCCCACCAACTCCAATGGATACCATGCAGGTTACGGATGTAGAACTCAAGGCTACCCTCAGAGTGTTGATACGGGCCATGATCACCCAGCCTACCCAGCAAACTATCGCATTAGTGAACCCTACCGGGGAGGCGATAGCTACTAAGGTTCAAGAACTCGTGAAGAGCAGCCCATTTAAGTTTGGTGATTCAATTATGGGTGGAGAGCTTAATGGGGAAGAAAGGAGGAACAAAAGGCCCAGGACCAAAAACCTTGAGAGTTCCCAGCAAGGGTCAACTAGTGGGAGTCACTCTCAACCCTAGCAAGGGTCAACTAGTGGGAGTCACTCTCAACCCCAGCAAAGGTCTTTAGCTCAGGTTTGGGGACACAAGCCTCGGGTGAGGTAGATTACTTATCCAGTTTGCGAGTGTTGTGGGAAGAACAACCCAGGAAGGTGCTTGGTGGGTTCATATGTTTTTTTCTATTGTGGACGGCCTAGTCATAAACAAAGAGATTTCCCTTCATCCAAGCGAGACAGCCAGAGAGGTCGTTCCTAGGCAACTCCTTCAGCATCCCCATACAGTTGGCCAGCATGCCAAAGGTGTGGTAGGAACCACAGGGGGAAATATTTGATTGGTAGAGATACTTGTTTCGGGTGCAGTAAGCCTAGAAACAGACTCAGGGATTGTCCTTCAGCTAGACTGGGTGACAGTGGAGCTCGAGCCCCAGCTATCAGATCGGCAGCCCATCTATCTCAGCAGCCCAGGTTACCTAGAGTAGGTGGCGTCCAACCACAGATGTAGTCATAGGTATGTTATAAGTCTTCATGTCGAACCTTGGATGTTGCTGAACCCAAGAACTACTGTATAAAGTACAAGATCCCTTTGTGCATTTTAGTATGAGATTTATTTTGTGGAGGGTAGGGAATGGTTGCAAGTAGGAAATCTTCAGCAATAACCTTGGAGGTGAATGTGAAATATGGAGCTAGTGATATTAGTGCAACCTTAATGAAGGATCCTAGTGCCTTAGAATGATGGACATAAACTAAGGGGGGAGATGGTAAGTGAAAAGCTAAGTCAAGTCTTTAGTTCTCTAGTAAGGAAGTTTTAAAAATAGTAACTAAGGGTAGTCAATACATTCTCATTTAGGTGTTTCCCTTATGTTCTCTCGATGCTATGCTCAACTCATGCTTATGTTCAAAACCCTAAGATGATAGGTAACCCCGTCAGTCAGTGATCCCAATATTACTCCATGACTCCATAAAATTCAGCTTCATGTCATGACCCTCGTTACGTATGTGAACTCGTTTTTATCAGTATGCTCATATCTATGAACTCAGTCTTCAAGATTTTCCTAATAAGCTCATAAGATCATGCTATATCAGGTATATGCCCAACTTAGATTTCCTGAATGATTCATGCTCATGATTTCCTAACTCTAAACCCTATGGATGTTCCCCATGATGGAGATGATGGTTAAAATGGGTATGTCAAGGTGACTCCCAATACCTGCCTTAGATGTTGGGTATGTAGAAGTCCATAAAGTGTAGTTATTAGCCAAGCCGAGAAGTGCGATAACCCACATGGTCATTTTTTGATTGTTGATCCATTTCTATGGGATGAACCTTTCCATATCTTTATTTTGTTATTCATGACTTGCGGAGATGGATGACACCATTCCAGAGATAATCTACTGAAGATTGGGTGAGATTTTCAATTTTTGAAAGATTTGAAGTTTGAGGGGTTTGACCAAAGTCAACATTTCAGTTTAACGAGTTCGAATTTGAATTCTGGGAGCTCTGTTAGTTCCAGACGGTGATTTATGACTTAGTGGGTAGTCTTCATACGGGAGTGATTAGAACCCTTAGTGGGAATTATGAGCTTTGAGGAGGCTAAGTTTGACCATGGTCAACTTTCGATCAAAACGACCTTATATCGGTAATTTGATGATGCTAACCGGTCTAGAAGGTGTTTTATGGTTGTGATTGGGGGATTCTGGATGAGTTTGGTATGGATTTGAATAATTTGCATGTTTAGCATGATTTAAAGCATAAAATATGACAACTCAGAGTTTCTAGACTTTCAAAGTTCATGGCAGGAATTGTGGGAGTTCACCTTGTTGACTCGACAAGTAGTGGTGTCATTCATTAGAATGGATCAGAATATTCTGTGATGACCGATGTCAAAGATAGGTAAGACGAGAATCCTATCTTGGTGAAGTTGAAGGAAGTCATTTCGGATCAAAAGGTAGAGATCATCTCCAAAGGGGGAGATGGTGTGCTTCGATACTAGGGTAGTTAGGTGATCATTTGCCTCTCATTGAGTTTTCGTATAATAATAGCTACCATTCTAGCATTCAGATGGCTCCGTTTGAGGCTCTCTACGAGTAGAGATGTAGATCGCCTATGGTTGGTCTGAAGTCGGTGAAGCTGCAATGGTAGGACCAGATCTAGTCCGTGAGGCCATGGAGAAAAATTCATCTTATAAGGGATGGGTTGAAAATAGCTCAGAGTCGCCAAAAGTCCCAAGCGGATGTGAGAAGGAGGAATCTTGAGTTTGAAATCGACGATTGGGTGTTTCTAAAGGTATCTCCCATGAAGGGAATGATGAGGTTCGAAAAGAAAGGAAAACTCAGCCCCCGTTATGTTGGCCCATACTGGATTGTGAAAAGGGTTGGCAAGGCAGCATATGAATTGGAGTTTCCCTCCAAATTAGCTTCAGTTCATCCGATTTTTCATGAAGTGCTCTTAAAAAAGTGTGTGGGTGATCCGTCTCTAGGTGTTCCGGTGGACAGTGTCGGTGTGAAAGACAACATTAGTTATGAAGAGGTTTCGGTGGAGATACTGGATCATCAGGTTCGTAAGCTAAGAAACAAAGAAGTAGCTTCAGTCAAGGTTTTATGGAGGAATCAGCATGTTGAGGAAGCTACGTGGGAAGTCGAAGCAGACATGATGGCTAACTACCCTCATTTATTCCCTTCCGACTCTGTTTAAGTTTAAGGTATCATTTTCCTCCTTAGTACTCTATTTAGTTTTGTATTCAGCTCATGTTCCCCAGTTTCGTTCATGTTAAAGAATGTATGTGTGATTTGGGAATTCAGTTTAGACAGGTAGTTCAAATCGGAGTCAGTCACTCCGTCAGTTTTCAGCATGAATGTTCAATATTTTAGTATGATGATTGCATTTCTCTACTTTTCAGAATGATTTTCAACATTCAAGGACAAATGTTCCCAAGGGGGAGATATTGTAATACCCCAGAAGCCCTAAGATCATCCCCGAGAGTTGAAATGGAGAAAATAGGTTTTCCTGCACTAGATCACAAGATGAGTCATCCAGTGACCCATAATGAATCCCACGAGTTGTTAAGTGATTCATAGGGAAGGACTTGAACTTGCTTGAAAATTTGGGAATTTAAGTGACCATGGGTGTGACCATGGCTCATGGTTAACACCACGAGTCGTCAGGTGTCTCGTGGTTAAGGGTTTGACTGGAGACTTGATGAATGGAGTCAATGAAGGTAACGACTGGTTACCACATGTCGTTAGGTATACCACGAGTCATGGTGTCCCTTGTGATGACCCTCATAGGAAGAATGGGCAGCGTTCATGATGACTGGTCACCACGTGTCGTGGTCACTAGTAACGACCCGTCTAGTCCGTCGTCGGGACTAGCAATCTGTTTTTTCCTGCGAGTTTATTAAGGGCTTTTCTGTGATTCATATGTTCCTAAAGATTAAACTACGCCATTTTAAGGTTAGAATGGAGTGTTTTAAGAAGGGTTAAATCATTCCATCCTGTTGAAAACTCATGCATGCAAGTTTAAGGGTTTAGAGACTGATCAAACCTAGTTCATCAAGGTTCTTCCCCAAATCTTCCTTGGGCAATCAAAGAAGTTGTGAAAATTAGATCCTCCCAGGTATGTAAGGTTATGAATGGGTGTAATAATCCATACCCATGCCCAATTCCCCCTCAATTCATGAAAATTCTAATTGTTAAATCTATGGGGTTTTTACCAAATGTGTGAATTCTCTAAGTATCAATCATGGGTACAATACAAGCATGCTTCTAATGTTGTTTTATGATCTATAGGAAGATTTTGTGACTATTTTAAATTTAAGTTTATAGATTTTATTTTAAATCCAATTATGCCTAATTATGAATGTTTATGAAAAGTCAAGCTATGATTTTACTATGTTCTTGATCTTAACTAGCCCAATTATGATTTATGCTTCATGATTCAATTTCTCTCAAGTACTTATCATTGATTTATGAAATGTCAAGTTTATACATGTTTACAAGTATGCAAGGATTTCATAATTTATGGATTTATGACTCTTGGCCAATTCATGGGCCCTTGTTCATGGTTAAACATGTATTTTAAATGCGGATCAATCATGTTGTTATTTATTTGTCCATGAACTTCATGAATGATGTTACGGTTACTATACGAGCCTAATGTGCATGTTTTTAGGAGTAGTGTCTAGCACTGAGTAGCCCTCCATTCAAAGGACTATGCCTGTGTCTTAGAACTACGTGCCACCACAGGTTTATATATATATATATATATATATCCCAATATTTAATGGATCTCCGCTTCATGATATCACATACTACACGTCCCTTGCCTGGCAAGCCTGGGATGACTCTGCCGACTTGAGTGAGATAGTTGGGGCATCATGTAAGGCTCTACCATGATGGTGTCGGTTATGAGGAGTCCTCCCATTTTTCCTCATGATTTATGCATTGTTATGTTATGCACTTTGGCTCAAGTCAGGATTAATAAAGCTTTTCTCTTATGATTTTGATTATGATTGATTTATGAATGTTTTGAAAACCTTGAGCCTTATGTTTACATTATGATATTTAGGTTATGAGCATGTCGTCCTATTATTATGAACTTTTATGTATTTTAATTGTCTGTTTGTACTTATCTTTCATACTCGGTACATTCCATGTACTGACCGCATACTCTATGCTGTAACGTTTCATGGTACAGGCTCTGATATCTAGACGCTGTCCCCCCGCTAGTCAGACTTCCGAAGTTGGAATCTCTCAGTCTCAGTTGGTTAGTCCTCATCTTGCAAGGGCCCTTCTTACTAGTTGTATTACGTCTTTTCAGTTTTCAACTTTTATTGAGTTAGTTGGGGTCTTATCCCATAAACTCGTCAGTATTAGAGGCTTTTCAGATATAGTTGTATTTCAGCTTTAGACTTGTGCATGTAATAAGATGTTATGTTTTGGTTATACTTCCGCTATGTTATTTATAATGATCTTCCGCTTATCTATGATTGAGTTAGATGTATGTTCATGCCATGGGTCGACTTGGAGCCTCTTGGGGTTTTTTGTCCCGTGTCTCAATCCGGACTTATGTTCGATCGTAACATTTTTTAAATATTCAATTTACCACTTTGTTCATCATGTTCACTGGAAATCTCTCTTTTAATTCATATAAGCATGCCTAATCATGTTGGGCTGATTTCTATAAAACTTACATTAAATAGAGTCTAGGGTTAAATTGATGTTAATGCTCTTGGGAGGGAGTATGGACATGATTTTTGTCTAAACATCTGTGTATTGAACTTTTGATGGGGTGCAAGTCCGAGTAACCCCAAAATATGGTTGAAATCAAGCTAAGTACACTGCATAGGGTGAGGGCATGCTTTACGAACCAAACCCTGACCCATTATATCTAACAACGGCTCATTACTTAGGTCGTTGGGACTACCCAATGATCCATGTTGTAGGAAATACTCAGGATAAGTCGTACAATGGACCATTATATCTTCCAATGGGTCATTGTAAGCTTCCATCTTGTCACGACCTGAGTCTGCACCCTGGACGCGACATGATACTTAGGATCACAAGTGACCCAAGCAAACCCATGGCATGAAATAATTCTATAATGACTGAACTACTATTAAAGACTATTAAGTGGAAGCTGTTTAAAAACAGTAACCAAATATTTTTATAAATAAAGAACATTTGATAAAATACTGACATTTGATCAATATTGGAACACAAGATGAAACTAATATACCCTGACTGAAAACCTTCTAAAAGAACTAATGAGTTATTGGGACACACCCCAACTAACTCTAATGCTGAAAATTGAAAATAACAATAATTTAGGGCAAGACTATGGCCCTCAGAAGATAAGGACTCAACATTATCAAAATGCTAGAAATTGTTGGGAGAAACTAGTTGTGATGCTGAGGCTGGGTACCTGAGCCAATATCAAAAAACGATATAGCACATGGAGGGCATGTGATCAGTACTTGGAATGTACTGAGTATGTGCAATGTAAATGAAGCATATATATATTGACAATTCATAAACTAAACTAAAATAACACGCCAAAGAATCTATCAGAAATCATGAAAACAACAATTAATTAGACATATCTAAGAATACTATTTGAATTGATAAACTGAGTTAGAGTCATATGCATATCATGAAATTTGATAGACTGGATTGCACTAAGGACCCTGATTGTACTACACTATGGGAGTTTCTATTAACCAACATGTAACTATGTGAGCTATACATGGATTTCGATGTTTACTTCCCATCAATAGGACCCACCGAACCTTGCCAGGGTACAGTGACTGGTTGTGTGATCACTGATTGTAAAAACCCATTCGAGTCAAATCTTACGGTGGCACATAGTTCTTGGAGACTGAATGTGTTGAACCCCGGTCCATTCAGTGCTATGTACAACTCCTAACCAGAAACACATACATGAGCATAGGTGTATGAAACTATACTAGGCTGATAGGTCAAAACTAATGTCCTAAGACTAAGTCAGGAGTACTTATATGAAAGTTCCCAGAAAGTATAAAGGACTTGATAAACTTAATGATACTAAAAGATATGGTAATACTGATAATTGATAAGTTATATTTCTGAAAATACTGAGCATACTCACTAGTTGAAAGTATTGTCTTTTGTTAAAATCACTTATGCAATAATTCATACTCAATTGATAATAAAATGATAATACAACCTTGCTGATTAGCATTTAAATCAAGCATTATTCAACCCAAAATCATTCTAACATTAGGGATAGAAATGAATATGTAAAACTGAAGTCAAATCATGAATTTCACATAGTATTAATCAGAGGAACTGGGAGAACTAATAAAATGCAAGGAAAATCAGGATCTGCCGGGAACCCTAACTTATGACTATGATAGGGTAAAAATTTATGAAATATTCTTGAAATACTTAGGCACAAGGATGAAAGGAACTTTGTTTAAACCGCACATACTTGCAGAAGAATTTCTCTGAGAAAGCTCTTGGAATTTGGAGAAGAAGAAGAACCCTAACTCTTACCCTAAGAAGCCTGTTTGAGTTTTTATGTACTGGTCTCGATTGCTAAGTGAAAATGAGAGAGGAGGATCGACTAACCCCGTTATTCCTGATAATATTCCCCAAAATGATGTATCTTAGGAACTAAATAGTGGGAAGTTACAAAAATGCCCCTGGAGAAAAGTCTGGAAAACTGCCCGTACTAACTTAATGGGTCACATAATGAGTCTTTGATGGTAACCACAACTCATTGGGACCAGTTATTGGTGCTGCGTCTTGAAAATCCAGTTTCTAGACTTGACCAATGGATGGGGAACAATGACTCGTTAGATGGAACAACGAGTCATTGGTTCCACTTTTGTCACTAGAAGGGTTTTGAACAAATTATGGAATCCCCAACGGATGGATAGAATGACCCATTATTTCCATTCGTTGTCACTAAGGATAGTTTAGCATCTTATGGATTTCATTCAATGGTTTCATAGGATGAGTCATTATATTAATTAATGACTCATTGTCTGGCTCATTGTTTGGGAGGACATTTTTATCACATTTTGGACATGACAGAATGGGCAATATAATGACTCATTACCATTAATGATGGGTCATTGTACCACTCGTTGAATTCGAGGGAGGAATCTGCTGGACAACTAATGACCGACTTAACGGGTTGTCAGACCAGTCGTTCTGAGAAAATTTTCTGGTTTCTTTTTGATTTTTTATTCCAAGTCTAGGGTTTGGTCAAGGAACTTTTGGGGTGTTATAATACCTCTCCCTTGGGAAAATTATCCCTCAAATGAAGGTTATGTAAGTTGAAAGACTAGGGAAAGAGCTGCAATCCCAAACCAAAGACTATAAACTAATTACAAAAAAAGTGACTGACTCCGAACTGAGATAGATATACTAACTGAATTCATGAAACAAGGGTGCACAATAAAAACATGACTATAGCTAACAAGTATGGAACTAAATTAAGTACTGAGGAGGAATTTAGTACCTGATACTGAAGCTGAGTTGGAGGGAAAAAGTGAGGGTATGTAGCTATCATATCTTCTTCTGCTTTCCATGTAGCCCCCTCAACTAGCTGGTTCCTCCATAACACTTACTGAAGTGACCTCCTTATTCCTCAGCTTACGAACCTGACGGTCTAGAATCTGAACTGGAACTTCTTCATAAAAGAGACCATCCCTTACACCAAAGCACTCTAAAGGCACTACTGAGGTCGGATCACCAATGCATTTCTTCAACAAAGACACATGGAATACTGGGTGCACCGATGCTAACTCTATAGGCAAATCCAACTCATAATCCACATTATCAATGTGTATAAGGATTTTATTAGGACCAACATATTTGGGACTAGGTTTTCCTTTTCTCCCGAATCTGATCACTCCTGTCATAGGTGAATTTTTTAGATATACCCAATCATCCACAACAAACTCTTGTTCCCTTCTCCTCACATCTGCATATGATTTCTGTCTCCTTTGAGCTATTTTAAACCAATCCCTGATAAGCAAAACCTTCTGCATGGCCTCATGTACTGAATCAGATCCTATTAAGGTAGCTTTACCAACCTCAAACTACCCTATAGAAGATCTACACCTCCTATAATATAATGCCTCAAATTGGGCCATCTAAATACTAGAGTGGTATCTATTATTATATGCAAACTCAATAAGAGGTAGGGGATCATCCCAACTTCCTTTGAATCGATCATGCAAGCCCTCAACATATCCTCCAAAGTATGAATATTCTACTCAGCCTGGCCATCTATCTGTGGGTGAAACGTTGTGCTGAGCTTAACCTGAGTACCAAGTCCTTTCTCTAATGACTTCCAAAAGTTAGAGGTGAATGAGTATCCCTATATGAAATGATATACAAGGGAACTCCATGTAGTCTAACTAACTCTTGGATGTATAGTCTACCATAATCCTATGCTGAGTTTGTGGTCTTAATGTTATACCCCATAGAATTCCCGGCACCTAAATGACCTATTCACACGTTGGTTAAGCATATTTGAAGGCCATACGTGCTGGAGAAAGGCCTGGGAAAAGATCAGACGAGAAACCTGTCGAACCATCGCGGAAGGAGCCGAGGCAGAGCCCCTCCGCGATGGCAGCGTGTCACGGAGGAGGGGCCTCCGCGTTGGCTCCGTGACACGTTGGCCTTGTCCAGGCCTAAGTATATAAAGCCCACTTCGGGTTTAAATCATTTAAATACTTAAGAAATTCCAGAAAACAGAGAGCAAACGCAGAGAAGGGAAAAGGATCGAAGAAATAATATAATTTTCGTCCGATTACGCTGCCAAACGTTGTCCAAACGCAAATTAACTCCAGATACTGAGGTATTTAGCAGCAGAGAGCATTCCTACGGATTCAGTTTCGTGAAATACGGCCGACGAATCGTCGAGCCACCGAGTTAAGGTAAGTGGAATTGCTCTAAATTAGTGTCTATGTGTTCCTACCTGTGAAGTGAATATTTCTCCCTTCTGGACCGCTGAAAAATAGCGAGTTTTCGACCGTCTTTCGATAAGCCTAAGTTTAGGCTATAAACTATATCGAAAGTGATGTTGTCTTTTAAAGTAAAGCTGTATTTAGTATTAATTGACATATTTATGAATGCAGTTGGGAGAAAATAGCTGAAGTACCGGCCGAGTCTCGTTCGACAGACAAATAGTTCAAGGATAAGGTATGTAAAGCTAGTTTCCTTGGCAAGGTAGTAATCTTGGTACAGTACAGTAATTTAAAGGCCAGTAGAATGTTCAGAAGTCATGTGTTATTCTTATTATGAATGTTGGTACGGTATTAGAAGTATCGAGTTATAATTTGCGCAAAACTTGCTAGCCCGATATAGATCCTAATACAAGTGTTAGAATCTACACAGTATGCTCAGTATGTTATGTGACACAGAATGTTAGGATATCATTGTATTCAGTTGAAACCCAGTAAAGCAATGTGATATCTGTAAGACATCTCAGAAATAGAACGATAAGTTAAAGTGAAGCTAGAAAGCATATTAGAACTAGTAAATCATGTTACTATAGAAACTCAGTAAACAACATGGTTTTCAGCAGAAATACTATACCCTGTTCAGTATTAGCCCCAGAACAGTATGGCAGAAGATTATATTTATGTATAGATGCTATGTTCAGTCTCAGCACGTATTAAATACGTACAGATTACTATCATTAGCTCAGCATGTAATATATACGATACTTTACCCCTATTAGCCTCAGCATGTGAGATATGCAGATAGTATTGCTAGTTGAGACCGTTGTATTGTTTGGGGTTGGACTACCTAGCATCCATGACCGCCCCAGGGTTGATAGCTGTATCGACTCGTCCGCCAGAGGACGAGGATACGTCGCTCTATGGAGTGGCATGCTGTCCCACAGGGGACGAAGATGGGATGCCAGTTTTCCCCATATTAAGCCTTGCTCGGCTTTGATACACCCCTGTCGAGCGGACACGCCCGGGTGTTGATTCAGGAGTCCTTTGGACTCAGGTACAGTTATAGTCAGGGGCTCAGCGAGCCCAAGTGCATACCCAAGGGACCGGCAGGATGCTTACAGGGGTTATAGGAGATGGGATGACCAGGGTAGGGGTGTAGATTCTGTGCTGGTTGTGCCTCCCAGCTTATGGGGGCCGGGTAAGGTTTGTGTGTGCTATATATGTTATGATATGTTATATTGTGTTACAGTAGATACGAGTAGATCGACAGTAGAACGATAAATCCTTAGGTATGACTCCTACTCCTTCCAGTATGATTAAGAGAAGGTATGACTTACATTATCAAACAGTTAAGCTATTCCTTCTACTTCAGTTTCATCAGTTATATTATTGTTTTCAGATATTTCTTTCAGTTGTTGCTTTACATACTCAGTACCAGTGGTACTGATGCCCGGTGGGGCGCTGCATTACTTGCCTGTAGGTACTCATAGACGAGCAGGCGATACCACGTGATTCCTGTCAGCGATCGAGTATTCAGCTCCTGTTATCCGGAGACTGAATTCTAGAGGTGTATTTCATTTTCTTTTGGTTGTACAGTACGAGTAGGTCGGGGCCCTGTCCCGATCATTTCTATTGCTATTCCTAGAGGCTTGCAGTCTGTATATATCTCCCTGTGGTCAGATGAGCCGGTCGTGTGAGGCCGTGCAGTTGTATAGCTGTTAGTACTCTTTCTTTCTTTTATGTTGGCCGTGTGGGGCCATAGTTTGCCAGTAGTGGTGACCTTGCCGGTCACGTAGTTTCTAGTACTTCATGATTGAGTTATAGATAACTAGACAGCATGGTGGCCTTGTCGGCCTGCATAGGTTTCCCTGAATTGATATGTTTCTGGTCAGCTGTTAGTACAGGTACAGGAGGCTATAGGCCAATGGGCCGGGGGCTATGTTTACAACCGTTATATAGCCCTTTGTTTCCAGAAATATGAGTTAGAGCCAGGCAGGCACCAGATGTGCCCAGGCTTAGCAGTCCAGCAGTTCAGGTCCCAGTAGGGCACCAGGTGCTAGTCATACCCCCTAAGGCGGGGTGTGACACTTAACTAGTAGGAAATGTGTTATCTTAGTAATATGGTCTACAACCACCCAAATTGATTCATGTTATGGAGGTGTACGAGGTACACCTGTAATGAAATCCATATTCACTTCTTCCCACTTTCAAGTAGAAATGCTAATATCCTGAGTCATACTCCCAGGTCTTTTATGTTCAACCTTGGCCTATTGGTAATTTGGACACTTAGCCATAAATTCTGCAATGTCCTTCTTTGTGCCATTCCACCAATAGACTTCTCGTAGATCCTGATACATCTTGGTGGCACCTGGCTGGATAGAGTCCCTGGTGTTGTGAGCTTATGCTAATATCTATTGCATCAAATCATCTACATCAGAAACACACAACCTACCCTAAAAACGAAGCACGCCATCTCCCCTTTTGGAGAATGCTTCCACTTCTTTCTTTAGGAATGCTTCCTTCAACTTGAGTAGAGTTAGGTCTTCATACTGCTCTGACCCATTTTAGACTACAACTCCACCTTCCATTGAACCAACCAACTGGACCTCTAACAGAGCCAGTCTGTGAATATCCTTTCCCAGCTCCTTTTTATAATCCTCAACATGTGTAACACTTCACATAGAAATTTTACTAAGGGCATCAGGAACTATATTAGCCTTGCCCTAGTGATACAACACACTCATATCATAGTCTTTTAGCAACTCTAACCACCTTCTCTGATATAGATTCAGGTCCTTCTGACTGAACACATATTTAGGTTCTTGTGATCAGTAAAAACATCCACATGAACCCCATAAAGGTAGTGCCTCCAATTCTTCAAGGTAAATACTATTGCTGCCAGCTTTAGATCATGAGTCGGATAGTTCTTCTCATGAACCTTGAGCTTTCTAGAAGCGTAAGCTATGACTTTAACATGCTGCATCATAACACCACCAAGTCTAACTCTAGAGGCATCACAATAAATCAGGATGTCTGATCCTTCTGGCAAAGTGAAACTCGGTCTATAGTAAGTCGAGTCTTCAACTCCTGAAAACTCTTCTCACATTCATCAGACCACTGAAACTTCACCTTCTTTTGAGTTAGCCTAGTCAAAGTAAAGGCAATGAAGGAGAACCCTTCTATGAACCGTCTGTAATAACTAGCAAGGCCCAAGAAATTCCTGATGTCTGATGGAGAGATGGGTCTTCACCAGTCATTCACTGCCGCTATCTTTTGAGGATCCATCTAAATACCCTCGGTGGAGACTACATGACCAAGGAATGCAACTGATTTCAGCCAGAATTCACACTTGCAAAATTTAGTTAACAATTAGCGGTCCTTGAGAGTCTGCAAAATTATTTCCAGATGGTCTACATGCTTCTCCTCGATTCTGGAGTAAACCAGAATATCGTCTATACAGATAATAACGAACATGTCCTGGTACTACTTGAATACCCTATTCATTAGATCCATAAAAGTTGTAGGAGTGTTGGTTATTTCAAAAGGCATAGCTACGAACTCGTAGTGACCATACTGAGTTCTAAAGGCTATTTTCAGAATATCACATTCTCTGACCCTGCGCTAGTGGTATCTTGATCTGAGATCTACCCTGGAAAAACAACTAGCTTGATAAAGTTGGTCGAACCAATCATTAATCTTCGATAGAGGATACCTATTCTTCATTGTGACCTTTTTCAGCTGATGGTAATCAATGTATATTCTGAGTGTACCATCTTTCTTTCGCACGAATAGTACTAGGCACCCTATGAAGAGATTCTGGGTCTAATTGAAATCCTTATCTAGAAGGTCTTTTAGCTATTCCCTTAACTCCTTAAGCTCATTTAGAGCCATTTTGTAAGGAGGAATTGAGATAGGTTGGGCATTTGGGAGAAGATCCATACTGAAGTCTATTTCCCACTCAGGAGGGACTCTGGGAAGATCTTTGGGAAATACATCAGGGAACCTATTTACAACTAGAACTGACTGAAGTATGGGGATCTTGGAAATAGAATCCTTAACCCTAACTAGGTGATAGATGTACCCCTTTGAGATCATTTTTCTAGCCATAATGTATGAGATGAACCGACCCTTAGGTGATAAAGTACTACCGCTTCCACTCTAGGACTGGTTCGTAAGGAAACTGGAATGTAACGACTCTAGTTCTGTAGTTAGCTAAGGCATAGCAATAATGTAACCAGTTCATGCTAAGGATGAGGTCAAAATTGACCATATCCAACTGTACTAAATTAACAATGGTTATTTTATGTAACACTATGATGAAACAATTTTTGTATACCCAACTAGCTCTAACTGAATTTCCAACCAGAGTAGAGAGTGAAAATGGCTCTAAGAGAATCTCCGAACTAATGTCAAACTAGATAGAAAAAATAAGGAGTCACGAAAGAAAGTGTGCTCCTGGATCTAGTAAAGCATACATATCTATCTGAAAGAGGCGTAACATACCAGTGACTACGCCAGGTGAATTCTCCTAGTCCTAATGGAACGATAAGGCATAGAAGTGATTCTAGCATTGACCACCACCTATACCTGAGGTAGTAGCCTACTGAGCTGAACGACCTGGCGGAGCTACTGTTGTGGTGGAGTGGGCCTTTCCCCCTCCTTCTGATAGGCAATCTCTCAACCTGTAACCTAACTGACCATAACCAAAACAACCCTCCTTGCCCAGATAACAATCAGTCGGATGGTGTGGTAGTTATTACCATGCTTAGGACATACTGGAAAAGTGTGACTGTTGGAGATATGTCTTTGAGACTGGGAGCCTGATGCTCCACCCCATTGATCTTTGCGGGCTTGGAAGAAGGAGCATTGGCTGATGAGGATACTAGAGGTCTTTGTTGTTGCTGGGGGCGATTACCATAGCCTGATCTATATTGGAAATACTCAAACTGGCCTATACATGCCCATTTACTCTCCCTCTATATCTCCTTCTGTTTCTCTGTCTCTATCTGTTGTGCAAGGATAATAAGCTTGGAGATGTCCATCTCGTTGATAAGCATGGCACTCCTGCAACTACCAAGTATGAGACTCCATTCACAAATTTGAGCATATGAGCCCTCTGCTCCACCACCATTTCTAGAGCATACTTTGATAGTTGAGTGAACTTTAACACATACTCCTACACTATCATGTTGTTCTTCTTCAAGTTCATAAATGCACCGGCCATTGTATACCTTAATTCCCGGGAAAGAATCTATCCAGGAATGGAGTCACAAACTCATCCCACTCCATCGGACCTACACTATTCCGCCTTCCCTTTTTCCAGTGCTTATACCATATCTGAGCCACACTTTTCAACTGACAAACAGCCAAATCTACACTTTTGATAGAAATAACACCCATGATTTGGGTGATCTTCCGAACCTCGTCAATGAACTCATGTGAATCCTCATCTACCTTAGACCTATGAAATGTTAGGGGATTCATTTGAGTAAGATCACGGACCTTGACAGTAGCTGTTGACCCATTGAGATTGACAGGTACGACGACCTTTTGGTTGACGTGGTTTGTTATTTCCTAAGCCTAAATTTGAGTAGAAGCTCCGAACTCTGCATGTGACACTTGATCGTCCTGAGGGGCTGCTGGAGCTGGTGGGGTTGGTTGGTCAGCATTACCGCTCCTCCTTCCATTTGCTCTTTTAGGAGGCATTGTCAATTGAAAAGGGGTAGAGCATGAGTTAGGAGGACATTTTAGAGGTTAAACTCAATGCATGATAAGAATCATGAAGAAAGGAAATTTTTCCTAACACGCCTCATAGCCTCCCCCTCATAAGTGTTGCACGCTTCACACCCATGTAAAGGATTATACTTGATGCAGCTTTCAGACACCTAGGATATTCTAAACCTGAGGCTCTGATACCAAGTTTGTCACGACTCAAGCCTGCACCATGGATGCAATACGGTACATACAATCACAAGTGACCCCAATCAAACCTATGGCATGTCATAATTCTATAGTGACTGACCCGCTATAAAAGTAAAATTTAGTTGAAGTTGTGTAAAAACAATAACCAAATACTTTTATAAATTAAGAACATATGATAAGAAACTAATAATAAACACTAGAACTCAAGATGAAACTAATATACCCTGTCTGAAAGCCTTTTAGAAGAACTCATGAGTTGGACAAACCCCTTGCTAACTCTAATTTCTAAAAAATTAAAAATAACAATAATTGAAGTCAGGACTATGGTGGTCGGAAGATAAGGACTCACCACTGTCAAAATGCTAGAAATCTCCAAAAGAAACTAGTTGCGATGCTGAAGCTAGGTACCGAAGACTATATCATAAGATGATATAGCACATGGAGAGCATGGGATCAGTACTTGGGATGTACTAAGTATGTGAGATGTAAATAAAGCATACATATATTGATAATTCATAAACTAAACTAAAATAACATGACAAAGACTTTATCAGGAACCATGAATACAAGAATTAATCAGACATATTTGAGAATACTATATGAATTGATAAACTGAGTTAGAGGCATAAGAACATCCTGAAATTTGATAGACTGGACTAGACTAAGGACTCTAACTGTACTGTATGTGGGAGTGTATGTTAACCTACATGTAACCACGTGAATTCGATGTGGTGTTTGATGTTAACTTCCCATCGATAAGGCCCACTTACCTTGTCAGGGTACAGTGACTAGATGTGTGATCACTATCTGGAAAACCCATATGGGTCAAATCCTACAATAGCACGTAGTTCATGGTGCCTGGGTGCACTGAACCCCGATCTGTGCACTGAACCCCGATCTACTCAGTGCTAAGTATAACTTCCAACTTGAGGCACGTACATGAGCATAGGTTTATGAAACTTTACTAGATTGATAGCTCGAAACTAATATCTTAAGACTAAGTCAGGACTATATATTTGTAAGTTCCCGAAAAGTCTAAAGGACCTGATAAATTGAATGATACTGAAAAATCTAGTAATATTGATAACTAATAAGTGATATTTATGAAAATACTGAGCATACTCACAAGTTGAAAGTGTCTTCTTTTGTTTAAAACACTTCTTCTAGAATTCATACTTAAGTGATAATGGAATGATGATATAACTTTCCTGATCAGCTTTTAAATCATACATTTTCAACCCAAAATCATGCTAACATTAAGGATAGAAATGAATATGGAAAAATGAAATCAAATAATGAAATTCACATAGTATTAATTGGGAGAACTGGGAGAACTAATAAAATGCAAGGACAATTAGGATCTGTCGGGAACCCTAACTCATGAGTTCTATAGGGTAAAAATTTATGAATGATTTTGGAAACACTTGGGCACACGGGTGAAAGAAATACCCTTGATGAAACCCCACATACCTATTGAAGAATTTCTCTTGGATAGCTCTTAGAATCTAGAGAAGAAGCAGAACCCTAACTCTTTTCCCGAGAAGCCCTTCTGAGTTTTTACGTACTAATCTTGGGAGCTAAGTGAGAAATAAGGGAGGAGGATCGACTAACCCCCTTAATCCCGGGATAATATACACCAAAATGACCTAGCTTAGGAACTAAAATAGTGGGAAGTTTAAAAATGCCCCTACAGAAAATTCTATAAAACTGCCCTTATCGACTCAATGGGTCAAACAACTAGTCGTTGGTGGTGACCACGACTCGCTAGGACTGTCATGACCCGAGTTTACACCCTAGCTGTAACACGTGACAAGGAATCTCGAAAGCTCCAAGTTGACCCATGGCATAATCATGGCATATTACTTAACAAAAGAAACAACCAATAACATGATTAAGCGAAAACTAACTGCAAGGGTCTAATAAAGAACCAAAAATACAATTATGACAACACTCTAATACAACATTGAGTCTATCTAAACTACTCTGAAAGTCTTCTACTAAGCTGATGAGTTGCTAGGACAAGATGCCAACTAACTCCTAAAATCTAAAAACTGAAACATAAAAAAAGCATAAACATAAATCACGTCCTGGGGAGATGAGGACTCACCACCAGCAGTTGAGAGGGAATGAGCATATCTAACCACGAGGCTAAGTCTGGAGACCTGAATCTATATCATGACACGGTATAGCACAAAAGGCGTGCAGTCAATACATGGAATATACTGAGCATGCGGGATAACATAGGTAATTAAACAAACAAATATACAATGAGGAATTAACCAAATACATCGACATAACATATTAACATGCAATTATCCTCTTATGATTCACATACATATATATATATACATGAAACATTCCTTTGGATCCCATTTTATGTAACATCAGCGAACTCATGCATAAGGGTCAAGTTCTGAACGTTTAATAAGAGCTGGTGTTGAAACTAGCATCACACATTATACTGGATCACTATTGATAATTGATTCTGATTCTCATTATATTAAATCTATTATAAATCTGAAATCTGAATCATACAGAACTAGATCCTACTGATAACACAACTAAGGGAGTCATCTTCTACTATGGAGGGTCCCAACTGTATTTAGAAAGTTATTCTATATGATTAAGGAACCTGACTGAACTAGGAAATCTAGCTTTGCTATGGAGGATCCTGACTGAGCTAGGGAGTCACTCTCTGCTATGGAGGATCCCGACTGAACTAGGGAATCTCTCTCTGCTATGGAGGATCCCGACTAAGCTAGGGAGTCACTCTCTTCTATGGAGGATGCCAACTAAACTATGGAATCACTCTCTGCTATGGAAGATCTCGACTAAACTAGGGAGTCACTCTCTACTATGGAGGATCCTGACGGAGCTAGGCAGTTACTCTCTGCTATGGAGGATCCCAACTGAATCAAGGAAAACATTCTCGGCTATAGAGGATCCCTAGCTAACTAGGACATGAGGAGTACTGATCTGACATCATCTATCTGGTCTATGCTACTACAGCTAGTCAAAAACATAAACATACACTGCTTTCATCATGTATCATTCATTTCATAATGATCGGGGCTACTTTCTACTAACAACAAGCCCAACATTCTGAAAACATCAATCTCATGCTTTATCATCATAATTCATATTATCATAGAGCCACATCAATATTTCTTAAAACATCTTATATTAGTGAGTATCTATAGATTCACATCATGCATTATATTTCCACCTCATTAAGTTCTAGCTTCATATCAATCAACATGTATCATAGAGTCATTCATGATCCATAGATCCAATTCGTACTTTAACATGCATACTTTGACTCATATAGTCTAGATTTAAGGGTAGCCATATACTTAACTCATAACTTATACGTTTACAACAAGATTCTGGAAGAAGCATACATTTTTATTTAATAAAACCCATTTCGAGATTTACTTCAATTCATGAGAAGGATGCATTAATTTGGCCTTTACAATAAATTACCTCATACCCAATCAATTCCATCAAAAGCGTAAGGGACATGCATATCTTTACTTTCCATTATTCAAGCCTGTGAACTCTAATTTCTTCTCAACATGTATATCAATGGAACATTCAAGTTCTTAGGTATAATCATTCGATCTTCACATATCTAAAAATAGATGTAAATAATTACGATAATTGAGTGGACAATAATAAAGCCTCATTCAAAGTTCACATCATTTTATGAAGACATTCAATAATCTCAAACATTTCTCATCATCCAACACATAAATCAAGGTAACTCAATTATTCTACATCATAGTTACTTTCATAATAATAATGGATCCTTGAATTTATAGAATTATAGACAAAATCACCCATCACACAAACCCTAGGTCATGCTTTTCTAGAATAGTTGATGTTTGGGATTTTGAGAAAACATTTTGGGGCACAAGGATGGAAGATTATCCTTGTTGAAAGACCCGCATACCTGGTAGAAGAAACCCTGCTCAAACTTTCCCCTTGAAGCTTTGATGAACACCTTGGCGAAATCCTTGAATCTTTAGAGGAGATGAGGAAGAAGGGCTTTGAGAGGTATCTTGAGAGAATGAGAGTTTATACTTGAAGAAACCCTTAAAAATGTCCCAAATGATACTCAAAATGATGTAATTTAGAAGTTAGGAACAAAGGATTTTACAAAAATGCCCCTGGAAAAATGCAGGCAAAATCACCCCGTCAAGGCCCCCACGAGGCACCCCACGAGTCGTGGGATCAGGTAACGACTCATGGGGACCGAGTCGTGGAGTACACTACCCAACTCCTCAAAATTTCCCCAACACAACCCATGACTCACTTCCCGAGTCGTGGTTTTCCATGACGACTCATGGCCTACGATTCGTTACCTCTACTGCCTGAGACTTTATCCAGGACCCTAGCCTCTACCCAACGACCAAACTAATGAGTCATCCAGTAAAGATGACTCGTAAAGTCGTCCTTTACCATCAAACTTTACCAAACCTCAGAATTTTTTCCCCGCGGGTCTGATCACGACTCATAGGGCCTCCTAACGAGTCGTCCCCTGACTCGTTCTGCACCAAACATTCATTTTCTGTCTAATTTCTTTCCTCAAGCCTGAAATATGGTCTTACAAACATTCGGGGTGTTATAGGGACTACCTATTGGTCTAGGGTCTTGAAAATCCTGTTTCTGAGATTGACTAATAGATGGAAATAAGGACTATCTAGATGGAACAAAGAGTCGTTGGTTCCACCTGTTGTCACTGGAAGGGTATTGAAAAATTCTTGATATAACCCAATGGATGGACAAAATGACCTGTTATCTGAAACAACGGGTCGTTGTTTCCATTTGTTGTCAATGGGGAAGTTTAGAATTTTATGGATTTCATTCAACGGCTTCATAGGATGACTCGTTATATCAAGAAATGACTTGTTATCTTGCTTGTTGTTTGGGAGAAGATCTTTTATCATATTCAGAACTTGATGGAACAGGAAATACAATGACTCGTTACCACTAATGACGGGTCACTACACAACTCATTAAATATGAAGGAGGAATCTACAGGACAACTAATGACTAACTTAACGGGTCATTGTCTCTGACAACGACTCGTCTGATGAGTCGTTCTGAGAAAATTTTCTATTTTTTTCTACTTCTTCATTCCAAGTTTTGTGTTTGGTTTAAGGAACTTTTGGGGTGTGACACATCTTGAGAAGGCACACTTAGTGAAGTTGCAGAAACTCTTAAGAAAGGACCATACAACGGGTCATTGTATTTCAGGACCGCTTATTGTAAGTGGTCGTAATAAGAAACTCCAAAATGTAAAGTTGTAGTAACTTCATACGACAAACCCAAGAACGGGTCGTTCTTTGTCACAACGACCAGTATTGAGGGTCGTTTAATCTAACAGTGTAAACTGTAATATGTAATAACTTTTTTGTTGCTTTTGGATCTAACATTTATTCCATTGGTATAGTGACTCCAAAGGGTCCCAAGAAGCAATAAGAAGCTACTACAAAGAGAGAAATTGCCAAGAAGCAATAGCTTTGAGATGAGTCGGAATCTGAAAGCCCTAGTGTTTCTGAGGAGAGCTACGAGATTGACTCCTAAGGTGAACCTCCAACTGTGATCACTAGAACCCAAGAAATTGCTGAGGTTGCTTCTCCATTTCCCAGTCTATAGAGGGAGGAGAAAAAATCGAGGAAGAAGATGACGACCCTCTTAATGATAATGAAGAGGAGGATGAGAATGCAAATGAAGAAGCTAGTGAATAGGAGAGAGACTCAGAGCCACCCACCACACCGAATGAAAGGTTCAAAAGATGGAGCGTACAGGGTTCTAGAGACACTTACTATATAGGTCTTAAACTTAATGGAAAAGGGAACCCCAAATGCAGCATTCAATATGAGCCAAAACTCTGAACCGGTGCATTGAATGAAGTTCTGAAGCTCAAATGACTATTTGAGACATATAACATGCATTGGATGGCCGAGACCCCGGGAAAGTGTAGTGGTGAGATGGTGCGTGAATTCTATGCCAATTACTACTCCAAATTAAAGAACAAAGTTGTAACAAGACAAGTAGTGAAGATGGAGCCGGTGCTATACATGGTTATGGTCAGAGAACGCATGGTTGACATATCTGAGAGAGCCATATCTAGGTTCTTATTTGGCCATGACTATAAAGCTTTAGTCCTTACTCCTAAATGTGATTATCGGATGGAAGAATTGAAGAAGATAAAGTAGTTGAGAGCAGAGGATAAGTTGATGCATTTCTGGTGTATGGCCGGTATTATTACTGAGGCCAAGAAGGATGCTGAATGGGTGATGAGGGGTAAGCCCATTTACAAAGCCTCTATGGATTTTTTGGCTAAGTCATGGTGGTTAATTGTTCAACATAGGTTGGCACTGACGGTAAATGATAATATCTTGAGTGAAGATCAGGTAGCCTTGATTGCATGTATCATGTCTGAGTACATGCTGAACATCTCTCTGTTCATTTTCGCAGGTATTAGGGAATGGGCCATCAAGGATCATACTATTATCCCATTCCCAAGTATAATTTTCACTTATGTTAGGAATTCGGTGTGCGCCTTCTGCCTGATGTTGATCACATGATCACAAATACCAAGACTGCTAATATAGCTTTGATAAAAGATACCTTTAATCAAATAGCTCGAGTTTGAGGTCCAGTTGTGGGCTCAAGGATAGTTGAGGGTGATGAAGGTGGAGGCGAGAATTATGACGTCCCTACCCATGCTGATCACCTGACACATATTTCAGCTACTTAAATCGATGGTTCAGTAGCAACTATGCTGACTACCTGTGGTAAAACTTCACAGGCCTTCCCCAACGGGTATATGTTTGTTCCTAAAGATGATATGGAAGAATGGCTAAGAGATTGACTATTATTGAAAGGAAGATTGATATGCTTCCTAAGCAAGTCAAGCCTTGGGTCAAGAAGGAGTTGGAGGAGATTGGGAGGGGTCTGAACATGAGACTAGATGGATTTGAGGTATGCGTCGATATTTTTCAATCCAAGACTCAGACTGAAGATTGGGCTAACATGGAAAAGTAGATGCTTATGCTGTAAGCGTCGACCATGGAGTTACCCTCTCGACACACTCCAGTGTTACCACCGTTGGTTGCTGCAGTGCTTCATGATGACTTGGATGAAGAGATCCCTTGGTTCTTTGATCTTGATCTGGCACCGGTTAACAAAGATAAAAAGTAGAGTGCCGATGATGAAACTGAGAATGAGCCTAGAAAAAGGACGAATAAAGAGAGAAGGTTGGTGCAAGCTACGATCAAGGATAGCAAGCATACCTTCATCAATCACATGACAGAGATACATGCTAGGGTGAAAGCAGCTAGGAGCTCCTTTGCTAGTGAGGTCCCTAGTCTATATAGTAACGACCCTTCAAGCTAGCCACGATCTGCCTTGATCGTTATTTCTGCTATTAGTGGAGGTACACTTATCGGCCCCAGGAGTACTACAATGTTGCGCACATTGGCCCCTTAGTGCCACAGTTGCTGAGATTTGGGTCACCTCTGAGACTTCAAGTGTTAATAGATTTTAGGGTTGTGTCTGCAACTCCCACTGATCATTCCATGAGCGTCTAGGATGCCACAGGTATATTCTTATTTCCTTACTTTTTCATTAGTATTTAGATGCATCGAGGGAGATGCATAATATTTTTGATTGGGGTGGGGTATATTTGGTTTTTGCTGAACATAACCCGAGGGTTTCTCTTACCATATTTCTTTTCCCTCGGGTGTTCCTATCTAATAGAACTGATATATTTAGGATATTTTGGGTGTTTGAGAAGAAAAATTAGAAGAAAAATAAGAGAACTGAGTGAAATCGAATAAAATGGCAACTTGTGAACTGTTTGAAATGTTTTTATGTTGGACACCCTCCCTAAAATTTTTATGTGTTGTGTGCTTAGTGTGAATGACTATTCTGGATCTTTGCATGGAATTAATATCAGGAACATGTTAACCATTGCTTGACTGTGCATGAACTAGAAATTCATAGTTGATAGTGCAATCTTGTGCTTGTTGAGTTCGACTTTTGTGCGTGCAATCTCGAACTTTCTTGGTTAGTCATACCAAGGTTTTAGGATAGTTGGATGGGAAATGATCATAGGACTTTTTTGAATTAGTACAGTTAAGCCAAAATTATCTACCAAATGAAATAATAGTATCCCTTGATCCCGAATTTTGAGCCTACATAGATCTTTTCTTTTATTAGTCTATTAACCTTCCTACTTTTGATATAATGAATCTGTTTTGGCCCTGATCCCTCCTTGAAAATTGTAAATCTCAACTCATGGAAATCTCCTAAGTTGAGGGTGGATATTATAGGGGTGCATAAAAAAGGTTGGGTATGAAAAGAAGGAGCTAGTCGTCGGAAAACAAAACGGGTGTGGTGTGGTTGAAAAAAAAAGGAGAAAAGAAAAAGAAAAGCTGAAGACAAATGCAATAAATAAAGATGTTAGCTGCTTGAGGAAAAAAAATAGAAAATTAAAGTGACAACCACACCAGTAAGTCGAAAAGTGAATAAAGGAGAAAAAGGTATGAAAAAGAAAAAGGTTTAAAGTGGAGCTAAAAAAATATGGTAGTGCCAAGGACGATTGAGTCACTTTACCCATATCTACCATAACCATCCCCAAGACTACATTTCAAGCCTAAGAAAGTCCTACAGTGATCCAAATCCAACTGTCCTAAAAGCTGGGGTATAGAAACTAAGGGCAAGCATATGATTTTGTATGCATGTTGTCTAAACTTCTTTGTGAGAGTGAGTGCTTTTGATACAATCCCTGTTTTGAATCATATGTATATTTGTGAGTGAATGGGACTTCCTTATAGTGAGGGCACATGGGTTACATTGTGAACTCCTAATTATCTGGGTAAGTGTCATTAGTATATATGTGTGGTTCTCGGTTGGTAATGTTATGCCATTCTTTGATCCTTTTGTGTCATGATAGGAAGCTTCGCATAAGCACAGTGGTTTTGAGTATACAAGATAGGAGGGGGTCAAAAATTTTGATTTACATGAGTGCCAAATGTTTGTGTGATTTCCGTAGATCTCCTATGTTTCTTTTAGTTAAGTGTCAGTTGGATTTTGTTTTTCCTAAGGACATACAAACATTCTAAGTTTAGAGTGTTGATGTGGTGAAATTTTATGAAACTTCCAATGCTTAAAAATAAGAAAACATGAAATTCCAAGTATGTTTATATGGATATGATGTGCTTTTGTAGTTTTGCAGGCAAAATAGGCTATGAGAGTTGGATTTGGGAAAAGAGCTGAAAAAAAACTCAAAGTACAATTGGATGAGTTGTGGGATGAATTATGCAACAGGTCATATCAGGAAACCGTAGCACGAGAAGCTAAAATTTAACAAAGGCCGTGTGTTAGAACGACTACTTCCTATGACCCATTAGTTCTTATAAAGGATCGTACAAGGTTGTCGTAGCATGGGAAGCAAAGAATTGACAAATTCCAAGTTTTCAGAATGGACAACACGTATGACCCATTTGTTCTTATAACAAGCCATCCTATATCGTTGTAGGTTGGAGTTCCGGCACTGTGCAAAATGAGGAACCTTATAACGGATGTGCAGGATAGACCGTACAATCAAGGGGCAAGCCATCCAGTAATCTCATATGTTCTCACAACAAGCCATTGTGTAGCGACAAAATCTTAGAAAGGCCAAGGTTAATCTAAAACAATAGATGATCCAAAGGATCATGCTACCTAACAATGAGCCGTTGTACTTGTCGACTTTAAAATCCAATTATGTTTAGGATTGGTTTTTATTATTGTCTATAAATATCACCTTTAGATTTCTTTTACAAGTTACACTATTTTTACATACTTTGATTGATTTTGGAGTTCAAGAAACATCTTCTTTAATTTGTTCTTGTGTTTAGAAGGGTTAATCAAGCATTGATTCTTGGATATTTTATTTGTGCTGATAATTAATGAGCTGTAATTTCTTCTACTAAATTCTTGTAAGTTTATAATTATGATTTTATATATAATTTATAATTATAATTCTTAAAGCATGAGTAGCTAATTCCAAAAACTAGGATTGTGAGAACCATGATGAATTAACAAATGTAGGCAAATTACTTAGTGATTCTTGAATGGGGTTTATGCATGTATTATTTCCCCTTCAGCTTAATTGCTTTTTAATGGCCCTGAAAGTTAGAACTCATCTTTTTCTTTCTTACTGGACCAAGGGGGAAATGAATGGAAAAAGGGATTAACAATGAGGATTTGAGGCTATCAACCGTCATCTAATATCTTGACCTTGTCTTGGAATAACTAATCCGATATCAAAGGTAAGGGTTAGTAAAGTGTTACTTGTAAACGGATCAAGTTGCATGATGATAATCATCTATTTAGGAGACCAACCACTTAGGTGAATCTAACTTACATATTTTGCATGATAAACACCAGGATGGATCACTAGTACGATAAGATTGCTATATTACGAAATCATGGAGAATGCAATCCTAGTCAACTCAGTCACTGAATACTACCATATTTGACTAATATTTTACTCTTCGTTACTCATTATTTTTTCATTATTAAATGTTACAAACTCCCACCTCTTGGAAATAAATAGACTAAAAGTAATAGTGAACACGTTAAATGAGGTCCTCACCGTATTCCTCATGAGATTTGAACCCAACCATATTTGGTTCAATATTTGAACACCGACCACTTTATATCTCATTAGGAGGTATAATTTGGGTGACATCGTGCTCCTAATATTATGTGCACGATGCGAGCAAGAGTTGATCGATTGTGGAAGGACTTGAGGCATAGTTGATTAATGATTTCATTGTAGCATATCTATAGGATGATATAGATATTTCTTGAATTCAGGAAGTTTCTCAAATAGTAAAGGATATTACAAGTCATATTGGGGATACCCATAACGAAGAGAGGGAACATAATAAGAGGGCCAGATTTGCAGAATTTCATAGAGAATCTCGGGGTGATTTTAGGAGTAGGTGTATGATCGTTTTGTTCATTCTGGACTTGATAATAGTTTAAGCCCATCAGGTTCCTATCTTCTTGAGCGTTCAAGTCAGATGAGACCACTAGTACAACCTTTTGCTCAGAGCATGTAACACCCCGAAACTTTCCTATACCAACTTCAGAAGTTGCATAAAAAACCACAGGAAACCAGAATTTTTTTTTCCTCAGACGACTCCCACAGCGAACCGTTGGTGGAAATAATGGACCGTTTTAAGTGGTCGTGGTTAAAAGTAGCCTTTCTTCATGGAGAAACAATGCGTCATAGGACGACCCATTGATTCCAACAACGGGCCGTCCTGTCATCCGTTGAATCCCAATTCAGAGGTCCACCGGACCCCTTCCCCGAGACAATGGGAGGGAACAACAGCCCGTGGTAGCCTCAAATGAGCTGTTGTGACAACCCGTCGTTCAGTTCCAGAACCCAGTTGTGTGAACCACGAGGGGATACAATGGCCCGTGGTCCTACCAATGAGTCGTTATCACCCATTGTCCCCGTGCCTAGTTTTCTTTCCAGACTCAACGGGAGGTATCAATGGCCTGTTGTTGCTTCGAATGGACCGTTGTATCTAACCGTTGGTCACCAGTGTGAAAATAGTTTTTGAACCTAGAATCCACAGCCAGATTCCACCGGCTGTCATTTCTTCCAATGACCCGTTCTAAGGCCCGTTGGTTCCTGTCGGCCAAACTTCAGATTTTAAATCCCAAGGTTATTTTTGTAAAATTCCACCAACTTAGTCCCTAAACTACATCTTTTGGGATTCATTAATAGGTTTTAGAAGGGGTAACCAACGGTTTCTCCCCATATTTATTCTCTCATCCTCAAGAACAAAGCGTAGAGTTTCTCTGGAAGCATAAAATAGAAGCTAGGGTAGACATCAATCTTCTCAATATTTCTCAGAGATTTCCACCAAAGGTTCTTCTGCAGGTATGTGGGAATTCACCAAGGAGATTTTTCTCCCCTTGTGTCCCCCAAAACTTTCTCTATGTTCCCTTTCAGTCCTAGCCCTGAGATTGCGAATTTGCAGATATTATTATCGTTCTTTGATTAACTCATGTGGAATCCTACCCTATGTTAATTGTACCTATTTTCCACCAGTTTGTAACTAAAATGATGCTTGTTCCATCAAACTAGAAATTCAGCCCTAGCTTTTGAAAAACTATAAATTTGAATCCTGTTTAAACTTTGAATTTTTGAGAATTGTTTGCACGCTTCAGAGTTAGGGGATTTTATATCGATTGTTTGTGTTAAAATCTCAGTTACATATATGTTATTCATATTTAGTTAGAAAGTTATATACTTTTTATTTCTCAGAAATTTTAGTTCAGTTGCAGTCCAAGTACTAGAATATTTAGCGTTAATCTGAAATATCAGTTGATCAGTTTGACTATAGTCTTTCCTAAGGTGTCAGTGGTACCTCTCAATTATCAGTCTCAGACTTAGATTATAGTTATTTGGTCCATTTGGTGGTCATGATATTCAAGTTATATCTCTGACTAGTCCCAGGACCCTAGTTCAGTTATTAGTTTGTTCTCTAGACGATTACGACGCTTCCAGATAAGCAACTATGACTAGTCATAGAACTCGGTTTCCAAATCTTGTCCTATAAGAAGCTCAAGGAACTCTCAGATAGTATATCTAGGTCAGTATAGTCTTGGACCCTAGTATCGAGCTATCCGCTTGTCAGTAGTAGCAGTAATAGGACTTTCTAGTGGGAGTAGGACTTAGCACTGAAAGGGTCGGGGTTCCAGCGCACCCAGGCTCTAAAACTATGTTGCCATCGTAGGTTTTATTGACTTGGCCTAACGACCCCTTTTGACAGTGATTTTCACTGTCCATGCCTTTATACCCTAGAAAGGTATATTGGGTCCTACCAGTGGGGTGTGTACATCGGACTCCACGTTTAGCTCACGTGGTTATATGTCGGTTATAGCCTCTCCCACTAGTCAATACAGTTTACTCTCAGATTCTTCAGTTTAGATCAGTTTAGTGCAGTATTTCAGAATCATTATTTCAGACTTAGGAAATGTTTATGATCATCATCTAGGGTCACTTTTGACCATATCAGTCTATTATCAGTTGTATCAGTTTTCAGCATTTCGGTTGGTTGTTTCATGTTGTATCAGTTCCGTTACCAATTGTATCATGTTATTCATGTTTCTCTCACTTACTTAGTACATTCAAAGTACTGATGCACACTTTTATGTTGTATCATTTCATGATACAACTACAGGTTCTCAGACTCAGCACAGCTAGACTCCGCAGTTCTGGTTCTCCATCTCAGCGATCGAAGTGTGAGTCCTCACTATCCGAGGGCATTATTTTGCTTTTTTAGTCATATGTCAGTTTCAGTTAGACTTAGAGTTAGCTGGGGGCTTTCCCAGCAACTCCTCAGTTAGATGGCTTTCAGACATATATGATTTTCAGATTTATCAATATTACTCAAGTGTTTCACAATTTATCATTTCAGACTTCTCTTTCATAAATGTTAATATGATATTATTTAAAAGTTCCGTTGTGCATGTTTACTCAAAATGCTAGTGAATGAAAGACCAGGGGTTGACTTGGGGTGACTTGTGGCTTCAAGTACCGTGTTCTGTCCAGGGGGTAGACTCAAGGCATGACAGTGCAGCAGGAGCATTTCAAGTAGTGTTGTTAGGGTTCAGATGCATTTTGTTGGTGTGGGTGTATGATGTGTCGTGGTTTTACAACACTTTCAATGCTTAAAACATAGGAAAAATGCTTCAAATTAGGTGTGTTTATACGGATATGAGGTTCTTTACTTTGTTTTTCAGGGAAATCAAGTTCGAGAGTTGGATCTCAAAAAAGGACTGCAAAAGTTAAGAAAAAGGCTTATTGCACATCACAGTACGAGCTATACCTGATAACAATAGCAAAAATTCAGACAAAATGCACAAGGCTCGAGTAGATGTACGATTGACAGTATGAGCCGTATCACCAAGGTACGAGATGTACTGAGTATCTGTGGTTAAGATTCATAACATGTCAACTGGCAGATCCCAAGGTACAAGCAGATGCCATGAGTCGTGACACCTAAGTATGAATCGTACTAACAGACTTGTGGTGAGATTCAGAGGATCAGATACTTGGCATACTTAGGGCATAAATGGATTGAATAGGTCATACCAGCATGGTACAAGTCGTATGAAGGACCCATAGGAGAATCATCAGAGATGCCATATTACGGAAGTTCAAGCCACGACTGGTTACCATAACTTGTAGAGACACATCTCAGGTCATACTAGTCATTCGTGATTGAGAAGACCAAAAGATGTCAAGCAGACCACGAGTGTATACCACGAGTCATAGAAGCATGCTACGACTTGTAGATCATCCCAGCAGCAGAAACCCTATCAATTTAAAAAAGGATTTCATTAATTGTATAAATACTTGTCTTTTATTTTTCCTTAAAAAATCGGCACTTTTTCATTATAATTGAGTTTTTCAGTTTCCTAACACTACTTGGAGAACAAACACACAAATACCTTGATCTAGTTCATCATAGTGTAATCGATTGTTGAAGTTTATTGTGCAATTGATTATCGAATTTTTCTTCCATCAATATTGTTATTGTTTAATTATTGTTTCTTTAAGAATTCTGATTCCTTGGTTACAAACATGAGTAGCTAAACCCCCCACAACTAGGGTTGTGGGAACCATGGTGGAATAATTAACTAGGGTTAATATAGAGTGATTCTAAACAAATACTAATGCATGTATTGTTCTTTTCTTCATGATTAATGTTTCTTAATGGTGCGCAACATTAAGACTAGCCCGTATTCTCTATTTGCTTGAATGTAGTGAAGTAGAGACTAGGAAAATAGAAGAACAACAAAGCCTTGAAAGTAAGTTTCATTGAACAACTTGAGTTGCGGTCCTAGGAAAGTTAATTTGGAAGTACTAATAAAGGTTAATTGAAACCACTGATGAGACCTAACTCGTTAATTGAGTATAGTCATCCAATAGGGGCGAATAAGCCATTTGGATAAACATAGTTTATCAGTTCTACAGGCTAAGTATTAGAATAAAACCCAACTGTAATAACCCAACCTAGTTAAGAAGCTCTAGGGAACACTTCCCTAGTTATTTGCATAACTTTGATAACAACTCCATTTCACAATATTGGCACGTTATTATTTCTATGCAAAACCATCCTTAGAAAATAATTGAACTAAAATCCTAAATACTAGCATAGTCTATATCTTGACCATATTCCTATGAGATCAATCCCAACCATAGTTGGGTTTTTTATTGACAATGACCATGTTATACTTCTTCAAAGGTGTAATTTGAGCATTTTCAATAATGGCACCATTGCCAGGGAATACGACCTATGATTGGATTAATTTCTTTTAAATTTGTCTTTATTTATTTACGTTTTGTTTTGTCTTTGTTTAACACAGGTTACCACTTGGTGAATGGAAAGTACTCGGAGTAGTAGAAACCCCCTAGTGCCAATTGACCAAGAACTCAAAAGGACACTGAGAAGAATGGCCAGTATGGATACCCCTTAATAGATGGAGGCTAAATTAGCGGCTAAAGCCCGTCGAGCTAATGAGGCTCACCAGGAAGTGTTAGCACGACAAGTTGCTCTTCAAAAGACAGATGATGCCTGATCTTGGGCATAATTGCATGCCCAAGTGATGCTTTATAACTTAGTTTTGTATTGCTTATCGACTTAATTATATGCATTCTCATGTAATTTTATGTAAATGTGAATATATACACTAACCAACATGATTAGTTCTTGTTTTTGTAGATCTAAAATGAATTTGAGGGACTAATCCATGAGTTGGTGAAGTGGAGGCATGGAATCAGATTTAAAACGCGAACGTCGGCGAGGAGGACGCACGAAACAGCCGACCTGCATGTTGGCAACGTGCCACGGTAGGCAGGCTGCGCGACCAAGGCCGTGACATGCCACCTAGCGCATTGCACAAGCAGCGTGACATGCTGCCAACGCGGCAAGGGGCTGCCTGGCGACGGCTTTGGGAGTTTCCAGTGTGCATTCGCGTTACCTCCGTGTCACGGAGGTAGTGCTTCGCGATACAATCCGTGACACGGAGCCATTCCACGACAGGCATAATTTTGTACAATTCTCATTTATTTTAAATAGGTCCCTTAGCTCCTAAAATCATTTTGTCACGATTTTATTCTGAAAAACCACCTAGTGAAGGGAGAAGTGGGAGAACTCACCAAGGGTTCATCAATTTCATCTTCTCATCTACCAATTCTTGTAAGTATGTTACTTTAATAATGTTTTCTTGTAATTTTGTGAACTTGAATGGCTAGAACCTTTCCTCTAGGGTTGAAGCCATGAGTTATGAGTGTGTTTTTACGAATTTGCTTTGCAATTATGTTATTGATTGTTGTTTTGTCTTGCATTCTTAATTATGGTTGTTTTTATGTTTGATCACCATGAAAACACACACGTTAAACTTAGGAAAATGTTTCAGAAAGCAAACCTAGGGAAGAACATAAGAATGTAGGAAGCAAGTTCTTGTCTTTTGATAAGATTTTGTGGTTAGGATAGAAATATACCTAATACCTTGCTTGGTTGATAAAATGGGATGAGAGGAAGACACCAGCTTAGATTTGTCACTCCACCACTCGCAAAAGTAGTTGTGAAGCTAAGTCTTGTAAAATGGTTGGAGGTACGAAAGTACCCTAATCAATGGCATAACCCCATAAACCAAATCCACGTAGTTAATTGCCCACGAACTAGAATTAGCATCCTCGCTCACAATGTAGTAGTGAGGCTAGTTTGTCGTGTTTAGAGGTTCGGAAGATCATGAACATGCAATTATAATTATGTGAGATGACAATTGATGGTTTCATACTTAAACCATTGCAAATCGTAGTATCGCATGATTATCCGACTTTAACTCTATGTTGCTCCTTGAATGAATTCAGAGTATTTCGTTGACCACAATTAGACTTAATTAAACTCTATTGAAAACCTCTATAATCAACACTTATGGAATTTAATATCACACTTGAACTCGATAGTTAGCTGAATTGGTCCAGTCCCTGTGGGTGCAACATCCGGCTCTTAAAAAGGGACACTATATTACTTGTACGACCCGTACACTTGCGGGAAATAATAAGTTTTTTGCGTCGTTGCCGGGGACTCGGCGAAGTTTAGATAATTTATCTGTTTTTGTGTGATTTTTTTAAAAATTCCCTTAAGTGTTTAGAAACTTGGTCTTAGTCTGACTTATTGCAGGTGACAGGCTGTCTTGCCGAGCTAGCTAAAAATAGAGAGCTTGTGGAACCGTTGCTTGAACCAAAACTTCAAATTCATTTGCGAAGGAGAATAGCTCTTGAGAAAAAGCTTAAACTACTTCAAGAAAAAGTACAACAACAACCACCAGAAGGACAAGCACAATTGTCTCCGGAAGCAATGGCAGCCAGACTAGTTCGCGAAGTGGCAATCCCACAAACGACTAATGTGAGCTTTAGTATCCGTAAACTGGAACCTGGAGGGAACTTTGAATTGAAGTAGAACATGGTGCAGCTGTTACATTATAGTGGTCAATTCACTGGGATGGCACATGAGGACCCACAACAACACTTACAGAACTTTCTTGAGATTAGTGACACGTTTGTCCCCACTAACGTGTCCACAGATTATGTCTGACTCACCCTCTTCCCATTTTCATTGTTGGGAGAGGCAAAGAAGTGGTTGAAAGCTGAGCCACCGAACTCCATAACTTCATGGAATGATTTGGCAAAGAAGTTCCTTATTAGATTTTTTCCTTCAGGCAAGACTGCAAAGTTGAGAAGTGAAATACTGAGTTTCAAGCAGAGACCTGATGAGAACTTATATTTGGCTTGGGAAAGATTCAAGTCATTATTGAGAAACTGTCCCCATCACCAGCAATCGAATGAAGTGCTGGCTCATACCTTTGTTGAAAGTCTAGACCCACACACTAAAATTTTACTAGACTCTGCATCGGGTGGGCAAGCCTTAGAGAAGACTTATGATGAGTTGTACACGCTGTTGAATAGAATTGCATAAGGAAATCTAGAGTGGCATAGTGAATCATCAAGAGGGGCAGGAAAAAGAGCAGGGTTGATAGAGGTAGATAGTATGAATGCCTTGGCGGCACAGTTAGCTTCGTTGCAGCATCAGATGATGACTCAGTTCAATAAACTGAGTATAAACCAACAACAGGGTCAAGTTAATGCAGTTCAGCAAGCTCCAAGTTGGTGTGAAATTTGTGGAAACAATGGGCACAATGCAGAATCTTGTGGAGCCAATCCGGAATCAGTCAATTTTGTTGGGAATGTGCAGAGGAACAATCAGAATTTCGGACACAACTACAACAAGAATTGGCAGAGCCACCCGAATTTTTCTTGGGTGGAAATCAAAAGCAAATTTATCAGCAACCTCAACAGCAGCAGTATCAGCATAATAGGCAGAATGATGGCCAGTTGAGCAGCAACATTAAGGAAACGTTGCATAAAATCATGGAGACCCGGACTCAGTTTGCATAAAATCAGGCGAGGATGGCATCAGACTTGAAGAATCAGCAAGTGGCCACCCGCAATCTAGAAAAGAAGATGGGTCAGATAGTAGTTGCTCAAAACATGAGACTGTAGGGAGGACTACCAAGTGACACAGATCCAAACCCCCAGTAGGTCAATGCCATCAGTCTGAGAAGCGGCAAGCAATTAGCTAATGCAGTGCCTAAAGAGAAGAGAAATGAGGTGCAGCCGGAATTGGTTAAACCAGGACCATCCAATGACAAGGGAGAAAATCAGAGTGCTGTGCAACAAAATGCACAATCTTCATTGCAGCCAGCACAAAGACCACCACCGCCATTCCCTTAGAGATTCAGAAAGAGCAAGGAGGAGGAATGCTTCAAAAAGTTCTTTAAGATTTTCAAAGAACTTCACATAAAATTGCCTTTTATTAATGTATTGCAGGGAATGCCCAAGTATGCTAAATACTTGAAAGAAGTGATGGCCAAAAAAGTAATATTGGTGGATGTCCAGACGGTAGCACTGACTAAGGAATGCAGTTACAGGGTATTGAGCAAAATTCCAAAAAAGCTCGAAGACCCAGGGAGTTTTACCCTTCCCATACAAATTGGTAAAGCTGAGGTGCTACTAGCTTTGTGTTATCTAGGGGCAGCAGTTAATCTAATGCCCCTATCTTTATTCAACACCCTGGGGTTGGGAAAACTGAGGCCAACAAGGTTGATGCTGCAGCTGGCGGATAGTCGCGAGTGGCACCTGATGAAATAATAGAGGACCTTCTCATCAAAGTGGGTAAGTTTATTATACCTGCTGATTTTATTATCTTACATTTTCATGTTGATGACCAGGTACCCTTAATCTTGGGACGGCCATTCTTGGCCACCAGAGGGGCGGTAATTGACTTGAGAGTAGGGACCCTGAAAATGAGGGTCGAAGATGAAGAAGAACTCTTCCTAGTATACCAAGAAATGAACCCATCCACACACTACATAAACCTTTGTATGGTTAGTGTGTTGTCAGAGGATGAGTGTGGGGTGGGGGATTCATCAGGTCCATGGTCAAAGGTAACGACAAGTGTTCAGCCCGAGTCTGATAAAGGGCTTCAGAGTAGGAAGAAGTTGGAGGAAGAGAGGAATAGAGTGGAGACTGTTTCCTCTAAAAATCAAAAGAAAAGGAGGTGGTTCTCTAATGGGAACCCAAGTTTGAGGATGTCCTGAAAAGGATAGTTCATGTCGTGCCGCGACGTGAAATTAGGTGCTGCTTGGGAGGCAAACCAAGGGTACCACAGGTACCATTTTAATTTCTTATATTTGAATTGATTTTTGTTTATTTTCAACTTGTGTGTTTTTGGTGGAAAGTTAAGCACAGGCAGAGGGGAAGTCTGAGTACCCTTGGAGGAGGAAGCTAAGAAGCATGGATGATAAAAAGTGTGGGGTCAAACACACACTTGTGCAGATGTAAAAGATAAACATGCTATTAGCTAGGCCTAAAGGCCTCAGGGAGTATTTCTCACCCTCTTTAAATTTTAATTTGATGCTATGAGGACATAACATGATTAAAGTTTGGGGTGAGGGAAATTTAAAAAAAAAATTTAAAATTTTTTGTGCTTAACGATTTTTGGTGAATGTAATGCTTGTGAGAAATATTTGAAAAATTTTTGTGACTCAAGCATGACTTCATCACCCGTTGGTTTTTCTTTTCGATTCTTTTCCGACGGGGGGTCTTTGAACCAAAGAATAAAAATTTTCTTTGTCTGTATATAGTGTTTTTAGTCATAGTTAGGGATTGTTTCCGACGATGGATGGATGACGACCATCTTGAGGAAAATTAGTGAATAGGTTTTAGTTTTTGAACCCGTAGCTAATTGATGGCTTGATCTTCTTGTTATGTGCTATACATGATTGTAAGATACAAGTGTGGTTAGTGTTGAAGCATGCAAGAAGTGTATAGCTTTGTTTGAGACACCTAGGCTCTTGAATTTGACTCTATGTTTTGAAAGCTTAATTTTGAATTCTTGTGATTAGCTGAGTTAAGAGTCTACTGGATGTGTCTTGAATTGAGCATATGTTGTGAGTGTAAGGTTTTTGAATATTCCATGCTGTTGTGGAATGTCTAGAACTTGCCTGGTGTGTATATAAAATGAAATGAAGGATGTAAATTGTAGGAGATGATTTAGGCATTTCTTTGAATGAACCTAAATGTTATCCCTCACTTTACCCGCCTTGAATATTTTATCCTAGTTAGCCCCATTGAGCCTATTATTTGATAGCTACAACATAAGCTTAATCCATTTTCTTTCATTAGCCTTGAATTTGATCCAAAACTCCTAAGCGTGTAAGAAAAAAAAAATCCAGAAGAGTGAAGGAGTGAGAAACGGGAAAAAGGAGGAAAAGTAGCAAATTGTAAAAGTTGAGAAAAGGACAAAGGTGCACTTGTGTGAAAATGGTTGATTATTAGTAGGGAGTAAGAAAATAAATGAATGAAAAAAATTTCTTAAGTACTCCTTACTACTAAGCTGAGTGTGCTTAAAGAAAGGGGAACAAGAAGAATAAAAATTTAGGATTGAAAAGAATGAGGGTGAAGTAAGAGAAGAGATATCCTTAATGAAGGTTAAAGTTATTAAAAGCACTTGGGGAAGATAGTCACTATTACTAGCCAGAATAGTACCTACCTGTCCCTTAGCTTACATTACAACCCATTAAGTCCTACTTGATCTTACACTCATACATCCTTAAATTAGTGGAGTAAAACACTAAGGGCAAGCTTATGGGTCACTACATGATGCATGTGAATTCTTTGTGAGAGCGAGCGTAATTTTTATTCATATATCCATACATGGTGTGATTTGAAAATTGATGAATTAAAATGGGTAACTCTCTTGTGGTGAGGGCACATGTTTAATGAAGGATAACATTCATGTTGGATTTCTTGATTAGTTGATTTGCATGAGTTTTCTTAGATTGAGAGTCGATTCTTGAGGTTAGGAAGTCTTAACATAGTTTTACTTAATTTTAAGGAATAAAACTTGCATGCTCTATTTTTAACTTGCTATCTTAAATAACCATTATAGCCATAACTTGAATTATCTTGCTAAATTAGCGATGTGTGAGTCTTCATGTGCACGAGATGTAAAAGGTTTGTTCGAGGACGAACGAGACTTTAAGTGTGGGGTTGTGATCTTGGGCATAATTGCATGCCCAAGTGATGCTTTATAACTTAGTTTTGTATTGTTTATCGACTTAATTATATGCATTCTCATGTAATTTTATGTAAATGTGAATAAATACACTAACCAACATGATTAGTTCTTGTTTTTGTAGGTTTAAAATGAATTTGAGGGACTAATCCATGAGTTGGTGAAGTGGAGGCAGGGAATCGGATTTAAAACGCGAACGTCGGCAAGGAGGACGCGCGAAACAGCCCAGCTGTGTGTTGGCAACATGCCAAGGCAGGCGGGCTACATGACCAAGGCCGTGACACGCCACCTAGCGCACTGCACAAGCAGCGTGACATGCTGCCAACGCGGCAAGGGGCTGCATGGCGACGGTTTTTCGAGTTTCCAGTGTGCATTCGCGTTACCTACGTGTCATGGAGGAAGTTCTCCGCGATACACTCCGTGACACGGAGCCATTCCACGACAGGCATAATTTTATACAATTCTCATTTATTATAAATAGGTCCCTTAGCTCATAAAATCATTTTGTCACGATTTTATTCTGAAAAATCACCTAGGGGTGAAGGGAGAAGTAGGAGAACTGACCTAGGGTTCATCAATTTCATCTTCTCATCTACAAATTCTTGTAAGTATGTTACTTTAATAATGTTTTCTTGTAATTTTACGAACTTGAATGGCTAGAACCATTCCTCTAGGGTTGAAGCCATTAGTTACGAGTGTGTTTTTACGAATTTGCTTTGGAATTAAGTTATTGATTGTTTTTTTGTCTTTCATTCTTAATTATGGTTGTTTTTATGTTTGATCACCATGAAAACACACACGTTAAACTTAGGCAAATGTTTGAGAAAGCAAACCTAGGGAAGAACATAAGAATGTAGGAAGCAAGTTCTTGTCTTCTGATAAGATTTTGTGGTTAGGATAGAAATATACCTAATACCTTGCTTGGTTGATAAAATGGGAATAGAGGAAGACACCGGCTTAGATTTGTCACTCCACCACTCGTAGAAGTAGTTGTGAAGCTAAGTCTAGTTAAATGGTTGGAGGTACGAAAGTACCCTAATCAATGGCATAAACCCATAAACCACAATGTAGTTAATTGCCCACGAACTAGAATTAGCATCCTCGCTCACAATGTAGTAGTGAGGCTAGTTTGTCGTGTTTAGAGGTTCGGAAGACCATGAACATCCAATTCTAATTATGTGAGACGACAATTGATAGTTTCATACTTAAACCATTGCAAATCGTAGTATCGCATGATTATCCGTCTTTAACTCTATGTTGCTCCTTGAATGAATTCAGAGTATTTCGTTGACCACAATTAGACTTAATTAAACTCTATCGAAAAATTCTATAATAAACACTTGCGGCATTTAATATCACACTTGAACTCGATAGTTAGCTGAATTGGTCCAGTCCCTGTGGGTTCGACATCCGGCTCTTGAAAAGGGCCACTATATTACTTGTACGACCCGTACACTTGCGGGAAACAACAATGCCTAGGAAGAGGTAGATAATGTTGGTCGTAATGGAAAGGGAAACAGAGGCTGTGAACCACACCAGTTCCATAGATATTCTCCTCACTTTGATGATGATGAGGATCCTGATATTGATAAAACCGGGTCAACAGGAGCTATTGTACCCCCACCTATGCCAGCTGGAGCAAAATTTGATATCACTAGCACAATGATTCAAGTACTTAATATGAAAGGAGTTGATGTATCTCAAGAGCATGCAAGCGCACGTAATCTTCAAGTAATATAGGATTTTAAAGTTCAGATATTGTACCCAAGGGACTTATCAATTTAATCATTATAAGGTTGTCACTTTAATTTCACTAATCCGAAAAACAAGTAAAATGAAGATTGGTTTGGAAAATTAAACTACTAAAACATCAAATATAAAATTAACTAAAACAAATGCAAGCTTGATTGTATTTCGATGATGGTGAAAGACTAGGCTAATGGCACTTGGTTGGTTTCAAATTGAATTTTTCAGACATAATTAAACCGGCGCGGTTATTCCAATGGTTGTTAGTTGCAAGTTTCTATCCCATTTCTTGCTACTATTCCTAGCATCCAAGAACTAATTCATGAACCCTAACACCTATATCCCAATGATCGCATCAGAACAATGAAACAATAGTTATGCAAACTTGTATTTCAACTCAACTACGTTGAAGGGTATATTCCTATCCTCAACAACTTCTATCATATCATCAATGCGTTCAAGGGTCTTTGAATTCCTGTTTTGTATTTTATTTTTAACCCTTTCAATTCCCTTTCCCAAGTTCAATTCAAAGCCAACAGATTACTTACAAGATGATCAATCTTATAAATAATAAATTAACAAAAATAAATACAAACAACCATAAAAGAAGTATTAAAACAAAATTTAATTAGTCTTTCAAACAATCGTCTATTCACCCTAGCCACAACCCTAGAATATGAAAAACAAATACATATTCATCATCATACAAAAATATGAAGTAAAGAAGAGAAAACCTAGTTGTAGAACTGTGTCTTCCTTCCACACAACTTACAAGCTTTCATAAACAAACTACAGAATATAAAAGTGAATAAAGACTGCTCCAAGAACTCCAAAACTAGATAAAAAATGACATAGGGCCTATATTTATAGATGAGCCTTCAAATAACGTTTCTGACCTTCAAAACATTGCTTTAAAATCAGCATTTTCTGCTCTGGAATGACCCTGGTGCACCGCCCCATGTATCTCTACATAGACTTAGTCAAATTTTAAACAATTTCAGCTCTAGAAAAGGTCTGACGCGCTGCCCCCTTTATCTCGCCAAGGTGTTCGTCAAATTTTTATAAGTCTAGACACCTCTGGCGCGTGACGCCACTCATCCCACTAAGTTTGTGAAGTGCAATTCTCTGAAGTATAAGGGCTGGCGTAGTGAATAGCCATAGCCCCAACCGGAAGTTTTGTTCTCTAAAGTTTGGGACTTGGTGCGGGCACCAGCCTTAGCACTAGGCCCTTCAACTCCTCAAATCATCACTTCTTGCATTATTTTGAGTCCATTTTTCTAACATTCATGCTCAAATCAACATAAATTATTTTTTAGCACATAAAACACACACACACATGAATCTAAGAATAAATTAAGGATGATGAACTCAAAACATGATCAAATATGGGTAAAAATATGGAAAATGAGCATAGAAATATGCCCAACATCACCACCCTACACTTAAGCCATTTTTGGTCCTTAAACAATCCTTAATAGATACCTAAACTCATGTTTCAGCATCACACGTGACACCTCTATCAACTCATACTCAACCAACTAGCATGGAGCATACATAAAGTGGTTTATCATAAGCAACACAATTTCATCAAGCACATATGAAAGTTTCATAATAAAGATCGCACAACCTCTATCGATGACTCATCTTTTCAACAAAAAGGCCAACATGATTAAATGTGACACATGCAACAAGTAGTTCACCGAATTAGACCTCTTGTTCCCCTCAGAATTAGTGATATTCCTCTATTGAATTCATTAATGAAAAGACATGAAACACAATAAGTAAGGCGCACTCACGCTCAAAAATGATGTGATGCACATATGTAATCATACCATTGGCTTTCCATTCATGTATGTTAAGACAACCTAATTGTTTGAAGAGATTACCTTCACAAGGACTTTTCTTGGTTGTTATGTAGGCTAAGGGATCGGTAGGATTTATATTTCAGTTTATAGTGACTACAACCCTAAGCACTTTTAAGATATCTTTCACTTTTCTTACCCACCACCTTTCTCCTTCTTTGATCACCTTTCATCTACTCACCCTTGTCTTTTCTTTCGATGCCTCATTTTTTACTACTTGTCTGCTAGTTTTCTAATCATAGAATAACTAAGAATATTGCAATCAAAGCTCTCTTTTTCGTTTCCTAGCATCAAGCAGACAACACAATTTGTATGGGCACCCCTTCTTCTCACTTTTCTTTTTCCCTTGCAATATACCTTGGTGGACCTTAACTTTCAAGTCTCAAAGTGCCTATAACTAATTTGGAAAAAAAAATGAGGTCTCACAAAAATAGGGATTAAACTACTTTCAAGGCTAAGAATGAATAAAGCTTTAGGATAAAAGTGGGTTAACTAGGGAGAATGTTTATGAGGGTAAAACAAATGTTGGAAGAAGAAAAACATGGGTTATACAAAAAAATGCCTTGATCATGTATCAACTCCGTACCAACTAGTTATCCTATATACAATAGTGTAAGTTCTAGATGCTACAATATATACATACAAAGCAATTCAACTCACTTCTCATGGAGACAAGAATCTAATCAGTTTCTATAGCTACACATTCACTCAATCATATTCAATGACAAGTTTATTCATTATTATGCCCTAAGGATATGCTGAGTCAAATTAAAGAGATATGTGCGTTTCTCATGGATCCTCATTCATGCAATCAAGATGATAACTCTATTTACTCCAGCATAGTAGCTAAGCAGAATATCCACAAGCATACAAGTGGATGGCCTATGACTCAATCCTAAAAACAAAAAATTGTGACGAACCATACCTTAAGACGGTCATCATCCATCAATCATAGGGAAATGTCATTACTTTACGACTACAATGACTCAAACAAAAAAATTTACTCCAAGATAAAACAACCAAACATAACATAGTCAAGATGAACAACGAGTCAGGATATCCTAGGCATCCAAGTCAACATCACCATACTAGCTATTACAACCCATAACGTGCGAATCATCAAGATACTACTATGAGGAATGACATAATAATGCTACGGCCTACTACAAATATAGCAATCAAAGAACCACAGGAATCTATCTTTCCTCCGCCCCACACATAAAATGGTGCACTATTCTCAGTGCACACATAATCACATCATAAAGGGAGAGAAAATGAACTTCCTAGGTCGCTAAGGACCATCCTCGGGATTGTACTTCTTATCCTCATTATCATCTTCGCCATCAACCTACATGGCGCCTGTAAAAGCATCATCCTCCTCATCAATATCTAAGTCATCAACACCGTCAGTAAGGACTGTGGCCTCCTCCTCATCAAGTTACTCCTCCAAAGTTGGGCCCACTCAGCACATCAATACATCACTCTCTATGAGCGGATACCAAGCCTCTAAAGCTTTCATCTCCTCTTCAGTGGCGGTTCAACCTCCTAGTTTCAGCTGTAATTCTAGCATCCAAATATATGACCCTGCCAACTCTCATTCTGAGCTTGCCGATGAGCTATAGTAAGAAGATGGCCTATGTAAGGGATAATCTACTTCACCTTTGTGACGTCTATTATCTTTCCAGCCAGGTGTCCTTCCAAAGGTAAGACAAGGTCTACATCCTCCTACTCAATACCTGCCTCCCTCAAGAACATGGTCAGATACTGCCATGACAATATTTTCATCTGCAATTGTCTCGTGATCTTCTCATATTTTAATGAACCACAAGACCAAAGTTGATCAATAGTTCCTTCGTCAGCATGTATACCAAGACAATCCTCTCTCGAGTCACTTCTGTCATATGTGTCCTAGGGAGAAGGAAAACATACACCATTTTCACTCAAACCTTTTCATCCCTATTTAAATAAGTAAATTGCACTATGGAATGAGTTCCATTATGATCCCTCGCCCAACGGGTGGATGAGTGCTTACCACATAAAGTGTGATAGATGTCTATGTATGGAGGCTTCTCCAGCAAGATGAAATACTTCAAAAGGTCTGCTGCAGGAGTCTCTAGGAAGGCATTGAACCTTTTAGCTGTGAGTTGCACCACCTAACCTCTAATCTTCACCTTAGAGCTCTCTTCGAATAAACTTTCCCAATTTACGTAGAACTCCCTTAAGTGAGGTTGCGCCTTTCCGACTCATTGAAGATATAACTAGCTCCCAACTCACGTATCTTATCCTGAATAGCCAGGAACTCAAGTGCCAAGCGGCGTCATATTATCCAATTCTCAAATGCATACTTGGCTTCTTTTTTAGTGTTGAACCAAGTAAACCCACGGGGCTCTACTGCTTTTGCTCCAAATCTCCTCGTGCGGTCGACATTGGAACACTGGGATCCGTGATGAGTTGGTAATATACCAACTCATTAGGCTCCTAAACATGATATTTAGCTTAGTTTTCAAGTCTTTTAGTTGGATTTTATGCCTATTTTGAATTTTTATGTGCAGGTATCTGATTTGAAGAGAAGGAGCATGAATTGAAGTAAAAAGGATGTAATTCAGGTGAAACCCGACGCTCCACTGGAGGACACTAGTGAAATTCTGGTCACTTGCAAGCAACCACTTTCTTAAAGAGAAACTACAACCGGCGGCTCGCGGACAGCAACCGGTGATCCGTCAGTTCCATCGCCGATAGGTGTTGTACTTCGCTGGGCAAATAATGAAATCAATGGGTGTCTTGCAAATGGTAATTGGTGATCCTACGAAGACATCACTAGAAGGCCCTGGATCTTCACTGGACCATAGAGGAAAGCAACCGGCTGCTCGTGGATAGCAACCATTGAACCGTCGTTTCCATCGCAAGTGAGGAGACGCCTGAAAAGGGAAAAATCATCCAGCCTAAAAAAAGAGGAGAATGTTTGCCTTATTTTTGTATATAATCTAGAAAGAAAGTACTCTAAACATATCACTAAATATTTCATTTACTTTTTGAGATAGAAAGAACTCTATTGGATATTAAAGAAATATTTGAGTATTGCTTTTTATCTTCATCTTCTTCTTTAGTAAGGTATATCTATTATTGTAGCCCTAGTTCTTGAGGATAGCACAGACTAGAAATTCATGTTTAATTATTAAACCTTACAATTCTCTTGATTATACCGGTGTTGTAAATTCCCTTACTAATTTACATTCTAAATTCTAAGTCAGATACAAGATTGTCTAGCTTTAGTCAAAATGTGAAATACTCAGTGTCAGTTAGAAATTTCAGCTGAATCAGTTTGACTACAGAATTTGCCGAGGTATCAGTATTTCCTCCCAGTTATCAGAATCAGATTCAGAATCCACTTATTGGTCCATTAGGCGGTCATGACACTTTGCATATATAGCTATGACTAGCCTTATGACCCTAGTTAAGATTATAGTTTGTTCTTAGATATTTACGATGCTTCTAGATAAGCAGCTCTAACCATTCTAGAACCTAGTTTCAGAATCTGGTTTAATAAGACTCTCAGGGTACCTTCAAATATGTATCCATGATTAGTATTAGGCCCTACTTTCGAGCTATCAGCTTAGTATTCAGTCTATGATTATCTAGTGTGAGTAGGACTTAACACCGAGCGGATTTGGGTCTAGCACACCTAGGTTCCCAAAATGACGTTGCCAGCATAGGTTAGAGTATTTATTGGCCTGTTTGGCCCCAAACTTTTGTGATCACCCAGTTCATGCTTTTATACCCTGACAAGGTATATTGGGTCTTACCGATTGGGTGTATACATCAAACTCCATGTCTAGCTCATGTGGTTACATGTCGATTATAGACTCTCCGACTAGTCAATTCAGTCTAGTCTTAGTATAGTTCAGTTCAGAGTAGTACTCAAAACTTAGAACATGCTTGTCCATCGATAGGGTCGTTTAGACCACCTCAGTATTTCAGTTTGCAGCTTGGTAGCTTTAGTTGGTCATTGCATGTCTTTTAGTTCAACATTTCTTTTATCATTTATTTTATTGTATTATCTTCCCTCACTTACTCAGTACATTCAAAATACTGATGCATACTTTTATGCTATATTGTTTTATGATACAGCTGCAGGATCACAGTCTCAGCCCAATAGTTGACCATTGATTGAAGAACTCAGTTATCTAGTTGGTGAGTCCTCATCTACCGAGGAAGAATATTTCTTGCTTGAGTTACGATTTCATTTGTTTTATTTTTATTCGGAGTTAGTTGGGGATTTTGTCCCAGCAACTCATCAGACTTAGTGGCTTTCAGACTTAGAATCTATTTTTCAGACCCAAATTTGCTTATCTAAATATGTAGTTTGATCACTTTAATTCAGATCTGTATACTTTTGCTCTTAAATTCTGCTGTATGTACTTCTATGTTACTCAGAATGCCAGTGTATGATAGACCAGGGTTTGACTTGAGGTCACTTGTGGCTTCAAGTAACGTGTTCCGTCCAAGCTGTAAAATCGGGGCGCGACAAACTTGGTATAAAAATAGTAGGTTTAGAGTATCCTCGAATGTATGAAAGCTGCATCGAGTAGAGTCCTCTTCATGGGTGTGAAGCATGCCACACTTATGACGAGGGGGCTATGAGATGTCATTAGGAAACTTCCCTTTATTTTATACACCTTATAGTGCGTTGAAGTTCAAACCATTCTCCTAACTCGTGCTCTACTTCGTTTCAGTGAACTATGCCTCCACGATGTGAGAAAGGAAGAAGGGCCGGAAATGCCCAGCGGACTGCTCCACCAGCCACGGCAGCCCCACAGGACGATTCGATATCACCGTAGAATTCAGGGTAGCCATTCAGTTGCTCGCCCAAACAATGACCAACCAGGTGAACCAGCAGGTTGTTCCAGTTAATAACAATGGGTCTGCAGCAACTGCTAGAGTGTGGGACTTCACCCGAATGAACCCTTTATCATTTTAGGGATCCAAGGTGGGGGAGGACCCTTAACAGTTCATAGATGAGATCAGAAAGATTACCTGTATAATGGGTGTCAACTCCTCTGAGAGTGCTGACCTGGCTTCCTACAAGCTAAAAGGGATAGCCCAGGTTTGGTATGAACTGTGAAGGGAGGGGCGACCATCGGGAGTAGGAGCGATGGAGTGGGAGGAGTTCAACAATGCCTTCTTGGATAGATTTTTCCCTAGAGAGCTTAATGAGGCCAAGGTAGCAAAATTCATAAACCTGAGAAAGGGAAATAGAACCATGGAAGAGTATGCTATGGAGTTTACCAAGTTATCCAAATACACTCCAGAGATGGTGGTCAACCCAAGGGCTTGCATGCTGAAGTTCGTGAATGGGGTGTCAAACTTGTTCCTCAAAGAGTGTAGAACAACGATGTTGACCAAAGATATCAACCTCTCCATCTTGATTGTTTATGCCTAGCAGATTGAGGCCAAAAAACTAAAGGACACAGCGAGAAAGAATAAACATGCAAGGACTATCCGGTCAGATCATGGCCACTAGATATCAGGTGGTAGACACCGCCCACAACAGTAGCAGCAGCAACAACAGAGGGCTCCATCGTCTAGCTCAACCGGTGCCCCTACCTTTCGATCCTGCTAGGACTGGAGGAGTGGAGCATCTGGCTCTTAGATTTAGAGCTACAGTTTCTGGAATCAATATCCAGCTTGCCCCAAGTTCGGTAAGAACCACCCAGGAGAGTGTCTTCAGGGTTGATAGGCTTGTTTTGGTTGGGGACAACTCGGGCATTGGCTTTAGGAATACCCGTCAATAGGACGAGGGAAATCACAATCCACCACCTCAGCAGCTCTAGCAGGCCAACCAGCTCAACAGGCTACCACATCAGGTATGGAGGGCGGTCAACTGTAAAACCATTTTTATGTATTATCATCTCGTCAGGATCAGGAGAACTCATCAAATGTAGTCACAGATATGTTATGTCTTTCCCACCTATATGTATATGCCCTACTTGATTGGGGGGCTACATTATCATTCGTGACTCCCTACGTAGCAGTTCAGTTCGATATCCATCTAGAAGTACTATCAGAACCTTTCTCAGTCTCCATCCCAGTTGGCGAGTCAATTAGAGCCAACCAGGTGTATAGAGACTGTCCAATCTCAGTCTAAAATAAAGTTATTCTAGCCGACCTTGTAGAGTTAGACATGGTCGACTTCGACCTCATTCTTGGCATGGATTGGCTACACCTCTGACTATGCCTCAGTTGACTACAGGACTAGGGTCATCAAGTTTCAGTTACCTAATGAACCAACTCTAGAATGGTCAAGCAGTAGTTCAGCACCAAAGGGTTGGTTTATTTCCTACCTTAAGGCCAATAAGCTTACTTATAAGGTATGTATTTATCATCTAGTTAGGGTCAAGGATTCAAATTCTGAAACCCCAACTATCCGGTCAGTCCCTGTTGTTAGAGAGTTTCTAGATGTGTTCCCCGAAGATCTTCCCAAAGTCCCTCCTAAACGGGAAATTGACTTTGGCATAGACCTTATTCTAGATACTCATCCCATCTCCATCCCTCCTTATAGAATGGCTTCGACTGATCTTAAGGAGTTGAAGGAGCAACTAAAAGATCTTCTAGATAAGGGTTTTATTAGACCCAACATCTCTCCCTGGGGTGCTCCAGTGTTATTCATGTGATAGAAAGACGGTACCCTCAGAATGTGCATCGACTATCGTAAGTTGAATAAGGTCACAGTCAAAAATAGATACCCCCTACCCAGAATTGAAGACCTGTTTGACCATTTTTAAGGAGCCAACTGTTTCTCCAAATTAGATCTCAGGTCGGGGTATCATCAGCTATGAATCAGAGAGTGTGACATACCAAAAACTACTTTAAGATACAGTATGGTCACTTGGAATTCATGGTTATGTCCTTCGGACTAAAAAATGCCCTTGCAGCCTTTATGGACTTGATGAATAGAGTCTTCAAGCAGTATCTAGATATGTTCATCATCGTATTCATCGACAACATTCTGGTATACTCCAGAAATGAGGAAGAGCATGCTAATCTCCTGAGAATAGTGCTTCAGACATTCAGAGACCACTAGTTGTTCGCCAACTTCAACAAGTATAAATTTTTGTTGAGGTCCATGACTTTCCTGAGTCACATAGTCTCGGGTGAAGGTATTCAATTTGATCCTCAAAAGATAGCAGCAGTGAAAGACGGACCTAGAATAACCTCCCCAACTGAAATCAGAAGCTTCATAGGTTCAGCTGGTTACTACCGGCTCTTTGTAGAGGGATTTTGTTCGATAGCATCTCCATTGACTAGGCTGACTCAGAAGAAGGTGAAGTTCCAGTGGTCAGATGCGTGTGAGAAGAGTTTCCAAGAGTTAAAAACTCGACTCACAACTGCTCCAATATTGAATCTACCAAAAGGATCGGATGGATTTGTAGTTTACTGTGATGCTTCCAAAGTTGGACTCAATTGCATTCTTATGTAGCGGGGCAAAGTGATAGCCTACGCCTCTAGGCAGCTCAAGGTTCATGAGAAGAATTATCCAGCTCATTACTTTGATTTTGCAGCAGTAGTATTTTCATTGAAAATATGGAGGCATTATCTATACGGGGCTCACATTGATGTTTTCACCAAACACAAAAGCCTTAAGTTTGTATTTAGTCGGAAGGACCTGAATTTTCTTTTGAGAAGGTGGTTGGAATTCCTGAAGGATTATGACATGAGCGTACTATATCACCGGTTAAAGCCAATAGGGTGCCTGATGCCCTAAGCAAAGTATTTATGAGTAGCGTGGCCCATATGGAGGAAGGCAAAAAGGATTTGGCAAAGGATATTCACAGGCTATCTCAGTTAGGGGTGCAATTAGTTGACTCAGCTGAGGGTGGGGTGTTGATGCAATGTGGGTCAGACTCCTCTTTGGTTGTTGAAGTTACGTCCAAATAGGATGAAGATACCATCCTTCTTAAACTCAAGGAAGTGACTCTCAGAAAGGAAGTTGAGGCTTTCTCCAAATGGGTTCCATCTTTTTCCAAGGTTATTTACACATATCATTAATAATCAGACTATCTAGTAAATCCTAATTTGATTGACATCCCATCTACACCACACCTCTAGCCTTTGCTCATTATTGTTTCTAAATTTTGGTTATCTTGCTCTCTTGTTTAGCTGATTTTAGAATCACAAATATTTTTGCCTTCACTTCCCCCAAAATTTACATTTACTTTTTCATTAGGTGGATGCGAATTAATTAAATTCACTAAACAACTCTTGTGCAAATCGTTCTTTAGTCCTTGTGGGTTTTTACCCTGACACTCATCAAGTTATTGTTTTAATACAACGATCGCTTACATTCTATCGAAATAAGGAGCGTAGTTTGAGCGTTATAAAAAATGGCATCATTTTCGAGGACTGGCGCTTGATATCCTTGAGTTGTTTATTAATTTGAATTGATCTTGCATCTTAAGTAGTTTAACATTATTATCGTTGTTGGTCATCTCGGGTGAATTCATATGAGCCAACATTCACAAGCAGGAGATAGCTCGGTGGAAGGAAATATGGAACATGAAGAGGATAATCCTGTTATGCCTGAGACGACAAGTGCCATTTGCCTACCAGGTATGGTGGAGAATGTAGTGCTCCATGTCACTAGTACAATGTTGCACCTGTTTTAAATGAAAGGGCTCTTCGGGGATAACCAAGTGAGGATGCAAACCATCATTTGAGGAACTTCCTAGAGATTTTCCAATCTTTCAACAGAATGAATATAAGCCAAGAGTCTATCAGGTTAATGCTCTTTCCATTTTTCCTAAAGGGATAAGCAACTATGTGGTTGGAGGAGTTGCCTCCGGGATGCATCACCTCGTGGAAAGAGTTGACAGAAGTACTTTTGGATCACTTTTTCCCTCCCTCAAAGATGTTGTAGCTGAGGAATAATGTTATAAACTTAGGTAAGAGCTGGGTGAGCCTTTTGATGTGTCGTGATTTTATAGCACTTTTGACGCTTAAAACCAAGAAATTTTGCACATTCGAGGTATGTTTTTTTGGGTATAAGGTATTTGGTGCTTAATGTGCAGGAAAAAAGGTCTAGAAGTGATTTTGGTCGAATTAATGATAAAAACAACTAAAAGGTGACTGCTAGGCACTCAACGAGTCATTGGCAAGAGGAATGACCCGTCACTTGAGGCGTGGGCAAAAAGATGAAGTTTTGAAGAAGTGAAATAGTGCATTTGACAAGATGGAGGAATGACTCGTTACACTTGGTAACGAGTCATGAGGTCAACCGTTAGGCTTTGAAGAGAAAATTGCAACCAAGTGTCCAGTAAAGTTGATGAGAGACATCACGAGTCGTCGCATGAAGGAACGACTCATTGGCAGGCCACTGGAGCTATCCGTGAAGTGTACTGGATTTTTGAATGAGTCAGTCCACGAGGGATCTAATGACTCGTTCTTAGGCACGACGAGCCATTAGGTGACCCGTTGCCAAGATTGGATATATTGTTGAGGAAGACTGCTTTGAGCAAGGAATGACTCATCAGAAGGCCTAACGACACGTCACCTAGCCCGTTGCCACTACCGACCTGGTTTCCATATTTATTTAGGAAAGAGATTTATTGGGACTATGAATACCCAATTTAGGTTTATTTTTAAGAGACGATTTCTAGAAGGATTTTAGCCGATATTGAGAGAGGATCTTGAACGATATTGTAAGGATATTCTTGAGAGAAATTTCATACAATTGTTCTTGATTCAAGAAACGAAAGCAACATTGGAATTTTATTCAATCAACTTGGTTTTTATTCTACAATAATTTGTAAGTTGCAATTAGGATTTCTTCTATATTTTGAAATTGCGATAATACAAACATGAGTAGTTAAACCCATAAACTAGGTTTGTGGGAACCAAGATGAATTAACACTCATAGGTAAAAATACTTAGTGATTCTTGAACAGAGTTTTATGCATGTATTGTTTTCTCCTTCGTTATGATTGATTGTGGACGGTTGCAAACGTTAGGAATTGCATTATTCTTACTTACCGGATCAAGGAAGTAAAGAATGGAAAAAGGAATTAACAACGAAGATTTAAGGCTACCAATCCTCATCTAATAGCTTGAACTTGTCCGGAGATAGCTAATCTGATATTAAGGGTAAGGGTCAACTAAAGTACACCCGTATACATACCAAGTTATGAAGTGAAAATCATCTAGATAGGGGACCAACCATTTAGGTGAACCTAACTTACCAATATTGCATGTTAAACACCGGTAAGTATCACTAGTATATAAGCCTTGTGGTTATGAAATCTTAGGGAACACAATCCTAGTCTAGTCGTAAATTAAATACCAACCAAACTTGATACAAGCATTCATTAATTTTGCTTTGTTATTATTCTATACTTTTTCCCCTTGGAAATAAGTAAATCAATAGTAATAGTTATTTGCATTAACCTAGTTCTTACCATATTCCCTGTGGGATCGACCTCAACCTTCCTTGGGTTCTATATTTGTTAATTGACTACTTATATCTCAATTACGAGGTGTAATCTGGGCGACATCAGATTTTGGTGTCGTTGTCGGGGAATACGGCTAAGGCTTTTGTTAATTGTGTTAACTTTACTATTGATTCTTGTTTCCTTTTTATTTTATTCTTTGTTTTTATTTTTGTACTTAACAGGTCTAGCCCATGGAGGAGTCTTTGTTTCTTGATGACTTAGCAACCATTCTGATGGGCAATGAGGCTGAGGAGATTCATGGGAGCGAGGAGATCGTAAATGCACTTTCTGGCATGGGGTCATATTCTTACGCTCCAAAGAAGATCAATCTTGATTTGAAAAATCGGGTGACCCCACCAGCCAAGCCATCTATTAGGAGCCTCCAATGTTGGAGCTTAAAGCACTCCCATCCCATTTACAGTATGTATTCTTGGGAGCTGGTAACACTTTACCATGATTATTGCAGCTGACCTGGAGGAATGGCTATTGGAGGGTTTTGTCTCTGTCTTGAAGAGATACAAAAAGGCTATTGGGTGACCATTGCAGATATTATTGGAATCCCAGCCGGTATTTGTACTCACAAAATTCAGCTAGAACTAGATTGTATTCCAAGTATTGAACATCAGAGTAGGTTGAACCCACCTATGCAGGAGGTGGTCAAGAAGGAAATCATAAAGTGGTCGGATGTAGGTGTGGTTTATCCGATTGCAGACAGCAAATGGGTGAGCCTAGTCCAATGTGTACCCAAAATGGGAGAAATCACGGTGGTCCCAAATGGAAACAATGAGATCATTCCTCTAAGACCAGTTACTGGGTGGAGAGTATGCATAGATTACAGAAAACTGAACCGGTGGACGCAGAGAGATCACTTTTTGATGCCATTTATGGATCAAATGCTAGACATACTTGCAGGTAGAGGATGTTATTGTTTCCTTGATGGTTATTCGGGGTACAATTAGATTTTTATAGCCCCTGAAGACCAAGAGAAGACCACATTTACTTTTCCACATGGTACATTTGCGTTTAAGAGGATGTCGTTCGGATTATGTAATGCACCTGCCACTTTTCAGCGCTGCATGATGTCCATATTTTCTAACATGGTTGAAGACATCATTGACGTCTTTATGGATGAATTTTCTGTGGTGGGTGATTCATTCGAGGATTGTCTAGCCCATTTGAGCAAGGTGCTTTAGAGATGCGAAGAGACAAATTTGGTTCTTAATTAGGAAAAGTGTCATTTCATGGTCAAGGAAGGAATGGTGCTGGGCCACAAGATTTCGGGCAAGGGTATAGAGGTAGAACAAGTCAAGATTGAGGTGATTGCTAGTCTGCCACCTCCAATTTCTACGAAAGGTGTTCGAAGCTTTTTGGGCCATGCAGGTTTCTACAGAAGATTCATCAAGGACTTCTTCAAAATTGCACATCCATTGTGTAAGCTACTCGAGAAGGAGGTGACTTTTGTTTTTGACGAGGCATGTCTGAAGGCGTTCGGATGTCTGAAAGAGAGATTGACCCCGACCCCCAATATCATGGCACCTGACTGGTCTTTGCCTTTTGAAGTGATGTGTGATGCTAGCGGTGTGGCCCTAGGATCTGTGTTGGGCCAAAGGCATGAAAAGATTTTTCATCCAATTTATTATGATAGCAAGGCTATTAATGTAGCTTAGAAAAATTATACCGTGAAAGAACAGGAGCTGTTGGCTGAAGTTTTTGCATTCGAGAAGTTTCGGGCACACTTGCTCTGAACCAAGGTGATAGTCCACACAGACCATGTAGCTTTGAGATATCTAATGGCAAAGAAAGATGACAAGCCACGATTGATTCGATGGGTTTTACTGCTACAAGAGTTCGAGTTTGAGCTAAAAGATCGGAAAGGGACTAAAAATCAGGTTGCTGACCACTTATCTAGATTAGAGCGTGGTGCATCACTTATAAACGAGCATGATATAGATGACGCATTTTTGGACAAGTAGGTTCTAGCAGCATCGTAGGATCTCATCCCATGGTTCACAGACTTTGCTAATTATCTGGTGAGTGATGTTGTACAGGAGCACTTATCTTTTCATTAGAGAAGAAAGTTTATGTCCGATGTGCAGAAATTATTCTGGGATAACCCTACTTATTCCGCATATGCTGATGGGGTTATTGGAAGATGCATGCCCGAGGTAGAGATGCTGAGTATATTAAAGGCCTGCCACTCATCCCTTGTTGGAGGCCACCACACGGGATCCTCACAGCCCATAAAATTCTACAATGTGGGTACTATTGGCCAACCATTCACCAGGAGAACACAATTTTGCAAAGGAATGTGATGCATGTCAAAGACAAGGAGGCATATCACGGAGGCACGAGCTTCCTCTTACGCCCATCCTTTTTATTGAGCTATTTGATGTATGGGGCATTGATTTCATGGCCCATTTGTGAGCTCAAATAGGATGAAGTATATACTTGTCGCTGTTTACAACGTTTCTAAATGGGTGGAAGCGTTGCTCTACAAAACAATTAAAGGAAGAGTATCACGGTGTTCTTGAAGCGGAATATATTTGCAAGATTCGGGACCCCCAGAGCTATCATTAGTGATGGGGATTCACATTTTTGTAACTGGTTGTTTCGCTCTTCATTGGAAAAATATGGGGTCAAACACAGGGTGGCCACAGCCTATCATCCGCAATCTAGTGGGTAGGTTTAAGACACCAACACAGAGATAAAGACTATTTTGGCGAAGACTGTGACTGCAAACCGGACAGAGTGGGCAAGAATGATAGATGATGCTTTATGGGCCTATCGGACCTCCTTCAAGACTCCTATAGGTATGTCTCCGTATCAACTTGTTTATGGTAAAACATGTCATCTCCCGGTGGAACTTGAGCATAAAGCTATGTGGGCGCTCAAGAAGTTGAATCTGGATTGGAACGAAGCTGTGAACTTGAGGCTTGATAAGTTAAATGAGTTAGATGAATTCCATTTTAAAGGCTATGAGAGTTTTGAAATTTACAAGCTAAGAATGAAAATTCAGCATGACCGGAAAATTGAGAAAAGAGAATTCAGTCCGGGCGATATGGTACTGTTGTTTAATTCTATACTTCGGTTATTTCCTGGAAAGTTGAAGTATAAGTGGCTGGGACCTTATTAAGTGGTTCAAGTATTCTCTCATGGGGCAATCGAATTGGAAAACCAAGAAGGAAAGCGGTTCAAGGTAAATGGTCAGCAGGTCAAAGCTTATTTGGGGAGAAGTGAAGAACTCAAACTGGTAGACCTGTGGATTTTGATGAAGTCTGAGTAACTCAAGTGTCTTGTGTCGTGCCACGATGTTAAATCAGACGCTGCATGGGAGGCAACCCATGGAAGTGTTTTGGTGAAGTCTGAGTAGCGAAAACACCCACATCGTGTCGTGTCATTAAATCAAGCGCTTCTTGGGAGGCAACCCAAGTTGTAAATGTAAGAAAAAGTTAGTGTTAATGTTTGTTCATGGGTGCAAATGAATTTATGGAAATCTGAAGTTGGAACAAAAAATTGGAACTTCAATTTTGGTGCAAAAAAATCACAGAATGAGTCATCGTCTGACTTGACGACTCGTTTAGCCAGTAGTGAAGAGAACTGCAGAAAATAGGGGAGCAATGGGTGATTTCACGAGTCGTTTCTCCAAGGAACAAATCGTTTAGTCCCCCGTCAAGTACATTGGATCAAAGTTTAAACTTAAAGAAAATGGGTAATAACGGTTCACTCAATGAATCATTGGGAAATCAAACAACTCCTTAAGTGACCCCTCCTGAAGCTATAACAGGCCAAGGACCATGACTCAGGAAACGAATCGTTGGGAACACCACGAGTCGTTAGGTCTCAGGTAAGTTAACTTCACTCGACTGATCTTGGGCACAATTGCTTGCCCAAGTGCTGTTTTATAACTTGATTTAGTCATGTTTTTCTATTTATATACTTACATTATCATGTGATTTTATTTAAATTTAGATGTGTACTAACCAACATGATTAGTCCTTGTTTTGTAGGTGAAAAATGAATTTGAAGGACTAAATAATGGTGGGTGAAGTGGAGGAATGGATTTGGAAGTAAATTGCAAAAGTAGGCAAGGAAGCATGCCACGGCAAGGTTGGCCGCGCAAGGAAGCGTGCCACACTGTGCGTGTGCCGCGCCCAGTACCGTGCCACGCCAATGCCAAGCATGAGAGAATGCAGCAAATTTGGCCGCCTACGCGCCAACACTGTGCCACGCTAGGCACATCTGCGCGCTAGAGGTCGTGTTACTGTCATGCCCTGCCTTGAGGGGTGTGACTGGCACCTGGTGCCCTACTAGGACTTGAACTGCTAGACTGCTAAGCCTAAGCACTTCTGGTGCCTGGCTGGCTCTAACTCTGATTCATGAAATCAACAGGCTATATAACGACTGTAAATACAGCCCCCGACCGGCTAGGCCTATAGCCACTTGTACAACCACAATAGCTAACCAAAACCATATCAACATAAGGGAACCTATGCGAGCCGACAAGGCCACTATGCTGACTAATTTTCACTAAGAAACTTAATCAGAAGCTAAACTACTCTGTGACCGGAAAGGTCACCAACTATTAATTTAATAAGGCCCCACACGGTGAACATAATCAACTAAAACATACACATGGCCTCACACGACCGGTACAGCTAACCACAAGGAGAATACAGTCTGCAAGCCTCTAAGAATACTGATCAGATGGTCGGGATAGGGCCCCGACCTACCCGTACTGTACAACAAAAGAAAATATAGTAAACCTCTGGATATCAAGCTCTGGATGAAAGGAGTTGATGACTCTCTGCTGGCCAAAATCACGAGGGGTCAGCTCCTCGTCTATAAGTACCTGCAAGCAAGTAATGCAGTGCCCCAATCGGGCATAAGTACCACTGGTACCGAGTATGCAAAGCAAAAACTGAACATAATTGAAGATCAGCAATAGTATTGATAGTTCTGAATAGCAGAAAATAGCTAAGACTGTCGGGGATGGCGAAATATGAAATGAGCTTATCTGTACTAACAAGCAGGCGAAAGTCATACCTGTTGCTGCGGCGTCCCGCTATTTATTAATCTAATAAATAACATACATACATACATATATATATGTATATATATATATATATATATATATATATATATATATATATATATATATATAGCATACAAGGACCTATACCAGCCCCCATAAGCCGGAAGGTTCCAACCAACACACAATCTATATACCCCTACCCGAGTCAAACCATCCAAAAATAAACTCATTCCACTCGTGTAATAACTAGGAGCACCTTTACCGGTCCCCTGGGTATGCAGCTTGGGCTCTTTCGGCCCCTGACTATAACTGTATCTGAGTCTGGAGGACTCCTGTAACTGTATCTGATATCTGTTTCTGTATTTGTAATCTGTGCCCTGGGCGCAAGCGCTCGATAGGGTATACTGTAATGCTGATTAGCCTGCTATGGGGAATGCTGCATCCCATCCTCGTCCTACTGCGGACGGCATGCCACTCCTTGGAGTGACGTATCGTCACCCTCTGGCGGGTGAATCGACACAGCTATTAACCCTGGGGCAACAAGGAAGCTCTAAGGGTGCCCACATACAACAATCAAGTCTCTACAAACAACAATAATCACAAATAGCATATAAACTGAAGCTGAGAATGATAACAACATACTTTAACGTTTTGTACTGATATTCATATGAAAATATACTAATCCTGATAATACTAATATTTATACTCTAGTTCTCTACTCTGATTCTTGTATTGAAAAGTACTAAATCTGATACTGGGCTATACTGGGTCTAGAATAATATCTCGCCATCTGACACTGATTTACTGACTTTTATTCTGAACATGGCATAACAACATAAAACAGACTTACTGAGTTCTTACTAAGCTCAATACTCGACTCCTAGAATTCTCTTATGGAATCTACTCTATTTTACTAAGCTAGAATTACTAACTTGCCGAAGAAACTGGCTTTACATACCTTAGTTTCTTATTTCCTGGCTAACTTGCGTAATTCGGCCAATACTCTGCTATTCCTTCCAACTGCATTCATATTTATAACAATTAGGACTAAATTCAACAATATCCTGGAAGAAAACATCACTTTTAATATATATATATAGCCCAAACTTTGACTTAATGAAAACGGCCGAAAACTCGCTATTTCTCGGAAGTCCAGAAGGCAGAAATACTCACTTTAGGGCTAGGAGTATATTGACACTAATTTGGGGAAATTCCACTTACCTTAGCTCTGTAGCACGACGGTTCACCGGCCGAATTTCACGAAATTAAACCTGTAGGAATGCTCCTCGCTGTTTCATAACTCACTACCCTAGGTTATACCAAGTTTGGACCGCGTGTAATGGTGTAATCGGAAGGAAATTCCTTGAAAACCCTCGTGCCCTCTATTTTCCTTCGTCCTATCTGTTATTTTCTGGAAATTTATGAGAATTTCCAAAAAAAAAACGAAGTGGGGGCTTTATAAAGTTGGCCTGGACACCCCCCCTCCGTGGCACGACCCCATCACGGAGGGGCTCCCTCCGTGGCACGCTGCCATCGCGGAGGGGGTCTGCCCGGCCTCCTCCTGCGATGGTTCGGTGCGGCGCTCGTCCGGTCTACCCCCGGGCCTTTTTCTAGCATGTATGGCATTCTAAACCTCTTAACCAACATGCGAATAGGCCATCTACATGTCAATAATTTATGGGGTGTAACATCCTCCCCCCTTAAGAACCTTCATCCTCGAATGTAAACTTCTACTTATAGGGATCTCAACTTACTCGACTTACTTTTAGAAAAATTTTGGCAGAGTTTTCCCTTTAATATGGACTATCCAAAAACCTGATATGCAGAAAAGTCCAATAGAGGTACACCACACAATACTACAAAATACATCACATAAAAGACTAGAGTCAACTATCTCATTTATACATATAATATAAAGCATTTAATATGATAACAATACTAACATACCTCTTGACTTTCTAGGCTTGAAACAAGTGAGGATATCTGACTTTCATATCTTCCTCTGCTTCCCAAGTCATCTCTTCTCGGTTCCTATTACGCCATAGTACCTTGATAGAAGCAATATCGTTAGTTCTCAATCTACGAATCTTCTTGTCTAGTATGGCTACTAGAACCTCTTCATAGGCTAGATCTTCCGTAACCTAGAAATCCTGGATTGGGAAAACTCTAGAGGGGTCTCCTATATACTTTCTTAGCATAGATACATGGAAAACTGGATGAACGGACTCTAATTCTGGAGGCAAGTTCAACTCGTATGCGTCTTAGCCTATTCTGCGCTGCACGTAAGCATATGATTTCTGGCGGCTCTGAGCAGTCAGTAAACGTTCTCTGATAAGCTTTACTTTTTCTTCTGACTTATGAATGATCTCTGGCCCAATCAATGCTGATTCTCCTACTTCAAACCAACCGGCTGGAGATCTACACTTTCGCCCATACGACGCTTCATAAGGTGCCATCTGAATTTCTGAATGATAACTGTTATTTACGAGAACTCAATGAGCGGTAGATGTTCATCCCAGCTACCACCAAAATATAACACACATGCTTGCAGCATATCCTCGAGTGTCTGAATGGTGCGTTCTACCTGCCCATCTGTCTGAGGATGAAAAACTATGCGCAGGTTAACCTGTGTCCCCAAACCTCTCTAAAACGACCGCCGACGCTTAGCTTTAAGTTGCGCTCCTCTGTTGGAGAAAATGGACACTAGAACCCCCATGCAGCCTTACTATTTCTCTAATATACAGCTCAGTATAATCCTCGCTAGAAAAGGTAGCCCTTACTGGCAGAAAATGAGCTGATTTTGTCAGTCTGTCAACAATCACCTAGATCGAATCATATCCACGCCTAGTGCAGGGTAATCCTATTAAAAAATCCATATTTGCTGCTTCCCATTTCCACAGAGGCACAACTATATCCTGAGTCAGTCCGCCTGGTTTCTGATGTTCAGCTTTTACCTACTAGCAGTTGGGACACTGAGCTACGAATTCTGCTATTCCCTTTTTCATTCCTGGCCACCTGTAAATTCCTTTCTCATCGTGGTACATTTTCGTGGAACCTGGATAGAGAGAATAGCGGCGTAATGTACCTCGCCCATAATCTGCTGGCAAAGCCCTGCAATATCTGGAACACAAAGATGGTCTTTATATCACAACAGTTCAGCCTCGATTATCTGAAAATCTGTCACCTCTCCTTGCTAAACCCTATGTTTAAGCTGAACCCGGCTAGGGTCTTCATACTGCCTTTCTTTACTTCCACCACTAAAGATGACACTGCGGTACTTTTAATTACCACTCTGTTGTCCTCTGTTTCTGCTTCGGGAATGGCTAAACTGGCTAACTGGTGTAATTCTCGGGCCAATTCCCGCTGTTCAGGCTGCAAGTATGCCAACTCCCCATAGATTTGTGGCTAAGGGCATCTTCTACCACATTAGCCCTTCCTGGGTGATACAAAATATTCACTCGGATCTATACTGCTGTTCTGGGAAATTCTCGGTCTTATGAGCAATTCTGTAAAGACTGACCTTCTCCTAGGACTCTATATCTGAATATCTTACGAGAACCGGCTGAGGTACTAGTCCATCACTGACTACAGATGTGGACCCCTCCTTGGGCTACCCACGGTTTTGTCTGACTGGGACGGCTGGCTGACTTGCGGGTTGTTCTATATGATAGCTGCTAGGTCGATTAAGGCTGACTCTCACCTGCAAGGCTGGAAAAACAATGTATGACCACTTAACATACAGGAGAATTCTGGTGTTTCTAACCTCTAGAATATGCTTAGTCGGTCTCTATTTCTGGTTCTAGCATATGCGATAACGTTACTGGTCTTTAGGGATGCTTCCCTTCTACTACAGGCGCCAGCTGGTCATTAGTCCGTCAAACTGTGCCCGTTTCATCTAACCCCCTGATTCAGGCTACTAACTCTTGTGAGCTTCTAAAGTCTAGAGCTGGCAACAAGTGTATAAGTCCATTAACTCAATAAACTAAGAACTAAGAAAGTTTCTATAGCTTCATATGTGAATCACACTTAACCTGCCCCTTTTTTGGTGAGGGGTCCTGTAGTACGATCTGTATATACTTCCTAGCAGCTAACCAAAATTTGTGTGACTGTAACCCGTATTGGCAGCTACTCACAGCATATCTGATATCTGTATATAAATATATCAACAACTACGTACAATACATACAGAATTGTTGTAGTAATACGTAATCTCTGACATGCTTTACTGAATTTCATACTGCACATGATATACTGCTTCTACAGTCTAATGATATCTCCTGTCCTCTCGTACCATTTCATTGGATTTTCGTCCCATTCTGGAAGCAACAAACACGTGCACTTTAATTATGATCTGCCATTTGAAAATTTTCCACTCTTACAACGTGGGGTCAACATCTGAACCTTGTGCTCTTACTTGGGATTATATTAATGACCCATGACTGTCTGTTGAACCTTGTCTCTAGGCCACACTAGATCAAATTTTCTAGGTCGGCACCCTCTTACCTTCTCCTTAGGTGAACGTGCCGCAACATTCTAAACTACAATCTTACTGTCTCTTAACTGTCAATCCGAGGCTCAGTCCTTAATACACGACGTTCTATCAATTTGGAGGTGATTCAAGTTTAAAGCATGAAATTCTGGTATTCATGCTTTTTCCCCTTATCTTGCTTAAGCTGAGCTTTGGGGTTCAAGGTACCTTCCTTACATTGTCAATAAAGTTACTGGTCAAGTCTCCCTATACTTCTTCTGGCTTGCAGCGGACCCATCTGATTCATATGACCTTCCTACCTTCGATATCACAACTGAAATCATAACTATTATCTTGCAGGTATATCCTACCGTTGTTAGCGTATCATGGCGGACATAGCTATTTTCCAACTCGGCCTTAATTATTACTGGGAGTTCATTACTGACAAGTCTTTTACACCCACTTTGGGTAAGCTAGTAGTCTTACTCGCTCTTCTAACTTATTACCGTGAGGGTCTGGACAACTTACGTAATCATAGGGGTTCTTTACGCTTTCTAACACTTTATGGAATCAACCAATCCATCTTCACTTATTGCTTACTTTGGGAAACATCGCCTCAATCCTTATGCCCTTTGCTATACTGGAATAAAAACTAAGAGGTAGGAATAACCTTTTCTTACTGCAATGAAATGGAAACATGGAACTGTACCACATCTAAAAGGATAGAGGTGGGAATCCTGCATTTCCCTCTCTTTCTCACATCTATCCGATTATCTAATATTATCTGTCATCTTAATCAAATCATATATGTCTAACAAATAAATCAACTCGTATATACGCTATGCTTCTTACTTCCTACTCTGAAGTTATAGAAATATACTGGGGATGGTACCGACAGATGTATCACATTGTGAGGTCCCTGATACCTCCTACTTCTGCTATATCCAATCTTCTTCCTGTGATAGGGTGTCGCTGATCTGACTTTGTATCTGTAACCAAAGAGTATGATATGTTTTAGGGACTCAACCCTATACTGTACCGCTCTACCGCACGACTGAATAGTAAGAAAGAGTAACCATCCTATAATGCCTTGCAGCCTCCTGCCTATAGTATGTGGTGCACAACACATCCATAGACAAGACTCTACTTAGCACGGCTTACAGACTCCCTGGGATATGACCTGCTCTGATACCAAGTTTGTCATGCCCCGCTTTGGGGGGTATGATTGGCACCTGGTGCCCTACTAGGACCTGAACTGCTAGACTGCTGAGCCTAAACACTTCTGTGCCTGGCTGGCTCTAACTCTGATTCATTGAATCAACGGGCTATATAATGGCTATAAATACAGCCTCCAGCCGGCTAGGCCTATAGCCACTTGTACAACCACAACAGCTAACCAAAATCATATCAACATAAGGGAACCTATGCGGGCCGGCAAGGCCACCATGCTGACTAATTTTCATTGAGAAACTGAATCAGAGGCTAAACTACTCTGTGACCGGCAAGGTCACCAACTATTTATTGAATAAGGCCCCACACGGCCAATGTAAACAACTAAAACATACACACGACCTCACATGACCGATACAGCTAACCATAGGGAGAATACAGTCTGCAAGCCTCTAAGAATACTGATAAGATGGTGGGGATAGGGCCCCGGCCTACCCGTACTGTACAACAAAAGAAAATAGAGTAAACCTCTGGATATCAAGCTCCGGATGACAGAAGCTGATGACTCTGTGCTGACCGAAATCACGAGCGGTCGGCTCCTCGTCTATGAGTACCTGGAGGCATGTAATGCAGCGCCCCAAACGGGTGTAAGTACCACTGGTACCGAGTATGCAAAGTAAAAACTGAACATAACTGAAGATAAGCAATAGTACTGATAGTTCTGAATAGCAGAAAATAGCTAAGACTGTCAGGGATGGTGAAATATGAAATGAGTTTATCTGTACTGAAAAGCAAGTGAAAGTCATACCTGTTGCTGCGGCGTCCTGCTATTTATTAATCTAACAAATAACATATATATATATATATATAGCAATCAAGGACCTATACTATCCCCCATAAGCTAGAAGGTGCCAACCAACATGCAATCTATATACCCCTACTCGGGTCAAACCATCCAAAAATAAAGTCTCTCCACTCGCCTAATAACTACAAGCACCTTTACCGGCCCCCTGGGTATGCAGATTGGGCTCTCTAGGCCCCTGACTATAACTGTATCTGAGTCTAGAGGACTCCTGTAACTGTATCTGTAATCTGTGCCCTATGCGCAAGGGCTCGATAGGGTATACTGTAATGCTGATCAGCCTGCTATGGGGAATGCTGCATCCCATCCTCGTCCTACTGTGGACGGCATGCCACTCCTTGGAGTGACGTATCCTCACCCTCTGGCGGGTGAATCGACACAGCTATTAACCCTGGGGCAACAAGGAAGCTCTAAGGGTGCCCACATACAACAATCAAGTCTCTACAAACAACAATAATCACAAATAGCATATAAACTGAAGCTGAGAATGATAACAACATACTTTAACGTTCTGTACTGATATTCATATGAAAATATACTAATCCTGATAATACTAATATTTATACTCTAGTTCCCTACTCTGATTCTTGTATTGAAAAGTACTAAATCTGATACTGGGCTATACTGGGTCTAGAATAATATCTCGCCATCTGACACTGATTTACTGACTTTTATTCTGAACATGGCATAACAACATAAAACAGACTTACTGAGTTCTTACTAAGCTCAATACTCGACTCGTGGAATTCTCTTCTGGAATCTACTCTATTTTAGTAAGCTAGAATTACTAACTTGCCGAAGAAACTGGCTTTACATACCTCAGTTTCTTATTTCCCGGCTAACTTGCATAATTCGGCCAATACTCTGCTATTCCTTCCAACTGCATTCATATTTGTAACAATTAGGACTAAATTCAACAATATACTGGAAGAAAACATCTCTTTTAATATATATGTAGCCCATACTTTGACTTATTGAAAAACGGCCGAAAACTCGCTATTTCTTGGAAGTCCAGAAGGGAGAAATACTCACTTGGTATTAGTCTGATATATTGCAGGTGACAGGTTGTCCTTGCAGAGCTGGAAAGGAATAGAGAGCTAGTGGAACCGTTGCTTGAACCTAAACGTCAAATTCATTTACGCAGGAGGGATGCTCTAGAGAAAAAGCTAAAGAGACTTTAGGAGAAGTGAAAACAACACCCGCCGGAAGGACAAGCAAAGTTTTTACCTGAAATCATGGCAGCCCAACCAGTTTGCGAAGTGGCTATCCCACTAGCAACAAATGTGACCTCTAGTATCCGCAAATTGGATTCTGGAGGTAACTTTGAATTGAAATAGAATATCGTGCAACTGTTACATTCTAGTGGCCAGTTCACTGGGATGACTAATGAGGACCCACAACAACACTTACAGAACTTTCTTGAGATTAATGACACGTTCGTCCCCACCGGAGTGTCCACAGATTATGTCCGACTTACCCTTTTCCCATTCTCATTGTTGGGGGAGGCAAAGAGGTGGTTGAAATCTGAGCCACCGAATTCTTAACTTCTTGGCATGATTTGGCAAAGAAGTTCCTTATCAGATTTTTCCCTTCGCAAGACTGCCAAACTCAAGAGTGAAATTTTAAGTTTCAAGCAGAGGCCGGAGGAGAACTTGTATTTGTCTTAGGAGAGATTCAAGTCATTATTGAGAGACTGCCCCCATCATCAGCAGTCCAATGAAGTGCTAGCCCATACCTTTGTAGAAAGTCTAGACCCACACACAAAAATTTTACTAGACTCTACATCGGGTGGGCAAGCCTTAGAGAAGACTTATGATGAGCTGTACACTTTGTTGAGCAGGATTGCTCAAGGAAATCCAGAGTGGCACAGCGAGTCATCGAGAGGGGCCGGAAAGAGAACAACAGGGCTGATAGAGATAGATGGTGTAAATGCCTTGGCGGCACAGCTAGCATCATTTCAGTATCAGATGATGACTCAGTTCAATAAACTGAGTATGAACCAATAGCAGGGTCAGGTAAATGCAATTTAGCAAGCTTCGAGTTGGTGTGAAATCTGCGGTAATAATGGGCATAATACAGAATCATGCGGGGCCAATCCGGAATCGGCAAATTTTGTTGGGAATGTTAAGAGGAACAATCAGAATTTTGGAAACAATTACAACAAGAATTGGCCGAGCCACCCGAATTTTTCTTGGGGTGGAAATCAAAGGAAAAGCTAACAGCAACCTCAACAACAGCAGTATCAGCAGCAAAATAGGCAGAATGATGGCCAGTTGAGCAGCAACATTAAGGAGACATTGTAGAAGATCATGGAGACACAGACCCAATTGGCAGAGAATCGGGCGAGGATGGCATCAGATTTGAAAAATCAGCAGTTGGCCACCTGCAATCTAGAGAAGCAGATGGGTCAAAAAGCAGCTGCTCACCACACTAGACCGCAAGGAGGATTACCTAATGACACAGACACAAACCCCTGACAGGTCAATGCCATCATCCAGAGGTGTGGTAAGCAATTGGTTGATGCACCACCAAAAGAGAAGAGAAATGAGGTGCAGCCGGAGTTGGTTAGAACGGGACCACCCACTGAAGAAGAAGAGAATCAGAGTGTTGTGCAACAAAATGCAAAATCATCATTGTAGCCAGCACAAACACTACCACCACCATTTCCGCAAAGATTCAAAAATAGCAAGGAGGAGGAATGCTTTAGAAAGTTCTTTGATATTTTCAAAGAACTTCACATAAATTTGCCTTTGCTTGATGTTTTGCAGGGAATGCCCAAGTATGCTAAATACTTGAAAGATGTCGTGGCCAACAAAGTCAGATTGGTGGATGTTCAAACAGTAGCACTGACTGAGGAGTGCAGCCACAGGGTAATGAGAAAGATACCTAAGAATCTCAAAGACCCATGGAGTTTTACCCTCCCATACAAATTGGTAAAGATGAGGTGATAAGAGCTCTGTGTGATTTAGGGGCAGCAGTTAATCCAATGCCCCTATCTTTGTTTAGAACCATGGGGTTGGATCAACCGAGACCGACACGATTGATGCTGCAGATGGCAGACAAGTCACAAGTGGCGCTAGATGGAATAATCGAGGACCTTCTCATCAAAGTGGGTAAGTTCATCATACCCGCTAATTTTATTATATTGGATTTTGAAGTTGATGATAAGGTACCCCTAATCAATGGACGACCATTTTTGGCCACTGGAGGAGCAATTATTATTGTAAGAGCAGGGACCCTGAAAATGAGGGTCGATAATTAAGAAGAACTCTTCCGGGTCTACCAAGAGATTAACCCACCCACACATTACAAATACCTTTTTATGGTTAGTGTGTTATCAGAGGATAAGAGTGGGGTGGCAGATTCCACAGGTCCACGGCCATAGGAGATGATTACTTTTCAGCCCAAATTTGATGGAGGGCTTCGACTAGAAGAGAAGTTGGAGGAAGAGAGGGACAGAGTGGTGGTTGTTCCCTCGAAAAATAAAATGAGAAGAAGATGGTTCTCAAAAGTGAACACGGGTATGAGGATGTCGTGAAAAGGATGGTCCACGCCGTGCCACGACGTAAAATTAGGTTCTTCTTGGGAGGCAACCCAAGGGTACCACAGGTACAATGTTAATTTCTTTCAGTTGTGTTGATTTTGTTTATGTTCATCTTGTTGTTGTTTTTGGTGGAGATGTAAGCACAGATGGAGGGGAAGTCTGAGTACCCTTGGAGGAGGAAGATAAGAAGCATGAAAGAGGAAAAGTGTGGGGTCGAATATCCACTTGTTCAAAATGAAGAATAACATGTTGTTAGCTAGGCCTAGAGGCCTTAGGGAGTATTTCTTTCCCTTTTTAAATCTTAATTAGATGCTTTGGGGACATAAAATGATTCAAGTGTAGGGTGAGGGAAATTTCAAAAATTTTGTGGTTAATGATTTCAGGTGAATTTAGTGCTTGATAGGTATTGGTTAAAATTTTTGAGTTAAGCATGATTCACCCACCTGTTGGTTTTTCTTTTCGGTTCTTTTCCGACAGGGGGCACTTTGAACCGAAGAATAAAAATTTTCTTTGTTTGAACGTAGTTGTTTTTAGTCATAGTTAGGGACTATGCCCGACGATGGATGGATGACGACCATCTTGAGGGAAAATTAGTCAATAGGTTTTGGTTTTTGAACTCATAGCTAATTGATGGCTGGATGTTCTGGTTATGTGCTATACATGATTGTGAGATGCAAGCGTGGTTAGTGTTGAAGCATGTAAGAAGTTGTATAACTCTGTTTGAGACACCTAGGCTCTTGAATGTGACTCGATGTGCTTAAAGCTTAATTTGGAATTCTTGTGATTAGTTGAGTAAGAGTCTGATGAATTTTTCTTCAATTGAGCATGTGCTGTGAGTGTAGGATTTTTGAATATTCCATGCTATTTTATAGTGTCTATAACTTTCCTGATGTGTATACAAAACGAAATGAGGGATGTCGATTGTAGGAGATGATTTAGGCATTTCTTTTAATGAGCCTAATTTTTATCCCTCGTTTTACCTACCTTGAATGTATAATCCTAGTAAGCCCCATTGAGCCTTAAGACTACTCTTTGATAGCTACAACATAAGCTTAATCCTTTCTATTTCATCAGCCTTGAATTTGTCCAAAACTCCTAAGCGCTCATGTGAAAAATTCGAAAGAGTAAAGGAATGAGAATCGTGAAAACGAAGGAAAAATAACAGTTGTGGGAGTTGAGAAAAGGTCTAAGGTGCACTTGTTTGAAAATGCTTGAGTATTTGTATGGAGTAAGAAAACAAATGAATGAAAAAGATTCTTAAGTACTCCTTACTAATAAACTAAGTGAGATTAAAGAAATGGGAACAAGAAGAGAAAATTTAAGAGTGAAAAGAACGAGGGTGAAGTAAGAGAAGAGATGTTCGCAATGAATGTGTAATGTATTAAAAGCTCTTGGGAAAGATAGCCACTATTATCCATAATAGTATATACCCGTCCTTTAGATTACATTACAACCCGATAAGTCCTACTTGATCTGACATTCAAACATCCTTAAATTAGTTAAGTAATACACTAAGGGAAAGCTTATCGGTCAATACACTTGGCATGTGAATTCTTTGTGAGAGTGAGCTTAATTCTTATTTATATACCCATACACTGTATGATTTGAAAATTTGTGAGTAAAAATGGGTAATTTTTTTGTTGTGAGGGCACATGTTTAATGAAGGATAAAATTCATGTTGGATTTCTTGGTCGGTTGATTTGCATGAGTTTGTTGAGATTAAGAGTCAATTCTTGAGGTTAGGAAGTCTTCACATAGTTATATTTTATTTTAAGGGTTAAATCTTGCATGATTTATTTTAACTTGCTATCAATAAACAATCGTTGTAGCCGCAACTTGAATTGTCTTGCTCAATTGGCTATGTGTGAATCTTCCTGTGCATGAGATGTAAAAGGGTTGTTCGAGGACGAACAAGGCTTTAAGTGTGGGTTAGTGATCTTGGGTATAATTGCTTGCCCAAATGCTATTTTATAACTTGAGTTAGTCATGTCTGTCTATTTATAAACTTACATTATCATGTGATTTTATGTAAATTTGGATGTGTGCTAACCAACATGATTAGTCCTTGTTTTGTAGGTGAAAAATGCATTTGAGTGACTAAATAATGGTGGGTGAAGTGGAGGAATGGATTTGGAAGAAAATTGCAAAATTCGGCAAGGAAGCATGCCATGGCAAGGCTGGCCGCGCCAGGCAGCGTGCCACGCTGTGCGTGTGCCGCGCGCAGCGCCGTGCCACGCTAATGCCAGGCACGAGAGAATGCAGCAAATCAAGCCGCTTGCGCGCCAACGTCATGCCACACTAGGCACATCTGTGCTAGAGGTCGTGTTACGCAGGCCATCGCACATCCTAGGGGTCGTGCCACATTGCCATCGCGCCATGCCTCGGCAGAATGTCATTTTAAGGCGATTTCTAATGAGCTTATGCGTTACCTCCATGTCACGGAGGCAAATTGGCACGTCCACCTCCATGCCAGGGAGCAATTCGGCGACAGGCCAAAATTTGCAAATTTCCTATTTACTATAAATTGAACCCTTAGCTTCTAAAATCATTTGTCACGAAATATTTTCTGAAAACCGTAGAGGAGCGAAGGGAGAAGTGAAGAACTCACCTAGGGTTCACTAATTTTACATTCTCTTTTACCTATTCTTGTAAGTCTCTACTTTAACGATGTTTTTAAGTTGTTGTACAAACATGAGTGGCTAAAACCCTTCCTCTAGGGTTGAGGGCACGTGATATGATTGTAATAGCATGAATTCGTTTTGGTTTGAGTTGTTAATTGTTGTTTTATCTTACATTCTTCATTGTTGTTGTTTTTATGCTTGATCACCATGAAAAGAAATGCGTTATGCTTAGGTAAAAGCTTGAGAGAGTAACCCTAGGTTAGAACAAGAGAATGTAGGGAGCAAGTTCTTATCTTTCAATATGATTCGCGATTAGGATAGAAAATATACCTAATTTTCCTTGCTTGGTTGATAAAACGGGATAAGAGCAAGACACCAACTTAGAATTATCACTCCACCACTCGTAGAAGTAGTTTTGAAGCTAAGTTGGATTAAATGATTAGAGGTACGAAAGTCCCTAATCAAGAGCATAGACCCCGTAAACCACATCCATGTAGTTAAATTGCCCACGAACTAGGATATCACATCCCCGCTCAACAATGTAGTTGTGAGGCTAGTTTGTTGTGTTTATAGGCTTCGAGAGACAATGAACTCCACATTTTCAACTATGTGAGACAACAATTGATGATATCATACTTGAACCATTACAAAATATAGCATTGCATGATTAACCAGCCTTAGCTCTATTTGCTTCTTATATTGTTTTCAGATTATTTTGTGACCACCCCAAAACATAATTATAAATTTCCAAAAACTTCTCTAATCAACACTTGTGAAGGTTATCTTACACTTCAACTTCATAATTTTCTAAATTGGTCCATTCCCTGTGGGTTCGACATACGGTTCATAAAAAGGGCCACTGTATTACTTGTACGACCGCGTACGCTTGCGTGTGCGCTGGAGCGCAAACACCGGCCCATGACTGCAATTGGGAGAAGTTTTAAAATTAAAATTAAAGAACCCAATTTCATTCAATACTCCTCATTAAACTTACACACATTCAAAGCATCGAAATTCCCTCTTCTCTTCTCCTTCTTCCTCACTCGACCTCATCAAGAACACCATTAATAAATAACCACTGCACGCACAGTCACTGGAGCACACTCATACTTGATATTGCACTCCATCTCTAATAACTCACAATTGTAAGTGATCTTCCACATACAAAAACTGTGAAAATATTTTGCATTCCATCAAGAAATTTCGAAGACCCATGTATGAGTTAGCTTGAATGTTCTTCGATTTACATTGTGTTTATACATGCCTTGTGACGTAGATAAACACTAGGAAGTGTAAAACAGTGATTTTCGATCATGTAATCACCTGGGTTGATTTTTAAATTGAGTTTTGTGTTTGTGGAATTGAAAACTAGAAAGAAGATGAAGATGAATAGGAACTCTTGAGCACGAGCAACATCACGAGTCGTTGAGTCACCAAACCACTCGTCTTGTAGCTCGTGCTGAGTGGGAAAATTAAACTGCTAAGACATTGTACTTAACGAGTGACCTACCGACTCGTTGCCTCTGGTAACGACTCATTGGGACCAATCATCAAGTACACTAGATCTATTTGAAAAATGGCATACCTGGGGTAACGAGTGACCTCACGAATCGTTGCCAGAAGCAACAACTCATTTAGTCACCCGTCAGGACCACTGGCACCAGCTTAAAAATATTTTCTATTTCATTTTCTCTTGTGTACTAACATTGTTTCCACAGGTACAATGGCTCCACGAGGTACACCAAAGAAGGGTAAAACCAAAAAGAAAGGAACCTGAGCGCAGTCAACCATCATACCGAAGGCTGCGAGATGATCCATCCTCCTCTAAAGAGTCGAGTGGCTCTGAAGAGGAATATGAAGTATCGGAGGAGCAGTTGGTGAGGAGGATGAACAGGGCTAGGGCTCAACAAGTTTCAAATCTGACAGCCCTGGTCGATACTCCCACTCCACTAGCAAGAGATCCGCCCAGCCGCACTAATGAAAGCACTAGGGCTGCTGCTGCACTTGTTCCTGAGGCTCCCATAGCTGGGGACAATACAGAGAGAATTGATGAGTCGCATGCCCAGCGAGGGGACTCGGACAATGAGCTGACTGAGACATCGAGCACATCAAATGAGCAATCAAAACATATGAGGAGATGATGTGTCCATGGCATGCGGGCCATATACAATTGGGATATTGCTCCCAATGACAAAGGCAATCCAAAGCGGAGCATTTATGAGGAGCCAAGGCTAATCACCACCACTGGGTTGAAAGACCTTCCTAAGCTATAGGCAGTATTTGAAAAAAATAGGTTCGGGTGGTTGACCGAGCCATCAGGTAGTTACAGTCCATGCCTAGTCCGAGAGTTTTATGCGACATATGAAGCCACGTTGTAGCGGTTGGCACTAGGAGGCCAGGATTGGAAGAAGCGGCCTCCATTGAATCAAGTGATGGTGCATGAGACTTCAGTTGATATATTTGAGGAGACAATCTCCAAGATGCTATACGGGCCAGATTATCGAGCTCTGATGAACACAACAGAGTTTGATCACAGGTCATCCGAGTTGCAGAAAGTCAAAACAAAGAAGTTGAATAGCATGTAGTGGATACAGCAGTACACTTGTCTTTCCCGCATCATTGCCTCAAAAGGCCGTTAGTTGAATTGCTTCGTGGTATTGAGTCACAAATAAAGAAGGCCACATTGAACATTCAAGCGAAACTTTAGTGGTCATTGGTGAGGCACCAATTGGTACCAACAAGTAATTACAATATACTCTCACCCGATAGAGCAGCACTGATAGCCAGCTTAATGGAGGGGTATGCAATCAATTTCCCGCGATTCATCGTTAAGGAGATTCAAGAGCGAGCTATAAATGATGGTACAATGATTCCCTTCCCCTGCTTGATTGATAGACTTTGTCGGGAGTCTCAAGTGCTAGAATTTCCACCAGTTGATCGGAGAGTGGTGGTTCAAAAGATTATCAATATCGGGGGCGAGGACTCAAGCATCTGCATCTGTTTAAGCGACCTTAATACAAAAGGCATTTGGTAGAAGGATGCATACTGATGCAGCACAGTTAGTCGAGTTAGCGACCCGAGCCTACTGAGGGCAGAGAGATAGGTAGCAAGGCTGAGGCTATAGATGCAGCGGATTCGCAGGCCTAGTTATGGTTTCGCAGGAGTTTTTGGTTGACATGGCTAGGCGGCTAGCTAAAGTAGAAAAGCAACAGGCACACACGGCTCTACAAGTCAAAGTCTTGATGGAGCATGTTAAGTCGTGGGTGTTAAATGAGTTGGAGACATTGTCCAGTTCAGTGCATGAGAAACTGGACAGTGTTTAGAGAAGGATGACGAGCGCCTTGCACAGTTACAGGCGCCAGAGTTATCTCGATAGTACGCAGAGCTTGGAGCATTACGATCCGAGGTGCGGGACTTGGCCGCAAGATAGGTAGTTGCGGTACCTCCCTCAATACTCCCCATGATCAATGATGAGTTTGAAGAGGAGCTACCACCTATTTTTTATTTCATCACGGAGGAGCTAGTGGCACATGACAAGGGGAAGAGGCCTCGTGAGGAGGCAAGTGATGATGTTGATGCGTCTTTGCTCCGTCAGCAAAAATGGGAGCAAAGTGAGATGGAGAGAGTGCTGCATGAATCAAGAGAGGAGGATCAACTGAGAGCCGAGACTAAGGCAGCGAGAGCTCATGGAGAAGGAATGAGCTCAGTTGGATCTGAAAATGTGCCGGGTCAAGCCAACCATATTGGAGTTGATGTTGGAGGCGTATCTACACCCTCCACCGACTAGGTAGCTGACACCTAGGTCGCATAGGTATGTGTCCTATTCCCTTAGTTTTTTGTCTTGTATATATATGCATCGAGGACGACGCATGCTTTTTTGATAGGGGTGGGGAGGGATACCTGTGCATTCTATTTTGCTGAACATAGCCCGAGGGTTTTTCTTGCTGGATATCTTTTCCCTCGGGTGTTCCATATCTAGTAGAACGGCATGTTTAGGATGTTATTTTGTGTTATTTTTTTGTGTCAGTCGGAAGAAAGTTAAGAAAACTGAAAGCATTCAAGGGCTAAAATTGTTTGATATTTTGATTTTTGATAATTTCACACCCCTCTGAAACAATTTGTATATGTATATGTCAAAGTTGACAATTATGACCTTTGTGAATCATTACATGGCATTGGAACTGTGAATTTGTTTACCATTTTATGGTTGTACCTAAACTAGTGATTAGTAGAATTGATGATGTTGACCTGTGCTATGTGTGAAGTGAGGTCTGATAAATGAATTCAATTGTGTGTGTCAATCTAGAACTTGCCTAGTCAGTCGTACCGTGATAGAAGATAAGAAACTAGGAAAGGATCATAGGCCGTTTTTGATTTATGAGTCCACTTTAGCCTAAAAGACCTACCAAAGTGAACAAAAATCCCTTGATCCAATTTTTTGAGCTTACATTGGCCTTTCTTTTCATTTACACCAATTCACCTGCTTGATTTTATTATGAATGAACTTGTTTTGGCTCTGGTCCCTCCTTGGACATTGTGAACTTCAACTCAGGAAAATCGACTAAGTTGAGGGTGGCTATGATACGGGTGAGTAAGAAGAGTTCGGTGGAAGTAAAGTTGGGTAACAAAAAAAGAAGGAAAAAGAGCAGGTGCGGTATGCATGATGAAAAGAAAAATAAAAAATATTGTTTTCAAAAAGCAAGAAGAGAAAAGAAAAATAATGTATGAAATCAATAAGTTTTTGTTGAATAAAAAGTAACCACATCCATAGTGTCTAAAGTAAAGAAAAGAAAAAGCAGAAAAAAAGGAAAAGTGAGAAAATAGAAATAACGGTGAAAAGTGGAGTAAAAAGGCATCGCCAAGGAGGGTTGAGCTACTAGAATCCATGTGTACCATACCCAAGCCCGAGCCTTCGTTACAAGCCGAGAAAGTCCTATGGTGATCCTAGTTATTAGTCCAAAAATAAAGGTATTGAAAGTAAAGCCAAGCCTATGGTATTATATGCACACAATTCGAATTTCTTTGTGAGAGTGAGTGGATCTTACCTTGTCCCAAGAGAAATACTAAATTAATCATATACGCATGTGTGAGTGTGGGACTTCTTTGAGGTTAGAGCACTTGGTCAACAAAATAGTCTGCAAATTTTCTGGGGCAGTGTTATAGATTTATGTGTGTGGTTGCAGGTGACAGTATTTTGCCATGTTTCGATTTCTCTGTGTTATGATTGCAAATTTTTCATATGCATAGGGTTTTGAGTTGATACAATGAGGAGGGGTTATAAAATTTAATTTTAATGTATAAAAATGACTGTTTTATGTTTCCTAAAGTTTTTCCGATTGAAGCATCGAAGTAGATTCTTTTGTTTTATTTTTTTTCCTGAGGACATGCAAAAGTCTAAGTTCAGGGTGTTGATGTGCCGTGATTTTACGACACTTTCGACGCTTAAAACCAAGAAATTATGCATATTCTAGGTACATTTATATGGGTATAAGGTATTTTGTGCTTAATGTGCAGGAAAATAGGTTTGGAAGTGATTTTGGTCGAATTAATGATAAAAACAACTGAAAGGTGACTGCCAGGCACACAACAAGTTGTTGGCAGGAGGAACGACCAGTCGCTTGAAGCGTGGGCAAAAAGATGAAGTTTTGAAGAAGTGAAACAATGCATTTGACGAGTTGGAGGAACGACTCGTTACACTTGGTAATGAGTCGTAAGGTCAACCGTTAGGTTTTGAAGAGAAAATTGCAACCAAGTGTCTAGTGAAGTTGATGAGAGACATCACGAGTCGTAACATGAAGGAACGACTTATTGGCAGGCCACTGGAGCTATCTGTGAAGTGCACTAGATCTTTGTAGGAGTCAGTCCACGAGGGACCTAACGACTCGTGCTTAGTCACGAAGAGTCATTAGGTGACCCGTTGCCAACCCTGCATATGCTGCTGAGGACGACTGCTTTGAGCAAGGAACGACTCATCAGAAGGACTAACAACTCGTCACCTATCCCGTTGCTACTACCGACCTGGTTTCCAGATTTATTTAGGAAAAGGATTTCTTAGAACTATAAATACCCAATTTAGGTTTATTTTTAAGAGACGATTTCTAAAAGGATTTTAGACGATATTGAGACAGGATCTTGAACGATATTGTAAGGATATTCTTGAGAGAAATTTCATATAATTGTTCTTGATTCAAGAAATGAAAGCAACACTAGAATTTTATTCAATCTACTTGGTTTTTATTCTACAATAGTTTGTAAGTTTCTATTATGATTTCTTCTATATGTTGTGATTGCGATCATACAAACATGAGTAGCTAAACCCATAAACCAGGTTTGTGGGAGCCAAGATGAATTAACACACATACGTAAAAATACTTAGTGATTCTTGAACGGTGTTTTGTGCTTGTATTGTTATTCCCTTCGTTTTGATTGATTCTTGATGGTTGCAAACGTTAGGACTTTCCTTATTCTTACTTACCGGATCAAGGAAGTAAAGTATGGGAAAAAGGATTAACAACGAAGATTTGAGGCTACCAACCCTTATCTAATAGCTTGTACCCCCCCTGGGGTAGCTAATCCAATATTAAGGGTAAAGGTCAACTAAAGTACACTCGTATACAAATCAAGTTGCGTGGTGAAAATCATGTAGATAGGGGACCAACCATTTAGGTGAACCTAACTTACCAATATTGCATGTTAAACACCGGTAAAGATCACTAGTATATAAGCCTTGTGGTTATGAAATCTTGGGGAACACAATCCTAGTCTAGTTGTAAATTGAATACAAACCAAACTTGATACAAGCATTCATTAATTTTACTTTTGTTATTATTCTATATTTTCCCCTTTGGAAATAAGTAATTCAATAGTAATAGTTATTCTCATTAATCTAAGTTCTTATCATATTCCCTGTGGGATCGACCTCAACCTTCATTGGGTTCTATATTTGACAATCGACCGCTTATATCTCAATTGCGAGGTGTAATTTGGGCGACATCACCTTTGCATGAAGCATAGCTAAGATTGAAGAAGAAAGTACCTCTGTGCCCTAACCATGGTCTTCCTAATAGAGTGCTACTTCAAAGCTTTTATCGAGCCCTAGACTCTACCAATAAATCAGTCACCAATAATCTAACTAGGGGATCAATTATGGACAAGATGTATGGTTTAGATAAATCCCTCTTGAATAGAATGACGACGATGAATAGGGCATGCCATATAAGGGAGACGAATGTATCTTCATATGATGCTGGTTCTAGTTTGTTAACAACTGAAATGAGAAAAAGAGATGCAAAGCGAGATGAAAATTTTGCTAAAAATGATGACTCAGCTGGAGTTAATGACTAATCATGGGATGGGAGTTGGGCCTAAAGTTGTGAATGCTATGGGAATTTAAGATTCAATGCATTTTAAGGGAGAATCTTCAACACCAAGGTATGAAGAGGAGAGCCAATATATTGAAAATCAAGTGGGGGTTCTCAACCCGGGTACCAAGGGACTAATCAAGGCCCTTTACGCCTAAGGTTGGAGGAACCGTGACACACAAGGTTGGCCTGATTAAAATAAGAGATGGGGTAATATAGAGCAAAATTGTGAGGGCGACTGCTATTATAGAAGCGTGAATCTGTATGTTCCTCCTCCTATAGATGAGTATGTCCAATACCAACCAGGTGTGAGTGATGTACGGAACTCAAAAATAGAAGAAATTCTGGCAAGGGTTCTCAAGAAAGTTTATTTACCGGTAGCAATGTCAAAGAAATTTTAAAGGGGAGGTGTCTAACCTTGCCCAAACAGTAAGTTTACACTTGGCCTCTATCAAGAATTTAGAGGCCCAAATGAACCACTTATCCTCTCAAAAGAACCCCCCGTATGAAGGGGAACACTCCCTAGTAATACAATGCCAAATCACAAAAAGGATAATCAATTCATGGCTATTGTAACTAGGAGTAGTATGATGCTTGGTGATGCGGGCGTTAAGCATAAGTAAGTTGTGAACCCAAAGGAAAGTGACGTGAACAAATTAGATGAGGTGCCACAAGCACCAAATGGTTGTGATAATGTTTAGGATCAAGGTGAGGGAGATGTTGATGAGATCCCCTCAAATGATGAGGAAGGAGATGCAGGCATGATGACCTCAAGTGAGAAAGATTAAGACCCAAGAGTTCCACTTCCATATCCACAGTGGTTAGCCGAGAAGAAAAAAGATGTTGGCAGTGAACTTCACGATTGGTCACCACGAGACGTGGTGTCCCTCATGGTGACCAATAGGGGGATCCTGGGCAGTGGACCCAATGACCGTGAGCATGAGTCGTGGACACTAGGCACGAGTCGTAGGGTCTTCCATGGGGAACTAGTAGTTAGTTTTCCTGCGAATTTCTAAGGGTCTTTCAATAATTTCCTACCTTCCAAAACTTGAAAAGAAGAAGTTTTAGTCATAATTCCAGACCTATTAGTGGGGGTAAATGGTTTCTTTCCTCATTCCCCACTCAAATATTCAAAAAAGTAGATCGTAGAAAGTTTCTCTCGGAGCATTTCAGAGAAACAACTAGGGTATACCATTTCTCCTCGATCCTCAAGGAAATTCTTCGGGTTTCTTTACCAGGTATGTGGGAATTCAACAAGGGGATAGTTCTTCCCTGGTGTCCCCTAAAACCCTTCTCAAAGTTCTTTATAAATCCTAGCCCTGAGTTTTCGAATGCGAAGAGATTGTATGTAAACTTTCTTTGAATTCGCGTAGAACGGTATCCATGATTAATTTTATAAATGATTTCCATCAGTTCATGAGTAAATTAATATTATTTCCAAAAGAGTGAATTCTAGCCCTGCAGATTTTCGAATGTTCAGAAATTCTTGATAATGTCTTGTTTAATCCATGTGGAACCATCATGTATATTAATTATGGGTTTTTTTCCCACCAGCTAATGGTAGTATTGATGCTTATCCCTATGCGTTGACTTCAGCCCAAGTTCTTAAGGGTAGCATAGACAAGAAATTCATGTTGAATTGTTAAACATTGGAGTTCTCTTGATTATACCCGTCTTGTAAATTCCCTTACTAATTTACATGGTAAATTCTGATTCAGATACATGATTGTCTAGATTTATTCAAAATGTGGAATACTCAGTGTCAGTTAGAAATGTCAGCCGAATCAGTTTGGCTACAGAATTTTCTGAGGTATCAGTATTTCCTCCTAGTTATCAGAATCAGATTCGGAATTTAGTTATTTGTCTACTAGGCGGTCATGACACTTTAGATATACAACTCTAACTAGCCTTAGGACCCCAGTTTAGATTACAGTTTGTTCTTAAACGGTTCCGCGCTTTTAGATAAGCAGCTTTGACTAGTCCAGAATCCAGTATCAGAATCTGGTCTGATAAGACTCTCAGGGTACCTTCAGATAGGTATCCCTGACTAGTCTTGGGCCCTAGTTTTGAGTTTTTAGCTTAGTATTTAGTCTAGGATTATCCAGTGGAGTAGGACTTAGCACTAAGTGGATCGAGGTTCCAGCACACCCAAGTTCCCAGAACTACATTACTAGCTTAGCTTACAATATTTATTTGCCTGTTTGGCCCAATACTTTTGTGATCAACCAGTTCATGCCTTTATACCCTAGCAAGGTATGTTGGGTCCTAACGGTGGGGTGTATACATCAGAGTCCGTGTCTAGCTCATGTGCTTACATGTTGATTATAGTCTCTCCCACTAGTTAGTTCAGTTTAGTCTCAGTACGGTTCAGTTCAGAGTACTACTCCAGACTTAGAACATGCTTGACCATCAGAGAGGGTCGTTTAAACCACCTCAGTATTTTAGTTTACATCTTGGTAGCTTTAGTTGGTCATGGCATGTCTTTCAGTTCAACATTTCTTTTATCATTTATTTTATTGTATTATGCTTCCCTCACTTACTCAGTACATTCAAAGTACTGATGCATACTTTTATGCTGTATCATTTTATGATATAGCTGCAGGATCACAGTCTCAGCCCAGTAGCTTACCGTTGATCGAAGAACTCAGTTATCTACTTAGTGAGTCCTCATCTTCCGAGTAAGAACATTTCTTGCTTGGGTTACGATTTCATTCCTTTTATTTTTATTTGGAGTTAGTTGGAGGTTTGTCCCAGCAATTCATCAAACTTAGTGTCTTTCACACTTAGAATCAATTTTTCAAACCCAGATTTGTTTATCTAAATATGTAGTTTGATCACTTTAATTCAGATCTGTATACTTTTGCTCTTAAACTCAGAATGCCTGTGTATTATAGACTAGGGGTTGACTTGAGGTCACTTGTGGATTTAAGTACCGTGTTTCATCCAAGGTGTAAACTCGGGGTGCTACAAACTTGGTATCAGAACACTAGGTTCAGAGTAGCCTCGGATGTCTGAAAGATGCATCGAGAAGAATCCTCTTCATGGGTGTGAAGCGCGCCTGAATTATGACAGGGAGGCTATGAGATGTCATTAAGAAACTTCCCTTTATTTTATACTCCTTATCATACGTTGAAGTTCAAACCATTCTCCTAACTCGTTCTCTACTTCATTTTAGTGAACTATGCCTCCCGATGTGGCAATGGAACAAGGGCCGAAAATGGCCACAGACTGCTCCACCAGCCCCAGCAGCCCCACAGGATGATTCAATATCACCGCAAATTCAGGCTAGCCATTCAGCAGCGCGCCCAAACTATGACAAACCAGGTGAATAAGCAGTTGGTTCTAGTTAATAACAATGGGTTTGCAGTAGCTGCTAGGATGCGGGACTTCACCCGAATGAACCCTCCATCATTTCAGGGATCCAAGGTGAGGAAGGACCCCGAAGAGTTCGTAGATTAGATTAGAAAAATTACCTGTATAATGGGTTTCAGCTCCTCTGAGAGTGCTAACCTAGCTTCCTACCAGCTAAAAGGGGTAGCGCAGGTCTGGTATGAACAGTGGAGGGAGGGGCGACCAGCGGGAGCAAGATCGGTAGAGTGGGAGGAGTTCAACACCGCCTTCTTGGACAGATTTTTCCCTAGAGAGCTGAGGGAGGCCAAGGTAGCGAAGTTCATGAACTTGAGATAGGGAAATGAACTAGGGAAGAGTATGCTCTGGAGTTTACCAGGTTGTCCAAATATGCTCCAGAGATGGTGGCCGAGCCAAGGGCTCGCATGCTGAAATTCGTGAATGGGGTGTCAAACCTGGTCCTCAAAGAGTGCAAAACAGCAATGTTCATCAAAGATATCAACCTCTCTAGATTGATTATTTACGCCCAGAAGAATGAGGTTGAAAAACTAAAGGACATGGAGAGAAAGAATAAGGGTGCAAGGGTTGTCCAGTCAAATCATGGCCACCAGAGGTCAGGCGGTAGCAGCCGCCCACAGCAGCAGCAGCAAAGAGCTCCATCGTCTAGCTCAGCCAGCGCCCCTACCTTTCAGTTCCGCCAGGACCGGAGGGGTGGAGCATCTGGCTCTCAGTCTTAGAGCTACAGTTTCGGGAATAGATATCCAACTTGCCCCAAGTGCGGTAACAACCACCCGGGTGAGTGTCTTCAGGGTCGAGAGAGTTGTTTTGGTTGTGGACAGCTCGGGCATTGGCTTAAGGAATGCCTGTCAACAGGACGAGGGAGATCATAATCAACCAGCTCAGCAGCTCCAACAGGTCGACCATCTCAACAGGCTACCACATCAGGTACGGATGGCGGTCAATGCCAAAACTACTTTTATGCATTATCATCTCATCAAGATCAGGAGAACTCATCAGATGTAGTCATGGATATGTTACATCTTTCCCACCTAGATGTATATGCCCTACTTGATCCAGGGCTTCACTATGATTCGTGACTCCCTATGTAGCAGTTCAGTTCGATATCAGTCTAGAAGTACTATCAGAACCTTTCTCAATCTCCATCCCAGTAGGCAAGTTAGTTAGAGCCAGCTAGGTGTATAGAGACTGTCCAATCTCAGTCTGCAATAAAGTTATTCTAGCTGACCTTGTAAAGTTAGACATGGTCGACTTCAACCTCATTCTTGGCATTGATTGGCTACACTCCGTTTATGCCTTAGTCGACTGCAGAACCAGGGTCGTCAAGTTTTAGTTCCCTAGTAAACCAGCTTTAGAATGGTCGGGTAGTAGTTCAGTGCCGAAGGGTAGGTTTATTTCCTACCTTAAGGACAAGAAGCTTATTTCTAGGGTTTGTAGTTATCATATGTTCGGGTCGAGGATTCTGATTCTGAAACCCCAACTATCCAATCAGTCCCTATTGTCAGTGAGTTTCCAGACGTGTTCCCCGAAGATCTTCCCAAAGTCCCTCCTAAACGGGAAATTGACTTCGGCATAGACCTTATTCTAGATACTCAACCCATCTCCATCCCTCATTATAGAATGGCTCCGACTGACCTTAAGGAGTTGAAGGAGAAGCTAAAAGATCTTCTGGATGAGGTTTTCATCAGACCCAGCATCTCTCCTTAGGGTGCTCTAGTGCTATTCGTGTGAAAGAAAGACGGTACCCTGAGAATGTGAATCGACTATCATCAGTTGAAAAAGGTCAAAGTCAAAAACAAATACCCCCTACCCAGAACTGAAGACCTGTTTGACCATCTTCAGGGAGCCATTTTTTTCTCCAAAATAGATATCAGGTCGGGGTATCATCAGCTATGAGTTAGAGAATGTGACATATCGAAAACAACTTCCTGGACTCGATATGGTCACTTGGAATTTGTGGTTATGTCCTTCAGACTAACAAATGCCCCTACAGCCTTTATAGACTTGATAAATAGAGTCTTCAAGCAGTATAAGGATATGTTCATCATTGTATTCATCAACAACATTCTGGTATACTCCAGAAATGAGGAAGAGCATGCCTGAGAATAGTGCTTTAGACATTCAGAGGCAGCCAGTTGTTCGCCAAGTTCAGCGAGTATGAATTCTGGTTGAGGTCTGTGAATTTCTTGGGTAACGTAGTCTCGAGTGAAGCTATTCAATTTGATCCTCAAAAGATTGCAGCAGTGAAAGACTGTCCCAGGACAACCTCCCCAACTGAAATCAGATGCTTCTTGTGTTTGGCTTGTTACTACCGGCTCTTTATAGAGGGCTTTTCTTCGATAGAATCTCCATTGACTAGGCTGACTCATAAGAAGGTGAAGTTCCAGTGGTCAGATGCGTGTGAGAAGAGTTTTCAAGAGTTAAAAACTCGACTCACTACTGCTCCAGTATTGACTCTACTAGAAGGATCAGATGGATTTGTGGTTTACTGTGATGCTTCCAGAGATGGACTCGATTGCATTTTGATGCAGTGGCACAAAGTTATAGTCTATGCCTCTAGGCAGTTCAAGGTTCATGAGAAGAATTATCCGACTCATGACTTTGACTTGGCAGCGGTAGTATTTTCACTAAAAATATGGAGGCATTATCTATATTGGGCTTACATTGATGTTTTCACCGATCACAAGAGCCTTTAATACGTATTTAGTTGGAAGGACCTGAATCTTCACCTGAGAAGGTGGTTGGAACTCCTGAAGGATTATGACATGAGCGTACTATATCACCCGGGCAAAGACAATGTGGTGGATGATGCCCTAAGAAAAGTGTCTATGAGTAGTGTGGCCCATATTAAGGAAGAAAAAAAGGAGTTGGCGAAGGATATTCATAGGCTTGCTCGGTTAGGGGTGCAGTTGGTTGACTTAGCTGAGGGTGGGGTGTTAATGCAAAGCAGGTCATTCTCCTCTTTGGTTGTTGAAGTTACATTCAAACAGGATGAATATCCCATCCTTCTTAAGCTCAAGAAAGTGACTCTTAGAAAGGAAGTTGAGGCTTTCTCCAGATGGGGAGATGGTGTGCTCCGTTATCAGGGTAGATTGTGCGTATAGGACGTCGGTGACCTAAGACAGCAGATATTGGCTGAAGCACACAGCTTGAAATACTCTATCCATCCTGGTGCTACTAAAATGTACCGTGATTTGCGGGATATTTACTGGTGGAATGGCATGAAGAGAGACATCGCCGAATTTGTAGCCAAGTGCCCAAACTGCTAGCAAGTCAAGGTAGTGCATCAATGATTGCGAGGTATGATCCAAGATATAATCAGGCCGATGTGGAAGTGGGAAGAAATAAATATGTACTTTATTACTGGTCTACCCCAAACTTGCCGAAAACATGATTCCATCAGGATAGTAGTGACTGGATAACTAAGTCAGTACATTTCCTCCTGGTGAAAATGACGGACTAAGATGAGGACTATGCAAGACTTTATATCTGGGAGTTGGTAATGATTCATGGGGTGCCACTATCTGTCATCTCAGACAGAGGTACCCAGTTCACCTCACATTTTCAGAAGTCTTTTCAGAAGGGACATGGCACCTAGGTCAAGCTCAGCAATGATTTTCACCTGCAGACAGATGGGCAAGCTGAGCGGGCGATTCAGACCCTAGAAGATATGTTAAGAGCGTGCGCGATCAATTTCAAGGGGAGTTGGGATTACCACTTGCCTCTTATCGAGTTTTTGTGCAACAATAGTTATCACTCCAACATCTAGATGGCCCTATATGAGGCATTGTATGGCAGAAGTTGCAGGTCACCTATTAAATGTTTTGAGGCTAGTGAAGCTGCAATAATCGGTCCAGACTCTATCCATGAAGCTATGCATAAGGTACAACTCATTAGAGAAAGGTTAAAAACAACTCAAAGCCATCAGAAATCTTATGCTGATGTGAGGAGAAGAGAATTGGAGTTTTCTTAGAATGACTTGGTTTATCTAAAAATTTCACCCATGAAAGGGTGATGAGGTTTGGGAAGAAGGAAAAGCTTAGTCCAAGATATGTGGGACCTTACAAAATTCTGAGGCAAATTGGCATGGTAGCCTATGAGCTGGAATTACTGTCAGAGTTGGCTTTTGTGCACCCAGTATTCAATATGCCACTATTAAAGAAATGCATTGGTGATCCATCTTCAATTGTGCCCTTGGAAAGTGTAGAAATAAAGGATAGTCTCTCATACGAGGAGATCCCAGTCCATATCCTTGACTGTCAGGTTCGTAAGCTGGGGAACAAGGAGGTAGCTTCAGTCAAGGTCTTATGGAGAAATCAGCAGGTGGAGGGAGCTACGTGGGAGGTCGAAGTAGATATGATGGCCAGATACCCACACTGATTCTCTACCGACTCTGTTACAGCTTGAGATTTCAGTTCCGCCCTAAATCTCAATTTAGCTTTCTTGTTCAATTCATATGTTTAAGTTTCTTTTGTGTTTATGGATGTATGTAAGAAAAGTGAATTCAGTTCAGCTATGTAGTTCGGATCAGAGGTATTCATTCCATCAGTTTTTGGTTTAATGATCAGTATTTAAATATTATCATTGCATCTCTCTACTTTTCTGTGCGTTTTATAACATTTGAGGATGAATGTTCCCAAGGAGGAGATAATTTAATTCCCCAGAACTCAAGGACTAGACCTGAGACTTAAATCAGAGGAAACTGAGAAATTTGCTCTAGGTCAAAGAACGCGTTGTTCTGTAACCTGTGGGGAGTTACCACGAGTCGTTAGGTGACTAGTGGTGAGACCTGGGGTTTATTTTGAAATCATGGAATTTTGGGTGACCACAGGTGTGACCACAAGTCATGGTCCACCCCACGAGTCGTGAGATAACCCGTGGTTAAGGGTAATGTGAAGACCAGGAGAATTTTGGAAGTGAACTTCACGATTGGTTACCACGAGTCGTGGGGTACACCATGTGTCGTGGTGTCCCTCGTGGTGACCAATTGGGGATCCTGGGTGGTGGACCCAACTATCTTGACCACGAGTCATGGTCACTAGGCACGAGTCGTAGGGTCCTCCATGAGGGACTAGCAGTCAGTTTTCCTGCGAATTTTCAAGGGTCTTTCAGTAATTTCCTACCTTCCTAAACTTGAAACTACGTCGTTTTAGTCATAATTCTAGACTTATTAGTGGGGGTAAACGATTTCTTTCCTCATTCCCCACTCAAGTCTAAAAAAAGTAGATAGCAGAAAGTTTCTCCCAGAGCATTTTAGAGCAAGAACTAGGGCAGACCTTTTCTCCTCGATCCTCAAGGAAATTCTTCGAGTTTCTTTACCAGGTATATGGGAATTCAACAAGGGGATAATTCTTCCCTGGTGTCCCCTAAAACCCTTCTCAAGTTTCATTGTGATTCCTAGCCATGAGTTTTCGAATGCGAAGAGATTGTATGTAAACTTTCTTTGCATTCATGTAGAATGATATCCATGATTAATTTTAGACATGATTTCCATCAGTTCATGAGTAAATTGATATTATTTCCGAAAGAGTGAATTCTAGGCCAACAAATTTTCAAATGTTGAGAAATTCTTGATAATGTCTTGTTTAATCCATGTGGAACCATCATGTATATTAATTATGGCTATTTTTCCCACCAGTAATTGTAGTATTGATGCTTATCCCTGTGCGTTAAACTTCAGCCCTAGTTCTTGAGGGTAGCACAGACTAGAAATTCATGTTGAATTGTTAAACCCTGGAATTCTCTTGATTATACCCGTATTGTAAATTCCCTTACTAATTTATGTGCTAAATTTTCAGTCAGATACATGATTGTCTAGCTTTAGTCAAAATGTGAAATAGTCAGTGTCATTCAAAAATGTCAGCTTAGTTAGTTTGATTGCAGAATTTCTCGAGATATCAGTATTTCATCCCAGTTATCAAAGTCAGATTCAAAATTCAATTTTTCGTCCATTAAGTGGTCATGATACTTTACATATATAGCTCTGGCTATCCTTAGGACCCCGGTTCAGATTATAGTTTGTTCTTAGACGGTTACAATGCTTCTAGATAAGCAGCTCTGCCTAGTCTAAAACCCAGTTTAAGAATCTAGTCCGATAAAACTATCAGGGTACCTTCAGATATGTAACCTCAACTAGTCTTGGGCCCCAATTTTGAGCTATTAGCTTAGTATTTAGTCTAGGATTATCCAGTGGGAGTAACACTTAGCACCGAGCATATCGGGGTTCCAGCGCACCTAGTTTCCCAGAACTATATTGCCAGCGTAGGTTATAGTATTTATTGGCCTGTTTGGCCCCAGACTTTTGTGATCACCTAGTTCATGCCTTTATACCCTGGAAAGGTATTCTGGGTCCTACCGGTAGGGTGTATACATTGGACTCCACGTCTAGTTCATGTGGTTACATGTCAATTATGGACTCTCCCACTAGTCAGTTAAGTCTGGTCTCAGTCCAATTAAGTTTAGAGTAGTACTCCAGACTTAGAACATGGTTGACCATCAGACAGGGTCGTTCAGACCACCTCAGTATTTCAGTTTCTAGCTCGATATCTTTAGTTGGTCATTCCATGTCTTTCAGTTTAGCATTTATACTATCATTTTTTTATTGTATTATGTTTCCCTTACTTACTCAGTACATTCAAAGTACTGATGCATACTTTTATGCTGTATCATTTTATGAAACAACTGTAGGATCATAGTCTCAAAACTAGTAGCCGACCATTTATTGAAGAACTCAGTTATGCAGTTGGTGAGTCCTCATCCTCCGAGGATTAAGATTTCTTTCTTGAGTTACAACTTCATTCCTTTTATTTTTATTTGGAGTTAGTTGGGGGTTTGTCCCAGCAACTTATCAGACTTAGTGGCTTTCAGACATAGAATCGATTTTTTCAAACCCAGATTTGTTTATCTAAATATGTAGTTTGATCACTTTAATGCATATCTGTATACTTTTTCTCTTACATACCACTGTATATACCTCTATGTTGCTCAGAATGCCAGTGTATAATAGACCAGGGGTTGACTTGAGGTCACTTGTGGCTTCAAGTACTGTGTTCCGTTCATGGGTGTAAACTCGGGACGTGACACATAATCTCGTGCACTATTGGGTTGTGTGTGTTTAAGAAAGCCCTTTGTGATCTTGAGGAGAGCATAAATTTGATGCCTGTCATGATCTGAACATAGGCCCGGATCGAGACACGGGACAAGGAACCCTAGGGACCCCAAGTCAACCCATGACATGAGCATACATCTTACTCAATCATGAAAATGGTAGATCAACATGATAAACATAGCGGAAGTCTTAAATAAGCATAACATCTGAAATATAGAAGAATCTGAAGCTAATTATATTCATTTGTTTGAAAAGCCTCTAAGTCTAATAAGCTGATGGGACAAGACCCCAACTAACTCTCCAAAGCTGAAAACTGAAGGTAAATAGCGAGGACTCACCAACAGCTGTGGGATGCTAACTCTGAAAGGATGGCTAAGGACGAGGCTGAGTCTGAGTACCGGGGCTGGTATTAGAAAACGATACAACATAGAGTATGTGGTTAGTATGTGAAATGTACCAAGTATGCAAGGTAAGTAAAAACCTCTCAAATAAGAAAAAACTTTCAAAACATGCGTAATGTAGGACATGATCAAGATATGAATCTGAGAGTAGGACTTGCATTCTATTTTCTAAAATCATGATCTTGATATAACATAACATCAAAATGGGATCGAATAACCCAAAGCTTAGACTTGATATTCATAAGTAAAACTGACATTGGGTCAAACCTCTTTTAGAACATGTGTATGTATATCATGAGTAATAAACATGCATAATTGAAATCATGAGGAACAATGGGAGACTCTTCATATAACCGACATACCACAATAGAGCTTACGTGGTCCCAACTATCACACTCAAGAAGGTAGAGCCATCCAAAGCCTTTCCAGGGCTAAGGACGATACCATGATGTCGATATCAATCTCATGGCCCAATTGTGCAGGGGATAGCTCACAAAGGAGGTCCTAAAATATATATGTATATATATATGAATCAACCTACATTGGCACGTAGTTCTGAGGCATAGGATAATCGACCCTTAGCCCACTCGATGCTAGACATTACTCCCAAAAACATGAATATACTCTCCATCATTACTTTTAATAAAGCTCACCATCGTCTATTGACGAAGCTCAATAATCATATACATCTCAAATATAAAATTATATATATATATATATATATATATAAGAAGCTTTATCTCAAACCATACTACAAGCTAAAAATAATTTGGGAGTCTTTGCACCAAAACCATGTGGTAAGCTCAATTGGGGAAATCATAAATAATACTTTAACATGTGGTCATTGCCCAATACTTCAACATGCTTTAAAAATACTCAATTCAATCGAAAACATGATTATAAACATGGGTAACTCGAAAACATGCTTTTTATCAATAAGATCTCATCATACTCGAACATTCATCATAAATCTCAACTTTCATGAATATCTCATAAATGGGCATTTTGATTTATACAGCTTGAAACATGATTGTAATTGAAAACAATGTAAAACTTCCCCATAATTCACAATTCATTAATAGAGACACATTTAAATCATACCCATGTAGTAAATTAGAAATCTCATACGTTGGGTTAAAACCCATAGAATCAATATAGGAATTTCCATGATCTAGAGACAGATTAGGCATGGGTGTGAACGAATTCACCCATTCATAACGCTGCATACCTGAAAGGGTTTGATTCTACCACTTCTCTGATTTCCCAAGGAAGGTTTGAAGAAGAACCTTGAAGTATTAGCCTTGATCACCTCTCTAGACCCTTACTCTTTTATGCATGAATAGGAATGACTTAGAATAGATTTTCCCCGCTTAAAAACCACTATTCATAGCTTAAAATGACGTAGTTTAGGCCTTAGGATCATAGGAATTACAGAAAAGCCCTTACTAAATTCATAGAAAATAACTGACTGCTAGTCCCAACAAGGGACCGGACTAGTCGTCGTCCAGGGGAACGAATTGTTGCATCGGTCGGCGAGTGCACTGTCTAACAATTAGCCTTGGGCTTGTCACGGGGGAACTCATGAGTCATTACTGGTGACCACAACTCATGTTCACCACTCGTCACCCGCACTGCCTAAGGTTCAAATTATCTCCAACCTGCTGACTATGACCCCTCCCACGAATTGTGGTGCCCGACCACGACACGTGGTACCTTTTGTAGGATACATTGCCAGGTCTCCCACACTTCCTCAAAATCCCCTTGACCTTGACTAGCTCAACGAGTCATGGGGGCTGACCACGACTTGTGGTCAGGTCCGTGGGGACCTCAATTCCAAAAATCTCAAATCACACCCTTGAACCTCACCATGAGTAACCTCATGACTCGTTGTCTACCCCACGAGTCACAGAATGAGTCGTTTTGTGACCTGGTGGCATATTCCAGTTTTCTCCATTTCAACTCCCAAGCCTGATCTTTAGGCTCCCGGGTATTACAATATATCCCCCTTGGGAACATTCATCCTTGAATGTTGGAAAACATACAAAAACGCAGAGAAATGCAATCATCATATTCAAATGCTGATCATTTAAGCTGAAAACTGACGGAATATTTACCTCCGAACTAAACTACATGGCTGAAATGAATTCATGAACCATACATACATCCATATACATGACGGAAACTGGAGCATGTGAATTGAACATAAAAATTTAATAGAGTACTAGGGAAAAAACTGATACCTCAAACTGAAACTGAGCCCGGAAGGGAATAGGTGTGGGTATCTAGCCATCATATCCGCTTTGGATTCCCGCGTAGCTCCTTCAACATGCTGATTTCTCCATAAAACTTTGACTGAAGCTACTTCCATGTTTCTTAGCCTTTGAATATGACGATCTAGTATTTCCACTGGAATCTTTTTATAACTAAGGTTGTCTTTCACACTAAGACTATCCACCGAGACAACTAGAGCGAGATCACCCAAACACTTCTTCAAGAGAGATACACGAAAAATAGGATGCACGGAGGCTAATTCTGAAAGAAACTCAAATTCATATGCCACTTTGCCAACCACTTCACTATCCGGTAGGGACCAACATAATGAGGGCTGAGTTTTCCTTTCTTTCCGAACCTCATCACTCCCTTCATGGGAGACACCTTTAGAAACACTCAATCGTCCACTTCGAACTCAAGTTCTCTCCTTCTCACATTAGCATAGCACTTTTGGCGACTTTGAGTTGTTCTCAACCAGTCCCACGTGAACTGAACCTTCTCCGTAGCCACACGGATTGAATCTAGTCCTATCATCGTGGCTTCACCAACTTCGAACTAACCAATAGGCGACCTACATCTCCGCCCATAGAGACCCTCAAACGGGGCCATCTGGATACTAGAATGTTTAGTTGTTATTGTATGAGAACTAGATAATAGGTAAATGATCATCCCAACTACCTTTGAAGTTGATCACACATGCTCTCAATATGTCCACGACAGTCTGAATTGTCTGCTCCGCTTGACCATCCATTTGTGGGTGAAATGCAGTACTAAGCTTAACCTGAGTACCTAATCTTTTTTGAAATGAACTCCAAAACTGAGATGTAAATTGGATACCTCTGTCTGATGGATGGATAAAGGCACTCCATGAAATCGAACTAGCTCTCAGATGTATAGTTTGGCATAATCCTCTGCCAAATTCATGGTTTTGACTGGTAGAAAATGAGCGGCTTTGGTCAACCTTTTTACAACAACTCAAATGGAGTAATACTGGTAACAAGTGCGAGGCAAACCTGTTATGAAGTCTACATTGATTTCTTCCCACTTCCAAGTAGGAAAACTGATATCCTGAAGCACACCTCCCGGTCTCTAGTGCTCAACCTTCACATGCTGACAGTTTGGACACTTAGCTACAAATTCTGTGATGTCCTTCTTCATGCCATTCAACCAATAGACTTCCCGTAAGTCACGGTACATCTTGGTGGCACTTGGATGGATTGAATATCTGGAACTGTGAGCCTCATGCAACATCCGATTTCTCAAATCATAAACATCTGAAACACATAAGAGGCCCTGGTATTGAAGCAGACCATCTCCCCCGTTGGAGAAGACCTATACCTTCTGATTTTGAACAGCTTCCTTTAACTTAACCAAAATGGGGTTCTCATCTTGCCTAGCCTTTACATAAGTTACCAAGGACGATTTAGATTCGTTCTAAACAATAACACCTCCATCAATCAAGTCAACCAACTGAACTCCCAACCTTGTAATTCGAAGCACATCCTTCATCAACTCCTTCCTCCCCTCATCCAAATGGGACACACTCTCCATAGATAGTCTTCTTCGTGCATCTGCTACTACATTGGCCTTACATGGATGGTAAAGGACACTCATATCATAGTCCTTGAGTAGCTCCACTAACCTCCTTTGCTGAAGATTGAGATCATTCTGGGTAAAAACATATTGTAAACACTTGTGGTCCGTAAATATATCTACGACGTACAAATAATGCTTCCATATCTTCAAAGCGAATACCATCGCGGCCAATTCATGATTATGGGCCAAGTAATTCTTCTCATGAACTTTCAGCGGTCTGGAATCATATGCTGTAACTTTTCTATGTTGTATCAATACACACCCAAGTCTGATCCTTGAAGCATCACAATACACCACGAACTCATTGGTACCCTCGGGTAGGGTCAACACCGGTGCTGAGGTAAGTCGAGTCTGAAACTCCTAAAAAAATCCTATTAGAAGCCTCCGACCATTGGAACTTCACCTTCTTTGGGCTCAATTTGGGCAAGGCTGCTACAATAGAGGAGAAACCTTCAATAAATCTCTGGTTGTAACCTGCTAAGCCCAAAAAGCTCTAGATATTCAAGAATTCACCGGTCTAGGCCAATTCTTCACCACTTCTATTTTTTGAGAGTCCACCTTTATACCCTCACTTGATACCACATGGAATAAGAACGCCACAGAGTTCAAGCAAAACTCACACTTGCTGAATTTGGCATATAACTGGCACTCTTTGAGAGTCTGCAGCACCACCCTCAAATGAGTGGCATGCTCCTCCTCACTCCAAGAATATATCAGGATGTCATCAATGAACATGATCATGAACATATCCATGTATGGCTTGAACACCCTGTTCATCAAGTCCATAAAAGCTGCAGGAGCATTCTTTAGTCTAAAAGACATAACTACAAACTCGTAATGACCATACCGCATCCTGAAGGCTGTCTTCGGGATGTCGCTCTCCCAAACACTGAGCTAATAGTACCCGGATTTGAAATCTAGCTTTGAAAAACACTTGGTACCCTGAGTTGGTCGAACAAATCATTAATCCTAGTAGAGTATACCTATTCTTGATGGTGACCTTGTTCAATTGTCGATAGTTAATGCACATACGAAGAGAACCATCCTTATTTTGGACAAAGAGAACCGGTGCACCCCATAGGGATTTGCTCGGTCTAATGAAATCCTTATCTAACACGTCCTTCAACTACTCCTTCAACTCCTTCAACTCGGGCGAGGCCATTTTATAGGGAGAAATAAATATAGGTTGCATGTTGGGAAGAAGATCAATACAAAAATCAATCTCCCGCTTGGGAGGGATACCTGGTAGATCATCTTGGAAGACTTATGGATACTCACATACTACTAGGACTGACTGGATTGTTGGAGTCTCATACATTGTATCCTTAACCCTAACTAGATGGTACACAAAACTTTTAGAGATCACCTTTCTAACCTTAAGGTAGGAAATGAAATGACCTACAGGCACAACTGAACTATGCTTCCACTCTAGGATTGACTCACCTGAAAATTTGAAATCTACTACTAGTTTTAAAATTAACTGAGGCATAAAATGCAAATAGCCAATCCATGATGAGGATAACATCAAAATCAGTCATGGCTAACTCTGCTGAATCTGCTGAGGTGACTTTCTGAAGGAGAGTGACAGTGAAACTCCTATACACTAGCCAAGCTACAACTGAATCACCCACTGGAGTAGAGACTAAGAAGGATTCTAGCAAGATTTTGAGACTGACTCTGAAAATACTAGTCACGTAAGGTGTCACAAAAGACAAGGTATCCCCTAGATCTAACAAAGCATAAAAATCAAGATGAAAAACCTGAAACATACCAATGACTACATCTGAGGAGATCTCCTGCTCTAAGCGAGAGTCTAAAGCATAAAATTGGATTTGGCCCTAGCCGCCACTTGTGCTAGTAGATGCCCCTTGTTGTGTGGGCCGTGCGGGTGGAGCTACTGAACTAGAAGCTGGGCCTCAGCCCCTATCATGGCCTTGTATATATGATGGGAAATCTCTGAGCATATGTCCGAGCTTTCCACACCCAAAGCAAGCACCTGTACCTGCCAAGCATTTACCCATGTGCCCCCGACCACACCTGCGGCAAACTAGGATGCTGGAATCTATGGACCTACTGCTCTGACCTCAAGATCCTGATGTTCACCCTCTGTGGTCGTGCCTAGATCTGGATGGCACATTCAATATTGAAGAAGCTGGGGCTAAAGATCTCTGGTGGTTCTGCTGTCGGTGCCCACCATCTGATCTCGACTAAAAGAATCTATAACTATCAATCCTGGGCCTCTCGGCCTCTTTCTCCCTCATATGTGCCGCCTCCATCTACTGGGCATAAAATACTATCCAAGGGAAATCCATATCCTGATAGATCATAGCGGTCCTACAATCCTTGTCTAAATAGCCCGCCACTCCACGAACAAACCTGCTCACTTGTGCCCTTTGATCCACCACTAACTCAAGGGCATACTTTGACCAAAAAGTGAACTCTTGGGCATATTCTTGCACCGCCATCTTCCCTTACTTAAGATTCACAAACTCAGTTGCCTTTAACTCCCTCTTCTCACGAGGGAAGAACCGATCCAGGAAAGAAACATGGAACTCCTCCCAAGTGACAAGGCCTGCTCCGGCGGCCCTACTACCTTTCCACTGTCGAAACCAGATGTGTGCGACCCCTTTCAATTGATATGAGGTCAACTCATCACACTCAATTCCATTCACCCCCATGACCTGGGTGATCTTCACAATCTCATAAATGAACTCATGCGGGTCCTCATCAACTTTTGACCCAAGGAACTCTGGCCGGTTCATCCTTAAGAAATCTTTGACCCATGCTGCTGCCACATTCTCATTTTGCGGAATATGCGCCATTGCCTGATGGTTGACCTGAGTTGTCAAGGCTTGCGCTAACATCTGAATAACTGCCCTAAATTCAACATGGGCAACCGGCTCTGGTGCATGGAGCTCTTTGACTGGTGGGGCTTGTTGGTGCTCGTCGCCGTTGCTATCTTCGTGGCCATTTCCATTCCTATTCCTCCTACTATTAACTCTACGGGGAGCCATGATTTTGCAATTGCAAATAGAACAGTTAGAAGAATATGGAGACATTTCATCGCATGACATAGATCATGAAAGAAGGGAACATTTCCTAAACGTGTCGTAGCCTCTTCGTCATAAGTGTGGCATGCTTCACACCCATGAAAAAAACTCTACTCAACACGGCTTTAATACACCCTAGGACACTTCAAAACCTAAGGCTCTGATGAAGGACATATTCACGCACTTCGTAGATATATCTTTGCCCGTACTTTACTCTGTTCTGCGAATAAATTATGTGTGTTTACATGTGATTATGTCATATATTTGTGAAAATGGCTAACACACGTGATGATAGGTTTTTAGGGATTAAAATGATGAATTTAGAGGTATTTAAGGCTTATTGATCAAATGTGAAGAAGTGGGATCGAAAGATGCAAAAATTGAAGTTCGAACGATGTTTGCACTGCCATGTGCGAGGAAACTGCACACTGGCACAAGGCTAGATGCGGCGCGGCGCTCGTTCCACGAACAACATGCACTCAGCAGCAGCGTTACTCGGCATTCAGCTGGGTGACGCGCCCCAACTCCAGCGCATGCGAAGGAGCGAGGCGCCCCAATATTGGTGCATGGAAAAACGTCCAACAGCTTCCTTCCAGCGCGTTGGTAGGCACGCTGTAGCATTGGACGCAACAAAATCTTGGGGTGACGCGAAAAGGCTTTCAAAACGGGTAAAAATTGGGATTCCTGCTTCAACTAGGAAAAGGAAAATTAAATACCAAGTAAAATAAATCAAGGAACAAGGAAGACATCAAACTACTATAAATATCCTTCTATTTTCATGTAGTAGCGAAGTTCAGAAGTTTAATGTTGTTTTTATGTCTTCAATAGAAGTTTTAAGTTAGAAATTAGAGTCTAAAGTTTTAGAGAACAATTAGAAGCCAAGTTTTAGACAAGTCTTAACACGTTTTGAAGACATACTTCGGGATACGATTGTAAAGTTGTTCTTCTTTATTTTTGCAATAATCAAGTGAGTTTCTTCTTATCATCATTGTAAGTATTAATTTATACTTTTTTCTATGAATGTTATGAATTTATTTATATACATGATAGGCTAAAATCACCACAACTAGGGTTTTGGAAACCATGACAAATTAACACACATAGGTAAAATACTTAGTGATTCAAGAGCGGAGTTCATGCATATATTGTTTCTTCCTTCGTTGTAATTGATATTTAACGGTTGCAGATGTTAGAAGTTGCCTTATTTTTACTTACAGGAACAAGGAGGTAGTGAATGGGAAAAGGGATTAACAACGAAGATTTGAGTCTATCAACCCTCATTTAATATCTTTACCTTGTCCGGGAATAGCTAATCCAATATTAAGTGTAAGGGTTAATCAAGAATACACTCGTAGGTAGACCAAGTTGCATTTTGAAAATCATATTGATAAGGGACCAACCATTTAGGTGAACCTAACTTACCAATATTGCATGCTAAGCACCGGAATAGATCACTAGTATAAAATGCCTAGTGGTTATGAAGTCATGGGGAACACTCACCCTAGTTAATTGCATAAATTTTTAAATCAATAATCAATTTCTGGATACAATTACTTATTACTTTTACAAATCCCCCCTTTTAGGATATAATTGACTTAAAAAAGCTTAAACACCAGCCTTTTCCTATATCCTTCCATAATCCTTGTGGGATCGACCCCAACCATTGTTGCGTTCTATATTTGACATCGACTGCTTCATACTTCGTAAGAAGGTGTGGTTTGAGCTTTATCAAAAAGTGGCGCCGTTACTGGGCAATATGGTTTAGGATTAGATTAATTGCTTGTGTTTAACTTTTAGTCTTTATTTCCTATTTTTTTGTTTTTCTTTTATTTTCTAATGTGTCATAGGGCGGTGTGGTAAAACAAGCGGCCAACATGTGACCACGGTCTCAACAGGTATCTTGATGAAGTCTTAGTAATCAAGATACTTGTGTTGTGTTGCGATGTTAAATCAGGCGCTACTTGGGAGGAAACCCAAGATAAATTTTTCACTTTTATGTGTTTGTTCAAGTGTGCAGGTGATAGGTCATGATTTTCAACAAAAATTGAGCATAAACATTGAAAACGATGAGTAATGGCCCAGGGAGTTCTTCTTTCACTCTGTTACTTTATGCTTCTTTGTTTTAGCAATGGGGACAGTGTGATTAATCAAGTGTGGGGTCGAAGGAGTAACTTCATATTACCATGCATGCCTTAATTGCTAAATTTGCACATGGTAGGCCTATTTTTTGGGGGGATTTATGATTTTTCATGCATGCTTGTTGGTTTGTAGTATTTTTTTTAGTTTTATTTTTTTTAGGTTCCTCTGGTTTTTATTTTCGGTACATTTCCGGTGGATAGTCCCTTAGATCGATTAGAGAGTCTAAAATTTTTTTATTTATTTTTTATTTTAGTCATTCAGTCATGACTTTTCCCGATGATGGATAGATGACGACCGTCTTAAGGGTAAATTAGTCATTACGAAGAAAAAGACTTGAGCCTTACGAATGCTAGGTGCTTCACTCTAGGTATCATTGGGACTTTATTTAATTCACTCAAAAATGCATGAAAAAGGAAGAAACACCTAGTCTTTTGGAAATTGACTCTTGGGCTTGAAAAGAAAAAAATGGGCTTAATTATGTTATGCATGCAATATGAATATATGTGTTTATGTGATCTTGATCCCTATTGTTAAACCATCTTGTGCCAATGTTTGAGGAATTATTTTTGATATACTCCATGCTTGTAAATTGATGTCTAGAACTTGTCCGGTCTGCTTGCAAACGAAATAAGAATGATGGATTTAGGAAGTGATATAGGCATTTCTTTGATAGCCTTATTTTTATCCTATTTTACCTACCTTGATTGTAATTATCTTAGTTAGCCATGTTGAGCCTTAGCCTATTCTTTTGATAGCAATATTATAAGCGGGAATCACTTTTTGTTCTATTGACTTGTATTTGATCCAAATGTCCTAGAGCACTTTAATGAAGTTTTTTTTGTAGGAAAGGAGCATAATTGGAAAAAGTGAAGGGAAAAGCTAAAAAGTGTGGTGAATTGGAAGAAAAGAAAAAGGTGAATTTTTGCTAAACAAGGAGGGTGATTTTTAGTGGGAAAACAAAAAGAAGAAAGAGATTTGAAAAATTGAAGATGAAAAAAAAATTGTGTGAATGAGCTCAATGATTAAAAGAAAAATTCTCACTAGTCACCTAATTTGAAATATAGAAAAATAAAAGGAGGTATAAGGAGAAAATTTGGAAATTGAAGAATGTGCTTAAAAAATGAGTGCTTAGGGAGATTAGTCACTATATTGGCCAAATAGTTCCTACCATCCCTTAGCCTACATTACAACCAAGTTTAAGACCTAATTGATTCATAATTCTATATTAGCGGAGTATTACACAAAGGGCAAGCCTATGGTTCGTCTTTTGCATGTATGTTGAGTTCTTTGGGAGAGTGAGCTGTTTTATTTATGCCCAAATTTATATTGACTTATATTTTGTGTGAGAAAAGGGCATCTCTCCAAATTGTGAGGGGCGCAATGGTAAGACTTTGGTTTAATCTTGATTGCTAAATTACGTATAATTCATGTTGGCCCAAAATATGTCTTGATGAGTTAGTTTTAAAAAGCTAAGTGATTTCGAACTTTGACATTTTAATGTTGATCCTATATGCATGTGAGTGAATTGTTTGAGCTTCATTGATTTGTCTCATGATCCTAAGTGTAAGTAGACCTGTTCTTAGGATGAATTTTGTGCTTAATGGTTAGAAGGGAAGTAATAGATTGTTCGAGGATGAACAATAGTTTAAGTGTGGGGTGTTGGTGAAAGACGTATTCACGTACTTCATAGACATATTTTTGCCCGTACTTTACTATTTTCTGAGAATAAATTATGTGTCTTTGCATGTGATTATGTTATATATTTCTGAAAATGGCTAACACACATGATGAGATATTTTTAGGGCTTAAAATGATGAATTTGAAGGTATTTAAGGCTTATTGATCAAATGCGAAGAAGTGAGATCGAAGGATGCAAAAATTGAAGTTCGCACGATGTACGCACTCCATGCGCGAGGTAGTTGCACACTGGCACAAGGAAAGGCGTGGCGCGGCACTCCTTCAGCAAAACAACATGCGTGCGGCAGTAGCATTTCTCGGCATTCAAACGTGCGACGTGCCCCAACTCCAGCGCATGGGCAGGCGCGAGGCGGCCCAATATTACGCATGGAGACACTCACAACAGCTTCCTTCCAACGTTGGCAGGCGAAGCTGCAGCACTGGACGTGGCAAAATCTTGGGGCCATACGGCAAGGCTTTCAAAATAGGTAAAAATTGGGATTCCCACTACAACTAGGAAAAGGAAAATTAAATCCCAAGTAAAATTCATCAAGGAACAAGGAAGACATCAAACTACTATAAATACCCTTCTATTTTCATATAGTAGCGAAGTTCAGAAGTATAATGTTGTTTTTATTTCTTCAAGAGTTGAAGTTTTAAGTTTGAAATTGGAGTCTAAAGTTTTAGAGAACAATTAGAAGCTAAGTTTTAGACAATTCTTAGCACATTTTGAAGACATACTTCAGGATACGATTGTAAAGTTGTTCTTCTTTATTTTTGCAATAATCAAGTGAGTTTCTTCCTACCATCATTGTAAGTATTAATTTATACTTTTGTCTATCAATTTTATGAATTTATTTATAAACATGATAGGATAAAATCACCACAACTAGGGTTGTGGAAACCATGACAAATTAACACACATAGGTAAAATACTTAGTGATTCTTGAATGGAGTTTATGCATGTATTGTTTCTTCCTTCATTTTATTTGATTTTTAACGGTTGCAAACGTTAGAACTTGCCTTATTATTACTTACCGGACCAAGGAGGTAGTGAATGGGAAAAGGGATTAACAAGGGAGATTTGAGGCTATCAACCCTCATCTAATAGCTTGACCTTGTCCAGGAATAGCTAATCTGATATTAAGGGTAGGGTTAATCAAGAATACACCCGTAGACGGACTAAGTTGCGTGATGAAAATAATCTAGATAGGAGACCAACCATTTAGGTGAACCTAACTTACCAATATTGCATGCTAAGCACCAGAATAGATCACTAGTATAAAATGTCTTGTGGTTATGAAGTCATGGGGAACACTTACCCTAGTTAATTGCATAAATTTTGAAATCAACAATCAATTTCTCGACACAATTACTTTTATTAATTTTACAAATCCCCCCCTTTAGGATATAATTGACTTAAAAGCTTAAGCACCAGCGTTTTTCTATATCCTTCCATATTCCCTGTGGGATCGACCCCAACCTTTGTTTGGTTCTATATTTGACATAGACCGCTTCAACTTCATAAGGAGGTGTGTTTTGAGCGTTATCAGGCTCTGATACCATGTTGTTCATGATCCGAACATAGGCCCGGATCGAGAAACGAGACAAGGAACCCCGAGTGACCCCAAGTGGACCCATTGAATGAACATACATCTAACTCAATCATGAAAATAGTAGATTGACACGACAAACTTAGCAGATGTTTGAAATAAGCGTAACATCAAAAATACACACGAATTTGAAGCTAGCTATATTCTTTTGTCTGAAAAGTCTCTAAGTCGGATGAACTCTATGGGACAAGACTCCAACTAACCCTCTGTAGCTAAAAACTAAAGATACATAATGAAAACTAATAAATCATGGTCCTCAGGATATGAAAACTCACCAACAATTGTGGGATGCTAACTCTGCAAGGTTAGATAAGGATGAGGCTGAGTTTGAGTACCGAGGCTTGTATCATAAAATAATACAACATAGAGTATGCGATCAGTACATGGAATGTACTGAGTATGCAAGGTAAGTAAAACCGCTTAAATAAGTAAAACCATTCAAAACATGCATAATGTAAAGCATGATCAAGATAAGAATCTGGGAGTAGGATTTGCATGCAATTTCTGAAACCGTGATGTCAACATAACATAACATAAAAATGGGATCGAATGACCCAAAGCTTAGACTTGATAATCATAAGTAAAACTGACATTGGGTCAAACCTCCTTGAGGAAATGTGTTATATATATATATCATGAGTAATAAACATGCATAAATGAAATAATGAGGAACAATGGGAGACTCGTCATATAACTGACATACTACGATAGAGCTTATGTGCTCCCAACTATCACACTCAAGTGGGTAGAGCCATCCAAAGCCTTGTCAGGGCTAAGGACGATACAATGATATCTATATCACGCTTGAGGCCCAATCAGGTAGGGGATAGCTCACAAGAGAGGTCCCAAAGTGTATATGTATAAATTAACCTATGTTGACGCATAGATATGAGGCATAGGGTGATCAACCCTTATCCCACTCAGTGTAAGATATTACTCCAAAAAAACATGCATATGCTCTCCATCTTTACTTTTAACGAAGCTCACCATCATCTATTGACGAAGCTCAATAATCAAATACATCTCAAAACTGAAATAATATATATATATATATATATATATATAAGAAGTTTTAGCTCAAACCATAACACAAGATGAATATAGTTTGGGAGTCTTCACTCCAAAACCATATAGTAAGCTCAACTTGGGAAATCATAAATCATACTTTAACATGTGGGCATTGCCCAATACTTCAACATTCTTTAAAATACTCAATTCACTTGAAAACATCATTATAAACATGGGTAACTCAAAAACATGCTTTTCATCCATAATATCTCATCATACTCGAACAATCATCATAAATCTCAACTTTCATTAATTTCTCATAAATGGTAATTTTGATTTATAAAGCTTGAAACATGATTGTAATTGAAAACAATGTAAAACTTTCCCATGATTCATAATTCATTAATAGAGAGACATTTAAATCATACCCATGTAGTAAATTAGAAATAGCATGCATTGGGTTAAAACCCATAGAATCAACATAGGAATTTCCATGATCTAGAGAGAGATTGAGCATGGGTATGAACGAATTCACCCATTCATAACCCTACATACCTTAAAGGGTTTGATTCTACCACTTCTCCGATTTCCCAAGAAAGGTTAGAAGAAGAACCTTGAAGGATTAGCCTTGACCACCTCTCTAGACCTTACTCTTGCATGCATGAATAGGAATGACTTAGAGTAGATTTTCCCCCTCTTAAAACGCACTATTAATAGCTTAAAAAGATGTAGTTTAATCCTTAGGATTGTAGGAATTATAGAAAAGCCCTTACAAAATTTGCAGAAAATAACTGACTACCAGTCCCAATGAGGGCTGGACGTGTCGTCGTCCAGGGGAATGAATCGTAGCATCGGTCGTCGAGTGCACTGTTTAACAGTTTACCTAGGGCTCATCACAGGGGACCTCACAAGTCATTATTAGAGACCACGACTCATGGTCACTACTCATCACCCTCACTACCTAAGGTTCAAATTATCTCCAACCTGCTGACCATGACCCCTCCCACGAATCATGGTGGCTGACCACAAATCGTGCTTCCTTTCGTAGGGTACATTGCCAGGTCTCCCATACTTCCTTAAACCCCCTTTCCCATGACTGACTCAATGAGTCATGAGGGCTAACCACAACTTGTGGTTGGGTCTGTGGGGACCAGAATTCCCAAAATCTCAAATCACACACCTGAACCTGACCACGAGTCACCTCACAACTCGTGGTCTACCCTACGGGTCATAGAACGACTCATACTATGACCTGGTGCCGGATTCCTATTTTCTCCATTTCAACTCTGAGGTCTGATCTTTGGGCTCCCGGGGTATTACAATGCCCCTCATAATCTTCAAGAAGTTGGGGCTTGCCAATACAAAACCCACTTCAATGAGATTGTTAATGGCTGATCACTCTATGAAGAAACCGGTGGGTTATTTGGAGGATGTATTAGTGTGGGTGGATAAGGTTATTCTACCAACTGACTTTGTGGTTCAATATTGTGAGATGGATGTAGAAGTCCCTATCATCTTAGGGGTTCCATTGCTTGCCACGGGCAGAGCTTTGGTAGATGTGGAGCTAGGTGAGCTCAAGTTTCATGTGGGAGATGAAGAGGTCACTTTCAAGGTACGCCAATGATGAGTTGGAAATTTACCAACTCATTAGGCTCCTAAGAATGAGTTTTTGTCTAGTTTTCAAGTCATTTATGTGGATTTTATGCCATTTCTCTTCAATTCTTTGTAGGTACTTCACGTGAGTGGAGAAAGCCTGAAATCTAGAAAAACGCATGGTATTTGAGATAGATTTTGATGAGTTAGCATATGAAGGAGAGGAGAAAAAGATAATCCATGATTTGATCTCAAGAAGAGGTACAAGGACATGCTTTAAATCGGCTAAACACAGATCCGAAAGGGCGAAGCTCGGGCGAAATGCCAAAGAGACTACCCAAACCGGCTATTCAACTGGAGGTTGGTGGTTGGGAAGCAGCTAAATGCCTGTTGAACCACAGGTGGTCACTTCTTGTGGCTATTTTAGGGCGGCGAATAGTTGGTGCTCTCTGGATTGGCACTGGCTAAAAGGTGGTGTTTCGCAGGTGAGGCCATCTAATGAAGGGTAAAAAGGTCCAAAAAGGCCTTCAAAGTATCTAAAAGCCTCAAGGGAATTTGGGGAAAGTTGTACACAAGAAAGTACAAATATTTACATAGCTTTCGTTGTACACCATGCATTCATTCAATAATTAATTCACCATCTATTCACTCTTCGTTCATCTTTTGATGATAGAATTCTTGAGTTAGATAGAACTTTTCTTTTTCTTTAACCCAAATTGGGGGAATTCAATCATTGTTGTAAGAGCTTGTGAAGCAAATTTGTGAAGCTAATGTGATAAATGTAAGGGGAATCCTCTTGGTACCTTCTCTATACCTTTAAATATGCTTGACTAATTTGATAGCTAGAGGTATATTCATGGTGGGTTTATTAATTTGATTGGGGTTTGATAAATTTCTCCTGGATTCCTATTGAAATTGAAGATCTATTATCTTCTCTGAAGTTATAATTTCTAAAAAATGCTTTTTAAACATGAATTCGTCTTTACTTTTCTTGCTTTCGCTTGAGAGAAAAAGGTGAGAATTGGGTGAGAAGATAATAGTGAGGAATTGGAGTGTTTGTGTGTGGGATTAAGTTAGAGATAGTTAAAACCCACATTTACACTCCATTAAAGGTCAAGTCTAGAAATAGCTAGTCCTTCTTCAAGTTTGTCTGGTTAATTACTTGAATTGGCTTTGAGGTTTGAAAGAATCCAAGACATAAACATTCTTATGGTTGAAAAACAAGTGAATGTGAATTACCACTGCTATGTATGCTAATTATGAGTCTAAGGTACTGAAGAAATTCCTGATTTAGTTGTGATCTTATCTATAGAATGACCCTAGCTATATCACTTGTGATTCCTTCAATTGGAATTCCCCAATTAGTCTTATTTTAGAAATAGATAGTTATTTGCCTTTAATTTTCCTCCAATTTTACTTTTCAAATGTTGGACAATTATGCATTCTAGTTTGAATTAGTTTATAACTCTTGAATTATCGACAAAATTATTTGAGGGATTCGACCCCGACATCCATCGGGATATTTGTTTTGATACAACGACTGTTCACGCTCTTTCATAAAAAAAGAGTGTATTTTTTATGTTATCAAAAATAGTGTTGTTGATGGGGAATTGAGTTGTGATAAGACATTAGTTATATATCCATTCGAACTAGTTTTGCATTTTTGTTTTACATCTTGTTTTCTTTTTATTTTTGTTTGTTTTTACTTGTATGATGGAATCATGGAATGAAAGGAGGTTTATTGGTTCTAATCCTTTTTATGATGACTCATGTCTCTATAGTGGAGGACCACACCATTGGAAAGATTGCAAACATACCCCTAAAAGCGAGATGAGTGCACCTTCTCCTTCCTATGATGGGTATGTATGCACATTATGTGGTAGTCATGGGAGGCATTGGGATGGATGGCCAAATGGAGTGACTTCTCGTTATAGTGGCTATGATAGAAGTTGTGCTCCTAAGATTGATAAGAATGAAACCATGGAATTTGAGGAAAGGAGAAATACATGTGGGTGCATGAAAGCCATGCTCCAAGCCTTTTTGGACCGGGAGTCCAATGCAGAATAGAATGTCATCCCCTCCATGCCCATGGAGTCATCAACTCCTCAAGAAGGAAGCGACAAATCTCTACAAGAAGAAGCGGTGGAGACATTGAGGAACATAACAAGAAGAAGTGAAAAATAGGGAATAGCTCAACTTTACTAATGGGAGAAAGCTCAAAATGATGATGATGAAGGAGTCAAGGTGAACTTTGAAGAATTCATAAAGGTGTGCCAACCATCCAACATTACAAAAATTCGAGGTGCCAAGGTTGAAGAGGTGACACTAGAGTCTCCAAATAACATCCAACAAATCATGTTCAAAGACTCTAGTGCACTTGAAAAGGAGGATGTCAAGCAAGAAGCATTCTTGAATGGGAGCGATATAAAACACCCTCTTATCATTTTTCTACATTGAACTTGGTTGACAAAATGGAGACTGTCAAACTAAGTCAATGGAGGAGTTGAGGAAGACGATCAAGGTGGCCTCTCTTAGAGTATGCCACGTCAACAAGGTCAACGCATATCCCTCCTTTAAGGGCCAAGAAATACAAGATGCAATATCCATCGCTTGGAACCTTTATGCTTACACCACCACCCCTCCAGTGAAATAGGAGAATGGATAACAAACTAGGGGTGTGATTCAAAAGCTCAAAATAGAGAGAAAAGTGGTGAAGTTGAAGTCGTCGAGCCTGACGTTAACTAAGACGCTTCTTGAGAGGCAACCTAAGTTCTTTTACTTTTTCTTTATTCTTTTTATTTTGTTTTGCTTTACGTCTGTGCTGTCTTTGATGGTGTAAGGTGAAGGAGGTGCGGAAGATTATAAAAGTGGAAGGATCTAAATTGGGCAACCGGTGCTAGATCGGCTAAACACATGCTATAATGCGTGAGCCGCCGATCAAACAAAGATGCTAACAGAATGCTTTGAATAAATATTGTTTACGCAGTTGCAAATCGATGTTAGACCAGCGAAACACCAGTCTAGAGGCACGAAACACCCATCAAACACCGGTCATGAGCGGAATACTTGGGGAGAGGAGGTTCTGAAGAAGTAGTTCTACAATGCACACAACTCTGATACAGATGTCTCCATCATACCAGGGTGTTCTTTCTCCTATTCCTTCTTTACTTTTTTAAACTATGTGTATCAAGGACAATGCTATATTTATGTTAGGGGTGAAGCACCCTCTTGTTAAGTGATGCACGATATGGCCCTATGATAGATTGGGTGAAATCATTCTTAAGAGCAAATCTTCATTACTTGCATGTAGTATCGCCTTTTTTTTACATAGTAGTCTTTGAATAAACTCCAAGGGTTTTCTTTATACTACGGTTCTTTCCCAAGGAGCGTTTTCTTTGTCTTTTCTTTTAGTTGTTGAACCGTATTGGCACTTCCTGATGATACATTGAGAGACGACTTTCTTAAGAAAAAATATTAACTTTAGAGTCTTGTTGAGTCTTTGTGCACTTGTTTGATGAGGGACCACCAACATTTCTTTCTTGGCATTGTGCATGAATGTTGAAAAGAAAAGGAGGGCATTCAAATGTGAAAATTGAGCACTCTCTTGGCATGAATTATACATTTCTTGCTTGGCTTGTTGATTCATAACTAGCTTGTTAAAAGTCATTCTCTTAATGTGATGAAGGAAGTATGTGGACTCCTTTGATTGTGATGCCTTATGTGGTGAGGTTTTTGGCTTAATTCTTATGTATGTATGATTGTCTAGAACTTTCCCTAAGTGTGATTCAAGGCGAAATGATAGATGGGTCTGCACTTAGAACATGATCTTAGGCCCTCTTTTATTAAGTCACTTCACCCAAAATGACCTCCTTGAACATTTATTTTTGATAGGCAACGTTTGAGCCTTTGACCATTTTTGGAAACCACATTACAAGCCTAATGACCATTTTTAATACTTCTCTTTGGAAACCATCCTCCCTAGTTGCTAGTGATGGAAAAATGAAAATAATGGGGGCTTCAAGCCAAAGAAATAGGGAGTGATAAGGAAGTGAATGTGAAATAAGGCAAAGGCCTAAGTTTAGGGGTTTGAAAGAGTAGGGGGGAAAATAAGAGCTTCAATGGGAGGTTAGCATCAAAATTGAGATGAGATGAATGAATCAATTGTTTTAAAGACCTCGAATCATCAAAAGAGGAAGAATAGTAAATAGGTGCTATCTCTTGTATAGATAAGCCTAAATGTGAAATGAATAGGTGTTATAAGGGTGGCTCGTGTTACACAAAACATGAAGATGATGAGCAAAGAGAAATAATGTGGAGTGATCTCAGTAAAATGATGGTATGTGACAAGTGTTTGTAAAGGCATTATGGAGGCTTTAGTCACTAGAGCTAAACATTTATCTTGCCCTCACCCCTAGCCTTCATTATGACCTGAAAGTCCTAATTGATTTTGAATGTAGCAACACTACATTAGTGGCGATATACATGAAGGGCAAGCCTATGGTTCAATTTGTATGCACTTGAATGTCTTTGTGAGAGTGAGTGCATTTGTCTTATCTTATAATCCCTATATGTGAAATGCTAAAAAATCAGTAGGATTCTCTCTTATTGTGAGTAGCATCATTTCTTGGGGCACACACTTAAAATTGTTTTCAAAAGAGTGGTATGATTGAGGAAAGAGTGTAGTGCACTTTAAGGCAAGCTTTGAATGTGAATTATCATAGACTTGAGATGCTATTTGAACTTGTTTTGATGAACTATACTCCTTGTTCGAATGGAAGGAATGCATGCAAGATATGTTTAATGACAACATTGTTTGAGTCTTTTCTTTTTCTTGAGTTGGTGTATAATGTAGGGTTGTCTTGAGGCTAGATGATTTTGTGTACAACTACCGTAGTGCTCTAAGCTTTAGCAATGTCCTCTTGTGAAAGAACGTCTTGATTGGCCCTTGATGCAAAAACTTATATATATAGCATGTTGTTCATTTTCTCAACTCTAAAGAATTGTGTTACTTGAGGATAAGCAATGGTTCCCGTTTGGGGGTTTGGTGAGTCAGAAATATACCAACTCATTAGGCTCCTAAGCATGAGTTTTTTTCTAGTTCTCAAGTCATTTATATTGATTTTATGCCCTTTCTCTTTAATTCTTTGTAGGAACTTCACGTGAGGGGAGAAAGCATGAAATCGAGAAAAACACACGAAGTTTGAGATGTAAATTAATGAGTTAGCATATGAAGGAGAAGATCCAAAGATAATGGAAGATTTGAGCATAAGAAGAGGTGCAAGGACATGCTTTAAATCGGCAAGGACATGATCGAAGAAGGGCAAAACGCAGGCGATACATTGAGGTGACTGCCCAGAGAAGCTGCTCAACCAGCGGTGGGCAGTGGCTAAATGCCTATTGAACCGCCGGTGGTCACTATTTGTGGTTGTTTTGGGGTGGCGGACAACCGGTGCTCCACAGATTGGCACCAGCTAAAAGCTGGTGTTTCATAGGTGAGGCCGTCTAATGAAGGGTAAGAAGGTCCAGAAAGGTCTCCAAAGCATCTAAATGCATCAAGGGCATTTAAAAGTTTTACACAAAAAGGTACAGATATTTACATAGCTTTTATTGTACACCGTTCATTCATTCAACAATTCCTTCACCATCTATTCACGCTTCATTCATCTTTTGAAGATAGAGTTGTACAGTTATATTGAACTTTTCTTCTTATTTAACACAAATTAAGGTAATTCCACCATTGTTATAAGAGCTTGTGAAGCAAATTTGTGAAGCTAATATGATAAATGTGAGGGGAATCCTCTTGGTATCCTCTCTCTACCTTTAAATATGCTAGACTAATTTGCTAGCTAGAGGTATATTTATTTTGGGTTTATTAATTTGATTGGATTTTGATAAAATACTCTTGGATTCTATTGAAATTGTTGGTCTATTATCTGCTCCCAAGTTATAATTGCTAAAATTGATGGTTTGCAAACATGTATTGCACTTTACTTTTCTTGCTTTCGCTTGAGAGAGAAAGGTGAGAATTGGATGAGAAGATAATAGTGAGGAATTGAAGTTTTTGTGTGTGGGATTAATCTAGAGATAGTTAAAACACACATTTTCACTCCATTAAAGGACAAGGCTAGAAATAGCTAGTCTTTCCTCAAGCTTGTATGGTTGATTACTTGAATTGGCTTTGGGTTTGAAAGAACCCAAGGCATAAACATTCTTATGGTTGGATAACAAGAGGATGAAATTATCCACTGTTATCTATGCTAATTATCAGTTTAAGGTATTTATGAAATTATCGATTTAGTTGTGATCTCATCTATAGAATGCCCCTAGCTATATCACTTGTGATTGCATCAATTGCAATTCCCCCTAAATAGTCTTAGTTTAGAATTAGATAGTTATTTCCCTTTAATTTCCCCCCCAATTTTACATTCTCAAATGTTGGACAATTATGCATTCTACTTTGAATTAGTTTATAACTCTTGAATTATCAACTCGATTCTCTGTGGGATTCGACCCCGACATCAGTCGAGATATTTTTTTTGATACAACGATCATTTACACTCTTTGGCAGAAGAAGAGTATATTTTGGACATCATCGGCCAATCCGCAGAACCTGCTGATGAATGCAAGGTGATTGGAGTGTTGAACGAAGAGGATGAGTTGGAGGATAATCCTTTGAAAATTGAAACATGAATGAGAAATACGTCATGCTACCATGTTAACTATGGCACTCCTTTGTAGGCAACCGAAGTGTTTTGTTCTGAGTGTTTTTATGTAGTTGCTGTTTTTGTCTTATAGGATTAAGTAGATTTGAAGCAAGGAGGAGGAGCGCAAAATAGGGCAGAGACCGCGCTAGACCGGAAAACCGCCGGTCTAGATGCGTGAACCGTCATTTCCTTGAGTAATGAAGGCAGATAGCTAGGAAAAAAATGGACAGACCGGCGAGTCACCAGTGGATCGCTGACACCAATCTGTGAACCACTGAACGACTAACGGATCAGGTCAAAATACCTGAGAAATGGGGCACAAAGGTCATCCAGTGGAATGCGAAACCCAATCCGCTAATCACCAGATATGAAGCAGAGAACTGGGCACCATTTTTGGTTAGTGATGTTAAGGCGGCGAACTTCCACTTCTCATCGGCGACCGCCGGTGAAGCGCCAGTACAGGTACGTTCTTTGCTTTAAAATCTTGACCAAACCACTAACTGACCCAATCTAGATTCCTTTTCAAATCAGGAAAACCGGATCATTTCACTTTTTACTCTCCTAAAATCCCCTTTTTCCCACCTTTTAACACTTTCCCATACACCATTTCTTTTTCCCAACACTCCACCTTCCCACTCACCTTTTATATATTCCAATACTCCCTTTCCCTACTCTTTTTTCAATTAAATCCTCATTAACTCTCTACCATCTCCTCAACCAATCCCATTTATCTTCCTTCACCTATAAAAACTCCTATACTCCATTTCCTCTATCTCATTCTCATTATAATCCTACTCCTTGCTAGCAAGTTTAAATTTCCACCATTGTTGAGCAAGTTCAAGCTTCCACATTTCTCATCTACTCTCATTCTTTTGTTCTAGTAAAATGCTCCTAAATCTCTGATGTTGTTAGAAGTTGTATTATTGGTGCATATGAACTTTGATGTAGCATGTCTCTCCCTTCTTTTTTTTATACTGCCCTTTTCCCCAAATTTTTATTATTGAGGATATATATGATGAGTGTTGTTGATTGATATGATGTGAAATTAGTGAGGAGTGGGGGTCTGATGCTTAAATTTGAGGAGATTATTACTATTGTGTAGTTCAGTTTGGGATGAAGTCTTAGTAACTCCAAGGACTAAAATGACCCAATTTGCCCAATTATAGATCGGGTGACGCCATTCTTAAAGGTACATCGTCATTTTGTTTCTTTTTGTTTGTGTAGACAATGCTTACATATGAAGTGAGTAAGCGTTTTTGAGAGTTAGATGGGGCTGTGTATTTTGAGGCAATGGTGATGATGACCATCGGCTACTCGCCGGTTAGGTCCAGCGAAACGCCAATGAAACACCGGTTTGGGAAAAAATTTGGCTTCAGGACACTTCCTTGACTCCATGCTGCATTAGCGCTTCACAAATTGTGACATGCGGCTCGCTGATGTGTCGCCGGTTGAAAGTTCAGGTGCTTGGGTTCTGCCTAGCGCCAGTGGTTCACCAACGGTCCGAGGATCACTTGATACGGCTCGCCGGAGTACCACCGGTGCTGCCAAATTTTCATGATGATCCCTCCTCTTATTTTTCATCTAATCTTTAGAGTAGTCATTGGTTGTTTATTTTATCATTAGAAAACTACTAAAAGAAACATTGTGTATGACACTAACATCAGTTTTGCAAAAAATGTCTTCATCCAGGGACCCAAGCAAAAGGAAAGGTCATCGCCACTTCAAGGACAAAGGCCAAAGGAAAAGCCAAAGCAGCCTCATCCCCCACCATAACCAGAGAGGTAATAATCTTTTGTGTGCACAACATTAAGGGAAACACTATGCTATCTATGAAGGTCACTCCATCATTATAGAGAAACGCTTTGATTTAGCGGGGCTGAGGGGTGACTTCCCTAACATCATTACCCAATTTACCGAATGTCAGTGACATGTCTTCGCCAACCCTCTTCTAGATTTTTATAGGAGCTTGGTATAGGAATTGTATACTTCTTATCAGTCCAGGCACTAGAGTAAGAAACACAGAGGAAAAGTTGAGTACATTCCATTCCTACCCTTAGTGTTAGTAAGAGGTGCTGAGGTCGACATCACCCCAGCAGCTATAAACATGTTGTTTTGGGAGGACGAAAGTGATGAGAGCATAGAATATTTGGTCTGCCATACCAACAAAGAGGACTAATTCAGTTTCATAGCTCTAGTCTTGCCACCGGCACACCTCTATGGGCATATATGGGTGGTGAGATATCTCTCCATGACTTATTCTTCTAGGCCAAGTTATGGCTCGACTTCATTTTTGGTCGAATCATGCCCTTCAAGAATGAACAACGGATGAATTTGGAAGCCTCCATCCTTATCTATTATATCATGACAGAGGTCCACATCAACTATGGGGAGATATTGGCCAATCAAATACGGAGAAAGGCCATGCAAGCCGGAACTTCAACATCATAAGCAGTGCTGATGTGCAGCTTTGCTTGAGAACAGGAGTACCCTTTTCCCCGGATGAGACCCCTAGCTCTGCCTCCGGTGTGATCTCTGTTGCCAATAAAAAGGACGTTGATGCTCCCAAGAACAAGAGGCAGCAGATGCAAGCCTTTGAGGTTTCAGATGAGCCCATCACCCTTTGTTCATAGCCGACCCCCTTTGCCCCCGATCTCAACATACCACATCCTGAGGCATCGGGGCAAGCTTCTGGAGGTGGATTAATTCAAGCTCCTCACCTCCTCACACCCTAGTGGTCTTCAAAAGCTCACATAAATGACCCACTCACATGAGAGCCAACTCCAATGGGTAGCTAAAAGCCTCCCGGAACATATTATGAAAACAATCAAAAAGGAGTTGAAGACAATCAAGGATAACTTAGGTAAGCTGTGTGCTCGTGTGGATGTGGTGAAAGGAGCTGTCAACTCTGTTTGAGCTAAGGTTCAGGAATGGAAGAGTCAGACACCTATGATAGCAACCGACATAGGTACTCTTGATGATTTTTTTGAGGGCTTAGGTGACGAGGAGGATGATGGGGATGAGTTTGGCCAAGTTGGAGATGATGATGATGATGAAGTTGATGATGAGCGAGCACAAAAGAAAAGTCCCTTCCCCATTTTTAATGGTAATGCATACATTGGGGACAATGTAAAATTTTTAGTTAAGGGTAGGTTAAGTGTGGTGGTTTTTGATGAATTTGTGCCCTTTTTGGGCTTGTTTTTGATGAATTATGCCCTTTTTGGGCTTGTTTTTTATGAAGTTGTGCCCTTGTCGGGCTTGTTAATTGATAGTCTGAAAGCCTTTGTCAGGCTTCGAATGATATGAATTGTCTTTGATGTTAGTGCTAATTAATGGGTCCTTGCTTTTATTGCCTAAATTTGTGACCCAAGTTTGATTTTTTTTCACCTTTGTAATTAGTAGATAGTAATCAAACTCCATAGGTTTTTTTAATACAAGGTTCTTTCCCATGGAGCATTTTTGGTTTCTTTTCTTTGTGATTATTGTTCGGTGCTTTGGTTGGGTGTTAAAAACCGACACGCAAGTGCACGTGGTCAAACAAGTAGTAAGTGGCTTAAGTAAGCCAAGTATCGAACCAAGGAGACTCTGGATAAGTAAAAATTGCTCAAGTATACTATATTCTATCTTACTTCTATATATGCTGACAACAAAGTAACCAAAAGTTAATTAGTTTGTTTATAAATTATATACTAAAACTATTAACAAATATCTACTTTGAATTGAAACTATGGATAAGAGCATGCCAAGGTTAAGAACATGTAATGAACTTGATTATAATCATAATTTGGTTAATCTTTCTCTTCCAATTGCTAGCCAAGAACATTAGCCTAGAGATTAAAACTCTCGTATTTAATCTCACTTAAGAATCATAAACCATCTGTCTACATTTCTGTGATCAAATGCAATTTATGACCTAGCAATACAATTCCGGTTCCTAAATTGACTAATACGGCTTTCAAGTATATTTCTATTAGGAATGCACATCAAAACCCAATTTTCCCAAATCAAGTTAAGAACAATACCCTATTAATTCACAACTTTCCAATTTCATGCTCTCTCGAGTGAAATCGGACTTTTTAGATGTACATTAATGTCGGCCACACACCAATGCAGTAGAAATAAGAATTAATAGAACAACATGGAAGGAGAAGATGAAAAACCATATAATTCAATAATCAAAATTCATCACCATTGTTCATAACCTCAGCAAGGAAGAGAATTAGCCACTCATTTGTTGATTAATCATCCTAAAACAAGTGTTAATCATACCAACAATTGATTGAAAGAAGAAAGAAAGAGAGAAAAACCCTGAGCTTTTTCGTCCCTCAACTGCCTGTAACCCACGTCCTTGCTCCACCAAGTCTGAATTGATTAAAAATAAGCCTAAGTGTTCTATTTATACTAGTGGGAATTTTTCCCGGAATAACAAGCAACGTGTCACGGAGGGTAACGCGGAGGCTTGCCTCCGTGACACGGCGTGGACGCGGACCCTTTCTGGAAATTTAGGGTCCAGGAATAAAGCTTCAACGTGGCACGGCAGGCAACGCGGAGGCTTGCCTCCGTGCCACGGAGCTGTCGCGAGGCTCCACTGGAAATTGACAAATTATTCATCCTCCAGGCAGAGTGCCTCCGCGATGGTAGCGTGACACGGCTCCATCGCGGATCCCCTTTAATTGGTGCAGTCCAATGCCTTTTTCGTGCTCGAATCCAAGTCCAACTCCGATATTGTTCCAACATGCTTTTTAGCTCCTCAAAATCACATTTTTCCTACAAAACAATGCTAATCATGTTGGTTAGCATAAATTCACATTTTATTACCAATTACATGAAAATGTATACACATTGCACAATAAACAAGGTGAAAATGATACGTTTGAGTATCACTTGGGCATATAAATCTGCCCAAGATCAATTATTGAACCGGGTTGATATTTCAAATGATGGATTGTGAGGTGACTCTCTAAAGGAAAAATTCTGTGTCTTTCTTTGAGCCTTTTGTGTAATGGTTTTTGAGAGGTACCACCAGAAATATTTTTTGTATGGCATGAAAAACATGAAAATAGGCATTTGAAAAGAAATGTGTAGTAGTCTCTTGTCATGTATTACATATTCCCTGTTTGGCATGTGAATTTGCATGTTCTCGTGTCTTGACTCTAAATATTGTGACAATAATAACCTTTGTGAACTCTTTGGATGTGATGTCTTGTATGGTATGGATTTTTGAATGAATCTTATGCATTTCTTCTTATCTAGAACTTGCCCTATGTGTGACTCAAGGCGAAATTGTAGATGTAGCTGCACTTAGAACATGATTTTAGGCTTTTATTTGACTAGTCACTACCCAAAATTACCTCCGAAAATATCTTTCCTTGCTAGCCAATATTGAGATTATGGACCATTTATTCTTCGAAATCACATTACAAACCAATGTCCCTTTGTGTAACCCTCTTCTTGGAGCCCATCCTCCCTAATTGCTAGTGGTGAGTAAATGAGAATAATGGGGACTTGAAGCCCCAAGAAATAGGGAGAGATAAGGAAATCAGTGAGAAAGAGGCAAAAGGTCTAAGTTTCGGGGTTTACAAGAATAGGGGAAATATGAGGAGTCTAAATGTGAGATGGCACCAAATTGTGATGAAAAAGAATGAAATGATGGGTTGAAAAACCTTAAGGTACCAAAAGTGAAATGGTGTTACCTCTTCCTTACACAAGGCTTAATGTGATCACCAAATGAGCTACAAGGAAGACCTTTGAGAAATAAAAGATTTTAAAATGGTTGCGAAAAGAGGAATAAGGTGGAGTGATCTAAAGAGTTGAATGAGGAAGATAAAAGTATTCACATAAAGACATTAGGGAGGTTCCAGTCACTAGAGCTAAATAATAGTCCTACCATTACCCTTAGCCTTCATCATGACCCGCAAGTTCTAATTGATTTTGAGTGTACTTGATCTACATTAGTGGAGAATTACATTGCCAAAAGGCCTCGCAACTTCACTGGAGCATAGAGGAAGGCAACCAGCAGCTCGTGGATAGCAACCGGCGAGCCCTACAAGTGAGGAGATGCCTGAAAAGGGAAAAATCATCCATCCCTATAAAAAGAGGAGAATTTTTGCCCTATTTTTGTATATATTCTAGAAAGAAAGTACTCTAAGCATATCATTGAATATTTCCTTTACTTTTTGAGAGAGAAAGAACTCCATTGGAGAAGAAAGAAATATTTGAATATTCTTTTTTATCTTCATCATCTTCTTCAGCAAGGTATAACTATTATTATAGAAATATTATGAGCTTTATTTTGCTTACTCCTAATGATGAAATTACTAATTTAATAATGAATATGCTCTTCTGTTTCTTAACTATTAGTAGCTAAATCTATAGCTAGAGGTGTGTGACGATGGGTGTTCAAATTATTGGGTAGTGCAAGATTTGTCTAGTTATTACTAGATTAGTGTAAATATATTGAATTCTCCTCAAATTGTAGTTGACTCATAGTTGTATATATGGGTATTGTATTCTTACTTGATTTTAGCTTGCCAAAGAAGAATTAACTAATGGGAAAGAATTTAATAATGGATTGGGATTTGATTATGTGGGGATGGGATAGAAATTGCCAAAACCCATGATCATAATTCCATTAGAGGATGATGTCTAGAAATAGCTTATCCCTTAATCCAAACCGTATTTGAATAGTTGAATTGCACCTTGAGGTTCGAGAGGACCCGAGGATAAGGAGCCCAATTGGTTGAAAAATATCAGGCTCCATCTTTTTTCAAGGTTATTTACACTTCAGTAATAATCTAACTATCTAGTAAATCCCAATTTTATTGACATCCCATCTACACCATACCTCTTTCCTTTGCTCATTATTGTTTTTCAATTTTTGTTATCTTGCTCTCTTGTTTAGTTTATTTTAGAATATACAATATTTTTGCCTTCACATCCACAAAAATTTACATTTACTTTTCCATTGCTTGGATGCGAATCTATTCAATTCACTAAACAACGGTTGTGCAAATAATTCTCTAGTTCTTGTGGGATTCGACCCCAACATTCATCGAGTTATTTGTTTTGATACAATAATCGTACATTCTCTCTAAATAAGGAGTGTAGTTTGACCGTTATCAATCCACAACAACCACCTCCTTTCCTTTTGTTTCCATGGTACCTAACAAGCAAAAATCAAGAACTTCACTAAACTAGTTTACGAACAAAATGGCTAACTAATTAAGTGTTGATGGTGAAAAATCCACCTCACACTTTATTTTCTAGCGTGCTTGTGAGAATTTATCAAATGGAGTACTCAAGAGTTTCCCCGTCATCATCCAATCCAAACAATTCAATTTAAATTCACTAACTTCATACTACACCAAGTTCATGAATTTTTTCTTTTTTTTCTTTTCCACTCTCCTCTAACTTCAACTTTTTTCAGGAATGCCTCAACTAGGTCATCCCTCTAACATTCCTCCTCCAATTCGTAATTCAAGTCATTCATGTATAGAAGTAATAATATTCAATTCAATCAATAAGCAATCAACAATTTACTACCACCCAACAAGAATTAATTAAGAATCTCACTAACTCAAGCATTTATCACATTCAAGAATTCAATAATCATGTACTTTCTCACTCTACAATAAATACATCTATCCACCAACACCACCTTATCCCCACAAGTTCAAATCGCCATATTCAACCAAGAATCAAGCTACCCAACAAAGGTAAGATACAATCATGGAAGAATTAAGACATTAAGCTCATAAAAACCAAAACATGAATTTCAAGCTTTTCACCAAAAGATAAGAAATATACTTACTTGAATTGAAGCTGACAACTTCACTAACTTGTTGGAGAAGATAACAATGGAGAGGAAAAGGAAGTGGGAGAGCTACAGCCTAGAGGAGAGAGAGGAATTTTTGCTTTTTTTCCAACCTTTTGAGGGAAAAAGGATGAATGGGACTTTAAATAAAGGAGTGGGCATGGGCTTTTATGTAATTTTAAGGTCTTTTAAGTCAATATTGACAAAAAATTTTCATCCATCAAGCCTCTAGCGCGCCTCCCCCTCTATCTCGCCAAAGAAAGAGAAAATGTTTTTCTCTGGAGATAGAGGGCTGGCGCGGCGCGCCACCCATAGCCTTACCTGACAAATTTTTTTCTTCTTTTAGGATTTAACTCCTGGCGTCTAATGCTAGGAATCTCACCCCTGACTTACACTTTTTAGCTCAATGTCCCAGCTTGTTCTTTCCTATTACACCTTGTTCGTCTCTAAGAACAAAGAAAAATACACAAAATTTAGAAGGATAGGTTGCCTCCCACCAAGTGCCTTAGTTGTAGTTGTGGCACAACATTCATGGGTCGCCTCCAATGCAGCTGATCTTGGGCAAATTTATATGCCCAAGTGATACTCAAAGGTGTCATTTTAGCCTTTTTTTATCTATCAATGTTTATACTTTCTCATGTGATTGATAATAAAATGTGAATTTATACTAACCAACATGATTAGCGTTCTTTTGCAGGTGAAATATAATTTTGGGAAGCTAAAATGCGTGTTGGGAGAGATTGGGGTTGGACTCGGAGGTTAGCAAGGGAAGAAGCATTCGAAGGCACAAATTAAAGGGGCTCCACAATGGGGCCGTGTCACGCGGCCATCGCGGATGCCTTCTGCCTGGATAGGAATTTTTGGCCAAAATCCAGTGAGGGTGCGCGTTGGGGCCGTGGCACGTTGGCCTAGCCCCGCATTGCACGCCGTGCCACGTTGGGCCTTATTACCTGGACTATCAATTTCCAGTAAGGGTCCACATCAGTGGCATTTCACGGAGGCAGTGCTCCGCGATGCACTCCGTGACACGTTGCTTGTTATTCCGGGAAAAATTCCCACTAGTATAAATAGAACACTTAGGTTCATTTTTAATAATTCTGACTTGTTGGAGCAAGAACGTGGGTTACAGGCAGTTGAGGGGACGAAATTGTCAGGGTTTTTCTCTATTTGCTTCTTCTTTAATTCAATTGCTTGTATGTTTAACACTCATTTACGATGTTTAATCCACAAATGAGTGGCTAATTCCTCTTCTTGCTGAGGTTAAGAACAATTATATTGAAATGTAGTTATTGATCAATTGGGTTTTTCATCTTTTATTCCATGGTTGTTCTATTGATTCTTGTTCTTACTGCATTAATGTGTGGCCAACGTTAATGTACATCTAAAAAGTCCGGTTTCACTCGAGAGAGCAAGAAATTGGAAAGTTGTGAATCAATAGGATATGATCTTTTCTTAGTTTGGGAAAATTCAGAATTGATTTACCTTCAGGATAGAAATATACCTGAAAGTCGTATTAGACAATTAAGGAATCGGTTTTGTATGGCTAGAACATGAATTTCGTTTAATCACAGAAATGTAGGTGGACGGTTCATGATTCTTAAGTTGGGTTAAATACGAGAGTTTTAATCCATTGGCAATATTTCTTGACTAGCAACCGGAGGAAAGATTAACCAAACATTGCATCGATAATTAGTTTCTATACATGTTCATTTAGCCTCAGCATTCTCACATTCATAGTTCAGACTCACATTAGATATTCGTTTTAGACTTGGCATATAATTAGAAATCAAAATATCAAATTCTTCTTTGCACTGTTGTCTTCATTTTTAGAGTTAAAGTATAGTAACACTTAAGTAGTTTTTACCTTATCCAAGTCCCTGTGGGATCGATACTTGGCTTACTTAAGCCACTTTACTACTTGTTCGACCACGTGCACTTGCATGTAAGAATTACCCCTGAGCAGACCCGAACAAGTTTTTGGCGCCGTTGCCGGGGACTGGCAATTGGTGAAATTTTCTTAAGTGTAAATTTACTATATTTTTTTCTTAGTGTTGAAAACTTGGTCTTGGCCTGTATTTCGCAGATATAATCTCTGTTGAACACTGGCAAGAGACAAGGAGCTGGTGGACTCATATGTAGAGCCTGAAAGACAATTTCATCGTCAGCGGAGAGAAGCTCTAGAGAAAAAGCTGCAGTTGCTCAGACAAACAATCATGGAGCAACAACAGAATCCACCAGATGTAAGGGCAATATTAGTGCCCGAGGAGATGGCAGCTAGGCCGGTTCGCGAGGTGGCAATCCCACATGCTAACAGTGTCACATATAGCATCCGCAAACCTGAGCCAGGAGTTAGGTTCGAGCTCAAACAAAACATGGTGCAATTGCTGCACACTAGCGGGCAGTTCACAGGTCTCCCTCATGAGGATCGACAGCAGCATCTCCAAAATTTTTTGGAGATAAGTGACACTTACATCCCCACTGGAGTGTCATCAGATTATGTCAGGCTTACATTGTTCCCATTCTCACTATTGGGAGAAGCCAAGAGGTGGTTGAAAGCTGAGCCACCTAATTCTATTACTACGTGGGATGATCTTGCAAGGAAATTCTTGATACGATTTTTTCCATCTGGTAAAACAGCAAGACTTAGAAGTCAAATTCTAAATTTCGACAGAGAGAGGGGGAGAATCTATATCAGGCTTGGGAGAGATTCAAGTTCATATTGCGGGATTGTCCACATCATCATCAATCCAATGATGTGCTGGTGCACACTTTTATAGAGGGTTTGGAACCCCAGACAAAGATCTCGCTAGACTCAGCAGCTGGGGGACAAGCATTGGAGAAAACTTATGAGGAGTTGTATACCTTGTTAAATCGTATTTCGCAGGGAAATCCGGAGTGGAATGCTGATTCGTCAAGAGGAGGAACAAGGAAAGCAGCAGGAGTTCTAGAAGTGGATGGTTTTACAGTTATTGCTGCACAGATAGCTGCTTTACAGAATCAACTCAACACCCACTTCAGTAATATGACAATGAACCAGACTCAAGCCCCAGTGAATGTAGTGCAACAAATTTGGTGTGAAGTGTGCAGGAGTAGTGAGCACTCGGTTGAGTGTTGTGGAGCAAATCCTGACTCGGTGAACTTTGTGGGAAATGTACAGAGGAACAACCACCAACAGTATGGCAATAGCTACAATTCCAACTGGAGGAATTATCCAAATTTCTCTTGGGGTAGCAACAACCATCAAGGGCAAAGTTCGAGTCAGGGGGCGCAGAGGAATCAACGAGGGCAGCAGAACTATCAAGCACAATATAGACACAACAATGCACCTCCTCCCCCACCATCACCCAGCATTGAGGAGATGTTCAAGACAATGATAGCTAACTAAGCTCAGTTGCAGGCTGACTATGTGAAATTGGCAGCCGAGGTGAAGAACAACCAGTTAGCTACTAAGGCACTTGAATATCAATTTGGGCAATTTGCTGGAGCCCAAAACACCAGGACTAGAGGAGGACTTCTGAGCGACACAGATCCCAACCCCAAGCAGGTGAATGTAGTGACCACAAGGAGTGGTTTGCATTTTAAAGAGGTGGAACCAGAAAGACCACCTCAACAATCGGGTGCAGCAGAAGTTGAGAGGGAGCAAAGTGATGAGAGGGGGAAGAAAAAGGAATCTGAATCAGAAAGACCACCACCCACGTTCCCTCAAAGATTAAAGAAACACAAGGAGGAGGCGTGTTTCAAGAAATTCATGGAGGTGCTGAAACAGGTACATATTAACTTACCTCTTTTTGATGTTTTGCAGGGAGTGCCGAAATATACAAAGTACATTAAGGACATCGTGGCGAACAAAAGTCAGTTGACTGAGTATGCTACGGTAGCTCTCACGGAGGAGTGCACTTCCCGGATAGAAAACCGATTTCCCACAAAGCTCAAAGATCCTGGGAGCTTTACTATACAAATTACAATTGGGCAGAGTATCTGAGCTCGCGAATTATGTGATTTGGGAGCGAGCATTAATTTGATGCCGTCATCGGTATTCAAGAAGTTAGGTCTAGGGAGTCCTAGACCAACAACAGTGATCTTGCAACTAGCGGATCGGTCCTTAGCCAGACCTGATGGCATTGTGGAGGATGTTCTGGTGCAAGTGGGCTCCCTTATCTTCCCGGTAGATTTCGTCGTGCTGGATTTTGAGCCAGACACGGAAGTCCCATTTATTTTGGGACGTCCCTTCTTGGAGACCGGGAAAGCGCTGATTGATGTAGCTGCAGGGCAGCTAACCATGTGAGCACATGACAAGGTGGAAGTGTTTGATGTATACAAGGCCACCAAGCTCCCGACTGTGTACAAGGAACTCTCGGTGATAACGTGATTGATCGAGCTGATGATGCTCAGATAGTTGAATCACGAGAGTTAATGGGAAAACCACCGGAGCAATGTAAGCACTTCTGGGGTGAGGACGGTGGTCGAGAGAAAACGTCCGTCACCCTAGAAGATGACTGAGCTGAATGACGTCGAGCCACAACGGTAAACCAGGCGTTGCATGGGAGGTAACCCGTGAAATTTTTCTTTGTAAAATGTGAATAGATTTCTTTTTCTTTTTCTTTCTTTTGATTAACAACAAAATTGTTAGTTTTTATTTTTATTCTTATTTTTTATTTTGAGTGAATCCTATAATTCTAACCAATTTCTTGTAGTAAGATGAATTTCAGGTTGAACGGAGGGCAAATATGCAAGGAATCACAAAGGAAAATTTGAGGTATGAAAAATAATAAAAAGTGGCAAAACAGTGAGCCAGGGCGATGGCTCCGTGTCACGGAGAAGGACCTCCGCGTTACCCTCCGTGACACGTTGAAGGTAATTTTGGAATTTTTACAAATTCCAGAACACCTACACGATGGCCCCGTGTCACGGAGGGCATGCTCCGCGTTACCCTCCGTGACATGTTGAGGTGTATATCGCGACGGGTCACACCGGGTCGCCGGGTGACCCGCGCGAAATTCCCACTTTTTAACCCTGATTCCCCATCATTTTTCCTCATTTTTCATACTCTCCGTGACCAACCTCCCAAAAACCCCTTCGCCCTCAACGTGACACGGACTTAGGGCCATAATTTCATCAAGTTTTCGTCACTTCTTCGAATTCAAGGTATGTTCTTCAACTCTATCTCAATTCTTGTCGAAATTTTTCGATTTTGAAAATTTGATATGAGAAAAACTTGCCCTAAGTAGAAATTAAGCTTAAATTCAATTGAATTATTGTTGATTGATATTCGGAGTAACAGTGTGATTGCTTGAACTCGACAATTACATAGCTTAATCAAATTTTTGATAAAATCATAGCTAGGGCTTGACTTTGAGTTTGAAATGGAAAAATTTGAGTTGAACTAGTGAAATTCATGCTGGGTTGTACATGTTGGGTGAGATGAGTCGATTAAGCTAACTGTGACTATGCTAAAAGACCGATGGATTCTCGGGTTATGGAAATATTAGAAATTGCAAGAAATGGGTGAATTGTATAGGATCTTGTAGTTAAATTTTTCTTTTGTTTCTCCTTGCTAAGTGCTATGGGATAAAATGTTATCGATAGGTAAGGATTGTGGTTAGCTGTACGAAGTCTGAGTAGTACATGGAATATATACCGCCGAATTCTCCCAAGGCACTAAGCATATTTGTTATGTTTTGTTGTTTGTTTGTGTAAATAAGTACGATCTTGCCTTAATGTTATAATTTTGGCTAAAGACTAAGTGTGCGGTAGCCTAGCTTAACCCAACCTTAGTCGAAGCTAACTTTAATTGGCTTAACATTGAACTTGTCTGTTTGGTTTGACAGGAACAATGGCAAGCAGGCAAGACAAGGGAAAAGGCGCATCAACATCTGGCGCCGGGAGAAAAAGAATCAGACTGGGCACAACAGTCCCAGCAGCACCAGCGGTTCCATGCGGCCAACGCCGTCAATACGGAACCAGGTGGGTGACCGAGGAGGGGAAGAAATGGTACTCAAAGCACAAGGAGAGCAAGTACTTCCCCGAGGAACACATAGCAAGGGAACCGTTGGCACAAGAGTTCCCCAGGATTGTCCATAGGATCGAGGCAGCTGGGCTGAACTTCATTTTTGAAGAGCCCAAGGAATGCAACTTGCACTTGATTTGGGAATTCTACGCCAACTGGAACACGACTCTCAGAAGTCACACCATGAAAATAAGAGGGCAAATAGTCACTTTTGAGCCCCACCACCTTAATGCTATCCTAGGGGCGCGGGACATAGACGCCCATGTGCTTCGACAGCTGAATATCACTCCACCATATGCGGACATCAGACGCACCTTGTGTGGAACCCGATCAACAGCCCGGTGGAGCAGACATAAAGAGAGGGACTACCATCAGACCTTGTCTTACTCACAGATGAACAGGGAAGCCAGGATATGGCTGAAAATTGTTTGTTCCTGCCTAATCCCGGGGGTGCATATGACGGATGTAACCCGAGATCGTGTATGCTTGGTGTACGCCCTGATGAAAGGGCTGGAAATCAATGTGGGGGCGGTGATTATCTCCGCCATGAAGAGAGCCCGATTGCATCAAGGGCATAGATATGGATTTGGTGGACTACTCACCAAATTCCTGAGGGGCCTGAATATTGAGGAAGAGGCCCTTGACTACATCCCGCAGATGGAGCGGCGGGCCTTAGATGTCACTAAAACTAAGGCACCTGACACCACCCACGAGCCAGTTCTTACACTAGCCGAACGATATGCTCAGGATGATCAGTACATGGCTCGCATGTACGGGATGCAGATGCTCCAGCTGCGAATAGGCGGGAGGCCGGCAACAGAAGAGGAGCTATGGCAGCTCGAGCTAGACTACCCTTTTGGCGAAAATGCCAGGGCTCTATGCCGAGTGGGGCCAGCTTTTGTAGAGCCTACGGATGATGATGTCCCCACAGATGAGGAGACACGTCGTGAGGACTCCGATGTGGAGTCCGATGATGATGATGGGGGCAATTCAGACATGGGAGATGAGGCAGCAGCACCTGATGAAGAAGTTGAGTATTTTGATTGATCAGGGAGTTTCGCCACCCATTTTTTTGTGCTATGTTAATTTTTGTGAACACTGGGGACAGTGTTCGATTTAAGTGTGGGGTGGGAGTAGTTAGGTGCTGGTTGTGTTGTTGTTTATGTTTTTGTTCTGTTGTTGTGCCTGTGAAAAAAAAATTTTTTGTGACCCTGTGATTGTGATGTTTCTGTTCTGTATTGTAATTAAATGTGAAGCTGTTGTGTGCTGCTGAATGTTGCTAGATGATTTTGTACATATTTTTGTTTTATCGAAATGATCGATATGTTTAAATTTTTTTTCAATTCTTGGGTTTCTCGGCGTTTGTTTTGGTTATTTTACCGAGATTGGTCCCATTGAACCGAAGTCTTAGCTAGTGGTTGTTCCCTATGATGGATGGATGACGACCGTCTTAAGGGAAATGCAGTCGTTAGGAGTAGATTTTTTTAATTTTATTTATTTTTCAGTTTTTTTCTTTTGTGGGTTGCATCCCAAAACCTGTAGTTACTTTATAGTTGCGGAATTCTGGTTGCGTGTTGTACATGATATTTGAAATGCAAAGGTGATTCGGATGAAATCATGCAACTCTGTAAATATGTTGAGATACCGAGGCCATAGAGTCGATTCAGTGTGATTGAGGCTTAATTTTGAATTCTTGTAATTAGCTGATTGAAGAGTCTATGAATATGTCTTGAATTGAGCATGTGCAATAAGTGTTGGGTGAGGTTTTGTTTATTCCATGCTATTATGAAATGTCTAGAACTTGCCTGGTGTGTGTACGAAACGAAATGAAGGACGTGTATTGTAGGAAAGGATGTAGGCATTTCTATGTTTTAACTAAAAGTTTCTCTTTTTCATTATTGTACCCACCTTGATTGTACACCCTAGTTAGCCCGTTGAGCCTTTAGCCTATTATTTTTTTTTTCTTTTGTCAAAAATGTGTAAACCGAGCTTAACCCTTCCTTTTCATTAGCCGTAAAGTTGATCCAAAACTCATAAGCGCTTAAGAAGAGGTAATAATTTTCCCAAAGTGTCAAAGAGTGAGAATGGTGAAAAGAAAAGAAAAGAAAAGTGATGAAAGGAAAGAAAAGGTTGAAGGTGCACTCTTTATAAATAAAATATAATGAAGATGTATGAATACTCTTCGTGATTGAGTCAAGTGTGCTTAATGATATGGGTCAAAATAAAGACAGACTTCATGAATGGGTGGATGAAGGAAGAAACAATGCCCATGAGCTTGATGGGATGTATTGAAAAAGCGCTTAAGGATGCTAGTGTCTATTATTGGCTAGCCTAGTATTTACTAGTTCCGTAGCTTACATTACAACCCGTTAAAGTCCTACGTGATCTTACATCTCACTTCCTTATATTAGTGGAGTAATACACTAAAGGCAAGCCTATGGTTCGTGGCATGATGCATGTGAATTCTTTCGGGAGAGAGAGCGAAATTTTTTCTATATGCCCCTGCATGTAATCGTTTGAGTTCATGTGATTTAAAAGGGGAAAATTCTCTTGTGTTTTGAGGGCACATGCTTGATGAGAGATTAAATTTTGTCTCGGATATCTTGATCAGCTGATTTGCAGGAGTTTGCCAATATCGAGAGTCGATTCTTAAGTCTAGGGCTCTTGATGTGTTGAAGGTCATTGCATTGATAGGACCATGCATGTTTTCTTGATGATTTGCTGTATTAAATAATCAGTATGACCGTAGCTTGAATTGTTGAACTAAAGTAGCTAGGTTGGGGTGTCAATTGCATGAGGTGTAAGATTATTGTTCGGGAACGAACAAGGATTTAAGTGTGGGGTAAGTGATCTTGGGCAAATTTATATGCCCAAGTGATACTCAAAGGTGTCATTTTAGCCTTGTTTATCTATCAATGTTTATACTTTCTCATGTGATTGATAATAAAATGTGAATTTATACTAACCAACATGATTAGCGTTGTTTTGCAGGTGAAATATAATTTTGGGAAGCTAAAATGCGTGTTGGGAGAGATTGGGGTTGGACTCGGAGGTTTGCAAGGGAAGAAGCATTCGAAGGCACAAATTAAAGGGGCTCCGCAATGGGGCCGTGTCACGCTGCCACCGCGGATGCCTTCTGCCTGGATAGGAATTTTTGGCCAAAATCCAGTGAGGGTGCGCGTTAGGGTTGTGGCACGTTGGCCAAGCCCCGCGTTGCACGTTGTGCCACGTTGGGCCTTATTACCTGGACTATCAATTTCCAATAAGGGTCCACGTCAGTGGCGTGTCACGGAGGCAGTGCTCCGCGATGCACTCCGTGACACGTTGCTTGTTATTCTGGGAAAAATTCCCACTAGTATAAATAGAACACTTAGGTTCATTTTTAATAATTCTGACTTGGTGGAGTAAGAACGTGGGTTACAGGCAGTTGAGGGGACGAAATTGTCAGGGTTTTTCTCTATCTCTTTCTTCTTTAATTCAATTGCTTGTATGTTTAACACTCATTTAACGATGTTTAATCCACAAATGAGTGGCTAATTCCTCTTCTTGCTGAGGTTAAGAACAATTGTATTGAAATGTAGTTATTGATCAATTGGGTTTTTCATCTTTTCTTCCATGGTTGTTCTATTGATTCTTGTTCTTACTGCATTAATGTGTGGCCAACGTTAATGTACATCTAAAAAGTCCGGTTTCACTCGAGAGAGCAAGAAATTGGAAAGTTGTGAATCAATAGGATATGATCTTTTCTTAGTTTGGGAAAATTCAGAATTGATTTACCTTCAGGATAGAAATATACCCGAAAGTCGTATTAGTTAATTAAGGAATCGGTTTTGTATTGCTAGAACATGAATTTCGTTTAATCACAAAAATGTAGGTGGACGGTTCATGATTCTTAAGTTGGGTTAAATACGAGAGTTTTAATACATTGGCAATAATTCTTGACTAGCAACCGGAGGAAAGATTAACCAAACATTGCATCGATAATTAGTTTCTATACATGTTCATTTAGCCTCAGCATGCTCACATTCATAGTTCAGACTCACATTAGATATTCGTTTTAGACTTGGCATATAATTAGAAATCAAAATATCAAACTCTTCTTTGCACTGTTGTCTTCATTTTTAGAGTTAAAGTATAGTAACACTTAAGTAGTTTTTACCTTATCCCAGTCCCTGTGGGATCGATACTTGTCTTACTTAAGCCACTTTACTACTTGTTCGACCACGTGCACTTGAGTGTAAGAATTACCCCAGAGCAAACCCGAACATCAGCATCTGATTTAACATCACGACATGACTATGGTCCTCGTCACTCCTCCATCCGAGTAAACTCGTGACTATACCAACGCTCTACAAAACTTTCATGCAACACTTGCTACTCCACTAACTGATTACAACCTCTAGGTTCTCCCCCCGGCTTAACTTGGATGTCCTCATAGTGAGGTGGCACTCGTGCTACTCTAAACACTTCAAACACTGCATTCTGACCATCTACTCTCATAGTCATCTTGCGATATTGAACTTGTATGATAGCGTCGGTGTTGGCAAAGAATCCACTCCTCAAAATGAGGGGAACTGTTGCATCTGCCTCATAGTCTAGGATTATAAAGTCCACTGGCAGGATGAAAGTTCCAACCTTAATCAAGACATCTTAAATGACTCCCTTAGGATAGGCTAGAGACCGATCCGCAAGTTGCAACGTCACGGTGATAGGATGTGGTTCACCTAATCTCAGAGTTCTGAATAGGGATGCAGGCATTGGGAATGTCACGCCCCGAGTCTAAACATGGATGGGACACGGTACTTGAAGTCACAAGGAACCCCAAGTCACCCCATGGTCTATCATAACACTAGCATTCTGAATAAAACATAGCGGAAGCTTTAAAGTAATAAAATAAAAAATTTATGAAAATAAAGCTGAATAAATAAGTTTAAATGAACTAGAAAGTCTGAAACCATGTCTGTGTCTGAAATCCAACTACAACTGATGAGTTGCTGGGACAAGCCCCCAGCTAACTTCAAGTACAAATAATAGAAAATAGAACTGAATGAAATAATTTCTTCCTCGAAAAAATGAGGACTCACCGATGGTACAGCTGAAATCTTTTGAGAGTGATCTCCTGACGAGGCTGTGACTGAGATCCTGTAGCTGTATCATAAAATAATACAACATAAAAGGTATGCGTCAGTACTTTGAATGTACTGAGTAAGTGAGAGAAACCATACACAAGGAGTGAAATAACTGAACTGAAAACACATGCAATGACCAACTGATAATGCTGTAACTGAATAATTGTAATAAACTGATATGGCCTAAATGACCCTATCTGGTGGTCAAGGACATGCCCTAGATCTTAGATACTAATCTAAAATACTGTACTGAACTGTTCTACAAAGAATAATCTGAGATTGAACTGAGCTTACTTGTGGGAGAGTCTATACTGACATATAACCGCGTGAGTTGGACGTGGAGTCCGTTGTGTACACCTCATCGGTAGGACCCAATATAGCTTTCTAGGGTAGAAAGGAATGAACTTAGTGATCATGGGTCTGGGTCCATCAGGGCAATAAAAATATATCCTACGGTGGCAATGTAGTTCTGGGAACCTGGGTGTGCTGGAACCCCGGTCCGCTTGGTAAAAAGTCCTACTCCCACTAGATTGTCCTAGACTGACTACTAAGACTAAGCTGATAGCTCAAAACTGGGGCCTAAGACTAAGTCAGGAATACCTATCTGGAAGCACCCTGAGAGTCTTATTGGATCGGATTCTGTAACTGGGTTCTAAGACAGATCAAAGCTGCTTATTTGGAAGCGTCATAACCATCTAAAGAAAAAACTATAATATGAAGATGGGGTCCTAAGGCTGGTCAGAGTTGCTTATCTGAAAGTGTCATAACTACCTAAAGAACCACTAAAATCTGATATTGAGTCTAATTTTTATAATTGGGAGGCACTACTGACACCTCAAGAATTTCTATAGTCAAATTAATCAGCTAACATTTCTGACTAACACTGAGTATTTTAACATTCTGACTAAAACTGAACTGACCTATATCTGACTGAGATTTCAGTACAAACTAATGATATAGGAAGCCCCAACACTGATAGAATCAAGCAATTTCGATAATTAATTACTTATGCAAGACTCTAGTTTTCCTGCATTCAAAAGCTAGGGCTAGAATTTACTTTACACGGACAATTGACAAAATAATCAAAAACTGGTGGAAAAATATCTACAATTAACATAACCAATATTCCACATGAATTAAAGGAAGTCTGATAGATAATTTCTTCACATTTGAAAGTTTCAGGGCTAGAATTGATAGAGAAGATAAAGAAGAATTTTGGGGACACAAGAGATGAACTATTCCCTTGTTGATTTTTCACATACCTGGTGATGGAAATCCCTGAGAGAATTCCTTGAAAAATCTGAGAAGGATCAATCTCCCTAACTTCTGCTTTGAAACTTTCTAAGAGAAACTTTACATTCTAACTGTTGATGGGATGAGAAATGAGAGAAACCATGGGTTACCCCCTCTAAAACCCCTTATTAAAACCCAAAATGATGTAGTTTAGGGACTAAGTAGGTGGAAAATTACAAAAGTAACCCTGCGAATTAAATGTAAAAATTGGCCAATAGGGTCCTAATAGGTCACTCAATGAGTCATTGGTTGAGACCACGACTCGTTGGGACCTCTCTTTGGTTCCACTGTATGGGACGAGAAGATACTGAATTTGACAATGGGGTTCACCGTGACTCATTAGATGAACAAACGGGTCGTTGGTTCCTCCCGTGGCGACTGGACAAGGAAAACTGGTAGGCTAGGCAATGTGTCACACAATGACTCATTGGTTAAACCAACGAGTCATCTTGTCTAGTTGTTAGGTTCACTATAAAGATTCTAGAAAATGTCTAAGTTGACACGATGGGTGCTGGCAACGACTCATTGAGAGAAACAAAAACTAGTGGTTTGCTCTTGTCTTTACTTAAAAGGGATGTCAGGGATTTCACCTGATGACTCTCACAATGGGTCGTTGTTTCTGGCAACAACTTGTTTGTTGAGTTGTGGGGTCCTAGAAAGGATTTCTGAGTTGGGGAAACCATTACTAAGAGGATGACTCATTTTATATCAAAACGGGTCTTTCCTTGTCTCATGGGTTCCCGAGAGACCAACACATGCTCACCATGACTGACACAACGAGTCATTGGAGATGACCATGACTCGTTGTCTCAGTCGTTCTAATTCCTTTTTCTTGGTATTTCTTCTGAATTTTGTTTAAATGTCTGAGTATGGTCTAGGAAAGTTTTGGGGTGTTACAAAAAATAACATTTACATTTTCTTTAGGGTTCTTCTCGGTGTTACTCGAGAGTGCCCCCTTTGGTCTGTTGTTCTTTTGTAGGGCCAATTGCCCCATTTTCCTTTCAATCTCATGGATGTATTTTTTCATTTCATTGGCCACATGCATCTGCTGCACCATCCATTTCTTCATTTTCTCCTCAAGAGTATTATTCTGCTGCTGGCCCTATGGCCTTTGATAAGTGTTTTGGGGCCTTTGGAACTTTTGATTCCCTCCCTATGAGGGATTTTCTCCATTCCAGTACCCCTTATTATAGCTATTACCTGTAAAACCTCCACCACAACCTTGTTGTCCAACAAAATATACAGACTTAGGATTACAAGGATAACCTGAATAGACTTGGCTTTCTCCACGCGCCTCACATGATGGTGCTGGGATTTGTACCTGATGTACCTACTTCAGTTGGCCTCCTGCTAGTGTTGTGACCAACTTACAAATCACTTTTTCCAACTGGCTAATGTCTGCTTGATTGTCGCTACACCATCCAGCTCAAGCTTTCTCGGCACCTTTGCTGCTTCAAATCCTCGACCTAAGTCTTCATAATCCTGACTCTCTGCAGACATGAGGATCAAGAGAGCCTCAATTTCATTATAACTTTTGGATAGAATTTGTCCCTGTGCTGTAGCATCAAGGAGTATCTTAGACTCGAACTTCAAACCCTCAATGAAGTTGTGCCCAATTATCTCCTTAGGTTTCATATGGTGTGGACAATCCCTCAAGTAACCCTTATAACATTTCCATGTTTGAGCTAGCGTATCTCCATCTTTCTGTACAAATTTGGAGATCTTTCCCCTCAATTCTTTAATTCTTTTTGAAGGGAAAAACCAGCATGAACTTATTAGAGAGGATCTCCAAAGTTGTGAAGGATCATGCAGGCTCATTCTGAAGCCACTCCTTGGATTCTTCGATCATTGAGAAGAAAAAAGTTAACTTAACATATTCATCTGACACGTTCTGGAAGTGAAAATTTTCAATCAACTCTACAAACATCATCAGATGCCTATGGGGATTGATGAAGGGCGTAGTTATGCACTTCTTAGCCATATTTTTCCCATGCTTTACTATGTTTTGAGAATGAATTATGTGTGTTTGAATGTGTTTATGTTATATATGTGTGAAAAGAGGTAAGGCATATGATTAGATGATTTTAGGGATAAAAGTGATGGATTTGGGTGTATTTTAAGGCTTTTCGAATGAATTTGATAAAGTTGGAATGATCCAACCAAATATCAATGCATGGAGCTCTACAAAGGCACTCCTGCGCGACCAGCAGCTCGAGGCGCTAGCACTGCCGCGTCACTAGAGGCGTGAGGCGCTAGTCCTTCAGCACAGTTCCCTATGCGGCATGGCTGCCTACCTGCGGGAGGAAGCGCGTGACGCAGCCCTAGCTTAGCACGATAGCATGTGAGGCGCACTATGTATGTTCAATGGACAAAAGTCAAAACCCACTTCAACTGGGAAAGGGAGCTACAAGTCCAAATCAAATCCTTGAATGAACAAGAAAAACAGAAAACTACTACTATAATTACCCCTTATTCATATATAATAGACAAGTCCTGGCATAATTGAGAGGAATCAAGCTAAGTAAGTTATAAAGTTTTATTCCGTGACATACTTTGAGACAATTGTTGAATTGTTCTTCCTTATTTTTACGATAATCAAGTAAAGTTTCTTTCAATCATCATTGTAAGTATTAATTTATACTTTTGCCTATGAATGCTATGAATTTACTTATAACTATGAGAGGCTAAAACCACCACAATTAGGGTTGTGGAAACCATGGTGAATTAATGAACTAAGGGTTTGAAGGATGTGATTCGAAACAAATACTAAACGCTTGTATTGTACTCTCTTCATCTTAAACATTTCTTAATGGGGCACAAAGTTAGGACTTGCCTCAATTCTCTACTTGCTTGAGCCTTGAGAGGTAGAGATTAGGAAAAGAGAATTACAACAAAGCCTTGATCTTTACGATCATTGTATTAACTTGACTTATGATCACAGAATAGTTAAATTTGGAACAAATTGATAATGGTTAGACTGAAATCCATCATGAGACCTCACCCGGTGATTGATTATAGTCATCCAATAGGGAATAACTAATCATTTGGATGAACCCTAGTTTTTAGTTCTACAAGCAAAGTATTGGGATAGATCACATGTGTAAAACCTGAAGAAGTTATGAATCCATGGGGAACACTTATTCTAGTTAGTTGCACTAATTTATAATCAACATTCAATTTCTCAACAATATCACTTGTTACTAGCATTCTTCTATATCCACCATATTACCTATGGGATTGACCCCAATATCTTTGTTAGGTTCTTTATTGACAACGTCAGTTTCATACTTCATTAAGAAGTGTGAGTTTGAGAGTTATCAAAAAGTGTCGTCGTTGCAGGGGAATATGGCTTAGGATTAGATTAATTGCTTGTATTTAACTTTGAGTCTTTATTTCCTATTTTACGTTTTTCTTTTCTTTTCTTATGTGGCATAGGTTAGTATGGTAAAACTAGGGGCCAAAATGTGACCATGATCTCAACAGGTATCTTGATGAGGTCTGAGTAATCAAGATACTTGTGTCATGTCGTGACGTTAAATCAGGCGCCACTTGGGAGGCAACCCAAGATAATTTTTATTTTTTTTAGATTTGATGTGTTTGTTCAAGTGTGCAGGTGTTAAGTCATAAATCATAATTTTTTAGCATGAACATTGAAAAAGGGGTGCAAAAATATAGGTCTATGATGTGGGGGCTTGTCCAGGCGAAAAGGAATAAAGCATGATGAAATTTTTTTAGAAAAGCAAAAATAAATTAAAAATAAAAATCATATAAGAAAATTAAGTAGGCAGCTCAATGGAAGGAATTTAATATAATAATAATATTCTTATAAAGAAATTCAAAAGTAAATCAAAGGAAGATATTACTTACCTGAGTGCTGGCAGCAAAGTGAAGCGCCACAATTAATGCGCACCATTTACCGCCTTACACAACTCAAGTTGCAGTGTGGTCCTTGTGACGGGAGGCATGAATTTCATATCAAAAATTATGTACCAATTTATTTTGGACTCAATTTATTTTATGTGGAATTTTTTTTCTAAACTTATAAATAATCCTTAAAAATATTTTGGAACACAATTTCTAAAGACGGAGATGACTCAAAGATGGGGATGCTGCTTTTACCTCTACAAACAACGAGGAATAGAGGCCCATGGAGTTCTTCTTTCACTCTTTTACTTTATGCTTTATTGTTTTAGCACTGGGGACAATATTACTAATTAAGTGTGGGGTGGGAGAAGTGAACTTCATATTACCATGTTAAATTTGGCCCCAACAGGCAGTGGTGGTGGTACAATTGCTCCCGTTGACTCGACTTCATCGATTTTCAGGTCATCTTCATCGAAGAACTGAGGGGAATATATTTGGCCTCTGTTGCCCCTCCCATGTCGACCAGCATTAATGACCTCAACTCGAGCATCCTCCGCATCCTGAAGTGTAGCTTGCCGAGCTAGCTCGGCTTGCCTAGCTTCTTCAGCTATGTAGGCATCTCTTTGGTCTTCATTTTCCATCCTTTGCAGTGTTCATTCAAGTTTGAGATCCAATAGAATCAGGGGGTTTTCCACTCCGATGAGTACTTGACATCACCAAGCAACAACCTGTGGATATACAAAAACAAAAAGAAAATGTAATTTAGAAAATAACGACCAAAACTCATGACACCCTCACACCCCTAACTCAAAGTCGAACATTAATCGAGTAAGTTCTTACTCAGTTAATACCTAGAATCCCAACTTTAACCCTAAATTTCTGACTGCTAGTCGAAGTAAGCAGTTATCAAGTAAGTATATTTCTTTGAATTAGATAAAACTTGTATGGTTGATTTAACTGTGCTAAACCCCCTGTGAGTCCTCATTTTTGCTTGAAAAATTCGAAAAAGACAATGACTAGGGGCGTGATTGAGCCATTTGTAACTAGGAACGAACTCGAATTTGATGAAATTGTGCATTGACCCATTAACAATTATGTTTCGGGTAGTGATTAAGAAAGGGAGGAATGAGTAGTTGTAAAATGGGTTAAAACGCATGCCTAGACTTGCGGAATTCTGTACCAAAAATGTAAAATAGAGCTCCTTGTAAACTGAAACAAAATCGAGGTAGGGACAGGCTTCATGAGGCTTCTTATGACTCATGGTTTCATACTACGACTCGTAGGATGGCACGTTGGGACTGTCCCAAGCAAAATTTAAAAATACATAAGGTGTGAATCCTAGCATAGTTCGTGGTTTACTACTACGTGTCATACCCAGCAGTCGCACCAAAAACTTGGAAACGGTCAAGTCCACAAGTGATAGCATGACCCCTCCTATGACTCGTGGAATCGACTTACGGGTCATACCATGAGTCGTGAAAAAATATAGAAAAATTGGTGAACAGGGGTATCCTCATAGGAATCATGTTACGGACCATACCTTCATGATATGAGTCATATCTTAAAGGTTTAGCGCTGACTTGAGACATTACGAGTCTCAGTACGAATCGTATCTCCAAGGTATGACCCATATTGTTGACCCGTGATAAACTTTAGAGGACTTAGTTCTTGCTTTCTTTTTCTCATTTATAGAATTCTAACCCTCTTTATCTATTGAGAATTTTAATTCCAAAACCCATTATTCAAGATCATATATAGCCTACTGATCATATTCCTTCACTTCATTTTCATGAGTGGAGTAATCATAGTAAAGCTTCGGCTACTACTAGCAAGAAAAAAGGACGATAATTTTTCAACTTACTTGCTAAGTTCTTGGATAAATCCTCCGTACTTAGGGTTTAGAGTAGGAATTCAGCTAAATGATGCAAATTTACTGCACAATTTCAAGCTCAAATAGAATGGGAGTGAGTTACGAGTGAGTGGAGAATGAGGGGAGGAAATTGTGGGATCATGTAGGAAATTTTGGACAAATTTTGTGTTTTAAATAGATTTTGGGTGAATTTAAAAATCCAGGTCTAGTCGGGTCAGCTGGGTCATTTAATTTAAGTAGCCCGTCACGACTCGTACCATGAGCCATATGTACCTATGACTCATCCCTTCCTTCCGTAACTGAGATACAGAATACTTACATGTGAACCTACGAGTACATGGTATGATTTATACCAAAGTCACGCGAGTCATACCATGACACATCAGTGGTAGTTTCTGCAATTTGACACTAAAGATAGTTCATTACGACAGTGGGTACTACAACTCGTATCATGTAAGTACAATTCAATTTTAAGATTTTAATCCGAATTTCACCCTCACACTACAACACACACTAGTCAAGATACTTGGGTTGCTCACTAAGAAGCACCTGATTTAAATTTGCAGCACGACATAGGTTGTTCGGTTACTAAGGTTGCACCAAACCACCTCATGATTTGCCTACCATGCAGTGCCTGATTTAATGTCGCAGCACAATGTGGTCTCTTGACTACTTAGAATTCATCAAGAAACTCTGACTCAACATTAATGGCTGAGACCACTCAAATTTCATTCGGCTGCTTCATTGACCTGCAGATGTTGAAAGTGACCTCTTTTTCATTCATCCTGAACATCAATTGTCCATCTTCAACATAAACTAAGGCTCTCCTAGTTGAAAGGAATGGTTGCCCCAAAATTATGAAGACGTCAAAATCCACTTGACAATCTAAAATCACAAAGTCAGTTAGATAGATGAACTTTTGTACCTTCACTAGAACATCATAAAGGATACCGATTGGATTCTTCATTGTGTAGTTTGCCATCAGTAGACACATTATCGTCGGTGTGAGGGCTCATAAACCCAACTGTTTGAACACAACTGGTGGCATCAGATTGATGCTAGCTCCCAGATCACACAGTGTTTTTGCAAACTCAAAATCTCCTATGGTGCATGGGATGGTGAAGGCACCTGGGTCTCCTTTTTCTATGTAAGGACCTATTAGGCTATAACACTATAATGGTGCAAATTTCCAACTGACTCATAGCTCACAAATCGTTTACTGGTCACCAGGTCCTTCATGAACTTCGCATACCCAAGCATGTATTCCAATACTTCAACCAAGGGAATATTCACTAACAACTACTTCAGCAAGGATAAAATTTTCTGGAATTTCCTATCATACACCTTTTTCTTCATTCTCTGAGGAAATGAGGAGGTGGTCGAGGGATAGGCCTGAAAATCTGTGGGGCCTCTTTCACCTTGCTTTTGTCAACAACATGCTCCTTTGCATCAACTGGAGGCCTGATCAAATCTGCATTTCCTCCAACTACCTGCTCTGTAATCTTAGCCTCCTCATCTATATCAACCTCCTTCAGATCTCCCATTTCAACTACAATTGGCACGGGCAGATCAATTGTGCTTTTTCCATTCCTAGTAGTTACAACAATGCGGTGGTTTTCATTCTTTGGATTTTTCACTATGTTACTAGGGAGTGTACCCTTCTTCCTCTAGTTCAGGGATGCAAATATCTAGCGTTGCTCCTGTATCTACTTGATCATTGTGGCGTGTGACTCAAATTTCTAGTTCATGCTGGATATATCTCTGCAAATATTCTTCAGGTGATCATTAGTTGACTTTGCCTTTTTCAGCAGCTCAGCAATCATGCTCTCCAACTTTAAGGTTCCAGCATCACCCTTACGAGACTTTGGAGGAACATAAAGGTCATTGCTATCATTTTGGTGTCCATAATTTTTCCTCTAATCACGTTCGTGGTCTCATCCTCTGCTTTTGTCCCTATATCCAACTCTATTGTAGTTGTCCCTATATTGATTTCTACCTTGGTTTCCATAGCCTTGGCATTAAGTGTGGCATTAGCCCGAAAACCTTCCACCTGGTTATCCAAGAAGTTTGCTTCCTCTTCAGCATTAGAATGCTCAAACCCCGATTCTTGACCCTAAGCTCCCACTGCATTCACCTTCTGCTCTCCAGATCCCATGATATGCTTTGTGATCAGGTCAATGGATGTTCTCCTGTGAGCTAATTCCTAGTTACATTCCTCTTCTTTTTTGTGATGGTCCACAGTCATCCCAATAGCATATGTACCTGCAGTTGTCTTAGCCTCTCTGGTATACCAGGCTTTGTTTATTTTAGTCACTTGGTCCAGTATGGTTATTGCTTCCTCCCTCAAGTGACTCATCAATGCTCCACCTGCTACTGTATCTTCCATAGCCTTGTTGTTGTTGTTCAAAGATCTATAAAATATTTCCAGCAAGCTCTCATTGGGAATTTTGTGATTCAGGCACTTAGTCAACTTTTTCTTGAACCGTAGCAATGTCTCATGATGTTCCACAATCCTGAGCTTTCGGAAGTTATAAATCACATCTTTAAGCTGCAACATCCTTGAAAATGGGAAGAACCTTTTTAGGAAGGCATGTTTCAACTCTCTCGAGTTGGTGATGGAGTTGTTTGGCAACTCCGACAACCATAGAGTAGCCTCACTATATAGAGAGAACGCAAAGAGCCTCGGTCTAATACATTCTGGGTCACTCCTGGAAGCTTATAAGCCTTGAAAATACCCAAAAAATTCATCAGATGAAGATTTACATCTTCAGCAGCATCACCACTAAACACTCCTGATGTTGGGCATATTTCTGTGCCCATTTTTCATGTTTTTACCCATATTTGGTCATTTTTTGAGTTCTTAACTCTTAATTTATACTTAGATTCATCTCTGTGTGTGTGTGTGTTTTATGTGCTAACAAATGATTTGAGTTGATTTGAGCAGGAAACTAAGAAAAATGAACTCAAAAAGATGCAAGAAGCGAAGATTTGAGGAGCTGAAAGGCTTGGTGCTATGGTCGGCGCCCCGCACCATGTCCCAAACTTTAAAGAACAAACTTCAAGCTGGGGTTATGTATGGCACACCTTGAACATTAGAGTTCCACTTCATAAACTTGGCGAGATAAGTGACACCCTACGCCAGAAGTATCCAGACTTAGAGAAATTTAACGAACACCTTGGGAGATATAGGGGGCGACACGCTAGACCTTCTCTGAAGCTGAAACTATTGAAAATTTGACTAAGTCTATGGCGAGATACACGGGGTAATGTACCAGGGTCATTTTAGAGTAGAAAATGCTTATTTTAAAGCCAAATTTTGAATGGAAGAAGCGTCACTTGAAGGCTTATCTATAAATAGAGGTCTTAGGTCATTTTTTTAAGTAGGTTTGGACTTCTTGGAGCAGTGTTTACTCATTTTTACATTCCGTGGTTCGTTTATGAAATCTTGTACGTCATGTGGAAGGAAGACACAGTTCTACAACTAGGTTATCTCTTTTTTACTTCATATTTTCATATGATGATGACTAAATATTTATCTTTCCTCTTGTCTATGAGTGGCTAAACTCATATTCTAGGGTTAGGCCATGGTGAATAGTTGATTGCTTGAAAAACTAATTAAATTTGGTTTTGATTCTTCTTTTATGGTTGTTTGTATTTATTTGTGTTAATTTATTATTTATAAAATTGAACACCTTGTAAGTAATCCGTTGGCTTTCGATTGAAATTGGAAAAGGAAATTGAAAGGATTGGAAATAAATATAGAATGGGAATTCAAAGACCCTTGAACCCATTGTTGATAAGACAGAAGTTGTTGTTGAGGATAGAGATATATGCTTTAATCCCTTTTAGTTGAAATACATGTAGGCATAACTGTCATTTCATTGTTCTCCTGCGACCATAGGGATATAGGCATTAGGGTTCACGAAAGAGTTCTTTGATGCTAAGGATAGTGCAAAGAAATGGGATGGTAACTTGCAACTAACAACCATAGAAAGATTTGCGCCAATTTAATTACATCTGAAAAACTCAACTTGAAACCAACCAAGTGCCATTTCCCTAGTCTTTCACCATTATCTAAATACAATCAAACTTGCATTCGTTTTAGTTAATTTTAATGTATTAGTAGTTTAATATTTCAAACTAATCTTCATTTTACTTGTTTTGCAGATTAGTGAAATTAAAGTGACAATTTCATAATGATTAAATTGAAAAGTCCATTGGGTACTATCTCTGGACTTCAAAATCCTATATTACTTAATGACCACGTGCGCTCGCTTGCACTTGGGTGACATCAAGTTTTTGGCGCTGTTGCTGGGGACTTGAATATTGTTTAATTATTTGTATGTTGAAATTTTATTTCGCTAGTCCATATTTTAAGTTTGTTTCTTATTTTTGTTGAAGTTCATAGGGTTGTTTGCCTTAGTGTATGCTAAGCACGAGAAGTCAAGGACCACCTTTGGCTTCTCTTTATCCTGAAGTAGAGAGAACATTTCAAAAGTTAGCTATCGAAAACAAAGGCAAGCAACAGATGTAGAGAATGAGGGAGTTCCAGTGATGCATTTTTCTAGGTCTAATTTGGAGAGTGCTTCAAAAGTGATTGTAAAATCGGCTATCACTGGGAACTTTGAGCTGAAAGAAGGGACTGTGTGGTTGGTCCAAAATACTTGACAATTTTAGAGCAAGCCACATGAGGATTCCTGATAATTCTCAAACTCAAATTTCTTAAAAAAGTATGAAGCGGACGTTGTCAATAAAGAACACAACAAAGAGGTTGGAGTCAATCCCACAGGGAATATGGAAGGATATAGAAGAATGCTAGTACATAATCTTTTAAGTTAATTATCTCTTAAAGGGGGGATTTGTAAAAGTAACAAGTTATATTGCTGAGAAATTGAATGTTGATTCCAAATTAATGCAACTAACTAGGGTAAGTGTTCCCCATGGATTCATAACTACTTTGAGTTTTACACTTATGATCTATCCCAATACTTTACTTGTAGAACTGATAACTAGGATTCATCCAAATGACTAGTTCGTCCCGACTATACTCAATCATTAGGTCAGACGTCATGAGCGATTCCAATCTAACCATTATCAATTTGTTCCAAATCTTACTACCCTACGACCATAGCTCAAGTTAATACAATGATCATAAAGATCAAGGCTTTGTTATAATTCTCTTTTCCTAATCTCTACCCCTCTAAGATCAAGCAAGTAGAGAATTCAGGCAAGTCCTAACATTGGGCACTGTTAAGAAACATTTAAGATGAAGAGAATACAACACAAGCATTTAGTATTGGTTTAGAATCACGTCGTGCAAACCCTTAGTTCATTAATTTACCATGGTTCCCACAGCCCTAGTTGTGGTGATTTTAGCCTCTCATAATTATAAGTAAATTCATAGAATTCATAGACAAAAGCATAAATTAATACTTACAACAACGATTGAAAGAAAGTTCACTTGATTATTGCAAAAATAAGGAAGAACAATTCAACAATTGTCTCAAAGTATGTCGTGAAATAAAACTTTACAATTTAGTTAGCTTGATTCCTCTCAATTATGTTAGGACTTGTCTATTACATAAAAATAAAGGGTATTTATAGTAGTAGTTTTATTCTTTTCTTGTTCCTTCAAGAATTTGATTTCGACTTGTAGCTCCATTTCTTAGTTCAAGTGGGCTTTGACTTTTGGCTATTGAACACACTTAGTGCGCCGCACATACCATCGTGCCAAGCTAGGGATGTATCGCGTGCTTCTTTGCGCAGGTAGGTAGGGGCACTGTTCAGGGCACTATGATGAAGGACTAGCACCTTGCGCCTTTGGTCACACAGCAGTGCTGGCGCCTCGTGCTACTGTTCGCGTAGGTGTGCCTATGTGGTGCTCCATGCATTAATCTTTGGTTTGATCATTCCAACTTCATCAAATTCATTACAAAAGCCTCAAATAGACCCAAATCCATCACTTTTAGCACTGAAATATTCTAATCATATGTATTAGCTCTTTTCACAAATATATAACATAAACACATGCAAACACACATAATTTCTTCTCAAAACATAGTAAAGTACGACAAATATATGGCTAGGAAGTGCGTAAATATGCCCTTCATCAACACCCCACACTTAAACTATTGTTCATCCTCGAACAATCTACTATTTTCCTTCTAAAATTTAGGTACAAAATTCATCCTACAAACATGTATACTTGCACTTAGAATCATGACAAATCAATAAAGCTCAAACAATTCAATCACATGCATATAGGATAAAAATTAAAATGTCACAGTTCGAAATTACTTAGCTTTTGAAAACTAGCTCATCAAGACATATATTGGGCCAACATGAATCATATGTAATTTAGCAATCAAGACATACCAAAGTCTTACCATTGTGCCCCTCAAAATTTGGAGAGATGCCCTTTCTCACACAAGAAATAAGTCAATATAAACTTGAGCATAAATAAAATAATTTCCACTCACTCTCCCAAAGAACTCAATATACATGAAAAAGACAACCCATAGGCTTTCCCTTAGTGTAGTATTACACTTATATAGAATTTTGAATCAAGGATCAATTAAGACTTAAATTTGGTTGTAATGTATGCTAAGGGATGGATAGGAACTATTTAGCCAAGATAGTGACTAAGCTCCCTAAGTACTTTAATACTTCACAACACTTTGACTTTTAAGCACATTCTTCAATCTCCTATTTTCCCCTTATATCTCCTTTTAATTCTCAAATTTTCAATCTAGGCGACTAGTGGGGATTTTATTCTTTTTCAATATTGAGCTTATTCATATATTTTTTTATCATCATTTTTTTTCTAAGGTCTTTCTTATTTTTGTTTTTCTACTAACATCACCCTCCTTATTAAGAAAATTTCACTCTTTTCTTTTCATCTACTTCCCACACTTTTTTTTCCCTTCACTTTTTCACTGGTGCTCCTTTCATGCAAGATTTTCATTAAAGTGCTCTAAGAGTCATTTGAATCAAATAGAAGTCAATAGAACAAAAAAGGATTAACCTTGTAATATGGCTATCAAAAGAATAGGCTAAGGCTCAAACATAGCTAACTAGGATAATTACTATCAAGGTAGGCAAAATATAAAAAGAAGGCTACTAAAGAAACACCTATATATATCACTTCCTAAATCCATCATTCTTTTTTCGATTTGCACATAGACCGGGCAAGTTCTAGACATCAAATTGCAAGCATGGAGTATCAAAAAACTCCTCACACATTGGAACAAAATGGTTTAATAATGAAAATCAAGATCACATAAACACATATATTCATATTGCATGCATAACCTAATTAAGCCCATTTTTTCAAGTTTAAGAGTCAAGTTCCAAAAGACTAAGTGTTTCTACCTCTTTCATGCATTTTTGAGTGAATTTTGATAAAATCTCAATGATACGTAAAGTGAAGCACCTAACATTCGTAAGGCTTAAGTTCTTATTCTTCCTAAAGACTAATTTACCCTTAAGATGGTCGTCATCCATCCATCATTGGGCAAATTCATTACTCAATGACAAAAAAAATAAAAAAATAAAAATCTAGACTCTCTAATCGGTTCTAAGGGACTATCCACCGAAAAACAAAAATCGGAGGAACCAAAAATTAAAAAAAGACCACAAAAAAATACTAAAAACCAACAAGCATACAAGATAAGTCATAAATCTGAAAAAAACTAGGCCTACCATGTGCAAATTTAGCAATTAAGGCACACATGTTAATAGGAAGTTCACTTCTCCCACCCCAAACTTAATTAGTAACATTGTCCCCAGTGCTAAAACAATAAAGCATAAAGTAAAGGAGTGAAAGAAGAACTCCCTAGGCCTATACTCCTCGTCGTTTGTGGAGGCAAAAGCAGCTTCCCCATCTCTATGTCATCTCCATCGTTAGCAGTTGTGTTCCAAAATATTTGTAAGGACTATTTATAAGTGTAGAAAAAAAAATTTCACACAAAATAAATTGAGTGAAAAATAAATTGGGACAAAATTTTTGATATGAAATTCATGCCACGCGTTGCGAGGACCACACCGCAACCTGAGATGTGCGAGGCAATGCTTGGTGCGCATTAATTGCGGCACTTCACTTTGTTGCCAACGCTCGGGTAAGTAATATCTTCCTTTGAATTACTTTTAAATTTCTTTATAAAAATATTATTATTATTATATTGAATTCTTTCCATTGAGCTGCCTGCTTAATTTTCTTATATGATTTTCATTTTTAATTCATTTTTGCTTTTTTTTATTTTCATCATGCTTTATTTCTTTTCGCTTGGACAAGCCCCCACATCGTGGACCCGTATTTTTGAACCCCTTTTTCAATGTATAGGCTAAAAAATTGTGGTTTATGACTTAACTCCTGCACACTTGAACAAATACATCAAATCTAAAGAAAAACTATCTTGGGTTGCCTCTCAAGTAGCGCCTGATTTAACATCGCGACACGACATAGACATCTTGATTACTCATGGTTCATGAAGATACCTTTTGAGATGGTGGTCACATTTTGGCCGCTTGTTTTACCACACTAACCTGTGACACATTAGAAAGGAAAAGAGAAACGTAAAATAGGAAATAAAAGACTAAAATTTAAATACAAGCAATTAATCTAATCGTAAGCCATATTCCCCAGCAACGTCGCCACTTTTTGATAATACTCAAATTCACACTTCCTGACAAAATATAAAGCGGACCTTGTCAACAAAGAACACAACTAAGATGGTTGGGGTCGAACCCACAGGGAATCAGGTAATATCTAGATTAATGCCAGTAAGTAAACTTGTTGATGAGTTATCTCCAATTTGGAGGTTTCATGAAAACTATGTAAAAGCAAAGATTATAATTGAGATTTAAGTCAACATTTGAAAACAACTAGGGTAAGTGTTCCCCGTGGGTTCATAACTACTTCGGGTATATACATTATCAATCCCAATACTTAGTTGTAAAACTGATAATTAGGTTTCATCCAAACGAATGATTTGTCCCTATTGAATGACTATACTCAATCACCGGGTTAGGTCTCATGAGCAATTTCAAACTAACTGTCATTAATATGTTAAAAATTTAACTATGATGCAACCACAACGCAAGTTAATACAATGATTATAAAGATCAAGGCTTTGTTGTAATTCTATTTTCCTAATCTACATTTCTAGGTTCAAGAAAATAAAGAATTCGGGCAAGTCCTTACATTGTACAACGTTAAGAAACATTTAAACATGAAGAGAATACAATACAAGCTTTCCTTATTGATTTTGAATAACTTTTGTGCAACCCTAATTTGTTAATCCTCCATTGGTTCCCACAACCCCTAGTAGTGTAGGTTTTAGTCTCTCGTGGTTGTAAGATTGTAATTCGTATTCATAGAAAAACACATAATTAAATACTTACAGAGACAATTGGAAGGAAATCGGATTTGATTATTTAAGAACAACCGCAAGAACAATGTAAGAAATCAAGAATTTTGATCCTAAGAATTTCTCCTCAACACTTGATAAAACTTCACAAAAATAACTATTCACACGTCTCTAACTTAATTTTGTCCTCTTCTAACTAAAATAAGATGTAAAGGATATTTATGCATATATTAGAAACCTTTTCCTACGCTAACAGGGAGTTTTCCATATCTGGTGCTGACTGTGCCACGATTAGTCCTACGACCCGTAATAGAATTGTACAGGTCATACATGCTTTCGGTAAGTTCTTTCCTACTACAGATTTGGATAAGTGTTGGCATACTGGTACGACTCCTACCTTCATCCTATGTGTCATACATTGCTTCCGTGGTTTGGCCTTGAGAACTTTGACATCATTTGGAATTCTTCATAGTGTTATGGTACGACTCATACCTTCTTGCCATGACTCGTACTGTTCGTAGTTCTTTAAGTTCTACCAAATATTGAAAATCTTATGAAGTTCACCATGACTCTTGGTATGATGCGTACACTAGTGCCATGGTTCATAAGTCCATCCGTATCAGGAGTCTGCCTTTGTGCAATTTTTTCTGAATATTTCCACGACTCCAATTACGGCTCGTACCATCTTGGTATGGCTCGTACTAACAGTCTTATGTTGCCTTCTTCCCAATTCAGTCTTTTGACTTTCATTACGGTTCTCATTACAGCTCGTACAATCAAGGTACAGCTCCTACTGAGACTGGTACTTTGGCTGATTCTCTGTATTTTAAGGCTTCTTTTGCACATCTTTGCTCCAACACTTATTTTCCTTGAAATCAAAGTAAAAGTGCCTTATATACATATAAACATAACTAAGTCCATGCTCTTTCCTCAGTTTTAAGCATAGAAAGTGCTGTAAACTCACAACACTTCAACATACTCAACTTAAGGCTTTTGCATGTCCGCAAGCAAAGAAAAAGAAAAAGTAAACACGACGCTTAACTAGAAAAAAAACCTAGGACACTACATCCGATATCAAACAAAATTTGCACTATGTCTCAAAAAGCTTTTGACCCTTTTCTTGTGAACCAAATTAGCACATGCACTACAAGAAACCACAGAACATGATAAACAAGGATCAAGACATGTCATCTAGCTATTAATAGGTAGTTAAGTCATCACCAATGCTTTTCACACAGACCACTGATAAAGTTAAACACAAACCATGTACCCTCACAACAAACAAAGTCCCTACTCATAGATATAGATAAATATATTACATGGGACTGAACAAGCAAGACTCTCACTCTCAAAAAGAAGTTCCAAATACTGCAGTTTGGATACCATAGGTTTTTCCTTATTTTCTCTACTTCGGTTCATCAGATAATTAGGTTAGGATCACTGTAGGACTTGCTTTATTTTGTAATGTATGCTATCGGGCTGGGTAAGGTAGATATGGAATCTTTTGAGTGACTAAACCCCTCCTTTGCGCTACGTACATGTGGCTCCTTTCTTTTACTTTTTCTTTTCACTTTTTCCATCCTTTTTTGCTTTTTTCACTTTTTCCTTCCTTTTCACCCTTTTTTATACACTTGTATGAGGGTGGTGTGTTTCTTCAAGCTTTTCATGAATCATTAATTTTTTTAATTTTCTTTTTCTTTTGTCACACCATACTTCATTTTTCACTTTTTCTTTTCTCTTCCTTTTTTACCTTCCCGCTGTTTATGCACCCCTACTCTAGCTACCCTCAACTTAGGCATTTTGTCTATGTTGAGATTCACAATGTTCAAAGAGGGACCAGGACTAAAATAGGTTCATTATAAAAATAGGTACGGTTAACTGGTTGATTAAAGAAAAATGGTCTAATTAAGGCTCAAAAATTTTGATGAGGGGAATCATACAATTTCAGAAAGGTTATTTAGGCTAAAAATGGGCTCAACAAAAACAGCCTAGGATCCTTCCTAACCAACCATCCTAAAACCTATGCAAAGACAAATCGGGAAAGTTCTAGATCCTCCACATAGTATTGAACTAGGTATCAGACCTCACTCATTCATGCTACATGATTTATATTCGCTCTACCTATCCAATTTAATCATGGCTTAACAAAAACTAAACGTGCTAATATGCTAAATGACATAAAAAGATCCACATAAATCATGCATGCAATCATAAGTACACAACTAATAATTTTTATCTGGGTCAATATTTCAAAATATCCAATCTAGTGCACTTTATTAGCTGAGTACTCCTAAGCTACTTTCTAATTAAACAAAAATCACACAAAACAAAATCTTAATCATGTCGGTTCTACTAGATAGCATTCCCGAGGAAAAAGAAACATGGCAAGAAAAACCCTCGGACGAATAAAAATCCCCCAAAACCAAAAATCCAAGTACACCCCTCCTCTTTTTAAAAAGCGTTCTTCATCCCTGAAGCATAAAATGTAAGCATAGAAAGAAGGGAACATACCTGCGACACTCCTGTCATCCTGCGTAAGAGGTGCCTCCGCTGCAATCGTGGCACTGGCAGTGGTAGACACACTCATTGGTAGATCAACAGAGGGAGTCACTACCCCCTTAGTAGTCTCGACAATATCTATGATCTCTGGAATGGTCAGGGTTGAATGTGACTCGCTCGAAGGCTCCCTGCCACTAGCAAGATCAGTCTGGGCCATGGTGGAGCAACCTGCTCCTCTAGCTCATTCCTGTAGCTCTAAAAAGTGTGCTTCATGAGTCTGCAGGTTCTCTATTCATTCCTGCTTGCGTTCTATTCTCTCTCTTCTTTCTCTTTCTCGAGATCTCATCTCCAACATCTTTGGAGACGCTCTTATTCCCTTTCTCATTCCATGTTGTGGGCTCCTAGTAGGCTGCTAGATCAAGCTCCTCATCTATGTCCACATCAAGGTTAGGAAGTGTGGGGACTGCTATGATTGTCGGCTACCATGATGACAGCTCGTCCACTTGGCTTCAAAGAGCCCCCAACTCCTTACATAGGATGCCTATATCCGTATGCTCATCCATGTGCCTATTGAATCGACTCTCAAACCTGTCATGTCGAGCATGCAAGGCCTGTGCAGCTATCTCGATCTCAGCTTTCACCCAGGGCTTGACATTCTCCATCATTGATTGTATCTTTCTTTTATCCATGATCAGTCTTTGGGCCATCTTCTTGAGAAAATCTTGGAGCACTATGACGTATCCAGCTGGGGTATGACTCGGCATGTTGGTATGTGGTGTAGTAGAAGTGTTGGGAGATGCATTTTAATAACCGTCATCTATAGCCGGTGTCTCGCCCTGCTCCTGTAAGGTGGGGGCATTCACTTGTATTCCCCCAATATGTCGAGTCAGTAGAATGGTGGAGGAAAGTCAGGCCCCACTCACTGAGTTCATTTCATCCAGGATCAGGCCAATATTAGCTATCCGCTGTCCTCCAATCAAGCACTCCTCACCCCAGCGCACTGTGATGCCAGCTTGTGTGCATAATCTTAAGATGAGGCTCGGGAATGGGATTGTAGTGCTCAATCCCACCGCCTGATCTTGCATCTCTTGGGATGACCCTTGGAATGTTAATGGTGCATCTGGACATGATACATGCCACCAGAGCTGCTCTATCCACACTGAGGTTATTGTCATTGACCGTTGGTGCCAACTAGTGGCGCACTAACGTCCAATAGGCCTTTGCTATAAAATTGAGAAAATTATTCGTAACCTACTTTCCATAAGTGACCCACTCTTCTTCCTCCTTGTCCTCAGTAATAATGCCGGACAACCACTGTATCTGCCTCATCCTCTCATCGAAGCCCACCTTCTTCATTTGTTTTAATGCCTCCACCCAGTACTCATATTCTGGCGTAGTGTGTGGAGGTATGTACTGGGGCCCATATAGTATCCGAGAAATGGTGTGCTCAAATATGTCAACCTCTCGGCCTCTGACCAGGACGCTCTCCAATTTGGGCTGATATTTTAACTTCTGCCCCTCTTTTGCCTTCTACTCCATGGTTTCCAAATAGTTGGCGTAGAACTCCCAAACAATTTCTAGAGTGTACTACTTTGGAACCCTAGCCATCCACTCAAAGCCGTGGAAACTGAATATCTTCTTCATCTCCTCCACCTCGTTCAATGAATTTGTGAGGATCTATGGCTCTTCTTAAATGCTCCCAATAGGTTTGATTTTGGCGGTGAGAGCAATTCCCTCCTTATATATCTCCTGAGCTCCTGGCATTCCCACCGGATAGTACGATTCTCCCTAGGTGGAGTCTGCTCCTACTTAGTGTTTTGTGCCTCCTCCTCAAAACCAACACCACTACTTGCCACTCCGGATTGGGTCTATCGGACCCTTCTTCTACATTAGAGTCTCTTCCCGTCTCCTAAGCTCTTTCCTCAACTCCTTCTGCAACCTAGGGAGCTTCGGTAGATATGGCAGTAGCCGCCACGACTTGGGCTTGGCCTTCGCCCTAGTGGTTTGTGTCCTGTCAGTGTCCGATATGTCAAACCTATACTCCTCTATTGAACCAGTAGGGGAGCTACCTTCTTTATCACATTTGGAGGTTTCATAAATTAATGTCCTCCGGGCAGTTGGCTTTGATGCTTTGCACTTCATCGTCATTGTACCTAATGAATTTGTATTACTTATGGGTAGTGAGTTAATGGGAAAAATTGACTGTGGGGACTGTGTGGGTAATTTAATTATGTGTTTTTATGAAATAAAGGGGTTGTGAAGTCTAAGTAGTCATATCGAAAGGACTTTACTTACAAAATTGTTAATGCACAGGGTGACAACAGGCTTCACAAACCATCTTACAACTCGTGGTATCCTACCATGACTCGTAGGATGATTCGCTGGGAGTTTCCCAGAAACATTGATTCTGAATTTATGGTATGGGACTTGGTACAAACTGTGGTATCACACCATAAATGATACCAAGTGGTCATACAAGAGAACCAAAAAGGGTCACAGTCAGAATCAAAATCAAGACCAGTGGTACGACTCATATGATCACACCATGAGTCATAATAATGGGTTGTGTCAAAACATCAGAAGTCATAATCCTCAGAAGTTAATACTACGGCTATCAGTACGAATTATACCACCTTGGTATGAGTTCTACCAATGAGCCATGAATGTGAAACTAGATACCATGAGTCTCAGTATGGATCGTACAACCTTGGTACGTATAACACCCCAAAAGTCCATAAGATCGTACCTAAGGACTGAAACGGAGATAACAGGAAAACCTACACTAGGTCATAGAATGAGTGGTTAAGTGACTTTTCAGGTGACCTAATGGGTCGTTATGTGACCTGTTATGTGGTAAATATTGGTGAAAACATGGGTTTCAGAGAGTCATAAAGAATGGTGAAGTGATCCGTTAAGTGTCATGAAGAATTATTAAGCAGAGGCGTCAAGAAAAGATCAAAAGGTTGGAATTTTCTCCAGTGGTAATGGATCAGGGTTAACGACTCGTCAAGTGTGCTATCGAGTCATCAAGTCACCTATTGGGTCTCCCAGAGTGACTTTTCCAGTCAAATTTGTAAAGGTATTTTCATAATTTCCAAGTTCTTAACTCCTAAACTAAGTCGTTTTAAGCTCCTAAAAGTTTGTTTTAAGGGATTTTATTCATCCTAAACACTCATTCTACTCCTAGCACCTCTAAGAGAAGATCAAATCCCCTCAAAAGAAGCAAGGGTTCTTCATCAATATTTTCTTCAATTCCCATTAGGTCTCCAATCAAGCTAAAAATTCATTAAGCCCAAGTATGTAGGGTTATGGACTGAGGAAATCTTCCACCCTCATGCCAAATTTCTTCCCTATTTCATGATTTCAAGTCTCCATTCATGGTATGCTGAAATTCTAGGGTTAGACCCAATTTTCATGAAATCTCTTATGATCTCTTATGAATTCAAGTCTCTTATGATTAAATTCATGAACTATTATAATGATTACCTATCTTTGTTATACCTCAAAATCCCAAATATACAATCCGGGAGTTCAAATCGAGAAAATAGGAATTTCTTTATCAGGTCACAGAACGAGCTGTCGTGTGACCCATCAGGTTGACCATGAGTCGTTAAGTGACTCATGGTGAGGAGTATTGACTTGCCTAGAAATTTCAAATTGGGGTGACCACAGGTGTGACCACGAATTGTGGTAAGCCCCACGAGCCGTTAGGTCACTCATGGTCAAGGTTAGTTGAAGGATGAAGAATGAGCTGCAGTGTACCCCACGAATGGACACCACGAGTCGTGGTCAGATGTGAAGACTCGTTAGGTTAGTCGTGCTCAGCAGTTGATTAGGGACTTGAGATTTTTGGCAGTGGAGGTAACGGAAGATGAACACTAGTCGTGGTTACCAGTGACGAGCCGTTAGATCCCTTGTAGGGACCCTTTGAGAAAAATTGGCAGTGCACTTAACGACAGGAGACGGCAACTTATGCCCAGTGGAAACGACTCGTCCAGTCCCTCGTTGGGATTGGTAGTCAGTTTTTCTCTACGAATTTACAAAGAGATTTTTCGTAATTCTTATGATCCTAAGGACTAAACTACATCGTTTTAAGATATGAATAATGAGTTTTAAGAAGGTTAAGTTCATGGTAAGCTATTCTTATTCATGCATGCAAACTTAGAAGTCTAGAGAGGTGATTAAGCTTAATTCCTTCAAGTTTCTCATCAATTTTTCCTTGGGCAATTAGAGAAGTTATAGAATCAGATTCTCTCAAGTATGTAGGGTTATGAATGGTGAATTTGTTCACACCCATGCCCAAATCCCTCCTAGTTCATGAAAATCTATATGTTTGATCCTATGGGGTTTTAACCCAATACATGAATTTCCTAAGTTTCTATCGTACTTATGATCTAAGTATGTTTCTATTATTGAATTATGATCCATGGGATAGGTTTACAATATTTTCAATTATAAATTATGTTTTCAAGTTTTATAAATTAAAATTCCCATCTATGAGAAGTTCATGAAAGTCGAGATTTATGATACATGTTCAAGTATGATGAGAATTCATATTTTCAAGTTACCCATGTATATGATCATTATTCAAGTGAATCAATTATTTTCAACCATGTTTAAGCAATGGAAAAGACCATATGTTCAAGTATGAGTTATGATTTCAAGTTAACAAGCTTACCACATGGTTTTGGAGTCAAGACTGCCAATTATGTTCAACTTGTGGTATGGTTTGAGCCAAGGCTCCTGATGTATGATTTCAAATTTTATATGTACATGATTATTCAGCTTCGTCACTAGACGATGGTCAGCTTCATTGAAAAACAATGGAGAGCATATGCATGTTTTTGGGAGTAGTGTCTAGCACGGGTCAATGTTTATCTTTGGGAGTACTTTCCTTTCATACTCGGTTCATTTCCCGAGGACCATTCGTTAACATTTATCTTTGTATTTTTTAGTTTTCAGACATATCGGGTTAGTTGGGGGTGTTGTCCCATCAACCCATCAGATATGTTAGAGGTTTTCAGACTGTACTTAGTAATCAGCTTTTCATGTATTGTGTGAATTTCGATTCTGATGTTATGTTAAGATTTGACTTCCGTTATGTTCATTATGTTAAGTCTTTCGATTTTATTGATTGAGTTAGATGTATGTTCATTCCATGGGTCAACTTGGAGTCTCTCGGGGCTCCTTGTCCTGTATATCGATTTGGACCTATGTTCGGGTCTTGAAAAACTTGGTATCAGAGAAATAGGTTTTGAAGTGTCCTAGGGTGTTCAAAAGCTGTGATAAGTATAGTCTTTTTCATGGGTGTGAAGTGCGCCACACTTATGAAGAAGAGGCTATGAGAAGTTTAGGAAATGTTTCCTTCTTTCATGATCTATGTCGTGCAGTGAAATGATTATCTCTCCTTCTAACTCATGCTATTCATGATTAAACAAGCATGCCTCCCCACAGAGTTAACAATAGAAGAAATAGGAACGGGAATGGCCACGAGGATTGCAATGGAGAGAGGCACTAACAAGCCCTACCAGCCCAAGAGCACCATGCACCTGAGCCGGTTACCCACGCCGAATTCAGGGCAGCCGTTCAAATACTAGAACAGGCCTTGACCACCTAGGTCAACCAGTAGGTAAGCGCATGTTCCGTAGAATGGGACTGCAGCGGCAACGCGAGTCAGAGATTTCCTAAGGATGAACCCACCAGAGTTTCTTGGGTCAAAGGTGGACGAGGATCCACATGAGTTTATCGGCAAGATACTAATGATCACCCAGGTTATGGGGCTGAATGGAGAGGAGTGCACCGACTTGGCCTCGTAATAGTTGAAGGTGGTCGCATACATTTGATTTAAACAGTGGAAGGATAGTAGGGCAATCGGAGCAGGCCCTATTATTTGGGATGAGTTTCATGTCGCTTTCCTAGATTGGTTCTTCCCTCATGAGATGAGGGAGCTGAAGGTGGACGAATTCGTGATTCTAAAACAAGGAACGATGAGAGTGCAGGAATATGCCCTAGAGTTCACTTGTTTGTCGAAGTACGCCCCCGAGATAGTGGTTGATCTGAGGGCTCGAGTGAGCAGGTTTGTTCATCGGGTGGTAGACTATCTAGACAAGGATTGCAGAACCGCCATGCTCTATCAAGATATGGATTTTCCATAGATAGTCTTGTACGCCCAGCAGACGGAGGCAGAACATCTGAGGGAGAGATAGGCCAAGAGGGTCAGGACAGACAGTTATAGGTTCTCTCAGCCAAGGCTAGGTAGTGGGCACAGACAGCAGTCCGACCAGAGATCTTCTGCCCTATTATCTTCAACAATGAGTGTGCCATCCAGATCTAGGTACGACCAGAGGAGACGAGCATCAGGCTCTAGGGGTCAGAGCAGCAGGCCCGCATATTCCAGTATCCTAGTTTGCGACATGGGTCAGAGGCACACGGGTTAGTGTTTGGCGGGTATAGGTGCTTTCTTTGGGTGTAGGAAGCCCGAACATATGCTCAGAGATTTCCCAACAGCTAGATAGGGCCATGATAAGGGCCGAGGCCCAGCTTACAGTTCAGTGGCTCCATCCGCATGCCAGCCCAGCAGGGGGCATCTACTAGCACAGGTGGCTGTCAGCGCCATAATAGATTCCATGCCTTAGCATCCTTCCAGGAGAAGGAGGTCTCCCCGGATGTAGTCACTGGTATGTTATGAGTTTTCCACCTTGATCTATATGGTTTGTTAGATCTTGGGGCTACCTTGTCTTTTCTGAAGCCTTATATGGCTAGTAGTTTCAGAGTCAGTCCCAAAATCTTGTCAGAGCCCTTCTCAGTCTCTACTCTAGTAGGTAATTCAGTTGTATCAAGACGGGTGTATAGAAGTTGCCCGGTCACAATCCTTCAGAAAATCACCTCAGCAGATTTTTTAGAGTTAGCCATGAGTTATTTTGATGTTATCCTCGGCATGAATTGGCTATTTACATTTTATGCCTCAGTTAATTGTAGAACCCAGGCAGTAGTGTTCAGATTTCTGGGTGAGCCAGTCATAGAATTGAACGGTTGTTCAGCTATGCCTGTAGGTCATTTCATTTCCTACCTTAAGGCCAAAAAGATTATCTTTAAGGGTTTCATGTACCAATTAGTTAGGGTTAAGGATGCCATGTCTGAAACCCCGACTATCCAGTTAGTCCCAGTAGTATGTGAGTATCCAAAAGTCTTCCCATGGGATCTACCGGGAATCCCTCCCGAGCGGGAGATTGACTTTGGTATTGACCTTCTTCCAGATATGCAGCCTATATCTATTCCTCCTTACATAATGGCTCCAGTCTAGCTAAAGGAGTTGAATGAGCGGTTGAAAGACCTTTTAGATAAGGGTTTCATCAGACCAAGAAAATCCCCATGGGGTCCACCAGTTCTCTATTCACTCCCAATCGCACGCAAGTGCACGTGGTTGTACAAGTAATAAAGTGACTTTATTTAAAGTCAGGTATCGAACCCACAGGGACTGTAACGTGGCAATAATTTTTCCTAAGTGTTTAGTATACGCGCTTCTTTATACAAGTAGACAACCAAAACAAATGGTGATATTTCAAGAATAATCGTTACTGTAACCTTAAGTAAAAATTGTAAATTATAATCAGAACAATAGCACGAACAAGCTGAGGTTAAGGCAAAACATACAGATATGTAATTTATTGATTAAATTTCAGGCAACACTTCTCTTCGGTTGTTAGTCAGGAATTATTAACCAATGGATTGGGTCTTTCGAACTCCTCTCCAATTAAAGAATCATGAGACTTACATTACACATTTCAATGATGCAAAAACCTCAGATTCTAGTAATACACAACAAATTTCATAGATGACCAAATATGACATTACAGATATATTTCTATTCTGAACGTTAATCTTCTCTTACTTCTCAACCAAGACAAGAACATATTCTACCAATTCACATCTATCCAATTAATCTTCCTTTCAGAAATAAAACTGGAATTTTAGGATGTACATTAACAATGGCGAAGCATTAATGTAGTTAAAACAAGAATTAGTAGAACAACCATTGTAGAGAAGATAAAAACTGAAATAACATGAATTACATACTACTTGCAATCATCCTCAACCTCAGACAAAGGTGAATTAGCCACTCATTTGATGATTAAACATCTTCAAACAAGTAGAAATCATACAAGCAATTGAAATTTAAGAGAAAAAGAAAGAGAATTAACCCTAGAACTTCTTCAGCTCAACTGCTTGATACCCACGTTCTAGCATGAAATGTTAGATAACTTAAAATAAAACCTAAGTGAGAAATTTCCCGGAATAAACTGGCAATGTGGCACGGAGGGTATCACGGAGCATCAGCTTCGTGCCATGGCCGTATCGCGAAGCTTCACTAGAACTTGGATGCACAAATCTTAGCCTCATCATGGCACGGAGGCAATCGCGAAGCCTCATCTCTGTGCCACGGACGTGTCGTGCACCTTCAATGGAATCCATGTGTGCAGCAAAGTCTTCCCACCGTGTCACTGAAGTGAACACGGAGCATATGCTCTGTGACATGGTGCCATCGCGCACCTTCACTAGAATTCAGCTCAAATTTCACTCTACGCAGAATGCTATCGCGATTGTAGTGTGACACGGCCTCTATCATGGAGCATCCATTTTTTAGTATTTTCTTGCCGACTTCCGCGTTTTGCTTCCGAGTCTATTCCTCCACTTCACCGACTTGTAGATTAGTTTTCAAAATTCATTTTAAACTACGAAAACAATAACTAATCATGTTGGTTAGTATAAATCCACATTTACATACAAATCACATGAGAAAGCACACATAGAAGTAGATAAACAAGTCAAAATTAAGTAATAAAGTATCACTTGGGCATGCAATTCTGCCCAAGATCACCTACCCCACACTTAAAACCTTGTTCGTCCTCGAACAATCCTTTCACATCTCATGTAATTAAAGACTCACGCATAGCTAATGTGGAAAGACCATTCAAGCTACGGCTATAATGATTATTTAAGATAGCAAGTTAAAAATAGAGCATGCATGGTTTAATCATTGATATGAATTACAACTATGTTAAGACCCCCTAACCTCAAGAATCGACTCTCAATCTTGGCAAATTCATGAAAATCAACTGATCAAGAAATCCGACATGAATGTTATCTCTCATTAAGCATGTGCCCTCACAACACAAGAGAGTTACCCCATTTTTACTCACAAAATTTTCAAAGCACAACATGTATGGGTATATGAATAAAATTACACTCGCTCTCTCAAAGAATTCACATGCATCATGTAGTGAACCATAAGCTTGCCCTTAGTGTTTTATTCCACTAATTTAAGGATGTATGATCGTAAGATCAAGTAGGACTTAATGGGTTGTAATGTAAGCTAAGGGACTAGTAAGTACTATTCTGACCAGCAGTAGTAACTATCTTCCCCAAGCGCTTCTAATACCTCCAACATTCATTAAAGACATCTCTTTACTTACTTGTTCCTCATTCTTCTCACTCTTGAATTTTCTCTTTTTGTTCCCATCTCTTTAAGCACACTCAGCTTACTAGTAAAGCGTATTTAAGCAAAATTTTCATTTACTTTCTTACTCTCTACTAATAATCAATCATTTTCAAACAAGTGCACCTTTTTCCTTTTCTCAACTTTCACAACTTCTACTTTTCCTTCTGTTTCACGCTTCTCACTCCTTCACTCTTTTGAATTTTTCAATTAAGCGCTTAGGAGTTTTGGATCAAATTCGCGGCTAATGAAAGAAAAGGATTAAGTTTATGTTGTAACTATCAAAGAATAGGCTTAAGGCTCAATAGGGTTAACTAGGATTTAACATTCAAGGTAGGTAAGATAAGGGATAAAATTTAGGTTCATTCAAAGAAATGCCTACATCCTCTCCTACAATCCACATCCTTCATTTCGTTTTATATACACACCAGGCAAGTTCTAGACACTTCACAATAGCATGGAATATTAGAAAAATTCACTCACTGCACATGCTCAATTTAAGACATATTCACAGACTCTTAACTCAGGTAATTACAAGAATTCAAAATTAAGCTTTAATCACATCGAGTCGAATTCTAGAGCCTATGTGTCTCAACATGTTTAAAACACTTGCATGCTTCCATCCTAATCACACTTGCATCTTACAATATAGCACATAACAAGAATGTCGAACAATTAATTAGCTATGTGTTTTAAAAAAAATCTAAACCTACTGACTAAAGTTCCCTTAAGACGGTTATCATCCATCCATCATAGGGAACAATCTCTATCTAAGACTTCGGTTCAAAGGGACTATTCTCGAAAAAAGCATCGAAAATAAAAACCAAGAAACCCAGACCAAAAAAATAGAAAAAATAAAAAAATTAAAAATAAAAATAGCAAATAACTTACACAAATAATTACACAAATAACTCCTTAACAATTTATTACATCACCAGCACCAACACACAAAATCATCAACAACATAACACGAAACACAATGCCACACATTAAACAGCAATAGAAGCACAAGCACAACACAACCTTACTACACCAGCACCTAACTACTCCCACCCCACACTTAGTTGGAACATTGTCCCCAGTGTTCACATATCTGCAATTAAAAACAAAGTTTTGGTGGTGTAACTCCCTGATCAATCAAAATGTTCAATCTCTTCATCAGGTGCCAGTGCCTCATCTCTAAGATCAGAATGTTCTCCGCCGTCCTCCTCTGACTCAATGTCTGAGTCATCCCGTCGAGTTTCCTCATCAGTGGGTACGTCATCATCAACTGGTTCTACAAATACGGGCCCAACTATACATAATGCTCGGGCATGCTCATTAATGTATAATCCATCTCGAGCTGCCACACTTCATCCTCCATAGCGGGCCATCTACCAATCCACAGTTGCAGCATCTACATTCCATACATTCTATCCATGTTTTGGTAATCCTGGGCATGTCGCTCTACTAGTGTAAGCAATGGCCCAAATGTGGTATCGGGTGCTTTGGTCTTAGTGACGTCCAAAGCACGACGATCAATTTGTAGAATGTAATCCAAGGCCTCTTCTTCAATACCATGGCCCTTGAGGAAAGTTGTTAGAAGACCACCGAAACCATACCGATGCCCTTGATGAAGTCTGGCTCTCTTCATGGCGGAAATAATCACCGCTCCAACATTTATCTCCAGTCCTTTCATCAATTCATATACCAAACAAACTCTGTCCCGGGTGACATCAGTCTTGTGCACCCCCGGGATCAGACAAGTACTCACTATCTTCAACCAGATCCTCGCTTCTCTGTTCATTTGGGAGTATAGCAATGGCTGGTGATATCCTCTTTCCTTGTGACGACTCCACCTAGCTGTTGATCGTGCTCAACATAATGTGCGTTTGATATCTGCATACGGTGGAGTGATGTTCAGCTGGCGGAGGACATACGTGTTTGTGTCCTGCGTCCCCAAGATGGCATTAAGATGTTGTGATTCAAAAGTAACCACCTGTCCTCTGATCTTGACTGTGTGGCTGCGCACGGTGGGGTTCCAATTAAAGTAGAATTCCCTTATGAGATGAAGATTACACTCTTTGGGTTCTTCGAAGATGAAGTTTAACCCCAGAGTGTTTATCCTGTGTAAGATTCTTGGGAATTCTTGAGCTAGTGGATCCCATGCTATTTGTTCCTTTGGGAAATACTTGGTTTCCTTGTGTTTGGAGTACCATTTCTTTCCCTCATCTGAAACCCATCGTGTTCCATATTGTCTACGTTGCCCCCTTGGAACAGGTGGTTCCGGTGGCACTGCTGCCACAATTCTCAGTCTTTTTCTACTGGCGCCAAATGTGGATGCGCCTTTTCCGTTATCTTGCCTTCCAGACATTTTACCTATCCATCAAAAGCATATATTTCAACTGTCATTCATGGTATAATTGGCTACTACTAAGGATGGGCTTAAATTGATCACCCTACACTTAGCCGTTAGCCGTAATCAATACAATTCGACAAGAACAACCACATAATTTCAGCTCTTATTTCCTAAAAGGTTCAGTGCATTCATAAAAGTGGATGGGATGGTTTCACTGTACTACTCAGACTTTATACAATGCATTATTAAAGTTCATCCATCAATTCATTTATAAAATCATGAGCAATTCACAATTTGTGCACAACAACCTATGTGATTTTCCTACTTTCAATCCCTAAAAATCGATCATCAATCTAACACATCAAAGTTTAAGCAAAGAAAAAATTTTTTAACTCCAACAACACCCACTGCCAAAAATTTCTCTGTTTCTACCCTTTCTTCTTCTTCAAAACTCACTTTCTCAACCCTAGTTATCAACAATAGAAGATCTTCAACACAATTCATGTAAATATTGACTTCAAAACACAACACGAGTACAAAATCAACATTCATCAATGACCCAAGCAATTACACATCTCATTAATACCTTAGGGCAGAGTTTCCTCAAAAAACATGTTCAAGACTCAAATTATGCATCAAGAATGAGAAAAATTTTTAGAACATACCTTTACTTGAAGAGTTTTAAGAAGACTTGAAGAAATTTCATAAGTTAGAGCCGTGGCACGTTGAGGGATAAGGGGGAATGGGAGTTTTGTCATGGAGGGTTTCAGAAAAATGGGAAAAATCATGTTTTTGGGGGTCAAAAAGCGTAATTTCGCGCAGGACACCCGCTGCCCCGAACTAACCCGACGCGAAATTGGCCTCAACGTATCATGGAGGCCAACGCGGAGGGTAAGCTCCATGACACAGAGCCAACACGGAAGCTCACTGGAAATTTTGACATACATGGATTTAGCCTCAACGTGTCACGGAGGGTAACGCGGAGATCAGCCCCCGTGACACGGAGCCAACGCATAGGCTCACTGTCTCTTGCCCCAACTTTCACTTTTTTTTACCTTTATTTTTCCACTTGCGATTTTTTATTTTTGCCCTCCATATTTCCTAAAAATCATCAAACAACAACTTGTTAGAAAATCATGGGTTGCCTCCCACCTAGTGCCAGCCTTTTTTTTTTCTTTTTATTTAAAATTAGTTCCTAACTAGTCTAGTACATTACATCCACGGGTTGCCTCTCGTGCAGCGCTTGGTTTACCGTCACGGCTCGACGCTTGTCATCCTCATTCATCTACTAAGGTGAGAGACGTCTTCTGTCGATTGACGTCTTCACCCCAGTAGTGCATACACCTTTGTCCATTCACTAAAAATGTGGCACTTTTATCCTCTTGCCACAATTCAACCTCCCCGTGAGGGGTCATCCTTGCTACTTCAAACTGCCCTGACCACTTGGAGCGCAATTTCCCTAGGAAGAGTTTCAACCTAGAGTTGAATAGCAACACCTTTTGGCCCGGCTCTCGATGCACCATGTGCCTGTCGTGCAACCTTTTTATTTTTTCTTTGTAGCATTTTCAACTTTCATATGTGTGCTATCAAAATTCGTCCAACTCACTCAGCTGCATCAATCTCCTCTTTCCTGCAAGCTCAAGATCCATGTTCAGCTTCCGCATAGCCCAATAAGCTCGATGTTCTAGCTCCACGGGTAGATGACATGCCTTCCCGTAAACCAATTTGTACAGTGAAGTCCCAATGGATGTCTTATATGCAGTTTGATATGCCCACAACGCATCATCCAGTTTTCTTGCCCAATCCAATCGTTGTGCATTCACCGTTTTCTGCAAGATTTGTTTAATTTCCCTGTTTGACACCTCTACTTGCCCACTAGTTTGGGGATGATATGTTGTATCAACTTTATGCCGAACCCCGTATTTCTCTAGCAAATTCCTGAACCCTGCATTCACAAAATGTTCCCCTCCATCACTGATAATTGCTCGTGGCATACCAAACCTAGTGAAAATCTGCTTCTTCACAAATCAAGTCACCACCTTGTTATCGTTCCTGGGACAAGCTACTGCCTCAACCCAATTAGACACGTAGTCCACTACCACCAAGATGTATCGATTTCCAAGCCATGGTGGAAATGGGCCCATAAAATCTATCCCCCACACATCGAACACCTCAACTTCCAATATGTGATGCAATGACATTTCCTGTCTTCTGCCGATTGTTCCTGTTCTTTGACATCGATCACATACTTTGACATAAGATGCATCATCTTTGAACAGTGTGGGACAAAAAAACCCGGATTGCAACACTTTGTGAGCAGTACGCTCTCCTCCATGATGACCTCCATACGGCGATGAATGACAACTCCTCAGCACCTCTGCCGTCTGACTTTCTAGAATGCATCGCCTCATCACTTGATCTGGTCCTTGCTTGAATAGATACGGCTCATCCCACATGCAGTACCGGGACTCATGCCTCAACTTCTTCCTTTGTTGAGCTATTGCCTCAGGTGGGTATACTCCACTTACTAACAAGTTCACAATATCTGCATACCAAGGGAGTTCAGCTACCTTTATTGCCAAGAGTTGTTCATCTGGGAACTCTTCTCGAATGCACTCACCTTCCTTCACATATGAACGGTTCTCTAGTCGCGATAGGTGATCTGCAACCTAATTTTCACTTCCCTTCCTATCTCGGATCTCCAGATCAAACTCTTGCAGCAATAATATCCACCTGATTAGCCTGGGCTTCACATCTTTCTTTCCAAATAAGTACCGAATTGCCACATGATCAGTGTGTACCACCACTTTCAACCCCACCAGATAGGATCTAAACTTGTCAAATGCAAACACTAGAGCCAGCATCTCCTTCTCAGTGACTGAATAATTAACTTGTGCAGCGTCAAGTGTTTTGCTTGCATAGTAGATGGAATGAAAAATCTTATTCCTTCGCTGCCCCAATACCGCTCCTATAGCCACATAACTTGCATCACACATTAACCCAAAAGGATATTCCCAATCAAGAGAAATGAGAATAGGAGCTTCCACCAGCTTCTTTTTCAGCTCCTCAAATGCTTCTACACATTCCTTGTCAAATTCAAACTTCGCCTCTTTCTCTAGCAACCGGCATATTGGTCTAGAAATTTTAGAGATGTCTTGAATAAACCGTCTGTAAAACCCAACATGTCCTATAAAGCTATGGACACCCTTAACTGATATTGGCAGTGGTAGCTTTTCAATCACCTCTATCTTTGCACGATCAACTTCCAACCCTCTGCATGACACCTTATGGCCAAGAACAATATCCTCCTTGACTAAAAAGTGACACTTTTCCCAGTTGAGCACCAGGTTTGAGTCTTCACATCTGGCTAACACCCTGTCTAGATTCTGCAAACACATAGCAAATGAGTTACCAAAAACAGAAAAGTCATCAATAAATACCTCGACATAGTCTTACACCATATCGTGGAATATCGCCATCATGCATCGCTGGAATGTGGCTGGTGCATTGTATATACCAAAGGGCATCCGCCTGAAAGAATATGTCCCATAAGGACATGTAAACGTGGTCTTCTCCTGATCTTCAGGTGCTATGGCTATTTGATTATAGCCAGAGTAACCATTCAGAAAGCAATAATATTCCTGCCCTGCCAGCCTGCAAAACATCTGATCAATGAATGGAATCAGATAGTGCTCTTTTCGAGTGGCCTCATTGAGCTTCCTATAATCCATGCAAATTCGCCAACCCGTGACTATGCGTGTGGGAATCAGCTCATTCTTCTCATTGGTGACCACTATCATCCCCCCTTTCTTTGGAACGCATTGAACTGGGCTAACCCATTCACTGTCTAAGATGGGATATACCATTCCTGCATCCAGCCACTTGATCACTTCCTTTCTGACTACATCCTTCATCACCGGGTTCAACCTCCGCTGATGTTTCATGGTTGGTTTGGATTCCTCTTCCACAAATATCTTATGCATGCAGAAAGCTGGACTGATCCCCTTAATGTCTGACATCTGCCATCCCATTGCTCTCTTTCGCCTCTTAAGGACCACCAATGCATCTTTCACTTGTGCATCTGTCAGTTCTGCTGAAATGATGACTGGTAAGGTGTCATCTTCACCTAAGAATACATACTGCAGATGTGGAGGCAATGTATATAACTCCAATTTAGGTACCTGCTCTAGTGATGGCTTTGGGGATGGTTCCAAAGACCTCTTCAACGGTTCAAATCTTACTTCCTGAAGAACCATTTTGGCTCATTCAAAGGCTGGACCATCTCATATGTCGCACTATCCTCAAAATGATCACGTCCCACCAAGGCTCTCTCCAAGGGATTTTGTGAGTCAATAATCTGAAGGGTCGACTCTTGCTTCAAAACACTGATTGCTGATAACTCTTCATAGATGGCCGGTAGCTTCATGGCCTTGTAGACACAAAGACCTCTACCTTATCATGAGCTCTCATGGTTAGCTGCCCAGCAGCTACATCAATTAAGGCTCGCCCGGTTGCCAAAAAGGGACATCCCAAAATAAATGGGACTTCCGCGTTTGGCTCAAAATCAAGAATTATAAAATCCACCGGGAAAATGAGGGAGCCTACTTGCACTAGCACATCCTCCACAATTCCATCAGGCTGGCCAATGAACGGTCAGCTAGCTGTAAGATCACAGTGGTGGGTCTAGGACTGCCAAGCCCCAGCTTCTTGAATATTGATGTTGGCATCAAATGTATACTTGCTCCCAAATCTCACAAACCACGAGCTCGAATAGACTGCCCAATTGTAATCTGAATAGTGAAGCTCCCAGGATCCTTGAGCTTTGTCAGCAATCGATTCTGTATACGGGAGGTGCACTCCTCAGTAAGTGCAACTAAACGCTGTCAGTCTTCTCTTATTTGCAACAATGTATTTGATGTACTTAGCATATTTTGGCACTCCCTGCAGCACATCTACTAAAGGAATATTAATATGTACCATCTTCAACAGTTCCATGAACTTCTTGAAACATGCTTCCTCCTTGTGCTTTTTCAATCTTTGAGGAAACGGGGGCGGGGGTCTTTCCATCTCTGCTGCCTTTTCATTCCCCCTCACATCATCGTTTCCTTCATCCTTTTCTGTTGCTCCAGATTTCTGAGGTGGCCTTTCAGATTCCACCTCTCTAAGTTGCTTTCCACTCTGGGTAGTAACTGCATTAACCTGCTTAGGATTTGGGTCTGTATCACTTGGTAATCCTTCCCTCGATTTAGTATTTTGGGCTCCAGCTAACTGTCCCAACTGATACTCCAATGCCTTTGTAGCTAGCTGTTGATTTTTCATGTCAGTTGTAAATTTTACCTGATCAGCCTGCATCTACGCCTGGTTAGCTATTATGGTTTTAAGCATATCCTCGATGTTGCTGGACTGTGGAGGTGCATTATTTCCTCTGAACTGCGGCTGAAAATTTTAATGACCCCCTTGATTTCTGTGCATGCCCTGATTTGAACTATGTCCCTGATGACTATTACTCCCCCATGAAAAATACGGATTATTTCCCCAATTTCGGTTGTAACTGTTGCCATACTGCTGACTGTTGCTCCTCTGGGCGTTTCCAACAAAAGTTACCGAATCTGGATTGGCACCACAACACTCAGCTAAGTGTTCACTACTTCCACAGACTTCACACCACACCTGATGAACTGCATTGACTGGCTCAACCTCATACTGCTGAAATGAGTGGTAAGTTGATTTTGCAAAGCAACTATGTCTGCAGCGATAGTTGTGAATCCATCTACCTCAAATACCCCTGCCGCTTTCTTTGCTCCCCCTCGAGTTGTATCCGCATTCCATTCTGGATTACCTTGTGAAATATGGTTCAACATGGTGTACAGCTCTTCGTATGTCTTTTCCAATGCCTGCCCCTCGGCTGCTGAGTCTAACAAAATCTTTGTATGCGGTTCCAGGACTTCAATGAATGTATGCACCAACATATCATTAGACTGATGATGACGAGGACAATCTCTTAGCATGGACTTGAACCTCTCCCACTCCTGATACAAATTCTCACCCTCTCTCTGTTTGAAACTTAGAATCTGACTTCTAAGCCTAGCTGTCTTCCCTGATGGAAAGAATCATATCAAAAACTTCCTCGCTAGGTCATCCTAAGTAATAATAGAATTTTGTGGTTCATCCTTTAACCACCTCTTGGCTTCCCCCAGCAGTGAGAACGGGAATAGTGTAAGCCTCACATAATCAGATTATACTCCAGCGAGTATATATGTGTCACATATCTCCAACAAGTTTTGGAGATGCTGCTGTGGATCTTCATGAGGGAGACCTGTAAATTGCCCGCTGGTGTGCAATAACTGCACCATATTCTGCTTAAGTTCAAATCTCCCTCCTGGTTCCTGCCAGCGAATGCTGGATGTTACATTATTGGCATGTGGGATTGCCACCTCATGGACCAGTCTTGCTGCCATCTCTTCTAGCACTAAAACTGCCCTTACAATCGGTGGTTGCTGTTGTTGCTCCAGAATTACTGTCCTTAATAATTGCAACTTCTTTTATAGAGATTCCCTCTTCTGTAGATTAAATTGTCTCTCCGGCTCTAAAAACGGATCCACCAACTCCTTATCTCTTGCCACGGTTCAGAAACAACTTAGTACCTGCAAGAGAAATCGCTAAGATCAAGTTGTCAACACTTGTATCGAACTTGTAAACTAACACTAAGAAAATTAAGTCACCAATTGCGCCAGTCCCCGACAACGGCGCCAAAAACTTGTTCACTCCCAATTGCACGCAAGTGCACGTGGTCGTACAAGTAATAAAGTGGCTTTATTTCAAGCCAGGTATCGAACCCACAGGGACTGTAACGTGGCAATAATTTTTCCTAAGTGTCTAGTATACTCACTTCTTTATACAAGTAGACAACCAAAACAAATGGTGATTTTTCAAGAATAATGGTTATTGTAACCTTAATTAAAATTGTAAATTATAATCAGAACAATAGCACGAACAAGCTGAGTTTAAGGCAAAACATGCAGATATGTAATTTATTGATTAAATTTAAGACAACACTTCTCTTCGATTATTAGTCAGGAATTATTAACTAATGGATTGGGTCTTTCGAACTCCTCTCCAATTAAAGAATCATGAGACTTACATTACACATTTCTGTGATGCAAAAACCACATATTCTAGTAATACACAACAAATTCCATAGATGACCAAATATGACATTATAGATATATTTCTATTCTGAACGTTAATCTTCTCTTAATTTCTCAACCAAGACAAGAACATATTCTACCAATTCACATCTATCCAATTAATCTTCCTTTCGAAAATAAAACTGGAATTCTAGGATGTACATTAACAATGGCGAAGCATTAATGTAGTGAAAACAAGAATTAGTAGAACAACCATTGTAGATAAGATAAAAACTGAAATAACATCAATTACATACTACTGCAATCATCCTCAACCTCAGCCAAAGGTGAATTAGCCACTCATTTGATGATTAAACATCTTCAAAAAAGTAGAAATCATACAAGCAATTGAAATTTAAGAGAAAAAGGAAGAGAATTAACCCTAGAGCTTCTTCAGCTCAACTTCTTGATACCCATGTTCTAGCATGAAATGTCAGATAACTTAAAATAAAACCTAAGTGTTCTATTTATACAAGTGAGAAATTTCCCGGAATAAACTGGCAACGTGGCACAGAGGATATCGCGGAGCATCAACTCCGTGCCACGACCCTATCGCGGAGCTTCACTGGAACTTTGATGCACAGATCTTAGCCTCAGCGTGGCACGGAGGCTATCGCGGAGCCTCAGCTCCGTGCCACAGACGTGTCGCGCACCTTCACTGGAATCCGAGTGTGCAGCAAAGTCTTCCCACCGTGTCACGGAAGTGAACGCGAAGCATAGGCTCCGTGACACGATGCCATCACGCACCTTCACTGGAATTCAACTCAGATTTCACTCTAGGCAGACTGATACCGCGATTGTAGCGTGACACGGCCTCTATCGCGGAGCATCAAGTTTTTAGTATTTTCTTGCCGACTTTTGCGTTTTGCTTCCGAGTCTATTCCTCCACTTCACCAACTTGTAGATTAGTTTCTAAAATTCATTTTAAACTGCAAAAACAATAACTAATCATGTTGGTTAGTATAAATCCACATTTACATACAAATCACATGAGAATGCACACATAGATGTAGACAAACAAGTCAAAATTAAGTAATAAAGTATCACTTGGTCATGCAATTCTGCCCAATATCATTTTCTTTGTCCGAAAGAAGTATGGTTCTCTTCGTATGTGTATTGATTATTGACAATTGAACAAGGTCACCATCAATAATAGGTATCCTCTTTCTAGGATTGATGATTTGTTTGTCCAACTTCAAGGTGCTAAGTACTTTTCAAAGGTAGATCTCAGATTCAGATACCATTATCTCAAGGTTTGGGAGAGTGACATCCCGAAGACAGCCTTCAGGACTCAGTATGGACATTATGATTTTTTAGTTATGTCTTTTTGACTAACGAATGCTTCTGCAGCTTTTATGGATTTGATGAATAGGGTGCTCAAGACATAATTGGATAGGTTCGTGATGGTGTTTATTGATGATATGATATCCTTATATACTCTTGGAGAAAGGAGGAGCATGCCGCTCATTTGAGGGTGGTATTACAGACTCTCAAGGATCGCCAACTATATGCTAAATTCATCAAGTGTGAGTTCTGGTTGAACTCAGTGGCTTTTTTGGGCCATGTGGTGTCAAGTGAGGGTATAAAGGTGGATTCTCAGAAGATAGAAGCGGTAAAGAATTGGCCTAGACCGGTGAATGTGGTGTCAAGTGAGTGTCTTGGGTTTAGTTGGATACTATCAGAGATTTGTTGAGGTATTTTCATCCATTACAGTGCTATACCAAATTAACCCAAAAGAAAGTGAAGTTCCAATGGTCGGAGGCTTTTGAGAGGAGCTTTCAGGAATTGAAGACCCGACTCACCTCAGCATCAGTATTAACTGTACCGGAGGGTACCGATAGGTTTGTGGTGTATTATGATGCTTCCAGGATCACTCTTCGTTGTGTATTGATGTAGCACAACAAGGTTATAGCATATGCTTGCAAGTAGCTGAAGGTGCATGAAAGGAATTACCCGATCCATGATCTTGAATTGGCGATGTCAGTATTTGCATTGAAGATTTGGACAAACTATTTATACGGGTTCCATGTAGATGTGTTTACGGACTACAAGAGCCTACAATATGTGTTTGCCTTTCCTTTGCCCTTTGTGGATGAAGAAGCCGGAGCTTTGCCCTTATTCCTGGATGAAGTCATTTTCTGGAAACATTATGTTAGTGGCAACCAGAATGCATCTTTTGGTATTATTTATGATAAGAGGAAACAACAACCAACTATGCTAAAATTTTAAATGAGAAACAAAGATGAAGAATTAGCAGTCAAAGAATTGGCAGCATCGGCGAAACACCAATGAATCACAGGAGGGTATCCACGGACCGCCGTTGAATTGTCGATGAGAAGTAGATAACTGGGAATAGCAGATATTCAACCGATGATAGAGCGGAAAATCACCAATCTCGATCCACGAACCGCCAATGTAACGCGGGGTCAAGGAAGTGGCTTGGAGCCAATATTATCCCGAACCAACGCTCCATCAGCATCTCGCCGGACCCGACTGGTGAATAGCCGATAGTAATCGTCAGCACTGCATCACCATGAACTCCAATATCACAATTTCTCAAACACTCACTCACATATTATCAAATAAGTAACTCTATTAATAAAAGGGCTAAAACGACGATTTACCCTTAAGAATGGCATCACCCAATCTATCATAGGGAAAACTAGGTCTTTTAGTCCCTTGGCGTTACTCAGACTTGACCTCACTTAACTACACAAGAATAACCAATTCCCCCACACCCATTTCAGCATCAAGTCTCTATCCTCCCATTAATTTTACATAACAACAAGTATGGTATCAATCATGATATGTTGGGGAGAATGGCAGTAAAAAGAAGAGAATGTACATCATAACAACAACTATATCCAACCAGATCACCATTGATGAGAAAATAAGGAAGTTAAGGGTACATTACCACTATTAAGAGAATGCTTTGCAGAGACTAGCTATGGAAGCTGGATAATGCTCAACAATAGCAATATTTCGAGAATTATCTAGTAGAGAGGAAGAGTATGATTGTAGTGAATTAGGTAGAAGGGTTGGGGGATTTTATAAGTGAGAAGGTATAAATGTGGTTGGTTGAGGAGGAGGTGGATGGTTAGTGGTGTGTTAATTTTATGGAAAGTGGAAGAGAGGGAGTTTTGGGATTATGGAAAGGTGGGATGTTGGGAAAATTAAAAGGAGTGTGGAAAAGTGTTAAAAGGAGAAAGAAAGGAAGTCCAAGGGAATAAAAAGGGAATCTTGGTAGATTAGGGCGGCTACAAAAAGATTCTGGGTTGGGTAGGTCCATCATTTGGTTAAAATTTAAAATAGAACACGTATTTTCACCGGCGGTATACCGACGATCGCCGATTGGAGTCGGCAGTTCAACGCCTTACCATCACATGCTTGATTTTTTGCGCAATTCACTATTTTTGTACCGATGATTGGCCGGCAGTTTGCGGTTTGGGTTATGCATTCTACCAGTGATTCACTATTTTCCATCCACTTTTTAGGTGTTTTGGCTTGCACCGTTGTTCAAGAGGCAGTTTAGAGACTACTTATCGGCATTCTACCGATGCCTTCGTTGGTCTGACCTTTTTGTTCCCAGGTTTTTGCTTTCATGATCAAACATGCAGGGAATGTGTAGTTGGATCAGTGGTTCGCTGGTCTTAACGCAGTGCCTACTTTGTTTTGTGCTTCTTCTCTTTTCTTCTCACCTAGTTAATCTTAAAAAATTAAAAACAACAATGAAATCAAGAACATTCAAAATAAAATACTTGGGTTGCCTCCCAAGAAGAGCCTTAGTTAACATTATGGCACGACATAATTCTCATTTAACATTCAATCTTCAAAGGATCATCCTCTGACTCATCTTCCTCCTGTATCACATCCACCACTATACATTCATGGGGAGTTTTAGTAGATTGGCACACCTTGAAGGTGTCCTCTTCACCTCCAACCCGAAACTTGAGCTCACCTAGCCCTAGATCTACCAAAGTTTTACCCGTGGTGAGCAGTGGTCTCCCCAAAACGATTGGATCTTCTACATCCATCTCACAGTTAAGGACTAAAAAATCAGCTAGTAGAATAAACTTATCTACCCTCACCAATAAATCCTCTAAAACACCCATAAGTTTCTTAATAGAGTGATCGGCCATTAACAATCTCATTGATGTATGTTTGGTGTTCCCAAGCTCTAATTTCTTGAAGATTATGAGAGGCGTCAGATTTATACTTTCCCCAAGATCACAGAAGGCTTTCTTGAACACACATAACCCAATAGTGCACGGGATTGTGAAGGAACCCGAATCATCCCATTTTGGGGCAAGGTTGCTCATAATAACGACACTACAGTGATGTGTTATCTCGTTGGTGCCTACATCTACGACCTTCTTCTTCTTCGACAACTCTTTCATGAACTTTGCATATCCAAGCATTTGATGTAGGGAATCCACCAATGATATAATTATGGACAATTTGCTGAACATGTCGATAAACTTACTAAACTGATCATCCTTCTTTTTCTTGGCTAACCGCTGTGGATAAGGAGGTGGAACTCTCGCTTCTTCTTCATCTGCATTTGAGGGAACTTCCTCAATCTGTCCTTCATCTTCAACCTCAGTATTATCACTACCATTTGGTGCTTTTGGCACCGCCTCATATTCTTTTTCATCATTATTCTTAGGAACCACAACTTCCTTGGGCTTAAAATTTGCATCTCCAACCATTTTACCACTTCTTGTGACAATGGCCATGCATTGACTATCTTTATTTGGGTTTGGCATTGTATTACTCGGAAGAGTTCCCTTCATTTAGGTATTCATTTGGAAGGATAAGTGGTTCATTTGGGCTTCCAAATGCTTGATGGAAGCTGAGTGTGAACTCATGAATCAGGCAAGTTTAGACACCTCCCCTTTCAATTCCTTTACCCTGTTGTCGGTTGATTCAACTTTCTTAAGAACCCTTGCCAACATCTCTTCAATTTTGGAGCTTCTGACAATGTTCACACCTTGTTGAGCTTGGGCGTTCTCAGCTTTAGGAGGAGGAACATATGGATTTGAACTCCAATGTTATAGATCACCCTCACGATTTTGCTCTCTATTGCCCCATCTCTCATTTCTCTCGCGCCATCATTGTACGTCACGGTTTCTCCAACATTGATTCTCTTCCCCTGGGTGCCAAGGGCCTTGACTATCCCCTTGATAGTTGAGTCGAGAACCCCCATATGAGTTTCCATGTATTGACACTCCTCCATGTATTGCGGTGGTGATGATTCTTTTTCGAACTACATTGGACCTTGCATTCCTACCGCATTCACAACCTTAGGCCTGGCCCTCGTCACATGTTTAGTCATTAACTCCTGCTGAGTCATCATTTTAGCAGTATTTTCATCTCTCTCTTAATCTCTTTTTTTGGATTTTGGCTGCCAATGTACTTTAACCCCCATCATGTTATGATACATGAGTCTCCTTAGTACGCCATGCCCAATTTGTCTTCTTCATTTTATCTAATAGGGCCTTAGCTAACCCATACATCTGATCCATAATTGATCCTCTGGAAAAATTATTAGCAACAGATTTTTTGATGTAGTCTAGGGATCGATAAAAGCTTTGAAGGAGCACTCCATCGGCGAGACCATTGTTAGGGAAAAGGGATACCTTCTTAATGAACCTTAACCATGCTTCTTCATGTAAAGGCTCCCCTGGATCTTGCCTAATGTTTGTAATGTCATTTCTCAGCTACAACATCTTTGAGGGAGGGAAGAAATGATCCTAGAATGCTTCAGTCAATTCTTGCCACGAGGTGATACAACTCAGAAAGAGCTCCTCTAACCACATAGTAGCCTATACCGTTAGGGATAATGGAAAGAGCCCTAACTTGATAGACTCTTGACTGATATTTGTTATGTTAAAGGGTTGGCAAATCTCCAAGAAATTTCTCAAGTAGCGGTTTGCATCTTCACTCGGTTTTCTCCGCATAGTCCTTTTATCTGTAACAAGTGTAATATTGTACTTGTAACGTGAAACATTTTATTCTCTAATGCAGCTGGTAGGCAAATGGCTCCTGTAACTTCAGGCGTAACTGGGTTATGCTCCTCATGCTCCATGTTACCTTCAACCGAACTATCTCCTACTTGCGAATGATGGCTCATATTAACTAACCCTAGAAAGTAACAACAAAATCAATGTCAATAACTAAGATACAATATTAACTCAAATTAACAAACAACACAATGATATGAAGCGCTAGTCCCCAACAATGGCTCTATTTTTGATAACGCTAAAATACACTCCTCGTTTAGAGAAGGTGTAAGCGATTGTTGTATCAAAATAAATATTTTCGACAGATGTCGGGGTCAAATCCCACAAATACTAGTGAATGATTTGCACAAGTATTCTTTTAGGAAATTTGAATTAACTCGCACTAATTAAGGAAAATAAAATAGAAAATTTTTCTGGGGAAAAATAGAGTTAACAATATTTTGGATTTCAAACTGTCTAGCCAAAATAGCAAAATAACCAAAATTGATAGATAATAATGAGAGAAGACTAGAGGTGCGGTGCAGATGGGGTGCTAATAAAATAAGGATATGTTAGTTCATCAAATCATTGTGAATCAGTTAAATAACATTGGGCAAGATGGCATCCTGGTTTTTCAACCTCATATATGCCTTTTCATCGAGTCCTTTCGAACCTCAAGACACAATAAAATTAGCCCAATAGAGTATGGGTTAATAGCTAAGCTATTTATAGCCATAAATTACTATTTAGGAATATGAACATGGGTTTTGGCTCTTTCAAGCACAACTCCACACAATCACATCCATTCCCACCATCATATCCTCTCCCAATACTTGAATTCTTCTTTTTCTAGCAAAATCAAGTAAGAAAAGTTAACCCACATTTAAAACAATGGATCATCAATTATAAATTGGAGAGAATAAACAGATTTACACTAATTAAGCAATATTAAGATGAATCTAGCAATACCCAATCTAATTAAGCACCCATCAGCACACACCTCTAGTTGATGATTTAGTTACTAATGATTAAGACACTAAAGAGTATATTTATTAACAAACTGAATGATTTCATTAGTAAGAGAAAGAAAAATCAAACTCAAAATATATCTGCAATAATGGTTATATCTTGCTAATGAAAGAAGAAGAAAATAAGAAAAGCAATATTCAACAATCTCCTCCAATGGAGTTCTTCTCTTTCCAAGGCAAAAAGAATGTTCAAAAAGCTAAAAAGTATAAAAGTTATGTACAGAGTACTTTCTTCTAGACTATATATAAGAAAAAGGCAACCAATCTCCTCTTTTTCCAGTGAGGGACGTAATTGCCCTTATTCAGGCATTTTTGTAACTTGCGGGGGCGCCGGTGGTTCGCCGGTTGCATTTGCGAACCGCCATCCATTATGTGCTGCACATCCAGTGATTTTCCAGGATCAGTTGACGACACCTTCGGCGGTTCACCGGCCTTCATCCATGATTCTCCGGTCCATTTACTCCTTGGTCAAGAAAGTGCAGGCACTAGTAGGCGATTTGACCGATGAGTCACCAGTTAATGTCAGTGTCCGTCGGTTGCACATTGTCTTCAAGTCAGTGGTCATCTGTGTTTGACCGACGTTTCACCGGTGTCCTCCTGTGTAGCGCTGGTTTTCATCTTGTTTCATCCTTTTTACTCCACTTCTTGCTCTTTCTCTTCAACTCATATACCTAACAAATAAAACGGCAAAAAGGGCATAAAATTTATCTAAATGACTTGAAAACAAAGTTAAAGCTCATGCTCAAGAGCCTAGTGAGTTGGTAAATTACCAACTTATCAAAACACACATAACATCTCAAATCATAATCATTTCACATTCAAAGCTTGCCTTGAAGCTCACACTACTTATGTTCTAAGTGCAGCCACATCTAGGATTTTGCCTTGAGCCACACTTAGGACAAGTTCTAGACAAGCAGAGATACATGAGACTTATTCAAATGAACTTACCACACGAGGCATCACACCCAAAGAGTTCACACAAGTCATTATTATCACCAGATTTTGATCCAAGACGATAGAGTATGTGAATCCACAAGACAAACAGGGAGTATGCAATGTATGACAAGAAAGTGCTACATTTCCCATTTCAAAAATTCAGTCTTCATGCCACACAAAAATTTTTGGTGGTACCTATCAAAACAGTTTCACAAAAGACTCAAAGAAAAATATGGCATTTCCCTTAAGAGAGTCGCCGCACAATCTATCATTGGGGAATGTCACCCGATTCAACAAAAAAATGAAAAGTGAAGAAATTGCTTCTTGGAAAAGAACCGTGGTATAAAGAAAACCCTTGGAGTTTAATTACTATCTACTATTCACAAAGGCGAAAATCAAATTTAGGTCACGAACTTTAGGTGATAAAAACAAAGACCCATTCATTGGCACTAACAACAAAAGAAAATTTTTCCATTCACCCATTTTGAGCCCGACAAAGGCTCCACAACCATTCACAAATTTAACCAAACAAACAACCTTGCAAGGGCAATCATAAAAAAGTGTTAAAATGAGCCTGACAAAGGCTCAATAATCCTCACAAGTCAAAACCAAAAACTCGACAAGGGTCATATAAAATCATAAACAAAATAATGACCACCACAACAGGAACACTTGTCCCACACCTAACTCAAACACTACATTGTCCCTAATGTAACCATACAAAACAAAGAAGGTGAGAACTCCCTGAAGTGGTCACTCATCATCTTCCTCATATCTTCCCATCATCTTCCTCATGTTGGCATTTGTTTCCCAGATCCTCCGCCTCACACCCCAAGCCCTCAAAAAAGTCGTCAATAGGGCCTAAGACTATAGAAGGGGTAGGCATCGCTGCATCAAGGGCACTCATGTGGGGCACCTCCATGGACATTCAAATTTTCCATTCTCTTACATCAGTCCAGAGAGAGGTAACAGCCCCCTCTACGACATCCACCTGTGAGTACAACTTGGTTAGACTCTCAAACATGTACTTCATCTCCTTATTCATTGTTTGGCCAACAAGGGCCGGGAGACTTTTAGCCAACTTCTGAAGTTGGCTCTCATGAGAGTTATCCATCTCCGCAAGTTTGTGGAGACGGCTTCGTTTGAAAGATGTTGGAGGGGGTGAGGCTCCCCTAGGTGGGGGTTCACTTAAAGCCTGTCCAGATGCCTCTGGGTGTGGTATATTAAGATTGGGAGCTAGTGGGGTGTACTCAGAACCATGAGAGAAAGATCCTTTTAGAACATCAAAAGCTTGTAACCGCTTCCTCTTGCTCTTGGGAGCATCCCTGTCCCTTTTTGCAATCCACTGTAATGACACAAATAGCAGAGCTTGGGGCTTCATTTGGGAATAGTAGCACTCTAAATTGCAGGAATAGCTGAGATATGAGCACAACATAAGGCATTGAGGTGCCAGCTTGCCTAGCTTTTCTCTTCATCTGAATTGCCACAAATTACCTCGAAATTTGTGGGGACTCTTGTGATGATGCGGGTGATGAGGATAACTGCTTCTAAATTGACCCGCTGCTCATTCTTTGAAGGTATGATATGGCCACAAATGATGTTCAATCGCAACTTGTCTGCAAACTTAAAATCATGGAAGGAAATCTCGTTGCCCATGGTGGTCTAGAAGGGTGTATCTGCAACAATAACTGGATCTGTCCAACTAAACTAGTTCTCTTTATTAGCAATTCAGGTCATATACTCAGACCCGGTGTCAGGCTCATCCTCCCAGAATAGAGTATTAATGGCCGCAAGAGTGATGTCAACCTCCAAACCTCTCACCCTAACTGAAAGCAGGTAGGGAAGTACGTCTACCTTGCCCCTATGATGCATACTCTCCTGCCTGGCTTGGTAAGAGGCATAAAATTATGTGACGAGGCTGTGGTAGTAATTTGGGAGTGGATTGGTAAAAGCATGCCATTGGCGGTCATTGAACCAAGTGGTGGTGTCGGGGAGGTGACCTGGCAACCCCACAAAGTCAAACCGCTTCTCAACAGTGATTGATCTGCCCTTGCAAATCGCATAATGCCTCTTCATGTAGGGCACATAGAATATTATGGCCTCTTGGGAGTAGGTGGCTGCAGCATATGCCTTTGATTTCCCCTTTCCTTGAGGCTGGCGGCTTGCCCTTGCTTGGGTTTTTGGATGAAGACATATTCTGCAAAAACATGTTAGTGTCAAACAACCGCACCATATTTTTGTTCAAGAGAAAATAAAATTAAAACAATAAAAAAAAATAAAAACTAATATCTATCCTAAAATAAGGCAGAAATTACAATAATTAGATGACAAACAAGTAGAATTTCTGAGATGTGAAGCACTGGCAGTAACGGTGAGACACCGATGAAACTCAAATGAAGATCTGCGAATTGTAGATTAACCGCTGGACCATAACAGAACCCTTGGAATCGTAGGATTATCTGACGACACACCAGCATTTCACCGGTCTTGACTCGTGGGACGTTGGTGTAATGCAGGTTTGGGTAGTGGCCTAAAGCCCTGAACCCCAATCTGCATTTCATCTAGGGTTTCACTGGGCCTGACCGGTGGTACACCGGTGGATGCCTGGAAATTAAATTCCTCTCATACATAGTGAAATGGAAAAACACTCAGATGCAAAGCTCACCCACTCAACATAGCAACAGCAAAGCAAGTAAGAGTGATATTTACCCTTAAGAAAGACGTCACTCCATCTATCATCGATCAAATATTGCAATTTAAGCACACATGGGCTACTCAGACTTCACCCCCAACTAAAACCAAACACACTAGGAAGCAAGAATTTTGGTATAGAGAAGACCCACATTGGCATTCAACATTATATCACTACCCTCACATACCCACAAAATGAATAATAGCAAAGTACCAATAAGCTTAATCATGGGAGTAATGGGGAGACATGAGTGGGGGCAGTTTAATTTTCACAAGCTCACAATAATCCATATCATTGACTCAATGCATTTTTAAAGTAAAGAGAGGAGAAAGATCAAAGATTTAATAAAGGAGCTCCACACAACATTTTCTTGCCTTAGTGAATTGTAGAATTTGAGTTAGTAGTGATGAAAATGGGGAATAAAGTGCGGGTTCTGTAGGAGAGATGGAGTGAAGGGGATTGGTAGGTGAAAGGTGGGTTTAATGGTGGGAAGATGGAAAGGTAGTGTATGGGACGTGAAAAATGTGTAATGGGGAAGTAGAAAGGTGCAAGAAAGGTTTTATGGGGATTTGGAGGGGCTTTGACCAGTATTTTTAAATACCTGGGTTGGGTCGATCCATGAAACAGTCAAAAAAATTTTAAATGATGGACTTACCTGTACCTTTGCTTAACCGACATTTGCCTGTAGGGACTGGCAGTTTGCCAGAGCTGAGGTCGGTGCCCATTACCATTCCAGTTCACTGTTAATCTACAAGAAATTGGTCGACAGTTTGCGAATTGGACCTAGCGAGTCACTGGTTGGATCACCGAATACACCCCAACTTTCTAGTACACTATTTGAAGCCGATGCTTGACCGGCGATTAACAGATTGGTATCGGCGTTCTGCCAACAAGTCACCGATTTCCTCTCTTTTCTCCCCCTATTATGTTCATTACCTATGATTGGGCGGCATTTTTGCATGTTGGCACCAACATTTTGCCGTTCTAACATTGTGCCTGCCCTGTTCTTCTTCTCCGTTGTTTATGTATCCAAGTTACGTACAAAATCAAAAACAACAAAACATAAAAATGCTTAAGATAAAAATGCTGAGGTTGCCTCCCAAGAAGCGACTTAGTTAACATCATGGCACGATGCATACCTTCCCAACCTATAGCACTCCGAAGGGTTATCCTCCGATTCACTCTCAATATCAACAGATTTATAATGCTTGTCTTCACCACTGAGCACTCATCCAGAAGCTTGATAGGCTGATATACATTGAAGGTGACCTTGTCACCATCTACTCGAAACTTCAGCTCCCCAAGCTCCACGTCAATTAAAGCCTTACCTATTGCTAGTAGAGGTCGCCCCAAAATAATTGGTACCTCGATGTCCATCTCATGATCCAACACAATGAAATCAACTGGTAGTATAAATTTATCTACCTTCACAAGAACATCAACTAGCACTCTGATGGGTCTTTTGATTGACCTATATACCATCAGTAGCCTCATAAAGGTAGGTTTAGGGCTCCCTAGCCTGAGTTTCTTGAATATCATGAGAGGCATGAAATTGATACTAGCACCAAGGTCACACAGAGCCTATTGAACATGCACAAGCCAATTGTGCAAAGAATGGTGAATGCCCCAGGGTCTTCACGTTTTGGAGCAAGATTGCTAGTCATGATAGCACTGCAATGATGGGTCACCTCAGCGGTGCCTATATCTACCACCTTCCTTTTCTTCAAGAGTTCTTTTATCAATTTTGCATATGCTGGCATTTGAATCAAAGCATGTACTAGTGGTATATTGATAGATGATTTGCTAAACATATCTATACACTTTTGAAATTGATTATCCTCCTTCCTTTTGACCAACCGTTGTGGATATGATAGGGGAACTCTTACTTCAGGGTCCTTGCCATTAGGAGCCTTCATGCCTGTATTCCTATGAACATTATCTAAGGGCGTCATATCAACATCTCCCTCATCTTTCCCTTCCTCATCATCAACAACACTTGGTGCTCTTAGCACCTCATCCAACACATCATTATCAGTTGCCTTTGGGGCATTAGCATCATTGGGTTTCACTCCAATATCTTTCATATATTACAACTCCTAGTCATGATTTCCATGCAATGACCATCTTTCTTTGGGTACAGGATAGTATCACTAGGAAGTGCACCCTTCATGCGAGGGTTCATTCGTGCTTCGAGGCGTTTGGTTGAAGCCGAGTGCAAGCTCACAATTTGGGCGACGTCAGGCAGTTCTCCTATAAACTTTCTAACCCCACTGTTAGTGGATTCAACTTTCTTCAACACCCAAGACAGACTGTCTTCAATATTTACACTTCCTACATCACTCACCTTGGGCTGTTGTCACGACCCGGACAGGAGCCCAGATTGTAACACGGCACAAGGAGCCCTGAGAGACCCCAAGTTGACCCCTGACATAAGCATACGTCTAATGTCAATCAAGAAACTAAATAATCGATAAAATAATCATAGTGGAAGTCTAACTTGAACATAACATCAGAATACGAAATCTGAAGCTGAATACGTATATATGTCTGAAAAGCCTCTAAACTTGAGAATTGATGGGACAAGACCCCAACTAACTCCACAAAACTGAAACTGAAATACATAAAGGAAGGATGATTAATCTAGTCATCGGGAAATAGGGACTCACCCATAAGTAGAGTGTAAACTCTGATAATCTGAGAGCTGGGTCCTGTATCATGAAATGATATAACATAGAGTATGTGATTAGTACGTGGAATGTACCGAGTATGCAAGGTAAGTAAAACCTCTAAAGCAAATAAAATCATTTAAAGAAAATGCATATTGTAAACATAAACATAAGAATCTGAGAGTAGGGCTTGCAATGCATTCTTTCTAAAATCGTGATCTCTTCATAACATAATGTAAGTTGATAACATCATAATTGAATCGACTGACTCAAACCTGAATTCTGACATTTATAAGTAAAGTTGAACAGTGTGTCAAACCTTCTTTAGAACATGCATTTACATAAATCTCATGAGTAATGAAACATGCATATATGAAATCATGAGGAACAATGGGAGACTTTTATTTTAACCGACATACCAAGATAGAGCTTACGTGGTCCCAACTATCACACTCAAGTGGGTAGAGTCGTCTAATGCCTTGCTAGGGCTAAGGACGATACAATGATATCGATATCAAGCTGAAGACCCATCTGAGTGGGGGAAGCTCACAAGGGAGGTCCCAAAGTCATAATGTATAAACCTATGTTGGTGCGTAGTTCTGTGGCATAGGGTGATCGACCCTTAGCCTACTCAGTGCTAGACATGCATATGCTCTACTCAGTACTCCCCAAAACATGCATATGCTCTACATCATTTTATAATGAAGCTCAAACATCATCTATTGATAAAGCCCAATGATCAAATACATCTCAAATATGAAATCATGCACATGAGAAACTTTAGCTCAAGACATACCACAAGCTAAAAACATAATTGGAAGCCTTCGCTCCAAAACCATATGGTAAGCTATACATAGGAAAACTTTAACTCAAAACATACCACAAGCTGAAAATATAATTGGGAGTCTTTTCTCCAAAACAATGTGTTAAGCTTAATTTTGGAAAATGATCATTTATACTTAACATGTGGGCATTTTCCAAAGCTTTATCATACATAGAAATACTCAATTCTCATCGAAATCATAATTGTAAAAATGGGTAGCTTCAAATCATGCTTTTCGTCATAATATCTCATTATCATCACATACTCATTACAAAACTCATCTTTCATGAATATCCCATCCATGGGCTTTTAATTCATAAAGCTACAATCATGATTTTAAATTGAAAACATTATAAAATTTGTCCATGCTTCAAAATTCAATAGTAGAATCATAATCAAATCATACCCATACATAAAATAGAATATTCAACATTTGGGTTAAAACACAATTGATTAGACATAGAATTTCATACTTTAGAGAGGGATTGGGTATGGGTGTGAAAGGAATCACCCATTCATAACCTTACATACCTATTGCTAGCTGATTATTACTCCCCCTTGAATGCCCAAAAAGGAACTTGAATGAATTTGAAGATCACAAGCTTGATCACCGTCTCAATTCTCTTCTACTTTTCATGTGTGGATGAATAATGTATAAAATGAACTTAACCCCTTTAAAAGTCACTAATAATAACCCGAAATGTCATAGAATAGGCCCTAGGAACTTAAGAATTATGGAAAAACCCTTACTAGATTCGTAGAAAATAACTGCCAGATGGCCCTAACAGGTGACCTGACAACTCGTTATGGGTGACCACAACTCGTGGTCACCATCCGTGATGTACACTGCCTTGCCTCAGCAAATTTTACTCCAGGCTCGCTAACTGTGACGTCCCAAAAGTAGACCTGGATCGTAACACGGGACAAGGAGACTCTAGAGATTTGAAGTCGACCCATGACATGAACATTCATCTAACTTTATTTCACTTCAAGCAGAATACTGAACATGCAACTTAGTAGAAACATAAACGTAACATAACATAGCATAACAATCGGGTAGTACTACACATACATATCAGCTGAGTACTACATATGGTCTGAAAGCCTCCATCATGTAAGATGGGTTGATGGGACGACATCCCCAACTAACCAAGAAAAAATGAAACAAAAGAATATCATCAACAGACGTATTCTATGTAAGAAAATAAAATCATGGACACCCATATAGATATACTTCTATCTTAGGCCCAAAAAGCCAATCCAAAAGTCAACCTCGAGCCCATAAGGGAAAAATTGGAATTTTATTTGAAAATTATGTTACACATAATGTGAGGAACCGATATATGACATTTCATCCAAAACGGAGCTCAAATCGACTTTGAATTCATCAAAATACGGTCTCTTAAATCTAGACCCAAAATCCTCAATTTTCCTCCAAAAAATTCACAGATAAAAATGAAAATCAACTGAAGGAATCATGGAGATATAGCAAAATAAGGATTAGATACTTACCCCCTTATTAAATTGAGAAGAATTCCACAAAAAATACTCAATTATGAACTCTAGAACTCCAAATATACTAAAAATACCAAATAAACACAGTCTGGGCAAAAATACACTGTTCAGGCATTTATATAGGGCTGCACCAACAACTTTAATTTTTACTAAAATTGTCATAACTTCATCATATGAATTCGAGATGCGATGATTCTTTTTTCTATAGTTCCCAAATAATGATAAGGACCTACTCGTTCAATCAAAACTCCATTTTGTGCTCGTTTGCCCAGTCAGACATTATTTTTACTCGTTCAAAAATTATTTCATCTTTTGCAATAAAACCCAATCTTGACTTATTGAAATTGCGTCAAATTTTTCATGCTTAAAATCATGCCAAATACACAAACGTTCAAATACTCCCGAAACTCATCCAGAATCCTCCAGTCACAAAGAAAGTATGCAATTCAATCACAAAACACATTTCGGACCTGTTGGAATCATCAAATCAACGTTAGGAGGTTGTTTTGATTGAAAGTTGACTGTGGTGAAACTTAGCTTCCTCAAAGCTAATAAATCCAACCAAAGGTTCAAATCACTCCCAAACACCTTCGGATCCATGCAAACTACCCAACTAAGTCATAGATCACCATCCGAAACTTATAGAACTTTGATAACCCAAATTGGAGCTCGTTAACTTGAAATGTTGACTTTGGTCAAACTTCTCAAACTTCAGACCTTTCAAAAAACAAAAATCTTATCCAATCTTCATTGGATCATGTTTGAAATTGTGTCATCCATCTCCGCAAATCATAAATAGAAAAATAGAGATACGAAAAGGTTCAAACTAGGGAAACGGGTGAAAAGTCACAAAATGACCAAGTGGGTTGTTACACTTCAAGGCATGGCTAATTACAGTGTTTTCTGAGGTTTTATATACCTGAAACTTATGGCAGGGATAAGGAATTATCCTGAGTGTACACCTTTTAAATATAATTTACATCATGGGGAAACATTTATAGGGCTTAGAGTATGGAAATTATGAGCATGAATCATTCAAGAAATCTAAGTTGGGCATATAGTTGATATAACACGATCTTATGAGTTGATGAGGCAAATCTTAAAGACCGAGTCCATAGAGCTGAGCATGCTGAGAGGCATGAGTTTACATACATAACAAAGGGCATGACATGAAGATGAGATTTATGGAATCATACAAGAAGACTGGAATCACCATCTAAAGTAGTCACTTCTCATTCTATGAATCTGAGTATGAATACACGTAAGAAGTACTTGGAACATAGACATAGGCATAACAGGTTCACATACGACAAGAGTAAGGTAGCATATAGACTGAAGTACGGAAGAACACCTAAATAAGCGTGGATCGATCTCCCATCGTTACTGATCCTGGACCTTCACACTTGAACTCAAGGCATTACCTGGTCCTTTACCTTATAATCTCCCCCTTAGCATAAAGGTCATCATTTTGAGGGTTGGTCCCCTTCTTAAGGCTAGGCAGAAATCACTATCTCTTGACTTCCTATTTGCATCTAAGCCTATCATGGAAGGCTTCATACTCCTCCAGCGGTACTCCCCCACTCTTTTGGTTCCTTACTTCAAGTTCACAAATTCTTCTGCCTTAGCTCTTCTTAACTCCTGCAGGGAGAAATGACTCTAGAGTACCTCTTATTCCAATATTTAGTGTTATTCTTGGAGTGTGAATACACGAGTTAGAAGGAAAGAAAGATATTTCATTACACGACATAGATCATGAAAGAAGGAAACATTTCCTAAATGTATCGTATCCTCTTCATCATAAGTGTGGCGTGCTTCACACCCATGAAAAAGACTCTACTTAACGCGACTTCCAGGTACCCAAGGAAACTTCAAACCAATTGCTCTGGTACCAAGTTTGTCATGACCCGAACGTAGACCCAGATCATAACACGGGACAAGGAACCCCTAGAGACTCCAAGTCGTCCCATGGCATGAAAACTCATCTAACTTTATTTCACTTAAAGCAGAATACTGATCATGCAACATAGCAGAAACATAAACGTAACATAGCATAGCATAAAAATCGGGAAGTACTAGACATACATATCAGCTAAGTACTACATATGGTCTGAAAAACTCTATTAGGTAGGATGGCTGGATGAGACAACATCCCCAACTAACCAAAAAAAACTGAAACAAAAGAACATCATCAATGTCTAGACATATGGCCCTCGGAACATGAGGACTCACCAACAAAGTTGGTAGCTAACTCTGAGATAGACTAATGATGGAGATGAGCCTGAGAACTGGGTCCTGTATCATGGAACGATACAACATAAAAAGTATGCAGCCGGTATGTGGAATGTACCGAGTATGCAAGGTAAGTAAAACGGACATTTAAAATTTTTAAAACTCATAATCGAGCATAAGAGTAGGAAAACATGCTCATAACATAAATATCGTAATACAACATAAGGCTCAAGGTTTTCAAAACATTCGTAATACAATCATAATCATAATCATAAGAGAAAATCTTTATTAAACATGACTTGAGTCGATATACATAATCATACACATGCATAAAACATGAGGAACAGTGGGAGATTCTCTTAACCGACATACCCCATAAGAGCACACATGAAGCCCGACTTGTGACCCTAGTCGGGAGGGTGTTCATACCTTTCCAAGGGTAGAACCATGAAAGTGTGATATCACCATGAAAAAGGGCCAATTTGGCCGGGGAAAGTCATGAAAGGGTCCCAACATACCTACGGTGGCACATAGTTCATGAGATCCGGGGCTTAACATAAACCCCTAACCTACTCGGTGTTCGATACTACTCCCAAAACATATATAGTGCTCATAATAATACATACATGAGTTCATGAGCTAGTTAAATCATGATAATTAGAAGCATGTGTGTAGATACGTGAACTATCCATGAGATGAGGCTTGTGAGTCGGCCAAAACATGATTCATGATTGAAAGGTTCAAATATACTTGTAGAACATGCATATAGCTTGTGATTCATAAGATCATGATGGGTACTTCATTTAAATACATAATTTAACTCATAATTCATGCTGGGCATTGTAAATATCATTAATAGAGAACTAGATCATAAATCGGTTCGTCGTGGGTCATGCAATTTTGGGCTTGATTCAATAGCAATCAAATTGATAACATTATAAACAATTTCAATCATAAAAACTGATTTAAAACCCATAGAATATAATTAGATTCAAAAAATCATAAAACCCATTATCAAATCATTAGAATTTTATATAAATCAACTTCAAAACCCCATGAGTTTTTATTGGAATTTAAGTAAAATCATGGAGGAGGGGCATAGGTATGGAAGAAATCACCCATTGATAGACTTACATACCTGGGTTAATGATCTCTTGACTTGGTTTGAGGATCCAAGAGGAATTGAGAAGTTGGAGGTGATGAGCCCTAGCTTATTCTTTAGAGAAAGATCAATCACTAGATGTTTGAAGAGGGTGAGGATTTTGGCTAGGCTAATACCTTTAATCTATCCTTAACGAAGCCAAAAATGACATCATTTAGGAGTTATAAGCATAGGAGTTTTCCAAAATGCCCCAAAACTAACGAAATAAAACCTGTAACTGGCAGTTACCACGACCAACAGTATGGGTCGTAGGTTGCTTGTACGACTCGTACTCAGAGTCATACCATGCCTGCTGCAGCTTCACTAAATCACTCATAACTTTTTACTCCGAACTCCGATTGATTCAAGGTCAAATGCGTTGGAAAGAATACTCAAAGGATTTCAATTTGATATGCTGAATCACCCAAAAAAAATTTGTAACATGGGATCTATGATTAGTTGAAGTTTACCTCTACACGAACCAATACAAAAAACCCAATTGGCAATAAGGCTCTCAATTCAACTTCATGCTAGAGGTTCCCTAAGACCTTAATTTGCATTCAATGCAATTCTTACACTTTGGAATTAATCTTAACACCTAGTTTCCATAAATTCATTTGGTGTGGGTCTATCACATACCTAGAAGCGTTCCTAACTTAGCCCAAAAGTCCAAGGTATGTATTATAATGTATCAACTCATGACTGATCCAAGGATTCACACCATCATATTATGACTCGTACCATGAGTCGTACTACAACCCTATGGGTTCCTCCAGTGACTAAAGCGTTCATTCTACCCCAACTCTCTAAATATTTCCACGACCCGTAACACCATCCAATGAGTCGTACTATTACCCGCATAATCATTCACTTGATAACTCCAAAGACTTGCTACGACTTCTAGCCACAAGTTATACCCACATACTACGGATCATAGTGGGGATTCATGGTTGGGAAACAACTTATCATATTTGGCCCATGGGTCTTCCAACGACCCGTACTACCAACCTAAGACTCATAGGTTGGGTCATACTGAAGTAAATTTTTTCCATCTTTTCCTGTAGATCACACTTCGAATACCAATTCTAGTCTTAGGAACTTTCGGGGTATTACATTAATGACTCACCCCAAGAATCGTGGGGACTGACCATGACTTGTGGGGACCTCTCATCAAGTCTACTACCCTTATTCTTTGCTTTTCCTAATTCCCCTCCCCGATGGCTGGCCCAACGACTCGTGGGGCCTGACCACGAGTTATGGTCTAGCCCATGGGGTCTCATTTCTTCCAGGCTTCTCACAAAATACCTGGGCCTTCCCCATGATTCACATCATGACTCGTGGGTAGTCCTCACGACTCGTTTTGAGCCTGCTGAAAAATTTCAACTTTTTCTCTGTTTCAACCCCCGGGTCTGACCTTTATGCTTACGGGGTTTAACAATATGTCCCCCTTGGGAACATTCATCCCTGAATGTTGGAAAACACATAGAAAATAAGAGATATGCAATTATCATATTCAAATACTGATTATTTAAACCGAAAACTGACGGAATGACTACCCCCAATTCGAATTACTCCGCTGAACTGAATTCACGAAAAATACATACATTCACCTACATAAAAGAAACTTGCACACATGAACTGGACATGAAACTAACTAGAGTTTTAGGGAAAAACTTATTAGCTAAAACTGAGCTGGTAGAGAAAAAATATGGGTATCTAGCCATCATATCCACTTTGGCCTCCCACGTAGCTCCTTCAACAAGTTGATTCCTCCATAACACTATAACTGAAGCTACTTCCATGTTCCTTAGCCTTCAAACCTATCGATCCAGTTTTCCACCGGAACATCCTCATAGCTAAGGCTGTCTTTTACACCAATACTGTCCACCAGCACAACTAAAGCTGGATCACCCAAACACTTCTTCAAAAGCGATACATGAAACACCGGAAGCACAGAAGATAATTCTGAAGGTAACTCTAACTCATAAGCCACATTGCTAACATGTCTCACTATCCGGTATGGGCCGATATAGCGGGGACTAAGTTTCCCTTTCCTTCAAAATTGCATCACTCCTTCATGGGAGACACTATCAGAAATACCCAGTCCTCGACTTCAAATTGTAATTCTCTTTTCCTCATATACGATAAGACTTTTGGCGACTCTGTGAAGTTTTCCACCTGTCTCTTATCAACTGAACCTTCTCCATTGCTTCATGAAGAGAATCCGGCCTTATTAATGCTGCCTTACCAACCTCGAACCATCTGATAGGCGATCTACATCTCCGCCCATAGAGAGCCTCGAACAACGCCATCTGAATGCTAGAGTGGTAGCTGTTATTGCAGGCGAACTCGATCAGTGGAAAATGATCATCCCAACTACCTCTGAAGTCAATTACGCATGCTCTCAATATGTCTTCGAGAGTCTGGATTTTCCGCCCCACTTGACCATCCATTTGCGGGTGATATGTTGTGCTGAGCTTAATCTATGTACCCAATCCTTTTTTAAACAACTTCCAAAACTGAGAGGTAAACTGAGTACCTCCATCTGAAATGATGAATAAGGGCACTCCATGAAATAAGACCAACTCCCACATATGTAGTTTGGCATAATCATCCGCTGAATCCGTGGTCTTAACCAGTAGAAAATATGCAGCCTTAGTCAACCTGTCAACCACCACCCAAATGGAGTCATATTGTCGATGAATACGATGTACATCTATGATGAATTCCATTTTAGTTTCTTCCCACTTCCAAGTGGGAATGCAGCACTCCTCCCGGTCTATGATTCTCAACCTTTACTTGCTGACAGTTCGAACACTTGGCTATGAACTCTGGAATATCCTTCTTCATGCCATTCCACCTATAGATTTCCCGTAAGTCACGGTACATCGTATCGTAGCCTTATGCAACCTTCGGCTCCTCAAATCATCCACTTTCAATACACACAAGTGACCCTGGTACCAAAGCACACTATCTCCACCTTGGGAGAAGACCTCTACTATCACGACCCAAACGTACACCCGGATCGTAGACATGGGACGAGGAGCCCGGAGAGTCCCCAGGCCAACCAATGGCATGAGCATACAAAAAATTTAATCACATGAGCGGAATACATAACATAAAGAATGTAATTATAACATAACATAAGGGAAGAACAGTACGATACTTATACAATACGGCAGAATACAACTTTTAGTATGATAAGCCTCTAAACATGACAAACGGATTGATGGGAAAACTCCCCAACTAATCCAACATCCAGAAACTGAAAGAAATGACATAGAGTGTGAATATGTAGCCATTGAAACATGAGGACTCACCAAGTATTCATAGAGCAAGGCTAAAACTAGCTACTGGTGGGGATGAGCCTGAGAACCGGGACCTGTATCATGAAACGATACAGCATAAAAAGCATGCGGTCAATACGTGGAATGTACCAAGTATGCAAGGTAAGAAAATGGACATTTAAAACATGTATAAAAATCCATAAGTAATCATAAGAGTAGTGTTCGGTGCTTGTGGGTATATAGCTACACGCAAGTGCACGTTGTCGAACAAGTAGTAAAGTGGCTTAAGTAAGCCAAGTATCGATCCCACAGGGACTGGGCGAGGGTAACAATCTACTCAAGTGTCACTATACTTTAACTCTAAAAATGCAGACAACAGTGTAAAGAAGAGTTTCGTATTTTGGTTTCTAATTCTATACTAATTATAACACGAATATACTATTTGAGTTTGAACTATGAATATGAGCATGGTGAGGTTAAATGAACAAGTAAAGAAACAAATTATCGATACAATTTGGTTAATCTTTCCTCCGGTTGCTAGTCCAGAATTATTGCCAATGGACTAAAACTCTCGTATTTAACCCAACTTAAGAATCATGAACCGTCCACCTACATTTCTGTGATAAAACGAAATTCATGTTCTAGCAAAACAAAACCAATTCCTTAATAGACTAATACGAATTTCAGGTATATTTCTATCCCGAAGGTAAATCAATTCTCAATTTTCCCAAACTAAGAAAAGATCATATCCTATCAATTCACAACTTTCCGATTTCTTGCTCTCTCGAGTGAAACCGGACTTTTTAGATATACATTAACATTGGCCACACATTAATGCAGTAAGAACAAGAATCAATAGAACAACCATGGAAGAAAAGATGAAAAACCAATTGATCAATAACTACATTTCAATACAATTGTTCTTAACCTCAGCAAGTAGAGGATTTAGCCACTCATTTGTGGATTAAACATCGTTAAAATGAGTGTTAAACATACAAACAATTGAATTAAAGAAGAGGGAGATAGAGAAAAACCCTAAGATTTTCGTCCTCTCAACTGCCTGTAACCCACATTCTTGCTCCACCAAGTTAGAATAATTAAAAATGAACCTAAGTGTTCTATTTATACTAGTGGGAATTTTTCCCGGAATAACAAGCAACGTGTCACGGAGTGCATCGCGGAGCACTGCCTCCGTGACATGCCACTGACGCGGACCCTTACTGGAATTTGGTTGTCCAGGTATTAAGGCCCAACATGGCACGACGTGCAACGCGGGGCTAGGCCAACGTGCCACGGCCCCAACGCGCACCTTCACTGGAATTTGGCAAAAATTCCATATCCAGGCAGAAGGCATCCGCGATGGCAGCGTGACACGGCTCCATCGCGGAGCCCCTTTAATTTGTGCCTTCAAGTGCTTTTTCCCTTGCTAGCGTCCGAGTCCAACCCCGATCTCTCCCAACATGCATTTTAGCTTCCCAAAATTATATTTCACCTGCAAAACGACACTAATCATATTGGTTAGTATAAATTCACATTTTATTACAAATCACATGAGAATGTATCAACATCGATAGATAAACAAGGCAAAAATGACACATTTGAGTATCACTTGGGCATATAAATTTGCCCAAGATCACTTACCCCACACTTAAATCCTTGTTCATCCCCGAACAACAATCTTACACCTCATGCAATTTGACACCCCAACCTGGCTACTTTGGTTCAACAATTCAAGCTACGGTTATACCGATTATTTAATACAGCAAATCATCAAGAAAACATGCATGGTCTTATCAATACAATGACCTTCAACACATCAAGACTTCCTATACTCAAGAATCGACTCTCGATATCGGCAAACTCATGCAAATCAGCTGATCAAGATATCCGACACGAATTTTAATCTCTCGTCAAGCATGTTCCCTCACAACACAAGAGAGTTTTCCCCTTTTTAATCACATGACTCAAAAGATTACATGCAGGGGCATATAAACACAATTTCGCTCTCTCTCCCAAAAGAATTCACATGCATCATGTTATGAACCATAAGCTTTCCTTTAGTGTATTACTCCACTAATGTAAGGAAATGTGATGTAGGATCACGTAGGACTTAACGGGTTGTAATGTAAGCTACGGAACTAGTAAATATTGGGCCAACCAGTAATAGCCACTAGCATCCTTAAGCGCTTTTTCAATACATCCCATCAACTTCATGGGCATTGTTTCTTCTTTCATCCTCCTATTCTTGAAGTCTGTCTTTATTTTGACCCATATCTTTAACACACTTGACTCAATAACAAAGATTATTCATACATCTTCATTATAGTTAATTTATAACGAGTGCACCCTTAACCTTTTCTTTCCTTTCATCACTCTGCTTTTCTTTTCTTTTCAACATTCTCACTCTTTCACACTTTGGGAAAATTATTTTCTTTTCTTAAGCGCTTAAGAGTTTTGGATCAAATTCACGGATAATGAAAAGAAGGGGTTAAGCTCGGTTTACACCTTTTTGAAAAAAGAAAAGTAATAGGCTAAAGGCTCAACGGGCTAACTAGGGTGCACATTCATGGTGGGTACAATAATGAAAAAGAGAAACTTTCGGGTAAAACAAAGAAATGCCTACATCCTTTCCTACAATACACGTCCTTCATTTCGTTTCGTACACACACCAGGCAAGCTCTAGACTTTCACAATAGCATGAAATAAACAAAACCTCACCATACACTTATTGCACATGCTTAATTCAAGACGTATTCACAGACTCTTCAACCAGCTAATTACAAGAATTCAAACATTAAGCCTCAATCACACTGAATCGACTCTATGGCCTAGGTATCTCAACATATTTACACAGTTGCATGCTTTCATACGAATCACCTTTGCATTTCAAATATCATGTACAACAAGCAACCAGAATTCTGCAACCATAAGGTAACTACAGGTTTTGGGATGCGACCCACAAAAGAAAAAAACTGAAAAATAAATGAAAAAAATCTACTCCCAACGACTACATTTCCCTTAAGACGGTCGTCATCTATCCATCATAGGGAATGGTCACTAACTAAGCATCGATTCAATGGGACCATTCTCGGTAAAAGAACCGAAAACAAACACCGAGAAACCCAAAGATTTAAAAAATTCATGAAATTTTTTTTTAAAAATACCGATCATTTCGATAAAACAAAAATATGTAGAAAGCCAGCTAACAACATTCAACAGCACACAACAGCTTCACATTAATTACAATACAAAACATACCCATCACAATCACAGGGTCACACTTTTTTCACATGCACGACAACAGAACAGAAACATACATTAAAAACAACAGCAACAAACACCTAACTACGCCCACCCCACACTTAAATCGAACACTGTCCCTAGTGTTCACAAAAATTAGCATAGTACAAGAGTGGGTGGTGAAACTCCCTGATCAATCAAAGTATTCCACTTCTTCATCAGGTGCTGCTGCCTCGTCTCCCATGTCTGAATCATCCCCATCATCATCAGCTGACTCCACATCAGAGTCGTCACGACGTGTCTCCTCATCTGTGGGTACATCATCATCCGTGGGCTCCATAAAAGCTGGCCCCACTCGGCATAGAGCCCTGGCATTTTCGCCAAAAGGGTAGTCTAGCTCGAGCTGCCACAGCTCCTCTTCTGTTGTCGGCCTCCCGCCTATTTGCAGCTGGAGCATCTGCATCCCGTACATGCGAGCCATGTACTGATCATCCCGAGCATGTCGCTCTGCTAGTGTTAGAACTGGCCCGTGAGTGGTGTCCGGTGCCTTAGTTTTGGTGACATCTAAGGCCCGCCGCTCCATCTGCGGGATGTAGTCAAGGGCCTCCTCCTCAATATCCAGGCCCCTCAAGAATGTGGTGATTAATCCACCAAACCTGTACCAGTGCCCTTGATGCAAACGGGCTCTCTTCATGGCGGGGATAATCACCGCCCCCACGTTGATCTCCAGCCCTTTCATCAGGGCGTATACCAAGAATACCCGATCCCATGGTACATCTGTCATATGCACCCCCGGGATTAGGCAGGAACAAACAATCTTTAGCCATATCCTGACTTCCATGTTCATCTGTGAGTAGGGCAAGGTCTGATGGTATCCCCTCTCCTTATGCCTGCTCCACCGAGCTATCGATCGGGTTCCACAAAAAGTGTGTCTAATGTCCGCATATGGTGGAGTGATATTCAGCTGTTGAAGCACATGGGCGTCTGTGTCCCGCACCCCTAAGATAGCATTAAGGTGGTGGGGCTCAAAAGTGACTATTTTCCCCCTTATCTTGATGGTGTGACTTCTGAGAGTCGGGTTCCAGTTGGCGTAGAATTCCCGAATCAAGTGCAAGTTGCATTCCTTGGGCTCCTCAAAGATGAAATTCAGCTCGGCTGACTCGATCCTGTGGACAATCCTGGGGAACTCCTGTGCCAACGGTTCCCTGTCAATGTGTTCTTCGGGGAAGTATTTGCTTTCCTTGTGCTTCGCGTACCATTTCTTCCCCTCCTCTGTCACCCATCTGGTTCCGTATTGACGGCGTTGGCCGCGTGGATCCGCTGGTGCTGCTGGGACTGCAGTTCCCAGCCTAATTCTTTTTCTTCCGGCGCCTGATGTTGATGCGCCTTTTCCCTTGTCTTGCCTGCTTGCCATTGTTCCTGTCAAACCAAACAGACAAGTTCAACGTTAAGCCAATTAAAATTAGCTTCGACTAAGGTTGGGTTAAGCTAGGCTACCCCACACTTAGTCTTTAGACAAAATCACAACATTACGGCAAGATCATACTTATTTCCATAAACAAACAACAAAACATAACAAATATGCTTAGTGCATTCAGAGAATTCGACGGTATATATTCTATGTACTACTCAGACTTCGTACGGCTAGTCACAATAATAACCATCGATAACATTTCATCACATAGCACTTAGCAAGGAGAACAAAGAAACAAGAAAATAATTTATCTACATGAATCCCTATAATTCATCCATTTCTTGCAATTTCCCCAATTTCCTTAACCCGGAAATCCATCGGTCTTTTAGCATGTTACAGTTAGCACAACCGACTCATCTCACCCAACATAAACTACCCAGCTAGAATTCCAAAGTTCAACTCATTTTTTTCTATTTCACACTCAAATTCAAGCCCTAGCTATGCTTTTATTAAAAATCCTATCAAGCTATGTAATTTTCGAGTTCATGCAATCACAATGATTCTACGAACATCAATCAACAATAACTCAATCGAATTTAAGCTTAATTTCTACTTAGGGCAAGTTTTCTTCACTTCCTATGCTAAAAATCGGAAAAATAAGGTAAGAAATGAGATGAAGTTAACAAACATACCTTAAATTCGATGATATCAAAGAAAAGTTGATAAAATTGAACTCCTAGGCCGTGTCACATTGGGGAAGGGGGAATTTTGGGTTGTTTGTCGCGGAGGAGGTGAGGAATGGGAAAAAATGAGGGAAAATCAGGGTAAAAAGGGGGGTTTTCGCGCGGGTCACCCGGTGACCCGGTGTGACCCGTCACGATATACACCTCAACGTGTCACGGAGGGTAACGTGGAGCATGCGCTCCGTGACACGGAGCCATCGCGCAGGTGGTCTGGAATTTTTAAAAATTCTAGAATTACCTTCAACGTGTCACGGAGGGTAACGAGGAGGCCCTCCTCCGTGACACGGAGCCAGCGCGTGGGCTCACTGTTTTGCCACTTTTGATTATTTTTCATACCTCAATTTTTCCTTTGCAATTCTTTGCATATTTATCCTCCGTTCAACCTGAAATTCATCTCACAACAAGAAATTTGTTAGAATTATAGGTTTCACTAAAAAAAATAAAAAATAAAAAATATAACAAATATAAAAATTTTGTTTTTAATATTTTTTCCCTTTTCTTTTTTTTCTTTTTTCTTCTATAAAATCTATACACATTTTACAAAGAAAATTTCACGGGTTGCCTCCCGTGCAGCACCTGGTTTACCGTCGCGGCTCGACGTCTTTGAGCTCAGTCATCTTCTAGGGTGACAGACATTTTCTCTCGACCACCGTCCTCACCCCAGTAATTCTTACATCGCTCCGGTGCTTTTCCCAATAACTCTCGTGGCTAAACTATCTGTGCATCATCAGCTCGATCAATCACGTTGACCACCAGAGTTCCTCGTACCCAACCGGGATCTTGGTGGCCTTGTATACATCAAACACTTCCACCTTGTCGTGTGCTTGCATGGTTAACTGCCCTGCAACTACATCAAACCCTCACGGAAAGAGAGTTACCCAATTTCACATGCAAAAACAATTTTTATATCACAACATGTGTGGGCACATGTTGAATGAAGGATATAATTCATGTGGGATTTCTTAATCAGTTGATTTGCATGAGTTTGCTAAGATTGAGAGTCGATTCTTGAGGTTAAGAAGTCTTAACATAGTTGTACTTCATTTCAATGATCAAATCAGGCTCAGCGCTTTCCCAGTCGCCAAGAAAGGACGTCCCAAAATAAATGGGACTTCTGCGTCTGGCTCAAAATCCAGCACGACAAAATCTACCGGGAAGATAAGGGAGCCCACTTGCACCAGCACGTACTCCACAATGCCCTCAGGTCTGGCTAAGGACTGATCCGCTACTTGCAAGATCACTGTTGTTGGTCTAGGACTCCCTAGACCCAACTTCTTGAATACCGATGACGGCATCAAATTAATGTTTGCTCCCAAATCACATAATCCACGAGCTCGGATACTCTGCCCAATTGTAATTTGTATAGTAAAGCTCCCAGGGTCTTTGTGCTTTGTGGGCAACCAGTTTTGTATCCAGGAAGTGCACTCCTCTGTGAGAGCCACCGTAGCATACTCAGTCAACGGACTTTTGTTCGCCACGATGTCCTTAATATACTTTGCGTACTTCGACACACCCTGCAAAACATCAACAAGAGGTAAGTTAATATGTACCTATTTCAGCACCTCCATGAATTTCTTAAAACACGCCTCCTCGTTGTGTTTCTTTAATCTTTAAGGGAACGGGGGTGGTGGTCTTTCTGATTCAGCCTCCTTTTTCTTCCGCCTCTTATCACTTTGCTCCCTCTCAACTTCTGCTACTCCCGATTGTTGATGTGGTCTTTCTAGTTCCACCTCTTTAAGCTGCAAACCACTCCTTGTGGTCACTGCATTCACTTGCTTGGGGTTGGGATCCGTATCGCTTGGGATTCCTCCTCTAGGCCTGGTGTTTTGGGCTCCAGCAAATTGCCCAAATTGATACTCCAGTGCCATAGTAGCTAACTGGTTGTTCTTTACCTCGGCTGCCAATTTCACATAGTCAGCCTGCAATTGAGCTTGGTTAGCTATCATTGTCTTGAACATCTCCTCAATGCTGGGTGATGGTGGTGGAGGAGGTGCATTGTTGTTTCGATATTGTGCCTGATAGTTCTGTTGCCCTCCTTGATTCCTCTGCGCCCCCTGACTCGAACTCTGCCCTTGATGGTTGTTGCTACCCCAAGAGAAATTTGGGTGATTCCTCTAGTTGGAATTGTAGTTGTTGCCATACTGTAGGTGGTTGTTCCTCTGTACATTTCCCACAAAGTTCACCGAATCAGGATTTGCTCCACAACACTCAGCTGAGTGCTCACTACTCCCGCACACTTCACACCAAATCTACTGCACTACATTCACTGGGGCTTGAGTCTGGTTCATTGTCATGTTACTGAAGTGGGTGTTGAGTTGATTCTGTAAAGCATCTATCTGTGCAGCAATAGCTATAAAACCATCCACTTCTAGGACTCCTGCTGCTTTCCTTGTTCCTCCTCTTGATGAATCAGCATTCCACTCCAGATTTCCCTGCGAAATATGATTTAACAAGGTATACAACTCCTCATAAGTTTTCTCCAATGCTTGTCCCCCAGCTGCTGAGTCTAGCAAGATTTTTGTGTGGGGTTCCAAACCCTCTATAAAAGTGTGCACCAGCACATCATTGGATTGATGATGATGAGGACAATCCCGCAACATAGACTTGAATCTCTCCCAAGCCTGATACATATTCTCTCCCTCTCTCTATTTAAAACTTAGAATTTGACTTCTAAGTCTTGCTGTTTTACCGGATGGAAAAAATCGTATCAAGAATTTCCTTGCAAGATCATCCCACGTAGTAATAGAATTAGGTGGCTCAACTTTCAACCACCTCTTTGCTTCTCCCAACAGTGAAAATGGGAACAATGTAAGCTTGACATAATCTGATGACACTCCAGCGGGGATGTAAGTGTCACTTATCTCCAAAAAATTTTGGAGATGCTGCTGTGGATCCTCATGAGGGAGACCTGTGAACTGCCCGCTGGTGTGCAGCAATTGCACCATGTTTTGTTTGAGCTCGAACCTCCCTCCTGGCTCAGGTTTGCGGATGCTAGATGTGACATTGTTAGCATGTGGGATTGCCACCTCGCGAACCGGCCTAGCTGCCATTTCCTCGGGCACTAACATTGCCCTTACAACTGGTGGATTCTGTTGTTGCTCCATGATTGTTCGTCTGAGCAACTACAACTTTTTCTCTAGAGCTTCTCTCCTTTGATGATGAAATTGTCTTTCAGGCTCTATATATGAGTCCACCAGCTCCTTGTCTCTTCCAGTGTTCAACAGAAATTAGTATCTGCAAAATACAGGCTAAGACCAAGTTATCAACACTAAGAATAAATAGTAAACCAACACTTAAGAAAAATTTACCAATTGCCAGTCCCCGGCAACGGCGCCAAAAACTTGTTCAGTGCTTGTGGGTATATAGCACATGCAAGTGCACGTGGTCAAAAAAGTAGTAAAGTGGCTTAAGTAAGCCAAGTATCGATCCCACAGGGATTGGGCGAGGGTGACAATCTACTCAAGTGTCACTATACTTTAACTCTAAAAATGCAGACAACAGTGTAAAGAAGAGTTTGGTATTTTGGTTTCTAATTCTATACTAATTATAAAATGAATATACTATTTGAGTCTGAACTATGAATATGAGCATGCTGAGGTTAAATGAACATGTAAAGAAATAAATTATCGATACAATTTGGTTAATCTTTCCTCCGGTTGCTAGTCCAGAATTATTGCCAATGGATTAAAACTCTCGTATTTAACCCAACTTAAGAATCATGAACCGTCCACCTACATTTCTGTGATAAAATGAAATTCATGTTCTAGCCAAACAAAACTGATTCCTTAGTACACTAATACGACTTTCAGGTATATTTCTATCCAGAAGGTAAATCAATTCTCAATTTTCCCAAACTAAGAAAAGATCATATCCTATCAATTCACAACTTTCCAATTTCTTGCTCTCTCGAGTGAAACCGGATTTTTTAGATATACATTAACATTGGCCACACATTAATGCAGTAAGAACAAGAATCAATAGAACAACCATGGAAGAAAAGATGAAAAACCAATTGATCAATAACTACATTTCAATACAATTGTTCTTAACCTTAGCAAGAAGAGGATTTAGCCACTCATTTGTGGATTAAACATTGTTAAAATGTGTTAAACATACAAACAATTGAATTAAAGAAGAAGGAGATAGAGAAAAACCCTAAGATTTTCGTCCCCTCAACTGCCCACGTTCTTGCTCCACCAAGTCAGAATAATTAAAAATGAACCTAAGTGTTCTATTTATACTAGTGGGAATTTTTCCCTGAATAACAAGCAACGTGTCACGGAGTGCATCGCGGAGCACTACCTCCATGACACGCCACTGACGCAGACCCTTACTGGAATTTGGTTGTCCAGGTATTAAGGCCCAACGTGGCACGGCGTGCAACGCGGGGCTAGGCCAACGTGCCACGACCCCAACACGCACCTTCACTGGAATTTGGCAAAAATTCCATATCCAGGCAGAAGGCATCCGCGATGGCAGCGTGACACGGCTCCATCACGGAGCCCCTTTAATTTGTGCCTTCAAGTGCTTTTTCCCTTTCTAGCGTCCGAGTCCAACCCCGATCTCTCCCAACATGCATTTTAGCTTCCCAAAATTATATTTCACCTGCAAAACAACGCTAATCATGTTGGTTAGTATAAATTCACATTTTATTACAAATCACATGAGAATGTATCAACATCGATAGATAAACAAGGCAAAAATGACACATTTGAGTATCACTTGGGCATATAAATTTGCCCAAGATCAAGTAGGACAACATGCTCTTAATGTAAATCATCATAAAATATGATACGACTTAAGGTTTTCAAAACGTTCATAGCATAACATAGTCATAGTCGTAATAGAAGAGCTTTAATTAACATAACTTGAGTCAATATACATAACCATAACATGCATAAATCATGAGGAACAGTTGGAGATTCTTTTAACTGACATACCTCACATGAGGACACATGAAGCCCGACTTGTGACCCTAGTCGGGAGGGTGTTCATACTTTGCCAAGGGTAGGAACTGTGAAGGGGGTGATCACACATGAGAAAGGGCCATTTGGGCCAGGGACAAACATGGAAGGGGTCCCAACATACCCACGGTGAAACGTAGTTCATGTGATCCGGGGCATAAACGTGAGCCCTGAACCTACTTGGTTTTCGATACTACTTCCAAAACATATATATAGTGCTCATAGCATATCATGCATGAGTTCATGGCTAGTTAAATCATGATAACTAGAAGCATGCGTGTAGATAAATAAATTAGCCATGAGGTAAGGCCCGTGAGTGGCCAAAATATGATTTATCTTAATAAAATACATACATAATTGTAAATCATGCCTATTGCTTGGATTCGGTAAGATCATAATAGATAACATAAGTAAATTAATAATTCAAAACATAAATCATGTTGGGCTTATAAAAACATCAATGGATCAATGGATCATAAATCCATTCATCATGGGGCATGCATAATCAAGCTTAATTGATTAGAAATTAAAATTCAACAATATTAATATCAATTTAAAACTCAAAAGATGATCAAAATTAGTAGATAATGATAAGGTTTCAAAATCACAAGACCCATAATTAAATCATTAAATTTTATACAAATCAAGCGCTAAAATTCCATGAGATTTAAATAAATTTTTAATAAATAATAGAGTAGGAGCATGGGTGTGGAAGAATCCACCCATTGAAGATCTTACATACCTGGGATTATCGAATTTTAACCCTTCTTTAGAGCCCAAGAATGAATTTGGAATACTTGAGAAGGAACACCTTGAATCACCTCCTAATATACTCTCTATACTCTTGCATGCAAGAATGAGGTTTTAGGAAGGTTTATTTTCTTAAAAACCCATCTTTTTGTAGAAAAAACGACGTAGTTTAGGGTCGTATATCATGCAAAAGTCGAAAATACCCTTAATGAACCTGCCCCAAAAATTGTCCAGATTGATCCCCAGATGGGACTAACGAGTCGTTGGAACAAACGAAGACCTGTCATGTCCCTCGTTGAAACAACTGCTGATAGCCCATTCTCGGAACCAAACAAAGGATCGAAAGGATGACCAGTACCTTCAACCAGCAACTCATCACATCGCCCGTGGTTAACCCCCTGAACTTTTGCATATCACCTTCTAACGGGTCTCACAATGACTCGTCACTACAAACATGGAGTTGTTGTTTCCTTCCACACTACGAGCACATCCACTATTTGAATAAGACTGCTGGAGGGGTGGTTAGCGCGTGAAACTTTTGGCCGTCGCGCTTGGCTGAAGCGCAATCCCTGTGCTTTTGACCCGGCTGACCGCAATAAAAGCAAATATTTGAACCTGCCAAGAACTCCCCTCGGTGATGCTTTATGTAGCACCCACAAATTGGGTAAGTAATATCTCTCACCCTGGGCTTGTCCTTTCAAACTTGAGTTAGAGATTTCTGAAGGACTTGAGAGCGACCTCCACTACTCAATCCTTGTTCAAAATTTCCAGAGTTTTCGACTCTAAGCCTCTTGCTTCTCTTCCTGCTCCCCCTACACTTTCCGACCACACTCGAGTCACCAACCTCCAGCGGGCTCTCCTTCATGAATCCCTGAGTCCCAATAGCTACTGCCTCCCCGATAAGGCTCATTGGTACGATAGCCTGCTGATTCGGCTGGGTGATCATAGCACGCATTAACACCCCGAGAGCGGCTCCGAGCTCCGCGTCAGCAACTAGCATAGAACCTATTGAAGCTAGTGGCGCCGGCTAACTCCCATCACTATTTTGAGAAAACATGCTTTCGCACACGTGTATAACACGAGTTAGAAGGGCAAAGGACGTTCATCGCATGACATCGATCATGAAGGAAGGGAACATTTCCTGAACGTCTAGTAGCCTCTTCGTCATATGTATGGTGCGCTTCACACCCATGAAAAAGACTCTACATGACATGACATTCAGACTCCCTAGGAAACATAAAACCTATGGCTCTGATACTAAGTTTGTCACGACCCAAACGTGCACCCGGATTGTAGACACGGGATGAGGAGCCCTGAGAGACCCTAATCAATGGCATGAGCATACGACAAATTTAATCACATGTGCAGAAGACATAACATAAAGAACGTAATTATAACGTAGCATAAGGGAAGAACTGTACGATACTTATACAATACTGCATAATACAACTTTTAGTCTAATAAGCCTCTAAAAATGACAAGCAGATTGATGGGACAACTCTCCAACTAATACAACATCCATAAACTAAAAGAAATGACATAGAGTGTGAACATGTAGACCTCGGAACATGAGAACTTACCAAGTATGCTGAGAGCAAGGCTAAAACTAGCTACTAGTGGGGATAAGCCTGAGAACTGGGACTTGTATCATGAAACAATACAACATAGAAAGTATGCGGTCAGCACGTGCAATATACTGATTATGAAAGGTAAGAAAAATGGACATTTAAAACATGTATAGAAATCCATAAGTAATCATAAGAGTAGGACAACATGCTCTTATTGTAAATCATCATAACATATCATACGACCTAAGATTTTCAAAACGTTCGTAGCATAACATAGTCATAGTTGTGACAAAAAAGCTCTAATAAACCTAACTTGAGTCAATATACATAATCATAACATGCATAAATGATGAGGAATAGTGGGAGATTCTCTTTACCAACATACCTCACATGAGCACACATGAAGCCAGACTTGTGACCCTAGTCTGGAGGGTGTCCGAACCATGCCAAGGGTAGGAACTGTGAAGTGCGTGATCACACATGAGAAAGGGCCATTTAGGCCAGGGACAAACATGAAAGGGGTCCCAACATACCTACGGTAGCACGTAGTTCATGAGATCGAGGCTTAAACGTGAACCCCGAACCTCGATTTTCGATACTACTTCCAAAACATATATATAGTGCTCATAGTATATAATGCGTGAGTTCATGGCTAGTAAATCAAGATAATTAGAAGTGTGCGTGTAGATAAGTAAATTATCCATGAGGTAAGGCCTGTGAGTCGGCCAAAATATGATTCATGCTTAATAAAATACATACATACTTGTAAATCATGCATATAGCTTGGATTTCAAAAGATCATAATAGAGAGCATAAGTAAATTCATAATTTAGAACATAAATCATGCTGGGCTTATCAAAACATCAACGGATCAATGGATCATAAATCGATTCATCATGCGGCATGCATAATAAAGCTTAATTGGTTAGAAATTCAAAATCAGCAAATATTAATATCAATTTAGAACTCAAAAGATGATCAAAATCAGTAGATAATGATAAGGTTTCAAAATCACAAGAAACATCATTAAATCATTAAATTTTATACAAATCAAGCAAAAAAACCCTATGAGATTTAAATAAATTTTGGATAAATAATTGAGTAGGAGCATGGGTGTGGAAGAATCCACCCATTGAAGACCTTACATACCTGGAATTATCGAATTTTAACCCTCTTTTAAAGCCCAAGAATGAATTTGGAAGAATTGAGAAGGAACACCTTGAATCACCTCCTAATCTTCTCTATGTACTCTTGCATGCATACATGAGGGTTTAGGAAGGTTTATTTTCTTAAAAACCCAACTTTCTTAAGCCAAAATGACGTAATTTTAGGGCCTTATATCATAATAAAGTCGAAAATACCCTTAATGAACCTGCACTGAAAACTGCCCAGATTGATCCCACGGTTCGGACTAACGGGTTGTTGGAACCAATGACGACCCGTTATGTCCCTTGTTGAAACCATTGATGATAGCCCATTCTTGAAACCAAACAACTGATCAACAGGATGACCCTTACCTTCAACCAACGACTCGTCACATCGCCTGTGGTTAGCCGCCTGAACTTTGGCATCTCATCTTCTAGCGGGTCTCATAATGACTCGTCACTGCAAAAAACGAGTCATTGTTTCCTTCTGTCTAACCCACTGGAGAAACCACATCTGTAACCAAGACTACAAACCACGAATCGTGGTCTCTTCTAACGGATCGTTGAGTCGCCCATCATAAGCCATCTGAAGAATCTAACTCCTTCCCACGATGGCTAACAACGACTTGTTGTTTCCCACAAGGAGTCGTCCTGTCTTCCGTGGTTTACACTGTCACCCATCTCAGACTTGACCAACGACTCATTACAATGACTCATGGTATGTCACCACGAGTTTTACCTTGACCCGTTATAAGATATTTTCCCCCATTTCCTGTAGTTTTCAATTTTTCAGTTTCGGGCCTACTCCTACGCACTTCCGGGGTAATAAATCCACCATTTGAATTTGAATGGCTTCCTTCAACTTTACAAAAATTCGTTCCTCATCTTGTCTAGCTTACACATCAGTCACCAAGGATGATTCTGATCCGTTCCGAACCACCACACCACCATCGGTCGAGTCAACCGACCTAACTCCCAACCTTGCGAGTCGATGCACATCCCTCACCAGCTCCTTTTCCCTTTCATCCACATGGGATACACTATAGAGAGTCTACTAAGTGTGTCTGCTACCACATTAACCTTACCTGGATGATAAAGAACACTCATATCATAGTCCTTGAGCAGTTCCAATCACCTCCTTTGTGGAAGATTGAGATCTTTCTGCGTGAACACATAATGTAAGCTCTTGTGATCCGTAAATACATCCACGTGGACCCCATACAAATAATTTCTCCATATCTTCGATGAAAACACCACAACGGCCAATTCAAGATCATGGGTCGAGTAATTCTTCTCATGGACTTTCAACTATCTAGAGGCATATGCTAACACTTTCCAATGCTGCATAAATACACACCCAAGTCTGATTCTCGAAGCATCACAATACACCATGAAACCATCGGTACCCTTGGGTAGGGTCAACACTGGTGTTGTAGTAAGTCGAGTCTTCAACTCTTGGAAGCTCTTCTCACAAGCCTCCGACCATTGGAATTTCACCTTCTGCTGGGTTAATTTGGTCAAAGGTGCTGCAATAGATGAGAAACCCTTAAAAAATCTTCAATAGTAGCCGACTAAACCAAAGAAACTCCGAATATCTGAGGGATTCACCAGTCTAGGCCAATTCTTCACCGCCTCGATTTTCTAAGAATCTACATTGATGCCCTCACTTGATACCACATCGCCCAACAAGGCTATGGAGTTCAACCAGAACTCGTACTTGCTGAACTTGGCATATAATTGACAATCCTTAAGAGTCTGAAGCACTACTCTCAAATGACCGACATGCTCCTCCACGTTTGGAGAGTATATAAGGATATCATCAATGAACACGATAATGAACATGTCAAGGTATGGCTTGAACACCCTGTTCATCAAATCCATAAAAGCTATAGGATCATTCGTTAGTCCAAAATACATAACTACAAACTCATAACGACCATACTGCATCCGGCTTTTTTCGGGATATCACTCTCCCGATCTCTGAGTTGATGATTCTCGGATCTGAGATCTATGGTTGAGAAACACTTGGTACCCTGAAGATGGTTAAGTAAATCATCAATCCTAGGTAGAGGATACGTATTCTTGACAGTGACTTTGTTCAATTGCCGATAATCAATGCACATTCATAGGGAACCATGCTTCTTTCGGACAAATAAGATTGGTGCACCCCAAGGACTCTTGCTCGGTCTAATGAACCCCTTATCTAACAAGTCCTTCAACTACTCTTTTAACTCTTTTAGCTCGACTAGAGCCTTTTGGTAGGGAAGAATAGATATAGGCTTCTTGTCGCAAGAAGGTCAACACCAACGTCAATCTCCCATTCGGGAGGAACACTTGGAAAATCATTAAGAGAGACCTGTTGATACTCACGTACTATTGGAACTAACTGGATAGTCGGGGTATCGAACTCAACATCCTTAACCCTAACTATATGGTGCACAGAACCATTAGAAATCATCTTCCTACCCTTAAGGTAGGAAATGAAATGACCTACAGGCACAGCTGAACTACCCTTCCATTCTAAGACGGGCTCACCCAGAAATCCAAACTCTACTGCCCGGGTTCTACAACTAACTAAAGCATAGCATGTGAATAACCAACCATGCCGAGAATAACATCAAAATGAGTCATGGCTAACTCGATCAAATTTGCTGAGGTGACCTTCCAAAGGACTGAGACTGGGCACATCTATACACCCGTCTAACTATAACTGAGTCACCTACTAGAGTAGAAATTGAGAAGGGTTCTGACAAGAATTTAGGACTGACTCCGAAGCTACTGGCCACAAAAGGTGTCACAAAAGACAAAGTAGCCCTCAAATCTAACAAAGCATAAACATCTATAAAAAAACTTGTAACATACTAGTGACCACATTCGGGGAGACCTCTTACTCCTGACGGGATGCTAAAGCATTGAATCTATTATGGTGCTGACCGCCAGTTCTGCTAGTAGATGCCCCCAGATGTGTTGAGCATGCAGGAGGGGCTACTAAACTAGAAGTCTGGCCTCGGCCCCCAACCTGATCCTGTCTCGCTGCTGGGCAATATCTAAGCATGTGCCCAGGCTTCGTACACCCAAAACAAGCACCTAGACCTACCAAGCACTGGTTTGTATGTCCCCGACCACATCTGCCAAAATTTTAGATGTTGGAATCTGTTGCTACTCTGACCCCTCGATCCTGATGCTTTCTATCTCTAATCATGTCTAGACCTGGATGGCACACTCAATATTGATGATGATGGAGCTGATAATCTCTGGTGTGTTTGCTGTCGGTACCCACCACCTAACCTCTGCTGGGAGAATCTATGGTCATCGGTCCTATCCCTCTTGGCCTCCCTCTCTCTCAGGTGTGACGCCTCCATATTTTGGGTGTACAACACTATCCAAGTGAAATAAATATCCTGATGGAGCATGGAGATCCTACAATCCTTGTCCAAATAACTCTCTATTCCATGCACGAACTTGCTCACCCACACCCTCTGATCATCTACTAACTCTGGGGCATATTTTGATAGGCTAGTGAACTCAAGGGAATACTATTGTACTATCATTCTCCCTTGCTTCAAATTCACGAACTCAGCTGCCTTCAGCTCCCTCATCTTATGAGGGAAGAACCGGTCTAGAAAGGCAACACGAAACTCTAACCAAGTGACAGGACCTGCTCTGGCGAACCTGCTATCCTTCCATTGGCGAAATCAAATATGCGCGACCCCTTTCAACTAGTAAGAGGCCAACTTTGCGCACTCAACCCATTTCACCCCCATGACTTGGGTGATCTTGACAATCTCATCTATGAACTCATGTGGGTCCTCGTCTACCTTGTACCCAAGGAACTCCCGCATGTTCATTCTCAAGAAGTCCCCAACTCGAGCTGCCGCTGCATTACCCACAAGAAGTCTCTAACTCGAGCTGCCGCGGGTTACCATTCTGCGGAACATGTGCAACGGCCTGCTGGTTTACTTGAGCAGTCAAGGCCTGCTCAAACATCTGAATAGCAGCTTGGAATTAAGCATGAATGACTAGCTCCGGTGCCTGGTGCTCCTGAAATGGTGGGGCTTGCTAGTGCCCATTATTGTTGCCATCCTCGTGGCCTTCACCATACCCATTCCTCCTATCAATTCATTCTTCGAGGAGCCATGATATTTTAATCGCGAATAGCATGAATTAGAATGATAGAAACACTTTTCATCTCATGACATAGATCATGAAAGAAGGGAGTATCTCCCTAAACATCTCTTAGCCTCTTTGTCATAAGTGTGGCGCGCTTCACACCAATGAAAAAGACTCTACTACGTCCTTCAGACACCCTGGGACACTTCAAAACTATGGCTCTGATACCATGTTTGTCACGACCTAGACAGGGGCCCAGATCGTAACATGGGACAAGGAGCCCCGAGAGACCCCAAATCAACCCCTTGCATAAGCATACGTCTAATCTCAATCAAGAAATTTAATAGTCGATAAAATAATCATAGCAGAAGTCTAACTTGGATATAACATCAGAATATAAAATCTGAAGATGAATACGTACATATGTCTGAAAAGGCTCTAACTAGGACGAGTTGATGGAAAAAGACCCCAACTAACTCAACAAAACTGAAATTTAAATAAATAACGGAAGGCTTATTAGTCTAGTTCTCGGGATATGAAGAGTCACCAACAAATAGAGTGCTAACTTTGATAAGCTAACTATGAGCTACACTGAGTCTGAGAGCAGGGTCCTGTATCATGAAACGATATACCATAGAGTATGCGGTCAGTACATAGAATGTACCGAGCATGCAAGGTAAGTAAAACCGCTAAAGCAAATAAAATCATTTAAAGACAATGCATAATGTAAATGTAAACATAAGAATAAGAGAGTAGGGCTTGCATGCATTCTTTCTGAAATCGTGATCTCTTCATAACATAACATAACTACATAACATCATAATTGAATCGATTGACTCAAAGCTGAATTCTTACATTTATAAGTAAAGCTGAACATTGAGTCAAACCTTCTTTAGAACATGCATTTACATAAATCTCATGAGTAATGAAACACACATATTTGAAATCACAAGGAATAATGGGAGACTCGTCTTTTAACCGACATACCATGATAGAGCTTACGTGGTCCCAACTATCACACTCAAGTGGGTAGAGCCTTCCATAGCCTTGCCAGGGCTAGGGACGATACCATGATATTGATATCAAGCTCACGCGCCAATAGGGTAGGGGAAGCTTACAAGGGAGGTTAGAAAGTCATAATGTATACATCTACGTTGGCGCGTAGTTCTTAGGCATGGGGTGATTGACCCTTAGCCTCTCAGTGCTAGACATTATTCCCCAAAACATGCATATGCTCTACATCATTTTATAACAAAGCTCAACATCGTCTATTGCCGAAGCTCAATGATTAAATACATCTCTAATACGACGTCATGCACATGAGAAGCTTTAGCTTAAGACAAACCACAAGTTGAAAACATAATTGGGAGCCTTCTCTCCAAAACCATGTGGTAAGCTATATAATAGAAAACTTTAACTCAAAATATACCATAAGCTGAAGATATAATTGGGAGTCTTTACTCAAAAACAATGTGCTAAGCTTAATTTCGGGAAATCATCATTTATACTTATCATGTGGGCACTGCCCAAAGCTTTATCATACATAGAAATACTCAATTGTCATCAAAATCATAATTGTAAACATGGGTAGCTTCAAATTATGCTTTTCATCATAATATCTCATCATCATGACATACTCATCACAAATCTTATCTTTTATGAACATGCCAACCATGGGCTTTAAATTCATAAAGGCTATAATCATGATTTTAAATTGAAAACATTATAAAATTTGCCCATGCTTCATAATTCAATAGTAGAATCATAGTCAAATCATACCCATGTATATAAATAGAAGAATCATGCATTTGGATTAAAGCCCCATAGGTGTGAAAAGAATCACCCACTCCTAACCTTACATACCTGTTGGTAGTTGATTCTTACTCCCCCTTTAATTCCCAAAAAGGTATTTGAAAGAATTTGAAGATCACAAGCTTGATTACCCTCTCAATTCTCTTCTACTTTGCACGTATGGATGAATAATGTCTAAAATGAACTTAGCTACTTTAAATGTCACTATTCATAACCCAAAAAATCGTAGCCTAGGCCCTAGAAACTTAGGAATTACGAAAAAGCACTTACTAGATTCGCAGAAAATAACAGCCAGGTGGCCCTAATGGGTGACTTGACGACTCGATATAGGTGACCACGACTCTTGGTCACCATCACTGATGTACACTGCCTTGCCTCATCAAATTTTACTCCAAGCTCACTAACAACTCACCCCACGAATCGTGGGGACTGACCACGACATGTGGGGACCTCCTGTCATGTCTACTGCCCTTATTCTTTCCTTTTCCTAATTCCCCTCCCCCACGGCTGACCCAGCAATTCGTGGGGTCTGACCACGAGTCATGGTCTTGCCTGTGGGGTCTCATTTCTTCCAGCTTTCTCCCTAAATACATGGGCCTTCCCCACGAGTCACATCATGACTCGTAGGTAGTCCTCACGAGTCTCCTCATGACTCATTCTGAGCCTACTGCAAATTTTCAACTTTTTCTTTATTTCAACCCCCAGGTCTAACCTTTAGACTTCTGGGGTATAAAAGTTGTCCTTGAGGAGTTTATGCTTTTGGAAGAGGTACTTAGGGGTTAGAACTTCGGTGATATCACTCTCCTTCATGATTTTTCTCTCTATTCCCCCGTTGATCATTTATCTGCCCCCCACCCAAGATTATCATGCTTTTCCCAACCTTGATTATCCTCATTGGGTCCCAAGGGTCTTGATTGAAACCTTGATACTCAAGGTGAGAACCTCCCAATTGGCTTGACATGTATTGACACTCCTCGTATCTCGAGGGTGAAGTACCATCATCAAACTGAGCATGGGTTTCAGCAGCTACAACATTCACATTCTTTTTACTAGCTCCCATTGATCACGGGCAAAAATAGCATGCCCGAGATACGCTTTATGACTTAAATTAGTCTTGTTTATCTAAGTTATTGTATACATTTTCATGTAATTTTATATGAAGTAAAGATATGTGCTAACCAACATGATTAGCCTTTGTTTTGTAGGTTTTGATGACTTTTGAGTAACTAATCCATGAGTTGGTGAAGTAGAGGCTTGGAAACGAAATTAACACGCGAACGTCGGCAAAGAGGAGGCACAAAACAGCCCTCCTACGCGTCGGCAACGTGCCATGGCAGGCAGGCTAATCACAACAGCCCACCTGCACGTTGTCAACGCGCCACGACTGGTTGGCTGCGCGACCAAGAGGTGCCAACGCGCTGCCCAAGCAGCGTGACACGCTGCCAACGCGGCAGGGTGCTGCCGGGGCCAAGTTCAGGTGATTTCCAAAGAGCTTCCGCGTCCGTAGCGTGTCATGGAGGTAGTGCTCCGCGATGCACTCCATGACACGTTGATTGTTATTCCAGGAAAAAGTCCTACTACTATAAATAGCACACGTAGGTTTTATTTGAGATATTCTGACTTGGCGGAGCAAGGACGTGGGTTACAGGCAGCTGAGGGACGAAAATATCAGGGTTTTTTCTCTCTTTCTTTCTTCTTTAATTCAATTGCTTGTATGATTAACACTCATTTTAAGATGTTTAATCCACAAATGAGTGGCTAATTCCTCTCCTTGCTGAGGTTATGAACAATTGTGATGAAATTTGATCATTAATTATTTGGTTTTTCATCTTTTCTTCCATGTTGTTCTATTAATTCTTGTTCTTACTGCATTAATGTATGGCCTACGTTAATGTAAATCTAAAAAGTCCGGTTTCACTCGAGAGAGCAAGAAATTGGAAAGTTGTGAATTAATAGGATATGTTCTTTACTTGGTTTGGGAAAATTGAGTCTTGATTTGCTTGTAGGATAGAAATATACCTGAAAGTCATATTAGTCAATTTAGGAACCGGAATTGTATGGCTAGGACATGAATTGCATTTGATCACAGAAATGTAGACGGATGGTTCATGATTCTTAAGTGAGGTTAAATACGAGAGTTTTAATCTCTTGGCAAATGTTCTTGGATAGCAACTGGAAGAAAAGATTAACCAATGTATGATGATAATTAATTTCATTACATGTTCGTTTAACCTCAGCATGCTCTCATTCATAGTTCAAATTCAAAGTAGATAATTGTTCTTAGCTTTAGTATAAAAATTATAAAACAAACTATCGAACTTTTGGTTACACTGTTGTCTGCATTTTTTGAAGTAAAATATAGTAAACTTGAGAAAATTGCACTTCATCCAAGTCTCTGTGGGATCGATACTTGGCTTACTGAAGCCACTTACTACTTGTTCGACCACGTGCACTTGCGTGTCGTTTTATACCCCACAAATCACGCGAACATGTTTTTGGCGCCGTTGCCGAGGACTTGGCAATTGGTGAATTCTTCTTAAGTGTAAATTTACTATTTTTTTTTTGTAGTGCTGACAACTTGGTCTTAGTGTTTGTTTTAATTCTTTTTCATTTTATTTTTTTTCTTTTTCGGACTCCCTTATTGACATGACATCGTGGAATACAAATGGTATAAATGGTGGATACTCATATTTTAGCGAATCTTGTCTGAATTGCGGTGGACACCACTCGTGGCAACACTGTAACACGTGCAATATATGTGGTGGTCAAGATGGCCATTGGGATGGCTGTCCGAATGCATATTCCCCTCCCCCAAGCCCCTACTATGATCCTTCTGTTGTTTTTGCTGAATATAGGCATGCTGAAAATTAGGACTTGGGACGCCAAGCTCGAATAGAAGACATGCTGAAACAACTCTTGGAGCAATCAGAAGCGATGAAGGAGGCGATAGCAGTATTGAGAATTCAGCAAGAAGAGAATGCAGAGGCTCTAGAAAGGATGAGCGTTAAATTCACGGAGATGATTGCTGAGGCTGAAGCTTGTGATAAATTGCAGGTGACAGTTTTAGCTGATATTCAAGAGGAACTACAAGAGAAAGACAAGGGTGAATTTTTGGATGAAGCCCAACAATTAGAATCTCTTGAGTGTCCCTGTGATGGGCTCACACTTATGGAAAATCCATTCATGGAAGAAGAGATAGAGTATCCCCCAGTTGACATTAATGGAGAGATAGATGTCGATGCTAAGAAGGTGTATACAAGTAAGGAGGTCAAGCACAATGCAGTTTCAGAGTCGAGGTTTATTGGACCACACTCGAAGCATTTCTCGACATTAAGTTTGGTTGAAAACTTAGAAATAGAGCCTTCCAAGCTTATAGAGAAATGTCTAGAGGAGGACCCAGCCCCGTATATTTTGAAATTTGCTAACTCAGAGAGACAAAATGACTTCGCTTACTTAAGGGCCATTAAGTTCAAAAGGCAACATCTACTACTTGGTCCTTACAATTTTTCACCAGCACCCCTGGAGCATAAGAGGAAATTAGAGAAGAAATTAGGGGTGAGATTCATATCCTCAAGGTGGAGGAAAAAGCGGTGAAATGGGATACGTCGTCCCGCGACGTAAAATTAGGGGCTGCTTGGGAGGCAACCCAAGGGTACCATGGGTACCATTTTAATTTCTTGCATTTAAGTTGATTTTATTTATTTTTCATCTTGTGTTGTTTTGGTGGAAAGTTAAGCACCGATGGAGGGGAAGTCTGAGTACCCGTGGAGGAGGAAGCTAACAAGCATGGAAGAGAAAAAGTGTGGGGTCGAACACCCACTTGTGCAAAGTTGAAGAAAGGCATGTTGTTAGCTAGGCCTAAAGGCCTCAGGGAGTATTTCTCACCCTTTTTAAATTTTAATTTGATGCTACGAGGACATAGCATGATTTAAGTGTGGGGTGAGGGGGATTTCAAGGGAAATTTCAAATTTTTGTGCTTAACGATTTTTGTTGAATGTAATGCTTGTGAGAAAATTGAAATTTTTTTTTTCTTTTTTGTGAGTTAAGCATGAATTCAGCACCCGTTGGTTTTTCTTTTCGGTTCTTTTCCGATGGGGGGTCTTTGAACCGAAGAATAAAATTTTTCTTTTTCTTTCCTTGGTCTGTATATAATGTATTTTTTAGTCATAGTTAGAGACTGTTTCCGACGATGGATGGATGACGACCGTCTTGAGGAAAAATTAGTCGGTAGGTGTTGGGTTTTTGAAACCATAACTCATTGGTGATTGAGGTTCTTGTTATGTGCTATACATGGTTGTAAGATGCGAGTATGTTCAGTGTGAAGTATGCAAGTGTATAACTTTGTTTGAGAGACTTAGGCTCTTGTATTTGACTCAATATGATGGAAGCTTAATTCTGAATTCTTGTGATTAGCTGAGTAAGAGTCTGCTGAATGTGTCTTGAATTTCAGCATGTGCCATGAGTGTAAGGTTTTTGAGTATTCTGTGCTATTATGAAATGTCTAGAACTTGCCTGGTGTGTATATAAAACAAAATGAAGGATGTGAATTGTAGGAGATGATTTAGGCAATACCTACCTTGAAAAATTAATCCTAGTTAACCCCATTGAGCCTTGAGCCTATTCTTTGACAGCTGCAACATAAGCTTAATCCTTTTTCTTTCGTTAGCCTTGAAATTGAACCAAAACTCCTAAGCCCTTAAAGGAAAAATCCGAAAGAGTAAAGGAGTGAGAAGAATGAAAAAGAAGGAAATGTAGCAATTGTAAAAGTTGAGAAATGGCGAGGGTGCACTTGTTTGAATATAGGTGAGTATTAGTAGGGAGTAAGAAAATAAATAAATGAAAAGTTACTTATAGAACTTCTGACTAATAAGCTAAAAGTGCCTAAAGAAAGGGGGGAACAAAAGAGGAAAAAGAAAAATGAAAAGAGAAAAAGGTGAAGTGAGGGAAGGGAAGTTTGTAATGAAGGCGTGATGTATTATAAGCGCTTAGGAAAGATAGTCACTATTACTGGCAATAATAGTACTTACCCGCACCTGAGTTACATTACAACCTAAAAAGTCCTACTTGATCTTACATTCATACATCCTTAAATTAGTGGAATAAAACACTAAGGGCAAGCTTATGGGTCATTACGTGGTGCATGTGAATTCTTTGTGAGAGTGAGTGTAATTCTATGCATGTACCCACACATGTTGTGATATAAAAATTGTTTTTGCGTGTGAAATTGGGTAACTCTCTTTCCGTGAGGGGCACATGTTGAATGAAGGATATAATTCATGTGGGATTTCTTAATCAGTTGATTTGCAGGAGTTTGCCAAGATTGAGAGTCGATTCTTGAGGTTAAGAAGTCTTAACATAGTTGTACTTCATTTCAATGATCAAATCAGGCATGTCTATTTTTAGCTGGTATCTTACATAATCATTATAGCCGTAACATGAATTATCTTGCTAAATTAGTTATGTGGGAGTCTCCATATGCATGATATGTAAAAGGTTGTTCGAGGACGAACAAGGCTTTAAGTGTGGGGTTGTGATCACGGGCAAAAATAGCATGCCTGAGATACGCTTTACGACTTAAATTAGTCTTGTTTATCTAAGTTATTGTATACATTTTCATGTAATTTTATATGAAGTAAAGATATGTGCTAACCAACATGATTAGCCTTTGTTTGGTAGGTTTTGATGACTTTTGAGTAACTAATCCATGAGTTGGTGAAGTAGAGGCTTGGAAATTGAATTAACACGCGAACGTCGGCAAAGAGGAGGCACAAAACAGCCCACCTGCACGTCGGCAACGTGCCACGGCAGGCAGGATAATCACAACAGCCCACCTGCGCGTTGGCAACGTGCCACGATAGGTTGGATGCACAACCAAGAGGTGCCAACGCGCTGCCCAAGCAGCGTGACTCGCTGCCAACGCGGCAGGGTGCTGCCGGGGCCAAGTTCGGGTGATTTCCAGAGAGCTTCCGCGTCCGTAGCGTGTCACGGAGGCAGTGCTCCGCGATGCACTCCGGGACACGTTGCTTGTTATTCCGGGAAAAAGTCCTACTACTATAAATAGCACACTTAGGTTTTATTTGAGATATTCTGACTTGGTGGAGCAAGGACGTGGGTTACAGGCAGTTGAGGGATGAAAATATCAGGGTTTTTTCTCTCTTTCTTTCTTCTTTAATTCAATTGCTTGTATGATTAACACTCATTTTAAGATGTTTAATCCACAATTGAGTGGCTAATTCCTCTCCTTGCTGAGGTTATGAACAATTGTGATGAAATTTGATCATTAATTATTTGGTTTTTCATCTTTTCTTCCATGTTGTTCTATTTATTCTTGTTCTTACTGCATTAATGTATGGCCTACGTTAATGTAAATCTAAAAAGTCCGGTTTCACTCGAGAGAGCAAGAAATTGGAAAGTTGTGAATTAATAGGATATGTTCTTTACTTGGTTTGGGAAAATTGAGTCTTGATTTGCTTCTAGGATAGAAATATACCTGAAAGTCGTATTAGTCAATTTAGGAACCGGAATTGTATGGCTAGGACATGAATTGCATTTGATCACAAAAATGTAGACTGATGGTTCATGATTCTTAAGTGAGGTTAAATACGAGAGTTTTAATCTCTTGGCAAATGTTCTTGGCTAGCAACTGGAAGAAAAGATTAACCAAAGTATGATGATAATTAATTTCATTACATGTTCGTTTAACCTCAGCATGCTCTCATTCATAGTTCCGATTCAAAGTAGATAATTGTTCTTAGCTTTAGTATAAAAATTATAAAACAAACTATCGAACTTTTAGTTACACAGTTGTCTGCATTTTTCAAAGTAAAATATAGTACACTTGAGCAAATTGCACTTCATCCAAGTCTCTGTGGGATTGATACTTGGCTTACTAAAGCCACTTACTACTTGTTCGACCACGTGCACTTGCGTGTCGTTTTATACCCCACAAATCACGCGAACACCCATAACATGTTTTTTCATCAACTCTAGCTGGGTCATCATTTTGGCAAGAGTTTCATCTCTAGCCTCATCTCTCTTCCTCAATTCAGCACTTACAAGATTTGAAGCAACACCGCTCGAGGATACCTCTACTTCTCTAGTGTGCCATGCACAGTGTGCTTTCCTCATTCTATCAAGTAATTCCTTATCTACTCCATAGGGATGATCCATGATACATCCACTAGCCAAATTATTTACCACATACTTATTGATAGAATCGAATGATCGGTAGAAGCTTTAATGTAGAACCCCACGGGTAAGCCATGGTTTGGACAAATGACTACCTTTTTCTTAAACCTCAACCACGCTTCATGGAGTTGTTTGCTTACAAGTTTTTGAAAATTAGTAATGTCATCCCTTAGCTGCAACATCCTCGAGGGAGGAAAGAGCTGGTTTCATGAGATCATTCCAAGAGGTAATAGACCCGGGAGGCAACTCCTCCAACCACACAGTTTCTTCCCTAGTGAGTGAGAATGGAAAGAGTCTCAATCTGATTGACTTTTGAGAGATATTTGTAATGTTGAAGGGTTGACATATCTCCAAGAAGTTGCAGAGATGCCTGTTTGCATCTCATTGGGCATTCCTCCGAAGAGTCCCTTAATTTGAAGTAAGTGTAGCATTGTACTCGTCACATGAAAAATTGCATTCCCTACCGTAGGAGGTAGGCGAATTGCACCTGCTTGATCGGGCATCACAGGGTCATAATCCTCATGATCCATATGCCCATCCAATGAACCTTCTCCTTTTGATGAGTGTTGGCCCATATCAAATTCAACCTAGAAGGCACCAACCACGATTGTAAAGTCAACTAATTAAGATGCAAGATCAATTAAAAATAACAACAACTAGGGCTATTAAACTACATTCCATGGAAGCGACGCCATTTTTGATAATGTCTAAACTAAACCCTTCTTTACGAAAGAGCATAAATGGTGGTTGTATCAAAACAAATAACCCTATGAGTGTCGGGGTCGAGTCCCATGAGGAATGTAAGTTGATCACACAATAGTCATCTATAAATTGAATTGATTCGCATCAATGTTGCAAGACATATATGAGAAAATTGGGGGAATCATGATTTATATAATAAAATATGGAATTGCACACTAAAAATAGGGGCAAAGTATAAAAAAGACCAATGGAGAGACTACTAGGGGTGTGATATTGAGAAGGGCTTCAATGGTTTGAATTATAATTGCTCCTATCTTTACTTAACAATATGATTAGCTGTGGACTAGGTGAAATTTTAAGTTTCTCAACCAATTAGATGTCTTATACCTCATGTTATCTCAAATCCCAAAGTTCCTCTTTAAAACAACCACATAATCTTGGGTATGGGTTCACTATTTCTAGCTCCAATCCTTAATGGATATGTAATAATGGGTTTTGGCTATGTCTTGCCCAACACAACGAAATTACCACCCAAATACCCATTAGTGTTTCCTCACCCATTACCTTAATTTCCTTTCTCAAGTAAAATCAAAGTAAGAAAATGAAACCCACATTTGCAACTATGTGTTTTCAACTTAATATTAAGAGGAAACACTAAAATTATGCTAATTGAGTAAATCTATTATCAAATACACAATACCCAACCCAAATCAACCCCAATCATTCACACACCCCTAGCAAAGAATATAGCTACTCATGTAAGTAAAGCAAGACATTGCACAAATCAACAGTTCAATATCCATTCACAAACTTGAGTAAGAGAAATTCAAGTAAGGTCTGAACTCCAATGGAGTTTTCTACCTTCTCAATGAAGAATATGACTCTTTCTCTTTCTACTTGTCTCTACTTTCTATACAAGCCAAAAGCAATAGAATAATAGATACTTTTTAGAATGGAATATTTAGTTCTTTTACAAGAGGTACAAAAATAATTTACAGATCTGCTCCTCTTTTTCTGTATTTTACGTTTATACCCCTGACTGATAGGCTTCACTTGCGATTCACCGGTGGTTCACCGGTGCATGTAAGAAAAATGCCAGTCAGCTCTAGATGAAGGACAATATGATATTTGGCTCTTTGGCCTTGGCATTGGTGGTTCACCAGTTCTAATCCGTGGACTGCCGATTGGTTACAACTACTGGCAGTAAGTTCCTTAGCACTTCGGCATTGCCACTAGCGATTCACCGGTGCTTATCTATGGTACACTGGTCTCTAAACTTCTTCTAGACAGTAGGAAACTACGATCAATCTTGCATTTAACTGGTGTCCTCCAGTGGAGCGCTGGTCATCAACTTTATTTCTATGCTCTTCGCTCAATTTCATGCTTTTCTCCATTCAAGTTAAGTACATGTAAAGATCTAAGAGAAAAGGCATAAGATCATCGTAATTGACTTGAAAACTAAGCAAAAACTCATGTTTAAGATCCTAGTAGTTGGTAAATTACGAACTCATCAGATACTTTATTGGACATCTTATATAGGTCTTTAAATGCTAACACCTAACCGATGCCTGACACTATTTCTAACGGAATATTTATGAGCCACACATATGCTGATGCTACAGAGGTGCTTGATAGGATTATTAAGACTAACCGAGCATGGCACACACGGGAAGCTAATATTTCTGCTGGCACTTATGTAGTAGGTATGTATATAGACAGCGGAGGAAAAATGAGGAGAGAGACCAAGATATAGCTGAGATTAAAACCATGATGAGGCTCCTTTCTAAGCATTTCATTTGAGTTGGTCATGAAAAGGTAAGTGAGTAGATTCTCAAGGTAAACTCCAAGGAATGCTGTCGGTGAGTCTGAGGTGGTCCCATAGTGAAGTCCATATTTAATTCTTCCCACATCCATGTGGGTATACTGATATCTTGGGTCATGCCTCCTAGCCTTTCATGCTCCACCTTAACTTGCTGGCAGTTCGAGCACTTGAGTACGAATTCAGCAATTTCTCTTTTCATACCGCTCCACTAATAAATATCCCGCAAAATTGCGGTACATTTTGGTAGCACCGAGGTGAATTGAGTATCTCGAGCTATGTGCTTCAGCCAATATTTGTTGTCTCAACTCACCAACATCCGGTACACACAACGTTCCTTGGAAATGGAGCACACCATCTCCTCCTTTTGAGAAAGCCTCAACCTCCTTCTGAGAACTGCTTCTTTAAGCTTAAGTAGAATTGGATCTTTATCTTGTCTGGAATTATCTTCAACTACCAAGGATTAATTCTACCCATTATGCACTACCACCCCATCTTTGCTGGATCCCCCAATTGCACCCCTAACCGGCCTAGTCTATGAAAATCCCTTGCTAACTCTATTCTGCCCTCTTCAATATGAGCCACACTCCCCATAGACCGTCCGATTAGGGCGTCAGCCACCACATTGGCTTTGCCCAGGTGATACAGCACACTCATGTCATTGTCTTTTAGCAACTGTAACCACCTTCTTTGACACAGATTTAGATCCTTTTGGATGAACACATACTGAAGGCTCTTATGATCTGTGAACATATCCACGTGAGCCCCATAAAGATAATGTCACCATATTTTTGGCGTGAATACCACTGCTGCCAACTCCAAGTCATGAGTTGGATAAATATTCTCATGACTTTTGAGCTGTATGGAGGCATGGGTTATCACTTTTCCCACTGCATCGGAATGCAACCTAGTTAAACTCTTGAAGCGACACAATAAACAACCAACCCATCTTATCCTTCCGGCAAGGTTAAAACTGGCTGTAATGAGTCGAGTCTTCAACTCATGAAAACTCTTCTCACACTCATCCGACCACTGAAATTTCACTTTCTTCTGAGTTAACTTAGTGGAGATGCTATAGAGGAGAAACCTTTCACAAACCATCGGTAATAACCCGCTAAGCCCAGGAAACTCCTAATTTCAGTAGGAGAGGTAGGTCTGCCCAATCCTTCACTACTGTTATTTTATGAGGGTCCACTTGTATTCCTTCCCCTGAGTCCACATGACCTAACAAAGTCACGGGCTTTAACCAAAACCCGCACTTGCTTAACTTGGTGAATAATTGCTGGTCCCTGAGTTTCTGTAATGCGAATCTTAGCTTATTGGCATGATCCTCCTACATTCTGGAGTATACTAGAATGTCGTTGATAAATACAATGACGAACATATCTAGATACTACTTGAATACTCTGTTCATTAAATCCATGAAGGGTGTTTCTTAACCCGAAGGAAATCACAATAAACTCGTAGTGACCATACCGAGTTCCAAAATCTGTTTTTTGGTATGTTACACTCTCTAACCCTTTATTGATGGTACCCTGACCTGAGATCGATCATGGAGAAACAACTGGCTTCCTGAAGTTTGTCGAACAGATTGTCAATTCTAGGTAGAGGGTACCTGTTCTTAACTGTGACTTTGTTCAGCTGACGGTAATCTATGCACATTCTGAGGGTACCATCTTTCTTATGCACAAACAGCACTCGAGCACCCCAGGGAGAGATGCTGGTTCTGATAAAACCGTTGTAAAAAAGATCCTTTAACTACTCCTTCAACTCCTTAAGCTCAGCTAGAGCCAATCTGTAAGGAGGGATGGAGATGGGCTGAGTGTCTGGGAGGATATCTATCCGAAGTCTATTTCCTGTTTAGGAGGAACTCCGGGAAGATCCTCAGGAAAAACGTCTACAAATTCGCTGACCACAGGGATTGAATGGATAGTCAATGTCTCAGAGTTGGAATCCTTGACTCGAACTAGATGACATATATACATCCCTTGGAGATAACTTTATGGGCCTTAAGATAGGAAATAAACCTACCCTTAGGTGCTGAACTGCTACCCGTCCAATCTAACACTAACTCATTGGGAAACTGAAACTTGACAACTCTAGTTCTGCAATCGACTGAGGCATAGCTGGAGTGTAACCAATCCATGTTGAAAATAAGGTTGAAGTCGACCATGTCAAACTCTACGAGGTCAACTGGAATGACTTTATTTAGGACTGAGACTGGGCAGTTTCTATACACTCGGCTGGCCCTAACTGACTTGCCAACTGGGGTGGAGACTGACAATGGTTCTGAGAGGACCTCTAGACTTATGCTGAACTGGACTACTATATATGGAGGCATGAACAAAAGAGTGGCTCCTGGATCTAAGAGGGCATACACGTCTAGATGGAAGAGACGTAACATACCAGTAACTATGTCAAGTGAGATTTCCTAATCCTGACGGGAAGATAGAGCATAGAAATGATTCTGGTGCTGAACGCCATTTGTACCTGATGTCTTGGCTTGCTGAGCTAGTCTGCCTGCTAGAGCTGATAAGGTAGTAGATGGTGATCACCCTCCCCTTGCTGACGACACTCCTTTAGCTTGTGCCCAAGCTGTCCACACCCAAAAATGACCTCTCATACCTAAAGGCATTCTCCTTGGCGATTCCTACCACACTTGGGGAAAGCTGGATACCTATTCCCTTTACAGTGAGTCTGAGGATGAGTACCAGATGACCCACCCCTTCGATCCTGGTGGGACCGAAAGGTTGGGGCATTGGTTGAGCTGGGTAATGGGGCTCTTTGCTGCTGTTATTATTGCTGCTGTTGTTGTGGGCGGCTACTACCACTATACCTTTGATGGCTGAAATCTAAATCGCTAGTCCTTGACCATTTGTTCTTACACTCCATATCCTTCATCTTTTCTGCCTCAATCTGTTGGGCATAGAAAATCAAGCTAGAAAGGTCCATGTCCTTAATCAGCATTACGATCCTGCACTCCTTGAGGACCAAATTTGATACACCATTTACAAACTTCAGCATGCGATCCCTCGGCTCGGATACCCTCTTTGGAGAATACTTAGATAGTCTAGTAAACTCCAGAGCATACTCCTCCACAATTCTTTTGCCCTGTCTAAAATTCATAAACTCCGCCCTCTTTTCCTTCCTCAGCTCCCGAAGAAAAAACCTATCCATGAAAGTTGTGTGGAATTCTTTCCACTCCACTGGTCCTGCTCCTGCTGGCCACCCCTCTTTCCACTAGTCATGCCATACCTGAGCTACCCCTTTTAACTGGTACGCAGCCAGATCAGCACTTTAAGAGGAGCTAACACCTATAATGCGGGTGATCTTCCTAACCTCATCCACGAAATCCTAGGGATCCTCCCATACTTTGGATCCCTAAAAAGATTGAGGGTTCATACGGGTGAAGTCCCTCACCCTCGCAGTCGCTGCAGTCCCATTCGTGGCTGCTGCAACCACCTACTAGTTCACCTGGTTGGTCAATTTTTGTGCCAGCAATTGGATGGCTGCCCAGAATTCGGCGGTAGATATTGAATCATTTTGGGGAGCTGCCAAGGTTGGTGGGGAAGGCCTGTTGGTGTTATCGGCCCTCCTTCCATTTCCACTTCGGGGTGGCATGGTTCACTGAAACATAATAGAGCACGAGTTAGAAGGGCATTTCTAGAATTGAACTTTAACGCACGATAAGAAGTATGAACAAAAGGGAGTTTTCCTAATAAAATCTTATAGACTCCTTGTCATATGTGTTTCATGCTTCACACTCATGAAAAGGACTCTACTCGATGCGGCTTTCAGACTTTTCGAGGATACTCTAAACCTAGAGCTCTGATACCAAGTTTGTCACGCCCTGAGCCTACACCCTAAACGTAACATGGTAGTTGAAGTCACAAGTGACTCCAAGTCAACCCCTGGTCTATCATACGCTGGTATTCTGAGTAAAAATGCACAGCAGAAATTCGAAATAATTACATAAAGGAATTTTATGAAAATTAAGATAAAACATAAAACATAAAAATCTGAACATTTGTAGTCTGAAAGCCTTCTAACTAATGAGCTACTGGGACAAGCCCCCAGCTAACTCTAAGTATGAATAAAAACTGTAAACTAACTATAGGAAAATGAAATAAGGCCCTCCAATTATGAGGATTCACAATTCAACTACGACTGAGAAGGATCAGAATCGTGGTGGCTAACGCTGCTCAGTCTGGGAACCTACAGCTGTATCATGAAATGATACAACATAAAAGTATGCGTCAATACTTTGAATGTATTGAGTAAGTAGGAGAAAACATAACTGAATATATCGTCTGAACTGAAAAGTCACGTAATGACCAACAGGTAAACTGATCTGAGATACTGATATATATTCTGAAATGGTCAAGATGACCCTGTCTGGTGGTCAAAGACATGCCATAAGTCTGAAATACAGAGGTTGAGAGACCACACTAAACTGTCTGAATTGAACTGAACTGTCAAAACTGAGACTAAACTAAACTTACTAGTGGGAGAGTCTATAGTCGATATATAACCACGTGAGCTAGACGTGGAGTCCAATGTATACACCTCACCGGTAAGACCCAATATACCTTGCCAGGGTATAAAGGCATGAACTGGTTTATACAAATGTTTGGGGCCAATCAGGCCAAGTAATACTATAACCTACACAGTCAACGTAGTTTTGGCAACCTGGGTGTGCTGGAACCCTGACCCGCTCGGTGCTCTGTTCTACTCCCACTGGAAACCTATACTAAACTACTAAGATGAAAGCTTTAAATTCTGCTCCAAGACTAGTCAGGGACATATAATTGAATGTACCCTGAGAGTCTTATAGGACCTGATCCTGAAACAGGATTCTACACTTGTCAGAGCTGCTTACCTAGAAGCGTCGTAACCATCTAAGAACAGTCAGTAAACTAAACTGGGGTCCTGGGGCTGGTCGGAGCTATATATATCTAAAATTTCATGACCGCCTAATGGACCAATATACTGAATTATGAGTCTAATTCTGATAACTGGGAGGCACCACTAACACCTCGAGAAAAGACTAAAGTCAAACTGGTCAATTGACACTTTTTGTATAGTTCTGAAGAGGTTCTATGTTCTAACTGAACTAAACTACTAAGCATCTATTAGAGAACTCAACTTATTCCAACAACATAAGAAATTTCATAATATAGTGTAGTTTCAAGAATTAAAGGAATTTCATTCAACAAGGCTAAAATCATTCTAATCAATGGAAACAATTGCTCAGCATATATATATATATATATAAATAATAGGAATTCTTTAGGAAATTCATCCCACAACATACTTCACACACTAAATGGAATTTAATATGCAATAATCTTTACTCAAGAATTTAGGGTTGTAAATCACCTTAGCAAGAACAATAACAATTTACATAGGAACTGATGAAGTTCATATGAATAATAAACATGGATATTATCCCAATTGAAATTAATGAAACCCAACATGAAAATTTATTCATATTCGAAGAACTCAGGGCTAAATTGTTAGGGAAATTATAGGAGGGTTTTGGGGGACAAAGGAAGGACAATTCCCTTGTTAAATTCCCACATACCTTTCTAAAATTCTCCCAGAGAAGAAGACTTGAATTGCTGCAATGATGAGAAACCCTAAGCTTGCTTGAAGGATTCTTCAGATGAGAACTTACGGAAATTTTTTGAAAATTGATAGTGGGAATGATGAATGAACCTTCTTTCCCAACTAAAAGCTCTAATTATTACTAGAATGACATAATTTTAAGCTTGGGAGAGTAGGAAATTACTAAATTGCCCTAAAAAATTCACTGGGAAAAACTATCAGGTGACCCTAATGAGGGACCTAACGAGTCGTGGCCACTGACCACGACTCCTGGTCACTAGTCGTGGACCACACTGTCTCACATCTGAAGATTAAGTGCTAAGTATGGTAACGAGTCACCTACCGAGTATTTGCCACTGACGATGTCTCGTTGTGACTTTTGTCAAGTACACTGGATAAAAACTCACTAAGGCTGGTAACAGGGGACGTGACGAGTCGTTACTAGGGACCATGACTCATTGCCTCCACCCTTCAAGTACACTGCTCGACTTATAATTTCCTCAACCCAGACTTGACCAGGAGTGACTCAATGGGTCGTGGTTAGTGACCACCACTTGTGAAGTCCCTTGTTGGGTACATTGTCTCCCTCCTTAAAATTATATAACCTCCTTCTCACGGCTCACCTAATGAGTCGTGGGGTCACTTAACAACTCATTAGGTGGGTTATCTTGTAGCTTTTCTGTAGCTTTTCAAGATTTCTTGATTTGAGTGACAGAATTAGATTTTGAGTTTTTGAGGCATTACACCGGGTGACGATGGAGCTCGAGCCCCAACTATTAGATCGGCAGCCTGCCCATCTCAGCAACTAAGGTTACCTAGAGTAGGTGGCAGCCAACCACATATGTAGTCACAGGTATGTTCTAAGTCTTCAAGTCGAACCTTGTGTATTGCTGAACCCAAGAACTATTGTATAAAGTACAAGATCCCTTTGTGCATTTTAGTATGAGATTTATTTTGTGGAGGGTAGGGAATGGTTGCAAGTAGGAAATCTTCAGCGATAACCTTGGAGATGAATGTGAAATACGGAGCTAGTGATATTAGTGTAACCTTAATGAAGGATCCTAGAGCCTTAGAATGATGGCCATAAACTAAGGGGGGAGATGGTAAGTGAAAGGCCAAGTCAAGTCTTGATTTCTCTAGTAAGGATGTTCTAGAAATAGTAATTAAGGGTATCAATCTGTTGTCGTTTAGGTGTTTCCCTTATATTCGCTCGATGCTACGCTCAAATCATGCTTATTTTTAGAACCCTAAGATGATAGGTAACCCCGTCAGTCAGTGGTGCCAATATTACTCCACGACTCCATAAAATTCAGCTTCATGTCATGACCCTCGTTACGTTTGTGAACTCATTTTTATCATTATGTTCATCTCTATGAACTCAGCCCTTAAGATTTGCCTAATCAGCTCATAAGATCATGCTATATCAGGTATATGCCCAACTTAGATTTCTTGAAAGATTCGTGCTCATGATTTGCTTACTCTAAACCCTATGGATGTTCCCCATGATGGAGATTATGGTTAAAATAGGTATGTTCAAGGTAACTCCCTATCCCTTCCTTACATGTTGGGTATGTAGAAGTCCAAAAAGTGCAGTTATTAGCTAAGCTGGGAAGTGCGACAACCCATGGTAATTTTTTATTCTTGATCTATTTTTGTAGGTTGAACCTTTCCATATTTTTATTTTGTTATTCATGACTTGCAGAGATTGGTGACACCGTTCCCGAGATAATCTAATGAAGATTGGGTGAGATGTTTAGTTTTTGGAAGATTTAAAGTTTGAGGGGTTTGACCAAAGTCAACATTTCAGGTTAACGAGCTCGAATTTGGATTCTGGGAGCTCTGTTAGTTCCAAACGGTGATTTATGACTTAGTGGGTAGTATTCATGGATCTCGAGGTGATACGGCAGTGATGAGAACCCTTGGTGGGAATTATGAGCTTTGAGGAGGTTAAGTTTGAACATGGTCAACTTTCGATCAAAACGACCTTATAACGGTAATTTGATGATGCTAACTGGTCTGGAAGGTATTTTATGGTTGAATTGCATATTTGGGTCATGATCAGGAGATTTCGGAGGAGTTTGGAGTAGATTTGAAGATTTTGTGTTTCTAGCATGATTTGAAGCATAAAATGTGACAACTCAGAGATTCGGGACTTTCAAAATTTATAGTAGGAATTGTAGGAGTTCATCTTGTTGACACGACAAATAGTGGTGTCATTGTTTAGAATGGATTAGAATCTTTCGTGATGACCCAGGTCAAAGCTAGGAAAGACAAGAATCCTATCTTTGTGAAGCTGAAGGAAGTCATTCCGGATAAGAAGGTAGAGGTCATCTAAAGGGGGAGATGGTGTGCTTCGATATTAGGGTAGTTAGGATGATCATTTGCCTCTTATTGAGTTTCCATATAATAATATCTACCATTCCAGGATTTAGATGGTTCAGTTTGAGGCTCTCTGTGGGCAGAGATGTAGATCGCCTATTGGTTGGTTTGAAGTCGGTGAAGCTGCAATGATAGGACCGGATTTAGTCCATAAGGCCATGGACAAAAATTCAGCTTATAAGGGATAGGTTGAAAATAGCTCAAAGTCGCCAAAAGTCCTATGTGGATGTGAGGAGGAGGGATATTGAGATTAAAATTGACAATCGAATGTTTCTGAAGTTATCTCCCATGAAGGGAATGATGAAGTTTGAAAAGAAAGGAAAACTCAGCCCCCGTTATGTTGGCCCATACCGGATTGTGAAAAGGGTTGGCAAGGAAGCATATGAATTGGAGTTGCCCTCTGAATTAGCTTTAGTTCATCCAGTTTTCCATGTAGTGCTCTTAAAAAACTGTGTGGGTGATTTGTCTCTGGGTGTTCCGGTGGATAGTTTTGGTGTGAAAGACAACCTTAGTTATGAAGATGATCCGGTGGAGATACTAAATCGTCAGGTTCATAAGCTAAGAAACAAAGAAGTAGCTTCAATCAAGGTTTTATGGAGGAATCAGCATGTTGAGGAAGCTACGTGGGAAGTCGAAGAAGACATGATGGCTAAATACCCACATCTATTCCCTTCCGACTCAATTTCAGCTTGAGATATCAGTTTCTTCCTTAGTATGCTATTCAGTTTTGTATTCAGCTCATGTGCCCCAATTTCTTTCATGTTAATTAATGTATGTGTGATTTGTGAATTTAGTTTAGTCAGGTAGTTCAAATCGGAGTCAGTCACTCCGTCAGTTTTCAACACAAATGTTCAATATTTGAGTATGATGATTGCATTTCTCTACTTTTTAGAATGATTTTCAACATTTGAGGACAAGTGTTCCCAAGGGGGATATATTGTAATACCCTAGAAGCCCAAAGATTAGACCCTAGAGTTGAAACAGAGAAAACAGGTTTTTCTGCACTAGGTCACAGGACGAGTCGCCCAGTGACTCGTCAGGAATCCCACAAGTCGTTAAGTGACTCATAGGGTAGGTCTTGAACTTGGTTTAAAATTTGAGAATTTAAGTTACCACAGGTGTGACCATGAGTTGTTGTTAACACCACGAGTCGTTAGGTGTCCCGTGGTTAAGGGTTTAACTGGAGATTTGATGAATGGATGAAGTTAAGGTAATGACTGGTTACCACGAGTCATTGCGCATACCATGAGTCATGGTGTCCTTCATGGTGATCCTAAGAGTAAGAATGGTCGCGATCATGATGACTGGTGACCACGTGTCGTGGTCACTAGTAACGACCTGTCTAGTCCCTCGTCAATACTGGTAGTCTATTTTTCCCTGCGAGTTTATTAAGGGATTTTCCGTGATTCGTATGTTCCTAAAGCCTAAACTACATCATTTTAAGGTTAGAATGGAGTGTTTTAAGAAGGGTTAAGTCATTCTATCCTATTCAAAACTCATGCATGCAAGTTTAAGGGTTTAGAGAGTTATCAAACATAATTCATCAAGGTTCTTCCCCAAATCTTCCTTGGGAAATCAAAGAAGTTGTGAAATCAGATACTCTCAGGTATGTAAGGTTATGAATTGGTGTAATAGTCACACCCATGCCAAATTCCCCCTCAATTCATGAAAATTCTAATTGTTAAATCTATGGGGTTTTTACCCACTGTATGAATTTTCTATGTATCGATCATGGGTACGATCCAAGCATGCTTCTAATGTTGGTTTATGATCTATGGGCAGATTTTGTGACTATTTTAAGTATAAGTTTATAGATTATATTTTAAATCCAATTTTGCCTAATTATGAATGCATATGAAAAGTCAAGCTATGATTTCATTATGATCTTGATCTTAACGAGCCCAATTACGACTTAGGCTTTATGATTCGATTTCTCTCAAGTACTTATCATGGATTTATGAAGTGCCAAGTTTAGACATCTTTACAAGTATGCATGGATTTCATGATTTATGAATTTATGACTCTTGACCAATTAATGGGCCCTTGTTCATGGCTAAACATGCATTTTAAATGGGGATCAATCATGTTGTTATTTATTTGGCCATGAATATCATGAATGATGTTACAGTTACTATATGAGCCTAATGTACATGTTTTTAGGAGTAGTGCCTAGCACAGAGTAGCCCGCCATTCAAAGGACTACGTCGGTGTCTCAAAACTACGTGCCACCATAGGTTTATATATATATGTGTGTGTGTGTATGTATATATATATATATTCTAATATTTAATGGATCCCCTCTTTGTGATATCACATATTGCACGTCCCTTGCCAGGCAAGCCTGGGATGACTCTGCCCACTGGTGTGAAATAGTTGGGCCGTGATGTAAGGCTCTACCATGATGGTGTCGGTTGTGATGAGTCCTCCCATTGTTCCTTATCATTTATGCATTGTTATGTTTATGCACTTTTTCTCATGTAAGGTTTAATAAAACTTTTCTCTTACGATTACGATTATGAACGATTTATGAATGTTTTGAAAACCCCGAGCCTTGGGTTTACATTATGATATTTAGGTCATGAGCATGTCGTCCTATTCTTATGAACTGTTATGTATTTTAATTGTCTGTTTTTCCTTATCTTGCATACTCGGTACATTCCATGCACTGACCGCATACTTTATTCTATATCATTTCATGATACAGACTCCGATTTCCAGACTCCGTCCTGCCGCTAGTCAGACTTCCGGAATTAGCATCTCTCAGTCTCAGTTGGTGAGTCCTCATCATGCGAGGGCCCTTCTTACCAGTTATATTATGTCTTTTTAGTTTTCATCTTTTATTGAGTTTGTTGGGATCTTATCCCATCAACTTGTCAGTATTTGAGGCTTTTCGGACATAGCTGTATTTCAGTTTTAGACTTGTGCATGTAATTAGATGTTATGTTTTGGTTAGACTTCCACTATGTTATTTATAATAATCTTCCTCTTATCTATGATTGAGTTGTATGTATGTTCATGCCATGGGTCGATTTGGAGCCTCTTGGGTTTTTTTGTCCAATGTCTCAAACCGGGCCTTTGTTTGGGTCATGAAAATTTTTCAATATTCAATTTACCAATGTGTTCATCATGATCACTAGAAATCTCCCTTTTAATTCATCTAAGCATGCCTAATCATGTTAGGCTGATTGCTATAAAATTTACCTTAAATAGAGTCTAGGGTTAAATTGATGTTAATGCACTTGGGAGGGAGTATGGCCATGATTTTTATCTAAATATCTTTGTATTGAAATTTTGATGGGGTGCAAGTCCGAGTAACCCCCAAATATGGTTGAAATCAAGCTAAGTACACCGCATAGGATGAGGGCATGCTTACAAACCACACCTTGACCCATTTTATCTTACAACGACTCATTACTTATGTTATTGGGACTACCAAGTAATCCATGCTACAGGAAATACTTATGATAAGTCGTACAATAGACCATTATATCTCACAATGGGTCATTGTAAGCTGCCATCTTGTCAGAACCTGAGTCTGCACCCTTGACGTAACATGATACTTAGGATCACAAGTGACCCCAAGCAAACCCATGGCATGGAATAATTCTATAATGACTGAACTACTATAAAAGACTATTAAGTGGAAGCTGTTTAAAAACAATAACAAAATATTTTTTTAAATAAAGAACATCTAATAAGATACTGACATATAATCAATATTGGAACACAAGCTGAAATTAATATACCCTAACGTAAAGCCTTCTAAAAGAACTGATGAGTTTTTGGGACAAACCCCAGCTAACTCTAATGCTGAAAACTGAAAATAGCAATAATTGAGGTCAAGACTCTGGCCCTCAGAAGATAATGACTCATCACTATCAAAATGCTAGAAATCGTCGGGTGAAACTAGCTGCGATGCTGAGGTTGGGTGCCTGAGCCTATATCATAAAATGATATAGCACATGGAGGGAATTGTGATCAATCAAATATTGCAAATCATCTACATAGGAAACACATAGCCTGCCCTAATAACTAGCCGATACATCTTGGTGGCACCTGGGTGGATCGAGTCCCTGATACTGTGAGCTTCTATTAATATCTGTTGACTGAAATCATCTACATAGGAAACACATAGCCTGCCCTAATAACGAAGCACACCATCTCCCCTTTTGGAGAATGCTTTCACCTCTTTCTTTAGGAATGCTTCTTTCAACGTGAGTAGAGTTGGGTCTTCAGACTACTCTAACCCATTTTAGACTACAACTCCACCTTCTGTTGAATCAACCAACTGGACCTCTAACCGAGCCAGTCTGTGAATATCCTTTGCCAGCTCCTTTTTATCATCCTCAACATGTGTAACACTTCTCATAGAAATTTTACTAAGGGCATCAGCCACTATATTAGCCTTGCGCTGGTGATACAACACACTCATATCATAGTCTTTTTGCAACTCTAACCACCTTCTCTGATGTAGATTCAGGTCCTTCTGTCTGAGCACATATTGTAGGTTCTTGTGATCAGTAAAAATATCCACATGAACCCCATAAAGGTAGTGCCTCAAAATCTTCAAGGAAAATACTATTACTGCTAGCTTTAGATCATGAGTCCGATAGTTCTTCTCATGAACCTTGAGCTTTTTAGAAGCATAAGTTATGACTTTACCATGCTGCATCAACACACAACCAAGTTTAACTCTAGAGGTAGCACAATAAATCATGAATCCGTCTGATCCTTCTGGCAATGTCAAACTGAGGCTGTAGTGAGTCGAGTCTTCAACTCCTGAAAACTCTCCTCACATTCATCAGATCACTGAAACTTCACCTTTTTTTAATTAGTCTAGTCAAAAGAGAGACAATGGAGGAGAACCATTCTATGAACCGTTTGTAATAATTGGCTAGGCCCAAGAAATTACTGATGTCTGACAGAGAGATGAGTCTTCGCCAGTCCTTCGCTGCCGCTATCTTTTAAGGATCCACCTAAATACCCTCGCTGGAGACTACATGACCAAGGAATGCAACTGATTTTAGCCAAAATTCACACTTGCTAAATTTAGTGAACAATTAGCGAGCTAAGAGAGTCTGCAACACTATTCCCAGATGGTCTACATGCTTCTCCTCTATTCTGGAGTAAACCAAAATATCGTCTATAAAGATAATAACGATCATGTCCAGGTACTACTTTAATACCATGTTTATCAGACCCGTAAAAGCTATAGGAGTGTTGGTTATTCCAAAATACATAACTACGAATTCATAGTGACCATACCGAGTTCTAAAGGATGTTTTCAGAATTTCACATTCTCTAACCCTGAGCTAGTGGTATCATGATCTTAGATCTACCTTGGAAAAAAAACTAGATTCCTAAAGTTGGTCGAACCAGTTATCAATCATGGGTAGAGGATACCTGTTCTTGATTGTGACCTTGTTCAGCTAACAGTAATCGATGTATATTCTGAGTGTGCCCTCTTTCTTTTGCACGAATATTACTAGGCACCCTATGGAGAGATTCAGGGTCTTATTGAAACCCTTATTTGGATGGTCTTTCAGCTATTCCCTTAACTCCTTAAGCTCAGTTAAAGCCATTTTATAAGGAGGAATTGAGATAGGTTGGGTATTTGGGAGAAGGTCTATACCGAAGTCTATTTCCCACTTTGGAGGGACTCTGGGAAGATCTTTGGAAAACACATCAGGGAACCTATTTACAACCGGAACTGACTGAAGTATCGTGATCTTGGAAATAGAATCCTTAACCCTAACTAGGTGATAGATGTACCATCTTTGAGATCATTTTCTAGCCTTAAGGTATGAGATGAACCGACCCTTAGGTGATAAGGTACTACCCTTCCACTCTAGGACTGGTTCGTAAGGAAACTGGAATGTAACGACTCTGGTTCTGTAGTTAGCTAAGGTATAACAATAATGTAACCAGTTCATGCTAAGGATGAGGTCAAAATCAACCATATCTAACTCTACTAGATCAACAATGGTTACTTTATGTAACACCGTGATCAGACAATTTTCGTATACCCAACTAGCTCTAACTGACTCGCCAACTAGAGTAGAGATTGGAAACGGCTCTAAGAGAATCTTCGCACTAATGCCATACTTGATAGAAAATATAAGGAATCATGAAAGAAAGTGTGCTCTGATCGTGGGCTAAAATAGCATGTCCGAGTGATGCTTTATACCTTAATGTAGTCTTGTTTATCTAATTTATTTTATACATTATCATGTAATTTTATATAAATGTGAATATATGTGCTAACCAACATGATTAGTCCTTGTTTTGTAGGTTTCAATGATTTGGAGGAACTAATTTATAAGTTTGTAAAGGAAAGGAGTGGAGTCGGAAGTAATCGGCGGAAGTCGGCAAGGAGTAGGCATGGAGAGCGAGCAGATGCGGCAGCAACGTGCCACGGCAGGCCAGCCCCGCGCCAGCAGCATGCCATTGCGCTGCCCAAGCAGCGTGACACGCTGCCAACGCGGCAAGAATGCTGCCTAGGGTCGATTTTCGGTGATTTCCAGAAAGCCTTCGCGTTACCTCCATGTCACGGAGGTAGAGCTCCACGATACACTCCGTGACATGGAGCCGTTCCATGACAAGATAAATTGGGCACGTTTCTCATTTAGTATAAATAGGTCCCTTAGCTCCTAATTCCATTTTGTCACGATTTTATTCTTGAACACTACCTAGGAGTGAAGGGAGAAGTGGGAGAACTCATCTAGGGTTTGTCAAATTCCCTTCTCATCTACCAAATTCATGTAAGTATGTTAGTTTAGTAGTAGTTAGTTGTAGTTTTACGAGCATGAATGGCAAGAACCCTTCCTCTAGGGTTGAAGCCATGAATTATGATTGTGATTTTATGAAATTGTTTTGGAATTAAGTTATTGACTGTTGTTTTCATCTTGCATTTTGGATTGTTGGTTGTTTTTATGATTGATCACCATGAAAACATATACGTTAGCTTGGTCAATTGCTTGAGAAAGAATTACCTAGGTCAAGACATGAGAATGTAAGGAGCATGTTTGTATCTCACGATATAATTTCGTGTTAGGATAGAAATATACCTAACACCTTGCATGGTTAATAAAACGGGGGTTATTAAGAGACCAACTTAGGATTATCACATCACCACTCGAAGAAGTAGTTGTGAGGCTAAGTTGAGTTAAATGGTTAGAAGCACGAAAGTCCCTAATCGTTTCCTTGTAAACCACAACATAATTAATTGCCCGCGAACTAGAAATTAGCATCCTCACTCACAATGATGCAGTGAGGCTAGTTTGCCTTGTTTAGAGGCTCGAAAGACCATGAACATGCAATTCTAATTATGTGAAACAACAATCGATAGTTTCATGCTTAACCCATTGCAAATTGTAGTATCGCATGATTATCTGGTTTTAACTCTATGTTGCTCCTAGAGTAAATTCAGGATATTTTGTTGACCAGAACTATACTTAATTAAATCTCCCTTGAAAACTTCTATAACCAACACTTGTGAAAGTTAAGATCACACTTGAAATGGATAGTTAGAGGAATGGGTCCAGTCCCTGTGGGTTCGACATTCCGGTTCTCTAAAAGAGCCACTATATTACTTGCACGACCCGTACACTTGCGGACGCGCGAATCGGGCACGTCATGCTCCTGGATCTAGTAAAGCATACATATCTATTTGAAAGAGGCGTAACATACCATTGAATATGTCAGCTGAGTCCTCCTGGTCCTAACAGAAGGATAGGGCATAGAAGTGATTTTGGCTCTGACCACCACCTATACCTGAGGTAGTAGCCTACTAAGCTGAACAACCTAACGGAGCTATCGATGTGTTGGAGTGGGCCTTTTCCCCTCCTGTTGATAGGCAGTCTCTCAACCTGTAACCTAACTTACCACAACTAAAACAACCCTCCTTTCCCAGACGACAATCAGTTGGATGGTGTGGTAGTGATTACCACGTTTAGAACATGTTGGAAAAGTGTGATTGTTAGAGACATGACTCTGAGACTGGGAGCCTGATGCTCCACCCCTTCGATCTTTGCAAGGCTTGGAAGAAGGAGCATTGGCTGATGAGGATGCTAGAGGTCATTGTTGCTGCTGGGGGAGATTACCACAGCCTGACCTCTATTTGAAATACTCAAACTAGCCTGTACGTGTCCGTTTACTCTCCCTCTCTATATCCTTTAGTTTCTCCGCCTCTATCTGTTGTGCAAGGATAATAATCTTGGAGATGTTCATCTCGTTGATAAGCATAGCGGTCCTGCACTCCTTGACTACCAAGTGTGAGACTCCATTCACAAATTCTAGTATGCGAGCCCTCGGCTCCACCACAATTTTTGGAACATACTTCGACAGTTGAGTGAACTTTAACGCATACTCCTAATCTATCATGTTATTCTACCTAAATTTCATAAATGCAGCGGCCATAGCTCCCCTCAACTCTCGGGAAAGAATATATCCAGGAATGCAGTTACAAACTCATCCCACTCCATCGGACCTACACTATTTCGCCTTCCCTTTCTCCAGTGCTTATACCGTATCTGAGCCACCCTTTTAAACTGGTAAACAACCAAATCTACACTATTGATAGAAATAACACCCATGATTTGGGTGATCTTCTAAACCTCGTTAATGAACTCCTGCAGGTCCTCATCTACCTTAGACCTATGAAATGCTAGGGGATTCATTCGAGTAGAATCCCGGACCCTAACAGTAGCTGCAGACCCATTGAGATTGGCTGGTACCGACGACCTACTGGTTGACATGGTTGGTCATTGTCTAAGCTAGAATTTGAGTAGTAGCTCCGAACTCTACATGTGACACCTGATCGTCCTGAGGGTCTGCTGGAGCTGGTGGAGTTGGCTGGTCAGCATTACCGCTCCTCCTTCCGTTCCCTCTTTTAGGAGGAATTGCCAAGTGAAAAAGGGGTAGAGCATGAGTTAAGAGGACATTTTAGAGGTTAAACTAAACGTGTGATAAGAATCATGAAAAAAGGGAATTTTTCCTAACATACCTCATAGCCTCCCCCTCATAAGTGTGGCGCGGTTCACACCCATGAAAAGGACTACACTTGATACATCTTTCAGACATCCTACAATATTCTAAACCTGAGGCTCTGATACAAAGTTTGTCAAGACCCGAGTCTGCACCTTTATGCAATACGGTACATACGATCACAAGTGACCCCAAGCTAACTCATGGCATGACATAATTCTATAATGACTAAACTACTGTAAAAGACTATTAACTGGAAGTTGTGTAAAAACAATAACCAAATACTTTTATAAATGAAGAACATATGATATGATACTAATAATCAACACTAGAACTCAAGATGAAACTAATATACCCTGTCTAAAAGGCTTTTAAAGGAACTCACGACTTGCTTGGACAAACCCCTTGCTAATTCTAATTTCTGAAAATTAAAAATAACAATAATTGAAGTCAAGACTCTGGCGCTCGGAAGATGAGGACTCACCACTGTCAAAATGCTAGAAATCGCTGAGAGAAACTAGTTGCGATGCTGAAGCTAGGTACCCGAGCCTATATTATAAGATGATATAGCACATGGAGAGCATGCGATCAGTACTTGGGATGCACTAAGTATGTGAGATGTTAATAAAGCATACATATACATATAATTCATAAACTAAACAGAAATAACATGCCAAAGACTCTATCAGGAATCCTGAATACAATAATTAATACGACATATTTGAGAATACTATATGAACTGATAAACTGAATTAGAGTCATAAACACATCCTGAAATTTGAAAGACTTGACTAGACTAAGGACTTTAACTGTACTAGATGTGGGAGTGTATGTTAACCTACATTTAACCACGTGATTAGATGTGGTGTTCGATGTTTACTCCCTATCGATAGGGCCCACCGTACCTTGTCAGGGTACAGTGACTGACTGTGTGATCACTGACTGTAAAACCCATATGGGTCAAATCCTATGGTGGCACGTAGTTCATGGAGCCTGGGTGCACTGAACCTCGATCTACTCGGTGCTAAGTATAACTCCCAACTAGAGACACATACATAAGCATAGGTGTATGAAACTTTATTAGACTGATAGCTTGAAACTAATATCCTATGACTAAGTCAGGACTACATATTTGGAAGTGCCTAGAAAGTCTAATGGACCTGATAAACTAAATGATACTGATAAATCTGGTAATACTGATGATTAATAAGTTAAATTTTTGAAAATACTAAGCATACTCACAAGTTGAAAGTGTCGACTTTTTTTTAAAACACTTATGCTAGAATTCATACTTCAGTGATAATAGAATGATGATATAATCTTCCTGGTCAACTTTTAAATCATACATTTTCAACCCAAAATTATGCTAACATTAAGGCTAGAAATGAATATGGAAAAATGAAATCCAATCATGAATTTCACATAGTATTAATCAGGGGAACTAGGAGAACTAATAACATGCCAGGAAAATTAGGATCTATTGGGAACCCTAACTCATGAGTTCTATACGGTAAAAATTTATGAATGACTTTGGAAATACTTGGGCCCATGGATGAAAGAAATACCCTTGTTGAAACCCCATATACCTATAGAAGATATTCTCTTGGGAAGCTCTTTGAATCTAGAGAAGAAGCAGAATCCTAACTCTTGCCCCGAGAAGTCGTTCTGAGTTTTTACGTACTTGTCTTGAGAGCTAAGTGAGAAATAATGGAGGAGGATCGACTAACCCCCTTAATACCCAGATAATATACACCAAAATGACCTTGCTTAGGAACTAAAATAGTGGGAAGTTTAAAAATGTCCCTAGAGAAAAGTCTAAAAAACTGCCCATACCGACTCAATCGGTCACACAACGAGTCATTGGTGGACTCGCAGGGACTGTCATGATCTGAGTTTACACCCTAGCCATAACATAGGACAAGAAACCTCGAAAGTCTCCAAGTCGACCCATGGCATAATCATAGCATATTACTTAACAAAAGAAACATGATTAAGCGGAAGCTAACTGCAAGGGTCTAATAAAGAACCAAAAATACAATTATGACAAAACTCTGATACAACGTTGAGTCTATCTAGACTAGTCTGAAAGCCTTCTACTAAACTGATGAGTTGCTGGGACAAGCCCCCAGTTAACTCCTAAAATCTAAAAATTGAAAAATAAAGAAAGAATAAACATAAATCACATCCTCGAGAGATGAGGACTCACCACTAGTAGCTGCGAGGAAATGAGAAAATCTAACCACGAGGCTAAGTCTGGAGACGTGAATCTATATCATGACACGATATAGCACAAAAGGCATGCAGTTAGTACTTGGAATGTACAGAGCATGTGGGATAATGTAGGTAATTAAACAAACAAATATACAATGAGGAATTAATCAAATACATCAACATAACAAATTAACATGCCATTATCCTTTTATGATTCACATACACACACACACACACACACACACATATATATATGAAACTTTCCTTTGAATCCCATTTTATGAAACATCATTGAACTCATGCATAAGGGTGAAGTTCTAAACGTTTAATAAGAGATGGTTCTGAAACTAGCATTACACACTATATTGGATCACTACTGATAACTGAGTCTGATTCTCATTATATTAAATCTGTTATAAATCTGATAAGAAACTGGATCATGCTGATACCACAACTAAGGGAGTCATCCTCTACTATGGAAGGTCCTAGCTATATTAAGTTATTCTCTACTATGGAGGAACCTGACTAAACTAGGGAATCTCGCTCTGCTATGGAGGATCCTGATTGATCTAGGGATTCACTCTCTGCTATGGAGGATCCCGACTGAACTAGGGAATCTCTCTCTGCTATGGAGGATCCCGAATAAGCTAGGGAGTCAGTCTCTGATATGGAGGATCCCGACTGAACAAAAGAATCTCTCTCTGCTATGGAGGATCCCGATGAGTTAGGGAGTCACTGTCTGCTATGGAGGATCTTGACTTAGGTGGGGAGTCACTCTCTGCTATGGAGGATCCCAACTGAACCAAGGGAAACATTCTCCGCTATGGAGGATCCCTGGCTAACTAGGACATGAGGAGTACTAATCTAACATTATCTATCTGGTCTATACTACTACAGCTAGTCAGAAACATAAACATACACTGCTTTTATCATGCATCATTCATTTCTAAAAGATCAGGGCTACTTTCTACTAATAATAAGCCCAACATTGTGAAAACATCAATCACATGATTTATCATCATAATTAATATCATCATAGAGCCATATCAATATTTCTTCAAACATCTTACATTAGTGAGTATCTATAGATTCACATCACGCATTATACTTCCACCTCATTAAGTTCTAGCTTCTATCTATCAACATGTATCATAGAGTCATTCATGATCCATAGATCCAATTCATACCTTAACATGCATACATAGACTCATATATTCTAGATTTACAGGTAGCCATATACTTAACTCATAACTTATACATTTACAACAAGATTATGGAAGAAGCATACCTTTTCATTTCATAAAACCCATTTCAAGATTTACTTCAATTTATGAGAAGGATTCATTAATTTGGCCTTTACCATAAATTACCTCATACCTAATCAATTCCATCAAAAGCATAAGGGACATGAATATCTTTACTTTCAATTATTCAAGACCATGAACTATAATTTCTTCTGAATATGTCTATCGATGGCACATTAAAGTTCTTAGGGATAATCATTCGATCTTCACATATCTAAACACAGATGTAAGTAATTTCGATGATTGAGTGAACAATAATAAAGACTCATTCAAAGTTCAAGTCATTTTATGAAGACATTCTATAATCTCACACATTTCTCATCATCCAACACATAATTCAAGGTAACCCAATTATTTTACGTCATAGTTAATCTCATAATCATAATGGATCTTGGAATTTAGAGAATTATAGACAAAATCACCCATTAGACAAACCCTAGGTCATGCTTTTCTAGAATAGTTGAACTTGGGCATTTTGAGAAAACATTTTGGGGCATAAGGATGGAAGATTATCCATGTTGAAAGAACCGTATACCTGGTATAAGAAACCCTGCTCGAAATTTCCCCTTCAAGCTTTGATGAACACCTTGGTGAAATCCTTGAATCTTGAGAGAAGAGGAGGAAAAAGGGCTTTGACAGATATCTTGAGAGAATTAGAGTTTAGACTTGAAGAAACCCTTAAAAACGTCCCAAATGATACTCAAAATGGCATAGTTTAGAAGTTAGGCACATAGGATTTTACGAAAATGCCCCTAAAAAAATGTAGGCAAAATCACTCTGTTAAGCCCCCACGAGGCATCCCACGAGTCGTGGGGTCAGGTAATGAATCGTGGGGACCGAGTCTTGGAGTACACTTCCTAACTCCGAAAAATTTCCCCAACACAACCCACGACTCACTTCACGAGACGTGGTCTTCCATGACGACTCATGGCCTACGATCCGTCACCTCCATTGCCTAAGGCATTATCCACGACCCTAGCCTCTACGTAACGACTAACCTAACAAGTCATTGCCAGGCAAGATCAATCGTCAGGTCATCCTTTACCATCGAACTTGACCAAACCTCATAACTATTTCCCCAGGGTCTGACCACGACATGTGGGGCCTCCTAATGAGTCGTCCCCCGACTTGTTCTTCACAAAACTTTCATTTTCTATCTGATTTCTTTCCTCGAGCCTGGAATATGATCTTAGAAACATTCAAGGTGTTACAGGGACCAACTATTGGTCCGGGGTCTTGAAGATCCTGTTTTTGAACATGACCAGTGGATTGAAACTATGACTATTTAAATGGAACAAAGAATCGTTGATTCCGCCTGTTGTCAGTGGAAGGGTTTTCAACAAATTATTTATATCCCACAATGGATGGATAGAATGACCTGTTATCTGAAAGAACGGGTTGCTATTTCGATCTATTGTCAGTGGGGAAGTTTAGAATTTTCTGGATTTCATTCAACAGCTTCATAGGATGAGTCGTTATATCAAGAAACGACTTGTCATCTTGCTTGTTGTTGGGGAGAATATTTGTGATCATATTCAGAACTTGACGGAATGGGTAATACAATGACTCGTTACCACTAATGACGGGTCATTATACCACTTGTTAAATCTGAGGGAGGAATCTGCTGAACAACTAATAACCGACTTAACGGGTCGTTGTCTCTGACAAGGACTCGTCTGATGAGTAGTGCTGAGAAAAGTTTCTTATTTTTTTCTAATTTTTCATTCCAAGTCTAGGGTTTGGTTGAAGGAACTTTTGTGGTGTTACACATCTTGAGAAGCCACACTTAGTGAAGTTGCATAAACTCTTAGGAATAGAGCATACAACGAGTTATTGTATTTCACGACGACTTATTGTAAATGGTCATAATAAGAAACTACAAAATGTAAAGTTGTAGTAACTTCATACGACAAACCCAAGAACGGGTCATTCTTTGTCACAACGACCAGTATTGAGGGTCATTTAATCTAACAGTGTAAACTGTAATAAGTTATAATTTTTTTGTTTCTTTTGGATCTAATGTTTATTCCATAGGTATAGTGACACCAAAGGGTACAAGAAGCAATAAGAAGATGCTGCAAAGAGAGAACTTTCCAAAAAGCAACAGCTTCGAGATGAGTCAGAATCTGAAAGCCCTAGTGTTTTCGAGGAGAGCTATGAGATTGACTCCTCAGGTGAACCTCCAACTGTGACCACTATAACCTAAGAAATTGTTGAGGTTGCTTCTCCATTTCCTATTCTAAAGATGGAGGTCAAAAAAATGAGGAAGAAGATGACGACCCTCTTAATGATAATGAAGAGGAGGGTGAGAATGCAAATGAAGAAGCTAGTGAATAGGAGAGTGACTCAGTGCCACCCACCACACTGAATGCAAGGTTCAGATGATGTAGCGTATAGGGTTCCCAAGACACTTACTTTGTAGGTCTTAAACATAATGAAAAAGGGAACCCGAAACGCAACATTCAAGATGAGCCAAAAATCTGAACCGGTACATTGAATGAAGTGCCGAAGCTCAAACGACTATTTGGGAAATATAACATGCATTGGATGCACGAGACCCCAGGAAAGTATAGTGGTGAGATGATGCGTGAATTCTATTCCAATTACTACTCCAAATTAGAGAATAAAGTTGTAACAAGACAAGGAGTCAAGAAGGAGTTGGTGCTAGAAATGGTTATGGCCAGAGCATTCTTGGTTGACATATCCGAGAGAACCATCTCAAGGTTCTTATTTGGCCGCGAATATAAAGCTTTGGTCCTTACTCAAAAGTGTGATTATCGGATGGAAGCATTAAACAAGATAAAGCAGTTGAGAGCCAAGGATAAGTTGATTCATTTTTGGTGGATTATCAGTATTATTGCTAAGGCCATGAAGGACGCTGAATGGGTGATGAGTGGTAAGCCCATTTACAAAGCCTCGATGAATTTTTTGGCTAAGTCATATTGGTCGATTGTTCGACATAGGTTGGCACTGACGGTAAATGATAATATCTTGAGTGTGATCAGGCAGCCTTGATGGCTTCTATCATGTCTGAGTACGTGCTGAACATCCCTCTATTCATTTTCGTAGATATTTGAGAATGATCCATCAAGGATCATACTATTATCCCATTACCAAGTGTAATCTTCACTTATGTGAAGAATATAGTGTGTGCCTTTTGCATGATATTGATCACATGATCAAAAATACCAAGACTACTGATATAACTTTGATGAAAGAAATCTTTAATTTGATTTCTCGAGTTTGAGGTCTAGCTGCGGGCTTAAGGATAATTTAGGGTGATGAAGGTGGAGGCGAGCATAATGATATCATTGTCCATACTGATCACCTGACACATATTATAGCTACTTAAATCAATGGTTCAGCAACAACTATGCCGACTATCTGTGGTACAACTTCACAGGCCTTCCCAATGGTTATATACTTTTTCCTAAAACTGATATGTGAAGAATGGCTAAGATATTGACTATTGTTGAAAGGAAGATTTATATGCTTCCTGAGCAAGTCAAGCCTTGTGTCAAGAAGGAGTTGGAGGAGACTGGGAGGGGTCTGAACACAAGACTGGATGGGTTTGAAGTACGCGTCAATCTTTTTAAATCCAAGACTCGTACTGAAGATTGGGCTGCCATGAAAAAGTAGACGCTTATGTTGTGAGCATCGACCGTGGAGTTGTCCTCTCGACATACTCAATTGTCACCATCGTCGGTTTCTACGATTCTTTGTAATGACTTAGATGAGGAGATCCCTCAGTTCTTTGATCTTTATCCAGCACCGGTCAACAAAGATAAAAGGTAGAGTGTTGATGATGAAACTGAGAATGAGCCTAGGAAAAACAGAAGAAAGAGAGAAAGATGGTGCAAGCTGCGATCAAGGCTAACAAGCACACCTTCGATGATCACATGATAGAGATACATGAGAGGGTGAGAGGAGCTGGGAGCTCCTTGTCTAGTGAGGTCCCTAGTCTAGATAGCAACTACCCTTCCAGCTAGGCACGATCTACCTCGACCATTATTCCTACTATAGTGGGGGTACACTCATTGGCCCAAAGATTACTACAATTGAGAACACTGGTCCCCTAGTGCCACAGTTGCTGAGATTGGGGTCGCCTCTGAGACTTCGACTATTAATGGATTTTAGGGTTGTGTCTGCAACTCCCACCGATCATTCCATGAGTGTCTAGGATTCCACAGGTATATTCCTATTTCCTTAATTTTTCTTTAGTAAATTGATGCATCGAGGGCGATGCATAATCTTTTTGATTGGGGTGGGGTATATTTGGTTTTTGCTGAACATAACCCAAGGGTTTTTGTTACTATGTTTCTTTTCCCTCGGCAGTTCCTATCTAGTAGAACCGAAATATTTAGTATCTTTTTGTTTGTTTAATTAGAAGAAATATAGGAGAACTCAGTGCAATCAAATAAAATGGAAACTTGTGAACTGTTTGAAATGCTTTTATGTTGGACACCCTGCCTAAAATTTTTATGTGTTGTGTGCTTAGTGTAAATATCATGTCTATTCTTGATCTTTTCATGGAATTAATATTAGGAACATGTTAACCATTGCTTGAATGTTCATGAACTAGAAATTGGTAGTTGATAGTGAAATCCTATGCTTGCGTAGTTCGAGTTTTGTGTGTGCAATCTAGAGCATGGTTAGTCATACCGAGGTTTTAGGATACTTGGATAGGAAATGATCATAGTCCTTGTTTGAATTAGTCCACTTATGCCAAAATTACCTACCAAATGAAATAATAGTATCCCTTTATCCCTAATTTTGAGCCTACGTAGATCTTTTCTTTGATTAGTCTATTCACCTTCCTACCTTTGATATAATGAATCTTTTTGGCCCCGATCCTTTCTTGATCTTTATAAGCCTAAACTTAGGAAAATCTCCTAAGTTGAGGGTGGATATTGTAAGGGTGCATAGAAAAGGTTGGGTATGAAAAGAAGGAGCTAGTCGGTGGAAAACGAAATAGGTGTGGTGTGGTTGAAGAAAAAGAAGGAGAAAAGAAAAGACTTGATAATTAGAAGTAAAACTGATATAGGGTCAAACCTCCTTTAGAACATGTGTATATATATCATGAGTAATAAACATGCATAACTGAAATCATGAGAAATAATGGGAGACTCGTCATATAACCGACATACCACAATAGAGCTTACATGCTCCCAACTATCACACTCAAGCGGGTAGAGCCGTCCAAAGCCTTTCCAGGGATAAGGACGATACCATGATATCTATACCAAACTCGTGGACCAATTGGGCGGGGGATAGATCACAAGGGAGGTACCAAATTATATATATATGAATCAACCTATGTTGGCGCGTGGTTTTGAGGCATAGGGTGATCGACCCTTAGCCCACTCGGTGCTAGACATTACCGCCAAAAAACATGCATATGCTCTCTATCATTACTTTTAACGAAGATAACCATCGTCTATTGATGAAGCTCAATAATCAAATACATCTCAAATCTGAAATTATAAATATATGAGAAGCTTTAGCTCAAACCATACCACAAGCTGAAAATAATTTGGGAGTCTTCGCTCCAAAACCATGCAGTGAGCTCAATTTGGAAAATCATAAATCATACTTTAACATGTGAGAATTTCCCAATACTTCAAAATGCTTGAAAATACTCAATTCACTTGAAAATATGATTATAAATATGGGTAACTCTAAAATATGCTTTTCATCAATAATATCTCATCATACTCGAACATTCATCATAAATCTCAACTTTCATGAATTTCTCATAAATGGGCATTTTGATTTATAAAGCATGAAACATGATTGTAATTAGAAACAATGTAAAACTTGCCTATGATTCATATTTCATCAATAGAGAAACATTTAATTTATACCCATGTAGTAAATTAGAAATCTCATGCATTGGATTAAAATCCCATAGAATCAGCATAGGAATTTCCATGATCTAGAGAGAGATTGGGCATGGGTATGAACGGATTCACCCATTCATAACCTACATACATGAAAGGGTTTGATTCTACCACTTCTCTGATTGCCTAAGGAAGGTTTGAAGAAGAACCTTGAAGGATTGGCCTTGATCACCTCTCTAGACCTTACTCTTGCATCCATGAATAGGAATGACTTAGAATAGATTTTCCCCCTCTTAAAACGCACTATTCATAGCTTACAACGTAGTTTAAGCCTTAGGATCGTAGGAATTAGAGAAAAACCCTTACTAAATTTACAGAAAATAACTGACTACCAGTTCCAGTGAGGGACTAGACGAATCGTCCTCCAGGAGAATGAATTGTAGCATTGGTTGTTGAGTGCACTGTCTAACAGTTTGCGTGGGGCTCATCACGGGGGACCTCATGAGTCATTATTGGTGACCAAGACTCGTCGGTACTTGTCACCCTCACTGCCTAAAGTTCAAATTATCTCCATCCTGCTGACCATGACCCCTCCCACGAATCGTGGTGGCTGACCGCAACTCGTGGTGCCTTCCATAAGGTACACTACCAAGTCTCCCGCACTTCCTTAAACCCCCTTTCCCACAACTGACTCAATGAGTCGTGAGGGCTGACCACGACTTGTGGTCGGGTACGTGGGGACCACTATTCCCAAAATCTCAAATCACACCCCTGAAGCTCACCACGAGTCACCTCAAAACTCGTGGTCTACCCCACGGGTCATAGAACTTGTTCTGTGACCTGGTGCTAGATTCCACTTTTCTCCATTTCAGCAACCGGGTCTGATCTTTGGGATCCCGGGGTATTATAATGACCCTCATAATCATCAAGAAGTTGGGGCTTGCCAACACCAAACCTATTTCAATGAGATTGTTAATGTTTGATCGCTCTATGAAGAAACCAGTAGGTCATTTGGAGGATGTATTGGTGGGGATGGATAAGTTTATTCTACCAACTTACTTTGTGGTTCTAGATTGTGAGATGGATGTGGAAGTCCCTATCATCTTTGGGAGTCCTTTTCTTGCCACGGGTAGAGCTTTGGTAGATGTGGAGCTAGGTGAGCTCAAGTTTCATGTGGGAGGTGAAGAGGTCACTTTCAAGGTGCGCCAATGATGAGATGCAAATTTACCAGCTCATTAGGCTCCTGAGCATGAGTTTTTATCTAGTTTTCAAATTATTTATGTGGATTTGATGCCCTTTCTGTTTAATTCTTTGTAGGTACTTCATGTGAGTGGAGAAAGCATGAAATCGAGAAAAACATATGATATTTGAGATGGAATTTGATGAGTTAACATATGAAGGAGAGAATGCAAAGATAATCCAAGATTTGAGCTCAAGAAGAGGTGCAAGGACATGCTTTAAATCAGCTAAATACGGATCTGGAAGGGCGAAATGCGGGCAAAATGCCAAAGCGACTGCCCATACCGGCTACTCAACCGGCGGTTGATATTTGGGCAGCGGCTAAACGCCTATTGAACCACATGTGGTCACTTCTTGTGGCTATTTTGGGACAGCGAACAGCCAGTGCTCTGCGGATTGGCACCGGCTAAAAGGTGGTGTTTCGCAGGTGAGGCCATCTAATGTGGGGTAAAAAGGTCCAGAAAGGTCTTCAAAGTATCTAAAAGCCTCAAGGGCATTTGGGGAAAGTTGTACAACAAAAGTACAGATATTTACATAGCTTTCGCTGTACACCATGCATTCATTCAACAATTTATTCACCATCTATTCACTTTTCATTCATCTTTTGACGATATAATTGTAGAGTTAGATTGAACTTTTCTTCCTCTTTAACCCAAATTAGGGGAATTCCACCATTATTTTAAGAGCTTGTGAAGCAAATTTGTGAAGCTAATGTGATAAATGTGAGGGAAATCCTCTTGGTATCTTCTCTCTTCCATTAACTATGCTCGACTAATTTGCTAGCTAGAGGTATATTCATAGTGGGTTTATTAATTTGATTGGGGTTTGATAAATTTCATTTGGATTACTGTTGAAATTGTAGATTTATTATCTTCTCCCAAGTTGTAATTGCAAAAATTAATGCTTTTTAAACATGAATTGTGCTTTACTTTTCTTGCTTTCTCTTGAGAGAAAAAGGTGAGAATTGGGTGAGAAGATAATAGTGAGGAATTGGAGTGTTTGTATGTGGGATTAATCTAGAGATAGTTAAAACCAACATTTTCACTCCATTAAACATCAAGTCTAGAAATAGCTAGTCATTCCTCAAGCTTATGTGGTTGATTACTTGAATTGGGTTTGAGGTCTGAAAGAACCCAATGCAAACATTCTTATGGTTGAAAAACAAGAGAATGTGAATAACCATTGCTATCTATGCTAATTATGAGTCTAAGGTACTGAAGAAATTCCCTAATTTAGTTGTGATCTTATCTATATAATGCCCCTAGCTATATCACTTATGATTCCTTCAATTGAAATTCCCCAATTAGCCGTATTTTAGAAATAGATAGTTATTTTCCTTTAATTTTCCTCCAATTTTAGTTTTCAAATGTTGGACAATTATGCATTCTAGTTTTAATTAGTTTATAACTCTTTAATTATCGACATAATTATCTGTGGGATTCGACCCCGACATCCGTCGGGATATTTGTTTTGATACAACAACTGTTCATGCTCTTTCGTAAAAGAATAGTGTATTTGGGACGTTATAAAAAATAGTGTCGTTGCTGGGGAATTGAGTTGTGATAAGACATTAGTTATATATCAAATCGAACTAGTTTTGCATTTTTGTTTTACATCTTGTTTTCTTTTTATTGTTTTTTTTTTATTTTTGTTTGTTTGTAGTTGTATGATGCCATCATGGAATGAAAGGAGGTTTGTTGGTTCTAATCCTTTTATGATGACTCATGTCTCTATAGTGGAGGATCACACTATTGTCAAGATTGCAAATATACCCCTACAAGGGAGATGGGTGCACCTTCTCCTTCCTATGATGGGTATGGATGCACATTATGTGGTAGTCATGGGAGACATTGGGATGGATGCTCAAATGGGGTCACTTCTTATTATAGTGGCTATGATAGAAGTTGTGCTCCTAAGCTTGATAGGAATGAAGCCATGGAAATTGAGGAAAGGAGAAATACATGTGGGCTCATGAAAGTCATTCTCCAAGCCTTTTTGGACCGGGAGCCCAATGTGGAAAAGAATGTCATCCCCCCCATGCCCATGGAGTCATCCACTCCTCAAGAATAAAGCAGCAAATCTCTACAAGAAGAAGCGGAGGAGACATTGAGGAGCATAACAAGAAGAAGTGAACAATAGGGCATACCTCAACTTGACTCATGGGAGGAAGCTCAAAATGATGATGAAGAAGGAGTCAAGGTGATCTTTTAAGAAGTCATATAGGTGTGCCAACCATCCAACATTACAAAAATGATAGATGCCAAGGTTGAAGAGGTGACACTAGAGTCTCCAAATAACATCCAACAAATCATGCTCAAAGACTCTAGTGCACTTGAAAAGGGGAATGTCAAGCATGAAGCATGCTTGAAAGGGAGCAACTTAAACCACCCTCTTATCATTTTTCAATATTGGACTTGGTTGACAAAATGGAGACTGTCAAACTAAGTCAATGGAGAAGTTGAGGAAGCAGATCAAGGTGGCCTAATCTTAGAGTAGGCCACGTCAACAAGGTCAATGCACATCCCTCCATTAAGGGAAAAGAAATACAAGATGCAACATCCATTGCTTGGCACCTTTATGCTTACACCACCACCTCTCAAGCGAAATAGGAGAATGGACAAGAAACTAGGGGTGCGATTCAAAAGCTCAAAATGGAGAGAAAAGTGGTGAAGTTGAAGTCGTCGAGCCACGACGTTAACTAAGGCGCTTATTGGGAGGCAACCCAAGTGCTTTTACTTTTTATTTGTACTTTTTTCTTTTTATTTTGTTTTGCTTTATGCTTGTGTTTTCTTTGATGGTGCAGGGTGAATGAGGTGTGGAAGGTGATATAAGTGGAAGGAGCTAAATTGTGCAACTGGTGCTAGATCGGCGAAACACATGCTATAATGCGCGAACTTCCGATCAAGCAAAGATGCCAACCAGAATGCTTGGGAAAAAAATTACTTAAGCAGTGGCACATCAATGTTAGCCCGACGAAACACCGGTGTAGAGACACGAAATGCCGATCAAACACCGGTCATGAGCAGAATACCTGGGGAGAGGAGGTTCTGAAGAAGTGGTTCTCCAATGCAGATGTCTCCATCATACCAGGGAGTTCTTTCTCCTATTCCTTCTTTACTTTTTTTAACTGTGTGTATCGAGCACAATGCTTTATTTATGTTATGGGTGAAGTTTGAGTGACCCTGTTGTTATGTGATGCACGATATGGCCCAATGATAGATTAGGTGACTTCATTATTAAGGGAAAATCATCATTACTTGCATGTAATATTGCCTTTTTTTTAGATAGAAGTCTTTGAATAAACTCCAAGGGTTTTCTTTATACTATAGTTCTTTCTCAAGGAGCGTTTTCTTTGTATTTTCTTTTTGTTGTCGAACTAGATTGACACTTCTCGATGATAAATCGAGAGGCGACTTTCTTAAGGAAAAATATTATGCTTAGAGTCTTGTTGAGTCTTTGTGCACTTGTTTGATGAGAGACCACCAACATTTCTTGCTTGGCATTGTGCATGAGTGTTGAAAAGAAAATGAGGGCATTCAAATGTGAAAATTGAGCACTCTCTTGGCATGAATTTTACATTCCTTACTTGGTTGTTGATTAGTAACTACCTTGTTTAAAGTCATTCTCTTAATGTGATGAAGGAAGTATGTGAACTCCTTTGATTTTGATGCCTTGTGTGGTGAGGTTTTCAGCTTAATTCTTGTGTATGTATGATTGTCTAGAACTTGCCCTAAGTGTGATTCAAGGCAAAATGATAGATGGGGCTGCACTTAAAACATGATCTTAGGACCTCTTTTATTAAGTCACTTAACCAAAAATGACCTCCTTTTACATTAATCTTTGATATCCAACGTTTGATCCTTGGACCCTTTTTGGAAACCATATTACAAGCCTAATGACCATTTTTAATCCTTCACTTTGACACCCATCCTCCCTAGTTGCTAGTGATGAAAGAATGAAAATAATGGAGGCTTCAAGACAAAGAAATGGGGAGCGATAAGGAAGTGAATGTGAAATAAGGCAAAGGTCTAAGTTTAGGGGTTTGCAAGAGTAGGGGGGAAATGAGAGCTTCAATGGGAGGTTAGCATCAAATTTGAGATGAGATGAATGAATCAATGGTTTTCAAGACCTCGAATCATCAAAAGAGGAAGAATAGTTAATAGGTTCTATCTTTTGCATAGATAAGGCTAAAAGTGAAATGCATAGGTGTTATAAGGGTGGCTCGTGTCACACAAAAGATGAAGATGATGAGCAAAGAGAAATAATGTGGAGTGACCTTAATAAAATGATGGTATGTGACAAGTGTTTATAAAGGCATTAGGGAGGCTTTAGTCACTAGAGCTAAACATTTATCCTACCCTTACCCCTAGCCTTTATTATGACCTGTAAGTCATAATTGATTTTGAGTGTAGCAACACTATATTAGTGGCGATATACAGGAAGGGCAATCCTATGGGTCAATTTCTATGCACTTTAATGTCTTTGTGAGAGTGAGTGCATTTGTCTTATCTTATAATCCCTATATGTGAAATGCTAAAAAATCATTGGGATTCTCTCTTATTGTGAGTGGTATCATTTTCTTGGGGAACATGCTCAAAATTGTTTTCAAAAGAGCGGTATGATTGAGGAAAGCGAGTAGTGCACTTTTAAGGCAATCTTTGAATGTGAATTGTCATTGACTTGAGATTGCTATTTGAACTTGTTTTGATGAACTACGCCCCTTGTTTGAATGGAAGGAATGCATGCAAGATATGTTTAATGATTGTGGTCACCTATTGAAGCTTGTGCAACATGTTTTGTGTCTTTTCTTTTTCTTAAGTTGGTGTATAATGTTGGGTTGTGTTGAGGCTTGATGATTTTGTGTACAACTACTTTAGTGCTCTAATCTTTAGCAATATCCTCTTGTGAAAGAACGTCTTGATTGGCCCTTGATGCAAAAACTCATATATATAGCATATTGTTCATTTTGTCAACTCTTAAAAATTTCATTACATGAGGATAAGCAATGGTTCAAGTTTGAGGGTTTGGTGAGTCGGAAATTTACCAACTCATTAGGCTCTTAAACATGAGTTTTTGTGTAGTTTTCAAGTCATTTATGTGGATTTTATGCCCTTTCTCTTTCATTCTTTTTAGGTACTTCATTTTAGTTGAGAAAGCATGAAATTAAGCAAAACATATGAAGTTTGAGATGGAATTTAATGAGTTAGCATCTGAAGGAGAAGATCCAAAGATAATGAAATATTTGAGCTCAAGAAGAGGTGCAAGGACATGCTCTAAATCGGCTAAAAACGGATCCAGAAAGGGGGAAACGAGAAGGGACTGCCCAAATAGGATGCTCAACCAACAGTGGGTAGTTGGGCAGTGGCTAAACGCCTATTGAACCTTCGGTGGTTATTGTTTGTGGCTGTTTCGAGGCGGCGGACAACCGGTGCTCCACCGATTGACATCGGCTAAAAGCCGGAGTTTCGCAGGTGAGGCCATCTAATGAAGGGTAAAAAGGTCCAGAAAGGTCTCCAAAGCATCTCAAAGCATCAAGGCCATTTGGGAAAAGTTGTACACAAGAAAGAACATATATTTACGCAGATTTTATTGTACACCATTCATTCATTCAACAATTCCTTCACCATCTATTCATGCTTCATTCATCTTTTGAAGATAGAATTCTAGAGTTAGATAGAACTTTTCTTCTTCTTTAACCCAAATTGGGGGAATTCCACCATTATTGTAAGAGCTTGGGAAGAAAATCTGTGAAGCTAATGCGATGAATGTGAGGGGAATCCTCTTGGTATCCTATCTCTACCTTTAAATATTTTTGACTAATTTGCTAGCTAGAGGTATATTCATGGTGGGTTTATTAATTTGATTGGATTTTGATAAATTGCTCTTGGATTCCTATTGAAATTGTAGATCTATTATCTTCTCCCAAGTTATAATTGCTAAAATTGATGGTTTGCAAACATGAATATTCTTTACTTTTCTTGCTTTCGCTTGAGAGAGAAAGGTGAGAATTGGACGAGAAGATAATAGTGAGGAATTGAAGTGTTTGTGTGTGGGATTAAATGAGAGATAGTTAGAACCTACATTTTCACTACATTAAAGGTCAAGGCTAGAAATCGCTACTCCTTCCTCAAGCTTGTGTGGTTGATTACTTGAATCGGCTTTGGGGTTTGAAAGAACCCAAGGCATTAACATTCTTATCGTTGAAAAATAAGAGGATAAAATTATCCACTGCTATCTATGCTAATTATAAGTCTAAGGTATTTAAGAAATTACCGATTTACTTGTGATCTCACCTTTAGAATGCCTCTATATATATCACTTTTGATTGCTTCAATTGCAATTCCCCCCCAATTAGTCTTAGTTTAGAATTACATAGCTATTTCCCTTTAATTCCCCCCCCCCCCAATTTTACTTTTCCAAAAGTTGGAAAATTGTGCGTTCTAGTTTGAATTACTTTATAACTCTTGAATTATTGACTCAATTCTCTGTGGGATACGACCCCGACATCCATCGGGATATTTGTTTTGATACAACAATCATTTACATTCTTTCACAAAAGAAGAGTGTTTTTTGGACATTATCAGCCAATCCGCGGAACCTGCAGATGAATGTAAGGTGATTGGAGTGTTGAATGAAGAGGATGAGTCAGAGGATAATCCTTTGAAAATTGAAACATGAATGAGAAATATGTCATGCCACCATGTTAACTACGGCTCTCCTTTGTATGCAAACAAAGTGTTTTGTTTTGAGTGTTTTGATGTCATTGATGCTTTTTCTTTGTAGGATTAAGTAGATTTGAAGCAGGGTGGAGGAGCACAAAATAGGGCAGACACTACACTAGACCGGCAAACCGCCGGTCTAGATGCGTGAACCACCGATTCATTGAGTAATGGAGGCAGATACTTGGGAAAAAAAAGGCCAAATCAGCGAGTCACCAGTGGAACATTGGCACCAATCTGTGAATTGTCGAACGACTACTAGCTCAGGTCAGAATACCTGAGAAATGGGGCACAAACGACAATCAACCAGTGGAATGCAGAACCCAATCCACAAATTGCCGGATATGAAGCAAAGAATTGGGCACCAATTTTGAGTAGTGATTTTAAGGCGGTGAATTGCCGCTTCTCATCGGCGACCGCCGGTGAAGACCGGTATAGGTACATGCTTTGCTATAAAATCTTGACCAGACCATTGATCAAACCGATTCAAATTCCTTTTCAAACCATGCAAACCAGATCAATTCACTTTTTATTCTCCCAAAATCACCTTTTTCCCACCTTTAAACACTTTCCGATACACCTTTTCTTTTTCCCAACACTCCACCTTCCGACTCACCTTTACATATTCCAACACCCCCTTTTCCTACTCCCTTTTCAATTAAATCCCCATTAACTCCCCACCATCTCCTCAACCAATCCCATTTATCTTCCTTCACCTATAAAAACCCCTATAACCCATTTCGTCCACCCAGGCTCTGAACATATCCTCTAGAGTCTGAATAGTCTGCTCAACTTGGCCATCTGTCCATGAATGGAAAGTTTTGCTAAGCTTCACCTGAGTAATGAGTCCCTTTTGAAATGATGTCCAAAACTGAGAGGTGAACTTAGTGTCCCTATATGAGATAATGGATAAAGGAACTCTATGCAACCGAATCAACTTTCGAATGTACAATCTAGCATAGTCCTCAGTTGAAAGAGTAGTTTTGACCGAAAGAAATGTGCTAATTTGGTCATCCTATCCACAATCACCCATATAGAGTCACATTGTCAGCACATATGAGGCAAACCTGTATAGAAGTCCATGTTGATCTCTTCCCACTTCTAAGTAGGAATTCTAATGTCCTAACGCACACCTCCAGCTATCTGGGTCTCAAACTTCACCTGTTTGCAATTCAGACACTTAGCCACAAATTCTGCTATGTCCTTCTTCATAACATTCTACAAATAGACTTTTAATAGATCATGGTATATCTTGGTGGCACATGGATGGATAGAGTATCAAGAGCCATGAGCCTCGCTAAACATCTACTCCCTCAAGTCACCTACATCCAGAAAACACAAACGACCCTAATATCAGAGAACACCATCTCCCTCTTGGGAGAAAACCTCCACTTTCTGATAGGATAGGATCCTTATCTTTCCTTACTTTAACCTTCATCACCAGAGAAGATATCGATCCATTTTGAATAATAACACCACTATATATTGAATTTGTAAGGAGAACTCCTAAACGAGCGAGCCTAGGGACATCCTTCACTAGCTCCTTTCTCCAATTCTAAACATAGGTCACCCTCTCTATGGACAACCTACTAAGAGCATCTGCCACTTCATTGGTCTTGTCCGAATGATAAAGGATACTCACATCATATTCCTTGAGAAGCTCTAGTCATCTCCTCTGCTGCAAATTTAGGCTCTTATAAGTAAACACATACTAAAGGCTCTTGTGGTCTGTGAACACATCTACATGCACCCTATGTTAAATTGTGCCTCCAAATCTTCTAGGAAAACACTATTGTTTCCAACTCTAGGTCATGCCTCGGACAATTCTTGTCAGGAGTATTAAGTTTTCTAGAGGCATAAGCAATAACCTTACCATGTTGTATCAACACACACGCAAGGCCAATACTAGAGGCATCACAATATACAATGAAACCATCATACCCTCCAGTAGGGTCAATATCAGGGCTGAAGTAAGTCGAGTCTTTAACTCCTGAAATTTCTTCTCACAAGCATCCAACCACAGAAACTTGATCTTCTTCTGGGTCAACTTAGTCAATGGTGCTGAAATGGATGAAAACCCCAATATGAACCTCATGAAGTAGCCATCTAAACCCAAAAATCTCCTAATATTAGTGGGACTAACAAGTCTAGGTCAATTCTTCATCACCTCGATCTTTTGAGATTCTGCCTATACATCCTCACTAAACACCACATGACCCAAAAATTCTATTGAGTTCAGCCAAAATTCAAACTTGCTGAATTTAGCGAACAGTTGGCGATCTTTGAGAGTTTGCAACACAATCCTCAAATGGGGGATATAATCCTCCTTGCTTCGAGAGTATATAAGGATATCATCTATAAGGACAATAATAAATATATCCTAATACTTCCTGAACACTCTATTCATCAAATCCATAAAAACTACAGGAGCTTTTGTTAGCCCAAAAGACATAACTATAAACTCATAGTGACCACAACATGTCCTAAAAGCTATCTTTGGTATGTCACTTTCCATAACTGTTAGCTGATGATAGCCGAATCTGAGGTCTATTTCTGAAAAAGAAGCTACAACTTTAAAGCTAGTCAAACTCACCATAACATGAAAGTATAAGTCCATGAGTGATTCTAGTGGAAGATTTTCATGACCCGAACATAGGCCCGGATCGAGACATGGGACAAGGAGCCCTGAGTGACTCCAAGTTGACTCATGGCATTAACATACATCTAACTCAATCAATAAAAGAAGAAGAATTAACATAATGAATGTAACAGAAGTCTAATCTTAAGATAACATCATAACCAAAAATTAGCATAATACATGACAAGCTGATTACTACGTACAGTCTGAAAGCCTCAACCATATCTGATTCGTTGATGGGATAAAACCCCCAAATAACTCGACAAGTCTTAAAACTAAAAATGCAAAGATAAATGATATCAAATGGTCCTGGAGAGATAAAGGACACACCACTGAATCTGAATGCTAACTCCAAAAACTGGCTAGTGACAGGTGATGAAGGTCGTACTCACGCACATTATAGATATATTTTTCTCGTGCTTTACTATGTTTTGAGAATAAATATATGTTCTTGCATGTGTTTATGTTATATATTTATGAAAAGAGCTAATGCATGTGATTAGATGTTTTCAGCGCTAAAAGTGATGGATTTGGATGTGTTCGAGACGATTGGAATGAAGTTGAAGAAGAAGGAATGAACTAAGCATGAATTACGAGAAAAAGTAATGCACTACTTGCCCACGCGACCAGTCATGCGGCGCGGTAGTAATCTTGGCGCACTGCCAGCCGCGAAGCAGTATTTGTTCAGTGCACTTCTAGGCACGAGGCACCGGCATGTTGGCACATAGACATGCGCGATGCAGCACTATGATTGCTGCAATGGGGCGTGCGACACAATACTAGAGGTGCAACATTGGCATGGGTGACGCGCAAGATGTTCAAATGTCCAACAAAATTTTTATCCTACTTCAACTAGGAAAAGGAGCTTCCTATCCCAAATCAAATCCACAAAGGAACAAGAAAAGCATCAAACTACTACTATAAATACCTTTACTTTTAGGTGATAAAGAAGTCTTAAGTCTTAACATGTTTTGAAGACATAATTTAAGAGATGTGATTGAAAGGCTTTATTTCATCTTTCGAGACAATTGTTCAATTGTTCTTCCTTATTTTTGTGTTAATCCAGTGAAGTTTCTTCCTATCATCATTGAGTATTATTTGGAGCTTTTTTCTATGAATGCTATGAATTTTACTTATAATTATGAGAGGCAAAAACCTCCACAACTAGGATTGTGGGAACCATGACTAATTAAAACACATAGGTAAAATACTTAGCAATTCTAGAATGGAGTTTATGCATGTATTGTTTTAATTATTTCTTAACGGTTGCAAACGTTGAAATTTTCCTTCTTCTTACTCACCAGATCAAGGGAGTAATGAATGGAAAAAAGGATTAACAACGGAGATTTGAGGCTATCAACCCTCATCTAATAGCTTGACCTTGTCAAGAAATAGCTAATCTGATATCAAGGGTAAGGGTTAGTCAAGTTTACATCCGCACACGGACCAAGTTGTGTGGTGATAATCATATAAATAGGGGACCAACCATTTAGGTGAATTTAACTTATCGATATTGCATGCTAAGCACTGGAATAGATCATTAGAATAAAACACCTTGTGGTTATGAAGTCATGGGGAACACACACCCTAGTTAGTTGCATTAATTTGGAATAAACCTTCACTTTCTCTAAACGACATTGTTTGTTACTTTTATAAATCCCCCCTCTCTTAGGAGCTATTGACTTAAAAGCTTAAGTACTAGCATTCTTCTATATCCTTTCAAATTCCTTGTGGGATCGACCCCAACCCTGGTTGGGTTTTATATTTGACATCGACCACATTTTATCTCATAACAAGGTGTAATTTGGGCGACATCAAATTTTGGTGCCGTTGCTGGGGAATATTTCTTAGAATTAGATTAATTGCTTGTGTTTAACTTTTAGTCTTTATTTCCTATTTTTTGTTCTTCTTTTATTTTCTGACATGTCACATGGAAGCATGGTGAAACAAGCGGCCAAGATGTGACCACGGTCTCAACAAGTATCTTGATGAAGTATGAATAATCAAGATACATGTGTCGTGCCACGACGTTAAATCAGGTGCTACTTGGGAGGAAACCAAAAATAATTTTTTATTTTTTAGAGTTAATCTGTTTGTTCAAGTGTGTAGGAATTAAGTCATAAATTATGAAAGAAACTTAGAGCAAAAACGAATTAAAAATTTAAAAATCGTATAAGGAAATTAAGCAGGCAGCTTAATGGAAGAAAGTTATTATAGTGATAAAATTTCTTATAAAGTTTATAAATGATTGAAAAGAAGAGGCAACATACTTGAGCAATTAAGCAATTAAAACGGCAACAACATTAAGGTTGGTAGTGCTGTGATAAAAAGCAGCAATCCACTTTCGTGCCGCGCAACTAAAAGCGGCATTACGATCCTCGTGACCGGGAGTGCAAATTTTATATCCGTAATTATTTTCTAATTTATTTTGATTTAGTTTATTTGGTATGGTATTTTTTTACACTAATAAATAGTCCTTAAAAATATTTTGAAATACAATTGCTAATGAAAGAGGATTCTGAGATGGGAGAAGCTGCTCTTGCCCCCACAGACAATGAGGAGTAGAGGCCCTGGGAATTCTTCTTTCACTCTTTTACTTTATGCTTTATTGTTTTAGAACTGGGGACAGTATTACTAATTAAGTGTGGGATGGGAGAAGTAAACTTAATATTATCCTGCATGCCTTAATTGCTTCATTTGCACATGGTAGGCCTAATTTTTTTGGGGATTTATTACTTATCTTGCATGCTTGATTGGTTTGTAGTAGTTTTTATTTTATTTTATTTTATTTTACTTTGGGTTCCTCCGGTTTTTGTTTTTAGTACTTTTCCGGTGAATAGTCCTTTAGAACCGATTATAGAGTCTAGAATTTTTTTTAGTCATTAAGTCATGACGTTTCCCGATGATGGATGGATGATGAACATATTAAGGGTAAATTAGTCATTGGGAAGAATAAGAACTTGGACCTTACGAATGCTAGGTACTTCACTTTAGATATCATTGAGACTTGATAAAAATTCACTCAAAAATGCATGAAAAAGGTAGAAACACTTAGTCTTTAGGAACTTGATTCTTGTACTTGAAAAAAATGGCTTAATTACGTTATGCATGCAATATGGATATATGTCTTTATGTGATCTTGATTTCCATTGTTAAACCATTTTGTGCCAATGTGTGAGAAATTTTTGATATGCTCCATGCTTGCAAATTGATGTCTAGAACTTGCCCGGTACGTGTGCAAAGCGAAATTAGAATGATGGATATAGAAAGTGAAATAGGCGTTTTTTTCGTAGCCTTATGTTTATCCTATTTTTACCTACCTTAATGTAAATTGACCTAGTTAAGCATGTTTGAGCCATAGCCTATTCTTTTAATTGCCATATTACAAGCTTAAATCCATTTTTGTTCTACTAACTATAATTTGATCCAAATGACTCGTAGAGCACTTTAATTAAAAAAAAATTTATGAAAAGAGCGTAAGTGGAAAAGTGAAGGGAAAAGCTAAAAGGTGTGGAAATTAGAAGAAAATAAAAGGGTGAAAATTTCTGAACGAGGAGGGTGATGTTAGTGGGAAAACAAAAAGAAGAAATAGCTTTGGAAAAAAGATAATGACGATAAAAATGTATGAATGAGCTCAATGTTGAAAAAAATCCCCACTAGTCACCTAAGATGTAAAACTGAAAAATAAAAGGAGGTATAAGGAGAAAATTGGGAAAGTAAGGAATGTGATAAAAATCAAAGTGTTCTGAACTATTAAAGATCTTAGAGAGGTTAGTCACTATCTTGGCCAAATAGTCCCTACCCGTCCCTTAGCCTACATTAGTCCTAATTGAGCCTTCATTCATAATTCTATATTAGCGGAGTATTACACTAAGGGAAAGCCTATGAGTCATCGTTTTCATGTATGTTGAGTTTTTTGGGAGAGTGAGCGGAAATTATTTTATTTATTCCCAAGTTTATATTGACTTTTATCTTGGGTGTGAAAGGGCATCTCTCCAAATTCTGAGGAGCACAATGGTAAAACATTGGTTAATCTTGATTGCTAAATTTCATATAATTCATGTTGTCCCAAAATATGTCTTGATGAGTTAGTTTTCCAAAGCTAAGTGATTTCAAACTTTGACATTTTAATGTTGATCCTAGATGCATGCGAGTGAATTATCGGAGCTTCATTGAGTTGTCTAATGATTCTAACTGCAAGTAGACTGTTCGTAGGAAGAATTTTGTGCTTAATTGTTATAAGGAAAGTAGTAGATTGTTCGAGGAGGAACAATACTTTAAGTGTGGGATGTTGATGAAGGGCGTATTCACATGCTTCATAGAGATATTTTTCCCGTATTTTACTATTTTTGAGAATAAATTATGTGTGTTTGCATGTGTTTATATTATATATTTGTGAAAATAGCTAACACATGTGATTAGATGTGTTCCGGGATAAAAATGATGGTTTTGAGTGTGTTTGAGATGTTTGGAATGAAGCTGAAGAAGAAGGAATGAATGAAGCAAGAATTAGAAACAAAAGTAATGCACTGCCTTCCCACGCAACGAGCCGCGTGACGCGGCAGCAGTCTGGGGGCACTGCTAGGTGCGAAGCAGCAGTAGTTCAGCACATTGCTAGCATGTGGTGCCGGCATGTTGGCGCATATCCATGCGCGACACGGCACTATGATTGCTGCAATGGGGCGCGCGACGGGGCACAACAGTCACGACATTGGCATGGGCGACACACAAGAGGTTAAAACGGCCAATAAAATTTTATCCTATATTAACTATGAAAAGGAGCTTCCTATCCCAAATCAAATCCGCAAAGAAAAAAGAAAAGAATCAAAATACTACTATAATGCCCTTTAATTTTATGTAATAAAGAAGTCTTAAGTCTTAACACATTTTGAAGACACAATTTTAAAGATACGATTATAAGACAGTTGTTGAATTGTTCTTCCTTATTTTTGCATTATTCTCGTGAAGTTTATTTCAATCATTATTTTAAGTATTATTTTGAGCTTTTATCTATGAATGCTATAAATTTACTTACAATTAAGAGATGTTAAAACCTCCACAACTAGGGTTGTGGGAACCATGACGAATTAACAGATATAGGTAAAATACTTAGTGATTCTTTAATGAAGATTATGCATGTATTGTTTTTCATTTTAATTGTTTCTTAATGGTTGCAAATATTGGAATTGTCCTTCTTCTTACTCACTGGATCAGGGGAGTAATGAATAGTAAAAGGAATTAACAACGGAGATTTGAGTCTATCAACCCTCATCTAATAGCTTGACCTTGTCCAGAAATAGCTAATCTGATATCAAGGGTAAGGTTTAGTCAAGTTTACATCCGCACACGGATCAAGTTTCGTGGTGATAATCATCTTAATAGGGGACAAACAATTTAGGTGAATTTAACTTACCAATATTGCATTCTAAGCACCAGAATAGATCACTAGTATAAAACACCTTGTGGTCATGAAGTCATGGGGAACAGACACCCTAGTTAGTTGCATTAATTTTGAATCAACCTTCACTTTCTCTCAATGACATTGTTTGTTAATTTTATAAATTCCCCCCCTCTTAGGAGATAATTGACTTAAAAGCTTAAGCACTAGTGTTCTTCTCTATCCTTTCATATTCCCTATGGGATCGACCCCAATATTTGACATCGACCGCGTTATATCTCATTATGAGGTGTAATTTGGGTGACATCAACAAGGCTGAGTCTGAAGATCGGAGCCCTTATCATAAAATGATACACCATAGCGTATGCGTCAGTACGTCGAATGTACCGAGTATGCAAAGGTAAGTTAAACCGCTTAAATAAGTAAAATAATTTAAAACATGCATAATATAAAACATAATTAAGATAAGACTATGAGAGTAGGGAATGCATGCTGTTTTTTGACATCATGATCTGAACATAACTGAACATACTAAATCGAATGACCCAAAGATGAAATCTGATAAGGATAAGTAAAACTGAACATTGGGTAAAAAATACTTTAGAACATATATATATATATATATATATATATATATCATGAATGATACACATGCATAACTGAAATCATGAGACATAATGCGAGACTCGTCATATAACCGACATTAACATGATAGAGCTTACATGGTCTAGACTATCACACTCAAGTGGACAGAGCCGTTTAAAGCCTTGCCAGGGCTAAAGACACTACCATGATATCGACATAGAGCTAAAGGAACCCTTGGGGAAGGGGAAAGCTCACAAAGGAGGTCCCAAATAATCTGATCATACCTACATTGGCGCATAGTTCTAAGGCATAGGGTTGACTGACCCTCAGCCTACTCTGTGCTAGACACTACTCCAAAAAACATGCATATACTGTCCATCGTTTTTCAACAAAGATGACCATCATCTAGTGAGAAAGTGAATAATCATGTACATATAAAATCTGAAATTATACATGCGGAGCCTTGGCTCAAACCATACCACAAGATGAACATAATTGGGAGTCTTGACTCAAAAACCATGTGGTAAGATAGTTGACTTAAAATCATAAATCATACATGAACATATGAGCTTTCCCAATACTTAAACATGGTTGAAAATACTTGATTCACTTGAAAACATGATCATAGATATAGGTAACTGGAAAACATGCTGTTCATAATACATATCTCATCATACTTGAACATACATCATAAATCTCAACTTTCATGAACTTCTTATGGATGGGCATTTTTATTTATAAAACTTGAAAACATGATTCATAATTGAGAAAATTATAAAACTTTCCCATGAATCATACTTCAATAATAGAAATATACTTAGATCATACCCATGGTAGAAACATATGAAATTCATGTATTGGGTTAAAACCCCAAAGGATCAAAATATTGATTTTCATGAATTAGAGAGGGATTTGGGCATGGGTGTGAACAAATTCACCCATTCATAACCCTACATACCAAAGAGAATCTGATTCTACATCTTGTTTGATTGCCCAAGGAAGAATTGATGAAAACCTTGAAGGAATTAAGATTAATCACCTCTCTAGACTTCCAAGTTTTCATGCAGGAATAGGAATAGCTTAGAATGAACTTATCCCTCTTAAATATCACTATTCATAGCTTAAACGACATAGTATAGGTCTTATGATCATAGGAATTATGGAAAAACCCTTACTAAATTCGCAGAGAAAAACTGACTACTAGTCCCAACGAGGGACTGGAGGAGTCATTACGACTAGGCACGAGTCGTCGTCTCCTATCATTAAGTGCACTACCATTTTTCCTGAAAGGGTCCCCACGAGGGACCTAAAGACTCGTCACTGGTGACCATGAGTCCATTACCTCCACTACCCAAAACCTCAACTCCCTAATCAACTGCTGACCACGACTCACCAAATGAATCGTAGCATCTGACCACGACTCATGGTGTCCATTCGTGGGGTACACTGCCAGCTCATTCTTCATCCTTCAACTTCCCTTGACCACGCGTGACCTAATGGCTTATAGAGCCAACCATGACTCGTGGTCACACCCGTGATCATCCCAATTTGAAATTTCCAGGCATGTCAACATTTCTCACCATGAGTCACTTATCGACACGTAGTCAACCTGATGGGTCACAAGACGACTCGTTCTGTGACCTGGTGTAGAAAATCCTAATTTCTCCATTTTAACTCATGCATCTAATCTTTGCGCTTTCGGGGTATAACAATATCTCCACTTATGAACATTGATCCTTGAATGTTGAAAGTTATACAGAAAAGAAGAGAAATGCAATAACCATACTCAAATACTCATCAAATAAGTTGAAAACTAACGAAATGACTTCCTCAAAACTGAACTACATGGATCAACTGAATTCATGAATCATACATATATTAATAGACATGAGAGAAACTGGGGAACGTGAACTGAACATGAAACTGAATAGAGTTTTAGGGTACAACATATACCTGAAGATTAAACTGAGCCGGCAGGGAATAGATGTGGGTATGTAGCCATCACATCTGCTTTAGCTTCCCACGTAGCTCCCTCAACATGTTCCACAAAACCTTAACTTAATCTACATCTTTGTTTCTTAGCTTTCAAATATGACGATCCAGTATTTCCACCAGAACCTCTTCATAACTAAGACTGTCTCTCACATCGACACTGTCCACCGGAACAATTAGAACTTGGTCACCCAAACACTTCTTTGGGTGCGATACATGAAAAACAAGATGAACGGAAGATAATTTTGTGGGCAACTCCAACTCATATTTTAGCTTGCTAACCCGTTTCACAATTCATTACGGGCCAACATAATAGGGATTGATTTTCACTTTCTTTCCGAATCTCATCACTCCCTTCATGGAAGACACCTTTAGAAACACCCCAATCATCCACTTCGAACTTGAGTTCCCTCCTTCTCACATACGCATAAGACTTCTGGCGACTCTGAGCTTTTTTCAACCTATCTCGAATGAGCTGAACCTTCTCCATGGCCTCATGGACTGAATCTAGTCCTATCATCACAACATTATTGACATCAAACAAACCAATAGGTGATCTACACCTCCACCCATAGAGAGCCTCAAATGGAGCCATCTGAATGATGAAATGGTAGATTTTATTGTAAGCAAACTCAATAAGAGGCAAATGGTCATCCTAACTACCCTTGAAGTCAATCGCACATGCTCTCAACATGTCCTCGAGAGTCTGAATTGTCCGCTCTACTTGACCATTCATTTACAGGTGAAATGATGTACTGAGCTGAACCTGAGTACAAGTCCTTTCTGAAACGAACTCCAAAACTGAGAGGTAAACTGAGTACCTCTGTCTGATATGATTGACAGGGGAACTCCATTCAACTGAACTATCTCTCGGATGTATAGTTTGTCATAATTGTCTGCTGAATCAGTGGTTTTGACCTGTAGAAAATGAGCGGCTTTGGTCAACCAGTCCACGACCACCCAAATGGCGTCAAATAGTCGACAAGTGCAAGGCAACCCTGTGATGAAGTCCATATTTATTTATTCCCACTTCCAATTAGGGATACTAATGTCTTGAAGTACACCTCCTGGTCTTTGGTGCTCAACCTTCACTTGCTAACAATTTGGATACTTAGCTATAAATTTTGCGACGTCCTTCTTCATGCCATTCCACCAATAGACTTCTCGTAGGTCACGGGACATCTTGGGGGCACCTGGATGTATCAAATATCTGCAACCAGTGAGCCTCATGCAATATCCAATTTCTCAAATAATCAACGTCCAGGACACACAAGTGACCCTAATATCGAAGCACACCATCTCCCCCTTTGGAGAAGACCTCTACCTTTTGTTTCTGAACGACTTCCTTTAACTTTACCAAAATAGGGTCCTCGTCTTGTCTAGCTTTTACATCAGTCACCAGGGACGATTCTGATCCGTTCTGAACAATAACCCCACCATCGGTCGAGTCAACCAAATGAACTCCCAACCTTGCAAGTCGATGCATATCCTTCACCAACTCCTTCCTCCCCTCATCTATATAGGAAACACGCTGCTAAGTGCATCTTCTAAGTGCGTCTACTACTATATTAGCCCTTCTTGGATGGTGAAGGACACTCATATCAAAATCTTTGAGTAAATCCAACCACTTCTTTGCCACAGATTTAGGTCCTTCTGGGTAAACACATAATGTAGGCTCTTGTGGTTCGTAAACACATCTACATTGACCTCGTAGAAATAGTGTCTCCAAAACTTCAATGAAAATACCACCGCTGCCAATTCAAGATCATGGATTAGGTAATTCTTTTCATGCACCTTAAGCTGCCTGGAAGCATATGCTATAACCTTTTCGTGATACATCAATACAAAACCAAGATCGATCCTAGAAGCATCGCAATACACCACAAACCTATTGGTACCCTCAAGTAGGGTTAACACTGATGCTGAGGTGAGTCGGGTCTTCAACTCCTGAAAGCTCCTCTTGCACGCCTCCAACCATTGGAACTTCACATTCTTTTAGGTAATTTTGTCAATAGCGCTACAATGGATAAAAATACCTTAAAAAATATTCGATAGTATCTAGCTAAACCCAAGAAACTCCTGATGTCTGAAGGATTCAGTGGTCTAGGACAATATTTACCACTTCTATCTTCTGAGAGTCCACCTTTATACCCTCACTTGACACCACATGACCCAAAAATTACACTCAGCTCAACCAAAACTCACACTTGTTGAATTTACCATATAGTTGGCAATCCTTGAGAGTGTGTAGTACCACCCTCAAATGAGCGGCATGCTCGTCCTTTCTCCGAGAGTATATCAAGATATAATCAATAAAAACCATCACGAACCTATCCAAGTATGGCTTGAGCACCCTGTTTATGAAATCCATAAAAGTTGCATAAGCATTTGTTAGTCAAAATGACATAACTACAAACTCGTAATGTCCATACCGAGTCCTGAAGGCTGTCTTCGGGATGTCACTCTCTCATACCCTGAGATGATGGTATCTGGATCTGAGATCTACCTTTTAAAAGCACTTAGCACCCTGAAGTTTGTCAAACAAATCATCAATCCTCGAAAGAGGATACCAGTTCTTAATGGTGACCTTGTTTAATTGTCAATAATCAATACACATATGAAGAGAACCACCCTTCTTTTGGACAAAGAGAATTGGTGCACCCCATGGGGATTTGCTCAATCTGATGAACCCCTTATCTAAAAGTTCTTCCAACTACTCGTTCAATTACTTTAGCTAGGTTGGATCGATTTTGTAAGGAGGAATAAATATAGGCTGCCTATCGGGAAGATGATCAATACCAAAATCAATCTCTTGCTTGGGAAGGATTCCCGGTAGATCCTCTGGGAAGACTTTTGGATACTCACACACTACTGGGACTAACTTGATAGTTGGGGTTTCAGACATGACATCCTTAACCTTAACTAAATGGTACACGCAACCCTTAGAGATCATCTTTCTGGACTTAAGGTAGGAAATGAAATGACTTACAGGCACAACTGAATTACTGTTCCATGTTATGACTACCTCACCCGGAAATCTGAACACTACTGCTCGGGTTCTACAATTAACTGAGTCATAACATGCAAATAGCCAATCTATGCCGAGGATAACATCAAACTCGGTCATGGCTAACTCTACTAAATTTGCTGAGGTGACTTTTTGAACGACTGTGACCGCCTTCTATACACCTATCTCGCTACAATAAAATTATCCACTGGAGTAGAGACTGAGAAGGGTTCGGACAAGATTTACGGATTGACTCCGAAACTATTAGCCACATAAGGCATCAAACAAGACAAGGTAGCCCATGTATATAACAAAGCATATAGATCAAGGTGAAAAAATCATAACATACCAGTGACTACATCCGTGGAGACCTCCTGCTCCTGGTGAAATGCTAAGGCATAGAATCTATTTTGGCGCTGACTGCCACATATGCTAGTAGATGCCTCCTGTTAGGCTGAGCGTGCAGATGGAGCTGTTGAACTGGAAGTTGAGCCTCAGCCCGTATCATGGCCCTTTCTAGCTGCTGGGAAATCTCTGAGCATATGTTTGGGCATCCCGCACCCGAAGCAAGCACCTGTACTTGTCATACACTGACCCATGTGACTTTGACCACACCTATCGCGAGCTGGGATACTGGAATTTGCGGGCCTGCTACTCTGACACCTAGAGACTGATGCTCGTCCCCTCTGGTCGTACCTAGCTCTAGATGGCACACTCATCACTGAAGATACTAGGGCTGAAGATCTCTGATGGGACTATTGTTTGTGCCCACCACCTAGCCTTGGCTGAGAGAACCTATAGCTGTATGTCCTGGCCCTCTTGGCCTCTCTCTCCCTCAGATGCGTTGCCTCCATCTGCAGGGCGTACAAGACTGTCCAAGGAAAATCCATATCTTGATGAAGCATGGAGGTTCTGCAATCTTGGTCTAGATAGTCCGCCATCCCATGAACAAACCTACTCAATCGAGCCCGCTGATCAACCACTAACTCAGGGACATACTTTGAAAGACGATTGAACTCTTGGGAATATTCCTACACTATCATCTTCCTTGTTTTAGAATCATGTACTCGGCCTCCTTCAGCTCTCTTATCTCATGAGGTTAGAACCAATCTAGGAACGCGATATGAAACTCATCCCAACTAATATCTCCTGCTCCGACTGCCCTACTATCCTTCCACTATTTAAACCAAATGTGTGTGACCCTGTTCAACTGATACGAGGCCAAGTCGGTGCACTCCTCTCCATTCACCCCATTACCTTGGTGATAATTAGAATCTTGTCGATAAACTCATGTGATCCTCATCCACCTTTGACCCAAGAAAATCTGGTGGGTTCATCCTTAGGAAATCTCTGATTGGTGCTACCGCCGCATTCCATTTCTGTGAAATATGTGCTACTACCTTCTCGTTGACCTGGGCGGTCAAGGCCTGTGCTAGTATCTGAATGGCTGCCATGAATTCAGCATGGGTAACCAGCTCAGGTGCATAGTGCTCATGGGCTGGTGGGTCTTGTTGGTTCCCGTCTCCGTTGCCATCCTTGTGGCCATTCCCATTCTTATTTCTTCTACCGTTAACTCTGTGGGGAGGGATGATTTTGTAATCACTAGTAGCACGAGTTATAAGGAGAGAGAGATATTTCACTGCACTACATAGATCATGAAAGAAGGGAACATTTCCTAAACGTCTTGTAGCCTCTTCTTCATAAATGTGGCACGCTTCACACCCATGAAAAAGACTATACTTATCGCGACTTTCGGACACCCTAGGACACTTCAAAACCTATTGCTCTGATACCAAGTTTGTCAAGACCCAAACATAGGTCCAAATCGAGATACTGGACAAGGAGCCCGAGAGACTCCAAGTTGACCCATGGCATGAACATACATCAAACTAAATCAAAAAAAGTGCAAGACTTAACATAATGAGCATAACAGAAGTCTAATCTTAACATAACATCAGAACTAGAATTCACATAATATATGACATGCTGATTACTATGTATAGTCTAAAAGCCTCTAACATATCTGATGGGTTGATGGGACAACACCCCCAACTAACCCGACAATTCTGAAAACCGAAAAATGCAAAGATAACTGATAACGAATGTTCCTCGGGAGATGAGGACACACCACTGAATTTGAATGCTAACTTCAAAAACTGGCTAGTGATGGGGCTGATTCTGAAGATCGGAGCCTGTATCATAAAATGATACAACATAGAGTATGCGGTCAGTACATGAAATATACCAAGTATGCAAGGAAAGTAAAACCGCTTAAATAAGTAAAATTATTTAAAACATGAATAATGTAAAACATTATCAATATAAGAATATGAGTGTAGGGATTGTATGTGATTTTCTGAAATCATGATCTGAGCATCATAACTGAATGGAATGACCCAAACCTGAAATCTAATAATCATAAGTAAAATTGAACATTAGGTCAAACCTACTTTAGAACATATATATATATATATATACACACACACACACACATATACATATATCAAGAATGATACACATGCATAACTGAAATCATGAGGAATAATGGGAGACTCATCATGTAACCGACATTACCATGATAGAGCTTGTGTGGTCCTGACTATTACACTCAAGTGGGTAGAGCTGTCTAAAGATTTGTCAGGGATAAAGACGCTATCATGATATCCATATCAAGCTGAAGGTCCCGTAGGGGTAGGGGAAAGATCACAAAGGAGGTCCCAAATAATTTGAGCATACCTACCTTGGCGCGTATTTCTGAGGCATAGGGGTGGCTGAACCTTAGCCTACTCAGTGCTAGACACTACTCCCAAAAACATGAATATGCTCTCCATTATTTTTCAACAAAGATGACCATCGTCTAGTGACGAAGCTGAATAATCATGTACATATAAAATCTAAAGTCATACATGATGAGCCTTGGCTCAAACCATACCACAAGCTGAACATAATTGGGAGTCTTGACTCCAAAATCATATGGCAAGCTAGTTGACTTGAAATCGTAAATCATACTTGAACATATGGGCTTGCCCAATGCTTAAACATGCTTGAAGATACTTGATTCACTTGAATAATAATCATAGACATGGGTAACTTGAAAACATGAATTTTAATCATACATATCTCATCATACTTGAACATATATCATAAATCTCGACTTTCGTAAACTTCTGATGGATGGGCATTTTAATTTATAAAACTTGAAAACATGCTTTAAAATTGAAAACATTGTAAAAGTTTCCCATGAATCATAATTCAATAATAGAAACATACTTAGATCATACCCATGGTATAAACTTAGGAAATTCATGTATTGGATTAAAACACCATAGGATCAACATATAGATTTTCATGAATTAGAGAGGGATTTGGGCATGGGTGTGAACAAATTTACAAATTCATAACCCTACATACCTGAGAGAATCTGATTCTACAACTTCTTTGATTTCCCAAGGAAGAATTGATGAGAATTTGAAGGAATTAAGCTTAATCACCTGTCTAGACTTCTAAGTTTGCATGCATGAATAGAAATTGCTTAGAATGAACTTACCCCTCTTAAAACTCACTATTCATAGATTAAAATGGAGTAGTTTAGGCCCTAGGATCACAGAAATTACTGAAAAGCACTTAGTAAATTCATAGAGGAAAAACTGACTACCAGTACCAACGAGGGACTAGACTAGTCGTTACCACTAGGCACGAGTCGTCGTCTCTTGTCGTTAAGTGCACTGCCAATTTTTCTCAAATTATCCCCACGAGGGACCTAACGGGTCATCACTGATGACCACGACTCATGGTCATCATCCATTACCTCCTCTGCCTAAAACCTCAAGTCCCTAATCAACTGCTGACCAAGACTCAACTAACGAATCTTGGCATCTTACCACTACTCGTGGTGTCCAATAGTGGGGTACACTACAACTCATTCTTCATCCTTCAACTTCCCTTGACCATGAGTGACCTAACGGCTCGTGGCGTTGGCCACGACTCGTGGTCAAACCTGTGATCACCCCAATTTGAAATTTCCAAGCAAGTCAAAACTCCTCACAATGAGTCACTTTGATCATGGGCAAAATGGCATGCCCAAGGGATACTTTACAACTTAGTTTTGTCTTGTTTATCTACTTAATTATATGCATTCTCATGTATTTTTATGTAAATGTAAATATATATACTAACCAACATGATTAGTTCTTGTTATTGTAGGTTTAAAATGATTTTTAGGAACTAATCTATGATTCAATGAAGTAGAGGAATGGAATCAGAAGCAAATTACAAAAGTCGGCAAAGAACCATGTGTTGGCAAGGCTGGCTGCGCCAGGCAGCATGCCACGCTGTGCGTGTGCCTCACCCAGTGCCGTGCCACGCTAATGCCAGACGCGAGAAGAAGGCAACAAGTAGGCGACCTGCGCGCCAGCGCCATGTCACGCGGGCCATCACGCTGCACAGGAAGCGTGCCACACCGGCCATTGCGGCAAGCCTCGACCTAATGTCATTTTAAGGTGATTTCCAGTGTGCATTCGCGTTACCTCCGTGTCACGGAGGCAAATTGGCACGATAACCTCCGTGACACGGAGCTATTTCATGTCGGGCATAATTTTGTACAATTCTCATTTACTATAAATAGGTCCCTTAGCTCCTAAAAAAATTTAGTCACGAAATTATTCTTAAAAACTGCATAGGAGTGAGGGAGAAGTGGGAGACCTCACCTAGGGTTCATCAATTTCATCTTCTCTTCTACCAATTCTTTTAAGTATGTTACTTTAATGATGTTTTTATGTAATTATACAAACTTAGTGGCTAGAACCCTTCCTCTAGGGTTGAAGCCACAAGATATGATTGTGATTATGCGAATTTGTTTTGGTTTTACGTTATTGGTTGTTGTTTTGTCCTACATTCTCAATTATGGTTGTTTTTATGATTGATCACCGTGAAAACACGTATGTTAAGCTTAGGTAAACGCTTGAGAAAGAAAACCTAGGCAAGAACATAAGAATGTCCGGAGCAAGTTTGTATCTTATGATATAATTCGCGGTTAGGATAAGAAATTATACCTAATTTTCCTTGCTTGGTTGTTAAGACGGGATGAACTAGACACCAACTTTGAATTATCACATCACCACTTGAATAAGTAGTTGTGAAGCTAAGTTGAGTTAAATGATTAGAGGTACGAAAGTCCCTAATCAAGAGCATAAACCCAGCAAACCACATCCACGTAATTGAATCGCCCACAAACTAGAATGTCACATCCCCACTCAACGATGTAGTTGTGAGGCTAGTTTGTCGTGTTTAGAGGCTCGAAAGACCATGAACATGCAATTGTAATTATGGGAGACGACAATTGATAGTTTCATACTTAAACCATTACAAAGCATAGTATCGCATGATTATCCGACAATAACTCTAGTTGCTCCTTGAATGTTTTCAGAGTATTTCGAAGACCACCCAGAGACTTAATTAAACTTTATCGAAAAAGTCTATAATCAACACTTGCGACATTTAATATCACACTTGAACTTGATAGTTAGCTGAATTGGTCCAGTCCCTGTGGGTTCGACATTCGGCTCTTAATAAGGGCCACTATATTACTTGTACAACCCGTACACTTGCGGGATCATCATGTTTTTGGAACCGTTGTCGGGGACTATCAAGTTTTTGGCGCCGTTGCCAGGGACTCGACGAAGTTTAGTAAATTTTTCTGTTTTTGTGTGATGTTTACATTTCCTTAAGAGTTGAGAAACTTGGTCTTAGTCTGACTTATTGTAGGTGACAGGTTGTCTTGCCGAGCTGTCTAGGAATAGAGAGCTTGTGGAACCGTTGCTTGAACCAGAACGTCAACTTCATTTGCGCAGGAGAGAAGCTCTTGAGCAAAATCTGAAAAGACTTCAAGAAAAGGTACAACAACAACCACCCGCAGGACAAACACAATTTTCACCGAAAGCAATGGCAGCCAGACCAGTTCGCGAAGTGGCAATCCACAAGCGACGAATGTGAACTCTAGTATTCCTAACCGGAACCTGGAGGGAACTTTGAATTGAAACAAAATATGGTGTAGCTGCTACATTCTAGTGGTCAATTCACTGGGATGCCACATGAGGACCCGCAGCAGCACTTACAAAACTTTCTTGAGATTAGTGATACATTTGTCCCCACCGCCGTGTCCACAGATTATGTCCGACTGACTCTCTTCCCATTCTCATTGTTGGGAGAGGCCAAAAGGTGGTTGAAAGCTAAGCCACCAAACTCCATAACTTCTTGGGATGATTTGGCAAAGAAGTTCTTGATCAGATTCTTTCCTTCAGGCAAGACTGCCAAACTTATAAGTGAGATACTGAGTTTCAAGTAGAGGCCTGATGAGAACTTATATTTGGCTTGGGAGAGATTCAAGTCATTACTAACAGACTGTCCCCATCACCAGCAATCAAATGAAGTGCTGGCCCATACTTTTGTAGAAAGTCTAGACCCACATACAAAAATTTTGCTAGACTCTGCATCGGGTGGACAAGCCTTAAGACTTATGATGAGCAGTACACTTTGTTGAATAGAATTGCACAGGGAAATCCAGAATTGCACAGTGAATCATCAGGAGGGCAGGAAAAAGAGCAGGGCTGATAGAAGTAGATGGTATGAATGCCTTGGCTGCACAGCTAGCTTCATTCCAGCATCATATTATGACTCAGGTCAATAAACTGAGTATGAACCAACAACAGAGTCAGGTTAATGCAGTTTAGCAAGCTCCGAGTTGGTGTGAAATTTGTGGAAATAATGGGCACAATGCAGAATCTTGTCGAGCCAATCCAGAATCAGTCAATTTTGTTGGGAATGTTCAAAGGAACAATAAGAATTTTGGGAACAATTACAACAAGAATTGGCAGAGCCAGCTAAATTTTTCTTGGGGTGGAAATCAAAAGCAAGGTTATCAGCAACCTCAACAGCAGTAGTATCAGTAAAATAGGCAGAATGATGGCCAGTTGAGCAACAAAATTGAGGAAACGTTGTAGAAAATCATGGAGAGTCAGACTCAATTAGCAGAAAATCAGGTGAGGATGGCATCAGACTTGAAGAATCAGCAATTGGCCACCCGCAATCTAGAAAAGCAGATGGGTCAGATAGCAGATGCTCAAAACATGAGACCACATGGAGGAGTACCAAGTGACACAGATCCTAACCCCCGCCAGGTCAATGCAATTAGTCTGAGGAGCGGCAAGCAATTAGCTGATGCAGTGCCAAAAGAGAAAAGAAATGAGGTGCAGCCGGAATTGGTGAGACAAGGATCATCCACTAACAAGGGAGAGAAATAGAGTGCTGTGCAACAAAATGCACAATCTTCATTGCAGCCAGCACAAAGACCACCACCACCATTCCCTCAGAGATACAGAAAGAGCAAGGAGGAGGAATGCTTCAAAAAGTTCTTTGAGATTTTCAAAGAACTTCACATAAATTTGCCTCTTATTGATTTTTGCAGGGAATGCCCAAGTATGCTAAATACTTGAAGGATGTGATGGCTAACAAAGTCATATTGGTGGATGTCCAGACAGTAGCACTGACGGAGGAGTGCAGTCACAAGGTGTTGAGCAAGATTCCAAAGAAGCTCAAAGACCCAAGGAGTTTTACCCTCCCTATACAAATTGGTAAAGCTGAAGTGCTACGAGCTTTATGTGATTTAGGTGAAGCAGTTAATCTAATTCCCCTATATTTATTTAACACCCTAGGGTTGGGAAAACTGAGGCCAACAAGGTTGATGCTGCAGCTGGCGGATATGTCGCGAGTGGCACGAGATGGAATCATAGAGGACCTTCTCATCAAAGTGCTTAAGTTTATTATACCTGTTGATTTTATTATATTGGATTTACATGTTGATGACCAAGTAACCTTAATTTTGCGACGGCCATTCTTGGCCACCGGAGGAGCGATAATTAACTTAAGAGTAGGGACCCTGAAAATGAGGGTCGAGGATAAAGAAGAATTCTTCCGAGTATACCAAGAGATTTACCCACCCAAACACTACAGAAACCTTTGTAAGGTTAGTGTGTTGTCCAGAGGATGAGTGTGGGGTGGGTGATTCCACAGGTCCACGGCCAAAGGTAATGATAAGTGTTCAGCCCGAGTCTGATAAAGGGCTTTAGAGTGTGAAGAAGTTGGAGGAATAGAGGAACAGAGTGGAGGCTGTTTCCTCTAAAAATCAAAAGAAAAAAAGATGGTTCTTGAAAGGCAACCCGGGTATGAGGATGTCCTGAAAAGGATAGTCCATGTCGTGTCGCGACGTAAAATAAGGCACTGTTTGGGAGGCAACCCAAGGGTACCATAGGTACAATTTGTAATTGTTGTTTGTGTTGATTTTGTTTATTGTCAACTTGTGTTGTTTTTGGTGGAAAGTTAGGCACAGATGGAGGGGAAGTCTGAGTACCCATGGAGGAGGAAGCTAAAAAGCATGGAAGAGAAAAAGTGTGGGGTCAAACACCCACTTGTGCAAAATTGAAGAAAAGCATGCTATTAGCTAGGCCTAGAGGCCTCAGGGAGTAATTCTAATCCTGTTTAATTTTAATTTGATGTTATGGGGACATAGCATGATTCAAGTGTAGGGAGAGAAAAATTTAAAAAATTTTTTTGTGCGTAATGATTTTGGTGAATGTAGTGCTTGATACGTATTGGAAAATTTTTTTTGAATTAAGCATGACTTCATCACCCGTTGGTTTTTCTTTTCGGTTCTTTTTTGACGGGGGTCTTTGAACTGAAGAATAAAATTTTATTTATTTGTCTGTATATAATGTTTTTAGTCATAGTTAAAGATTATTTTCGACGATGGATGGATGACGACCGTCTTGAGGAAAGTTAGTCAATAGGTTTTGGTTTTTGAACCCGTAGCTAATTGATGGCTTGATGTTCTTGTTATGTGCTATAAATGATTGTAAGATGCAAGTGTGGTTATTGTTGAAGCATGTAAGAAGTGTATAACTTTATTTGAGACATCTAGGCTCTTGAATTTGATTCGGTGTGATTGAAGCTTAATTCTGAATTCTTGTGATTAGCTGAGTAAGAGTCTGCTGAATGTGTCTTCAATTGAGCATGTGCTGTGAGTGTAAGTTTTTCAAATATTCCCTACTACTGTGGAGTTTCTAGAACATTCCTGGTGTGTATATAAAACGCAATGAAGGATGTGAATTGTAGGAGATGATTTAGGCATTTCTTTGAATGAACCTAAATGTTTTCCCTCACTTTACCTACCTTGAATGTTGAATCCTGTTAAGCCCCATTGAGCCTTAAGCCTATTCTTTGATAGCTACAACATAAGCTTAATCCTTTTTCTTTCATTAGCCTTGAATTTGATCCAAAACTCCTAAGTGCTTAAGGGTAAAATCCAAAGAGTGAAGGAGTGAGAAGCGTGAAAAAGAAGGAAAAGTAGACGTTGTGAAGGTTGAGAAAAGGACAAAGGTGCACTTGTGTGAAAATGGTTGATTATTAGTAGGGAGTAAGAAAATAAATGAATGAAAAAAATTTCTTAAGTACTCCTTACTACTAAGCTAAGTGTGCTTAAAGAAATGGGAACAAGAAGAGAAAATTCAAGAGTGAAAAGAATGAGGAGGAAGTAAGAAAAGAGATGTCCTTAATGAAGGTTGAAGTGATTAAAAGCGCTTGGGGAAGATAGCCACTATTACTTGCTAGAATAGTACCTACCCATCCTTTAGCTTACATTACAACCCATTAAGTCCTACTTGATCTTACATTCATACATCCTTAAATTAGTGGAGTAAAAACTAAGGGCAAGCTTACAGTTCACTACATGATGCATGTGAATTCTTTGAGAGAGTGAGTGTAATTCTATTCATATACCCATACCTATTGTGTTTTAAAAACTTGCGAGTAAAAATGGGTAACTCTCTTGTTGTGAGGGAACATGTTCACTGAAAGATAACATTCATGTCGGATTTCTTGATCAGTTGATTTGCATGAGTTTGCTAAGATTGAGAGTCGATTCTTGAGGTTAGGAAGTCTTAACTTAGTTGTATATCATTTCATTGATTAAATCGTGCATGCTATATTTTTAACTTGCTGTCTCAAACAATCATTGTAGCCGTAGCTTGAATTGACTTGTTAAATTAGTTATGTGTGAGTCTTCATTTACATGAGATGTAAAAGGGTTGTTCGAGGACGAACAAGGCTTTAGGTGTGGCGTAGGTGATCTTGGAAAAAATGGCATGCCCAAGGGATACTTTAAAACTTAATTTTGTCTTGTTTATCTACTTAATTATATGCATTCTCATGTATTTTTATGTAAATGTGAATATATATACTAACCAACATGATTAGTTCTTGTTTTTGTAGGTTTAAAATGATTTTTAGGAAGTAATCTATGATTTGGTGAAGTAGAGGAATGGAATCGGAAGCAAATTACAAAAGTCGGCAAGGGACATTGCCTTGGCAAGGCTGGCTGTGCTAGGTAGCGTGCCACGTTGTGCGTGTGCCACGCCCAGCACCGTGCCATGCAAAGCCAAGAACGAGAAGAAGGCAGCAAGCAGGCGACTTGCGCGCGAGCGCCGTGTCACGCGGGCCATTGCGCTGCACAGGCAGCGAGCCACGCCGGCCATCGCGGCAAGCCTCGGCCTAATGTCATTTTAAGGCAATTTCCAGTGTGTATTCACATTAACTCCGTGTCATGGAGGCAAATTGGCGCGATAACCTCCGTGACACGGAGCTATTTCATGCGGGGCATAATTTTGTATAATTCTCATTTACTATAAATAGGTCCCTTAGCTCCTAAAAATATTTAGTCACGAAATTATTCTGAAAAACTGCCAAGGAGTGAGGGAGAAGTGGGAGAACTCACCTAGGGTTCATCAATTTCATCTTCTCTTCCACCAATTCTTGTAATTATGTTAATTTAACGACGTTTTTATGTAATTATACTAACTTGAGTGGCTAGAACCCTTCTTCTAGGGTTGAAGCCACAAGATATGATTGTGATTATGCGAATTTGTTTTGGTTTTAAGTTATTGATTGCTGTTTTGTCCTACATTCTCAATTATGGTTGTTTTTATGATTGATCACCATGAAAACACATACGTTAAGCTTAGGTAAACGCTTGAGAAAGAAAACCTAGGCAAGAACATAAGAATGTCGGGAGCAAGTTTTTATCTTATGATATAATTCGCGGTTAGGATAAGAAATTATACCTATTTTGCCTTGCTTGGTTGTTAAAACGGGATGAACTAGACACCAACTTAGAATAATCATATCACCACTCGAATAAGTAGTTGTGAAGCAAAGTTGAGTTAAATGATTAGAGGTGCGAAAGTCCCTATTCAAGAGCATAAACCTAGCAAACCACATCCACGTAATTGAATCGCCCACAAAGTAGAATGTCACATCCCCGCTCAACGATGTAGTTGTGAGACTAGTTTGTCGTGTTTAGAGGCTCGAAATACCATGAACATGCAATTATAATTATGTGAGACGACAATTGATAGTTTCATACTTAAACCATTACAAAGCATAGTATCGCATGATTATCCACTTTAACTCTTGTGTCTCCTTGAATGTTTTTAGGGTATTTCGATGACCACCTCGAGACTTAATTAAACTTTATCGAAAAAGTCTATAATCAACACTTGCGGCATTTAATATCACACTTGAACTTGATAGTTAGCTGAATTGGTCCAGTCCCTGTGGGTTCGACATATGGCTCTTAAAAAGGTCCACTATATTACTTGTACGACCCGTACACTTGCGGGCTCATCACACTTAATGCCTCATGGTAAACCTGATGGGTCAGAGGATGACTCGTTATAAGACCTGATGCAAAAGATTCTATTTTCTCTTTTCCAACTCCCGGATTTGATCTTTAGGCCTTTGAAGTATAACAAAGATAGATAATCATAATAAAACATCATCAATTTAATCATAAGAAACTTGAATTAATAAGAGATCATAAGAGATTTCATGAGAATTGGGTCTAACCCTAGAATTTCAACATATCATGCATGGAGACTTGAAATCATGAAATAGGGATGAAATTTTGCATGAGGGTGGAAGATTTCCTCCATTCATAACCCTACATATGTGGGCTTAATGAATCTTTTTCTTGATTGGAGACCCAAAGGGAATTGAAGAAAATATTGATGAAGCACCCTAGCTTCTTTGAGGAGATTTGATCTTCTCTTAGAGGTTGTAGGAGTAGAATGAGTTTTTAGGATGAATAAAATCCCCTTAATCAACCTTTTAGGAGCTTAAAAAGACTTAGTTTAGGAGTTAAGAACTTAGAAATTATGAAAATACCCTTACTAATTCGACTAGAAAAATCACTCTGGGAGACCCAACAGGGTGACCTGACGAGTCGTCAACCCTTATCCTTTACCACTGGACAAAATTCCAACCTTCTGATCTTTTCTTGATGCCTCTGCTTAACAATTCATCAGGACACTTAACAGATCACTTCACCACTTGTTATGACTCTCTGAAACCCAAGTTTCACCAACATTTACCACATAACAGGTCACATAACGACTCGGCCGATCACTTGACTAGTCACTCAACCACTCATTCTGTGACCTAGCGTAGGTTTTCCTATTATCTCCATTTCAGTCCTTGGGTATGATCTTATGGAATTTGTCGGTGTTATATGTACCAAGGTGGTACGATCCTTACTGAGACTCATGGTATCTAGTTTCATAGTTATGACTCACTGGTACAACTCATATCAAGGTGGTATGATTCGTACTGATAGTCGTAGTATTAACTTTTAAGGATTATGACTTCTGATGTTTTTTCACAACCCATTATTACGATTCATAGTGTGATCCTATGAGTCGTACCACTGGCCTTGATTTTGATTCTGACTGTGACCCTTTCTGGTTCTCTTGTACGACCACTTGGTACAATTTGTGGTGTGATACCACGGTTTGTACTAAGTCTCATACCATAAATTCAGACTCAATTTTTCTTGGACAGTCCCAACAAATCATCCTACGAGTCATGGTAGGATACCACGAGTCATAGGATGGCTTGTGAAGCCTGTCATCACCCTGTGCATTAACAAGTTTGTAAGTAAAGTCTTTTCGAGATGACTATTCAGACTTCATCACCCCTTTAATTCATAAAAACACATAATTTCACTACCCACACAGTCCCCACAGTAAATTTTTCCCATTAACTCACTACCCATAAGCAATATAAATTCATTGAGCATTTTAATTCCAAAACCCATCATTCAAGATCACATATAGCCTACTGATCATATTCTTTCACTTAATTTTCATGAGTGGAGTATTCACAGTAAAGCTTTAGCTACTGCTAGCAAGAAAAGAGGACGATAATTTTTCAACTTACTTGCTAAGTTCTTGGATAATTCCTCCGTACTTAGGGTTTGGAGTAGGAATTTGGCTAAATGATGCAAATTTACTGCACAATTTCGAGCTCAAATAGAATGGGAGTGAGTGACGGGTGAGTAGAGAGTGAGGGGAGGAAATTGTGGGATCATATAGGAAATTTTGGACAAATTTTGTGTTTTAAATAGATTTTGGGTGAATTTAAAAATCCAGGTCTAGTCGGGTTAGCTGGGACATTTAATTTAAATAGCCTGTCATGACTCGTACCACGAGCCATAGGTACGTACAACTCATCCCTTCCTTCCATAACTGAGATACGTAATACTTACCTGGGAAACTACGATTACATGGTATGATTCGTACCAAAGTCACACGACTCGTACCATGACCGGTAGGTGGTAGTTTTTGCAATTTGACACTTAAGATAGTTTATCATGACAGCGGGTACTACAACTCGTACCATGTAAGTGCGATTCAATTTTAAGATTTTAATCTGGATTTCACCCTCACACTACAACATACATTAGTCAAGATACTTGGGTTTCTCTCCAAGAAGCGCCTGATTTAAAATTGCGGCATGACATAGTTTGTTTGGTTACTCAGGTCTCACAAAACCACCTCATGGGTTGCCTACCATGTAGCACCTAATTTAATTTTGCGGCACAATGTGGGTCTCTTAACTACTTATAATTCATCAAGAAACTCTGACTCAACATAATGGTTGAGACCACTCAAAATTCATTCGGCTACTTTATTGACCTGCCAATGTTGAAAGTGACCTCTTCTTCATTCAGCATGAATATCAACTGGCCATCTTCAACGTCCACTAAGGCTCTCCTAGCCGAAAGGAATGGTCTCTCCAAAATGATGGGGACTTCAAAATGTTACCCCCCGGAAAATTTTTGGAAAATATTTGATGTTCGTATGTTATGTTAAGGGAAGTACAATCTGTATATTGATCGTATATGAGAAGGAAAATGTGTACGAATGGAAAAAACAAAGAGTACGTAATGTTTATAAATCAGGGTCAACATTAAATGACCATATCTCCCAATATTTAATGAATTAGAAGCCCCACAACCTATCAAATTAAAGTTATTTGAGTCTAGTTTTCAGAACATCAAACGGTTCATAAATCGTAGTTCGAAATAAAAAGTTATAGGTGTTTTACGGTAGCACTATCAGGCAGTGACATGTCCACCGCCCTAAAAACGGCCACCGCCCAAACACCTTTATATTTTATGTTTTTGATTATGAAATGATTTTCAAATTTTCTAGGTTTGAGGTGCTTGCTTACCCTCTGAAACCCTCTCTCTTTTCCATTAGCAAAGCCTTAGAAACCAAGAGGAAATCCCTCAAGAAAACACCATCAAAACACAAGCCAAAGTGAAGGCAACATTGTGGTGAAGTTGTTGCTTCCTTGTAGCTTCATTTTGGCAGTGTTGTTGCTTCTTGGGACTATTTTGAGCTAATGTTATACTCCATCTTAGTAGCAATTTTTCCTAAGAAATAGTAAGTCACTTCCCTCTTTTGAAATCTCTAGTAAGTGTATGAATTTTTGAAGGAAAACTAGGAGAAAGTTATCTTTGTATGTTGACTTGTTGTAGTTTTTGTGCTGTTATTTTGCTGCGTTTTGGGCAGCAAGATTTCTTCATATTGGGAAATGATTTGGAGGAAAATACTCCTATTATATCAAACAATATTCTCATGCCAAGGGTAAGTGTTTCTAATTTCTTAACTTGCCTAACAATCCTAGCTAAAGCTAAAAGTTGGAGGTTATGTTGGGCTGCCGTTGTTGGTATGTTGTTGAAGTTCTTCTCGTTTTTGAAGGTTGGAATGGCTGTGTTTTTCTGAGAATATACTCTATATTTGTGGGAGTTTTTCATAAGAAAACTGAGGTAGTTTCCTCTATTTTCCCCCAAAGTTGTAGAAACAAGTTGAAAAAACAAATGCTAAGTGTCGCCTTATTTGTTTGTGTTTTGACTGCCTATTGATGTAAGATTTTGGCTGGATAAATTGTATTTAAACAGCCTTGTCACTTGGTGATAAACTCAATTAATTTAAGGGGCTAAATTGATGGTTGTTTAAAGAAAGAAAAGACACAAGAAAGCTCGCCGGAAAAAAAAGGTATGTGAGGCGTTCTTTGTCTCTTGATTTTCAAGCACGAATTCATGTTGAGGATTAATCCGGAATTCCCCTATACTTGAGATTCTGTAGTAGCATATTATTGTTACTCCCAATTTTTATGATTACTTGGTATTAAGGTGTGAATTTTCTAAAGAGTTGGAACGCATGAATGTGATGCAGAGAGGTAATTGCTTTCTATTATGGTCATAGTTGTAAATTGAGTCTGAAGTCCCCTCGGCGTGGGCACTGTAAGCTGGTCCTTTAACTATGTTATGTATTTGTTGTGTCAAAGTTGTTTCACATTATGATTTCTAAGAAATTTTGTAAGCATGGCAAGACGATGACACGCAGACAAACCTAATAATTGAAATCGGGTTTTAACTCAATAAGGGATAATGAGGATAACGAAATGGAATTTTCTTATGACAGTTACCTACCCTCTTATATTAATGTTTTAAGGTACCTAGGGCCATGAGGTGAATCCCCGATCCCTCTTCCTTATTCTAAGAGACTAATTAATATGTTTCTTAATTAACCCATACGTTAAACTTGGAAGATAGAACCCGAATGAGTAAACTATTGATATTTCTATGGGACCATCTTTCTTGGCAGGTTATGCACAATATCTTGATGTTAACATGTTAGAATAAAATCATACATATATATATATATATGTATGTATGTATATATGTATGTATGTATATATATTTGTATGTATATATATATATGTATGTGTATATATATATGTTTATGCTTACATTCAAATTACATGCTAAAGCGGCAAGGATTGCCTTTAGAAAGTCGCTATATGTTTATTAGAGCTCTTTAGTTATCTAGACCTCCTGAGAATTTCTTAAGTCTTTAAGTAGACATGTCGCATGTTCTTTGGAAGTTGTAGATGTGTAAGGAAATTAACCTAAGTGTAAAAGTTGAGGCGCTAGTAGCAAAGGAGAGATAAGAGTAAATGTTAGACCTTTTAAGGTAATATGTGAGGTATATGCCTTCTATCCATAGTTTATTTCAAGAACCTTTGAGAGATGTTAAAATATGAGCAAGACGAGTTTAAGAGAAAAGGTTGGCAATTAGGTAATAAGGTAAGTGTGTACAGGAATTGCTGGAATAGTGAACACGAGAGTGATTAGGTAGGGAATGACGAATCCTGTTTGGAAAAGAATTTAAGATGAATACGAAAAGTAGAGCTAAAGGTAGTTAAATTTGATTATAGGTGTTACCATTGTTAATGAATTAGGCAAATAGCTAGCAAGATTTACCCTGTTCTAAGACGTTTAGCAAAAGAGTTATTATCAGGTTTCAGTTTCCAGGATTCCAGGTTGTTACCATTCCTTATTCCTGGTTCAGTTATCTTGAGTTCAATTATGTTATAGTAAGTTGTTATCAGTTAAAGGTTGTAGAGTTCCAGGTTATATTTATCCTTTATATGTTTATGTGCTAAGTCAGTTATTATAGGATTGTAATCTCATGGTTACAGTTTCATCCTTACATAGCAGTACATTTTATTCGTACTGATGTCCCCTTACTTGGGGACCTACGTTCGTGTTGCAGGTGCATGTAGAGGTCAGGATGGCCAGTTGAGTAGCAGTTCGTGAGATCAACAGATGGTTGGTATGCTCCTTTCTTCCTGGAGCTAGGGCTTAGTTATTTATGCTTGAGTTTTGAGATGCAGGTACGGGTAGGTCAGAGCCTTGTTCCGACCATCAGTTAGTTTACTCTTTAGAGTGTTTGTGGACTTAGTGTGTACAGTGTTATCCAGTTTGTGGACTCGTCGGCTTATTGTTTCTTGGTTAGCACACTAATTGCCTTGGTTGCATTTCGATTGTTTACCCCGTATTGTTGAGACCTTATGGGTCCAGTTTATTCTTCAGTTGATTGTGACAGGTGGCCTGGATGGCCTAAGTGTTACAGTTACAGATATCATATAGCAGGCTTCTCGATCAATCATGAATCGAGTGCCAGTTGCGCCCTACCCCAGTTTTGGGGCTTGCAACAAAATCCACTTCACAATTTAAAATCACAAAGTCAGTCAGATAAATGAACTTTTCTACCTTCACTAGAACATCATAAAGGATACCCACTGGCTTCTTCACTGTGCGGTCTGCCATTAGTAGCCACATTATTGTCAGTGTGAGGGCTCCAAAGCCCAACTGTTTGAACATAGCTAGCGGCATCATATTGATGCTAGCTCCCAAATCACACAGTATTTTTGCAAACTCGAAATATCCTATGGTGCATGGGATGGTGAAGTCACCTGGGTCTTCCTTTAGCAGCGAGCTCCTTTGAACCAACTGGAGGGTTGGTCAAATTTGCATTTCCTCCAACTACCTGCTCTCTAATCTTAGCCTCCTCATTTGTATCAACCTCCTTCGGATCTCCCATTTCAACTAACACTGGCACGGGCAGATCAATTATGCTTTTTCCACTCCTAGTAGGTACAACTATGCTTTTTCCACTCCTACTAGGTACAACCATGCAGTGGTTGTCATTCTTTGGATTTTACACTGTGTTACTAGGGAGTGTATGCTTCTTCCTGTAGTTAAGGGATGCAAATATTTGGAGTTGCTCCTCAATTTGCTTGATCATTGTGGCGAGTGACTCAACTTTCTAGTTCATGCTAGATATATCTCCGCAAATGTTCTTCAGGTGATCATCAATTGACTTTGCCTTTTTTAGCAGCTCAACCATCATGCTCTCCAACTTTAATGTTCCATCATCAGCCTTACAAGTCTTTGGAGGAATATATAGGTTGTTACGATCATTTTAGTGTCCATCATTTTTCCTCCAATCATGTTCCCTGTCTCATCCTCTGCTTTTTTCCCTACATCCAACTCTATTGTAGTTGTCCCTATATTGGTTTCGGCCTTGGTTTCCAGAGCCTTGGCACTAAGTTTCTTGACCAGACCCTTGGGCATTAGCCCGAAAACCCTCCACCTGGTTATCAAAGAAGTTTGCTTCCTCCTCAGAATTAGAGTGCTCAAACCCCGATTCTTGACCCTAAGCTCCCACTGCATTCACCTTCTGCACTCCATATCCCATGATATGCTTTATGATCAGGTCAATAGATGTTCTCATATAAGCTAATTCCTGGTCACATTCCTCTTGTTTTCTGCGCTGCTCCATAGTCATCCCAATAGCGTATGTACCTGCAGTTGTATCAGCCTCTCTGGTATACTAGGCTTTTTTTTTTGGTAACTTGGTCCAGTAAGGTTGTTGCTTCCTCCCACAAGTGACTCATTAATGCTCCACCTGCTACTGTATCTTCCATAGCCTTATTGTTGTTGTTCAAAGATCTGTAAAATATTTCCAGCAAGCTCTCATTCGGAACTTTGTGATTAGAGCACATGGTCAACTTTTTCTTGAATCGTAGCTATGTATCATGAAGTTCCATAGTCTTAAGCTTTCGGAAGTTATAGATCTCATCTTTGAGCTACAACATCCTAGAAAATGGGAAGAACCTTTTCAGGAAGGCATGTTTTAGCTCTCTCGAGTTGGTGATGGAGTTGTTTGGAAACTCCAACAACTATAGAGTAGCCTCACCAGATAGATAGAACACCAAGAGACTTAGTCTGATACATCCTAGCTCACTCTGGCAGCCTATAAGCCTTGAAAATACCCAAAAAATCATCAGATGAAGATTTTCATCTTCAGCAGCATTACCACTAAACACTCCTGATGTTGGGCATGTTTCTATGCCCATTTTCCATGTTTTTACCCATATTTGATCACGTTTTGAGTTTGTAATTCTTAGTTTATGCTTAGATTCATGTATGTGTGTGTGTTTTATGTGCTAACAAATGATTTGAGTTGATTTGAGCAGGAAACTAAGAATAATGGACTCAAAAAGATGCAAGGAGTGAAGAATTGAGCAGCTGAAGGGCCTGGTGCTATGGCTGGCGCCCCGCACCAAGTCCCAAACTTTAGAGAACAAAACTTTAGGTTGAGGTTATGGATGGCGCGCCTTGAACATCAGAAAATTCCACTTCACAAACTTGGCGAGATGAGTGACACCCTGCGCTAGATGTGTCCAGACTTAGAGAAATTTGACGAACACCTTGGCGAGATATAGGGGGCGGCATGCTAGACCTTTTTCGAAGCTAAAAATATTGAAAATTTGACTAAGTCTATGGCGATATACATGGGGCAACACACCAGGGTCATTTTGGGGCAGAAAATGCTGATTTTAAAGCCAAGCTTCAAAGAAGACATCATTTGAAGGCTTATCTATAAATACAGGTTTTAGTTCATTTTTTAAGTAGTTTTGGACTTCTTGGAGTAGTCTTTACTCCTTTTTACATTTCGTAGTTCGTTTATGAAATCTTGTATGTCGTGTGGAAGGAAGACACAGTTCTACAACTAGGTTTTCTCTTCTTTACTTCATATTTTTATATGATGATGACTAAATATTTATTTTTACGCTTGTCTATGAGTGGATAAACTCATATTCTAGGGTTATGACCATGGTCAATTGTTGATTGTTTGAAAAACAAATTAAATTTGCTTTTGATTCCTCTTTTATGGTTGTTTGAATTTATTTGTGTTAATTTATTATTTATAAAATTGATCACCTTGTATGTAATCTGTTGGCTTTCGATTGAACTTGGGAAAGGAAATCGAAAGGGTTAAAATAAATATAGAACGGGAATTCAAAGACCCTTCAACCCATTTCTGATAAGATAAAAGTTGTTGTTGAGGATAGAGATATATCCTTTAATCCCGTTTAGTTGAAATACAAGTAGGCTTAACTGTCGTTTCATTGTTCTCCTGCGACCATAGGTATATAGGCTTTAGGGTTCACAAAATAGTTCTTGGATGCTAGGGGTAGTGCAAGAAATGGGATGGCAACTTGCAACTAACAACCATACAAAGAATCGCGCCAGTTTAATTATGCCTAGAAAACTCAACTTGAAACCAACCAAGTGTCATTTCCCTAGTCTTTCACCATTATCTAAATACAATCAAGCTTGCATTCATTTTAGTTAATTTTATATTTGATGTTTTAGTAGTTTAATTTTCAAACCAATCTTCATTTTACTTGTTTCGAATATTAGTGAAATTAAAGTGACAACCTTATAACGATTAAATTGAAAAGTCCCTTGGGTACTATATCTGGACTTCAAAATCCTATATTACTTAACGACCATGTGCGCTTTCTTGCACTTGGGTGACATCATGTTTTTGGCATTGTTGCTGGGGACTTGAATATTGTTTAATTATTTGTAGGTTAGAATTTTATTTCGCTAGTCCATATTTTATGTTTGTTTCTTATTTTTGTTGAAGATCACAGGGTTGTTTTACTTAGTGTATGCCAAGCACGAGAAGTCAAGAACCACCTTTGGCTTCGCTTGATCCTGAAATAGGGAGAATATTTCGAAGGTTAGCTATCAAAAACAACGGGCATGCAGTAGGTGTAGAGAATGAGAGAGTTGCAGTGATGCATTTTTCTAGGCCTAATTTGGAGAATGCTTCTAAAGTGATTGTCAAACCAACAATCATTGGGAACTTTGAGTTGAAAGAACGGACTGTGTGGTCGGTCCAAGACACATGCCAATTTCAGAGCAAGCCACATGAGAATTCCTGATTACGCTCAAACTCACACTCCTTAACAAAGTATGAAGCGGACGTTGTCAATAAAGAACCCAACAAAGAGGTTGGGGTAAATCCCACAGGGAATATGGAAGGATATAGAAGAATGATAGTATATAAGCTTTTAAGTCAATTATCTCTTAAAGGGGGGATTTGTAAAAGTAACAAGTGATATTGTTGAGAAATTGAATGTTGATTCCAAACTAATGCAACTAACTTGGGTAAGTGTTCCCCATAGATTTATTATTACTTTGAGTTTTACACTTGTGATCTATCCCAATACTTTACTTGTAGAACTGATAACGAGGATTCATCCAAATGACTGGTTTGTCCTATTTGATGACTATACTCAATTACCGGGTGAGATGTCATGAGCAATTTCAATCTAACCTTTATCAATTTGTTCAAAATTTAACTACCCTGCGACCATATCTCAAGTTAATACAATGATCATAAAGATCAAGGCTTTGTTGTAATTCTCTTTTCCTAATCTCTACCCCTCTAAGCTCAAGCAAGTAGAGAATTCAGACAAGTACTAACATTGCGCACCGTTCAGAAATATTTGAGATGAAGAGAATACAATATGAGTGTTTAGTATTTGTTTAGAATCACGTCGTGCAAACTCTTAGTTCATTAATTCACCATGGTTCCCACAACCCTAGTTGTGGTGGTTTTAGCCTCTCATAATTATAAGTAAATTCATAGAATTCTAGACAAAATTATAAATTAATATTTACAATGATTGAAAGAAACTTCACTTGATTATTGCAAAAATAAGGAAGAACAATTCACAAATTGTCAATAAGTATGTCGTGAAATAAAACTTTACGACTTACTTAGCTTTATTCCTCACAAGTATGTTAGGACTTGTCTATTACATAAAAATAAAGGGCATTTATAGTAGTAGTTTTATGCTTTTCTTGTTCCTTCAAGGATTGGATTTCGACTTGTAGCTCCTTTTCCTAGTTGAAGTGGGTTTTGACTTTTGGTTGTTGAACACACTTAGTGCACTACACGTACCATCGCGCCAAGCTAGGGCTGCATCGTGCAGGTAGGCAGGCATGCAGCTCCGGGCACTGCGCTGAAGGACTGGTGCCTCATGCCTTTGGTCGCGCAGCAGTGTTAGCGCCTCGTGCTTCTAATCTCGCAGGTGTGCCTATGTAGCGCTCCATGCATTGATCTTTGGTTTGATCATTCCAACTTCTTCAAATTCATTACAAAAGCCTCAAATACACCCAAAACCATCACTATTAGCACTGAAATATTCTAATCATATGCATTAGCTCTTTTCACAAATATATAATATAAACAGAGGCAAACACACATAATTAGTCTCAAAACATTGTAAAGTACGACAAAAATATGGCTAAGAAGTGCGTAAATACTACCATCATCAACACCCCACACTTAACTATTGTTCATCCTCGAATAATCTACTACTTCCCTTCTAACATTTAGGCACAAAATTCATTCTACGAACAGGTCTACTTGGACTTAGAATCATGAGACAAATCAATAAAACTCAAACAATTCACTCACATGCATGTAGGATCAACATTAAAATGCCACAGTTCAAAATTACATAGATTTTGAAAATTATCTCATCAAGACATATTTTGGACCAACATGAATCATATGTAATTTAGCAATCAACATATACCAAAGTCTTACCATTGTGCCCCTCACAAATTGGAGAGATTCCCTTCGTCACACAAGATATAAGTCAATATACACTTGGTCATAAATAAAATAATTTCCATTCACTCTCCCAAAGAACTCAACATTCATGCAAAAGACAACTCATAGGCTTGCCCTTATGTAATACTCCACTTATATAGAATTTTGAATGAAGGACCAATTAGGACTTCAATTTGGTTGTAATGTAGGCTAAGGAACGGGTAGGAAGTATTTAGGCAAGATAGTGACTAAGCTCCCTAAGTACTTTACTACTTCACAACACTATGATTTTTAAGCACATTCTTCAATCTCCTATTTTCCCCTTATATCTCCTTTTATTACTCAAATTTTCAATCTAGGAAACTAGTGGGGTTTTTTTTCTTTTTCAACATTGAGCTAATTCACATATTTTTTTATCACCATTTTTTTCGAAGCTCTTTCTTCTTTTTGTTTTTCCACTAACATCACCCTCCTTATTTAGCAAATTTCACTCTTTTCTTTTCTTCCACTTTCAATACTTTTTGTTTTCCCCTTCACTTTTCCACTCATGTTCCTTTCATGCAAGATTTTCATTTAGTGATCTAGGAGTCATTTGAATCAAATACAAGTCAATAGAACAAAAAGGGATTAACCTTGTAATATGGCTATCAAAATAATAGGCTAAGGTTCAAACATAGCTAACTAGGATAATTACTATGAAGGTAGGCAAAATAGGATAAAAATAAGGCTACCAAAGAAACGATTATATCACTTCCTAAAACCATCATTCTTTTTCGATTTGCACATACACCGGGCAAGTTCTAGACATCAAATTGCAAGCATGAAGTATCAAAAAATTCCTCACACATTGGCACAAAATGGTTTAATAATAAAAATCAAGATCACATAAACACATATTTTCATATTGCATGCATAACATAATAAAGCCCATTTTTTCAAGTATAAGAGTCAAGTTCCAAAAGACTAAGTGTTTCTACCGCTTTCATTCATTTTTGAGTGAATTTTGATAAAGTCTCAATGATACATAAAGTGAAGCACCTAACATTCGTAAGGCTCAAGTTCTTTTTCTTCCTAAAGACTAATTTACCCTTAAGATGGTCGTCATCCATCCATCATCGAGCAAAGTCATGACTCAATGACAAAAAAATAAAAAAAATTAAAATCTAGACTCTCTAGTCAGTTCTAAGGAACTATCCACTGAAAAACAAAAATTAGAGGAACCAAAAATTTAAAAAAACAACAAAAAATACAGCAAACCAACAAGCATACAATATAAGTCATAAATCCCAAAAAAACTTGGCCTACCATGTGCAAATTAGCAATTAAGGTACACATGGTAATACGAAGTTCACTTCTCCCACCCCACACATAATTAGTAACACTTTCCCCAGTGCTAAAATAATAAAGCTTAAAGTAAAAGATTGAAAGAAGAACTCCCTGAGCCTATACTCCTCGTCGTTTGTGGAGGCCAAAGCAGCTTCCCCATCTCTAAGTTATCTTCGTCGTTAGCAATTGTGTTCAAAAATATTTTTAAGGACTATTTATAAGTGTAGAAAAAAAATTTCACACAAAATAAATTGAGTGAAAAATAAATTGGGACATAATGTTTGATCTGAAATTCATGCCTCGCATCACGAGGACCACACCGCAACCTGAGTTGTGAGAGGCGGTGCTTGGGGCTCATTAATTGCGGCACTTTACTTTGCTGCCAACACACGGGTAAGTAATATCTTCCTTTGAATTACTTTTAAATTCCTTTATAAAAATATTATTATTTTATTAAATTCTTCCCATTGAGCTGCCTTCTTAATTATCTTATACGATTTTCATTTTTAATTCATTTTTACTTTTTTTTTTATTTTCATCATACTTTATTCCTTTTCTCTTGGACAAGACCCCACGTCGTGGACCTGTATTTTTGCACCCCTTTTTCAACGTATAGGCTAAAAATTTGTGGTTTATGACTTAAGTCCTGCACACTTGAACAAACATATCAAATCTTAAAAAAACTATCTTGGGTTGCCTCCCAAGTAGCGCCTGATTTAACGTCGTGGCATGATACAAGCATCCTAATTACTCAGACTTCATCAAGATACCTATTGAGATCATGGTCACATATTGGCCGCTTGTTTTACCACACTAACTTGTGACACATTAGAAAAGAAAAGAAAAACGTAAAATAGGAAATAAAGACTAAAACTTAAATACAATCAATTAATCTAATCCTAAGTCATAGTCCCCGGCAACGACGCCACTTTTTGATAACACTCAAACTCACACTTCCTGACAAAGTATGAAGCGGATGTTGTCAATAAAGAATCCAACTAAGAGGTTAGGGTCGAACCCACAGGGGATCGGGTAAAATCTAGATTAATACCGGTAAGTGAACTTGTCGGTGAGTTATCTCCAATTTGGAGGTTTTATGAAAACTATGTAAAAGCAAAGATTATAATTGAGATTTAAGTCAAGATTTAAAAACAACTAGGGTAAGTGTTCCCCATGGGTTCATAACTACTTCAGGTATACACACATGATCAATCCCAATGCTTACTTGTAGAACTAATAACTAGGGCTCATCCAAATGACTGGTTCGTCTCTATTGGATGACTATACTCAATCACGGTGTTAGGTCTCATGAGCAATTTCAAACTAAACGTTATCAATATGTTCAAAATTTAACTATCCTGCGACCACAGCTCAAGTTAATACAATGATTGCAAATATCAAGGCTTTGTTGTAATTCTCTTTTCCTAATCTCTACATCTCTAGGTTCAAGAAAATAAAGAATTCGAGCAAGTCCTAGCGTTGTACACCATGAAGAAACATTTAAATGTGAAGAGAATACAATACAAGCTTTTCACGTTGATTTGAATCACCTTTTTGCAACCCTAATTTGTTAATCCACCATTGGTTCCTACAACCCCTAGTTGTGGAGGTTTTAGCCTCTCATGGTTGTAAGATTATAATTCGTATTCATAGACAAACACATAATTAAATACTTACAATGACAATTGGAAGGAAATTAGATTTGATTATTTAAGAACAACCTCAAGAACAATGTAAGAAATCAAGAATTTTTATCCCACGAATTGCTCCTCAACACTTGATAAAAATTCACAAAAATAACTATTCACACATCTCTAACTCCATTCTTTCCTCTTCTAACAAAAATAAAATTTAAAGGGCATTTATACAGACATTAGAAACCTTTTCCTAAGCTAATAGGGAGTTTTCCATATCTGGTAGCTGACTGTGCCACGATTAGTCCTACGACCTGTAGCAGGATTGTACGGGTCGTACCTTCTTTCTGTAAGTTCTTGGCTGCTGCAAATTTGGTTATGTGTTGGAATACTAGTACGACTCATACCTTCATCCTATGAGTCATACATTGCTTCTGTGGTTTGGCCTTGAGAACTTTGACATCATATGGAATTCTTCACGAGTGTTATGGTACGATTCATACCTTCTTGCCATGACTCGTACTGTCTGTAGTGCCTGAAGTTCTGCCAAGTACTGAAAATCTTCTGAAGTTCACCATAGCTCCTGGTATGATTCATACACTAGTGCCACGGTTCATGAGTCCATCTGTACCAGGAGTCTGCCTTAGTGCAATTTTTTCTGAATATTTCCACGACTCCAATTACGGCTCATGCCATCTTGGTACTGCTCGTATTAAGAGTCTTATGTTGCCTTCTTCCCAATACAACCTTCTGACTTTCATTACGGTTCTCATTACAAATTGTACAATCAAGGTACAGATCATACTGAGACTTATACTTTGGTTGATTCTCTATATTTGAAGGCTTCTTTTGCACATCATTGCTCCAACACTTATTTTCCTTGAAATCAAAGTAAAAGTGCCTTATATCCATATAAACATACCTAAGTCCATGCTATTTTCTCATATTTAAGGGCCAAAAGTGTTGTAAACTCACAACACATCAAAACCCTCAACTTAAGACTTTTGGTTGTCCTCCGGAAAAGAAAAAGAAAAACTAAACACGATATTTAACTAGAAAATAAATCTAGGACCCTACAACTAATATCAAACAAAATTTGCACTATGTCTCCAAAAGATTTTGAGCCTTTTCCCGTGAACCAAATTAGAACATGCACTACAAGCAACCACAAAACATGATAAACAAGGAACAAGACATGTCATCTAGCTATTAATAGGTAGTCAAGTCATCAACAATGCTTTTCACACAGACCACTGCTAAAGTTAAACACAAACCATGTACCCTCAAAGCAAATAAAGTCCCCTACTCACAGATATAGCAAAATTTATGACATTGGACTGAACAAGTAAGACTCTCACTCTCACATAGAAGTTGCAAATACTGCATATTAGATACCATAAGCTTGCCTTTATGTCACGCCCCTAGTCTACACCCTGGTCATAACACGGTACTTGAAGCCATAAGTGACCCCAAGTCAACTACTAGTCTATCATACACTAGCATTCTGAGTAAACATGCACAGCGGAACTTTTAAATAACAGATTTATCAATTTAAGAAAATGTAAATGCTAAAAGTAGAGAAAGAAACAATATATCTGAAATACAATTCTAAATGACAAGGCTTGTCTGAAAGCCAACTACTGAGGAGTTGCAGGGACAGGCCCCCAGCTAACTCTAAGTCTATACAAAACCATATCCAACTAAGTAAATAAATAAGGCCCTCGAACGATGAGGACTCACACTCTGATCTGCTGAAATAGAATGCTTTGAAATTGAAGTAATTATCTGTGCTGAATTTGAGAACCTGCAACTATGTGATGAAACAATACAACATGAAAAACATAAATCAGTACTTTTAATGTACTGAGTAAGTGGGAGAAACATACTTAATATAAAGTCTAAATTGCAATGACACGCCATAACCAACAAGTAAACTGAACTGAACTACTGAGATAATCTAAAATGGTCAAGATGACCCTGTCTAATGGTCAAGGACATGCTCTAAGCCTTAAACACTAAATATGAGATATTATACTGAACTGAGCTTCTTATTCTGATACTGGACTGGACTGACTAGTGGGAGAGTCTATAACCGACATATAACAACGTGAGCTAGACATGGAGTCCGATGTATACACCTCGCTGGTAGGACCCAATATACCTTTCCAGTGTATAAAGGCATGAACTGGGAGATCACAAAAATTATCTGGGTAAATCAGGCCAAGAAATACTATAACCTACGCTAACAACGTAGTTTTAGGAACCTGGGTGCGCTGGAACCCCGACCCGCTCGGTGCTAAGTTCTACTCCCACTAGAAAACCTAAACAGAACTACAAAGCTGATAGCTCAAAACTGGGGCCCAAGACTAGTCAAGAACGGATAACTGCATGTACTTGAGAGCCTTATCGGACCAGATTCTGAAATTGGATTCTAAGACTGGTCTGAGCTCCTTATCTGGAAGCGTTGTAACTGTCTACAGAATAACTAATAACTGAAATGCGGTCCTGGGGCTGGTCAGAGCTATAACTGAATGTCATGACCGTTTAGTGGACAAAATAATTGAAATCTGAATCTGAGTCTGAAAACTGGGAGGCACCACTGATAGCTCGAAAATAAACTAGAGTCAAACTGATCAGTTTTCATTTTCTGGAAAACACTGAGGTTGCTAAAATCTAAAGGAAGCTAGACTGATATGATTTTGACTGAGACTAGACTGATAGAGTTCGGTGTTCTAACTAACTAAATTTCTAAGAATCTAATAAAGAATTTCATTCAACGTACTAAAGTCATTCTGATTCATGGGATAATTACCCAACATGTACGCAACGCAAAACAATTCTAGGAATTCAACCCAAATCATTTTTCATTCACTAGAGGGAATTTAACAAGTAAAATCATTACTCAAAAATTAGGGCTCAATTCACTTTTGTAATAATACTGAAAATTTTATGAGGAACTGATGAAGATTATTTTAACAGTAAGTATCAACATCGTTTTGAGTGAAATCAATGAAAAATAAACATGAATGCTTCTCATACTCAAAAGCTCAGGGCTTAAAATTGATAGAAGAAATTGAGGAGGGCTTTGGGGATGCAAGGGAAGGACAATTCCCTTGCTAAAACCCCACATACTTGGTGACAAATTCCCTGAAGAAGAGGACCTGGACTGCTGCATTGAATAACCCTAAGTCTTGCTAGAGAGTTTCTAGGGACAACTGTCGATGAAATTCTGAGTGTAGACGTGAGAATGAGGAGAGAAAACTGCTCAAATCCTCTAATAGTTCTGAATTTAGGTTCAAAACGATATATTTTAGGAACTAAGTAGATAGGAGATTACTAAAATAACCCTGGTAACATTCTGAAAACTGGTCAATGGGGTCCCAACGGGTCCACTCAATGAGTCATTGGTTGGGACCACGACTCATTGGGACCTCTTGTTAGGTGTACCTCCCAGATTCACTGAAGTCACCTCGAGGGACTCAACGAATCTTGGTCACATACCACGACTCACGGTCACCATTCGTGGACCACACTGCCTCATTATATGGATTTAATGCCAAGTCCTATAAGGAGTGACTTAACGAGTCGTCTGCACTTATAATGACACGTTGCACCTACTCATCAAGTCCACTGGATGACTATATATAATACAAACTAGAGCCTCCCACGAGTTACCTAACAGGTCATTGTCTGTGATCACGACTCGTGAGGTCTCTCGTTGGGTACACTGCCTCCTTCCTTTGAAATCTCCAACCTCCTCCTCACGGCTCACCTAACGAATCGTGGGATCAACTATTGAGTTGTTAGATGGGTCATTCTGCAACATTTCTGCAATTTCCCATATTTGTCTAAATTAAGTCCCGAATATTGATTTTTAGCTATTTTAAACCTTTCTCGAATGAGCTAAACTTTTTGCATTACCTCCTAAACCGAGTCTGGCCTTATCAAAGTAAATTCACTGACTTTAAACCATCCTATAGGATATCTACACCTCCTACCATACAATACCTCAAACAGGGGCCATCTGAATGCTAGAATGGTAGTTGTTTTTCTACACAAATTCGATAAGAGGCATATGGTCATCCCAATTACTCTTAAAATCGACCGCGCACGCTCTTAGCATATCCTCTAGAGTCTGAATAGTACGCTCAACTTGCCCATCTATCTACGGGTGAAAAGTTGTACTAAGCTTGACTTGTGTACCAAGTCCCTTATAAAAAGACTTCCAGAAATGGGAGGTGAACTAGGTACCCCTGTTTGAAATAATAGCCAATGGCACCCTATGAAGTCTAAACAGCTCCCGAATATAAATTTTAGCATAATCCTCAGTTGAATCTATGGTTTTGATTGGGAGGAAATGTGTTGAATTAGTCATTCGGTCTACTATTACCCAGATTGAGTCATGTTGTCGATGAGTCCGAGGTAGACCCATAATGAAGTCCGTATTTACTTCTTCCCCACTTCCAGATGGTTATGCTCATATCCTGGGTCATACCTCCTGTTCTCTGGTGTTCTACCTTAACGTGCTGGCAGTTCGAGCACTTAGCCACGAATTCGGCAATGTCTCTTTTCATGTCGTTCCACCAGTAAATGTCCCTCAAGTCACTGTATATTTTAGTTGAACCAAGGTGAATGGAATACCTTGAGCTATGTGTCTCAACCAAAATCTATTGTCTTAACTCACCAACATCTGCCACACACAATCTGCCTGGGTATCGAAGCACCCCATCTCCCCCTGGGGAGAAAGCCTCAACCTCCTATCTGAGGACTACTTCTTTAAGTTTAAGTAGAACTAGATCTTCATCTTTTGGACATAACTTCAACTACCAAGGATGAATTCAACCCGCTTTGCATTACCATGCCATCTTCAGCTGAATCCACCAACTGCACCCCTAACCGGGCTAGCCTATGAACTTCTTTCACTAGCTCCCTATTGCCTTCCTCAATGTGAGCTACACTTCCCATAGACCGCCTTCTTAGGGCGTCAGCCACCACATTGGCCTTACCCAGTGATACAACCCACTCATGTCATAATCCTATAGTAGTTCCAACCACCATCTCTGGCGCAGGTTTAGGTCTTTTTAACTGAACACATACTGAAGGCTCTTGTGATATATGAACACGTCCACGTGAGCTCCGTACAAGTAGTGTCTCCATATTATTAATGTGAATACCACCGCTGCCAACTCCAAGTCATGGGTTGGATAATTCTTCTCGTGAACTTTGAGTTTCCTAGAGGCATAGGCTATCACTTTGCCCTGCTACATCAGAACGCAACCAAGTCCAACTATGGAGGCATCACAATATACTATAAAACCATCTGTTCCTTTTGGCAGGGTCAAAACTGGAGTGGTAGTGAGTCGAGTCTTCAACTCCTGAAAACTCTTCTCACACTGATCGGACCACTAAAATTTTACCTTCTTTAGAGTTAACTTGGTCAGAGGGGATGCTATGGAGGAGGAACCTTCAACAAACCGATGGTAATAACCCGCTAAGCCCAAGAAACTCTTGATCTCGGTAGGAAAAGTAGGTCTAGGCCAATCCTTTACTACTGAAATTTTATGAGGATCTACTTATATCCCTCCGCCTATTATCACATGACCCAAGAATGACACAGACTTCAACCAGAATTCACACTTGCTGAATTAGGCGAATAGCTGGTGATCTCGGAGGGTTTGTAATGCTAACCTTAGATGATTGGCATTCTCTTCCTCATTTCTAGAGTACACTAGAATCTCATCGATAAACGCGATGATGAACATATCTAGGTACTGCTTGAAAACCCTATTCATTAGGTCTATGAAGGATTCGGGGGCGTTTGTTAACCCAAAGGACATCACCAAAAACTCGTAGTGACCACACTGTGTTTTGAATGTTGTTTTCAGTATGTCACACTCTCTGACCCTTAACTGATGGTATCCTGACTTGAGGTCAATCTTGGAAAAGAAACTAGATCCCTGAAGTTGGTCGAATAGATCATCAATTCTGGGCAAAAGGTACATGTTCTTAATTGTGGGTTTGTTTAGTTGACGGTAATCTATGCTCATTCTGAGGGTACCGTCTTTGTTACACACGAATAGCACTAGAGCACCCCTAGGGAGTGATGCTAGGTTTGATAAAACCCTTGTCAAGAAGATCTTTTAGCTACTCCTTCAACTCCTTAAGCTTAGATGGAGCCATTCTGTAAGGAGGGATGGAGATGGGCTGAGTATCTGGAAGGAGATCTATTCCGAAGTCTTTTTCCCATTAAGGGGGAACTCTAGGAAGATCTTTAGAAAATACATCTGGGAACTCGCAGACAACTGGAACTGACTAAATGGTTGGGGCCTCGGAGTTGGAATCTTTGACCCGAACCAGGTGATATAAACATCCCTTAGAAATGAGTTTCTGGGCCTTAAGAAAGGAGATAAACATACCATTAGGCACTAAACTGCTGTCCGACCATTCTAACACGGGCACATCTAGAAACTTAAACTTGACAACTCTAGTCCTGCAGTCACTGAGGCATAGCAGAAGTGTAACCAATTCATGCCTAGAATAAGGTCAAAGTCGACCATGTCTAGCTCTACAAGATTATTTGGAATGATTTTATTCAATACTGATACTGGGTAGCTTTTATACACCCAGCTGGATCTAACTGACTCGCCAACTGGAATGGAAACTGAGAAGGGTTCTAATAGGACCTCCAGACTGATACCAAACTGAACTACTACATATGGAGTTACAAACGAAAAGGTAGCTCTTTGATCTAGGAGGGTATTACATGTTTAGGTGAAAGAGACGTAACATACCAGTAAGTACGTCAGGTGAGCTTTCCTGATCCTGACGAGAAGAGAGAGCATGAAAATGATTCTGGCGTTGACTGCTATCGGTACTTGATGGGTTGGCCTGCTGAGTTGGTCGGCCTGCTAGAGCTGATGAGGTAGTGGATTGTGATCTCCCTCGCCCTGTTGATGGGCATTCCCTAAGCCTGTGTCAAAGCTGTCCACACCCAAAGCAGTCCTCTCGTCCCTGAAGGCATTCTCCTAGGTGATTCCTACCACACTTGGGAAAAGCTGGATACTTGTTTCCTGTACTGTGGGACTGAGACTGAGGGCTAGAAGACCCACCCCTCCGATCCTGGCGGGATCGAAAGGTTGGTGTGCTGGATGAGTTAGATGTTGGGGCCCTCTGCTGTTGCTGCTGCTGTTGCTTCTGTGGGCGGCTACCACCTCCAGATCTCTGGTGGACAAAATCTGTATGACCAGTTCTTTCCCTCTTTTTCTTACGTTCCATATCTTTCATCCTCTCTTCCTTAATCTGCTGGGCATACACAATTAAGCTAGAAAGGTCCATGTCCTTGATCAGCATCGCCATCCTGCACTCTTTGAGGACCAGATTAGATACTTCATTTACGACCTTCAGCATCCGAGCCCTTGGCTCGACCACTATCTCTAGAGCATACTTTGATAGTCTAGTAAATTCCAGAGCATACTCATGCACTGTCCGGTTACCCTGAAGTAGGTTCATAAACTGTGCCATCTTAGCCTCCCTTAGCTCCTGGGGAAAGAACCTATCCAAAAAAGTTGTATAAAACTCCTCCCACTCAACCGGTCCTGCTTCTGCTGATTGCCCCTCCTTCCACTATTCGTACCAAACCTAGGCTACCCCTTTTAGCTGGTAGGCAGTTAGGTCAGCACTCTCGGAGGAGCCGACACCCATGATTCAGGTGATCTTTCTAATATCAACTACAAAGCCTTGTGGGTCCTCTCCCACCTTTATTCCTTAAAAGTCTGGAGGGTTCATCCGGGTGAAATGCCGCACCCGGCCAGCAGCTGCAGACCCATTTGTGGCTACTAGAACCACTTGCTGATTCACTTGATTGGTGACGGTTTGAGCAAGCGACTGAATGGCCGCCCTAAATTAGGAAGTAGACATAGAGTCATCTTAAGGAAGTAGCAAAGTTGGTGGAGCGGGTCTGTTGGCGTTTCTGGCTCTTCGTCCATTTCCACGCCAAGGAGGCATCGTACACTAAAAGGAAAAAGGAAACGATTTAGAAATATTCCTTTGTAATTGGACTTTAACGCACAATAAAGAGCATGAAAAAAGGGAATTTTCCTAATAACATCTCGTAGCCTACTCGTCATAAGTGTGGTGCGCTTCATACCCATGAAAAGAACTCTACTCGGTGCGGCTTTCAGAATTTTCGAGGATAATCTAAACCTAGTGCTTTGATACTAAGTTTGTCAATCCCCGAGTCTACACCTTGGACGTAACACGGTACTTGAAGCCACAAGTGACCCCCAGTTAACCCCTAGTCTATCATACACTAGCATTCTGAGTAAACATGCACAACGGAACTTTTAAATAATAGATTTATCAATTTAAGAAATTGTAAAGTCTAAAAGTAGAGAAAGAAATAATATATCTGAAATATAATTCTGAAAGACAAGTCTGGTCTGAAAGCCAACTACTGAGGAGTTGCTGAGACCGGCCCCCAGCTAACTCTAAGTCTATACAAAACCATATCCAATAGAAGTAAATAAATAAGGCCCTCGAATGATGAGGACTCACACTCTGATAAAATTAAATGGAATGCTCTGAAACTGAAGTAACTATCTGTGCTGAATTTGAGAACTTACAACTGTATCATGAAACGATACAACATGAAAAGCATGTGTCAATACTTTGAATGTACTAAGTAAGTGGGAGAAACATACTGAATATAAAGTCTAAACTGCAATGACCCGCCATGACCAACAGGTAAACTGAACTGAACTGCTGATATTATCTGAAATGGTCAAGACGACCCTGTCTGATGGTCAAGGACATGCCCGAAGCCTAAAACACTGAATCTGAGATACTGTACTAAAGTGAGTTGGTTATTTTGATACTAGACTGGTCTAACTAGTGGGAGAGTCTATATCCGACATATAACCACGTGAGCTATACGTGGAGTTCGATGTATACACCCCACAGGTAGGACCCAATATACCTTTCCAAGGTATAAAGGCATGAACTGGGTGATCACAAAAATTATTTGGGGCCAATCGGGCCAAGTAATATTGTAACCTGCGCTGGCAACATAGTTCTGGGAAACTGGGTGCACTGGAACCCCAGCCCGCTCGGTGCTAAGTCCTACTCCTGCTGGAAAAACTAAATTGAACTACTAAGTTGATAGCTCAAAACTAGGGCCCAAGACTAGTCAGGGACGAAAAACTGCATGTACCTTGAGAGCCTTATCGGACCAGATTCTAAAACTGGGTTCTAAGACTAGTCAGAGCATCTTATCTAGAAGCGTCGTAACTGTCTACAGAACAACTAATAACTGAACTGCGGTCCTAGGGCTGGTCAGAGCAATAACTGAATGTCATGACCGCTTAGTGGACAAAAAAGTTGAAAAATCTGAATCTGAGTTTGAAAACTGATAGGCACCACTGATAGCTCGAAAATAAACTAGAGTCAAACTGATCAGTTGATATTTTCTGGAAAACACTGAGGTTGCTAAAATCTGAAGGAAGCTAGACTGATATGGTTCTGATTGAGACTAGACTGATAGAGTTCGGTGTTCTAACAGACTAAATTACTAAGAAACTAATAGATAATTTCATTCAACGTACTAAAGTAATTTTGATTCATGGGATAATTACCCAACACATACGCAACGCAAGACAATTCTAGGAATTTAACCCAAAGAATTTTTCATTTACTAGAGGGAATTTAACAAGTAAAATCATTACTAAAATATTAGGGCTCAAATTCACTTTTGTAATAATACTGACAATTTGATGAGGAACTGATGAAGATTATTTTAACAGTTATCAACATTGTTCTGAGTGAAATGAACGAAAATAAACATGAATGCTTCTCATACTCGAGAGCTCATGGCTTAAAATTGATAGATGAAATTGCAGATGGCTATGGGGATGCAAGGAAAGGACAATTCCCTTACTAAAACCCCACATACCTGGTGACAATTCCCTGAAAAAGTGGACCTGGACTGTTGTGAAGAATTAATAACCCTAAGTCTTGCTGGAGAGTTTCTTGGGAGAACCGTCGATGAAATTCTGAGTGTAGACGTGAGAATGAGGGGAGAAAACCGCTCAAACCCTCTAATAGCTTTGAATTTAGGTTGAAAACGACGTAGTTTAGGGACTAAGTAGATAGGAGATTACTAAAATAACCCTGGTAAAATTCTAAAAATTGGTCGACAAGGTCCCAACGTGTCACTCAACGAGTCATTGGTTGGGACCAAGACTCGTTGGGACCTCTCTTTAGGTCTATTGCCCGGATTCACTAAAGTCACCAAAATGGACTCAACGATTCATGGTCACTGACGACGACTCGTTGTCACCATTCGTGGACCACACTGCCTCATTATAGGGATTTAATGCTAAGTCTTGTAACGAGTGACTTAACGAGTCTTCTGCACTGATTACGACACATTGCACCCACTCGTCAAGCACACTAGACGACTATATATAATACCAACTAGAGCCTACCCACGAGTGATCTAATGGGTCATGGTCCGTGACCACGACTCATGAGGTCCCTCGTTGGGTACACTGCCTCCTTCCTTTGAAATCTCCAGCCTCCTCATCACGGCTCACCTCACGAATTGTTAGGTGACCCCACGAGTCCTTAGGTGGGTCATTCTGCAACATTTCTGCAGTTTCCCATATTTTTCTGAATTAAGTCCCGGATATTGATTTTGAGCTTCCGACGCATTACACCGTATTTTATCTACTTTGATCTGTAAGATGATTAGGTCAGAATCACTATCAGACTTACGTTGGCTTGTAATGTAGGCTATCGAGCTAGGTAAGGTAGATATGGAATCTTTTGAGTGACTAAACCCCTCCTTGCCACTACATACTTTTCAATTTTTCTTTTCTTTTTCTTTTGTCACACCATACTTCATTTTTCACTTTTTCTTTTCTCTTCCTTTTTCACCTTCCCATTGTTTATGCATCCCTACTCTAGCCACCCTCAACATAGGCATTTTTCCTATGTTTAGGTTCACAATGTCCAAAGAGGGACTAGGACTAAAACAGGTTCATAATAAAAATAGGTATGGTTAATTGGTTGATTAAGGAAAAATGGTCTAATTAAGGCTCAAAATTATGATGAAGGGAGAATCATATGATTTCGGTAAGGTTATTTAGGCTAAAAATAGGCTCAACAAAAATGTCCTAGGATCCTTTCCTAATTAACCATCCTAAAACCTATGCAATGACCCATCGGGCAAGTTCTAGATCCTTTACAGAGTATTGAACTAGGTATCAGACCTCACTTATTCATGCTAAATGATTTATATTCACTCTACCTGTCCGGTTTATTCATGGCTTAACAAAAATTGCACGTGCTAATATGCCAAAATGAAACAAAAAGATCTACATAAATCATGCATACAATCATAAGTACACAGCTAAAAATTTTTAACAGGGTCAATTTTTTAAAAATATCCAATCTAGTGCACTTTATTGGCTGAGTACTCCTAAGCTAGTTTCTAACTAAAAAAATCACAAAACAATAAAATACTAAACATGTCGGTTATACTAGATAGCATGCCTGAGGGAAAAGAAACACGACAAGAAAAATCCTCGGATGAATCAAAATCCCCAAAAACCAAAAATCCAAGCACACCCCTCCTCTTCTTAAAAAGCGTGCTTCATCCCTGAAGCATAGAATGTAAGCATAGAAAGAAGGGAACATACCTGGGGCACTCCTTTTATCCTACATAAGAGGTGCCTCTATTGTAATCATAGTGCTAGCGGTGGCCGACGCACTCAATGGTGGATCAACAGGGGGAGTGGCTACCCCCTTTGTAGTCTTGGCCATCTCTACCACCTCTGGAATGCTCGGGATAGAATGTGGCTTGCTCAAAGGGTCCCTACCACTAGAAAGCTCAGTCTGGGCTAGGGTCGAGCTACCTGCTCCTCTAGCTCATTCCTGTAGTTCTAAAAAGTGTGCGTCATGAGTCTGCAAGTTCTCTATTCGTGCCCGCTTGCGTTCTCTTTTATCGCTCTTCTTTCTCTTTCTCAAGGTCTCATCTCCAACATCCTTGGAGACCCTCTTCTTCTCTTTCTCTTTCCCTATTGTGGTCTCCCCATAGGCTGCTAGATAAAGCTCCTCATCTATGTCCACGTCAAGGTCAGGAAGAGTGGGGGCTGCTATGACTGTCGGCAGTTGTGATGATAGCACAACCACATGGCTTCAAAGAGGCCCCAACTCCTTATGGAGGTAGCTTGTATCCGTCTGCTCATCCATGCACCTATTGAATCGACTCTCAAACCTGTCAAGTCGGGCATGCAGGGCCTGTGCAGTTGTCTCGATCTCAGCTTTCACCTAGGGCTTGACATTCTCCATCATTGATTGTTTCTTTCTTTCTGCCATGGTCATTCTTTTGACCATCTTCTTGAGAAAATCCTGGAGCACTAGGACGTATACAGTTGGGGTCTAACTCAGCATACTGGTATGTGGTGCAGCAGAAGTGGTGGGAGCTGCATCTGAATAACTAGCATTTATAAACGGTGTCTCACCCTACTCCTGTAAGGTGAGGGCATTCACATGTACGCCCCTAATAGGTCGAATCAGTGGAATGGCGCTGGAAAGTCAGCCCTGACTCACCGAGTTCATTTCATCTTGGATCAGGAAAATAATAGCAATCCACTGTCCTCCAATCAAATGCTCCTCACCCCAACACACTGTGATGCCTGCCTGTGTGCATAATTTGAAGACGAGCTCGTGAATGGGATAGTAGTGCTCAATCCCATGGCTCGATCTTGCATCTTCTCTAATGACCCTCGAAATGTTGATTGTGTATCTGGACATGATACATGCCACCAGAGATGCTCTATCCACACTGAGGTTATTGTCATTGACCGTCGGTGCCAACCGGTGGCACACTAACATCCAACAGGCCTTCGCTATAAAATTGAGAGAATTATTTGTAACCTGCTTTCAACTAGTGACCCAATCTGCTTCCTCCTTTTCCTCAATAATAATGCCGGAGAACCACTGTATCTGCCACCTCCCCTCATCGAAGCCCAACTAGTTGATTTGTTTCAATGCCTCTACCCGGTACTCATATTATGGCATAGCATGTGGAGGTATGTATTGGGGCCCATATAGTATCCGAGAAATGGTGTGCTTTGATATGTCATCCTCTCAGCCTCTAACTAGGACACTCTCCAATTTGGGATGATATATCAACCTTTGCCCCTCTCTTGCCTTCAGCTCCATGGTTTCCAAATAGTTGGCATAGAACTCCTAGACAATTTCTGGAGTGTACTGGTTCGAAACCCTAGTGTTACACCCCGTAAATTCTCGACATGTATCTTGGCCTATTCGCATATTGGTTAAGAGTTTTTGAATGCCATACATGCTAGGAAAAGTCTCGGGGGAAAGACCAGATAAGAAATTCGTCGAACCATAACCCCTCCGCGATGGCAACGTGCCACGGAGGGAGGACCTCCACGTTGGCTCCATGTAACAGAGGCTCTGTCCATGCCCAAGTATATAAGCCTCCAACTTCAGTTTTAATGATATAATTCATAAAATTTTCTGGAGAAGCCGAGAGAAAATAGGGAGAACGAAGGTTCCTTAGTAATATTCGTCCGATTACGCCGTCAAACACGATCCAAACTCAAATTAACTCCAGATACCGAGCTATTGAGCAGTAAGGAGCATTCCTACGGATTTAGTTTCGTGAAATTTAGCCGGTGAATCATCGTGTTACTGAACTAAGGTAAGTGGAATTTCTCTAAATTAGTGTCAATATACTCCTATTCCTGAAGTGAGCATTTCTCCCTTATGGATTTTCGAGAAATAGCAAGTTTTCGACCATTTTTTGATAAGCCAAAGTTTGGGCTATATATATGTTGAAACTGATATTTTATTCCAGAATATTAGCATATTTAGTTCTAATTGACATATATATGAATACATTTGGGAGAAATAGCAGAAGTACTGACCAAGCTACGCCAGTTAGTTGGGAAATCCGAAGCGAAGGTATGTAAAGCTAGTTTCCTCGACAAGTTAGTAGTCTCGGTATAGTAAAATAGTTCAAAGGCCAGTAGAATGTTTTAGATGTCGTGTGTTATGTTTAGTATAAATATTAGTACGATAGTAGAAGCATCATGTTATGTATAGCGTGAAACTTGTTAGCACAATATAAATTCTAATACAAAATGTTAGGAACTGTACAACTTGCCCAGTATGTGTTTTAGTAAGGTATGTTAGGATATTATCGTGTTTAGTTGAAACTTAGTAAAGCAATATAAGTATCTGTAAGGTATCTCAGAAGTAGAATGGTAGACTAAAATGAAGTTTAGAAAGCATGTTAGAAATAGTAAATAATGTTACTATGAAACTCGGTTATACAACATGATTCCCAGCAGAAAAACTATATCTTGTTCAACGTTAGACTCAACACAGTATGACAGAAGATTATATATATGTACCATTATCAGTCTCAGCATGTATTAAATACATACATATCACTATCACTAGTTCAGCATATGGTATGTACAAATACATTATTATCACTAGCTTCAACATGTGGTATACGCAGTTAGTATTACTAGTTGAGACCACTGTATTGTCTTAGGGTTGGATTACCTAGCATTCATGACCACCCCAGGGTTAATAGTTGTATCGGCTCGTTCGCGAAAGGGCGAGGATACGTCACTCTATGGAGTGGCATGCCGTCCCACAGGGGACGAAGATGGGATGCCAGTTTTTCCCATATTGTGCCTTGGTCGACCTTTATACACCCCCGTCGACTGGGTACGCCCGGGGTGTTTATTCAGGAGTCCTCCGGACTTAGGTACAGTTATAGTCAGAGGCTCAGCGAGCCCAAGTGCATACCCAGGGATCGAAAGGATTCTTATAGTTATTATAGGAGATGGGATGACCGGGGTAGGGGTATATATTGCGTGTTGATTGTACCTCCCGGCTTATGGGGGCCGGGTAAGGGTTGTGTGTGCTGTGCTATGTTATGTTATGTTATGCCATGTTATGCTAGTTATTTGTAAATCGACAGTAGAGCGATACATTTCTAGGTATGACTCCTACTCCTTCCAGCATAGTTGAGAGTAGGCTTAGCTTTACATTTTCAGTCAGTTTAGTCTATTTCTTTCTATTTCAGTTCCAACAGTTGTATTGTTTTTTTCAGATATTTTCAGTGTTTCTTTACATACTCAGTACTAGCGGTACTGACGTCCGTTGGGGGCGCTGCATTACTTGCCTGCAGGTACTCATAGACGAGGAGCCGATACCTCGTGATTCCCGCCAGCTCACAAAGTCATTAGCTCCAGTCATTCGGAGCTAAATAGCTAGAGGTTTATCCCTTTTCTTTAGTTGTACATTATGAGTAAGCCGCAGCCCTATTCCGACCATCTTATCAGTATTCTTAGAGGCTTGCAGTCTGTATATATTTCGCTGTGGTTAGTTGTGCTGGTCGTGTGGGGCCGTGCGTATGCTTAGTTGTTTATGTTGGCCACGTGAGGCCTTATCCAGTCAGTAGTGGTGACCTTGCCGGTCACGTAGCTGTTCAGCATTTGTTATATTGATTTAGAGTTAACTAGACAGCATTGTGGCCTTGTCGGCCCGCATAGGTTCCACTATATGAATGTGATTCTAGTTAGCTGATGTTATAGTACAGGTGGCTATAGGCCTAGTCGGCCGGAAGCTGTATTTACAACCGTTATATAGCCCGTTGTTTCCGTGAATCAGAGTTGGAGCCAGCCAGGCACCAGATGTGCTTAGGCTCAGTAATCTAGCAGTTCAGATCCTAATAGGGCACCAGGTGCTAGTCATACCCCCCAAGGCGGGGCGTGACAAACTTGGTATCAGAGCAGGTCGTATCCCAGGGAGTTTTGCAAGCTGTGCTAAGTAGATTCTTGCCTACGGATGTGTTGTGTACACATACTATGGGTGGGAGGCTACAAGGAATGATAGGATGGTTGCCTTTTATTCTTATTTAGTCGTGTTGTAGAGCGGTACAGTATAGGGTTGGGTCCCTAGAGCTTTCTGTATTCTTTGCTTACAGATAATGTCAGACCAGCGACATCCTATCACAGGCCAGGGCTTGGATATTGCAGCAGGGGAAGGCACCAGCAGGATGCCTCACCCTCGTTTAGAAATAGCCCGATCAAAGAGCAATACAGAGGCATCGTCCCAACCTTCTCAACAGTCTCCACCACATCATGATCCACTTGGGGCGACACTACCTCTAGCAGTCCCTATACCGATACCTTCCGACAAGGAGGTTAGGAGTGTGGTAGTCATCTTAGCACAGATGATGGCTGCTCAGCATCAGCTGATGTCGTCCACAGTCGTGGAGTCGTCAGGAGGGCCGGTAGTTCGAGGGTCCGAGAGTTCTTGGCTCTGAATCCCCCACAGTTTACAGGTTCGGATTGGACAGAGGATCCTCAGGATTTTCTAGATCAGATGCAGAGAATTTTAAGGGTTATGCATGCCACGCCTATAGAATCAGTTGAGTTGGCAGCATTCCGGTTACAGCACATCGTTGTGTTGTGGTATGAAAGTTGGGAAAGGTCCTGAGGGAGAGATGTTTCCCCTTTGACCTGGTCTGGCTTCTCAGGAGCTTTTCTGGATCATTATTTTCCACGAGAGATTCGACAGGCCCGGGTGGGCCAGTTTTTACATTTAGAGTAGGGGCCATGAGTGTTCGAGAATACGCCTTGCGGTTTGATTCTTTGGCCCAGTGTGCACCGGCCTTTGTTGATACCATGGCATCCAGAGTACACCGCTTCATCATGGGGTTGAATCCAGAATATGTTGAGACTTGCATTACGGCTACACTGCCAGAGGACATGGATATTGCCCGAGTCCAGGCATTTTCCCAGAATATTGAAGGCATTAGGCAGCAACTTCGGGAGATTAGGAGGACCAACCAGGAACAGCGCCGCAGGGATAGGCCAGTTGAGTTACGGAGGGAGGCTCGGGGAGGACCTTGGCCACGATTGTTAGATAGGCCGCCAAGATCCTCGCCTCCACCACAGCCACAGAAGGGCAGATTTAGCCGCAGGGGCAGTCAGTGACCGGTAGAGGCTCGCAGACTACAGATTCACCATTACAGAGGAGGGAGGAGCAGAGTAGGTATACCCTACCACTTTGCCGTATATGAAGTCGACGCTATTTTGGAGCATGCAGGTATGGCTCCACCGGATGTTATATTTGTGGCCAAGAGGGCCATCTGATGAGAGATTGCCTAGCTAGAGGTCAGGAGGATCAGGATAGACAGGACAGGGCATCCACAGGGTCACGAGCTTTAGCATCCTCGGTAGGGCGTAGGCCCTCAGTTTCAACAGGCAGGGGTCAGGGCAAATCAAGGGCCTCCAGTGTAGGTGTGGGCCCAAGCCGCACATATGCCTTTTCTGGGAGGCAGGATTCAGAAGTGTCACCTGATGTTGTGACAGGTATGATGACTATCTGCTCATACCCTGTTTGTGTATTGATTGACCCAGGATCTAATTTGTCCTACATTACTCCATTAGTGGCTCGGAAGTTTAGTGTTGCACCAGAATTGCTTCAGCAACCCTTTTCAGTATCCACCCCCGTCGGTGACTCCATTATAGCCAGAAGGTTCTATCGTGGGTGTATAGTAGAGGTTGCTGATCGTCAGACCACAGTAGACCTGGTAGAATTAGAAATGGTCGATTTCGACGCCATTATGGGTATGGATTGGTTGGCTCCGTGTTATGCAAATGTAGAATGCCGGACCAAGACAATCTGATTCCACTTTCCAAGGGAGGCAGTACGAGAGTGGAAGGGCAATACAATTACGCCAAAAGGTAGGTTTATTTCCTATCTTCAGGCGAGGAAGTTGATAGCTTAGGGGTGCATTTACCATCTTGTCAGAGTTCAGGATGTTCGGGTAGAGCCTCCAACTCTCCAGTCAATCCCAGTGGTGAATGAATTCCCTGACATATTTCCAGATGAGCTACCTGGTATTCCTCCAGAAAGAGAAATAGACTTTGCAATTTATTTGCTACCAGACACTCAGCCCTTATCAATTCCTCCGTATCATATGGCTCCTGCTGAACTCAGAGAATTAAAGGAGCAGATGAAAGATCTGTTAGACAAGGGCTTTATCAGGCCAAGTACTTCACCTTGGGGTGCGCCAGTTCTATTTGTGAGAAAGAAGGATGGCTCACTCCGCATGTGTATAGATTACCGGCGTTGAATAAGGTTACAGTTAAGAATAAGTATCTGCTTCCCAGAATAGATGATTTGTTTGATCAGTTACAGGGCGCAAGATATTTCTCCAAGATTTATTTGAGGTCTGGATACCATCAGGTTCGATTTCGTGAAAGGGACATTCCGAAGACAACTTTCAGGACCAGATACGGCCATTTTGAATTCCTAGTTATGTCTTTTGGACTAACGAATGCTCCCCCAGTATTCATGAACTTGATGAACAACATCTTCAGACTGTACCTGGACTTGTTCGTGATAGTGTTCATTGATGACATTCTGGTATATTCTTGCTCAGAGGCAGACCACCAAAATCATTTACGGACAGTGCTTCAGATTCTTAGGGACCGTCGGTTGTATGCCAAGTTCTCCAAATGTGAATTCTGGCTGAACTCAGTAGCTTTCTTGGGGCATATTATGTTGGATGCTGGTATACAGGTAGACACGCAGAAAATAGAGGCAATAAAAACGTGGCCCAAACCTACCACTCCGAATGAAGTCCGCAGTTTCCTGGGATTAGCAGGATACTATAGAAGATTTGTTGAGGGTTTCTCCACCATAGCGGCACCTCTGACTAAGCTGACGCACAAAGAAGTAAAGTTCCAGTGGACAGAGGCATGTGAGCAGAATTTCCAAGAATTGAAAGACAGGTTGACCTCCGCCCTAGTATTAGCATTGCCAGAAGGTACAGAGGGTTATGCAGTTTATTGTGATGCTTCAGGTATTGGGTTGGGATGTGTGTTGATGCGGCACGGTAAAGTGATTTCTTATGCTTCAAGACAGCGGAGGAAACACGAAAAGAATTATCCTACCCACGACCTGGAGTTAGCGAAAGTGATCCACGCCTTAAAGATATGGAGACATTACTTGTATGGCGTCCATGTGGATATTTTCACAGATCATAAGAGCCTACAGTATATCTTCACTTAGAGGGAGTTGAATTTGCGATAGCATCGCTGGTTGGAGTTATTGAAAGATTATGACGTGGACATTCTGTATCATTCGGGGAAACCCAATGTGGTAGCAGATGCTCTTATCCGTAACTCGATGGGGAGTTTGGCGTATTTGCAGCCCATGCAGCGGGAGTTGGTCAGAGAAATACATCAATTAGCCAGCCCTAGCCGTTCGTGTAGCAGAGACAGAGGACAGCAGAGTGGTTATTCAGAATACCGCAGTTTTGAGGAGGTAAAAGAACGACAGTATGAAGATCCTGACCTGGTTCAGCTTAAGGACAAAATTTAGCAAGGGAAGGCGCCAGATTTTAGGTAATTGAGGATGAAGTGCTGAGATGCAAGGGTCGTCTCTGTGTTCCAGATGTTTCAGGGCTCCGCCAGCAGATTATGAGTGAGGTACATTACGCCCGCTGTTCTCTCCACCCAGGTGCAACGAAAATGTACCACGATATCAAGGAGATCTACTGGTGGCCAAGTATGAAAAGGGAAATAGCATAATTTATAGCCTAGTGTCCTAACTGCCAACAAGTAAAAGCGGAACACCAGAAATCGAGCAGATTGACTCAAGACATAGTTGTGCCTCTCTAGAAATGGGAAGCAGTGAACCTGGACTTTGTAGCAGGATTACCCTGTACCAGACATAGATATGACTCCATTTGGGTAATAGTTGACAGACTGACGAAATCAGCCCATTTCCTACCAGTAAAAGCTACTTTCTTTGCCGAAGATTACGCCGAATTGTATATCAGAGAAATAGTTAGATTACACGGTGTTCAAGTATCTATTATCTCTGATAGAGGAGCACAGTTTACAGCTAGATTTTGGCAGTCATTTCATAGAGGTCTGGGAACGCAGATTACTTTGAGCACAGCATTCCACCCTCAAACAGATGGACAGGCTGAATGCACTATTCAAACGCTCGAGGATATGCTACGGGCGTGTGTGCTAGACTTTGGAGGTAGCTGGGATGAACATTTGCCACTGATTGAGTTTGCTTATAATAATAGTGATCACTCAGCTATCCAGATGGCACCTTTTGAGGCACTGTGTGGGCAAAAATGTAGATCGCCAGTTGGCTGGTTTGAAGTGGGAGAGTCAGCGCTGATTGGGCCAGATATTATTCATCAGTCAGAGGAGAAGGTAAAGGTTATCAGAGAACGCCTACTGACTGCACAGAGCCGCTAGAAATCATATGCTGATGTGCGGCGCAGGGACCTAGAATTTGATGTGAATGGCTGGGTATTTCTGAAAGTATCTCCGATGAAAGGGGTGATGAGATTCGGTAAGAGAGGTAAGCTAAGTCTGAGATTCGTTGGGCCTTATTAGATTCGTCGAAGAATAGGCCAAGTGGCATATGAGTTGAACTTGCCTCTAGAATTACAATCCGTTCATACAGTTTTCCACGTGTCAATGCTAAGAAAGTACATAGGAGACCCATCTAGAGTAGTCCCAGTCTAGGATGTCCAGGTTACAGAGGAGTTGGCCTATGAATAGGTTAGCTATCTTAGACAGACAGATTCGTAGATTGAGAACTAAAGATATTGCGTCTGTAAAGGTACTGTGGCGTAACAGGAACCGAGAGGAGATGACTTGGGAGACATAGGAAGATATGCAAATCAGATATCCTCACTTGTTTCAAGCCTAGTCATTCAAGAGGTATGTTAGTATTGTTATTTTATGCAGTGCCTTATAGTATATGTATAAATGAGATAATCGACTCCAATCATTTGTCTGATGAATGCTATAGTATTGCGTGGAGTACCTGTATTAGACTTTTCAGCATTTCAGGTTTTCGAGATAGTCCATATTACAGGGAAAACTCTGCCAAAATTTTTCTAAAAATAAGCTTAGTAAGTCGAGAATTCCTATAAATAGAGGTTTACATTCGAGGAAGAATGTTCTTAAGGGGGGAAGATGTTACACCCCATAAATTCTTAACATGTAGATGGCCTATTCGCATGTTGGTTAAGAGTTTTTGAATGCCATACATGCTAGGAAAAGGCCCAGGGGAAAGACTGGATAAGAAATCCGTCGAACCATCGCGGAAGGAGCTGGGGCAGAACCCCACTGCGATGGCAACTTGCCACGGAGGGAGGGCCTCCGCGTTGGTTCCGTGTCATGGAGGCCCTATCCAGGCCCAAGAATATAAGCCTCCAACTTCGGTTTTAATGATATAATTCATAAAAATTTCTAGAGAAGCCGAGAGAAAATAGGGAGAACGAAGGTTCCTTAGTAGTATTCATCTAATTACGCCGTCAAACATGATCCAAACTCAAATTAACTCCAGATACCGAGGTATTGAGCAGTAAGGAGCATTCCTACGGATTTAGTTTTGTGAAATTCGGCCGGCGAATTATCGTGTTACCGAACTAAGGTAAGTGGAATTTCTCCAAATTAGTGTCAATATACTCCTATCCCTAAAGTGAGCATTTCTCCCTTCTGGATTTTCGAGAAATAGCAAGTTTTCAACCGTTTTTTGATAAGCCAAAGTTTGGGCTCTATATATATTGAAAGTGATATTTTCTTCCAGAATATTAGCATATTTAGTTCTAATTGACATATATATGAATACAGTTGGGAGAAATAGCAGAAGTACTGACCAAGCAACGCCAGTTAGTCGGGAAATCCGAAGCGAAGGTATGTAAAGCTAGTTTCCTCAGCAAGTTAGTAGTCTCGATATAGTAAAATCGTTCAAAGGCCAGTAGAATGTTTCAGAAGTCGTGTGTTATGTTTAGTATGAATATTAGTACGATATTCGAAGCATCATGTTATGTATAGCATGAAACTTGTTAGCAAAATATAAATTCTAATACAAAGTGTTAGGAACTGTACAACATGCCCAGTATATGTTTTAGTAAAGTATGTTAGGATATTATCGTGTTCAGTTGAAACTTAGTAAAGCAATATAAGTATTTGTAAGGTATCTCAAAAGTAGAATGGTAGATTAAAATGAAGTTTAGAAAGCATGTTAGAAACAGTAAATCATGTTACTATGAAACTCAGTTATACAGCATGATTCCCAGCAGAAAAACTATATCTTGTTCAACATTTGACTCAGCACAGTATGACAGAAGATTATATATATTTACCATTATCAGTCTCAGCATGTATTAAATACATACATATCACTATCACTAGTTCAACATATAGTATGTACAGATACATTATCATCACTAGCTTTAGCATGTGGTATACGCAGTTAGCTTTACTAGTTGAGACCACTGTATTTTCTTGGGGTTGGATTACCTAGCATTCATGACCTCCCCAGGGTTAATAGCTATATTGACTCGTCCACCAGAGGGAGAGGATACGTCACTCTACGGAGTGGCATGCCGTCCCACAGGGGACGAAGATGGGATGCCGGTTTTCCCCATATTGTGCCTCGGTCGGCCTTTGTACACCCTCGTTGAGCGGGTACGCCCTGGGTGTTGAATCAGGAGTGCTCCGGACTCAGGTACAGTTATAGTCAGGGGCTCAGCGAGCCCAAGTGCATATCCAGGGGATCGACAGGATGCTTATAGTTAGTATAGGAGATGGGACGACCGGGGTAGGGGTATAGATTGCGTGTTGATTGTACCTCCCGGCTTATGGGGGCCGGGTAAGGTTTGTGTGTGCTATGCTATGTTATGTTATGTTATGCCACGTTATGCTAGTTATGTGTAAATCGATAGTAGAGCGATACGTTTCCAGGTATGACTCCTACTCCCTCCAGCATAGTTGAGAGTAGGCTTAGCTTTACATTTTCTGTCAGTTTAGTCTATTTCTTTCTATTTTAGTTCCATCAGTTGTATTGTTGTTTTCAGATATTTTTTAGTGTTGCTTTACATACTCAGTACAAATGGTACTGACGCCCGTTAGGGGCGCTGCATTACTTGCCTGCAGGTACTCATAGACGAGGAGCCGATACCTCGTGATTCCCGCCATCTCACAAAGTCATTAGCTCCAATCATCCAGAGCTAAATAGGTAGTGGTTTATCCCTTTTCTTTTGTTGTATAGTATGGGTAGGCCGGGGCCTTGTCCCGACTATCTTATCAGTATTTTTAGAGGCTTGCAGTCTATATATATTTCCCTGTGGTTAGTTGTGCCGGTCGTGTGGGGCCGTGCGTATGTTTAGTTGTTTATGTTGGCCGCGTGAGGCATTATCAGTCAGTAGTGGTGACCTTGCCGGTCACGTAGCTGTTCAGCATTTGTTATATTGATTTAGAGTTAACTAGACAGGATGGTGGCCCTGTCGGCCCGCATAGGTTCCCCTGTATGAATTTGATTCTGGTTAGCTGATGTTATAGTACAGGTGGCTATAGGCCTAGTAGGCCGGAGGCTGTATTTACAGCCGTTATATAACCCGTTGTTTCCGTGAATCAATGTTGGAGTCAGCTACGCACCAGATGTGCTTAGGCTCAGTAATCTAGCAGTTTAGATCCTAATAGGGCACCAGGTGCCAGTCATACCCCCAAGGTGGGGCGTGACACCTAGACATCCACTTGAAGCTGTGGAAACTGAATATTCGCTTCATCTCCTCCACCTCATTAAATGAATTTGTGAGGATCTGTGGCTTTTCTTGAAAGCTCCACATAGGTTTGTTTTTTGCGGTGAGAGCAATGCCCTCCTCATATATCTCCTGAGCTCCTGGCACTCTCTACCAAATAATACGATTTTCCTTAGGTGTAGTCTGCTCCTACTCAACGTTTGGTGCTTCCTCCTCTAAACCAGCAACCCTACTTGCCTCTCCAGATTGGGTCTCCTCGGACACCACTTCTACATTAGAGCCACTTCCGGACTCCTAAGCTCTTTCCTCAGCTTCCTCCTCAGACTGGGGAGCTCTGGTAGATTTGGCAGTAGCCGCCACGGCTTGGGATTTGTCCTTCGCCCTAGTGGTTTGGGTCCCGTCAGTTTCCAATGTGTCAAACCTCTACTGCTCTACTAAACAACTAGGGGAGCTGCCTGCTTGATAAGATTTGGAGGTTTCATCAAGTAATGTCCTCCGTGCAGTTGCCTTTGATGCTTTGCGCTTCATCATCATTGTACCTGTAGAGAAAGAGGGTTAGAATTCAATAAATGAGAAAAAGAAAAGAAGAACTAAGTTCTCTAAAGTTTATCACAGGTCAACTGTACGAGTCATACATTGGAGATACGATTCGTATTGGCACCCATAATGTCTCAAGTCATTGCTATGCCTTTAAGGTACAACTCCTATCATGAAGGTACGGTCCGTACCATGAGTCGTATGAGGATACCCCTATTCACCAATTTTTCTATATTTTTCCACAACTCATGGTATGACCCATAAGTCGATTCCACGATTCATAGGAGGGATCTTGCTATCACTTGTGGACTTGACCCTTTCCAAATTTTTGATGCGACTGCCAGGTACGACTCGTAGTAATAAACCACGAGTTGTACTCGGATTTTCACCTTATGTATTTTCAAATTTTTCTTGGGACAGTCCCAACGTACTGTCCTATGAGTCGTAGTATGAAACCATGAGTCGTAAGAAGGCTCACGAAGACTGTCTCTACCTCAATTTTAGTTCAGTTTACAGGGAGCTCTATTTTACATTTTGGGTATAGAATTCCCCAACTCTAGGAATGCATTTTAACCCATTTTACAACTCATTCCTCCCTTTCTTAATCAATACCCGTAACTGAATTGTTAATGGTTCAATGCACAATTTCATCAAGTTCGAGTTCGTTCCCAATTACACATGGCTCAATCACACCCCTGGTCATTATCTTTTTTGAATTTTTCAAGAAACAACAAGGACTCGCAAGGAGTTTAGCACAGTTACATCAAGCATAAAAGTTTTATCAAATTGAAAGAAATATACTTACTTGAACTGCTTTCTTCGACTAGCAGTCAGAAATTTAGGGTTGGATGTTGGGATTCTCGGTGTTAACTGAGCAAGAACTTTCTCAATTGATCTTTGATTTTGAGTTACGGGTGTGAGAGAGTCGTGAGTTTTGGTCGTTATTTCCTAAATTACGTTTTCTTCTTGTTTTGGTATATCCACAGGTTGTTACTAGGTGAATGTCAAGTACTCGTCGAAGTGGAAACCCGCTGATTTTGTTGGATCTTTAACATAAATTAACACCGTGAAGGATGGAAAATCAAGAGCAAAGAAATGTCCACATAGATGAAGAAGCTAGGCAAGCCGAGCTGGCTCGACAAGCTACACTTCTGGACGTGGAGGATGCTCGAGGTGATGTTGTGAATGCTGGTTGACATGGGAGGGGAAACAGAGGCCAAAGATATGCCTCACAGCTCTTCGATGAAGATGACCCGAACATCGATGAAGTCAGGTCAACCGGAGCAATTGTACCACCACCACTGCCTAGTGGGGCCAAATTTGACATGGTAATATTAAGTTCACTTGTCCCACCCCACACTTAATTAGTAACACTGTCCCTAGTGCTAAAACAATAAAGCATAAAGTAATAGAGTAAAAGAAAAACTCCCTAGGCCTCTACTCCTCATCGTTTGTGGAGGCAAAAGCAGCTTCCCCATCTCCGAGTCATCTCCAGCTTCCCCATTAAAGCATAAAGTAATATAATAACTGAAAAACTAGGGTTCATCCAAAAGACTAGTTCTTCCCTATTGAATGACTATACTCAATCATTGGGTGAGGTATCATGAGAGATTTCTATCTAACCATTATCAATTTGATCCAAATTTAACTATTCTGCAATCATAGATCAAGTTAATACAATTATCGTAAAGATCAAGACTTTGTTGTAATTCTGTTTTCCTAACCTCTACCTCTGTAGGCTCAAGAAAGTAGAGAATTCAGGCAAGTACTAACGTTGCACACCATTAAGAAACATTTATGGTGAAGAGAATACAATACAAGAGTTTAGTATTTATTTTGAATCACGTCCATCAAACAGTTAGTTCATTAATTCACCATGGTTCCCACAATCCTAGTTGTGGTGGTTTTAGCCTCTAATAATTATAAGTAAATTCAAAGCATTCATAGGCAAAAGTATAAATTAATATTTACAATAATTATTGAAAGAAATTTCACATGATTATTGCAAAAATAAGGAATGAAAATTCAACAATTGTCTTAAAGTATGTCGTGAAAAAAAACTTTACAACTTACATAGCTTGATTCCTTTAAATTATGTCAGGACTTGTCTATTAGACAAAAATAAGGGGTATTTATGGTGGTAGTTTTATGCTTTTCTTATTCCTTCAAGGATTTGATTTGGACTTGTAGCTCCTTTTCCTAGTTCAATTGGGTTTTGACTTTTGGCCATTGAACACACATAGTGCGGCTCACATGCCATCGCGCCAAGCTAGGGCCACATTGAGTGCTTCATCACACAAGTAGGCAGCCACACTGCATAGGGAATTGCGCTAAAGGACTGGGGCCTCGCGCCTCTGGTCACGCGGCAGTGCTGGCGCCTCAAGCTACTAGTCGCGCAAGTGTGCCTCATTAGCGCTCCATGCATTGATCTTTTGTTTGATCATTCCAACTTCTTCAAATTAATTCCAAAAGCCTTAAATACACCCAAATCCATCACTTTTAGCCATGAAATCATCTAATCATATGCATTAGCTCTTTTCACAAATATATAACATAAACACATTCAAAAACACATAATTTGTTCTCAAAACATAGTAAAGTATGGGAAAAATATGGCTAAGAAGTACATAATTATGCCCTTCATCAATCCCCACAGGCATCTGATGATGTTTGTAGAGCTGAGTGAAAATTTTCATTAACATAACGTGTTAGATGAATATGTTAAGTTAACTTTGTTTTTGTTCTCAATGATCGAAGAATCCAAGGAGTGGCTTCAGAATGAGCCTACATGATCTATCACCACTATGGAGATCCTCTCTAATAAGTTCATCAACCGGTTTTGCCCTTCAAAAAGAATTAAAGAACTAAGGGGAAAGATCTCCGAATTTGTACAGAAAGATGGAGATACACTAGCTCAAGCATGGTAATGTTATAAGGGTTACTTGAGGGATTGTCCACGCTACATGAAACCTAAGCAGATAATTGGGCACAACTTCATTGAGGGTTTGAATTTCAAGTCTAAGATACTCCTTGATGTTACCATGCAGGGACAGATTTTTCCCAAAAGATATAATGAAATTGAGGCTCTCTTGAACCTCATGTCTACAGAGAGTCAGGATTATTAAGACTCAGGCCGAGGATTTGCAACATCAAAGGTGCCGAGAAAGCTTGAGGTGGATGGTGTAGCGACAATAAGGCAGACATTAGCCAGTTGGTGAATGTGATCTGGAAGATGGTGACCATAGTAGAAGGAGGCCAACTAAAGAAGGTACAACAGGTACAAATCCCACAACCATCATGTGAGGCGCAAGGAGAAAGCCAAGCCTATTCAGGTTATCCTCGTAATCCTAAGTCTATAGTTTTTGTGGGATAACAAGGTTTTGGTGGAGGTTTTACAGGTAACAACTATAAGCAGGGGTACTAGAATGGAGAAAATCCCTCATAGGGAGGGAATCAAAAGTTCCAAAGGCCCCAAAACACTTATCAAAGGCCATAGGGCCAACAGCAGAACAATACTCTTGAGGAGACAATGAAGCGATGAATGGTGCAGCAGATGCATCTGGTCAATGAAATACAAAAGTCCATCCATGATCTTTAAAGGCAAATGGGGAAATTGGCCCTATAGCAGAACAACAAAGCACATGGGGCACTCTCGGGTAACACTGAGAAGAACCCCAAGGAAAATGTAAATGCTATTTTTTGTAACACTCCAAAACTTTCCTAGACCATACATAGACATTTCAAGAAAATTCAAAAGAAAAACCAAAAAAACATGACTACACGTTGGTTAGTCGCGGTGAGCAGGTCTTGGTCTCTTGGGAACCAAAGAGACAAGGAACGACCTGTTGTGAGATACAATGAGTCATCCTATTAGTCATGGTTTCCCTAGCTCAGAAATCCTTTCTAGGACCCAATGACTCAACCAATGAGTCTTTTTCAGAAACAACGACCCGTTGTGAGAGTCATCGGGTTAAATCCCTGACATCTCATTTTAGTGTAGACGAGAGGAAACAACTACTTGTTGTTTACCTCAATGAGCCGTTTCCAGCATCCATCGTGTCAACTTAGACATTTTCAGAGAATCTTTCTAGTGAACCTAACGACTGGACAAGATGACCCGTTGGTTCAATCAATGAGTCATTGTGTCACCCATTGCCTAGCCTACCAGTTTTCCTTGACCAGTGGCCACGAGAGGAATCAATGACCCTTTAGTTCATCCAATGAGTCTTGGTGACCCCCATTGCCAGATCCAGTGTCTTCTTGTCCCAGATAGTGGAACCAACGAGAGGTCCGAATGAGTCCTGGTCTCAACCAAAGACTCGTTGAGTGACTCGTTAGGACCCTGTTGGCCAGTTTTAAGATTTAAATGCTAGAGTTACTTTTGTATTTTTCCACCTACTTAGTTTTAATCAGGGGTTTTAGAGGGGGAAACCGACGGTTTCTCTCATTTCTCATCCCTTTAACAGTTAGAATGTAAAGTTTCTCTCAAAAAAGCTCAGAGAAGAAGTAAGGGAGATCGATCCTACTTAGATTTTTCAATGAATTCCCTCAGGGATTTCCATCACCAGGTATGTGAAAATTCAACAAGGGAATAGTTCTTCCCTTGTTTCCCCAAAATTCTTCTTTATCTTCTCTATCAGTTCTAACCATGAAACTTTTGAATGTGAAGAAATTATCTTTTAGAATTGGTTTAATTCATGTGGAATGTTGGTTATGTTTATTGTAGATATTTTACCACCAGTTTTGGATTATTTTGACGATTGTCTGTGTAAAGTAAATTCTAGCCCTAGCTCTTGAATGTAGAAAAACTAGAGTCTTGCATAAGGGATTAATTATCGAAATTACTTGATTCTATCAGTGTTAGGGATTTCTATAATTTTAGTTTGTACTGAAATCTCAATTATATATAGGTTAGTTCAGTTTTAGTCAGAATGCTAGAATACTCATATTAATTAGAAATGTTAGTTGATCAGTTTGACTACAGAAATTCTCGAGGTGTTAGTAGTGCCTCCCAATTATCAGAATTAGACTCAATATTTTATTTTAGTTGTTCTTTAGGCGGTTATGACTCTTTCAGATAAGAAACTTTGAACGGCCTTAGGACCCTAGCTTCATATTACAGTTTGTTCTTTAGACGGTTATGACGCTTCCAGATAAGCAGCTCTGATCTGTCTTAGAACCCAGTTACAGAATCTGATCCGATAAGATTCTCAAGGTGCTTCTAGATAGGTATTACTGACTTAGTATTGGGCCCCATTTTTGAGATATCAACTTAGTCTTAGTAGCCAGTCTAGGACAATCCAGTGGAAGTATGCCTTAACACCAAGGGGACCGGGGTTCCAGCGCATCCAGGTTCCCAGAACTTCATTGCCACCATAGGATATATTTTTATTGGCCTCATATACCCAGACCCGTGATCATTAAGTTCATGCCTTTATACCCTAGCAACCTATATTGGGTCCTACCGATGGGGTGTATTCAGTGGACTCCACATCCAACTCACATAGTTATATGTTAGTTATAGGCTCTCCCAAAAGTCAGCTCAGTTCAGTCTTAGATTAGTCAGTGCGGAATTGTTTGGTACAGTATTTCAGATTAGTATCTAAGATTTATGGCATGTCCTTGACCATAAGATAGGGTAATTTAGACCATCTCAGTTTAATACAGTTATTCAGTTGCTGCATTATCAGTTAGTCATTGCATGTCTATTCAGTTCAGTTATTTCACTCCTTGTGTATGGTTTCTCTCACTTACTCAGTACATTCAAAGTACTGACGCATACCTTTTATGCTGAATCATTTTTTGAAACCGCTGCAGGATCTCAGTCACAGCCTTATTAGGAGATCACTCTCAGAAGATTTCAGCTGCACCAATGGTGAGTCCACATTTTTTCGAGGAAGAGATTATTTCATTCAGTTCTATTTTCTTTTATTTGGAGTTGAAGCTAGCTGGGAGCTTGTCCAAGCAACTCATCAGTTGTATTTAGATTTTTTACACAAATATGGTTTAAGACATCTAGTTGATTTAAACTTTGTTATTCATCTTTATTTTCATAAATGTTTTATATTATTACTTTAAAGCTTCTGCTATATTTTATTCAGAATGTCAATGTTATGATAGACCATGGGTTGACTTGGGGTTCCTTGTGACTCCATGTACCGTGTCCTGTCTAGGGTGTAGACTCGAGGCATGACATTTTCTTACGCAATGGTAAGGAGCTGGGAGAGGCTATCCCCAAAAAAGAATAAATTGATGAGGTACAGGCTGTGAGATCCAAGACTGGGGTGGGGGAGTCTATCAACCCAGAACCAAAAATTATAGTAGCTAGACCACCTGCCCCACTTCCTCAAAGGTTGAAGAAGAATATAGAGGACACAACTTGTAGTAAATTTCTTGAATTGTTAAAGCTAGTTCATGTGAATATTCCATTGGTAGAGATTTTGCAGGAAGTTCCAAAGTACGCCAAATATCTCAGGGATATCATGGTTAGTAAGAGGAGGCATACAAAGTTTGAAATTGTAAATCTTATGGAAGAGTGTAGAATCAAGTTAAAAATTCCTAAAAAGCTAAAGGACCCTTGGAGCTTCACTATCCCTATCACTATTGGAAGCAAGGAAGTTGGTTTAGCCATATGTGATTTGGGTGCGAGCATCAATTTAATGCCTGCATCCCTATTCAGAACTCTATGATTAGGTGAACCACATCCTACCACCGTGATGTTGCAGCTTGTGGAACGGTCTCTGGACTATCCCAAGGGAATCATTGAAGATGTCTTGATTAAGGTAGGAACTTTCATCCTGCTGGCAGACTTTGTAATCCTATACTGTGAGGCACATGCAGCAGTTCCCCTCATTTTGGGGAGAGCATTCTTAGCCACCATCGACACTATCATACATGTTCAGTAATGCAAGATGACTATGAGAGTAGATGGTTAGGAGGAAGTTTTCGAAGTGTTTAGAGCAGCACGAGTGCCACCTCACTATGAGGACTTCAAAGTGAAGCCAGGGGGGGCGGGGGGAGAACCTAGAGGTTCTAATCAATTAATGGAGCAGCAAGTGTTGCATGAATGTTTTGCAGATCCTTGGTATAGTTACAAGTTTACTCAGATGAGGAGTGATGGGCACCATAGTCATGCCGCAACGTGAAATCAGATGCTGCATGGGAGGCAATACATGAATGTTGTGCCACAACTATAACTAAGGCGCTTGGTGGGAGACAACCCATCCTTCTAAATTTTGTATATTTTTCTTTGTGTTTAGAGACGAATAGGGCGTAATAGGCAAGAACAAGCTGGGATATTGAGCAAAAAAGTGTAAGTCAAGGGTGAGATGCCTGGCATTAGGCGCCAAGAGTTAAATCATAGAAGAAGAAAATTAATTTCCAGATGAGGCTATGGGTGGCGTGTCGCGCCAGCCCTCTATCTCCAGAGAAAAGTTTTTCTATGTCTTTGCAAGATAGAGGGGAGGGCGCGCCAGGGACTTGCTGGATGAAATTTTTGGTCAATATTAACTCAAAAAACCTTAAAATTACATAAAATCCCATGCCCACTTTTTTATTTAAAGTCCCATTAATCCTTTTTCCCTCAAAAAGTTGGAAAAAAAAAGGAAGCAAAAATTCCTTTCTCTCTTATTAGGTTGTAGCTCTCCCATCTTTCTTTCCCCTCCATTGTTATCTTCTCCAACAAGTTGGTAAAGCTCCCATCTTCAATAAAAGTAAGTATATTTCTTCTCTTTTATTTAACTATTTATAAAAGAATGCTCCCACACTCCTCTTACCCAAGATTAGAATCCAAAATCACCATTTTTGGTAAAAAGCTTGAAATTCATGTTTTGGATTTTGTGAGCTTAATGCCTTAATTCTTTCATGATTGTATCTTATTTTTGTTGGGTAGCTTGATTCTTGATTGAATATGGTGATTTGAACTTGTGGGGATGATGTGGGTTGGTGAATTCATTTCTTGAATGTAAGTGGGTAGATGTATTAATTGTAGAGTGAGAAAGTACATGGGTATTGAATTCTTGAATGTGATAAATGCTTGAGTTAGTGAGATTCTTGATTAATTCATGTTGGGTAGTAGTAAATTGCTTCTTGCTTGTTGATTGAATTGAATATTGTTACTTCTATACATGAATGACTTGAATTATGAAACGGAGGAGGAAAGTGAGAGGGATGACCTAGTTGAGGCATTCCTGAAAAAAGTTGAAGTTAGAGGAGAGTAAAAAAGAAAGAAAGAAAAAATTTCATGAACTTGGTGTAGTATGAAGTTAGTGAATTTAAATTGACTTTTTGGGATTGGATGATTACAGGGGAACTCTTGAGTACTCCATTTGACATATTCTCACAAACACGCTAGCAAATTAAGTAAGGGGTGGATTTTGCACCTTCAACACTTAATTAGTTAGCCATTTTGTTCATAAGCTAATTTTGTGAAGTTCTTGAGTTTTTCTTGTTAGGTACCATGGCAACAAAAGGAAAAGTGGTGGTTGTTGCGGATTGATAATGGTCAAACTACACTCCTTATTTAGAGAGAATGTACGATTATTGTATTAAAATAAATAACTTGACGAATGTCGGGATCGAATCCCACAAGGACTAGAGAATTATTTGCACAGAGTTGTTTAGTGAATTGAATTGATTCGCATCCAAGGAATGGAAAATTAAATGTAAATTTTGGTGGACGTGAGGGCAAAAATATTGTGGATTCTAAAATCAGCAAAACAAGAGAGCAAGATAACCAAAATTGAAAAACAATAATGAGCAAAGGCGAGATGTGTAGTGTAGATGGGATGTAAATCAAATCGGGATTTACTAGATAGTCAGATTATTAATGATTTAAAAATAACCTTGGAAATAGATAGAGCCCGATGTTTTTCAACCAATTGGGGTCCTTTTCCTCAAGTCCTCTCGAATCTCAAGGTACAATTCAACTATTCCAATATGGTTTGGATTAAGGTCTAAGCTATTTCTAGCCATCATCCTCTAAAGAAATTATTATCATTGGTTTTGGCTATTTCTAGCCCATTCCCACATAATCAAATCACAATCCACTATTAAATTCTTTCCTATTACTTAATTCTTTTTTTTCAAGCTTAAATCAAGTAAGAAAACAATACCCATATATGAAACTATGAGAAATAAACTATAATTTGAGGAGAATTTAATAGATTTACACTAATCTAGTAATAACAAGACAAATCTAGCAATACCAAATAAAGTAAACACCCATCATCACACATCTCAAGCTATAGATTTAGCTACTCATAATTAAGAAACAAAAGAGCGTATTCGTTATTCAACTCAATAAATTATTCATCAGGAGTAAGAAAAATCAAGCTCATAATATTTTTACAACAATAGTTATACCTTGCTGAAGATGATGATGAATATAAAAAATAATATTCAAATATTTCTTTCTTTTCCAATAGAGTTCTTTCTATCTCAGAAAGTAAAAGGAATATTGAATGATATGTTAAGAGTACTTTCTTTATAGAATATATACAAAAATAGGGAAAACATTTTCCTCTTTTGTAGGGCTGGATGATTTTTCCCTTTTCGAGCATCTGCTTATTTGTGATTGAACCGGCGGTTCACCGGTTGCTATCCGCGAGCTGCCGGTTGCTTTCCTCTATGGTCCAGTGAAGTTATAGGGCCTTTTAGCGATGCCTTTGGTGGTTCTCTGGTTTCCATCTATGTGCTGCCAGGTCATTTCATCATTTGTCCAACAATGTCTAGCACCTATCGACGAAGGAACTGGTGGATCGCCGGTTGTTGTCGGCGAGCCATCGGTTGCAGTTTCTCATAAAGCCAATGGTTGTCTGTGGTTGGCCCGTGTTTTGTCGATGTCCTCCAGTGGAGCACCGGTTTCACCTGAATTACATCCTTTTTACGCCAATTCATGCTTGTTCTCTTATTTCACATAATTAAAAAGACAGTAATAATATTGTTTCAATTATATTATTATTTATGCAAAGAGAGTTCTTCACCACCTTATTTTTGCTGCGTACATAACATAGACTACTATTTATTTAAAGAATTTAGATATGTGGAGCTCATCAAACTTCGTTAGTCAAATACCTGCACATAAAAAGGCAAAAAGAGCATAAAATCCAACTAAAAGACTTGAAAACTAAGCTAAAGCTCATGCTTAAGAGCCAAATGAGTTGGTAAATTACCAACTTATCAAACCCCCAAACTTGAACCATTGATTGTTCTCAAGTAATGCAATTCCTACCAGTTGAGCAAAAGGAATGACATGTCACTCCACAAGAGTCTATGCATCAATAACCACTTAATCTATGACAAACTCAAAAAATGCTCACCCACTCACACAAAAAGTGAAGCAATTTCCCCCCTAAAATGTGGAAAAGTTTCAAGAGGTACCCACAATTCAAAGGCATGATACAAGAATGCTTTCATTTTGCAAAGCAAGGGCATAGCTTATCAAATCAAATACACATAGCATATCCAATTCATAATCACTGCACATTCAAAATTTTTGCATTGGAGCTTATATACATGCGTTATTCTATATATTTACCATATTCCATGTGGGATCCACCCCAACCTTTGTTGGGTTTTTCTTGACAATGTCTAGTTCATGCTTTATCAGGAGTGTGAGTTTGAGAATTATCAAAAAGTGGTCCTTTCTAAGGAATAGGGCTTATGATTAGATTAATTTCTTTTATTTATCTTTTAGTTGTTATTTCTTATTTACATCTTTTTTTTGTTTTTCACACCCATAGGTTGTCTCTGGTGAATGCCAAGTACTCGACGGAGTGGAAAGCCCCTGATTCCTCTTGATCCCGAAGTAGAGTGAACACTACAGAGAATGGAGAACCCTAAGCAAAGAGAGGCCTGTCTTGCTAAAGAAGCTAGGCAAGCTAAGCTAACTCGACAAGCTACACCTCAGGAAGCCGAGGATGCTTGAGATGAAATTGTGAATGCTGGCCATCATGGAAGTGGAAATAGAGGCCAAAAATATGCTCCTCAATTCTTTGATGTGGGTGACTCAAATATTGATGAAGTCGGGCAAACTGGAGCTATCGTACACCATTTTGCCTATTGGGGCAAAGTTTGACATCAGTAGCACTATCATACGGTTGCTGAATATGAAATGTGCGTTTAGCAGTCATGCAACAGATATGCAAAGCATAAAGGTTGCCTGGTGTAAGTCAGGATGCAATAAGGTTGAGACTCTTTCCCTTTTATCATTCTTGAGAGGCCACTTTATGGTTATCGGAGTTGCCCAATGATTCCATTACAAATTGGAGGGAGCTTAAACAGGCTTTCCTAAAAATGTTCTTCCCACCCTCCAGGATGCTACAGCTTAAGGATGAGATGTGTAACTTTCGACAACTGTAAATGGAGGCACTTCATGAAACCTGGTTGAGATTTAAAAAGAAGATGACCAAGTGCCCGAACCATTAAACTCCAAATAACAATTTGTTCGAGATTTTTTAACAGGTCCTTGAATAACAACACAAAAGTCGTAGTAGATACTATGGAGGGAGGAGCATTGATGAGTCACACATGGGAGCAAGCTACCATTATTCCTGACAGAGTGACTAATACTAATAGAGCCTAGCACACCTGGAAAGTGAAAACAGCTACAGGTATGTATGTTGTTGGTATGACTTCAAATCAACCTAAAAAGGAGGAGGAGCGTGATCAGGAACTATCCCATATGCGGACATCGTTAGACCTGCTGAGGAAGCATATTATGGGTGCTTGTGCTAGAAAGGTAGACGCAATGGAAGCGCAGTGACAGGAACAAGGGTAGGAACATTCAGATTCCAAGGAGGAGGCAAACTTCTTGGACTACAAGGTGACGGGTTTTCAGGCCAATGCCTAAGGGTCTACACAAGACACTTGGCACCAAGGTTTTGAAAATTAAGGTCAAAACCAATATCGGGACAATTAAAACTAAAATGGGTATATGTATAGGAGCCGAGGTCATGACCAAGAGGGAGAATGGAGAAAGAATGATTGTTATCGCAATGATAGAATAGGTTTGTATGTTCCTCCTAATGCACGAGAGGGTGAGACTGGACCCTCAAGATTGGAGAACATGAGGGCTGAGGTGCTTAAAAAGGTAAAATCCATTGATGATCAGCTAAGGGTTATTTGAGCAGATATATCGTGTATGAACTAGAAAGTTGAATCGCGTGCAACTACGATCAAAAAAATTGAGCAGCAGCTTGGACAGATGTCGATGTCCCTAAACAAGAGGCAGAAGGGAACACTACCTAGAAACACAGTGCAGAATCCAAAGAATGACAATCACTGTACGGTGGTGATGACTGATCTTGGGCAAATTTATATGCCCAAGTGATACTCAAGTGTGTCATTTTAGCCTTGTTTATCTGTTGATGTTTATACATTCTCATGTGATTGATAATAAAATGTGAAATTATACTAACCAACATGATTAGCATTGTTTTGCAGGTGAAATACAATTTTGGGAAGCTAAAATGAGTGTTGGGAGAGATCAGGGTTGGTCACGGATGCGAGAAAGGGAAAAAGCACTTGAAGGCACAAATTAAAGGGGCTTCGCGATGGAGCCGTGTCACGCTGCCATCACGGATTCCTTCTGCCTGGAGGGTGGAATTTTCCCAAATTCCAGTGGAGGTGCGCGTTGGGGCCGTGGCACGTTGGCCTAACCCCGCGTTGCACGTCGTGCCACGTTGGGCCTGAATACCTGGACAACCAAATTCCAGTAAGGCTCCGTGTCAGTGGCGTGTAACGGAGGTAGTGCTCCGCGATGCACTCCATGACACGTTGCTTGTTATTCCAGGAAAAATTCCCACCAGTATAAATAGAACACTTAGGTTCATTTTTAATTATTCTGACTTGGTGGAGCAAGAACGTGGGTTACAGGTAGTTGAGGGGACGAAAATTTCAGGGTTTTTCTCTATCTCCTTCTTCTTTAATTCAATTGCTTGTATGTTTAACACTCATTTAACGATGTTTAATCCACGAATGAGTGGCTAAATCCTCTTGTTGCTGAGGTTAAGAACATTTGTATTGAAATGTCATTATTGATCAATTTGGGTTTTCATCTTTTCTTCCATGCTTGTTCTATTGATTCTTGTTCTTACTGCATTAATGTGTGGCCAACATTAATGTACATCTAAAAAGTCCGGTTTCACTCGAGAGAGCAAGAAATTGGAAAGTTGTGAATTAATAGGATATGATCTTTTCTTAGTTTGGGAAAATAGAGAATTGATTTACCTTCAGGGTAGAAATATACCTGAAAGTCGTATTAGTTAATTAAGGAATCGGTTTCTTATGGCTAGAACATGAATTTGGTTTTATCACAGAAATGTAGGTGGACGGTTCATGCTTCTTAAGTTGGGTTAAATACGAGAGTTTTAATCCATTGGCAATAATTCTTGACTAGCAACCGGAGGAAGGATTAACCAAATTGAATCGATAATTTGTTTCTTTACATGTTCATTTAACCTCAGCATGCTCATATTCATAGTTCAGACTCAAATTATATATTTAGTTTAGACTTAGCATAAAATTAGAAACCAAAATATCAAACTCTTTTTCACACTGTTGTCTGCATTTTTAGAGTTAAAGTATAGTGACACTTGAGTAGATTGTTACCCTAGCCCAGTCCCTGTGGGATCGACACTTGGCTTAGTTAACCCACTTTACTACTTGTTCGACCACGTGCACTTGCGTGTAGCTATATACCCAAAAGCAACCGAACAAGTTTTTGGCGCTGTTTCCGGGGACTGGCAATTGGTGAATTTTTCTTAAGTGTTAATTTACTATATTATTTTCTTAGTGTTGACAACTTGGTCTTAGCCTGTATTTTGCAGATACAAATTTTTGTTGAACACTGGAAAGAAATAAGGAGCTGGTGGACTCATATTTAGAGCTTGAAAGACGATTTCATCATCAAAGGAGAGAAGCTCTAGAGAAAAAGCTGCAGTTGCTCAGACAAACAATCATGGAGCAACAACAGAATCCACCAGTTGTAAGGGCAATGTTAGTGCCCGAGGAAATGGCAGCTAGGCCGGTTCGCGAGGTGGAAATCCCACATGCGAACAATGTCACATCTAGCATTCACAAACCTGAGCCAGGAGGGAGGTTCGAGCTCAAACAAAACATAGTGCACTTGATGCACACCAACAGGCAGTTCACAGGTCTCCCTCATGAGGATCCGCAGCAGCATCTCCAAAACTTCTTGGAGATAAGTGACACTTACATCCCCGTTGGAGTGTCATCAGATTATGTCAGGCTTACATTGTTCCCATTTTCACTACAGGGAGAAGCCAAGAGGTGGTTGAAAGCTGAGCCACCTAATTCTATTGCTACGTGGGATGATCTTGCAAGGAAATTCTTGATACGATTTTTTCCATATGGTAAAACAGCAAGACTTAGAAGTCAAATTCTAAGTTTTAAACAGAGAGAGGGAGAGAATATGTATCAGGCTTGGGAGAGATTCAAGTCTATGTTGCGGGATTGTCCTCATCATCACCAATCCAATGATGTGCTGGTGCACACTTTTATTGAGGGTTTGGAACCCCACACAAAAATCTTGCTAGACTCAGCAGCTGGGGGACAAACATTGGAGAAAACTTATGAGGAGTTGTATACCTTGTTAAACCGTATTTCGCAGGGAAATTCGTAGTGGAATGCTGATTCGTCAAGAGGAGGAACAAGGAAAGCAGCAGGAGTCCTAGAAGTGGATGGTTTTACACCTATTGCTGCACAGATAGCTGCTTTACAGAATCAACTCAACACCCACTTCAGTAACATGACAATGAACCAGACTCAAGCCCCAGTGAATGTAGTGCAACAGATTTGGTGTGAAGTGTGCGGGAGTAGTGAGCACTTAGCTGAGTGTTGTGGAGCAAATCCTGATTCAGTGAACTTTGTGGGAAATGTACAGAGGAACAACCACCAATAGTATGGCAACAGTTACAATTCCAACTGCAGGAATCACCCGAATTTCTCTTGGGGTAGCAACAACCATCAAGGGCAAAGTTCGAGTCAGGGGGCGCATAGGAATCAAGGAGGGCAGCAGAACTATCATGTACAATATAGAAACAACAATGCACCTCCTCCGCCACCATCACCCAGCATTGAGGAGATGTTCAAGACAATGATAGCTAACCAAGCTCAGTTGCAGGCTGACTATGTGAATTTGGCAGCCGAGGTGAAGAACAACCAGTTAGCTACTAAGGAACTTGAATATCAATTTGGGCAATTTGCTGGAGCCCAAAACACCAGGCCTAGAGGAGGACTCCCGAGCGACACAGATCCCAACCCCAAGCAAGTGAATGCGGTGACCACAAGGAGTGGTTTGCAGCTTAAAGAGTTGGAGCCAGAAAGACCACCTCAATAATCGGGAGCAGCAGAAGCTGAGAGAGGGAAGAAAAAGGAAGCTGAATCAGAAAGACCACCACCCCCGTTCCCTCAAAGATTAAAGAAACACAAGGAGGAGGCGTGTTTCAAGAAATTCATGGAGGTGATGAAAGAGGTACATATTAACTTACCTCTTGTTGATGTTTTGCAGGGAGTGCCAAAGTATGCAAAGTACATTAAGGACATCGTGGCGAACAAAAGTCGGTTGACTGAGTATGCTACGGTGGCTCTCACGGAGGAGTGCACTTCCCGAATACAAAACCGGTTGCCCACAAAGCTCAAGGATCGTGGGAGCTTTACTATACAAATTACCATTGGACAGAGTATCCGAGCTCGTGAATTATGTGATTTGGGAGCGAGCATTAATTTGATGCCGTCATCGGTATTCAAGAAGTTGGGTCTGGGGAGTCCTAGACCAACAACAGTGATCTTGCAACTAGCGGATCGGTCCTTAGTCAGACCTAATGGCATTGTGGAGGATGTGCTGGTGCAAGTGGGCTCCCTTATCTTCCCGGTATATTTCGTCGTGCTGGACATTGAGCCAGACGCGGAAGTCCCATTTATTTTGGGACGACCTTTCTTAGCGACTGGGAAAGCGCTGATTGATGTAGCTGCAGGGAAGCTAACCATGCAAGCACAGGACAAGGTGGAAGTGTTTGATGTATACAAGGCCACCAAGCTCCCGACTGTACACGAGGAACTCTCGGTGATCAACGTGATTGATCGAGCTGATGATGCGCAGATAGTTGAATCACGAGAGTTATTGGGAAAACCACCGGAAAGATGTAAGCACTACTGGGGTGAGGACGGTAATCAAGAGAAAACTTCCGTCACCAAGGAAGATGACTGAGCTGAATGACATCGAGCCGCGACGGTAAACCAGGCGCTGCACGGGAGGCAACCCGTGAAATGTTTCTTTGTAAAATGTGAATAGAATTCGTAGAAAATAAAAAGAAAAAAATATATATATTTTTTTAGTTTGTATTTATTTTTATTTTTAGTGAAACCTATAATTCTAACCAATTTCTTGTCGTAAGATGAATTTCAGGTTGAACAGAGGATAAACATGCAAGGAATCGCAAAGGAAAATCCGAGGTATGAAAAATAATAAAAAGTGGCAAAACAGTGAGCCAGGGCGTTGGCTCCGTGTCATGGAGGAGGGCCTCCGCGTTACCCTCTGTGACACGTTGAAGGTAATTCTGGAATTTTTACAAATTCTAGAACACCTGCGTGATGGCTCCGTGTCACGGAGGGCATGCTCCGCGTTACCCTCCGTGACACATTGAGGTGTATATCGCAACGGGTCACACCGGCTCGCCGGATGACCCGCGCAAAATTCCCACTTTTAACCCCGATTTCCCCTCATTTTTCCTCATTTTTCATATCCCCCGCGACCAACACACCAAAAACCCATTCCCCCTCAACGTGACACGGACTTAGGCACATAATTTCATCAAGTTTTCGTAATTTCTTCGAATTCAAGGTATTTTCTTAAACCCTATCTCAATTCTTGTCGAATTGTTTCGATGTTGAACATGTGATATGAGCAAAACTTGCCCTAAGTAGAAATTAAGCTTAAATTCAATTGAATTATTGTTGATTGATGTTCGGAGTATCATTGTGATTGATTGAACTCGATAATTACATAGCTTAATCGAATTTTTGATAAAATCATAACTAGGGCTTGACTTTGAGTTTGAAATGGAAAAATTGAGTTGAACTATGGAAATTCTTTCTGGGTTGTGCATGTTGGGTGGGATGAGTCGGTTGTGCTAACTATTAATATGCAAAAAGACCGACGGATTCTCGGGGTAAGGAAATATGGGAAATTGCAAGAAATGGGTGAATTGTATAGGTTCATGTAGATAAATTCTTTTTGTTTTTGTTTCTTTGTTTCTCCTTGCTAAGTGCTACGTGATAAAATGTTATCGATGGTAATGATTGTGGTTATCTGTACGAAGTCTGAGTAGTACATAGAATATATACCGTCGAATTCTCTGAATGCACTAAGCATATTTGTTATGTTTTGTTGTTTGTTTGTGGAGATAAGTACGATCTTGCTGTAATGTTGTGATTTTGGCTAAAGACTAAGTGTGGGGTAGCCTAGCTTGACCCAACCTTCATCGAAGCTAATTTTAATTGGCTTAACATTGAACTTGTCTGTTTGGTTTGACAGGAAGAATGGCAAGCAGGCAGGATAAGGGAAAAGGCGCATCAACATCCGGCGCCAGAAGAATAAGAATCAGACTGGGCACAGCAGTCCCAGCAGCACCAGCGGTTCCACGCGGCCAACGCCGTCAATACGGAACCAGATGGGTGACAGAGGAGGGGAAGAAATGGTACACGAAGCACAAGGAAAGCAAATACTTCCCCGAGGAACACATAGCAAGGGAATCGTTGGCACAGGAGTTCCCCAAGATTGCCCATAGGATCGAGGCAGCCGGGATGAACTTCATCTTTGAAGAGCCCAAGGAATGCAACTTGCACTTGATTCGGTAATTCTATGCCAACTGGAACATGACTCTCAGAAGTAACACCATCAAAATAAGGGGGCAAATAGTCACTTTTGAGCCCCACCACCTTAATGCTATCCTAGGGGCGTGGGACACAGACGCCCATGTGGTTCGACAGCTGAATATCACTCCACCATATGCGGACATCAGACGCACTTTGTGTGGAACCCAGTCGACAGCTCGGTGGAGCAGGCATAAGGAGAGGGGCTACCATCAGACTTTTCCCTACTCACAGATGAACAGGGAAGCCAGGATATGGCTTAGGATCGTGTGTTCCTGCCTAATCTCGGGGGTGCATATGACGGATGTAACCCAGAATCGTGTATGCTTGGTATACGCCCTGATGAGAGGGCTGGAGATCAATGTGGGGGCGGTGATTATCTCCGCCATGAAGAGAGCCCGGTTGCATCAAGGGCACAGGTACGGGTTTGGTGGATTACTCACCACGTTCCTGAGGGGCCTGGATATTGAGGAAGAGGCCCTTGACTATATCCCACAGATGGAGCGACAGGCCTTAGATGTCACCAAAACTAAGGCACCTGACACCACTCACGGGCCAGTTCTTACACTAGCCGAGCGACATGCTCGGAATGATCAGTACATGGCTCACATGTACGGGATGCAGATGCTCCAGCTACAAATAGGCGGGAGGCTGCCAACAGAAGAGGAGTTGTGGCAGCTCGAGCTAGACTTCCCTTTTGGCGAAAATGCCAGTGCTCTATGCCGAGTGGGGCCAGCTTTTGTGGAGCCCACATATGATGATGTCCCCACAGATGAGGATACATGTCATGAGGACTCTAATGTGGAGTCCGATGATGACGATGGGGGCGATTCAGACATGGGAGACGAGGCAGCAGCACCTGATGAAGAAGTGGAATACTTTGATTGATCAGGGAGTTTCACCACCCACTCTTGTACTATGCTAATTTTTGTGAACACTGAGGACAGTGTTCGATTTAAGTGTGGGGTGGGAGTAGTTAGGTGTTGGTTGCTGTTGTTTTTGATGTATGTTTCTGTTCTGTTGTCGTGCTTGTGGAAAAATTTTGTGACCTTGTGATTGTGATATTTCTGTTCTGTATTGTAATTAATGTGAAGCTGTTGTGTGCTGCTGAATGTTCCTAGCTGGTTTTGTATGTATTTTTGTTTTATCGAAATGATCGATAATATTTTTAAATAAAATAAATTCAATTTTTGGGTTTTCTCGGCGTTTGTTTTCGGTTCTTTTACCGAGAATAGTCCCATTGAACCGAAGTCTTAGTGACCTTTCCCTATGATGGATGGATGACGACCGTGTTAAGGGAAATGTAGTCGTTAAGAGTAGATTTTTTTTCATTCTATTTTTTAGTTTTTTCTTTTGTGGGGTGCATACCAAAACCTGTAGTTACTTTATGGTTGCGGAATTTTGGTTGCGTGTTGTACATGATATTTGAAATTCAAAGGTGATTCGTATAAAAGCATGCAACTTTGTAAATATGTTGAGATACCTAGGCCATAGAGTCGATTCAGCGTGATTGAGGCTTAATGTTGAATTCTTGTAATTAGCTGGTTGAAGAGTCTGTGAATGCTTCTTGAATTGAGCATGTGCAATGGGTGTATGGTGAGGTTTTGTTTATTCCATGCTATTATGGAATGTCTAGAACTTGCCTGGTGTGTGCACGAAACGAAATGAAAGACGTGTATTGTAGGAAAGGATGTAGGCATTTTTTTGTTTTTAACCGAAAGTTTCTCTTTTTCATTATTATACCCACCTTGAATGTACACCCTAGTTAGCCCGTTGAGCCTTTAGCCTATTATTTTTCTTGTGTCAAAAATGTGTAATCCAAGCTTAACCCTTTCTTTTCATTATCCAAGAATTTGATCCAAAACTCTTAATCGCTTAAGAAGAGAAAATAAATTTCCCAAAGTGTCAAAGAGTGAGAATGGTGAAAAGAAAAGAAAAGCAGAGTGATGAAAGGAAAGAAAAGGTTGAAGGTGCACTCGTTATAAAGTAAATATAATGAAGATGTATGAATAATCTTTGTTATTGAGTCAAGTGTGCTTAATGATATGGGTCAAAATAAAGACAGGCTTCAAGAATGGGGGGATGAAGGAAGAAACAATGTCCATGAGTTTGATGGGATGTATTGAAAAAAAGCGCTTAAGGATGCTAGTGGCTATTATTGGCTAGCCCAATATTTGCTAGTTCCGTAGCTTACATTACAACCCGTTAAAGTCGTACGTGATCTTACATCACACTTCCTTATATTAGTGGAGTAAAACACAGCAAGCCTATGGTTTGTGACATGATGCATGTGAATTCTTTCGGGAGAGAGAGTGAAATTGTGTCTATATGCCCCTGCATGTAATCTTTTGAGTTCATGTGATTAAAAAGGGGAAAATTCTCTTGTGTTGTGAGGGCACATGCTTGATGAGAGATTGAATTTCGTGTCGGATATCTTGATCAACTGATTTTCATGAGTTTGCCAATATCGAGAGTCGATTCTTGAGTCTAGGAGGTCTTGATGTGTTGAAGGTCATTGCATTGATAGGACCATGCGTGTTTTCTCGATGATTTGCTGTATTAAATAATCGGTATGACCGTAGCCTGAATTGTTGAACTAAAGTAGCCAGGTTTGGGGTGTAAAGTACATGAGGTGTAAGATTGTTGTTCGGGGACGAACAAGGATTTAAGTGTGGGGTAAGTGATCTTGGGCAAATTTATATGCCCAAGTGATACTCAAATGTGTCATTTTAGCCTTGTTTATCTATTGATGTTTATACATTCTCATGTGATTGATAATAAAATGTGAAATTATACTAACCAACATGATTAGCGTTGTTTTGCAGGTGAAATACAAATTTGGGAAGCTAAAATGAGTGTTGGGAGAGATCGGGGTTGGAATCGGATGCGAGCAAGGGAAAAAGCACTTGAAGGCACAAATTAAAGGGGCTCCGTGATGGAGCCGTGTCACGCTGCCATCGCGGATGCCTTCTTCCTGGAGGGTGGAATTTTTCCAAATTCTAGTGGAGGTGCACGTTGGGGCCGTGGCACGTTGGCCTAGCCCCGCGTTGCACGCCGTGCCACGTTGGTCCTGAATACCTGGACAACCAAATTCCAGTAAGGCTCCGCGTCAGTGGTGTGTCACGGAGGTAGTGCTCCGCGATGCACTCCGTGACACGTTGCTTGTTATTCCGGGAAAAACTCCCACCAGTATAAATAGAACACTTAGGTTCATTTTTAATTATTCTAACTTGGTGGAGCAAGAACGTGGGTTACAGGCAGTTGAGGGGACGAAAATTTCAGGGTTTTTCTCTATCTCCTTCTTCTTTAATTCAATTGCTTGTATGTTTAACACTTATTTAATGATGTTTAATCCACGAATGAGTGGCTAAATCCTCTTCTTGCTGAGGTTAAGAACATTTGTATTGAAATGTCATTATTGATCAATTTGGGCTTTCATCTTTTCTTCCATGGTTGTTCTATTGATTCTTGTTCTTACTGCATTAATGTGTGGCCAACGTTAATGTACATCTAAAGAGTCCGGTTTCACTCGAGAGAGCAAGAAATTGGAAAGTTGTGAATTAATAGGATATGATCTTTTCTTAGTTTGGGAAAATTGAGAATTGATTTACCTTCAGGATAGAAATATACCTGAAAGTCATATTAGTCAATTAAGGAATCGGTTTCGTATGGCTAGAACATGAATTTCGTTTTATCACAGAAATGTAGGTGGACGGTTCATGCTTCTTAAGTTGGGTTAAATACGAGAGTTTTAATCCATTGGCAATAACTGATCCTTCAATTCCTTTAGTTTGGCTGGAACTGTCTTGTAGGGTGGAATAGAGATAGGCTGCGTATTGTGTAAGAGATCAATGCCGAAGTCGATTTCCCTCTCAGGAGGAACACCTGGAAATTCGTTGGAAAAAACATTCGGATAATCACACACCACTGGAACTGATTGAATAGTCGGGGTCTCAAACTTAACATCCTTAACACTAACTAGATGATATATGCAGCCCATAGAAATCATCTTCCTAGCCTTAAGAATAGGAAATAAATCGACCAGCTAGTGCCGCTGAACTACCCTTCTATTCCAACGCTGACTCACCCGGAAAACAAAATTCCACCGTATGGGTCCTACAATTAATCGAATCATAACATGCCAACAGCCAATCCATGCCAAGAATAACATCAAAGTCAGTCATGGCTAACTCTACAAGGTCTACGGAGGTAACCTTGTGCAACATAGTGAACGGGCATTCTCTATATACTCGTCTAGCTATGACCGATTCACCAACCGGGGTTGAAACTTAAAATGGTTCTAGCAAGGTCTCAGGACTAACTCCAAGGCTACTAGCAATGAAAGGAGTCACGAAAGACAAGGTAGCTCTCGGATCTAGCAAGGAATAAACATCAATATGAAAGACACACAACATACCGGTGACCATGTCTGGCAAAGTTTCCTACTCCTGGTGCGAGGCAAGGGCATAGAATTGATAAAGCTCAAAACATAACTCTTACTGAAGTAAGAAGTGGATGTTGTCAATAAAGAACCCAACTAGAGGTTGGGGTCGATCCCACAGGGAATAGGGAGACTGGATTATAGCCGGTAACTGAACTTGTAAGGTAGTTACTTCAAAATAGGGGGATTCTAAAGAAAATCAATAATAAAATAAAATATCAAAATTCTGATGTTAAGTCAATATCAAAGGATAACTAGGGTTTGTGTTCCCTATGGGTTCATAACTACTTTGGATATACACTTGTGATTATCACATTTACTTACTTATAAAACTGATAACTTAGGTTCATTAAAATGACCAACTAGTCCCTATTGAATGACTATACTCAATCACTCGACCAAGTCTCATGAGCGGTTTCAAAACTATCCGTTATCACTAAGTTTCAGATTTAACTATCCTACGACCACATCTCATGTTAATACAATGATCATCAAGATCAAGGCTCTGTTGTAATTCTCTTTTCCTAATCTCTACCTAATCGACCAAACCAAGTAGAGAATTTGGGCATGTCCTAATGTTGCGCATCGTTAAGAATCGTTAGAGATGAAAAGAATACAATATAAGTGTTTGTATTGGTTTTAAGGTCACTTTGTGTAACCCTACCTTGTTAATTTTCCATGGTTCCCACAACCTAGCTATGGAGGTTTTAGCCTCTCTTAGTTGTAAGGTTGTGAATTGCATTCATGATTAAAGACATAAAACAATACTTACAAGTATAGATGAGAAAAACACTTCCTTTAATTAATTCGCAAAATCTTGAAGAACAAGTAGCAAGAACAAGAAGAATTCAAGAAAAGGTTGATCACAAGTTTAATCAACTCAATTCTCTCCTCAATCGTCTAATGTTATCTACTAACTTGTCTCTCGTCCAATCTGATCAAAACTCCCTAATGTGCTACTCTATTGCATAGAAATAAAGGGTATTTATAATAGTAGAGTAAGCTTTCCTTGTTCCTTCATGGACTAGAATTGGGTTCATAACTCCTTTTCCCAGTTGAAGTGGGATTGGACTTTCTAAAAATAACCTAGAAAAGTATTTATACAATTAGTTAGAACTTTTTTCCTAAATTAATAGGGAAACTAATTTAACTGTAGCCGCCTGATCCTACGACTCGTACCATGAACCTATGTGCCATAGCATCCTCTCGTACAATGCTCAGCAGTCTTGAATTTGGTTAAGTCTTGGAAGTTGGTGCGACTCGTACAATGCTCTTTCGAGTCGTACATTGCCTTTCATAGTCTGATCTTGTGAAGTTGGGCATTTTTTTAAAATTTTCATGAGTGCTGTTGTACAACTCGTACCTTGGTATGATGACTCATGACTGGCTCGTGCCTCCAGATCTGCCAATCACATTTTCTCTGATGTTCACCACTGCTCTTTGGTGTGAGTTGTAGAGGTCATCACGACTCATATCTTCCATTCGTACCATGAGCTCAGAGAACTGCAATATTTCTATAATTTTCCACGACTGCTCTGGTACGGCTCGTACCAAGAGTCATACATGACCAGTGCCTTGTGCTGAATTTTATCACGGATGCTACGTACTACTCGTACCTCATAGGTATGGCTCAAACTGAAGCCTAAAGTTTTACCATTTTCAGCACTCTTTTCTCTTCTTTTGCACATTTTAACTCCAATACATAATTTCCCTAAAAACAAAGTAAAAGTGCATCATATATGTATAAACACACCTGTGACCATGCATATTTTCTAAGTTTTAAGCGTCGAAAGTGCTGTAAATTCATAGCACATCAACACCCTCAACTTAAGACTTTTGCATGTCCTCAGGCAAAGAAACTAAAAACTAAAAACGGCGCTTAACTAGAAAATAAACCTAGGATACTAAAGCCAACAATCAATCCTAATTTGAACCATAAACTCAAACAACTTTTGACCTTTTTTCTCATAAACCAAATCAGCATATGCACATCAAGTAATCATAGACCGTGATAAAAAGGGATCAAGATATGTCACCTAGCTATTAACAAATAGTCAAGTCATCACCAATGCTTTCCACACAGACAATTGGCAAAATCAAACACAAACCATGTACCCTCACAGCAAATCAAGTCCCTCACTCACAAATATAGGAAAATATGAAACATGGGACTGAACAAGTAAGACTCTTTCCCTCACAAGGAAGTTTCAAATACTGCATATTGGATACCATAGGCTTGCCCTTATTTTTTCTACTTCGGTTGTCAGATGGTCAGGCTAGGAAACTATAGGACCTGTTGTTGGCTTGTAATGTAGGCTTTCAGGCTGGGTATGGTAGACATGAAATCTTTTGAGTCACTAAACCCATCGTTGGCTCTACATGCACATGGCTCCATTATTATTTTTTTTTCACTTTTTTCACCCTTTTCACTTTTTAAATTTTTTCCTCCCTTTTCTCCATTTTTATGTACTTGTATGAGTGTGGTGAGTTTATTAAAAAAAAATTCATTCATCATTCTCTTTCTTTTTCTCTAGTCACACCACACCTCATTTTTCACCTTTTTTTCTTTTCTCTCCCTTTTTCACCTTCCCACTACTTTGGCACCCCTACTCTAGCCACCCTACACTTAGGATTTTTTCCTGTGTTGAGGTTCACAATGTCCAAGGAGGGACCAGGGAAAAAATAGGTTCATTATAAAAAATGGATACGGTTAATTGGTTAATGAAAAAAAAATGGTCTATACAAGGCTCAAAAATTTGGATCAAGGGAATCATATCATTTCGGTAGGGTTATTTAAGCTAAAAATGAGTTAAAGAAGAATGGCCTATGATCCTTTCCTAACCAACCATCCTGAAACCTATGCAAAGACCAACTAGGCAAGTTCTAGATCCTCTACGTAGTATTGAACTAGGTATTAGACCTCGCTAACTCATGGTACATGACTTGCATTCACTCTGCCTGTCTGGTTTATACATGGCTTAACAACAACTATACATGCCAATAAATGACATAAAAGATCCACAAAAATCATGCTTGCAATCACAAGTACATCGCTAATTTTTTTTAAAAAAAATAGGGTAAATTTTTCAAAATATAAAAACTAGTGCAACTTATTAGATGAGTAATCCTAAGGTACTTTCTTATCAAAAATCACAAAAATAAAATCCTAAACATGCCAGTTGTACTAGATAGCATGCCCGAGGGAAACGAAATACGACAAGAAAAACCCTCGGACGAATCAAAATTCCCAAAAATTACAAGTACACCCCCTCCCCCCCTTATTTTTAAAGCATGCTTCATACCCGAAGCATAGAATGTAAAAATAGAGGGAAGGGGACATACCTGTGGCTACTCAAACTTCACCATCCATGGGTTGCCTCTCATGCAGCGCTTGATTTAACATTGCGGCACAAAGTAAGTATCTTGACTACTTAGACAACTTCAAGGAACTTGGACTTATCCTCCACTATCTTGGATGCTTGGCTTTGCCAAGAGGTACCCTGGATGAGACAAAACAAAACAAACAAAAACGTAAAAGAGAAAATAATAACCAAAATAGTCAAATACAAGCAAATAATCTAGTCTTAGTCATATTCCCTGGCAACGACGCCGCTTATTGATAACGCTCAAACCACACCTCTTACTGAAGTGAGGAGCGGATGTTGTCAGTAAAGAACCCAACTAGAGTTTGGGATCGATCCCACAGGGAATAGGGAGACTGGATTATAGCCGGTAACTAAACTTGTAAGGTAGTTACTTCAAAATAGGAGGATTCTAAAGAAAATCAATAATAAAAAGCAAATATCAAGATTCTGATGTCAAGTCAATATCAAAGGATAACTAGGGTTTGTGTTCCCCATGGGTTCATAACTACTTTGGGTATACACTCGTGATTATCACCAATACTTACTTATAGAACTGATAATTTAGGTTAATTCAAACGACCGACCAGTCCCTATTGAACGACTATACTCAATCACTTAACCAAGTCTCATGAGCGGTTTCAGAACTACATGTTATCACTAAGTTCCAGATTTAACTATCATGCGACCATAGCTAAAGTTAATTCAATGATCATCAAGATCAAGGCTCTATTGTAATTCTCTTTTTCTAATCTCTACCTCTTCAACCAAAGCAAGTAAATAATTCGGGCATGTCCTAACGTTGCGCACCATTAAGAATCGTTAAAGATGAAGAGAATACAATATAAGTGTTTATATTGGTTTTAAGATCACTTTGTGTAACCCTAGCTTGTAAATTCACCATGGTTCCCACAACCCTAGCTATGGAGGTTTTAGCCTCTCATAGTTATAAGGTTGTGAATTGCATTCATGATTAAAGACATAAAAGAATACTTACAAGTATGGATGAGAAAAACACTTCCTCTAATTAATCCACAAAATCTTGAAGACCAAGTAGCAAGAACAAGAAGAATTCAAGAAAATGTTGATCACAAGTTTAATCAACTCAATTCTCTCTCAATCTTCTAATGTTGTCTACTAACTTGTCTCTCTTCCAATCTGATCAAAACTCCCTAATGTGCTACTCTATTGAATAGAAATAAAGGGTATTTATAATAGTAGAGTAAGCCTTCCTTGTTTCGTCATGGACTAGAATTGGGTTCGTAACTCCTTTTCCTAGTTGAAGTGGGATTGGACTTTTTAAAAATAACATAGAAAAGTATTTATACAAATAATTAGAACTTTTTCCTAAATTAACAGGGAAAGTAATTTAACTATCGTCGCCTAATCCTAAGACTCGTACCATGAACCTACGAGTTGTAGCTTCCACTCGTACAATGCTCAGCAGTCTTGAATTTGGTTAAGCCTTGGAAGTTGGTACCACTGGTACAATGCTCTTACGAGCCATACATTGCCTGTCGTAGTCTGATCTTATGATGTTGGGCATTTTCTGGATATTTTTAGGAGTGTTGTGGTACAACTCGTACCTTGGTATGACGACTCATGGCTTCCTCGTGCCCTCGGATCTGCCAATCACATTTTCTCTGAAGTTCACCACGACTCTTTGGTGCAAGTCGTAGGTTGTCATCACCACTCATATCTTCCATTCGTACTATAAGCTCAGAAAAGTGCAATATTTCTGTAATTTCCACGACTGCTATGGTACGACTCGTACCAGGATGGTACGGCTCGCACAAAGTATCGCACATGGCCAGTTCCTTGTGCTTAATTTTATCACGGATTCTACGTACAACTCGTACCTCATAGGTACGGCTCGTACTGAAGTCTGCAATTTTACCATTTTCAGCACTCTTTTCTCTTCTTTTTCATATTTTAACTCCAATACATAATTTCCTTAAAAAAATAAAAGTGCATCATATTTGTATAAAAACACCTAAGACCATGCATATTTTCTAATTTTTAAGCATCAAAAGTACTATAAATTCACAGCACATCAAGAATCAGTTTTTGTGTTGTCCGCCACCTCTACTAGTCGATGCTCCCTATGGAGCGAAATGGGCCAGAGTTGCTGCTGACCTGGTGGTCTATGCACGACCCATATCATCACCTTGTCTAGCATATAGGCATGCTCGGCGCATGTGCCCAGATCTACTACACCCATAGAAAACATTTGAACCGAGCAGCCACTCTCCCACATGACTCTTACCGAACTTCCTGCAGGCCGGAGAGGTATACTCTAATTGGGTGCTCCTCTGATCCCTGGACCCTGAAGCGCTGCTCCTATGATCACTCTTGGGATTGGATGGAATAGTAGCTAATGATGGTGCTGGGTCTAGTGAACTCTACTGAAGCTGCGGACGGTAACCACCGCCGGACCTTTGATGCAAAACCCCCCACTATCCGTCCGAGCCCTCTTTGCCTCCCTCTCCCTCGCATGAGCCGCCTCCTTCTGCTGGGCATACAACAGTATGCGAGGAAATTCCATATCCTGGTGGAGCATGGCAGTCCTGTAATCCTTGTCTAAATAACCAGCCACACTATGAACGAATCGGCTCACCCGCGCCCTCTGATCTATCACTAACTTTGGGGCGTACTTTGACAAACGAGTGAACTCAAGCGAATACTATAGCACTGTCATGTTTCCCTTCTTGAGGTTCACAAACTCCATCGCCTTCAACTCCCGAGGGAAGAACCTGTCAAGAAAAGCCACGTGGAACTCATCCCAACTGATAGGGCTCGCTCCCGCTGCCCTGCTGTCCTTCCATTGCTTGTACCAAATATGAGTGACCTCTTTTAGCTGATAAGAGCTCAAGTCAACACATTCCCCATTTGTAACCCCCATAACCTAAGTGACTTTCAAGATCCCTTCAATGAACTCGTGTGGATCCTTGTCCACCTTTGATCCTATACACTCAGGAAGGTTCATCCTCAAGAAGTCTCTAATCCGAGCCACCACTGCATTGCCATTCTGAGGGACCTCTACAATGGCCTTCTGGTTGACCTGAGCGGTCAAGCCCTGCGCCAACATCTTTAGCCGCCCGAGACTCAGCATGGGCAGCTGGCTCTTGTGCTTGGGGCTCCTAAACAAGTGGGGCTTGCTGATGCCCATGGTCATTGCCACCCCCATGGCATTCATCATTTCCAGTCCTCCTGTCTTTCATTCTTCTAGGAGCCATAATTCTGCAATTGCGAATCGCACGAATTAGAAGGATGGAGAGACTTTTCATCACACGACATAGAACATGAAAGAAGGGAACATTTCCTAAATGTCTAGTAGCTTCTTCATCATAAGTGTGGCGCGCTACACACCCATGAAAAAGACTCAACTTAATGCAGTTTTTAGACACTCTAGGACACTTCAATCATATTGCTTTGATAGCATGTTTGTCATGACCTGAATGTACACCCGGATGGTAGACACGGGACAAGGGACCTCGAGAGATCCCAAGTCGACCCATGGCACATGCATAGAACTATTCTCATTTAAATAAGCGGAACACTAAACATAAAATGTAACATAAATGTAATCATAGAATAACATTAGGAAATTCTAAACATACACATAAGCTGAGTACTATATATTGTCTGAAAGCCTCTACTACATACGATGGGTTGATAGGACAACATCCCTAACTAACCCAAATAGTACGGAAGCAGAAGATAATATAAAAGTCTGTCAAATTGTCCTCGAAACATGAGGATTCACCAATAATCTAAGAGTGAGCTGAGATGGACTAAGGGTGAGGATGAGCCTAATGTCACACCCCGCCTTGGGGGGTATGACTGGCACCTGGTGCCCTACTAGGACGTGAACTTACTGGACTGCTAAGCCTAAGCACATCTGGTGCCTGGCTGGCTCTAACTCACATTTCTGGAAACAAAGGGCTATATAACGGCTGTAAACACAGCCCCCGGCCCATTGGCCTATAGCCTCCTGTACCTGTAATAACTGTTGACCAGAACATGCAACTATAGGGAAACCTATGCGGGCCGACAAGGCCACCATGCTGTCTAGTTATCTGCAACTCAGCAACAAAATACTAGGAGGCTACGTGACCGGCAAGGTCACCACTACTGTCAAACTTATGGCCCCACACGGCCAACATAAAAGAAGCAAAAGTGCTAACAACTGCACGGCCTCACACGACCGGCTCAACTGACCACAGGGAAATATACAGACTGCAAGCCTCTAGGAATAGCAATAGAAATGATCGGGATAGGGCCCCGACCTACCCGTACTATACAGCAAAAGAACTGAAATACACCTCTGTAATTCAGTCTCCGGATGACAGGAGCTGAATACTCGATCGCTGACAGGAATCACGTGGTATCGCCTGCCCGTCTACGAGTACCTACAGGCAAGTAATGCAGCGCCCCACCGGGCGTCAGTACCGCTGGTACTGAGTATGTAAAGCAATAACTGAAAACAATAATGTAACTGATGAACTTAAGTAGGAAGAATTAGATTAACTGCCTGATACTGTAATTCATACCTTTTCTCATTTATACTGGAAGGAAATAGGAGTCATACCTGGAGGCATATCCCTCTATTGCTGATCTACTCGTATCTAACGTAACATGGCATAACATGAAATAGCATAACATGGCACACACAAACCTTACCCGGCCCCCATAAGTCGGGAGGTACAACCAGCACAGAATCTACACCCTTACCCCGGTCATCCCATCTCCTATAATGGCTGTAAGCATCCCGCCGGTCCCCTGGGTATGCATTTGGGCTCGCTGAGTCCCTGACTATAACTGTACCTGAGTCCGAAGGACTCCTGAATCAACACCCGGGCGTATCCGCTCGACGAGGGTGTATAAAAGCCGACCAAGGCAAAATATGGGGAAACTGGCATCCCATCTTCGTCCCCTGGGGGACGGCATGCCACTCCGTAGAGCGACGTATCCTCATCCTCTGGCGGACGAGTCGATACAGCTATTAACCCTGGGGCGGTCATGGATGCTAGGTAGTCCAACCCCAAACAATACAACGGTCTCAACTAGTAATACTGTCTGCATATCTCACATGCTGAGGCTAATAGGGGTAAAGTATCATATACAGTACATGCTGAACTAATGATAGTAATCTATACGTATTTAATGCGTGCTGATACTGGTAAATATATATATATATATATATATATGAATATAGTCTCCTGCCAAACTGTACTGGGCAAATGCTATACAAGATAGTGTTTCTGCTGAAAACTATGATGTTTACTGAGTTCTGTATTAACATGATTTACTATTCCTAACATGCGTTCTAAACTTTATTTTAGCCTGCCATTCTATTTCTTAAGTGCTTTACGGATATTGCATCACTTTACGGGGTTTCGACTAAATACAATAATATCTTAACATTTCATATTACATCACATACTGAGCATACTGGGCAGTTTCTAACACTTGTGTTAGAATCTATGTCGTACTAGTAAGTTTCACGCAAGTTACAACTCGATGCTTCTCATATCGTATCAACATTCACAATAAATGTAACACTCGACTTCTGAACATTCTACTTGTCTGTAAATTACTATACTGTACCGATATTACTTAACTTGCCGAGGGAACTAGCTTTACATACCTTATCCTTGAATTATTCGTCTGTCGGACGGGACTCGGCCGGTACTTCAACTATTTTCTCCCAACTGCATTCATAAATATGTCAATCAATACTAAATACAACTTTACTTTAAAAGGCAACGTCACTTTCGATATAGTTTATAGCCTAAACTTAGGCTTATCGAAAGACAGCCAGGAACTCGCTACTTTTCAGAGGTCCAGAAGGGAGAAATATTCACTTCACAGCTAGGAACACATAGACACTAATTTAGAGCAATTCCACTTACCTTAGCTCGGTGGCTCGATGATTCGTCGGCCGTATTTTACGAAACTGAATCCGTAGGAATGCTCCCTGCTGCTAAATACCTCAGTATCTGGAGTTAATTTGAGTTTGGGCAACGTTTAGCAGCGTAATCGGACGAAATTTATATAATTTCTTCGTTCTTCCTCTTCCTCTGATTTCTCTCTCTGTTTCTTGGAAATTTCTAAGTGTATAACTGATTTAAAATGGAAGTGGGCTTTATTTACTTGGGCCTGGACAAGGCCAACGTGTCATGGAGCCAACGCGGAGGCTCCTCCTCCGTGACACGCTGCCATCGCGGAGGGGCTCTGCCTCGGCTCCTTCCGCGATGGTTCGACAGGTTTCTCGTCCGATCTTTTCCCGGGCCTTTCTCTAGCACGTATGGCCTTCAAATATGCTTAACCAACGTGCGAATAGGTCATCTAGGTACCGGGAATTCTACGGGGTATAACATTCTCCCCCCTTAAGAACATTCATCCTCGAATGTACACTGTTATCTAGAGGACTACTTACTTTACTTCCTAGAAAAATTTCGGCAGAGTTTCCCCTGTAATATGGACTATCACAAAAACCTGAAATGCAGAAAAGTCCAATACAGGTACTATACACAATATTTTAAGATCCACTGAATGGCTAGGTATCAATCTTTCTCACTTATACATACACAACCATAAGATACTACAAAGCAATAATACGGACATACCTGTCGCCTAACTGGGCCTGAAATAGGTGAGGTTATCTGGTCCTCATATCTTCCTCCACTTCCCAAGTCATCTCCTCTCGGTTCTTGTTACGCCTCAATACCTTGATAGACGTAATATCTTTAGTCCTCAATCTGCGAATCAGTCTGTTTAAGATAGTTATTGGAACCTCTTCATAGGCCAGCTTTTTCGTAACCTGGATATTCTGGACTGGGACTGCTCTGGACGGGTCTCCTATGCATTTCCTCAGCATAGATACATGAAAGACCGGACGAACGAATTCTAATTCTGGAGGCAAATTCAACTCATATGCTCCTCGGCCTGTCCTTCAACGAATCCGACAAGGCCCAACAAACCTCGGCTGAGCTTACCTTTCTTGGCGGACCTCACTACCTCTTTCATTGGGGATACTTTAGAAATACCCAGTCATACACATCAAACTCCAATTTTCTGCGACGCACATCTGCATATGATTTCTGGCGGCTCTATGCAGTCAGTAAGCATTCTTCGGATAAGCTTTACCTTTTCCTTTGACTGCTGAACAATGTCTGGGCCAACCAACACTGATTCTCCGATTTCAAACACCGTTCGACGAGCTGCATTTTCGCTCGTATAATGCCTCAAAAGGCGCCATCTGGATGGCTGAATGATAGCTATTATTGTAGGCAAATTCGATTAACAGTAAATGCTCACTTTGGCTACTATCGAAATATGGCACACACGCTCGCAACATGTCTTCGAGCGTCTGAATTGTGTGCTCAGCCTGCTCATTTGTCTGAGGATAGAATACTGTGCTTAAATTAATCTGTGTTTCCAGACCCCTCTGGAACGACTGCCAAAATCTAGCTGTAAACTGTGCTCCCCTATCAGAAATGATAGATACCAGCACTCCATGCAATCTAACTATTTTTCTGATAGATAATTCGGCATAATCCTCAGCCGAGAAGGTAACTTTCCCTGGCAGGAAATGAGTTGATTTTATCAATTTGTCAACTATCACCCATATAGAGTCATGTCTGTATCTGGTACGGGGTAATCCTGCCACACAATCCACACTCACTGCTTCCCATTCCAGAGAGGCACAGCTATGTCCTGAGTTAACCCACCTGGTTTCTGATGTTCTGCTTTCGCCTTTGGCAGTTAGGACACAGGGCTACCAGTAGTTTTCTTTAATGTCATGGTACCTCTTTGTCGTACCGGGGTGAAGAGAATAGCGGGCGTAATGCGCCTCGCTCATAAACTGCTGGCGATGCCCCAAAATATCTGGAGCACAAATGCGGCCTTTATATCGCCACACTTCATCCCCGGTTATCTGAAAATATGTCACCTCTCCTTACTAAACCTTGTGTTTAAGTTGAACCCGGCTAGGGTCTCCATATTGCCGTTCCTCTACTTCCACCACTAACGACAACACTGGGACATTCTGTATTATCGCTCTGTTATCCTTAATTTCTGCTATGTGAACGGCTAAACCGACTAACTAGTGTAATTCTCGGGTCTATTCTCACTGTTCTGGTTGTAGGTATGCCAACTCCCCACAGATCTACGGCTAAGGGCATCTACTACCGTATTAGCCCTTCCTGGGTGATACAAAATTTTCACTCTTTAAGACATAAACTACTGCAACTAACTCCAGGTCATGGGTAAGATAATTCTTTTCACGTTTCTTCAATTTCCTGAAAGCATAAGCTATTACTTTACTATGCTGCATCAACCCTCTGTACCTCCTGGCGATACTAACACTGGAGCTGATGTTAACCTGGCTTTTAACTCTTAGAAGTTCTGCTCACACGCCTCGGTCTACTGGAACTTTGCTGCCTTATGTGTCAATTTAATCAGAGGTGCTGCTAAGGTGGAAAATCCCTCCACAAACCCTCTGAATTGCGTACTTCGATCGGAGTGGTAGGTCTAGACTATGTCTTTCCTACTTTGATTTTCTGTGTATCTATATGTACACCAGCCTCCGACACAATGTGACCAAAAAGGCTACTAAACTCAACCAAAATTCACATTTACAAAAATTGACATATAACTGACGGTCATACTGGTTTATTATACTAGAGAATCTGACAAGTAATCTACCGGTATAGCTAGAGCTTATCTGGCCTCCTGGCCGCATGCTAAGGCTACTTGTTGCTAAGGTAACCTTGAACGACTATCTGCACACCACGTGCCCGTATGGTCAGGGGGTCCTGATATTGACCATGACCTCTAATGACTTGGCTGCATAACCTTAAATAACTGAATAGTCGGGTTGAATGACCCGAATGTGGCAGTAGTCTAACAATACTCTAACTGTTCTACTTGAGTGCTTATAGTTCGTGCGTAACCGCAGACTCGTAGGCATCTAATTGCTCTTATTATTTTGCTTAAACCACTGTAAGGCTGGGCTTAATCACACTTACTCCCAGGTGATCAATCTCTGGATCTTCACGGGGAGTCTACTGATCCCCTGGTCTTAATAAACACTGTGCTAGCAGGGTACTATCAATTTCTTACGCCTTGTATGTATCCACTTGGATTTATACTGCTATTCTGGGGAATTCTTGGTCTTATGAGCTATTCTGTAAATACTAGCCTTCTGCTAGGGCTCTGTATTTAAATATCTTACGAGAACCAACTGAAGTGCTAGTCTGTCGCTGACTACTGATGTGGACCCTTCTTTGGGGTACCCACGGGTATTCTGACTGGGGTGACCGGCTGACTTATGGGGTGTTTCACATAACAACTGCTAGGTTGACTAAGGCCGACTCTCGCCTACAAGGCTGGGAAAACGACGTACGACCACTTAACATACTAGAACAATTCTGATATTGCTAATCTCTAAAATTTGCCTATTCGGCCTGTAATCCTGGTTCTAGCACATGCACTACTGTTACCGATCTTCAGGGATGCCTCCCTGCTAATGCAGGTGCCAGCTGGTCGGTAGACCGTCTAACTGTGCCCTTATCATCTAGCCATCTGTTTTAGGCCATTAACTCTGGTAAGCTCCTAGAGCCTAGATCTGACAACAACACATAAATCTATTGACCTAATAACTGAGAACTGAGATAGTTTCTATGACTTCATACGTAACTCACACTTAATCCGCCCTTTCTCTTCTTCTTTTCTTTCTTTCTTCTCCCTCTTTCTTCTCTTTTTTTTTGGCAAGGGGGTGTCCTGCAATGCAATTTGTATATGCTTTCTATTACTAATCAGCATCTGTGATTGTAGCCCTTATAGGCAGCCACTCACAGCATATCTATTATTTGTATATATATATATATATATATATATATATATATATATATATATATATCAATAGCTACGTACAATATGTACTGAGTTCTGCGGTAATACATAATCTCTGACATGCTCTGCTGAATCTCATATCATACATGATACATTGCTTCTTACGGCCTAATAATATTTCCTGCCCTGACTTATCAGCTCATTGCATTGTCACCCCATTCTGAAGTAACAAACATAAACACTCTAGTTATTGTCTGCTATTAGAAATTCCACCACTCCTGCAATGTGGGGTCAACGTTCGAATCTTGTGGCCTTACTTGGCTTATATTTAGAGCCCATGACTGTCTGCTGGGCCTTATCTCTAGGCTACACTAGATTAGAATTGTTGTATCGGTAACTTCTTAACTTTTCCATAGTGGACATACTGTGGTATTCTGAACCGCAATCCTACTGTCAGCCCGAAGCTTAATCCTTAAAATGATACTCTATTAATCTGGGGGGGGGGGGGGGTAACCCTGATTTCCCCACAAAATCTGGCATTCCTGCTTCTTCCTCTCATCTTGCTTAAGCTGAACTCTGGGGTTCAAGGTACCTGCCTTTCGTTGCTAATAAGATTACTGATCAAGCCTCGGCCTATACTTCTTCTGGCGTGTATTCAAGCCCATCTGATTCACATGACCTCTATTTCTTTCGATGTCACAACTAGATCATAACTATAATCTTACAGGTATATCTTGCTATCTGTTAGCATATATGGCGGACTTGGCCTTTTTCTGACTCAAACTTGACTATTATTAGGCATTCATCACTAGCAGGTCTTTTACCCCTACTTCGGGTAAGCTAACAGTCTTACTTTCTTTACTGGCTTGTTATCATAAGGGTCTGCACAGCTTACGTAATCATAAGGGCTCTTTATACTTTCTAATACTTACTAGGATCAATCAACCCATCTTTACTTACTGCTTGATTTGGCAACCCCATCTCAAGTCTTATGCCCCTTACTATACTGGCATCAAAACCAAGAGGTGGGAATAGCCCTTTTCTTATTGCAACAAATAAAAGCATTTAACTGTACTATATCGAGAAAGATGTATTTGGGATTCCTGCATTTCCCTTTCTTTCTTATACTTACCTGGTAGTCTAACCTTGTTTGTAATCTTAATCAGATCTTATACAACTAATAAATATATCAACTCGTATGCACATTATACTTCTGACTTCCTATTATGACGTTATACACGTATACTGGGAATAGCGCCAATAAAGGTATCACGCTGGGAGGTCTCTGATACCTCCTCCTGCTGTTGTAGTTATCATATAAATGGCTGATGCTCTCTTCTGTTGCTATATCTGATCTTCTGTCTGTAATAGGGTAATGCTGATCTGCCTTTGTATCTGTAATCAAAGAATACGGTACGTTTTTAGGGACTCAACCCTATACTGTACCATTCTAAAGCACGACTGACTAAGAAGAAAGGGTAACCATCCTATCATGCCTCGCAGCATCCTGCCTATAGTATGTGGTGCACAACACATCCATAGACAAGACTCTACTTAGCACAGCTTGCAGACTCCCTGGGACACGACCTGCTCTGATACCAAGTTTGTCACACCCCGCCTTGGGGGGTATGACTGGCACCTGGTGCCCTACTAGGACCTGAACTTACTGGACTGCTAAGCCTAAGCACATCTGGTGCCTGGCTGGCTCTAACTCATATTTCTGGAAATAAAAGGATATATAACGGCTGTAAACACAGCCCCCGGCCCATTGGCCTATAGCCTCCTGTACCTGTAATAACAGCTGACCAGAACATGCATCTATAGGGAAACCTATGCGGGCCGACAAGGCCACCATGCTGTCTAGTTATCTGCAACTCAGCAACAAAATACTAGGAGGCTACGTGACCGGCAAGGTCACCACTACTGTCAAACTTATGGCCCCACACGGCCAACATAAAAGAAGCAAAAGTGCTAACAACTGCACGGCCTCACATGACCGGCTCAACTGACCACAGGAAAATATACAGACTGCAAGCCTCTAGGAATAGCAATAGAAATGATCGGGACAGGGCCCCGACCTACCCGTACTATACAACAAAAGAACTGAAATACACCTCTGGAATTCAGTCTCCGAATGACAGGAGCTGAATACTCGATCGCTGACAGGAATCACGTGGTATCGCCTGCTCGTCTACAAGTACCTGCAGGCAAGTAATGCAGTGCCCCACCTGGCGTCAGTACCGCTGGTACTGAGTATGTAAAGCAATAACTGAAAACAATAATGTAACTGATGAACTGAAGTAGGAAGAATTAGATTAACTTCCTGATACTGTAAGTCATACCTTTTCTCATTTATACTGGAAGGAAATAGGAGTCATACCTGGAGGCATATCCCTCTACTGCTAATCTACTCGTATCAAACGTAACATGGCATAACATGAAATAGCATAACATGGCACACACAAACCTTACCCGGCCCCCATAAGCTAGGAGGTACAACTAGCACAGAATCTACACCCCTACCCCGGTCATCCCATCTCCTATAATGGCTGTAAGCATCCCGCCGGTCCCCTGGGTATGCACTTGGGCTCGCTGAGTCCCTGACTATAACTGTACCTGAGTCCGAAGGACTCCTGAATCAACACCCGGGCGTATCTGCTCGACGGGGGTGTATAAAAGCCGACCAAGGCAAAATATGTGGAAACTGGCATCCCATCTTCGTCCCCTGGGGGACGGCATGCCACTTCGTAGAGCGACGTATCCTCGTCCTCTGGCGGACGAGTCGATACAGCTATTAACCCTGGGGCGGTCATGGATGCTAGGTAGTCCAACCCCAAACAATACAACGGTCTCAACTAGTAATACTGTCTGCATATCTCACATGCTGAGGCTAATAGGGGTAAAGTATCGTATACAGTACATGCTGAACTAATGATAGTAATCTGTATGTATTTAATGCGTGCTGAGACTGGTAAATATATATATATATGAATATAGTCTCCTGCCAAACTGTACTGGGCAAATGCTATACAAGATAGTGTTTCTGCTGAAAACTATGCTGTTTACTGAGTTCTGTATTAACATGATTTACTATTCCTAACATGCGTTCTAAACTTTATTTTAGCCTGCCATTCTATTTCTGAAGTGCTTTACGGATATTGCATCACTTTACGGGGTTTCAACTAAATACATAATATCTTAACATTTCATATTACATCACATACTGAACATACTGGGTAGTTTCTAACACTTGTGTTAGAATCTATGTCGTACTAGTAAGTTTCACGCAAGTTACAACTCGATGCTTCTCATATCGTATCAACATTCACAATAAACATAACACTCGACTTCTGAACATTCTACTGGTCTGGAAATTACTATACTGTACCGATATTACTTAACTTGCCGAGGGAACTAGCTTTACATACCTTATCCTTGAATTATTCGTCTGTCGGACGGGACTCGGCCGGTACTTCAACTATTTTCTCCCAACTGCATTCATAAATATGTTAAAGGTTAAAGGTACTTCAACAAACAAAAAAAATAATTCTAAAATAATTAAATTCCCAATTCCATTTCTTGTCCTAGAGACTCTCCAAATGAATCCCAAAGTAAAATAACTGATACCTGTTAAAGGTTAGCACAATAGTACACACGTAACAACAATCTCATATTCTTAACCCTACATTTGGCTAACTTAGTAGAATTATGTTAAAAGCGTATTAAACACATGATCATGATAAAAGAGGGAAATCAAAGAGAATAAACGACAAGATAAATACCATCTTGTAAAGACAAACAAACTAACCAGTAGATGCCAAAATTGAAAAGAGGTTAAAGGATTAAAGATGTAGCAAATTGCCTTGATTGTACCCAATCTTCAACACATCAAGATCACAAGAATCTCAAGGATTCCGAGTAGTTCTTCTATTGAGGAGGGATAGAAGAGTTATCAAATTTATATAGAGGAGCAGAGAGCAAAGATATACTTAGGAACAAAGCAATTTTCGAGTTCTTCTGTTGATAAAAGAATAGCAATATTTGAATGTTAAAATGAAGTTCTCCCTAAAGAATAGGTGATATCTTAATATTTTAAGGCTAAGAGGATAGTCATCTCTATATCCATAAAAAAGAAAAGTAAGGCCTCCTTATATATTTTATTAGTAGAAGGATAAAAGGCATTAAAAATATTCAGAAAATCAATCAATGAAATTCTTTTTTCTTAATTAATAAGCATATATTTAATTAGTAGAGGGGTAAAGGGATACAAAATATTCATAAAATCAACCAATGGAATTATTCTTAATTAGAATATATAAAAATAAACAGAATTTACCATGATTAGTCATGCATTAAATCAGTTATGGAAAGGAGGAAAATTAGTCATCGATTCTCCTTAAATAGAAATCAATTAATAATAATTTAATATAAATAAATCATGTACTCATCAGCTAAGGAAGGAGAGAGATCAACCACATAAGCTTTTCTTGAGTATAAGCTAATAGCGATTTACATAAGTACATAAATACTTACATCAAAGAGCCTAATAGAAAGGGAATAATCAATGACATAAATACTTCTTTAGATAAGAACAAAAATGATGAAGATGTATCAAATCTTACGAAAATATTCAAATAAGAGTTGCTTCTACACAGGCTAGAAATTTACAGTCAATTAAATTTAACAAACAGGACCGATTAAAGTGATGAAAAAAAAAATTTAACATTCAAACACAAAATCTTATACGATCAATTTTTAAGAGAAATAATAACTTCATACTATCCAACTTGCCAGAAACAAGCTATTCCTCACAAAACACTAATTTCTTTTGCTCAAATAAGAACTCATTCAAGTTAACGGGACATTAACACTGAATCCCCGACCTAGATCAGAGGCTATAGAGCATTAGAACATATTTGACAAACATAACATTACGTGGATACTAATTTCACAACCAAGAATCGTCCAAGAGAGGTATACCAACAATAAGTACACAAATATATGAATATTAACAGATTATAGAAAAGATGAACCTATAGACCCTTGAAAGTCATTGTTAATTGCGCAGTCGATTGGGGTTGGGAGGAGAAGGGTCTTGATGTTCGGTGGTATTTCGGGTGGTGTTGCGACAAAGAGAGAGAGAAGAAATCAGGGCTTCTATGTTTCTCCGGAGTAGTACTGCAGCAACGAGCGTTGTTGGCCAGAGAGTGAAAAATGAAAGGGAAGAGAGAGGGATCTCTGCGGCTTGTTGCTGCATGATAGATGGTGGCTGCCGGTATGGTGGTGATCTGGTGTTTCCTCGGAATGGATGAAGTCACGGGGGCTAGTGGGTTTTGGTGGTTCATCGGTTGGACAGGATGTCATATATGGCCGGAGCAAGACTAGTTGCTGTAAAGAGGAATAAATTGCTGGGGTGAGAGAGAGAAGAAAAGAGAGGTCTGCTACGTTGTTCTGTTCGTCTCGCCAGCCGGAGAAGGCGAGGGTTATTTTGGTTAGCCGGAGAAGGTGGAATGGTGGCTTTGGGGATGAGAAAGGCAGAGGTGAGAGGAAAAGGTGCGGAGGGGATTGCTTTGAGGTGTTCTTCGGAATTAATGGAGGGGCATCGAAGTTCTAACTTCAATGGGTTTGTGGAGAAGAAAGGGAAAAGCAGAGCGAGATCGGGCGGCTGTTGTTCGTTGTTTTTCAGTGGTCTGCTAGAGAAGATAATGAAAAGGAGAGGAATGGGGTTGGTGGCTGCTACTGGTAATGGTGAGAGGAGGAAAAATGAGAGATTAGGTTAGGATTTCAGGGGTATGGGTGATTAAAGGAAATAGTGTAGGGTTTTCTATCATCTGTAGGATTAAATGAGATGAATGGGTAGGATCTAATTTTAGATTGAGTGGGTTAGAATATGGGTAAAGTAAACGGGTCGAAGAATGGGTACATGGGTTAGGAATCAAATGAGGTTTCAACAATGGCCAAAATTGGTAAAATGGGCTAGAATAGGCATAAAATAGATAGAAAGTGGTTAGGATTTAAATAAATTTGATAATATTGAAATAAGCTACTATTAAAGTAATAAGAATATTACATTTGCAAATAATTTAATAAATAAGTAACATAATAGTTTTATTTACAATAAAATAATACAAATATTATTAATACAAAATTAAATATAAAAAATTTATAAAACTAAATAAATTATATTTTGTAAATAAACTTTGTTTAAATTGAAAATATGTAGGCATGTATATTATTATTCAATTTATTATATATGACATAATTACATATAATAGTGGAAAATTAAAAACTTGAAATTAGTGTAATAAAATATTTTAGAAATATAATTTAAAATAATTATGCATAAAATTCAAATATGTATTCTAATTAATGTTATAATATTATGAAGGCGAATTAAATAATTTCATTAAAAAGGTAATATTAAAATACACACACACACACACACACATATATATAAAGATATGCAGCTTAGACATGGCATAGGGAGGTCAAAATTGGGTGTCAACACCAAATCTTCACTAAACTTCATAGCAAAGGCCTACTGGCACTAGTCCGCCATAAACTGATGGTAATAGTGAACCATAACACTCTCAGCACAGATAGGGAAGCTCTGGTAGCATGCATCATGTCCCGATACTAAATAAATATCTCGAGGGTGAGAGCAAACAAGATTTGGGATCGTGCTCTTGGGTTGAGCACCACCATGCAATTTCAGAGCCTTATTTACTAGATGTATAGAGACACTGGGGTCTGACTACTGGAAGATGTTGATGTCAAAATCGAAGGCCAGAGGACTGTGGATAATAGGGATGATCTAGGTTGAAATGAATCTGGTGATCTGGGATATACTTTCGACCACAATCCTAATTCTAGGGGCATTTGGGGGCAAGCAAGTTAGTGCCCCCACCTTAGATGAGTAGGACGAGACACTGGCTATAGACGTCGACCATATAGAGGAAGTGCCAGTACTTCAATTACTCCTTCAATGGGTCTCCTAAGCCAAACACCTTCTATGCATGTGTTGATCCCTACAATTTCCTCCAAAAGATAGCTAAAAGGGTGATAGTGACAGAAAGAGAAGTTCAGTCTATGATGGAAAATGTCAAGCCTTGGGTGAAGGCAGAGATTGAGGAGGCCATGAGGGGATTGCATGGCGGGATTGATGGATTTGAGTGTTGATTCATGGAGCGCTTAGTGGAGCAGCCGGACATTGGAGGCCTCCAGAGGAGTTATGGGCTCTTTGAGCCAAGTGACTGAGTTGTCATCTAGACAATCTGCAAATCTAGCATCCCCTACTCTTTTGTACTTAGATGCAGAGCTAGATGAGGAGCTCAACTTGGAGGAATATTTGGGCCCGACGGTTTCTAATGGAGAGAACGGAAAGAAGAAGGTCTTAGAAGAAGTTGAAAAATGAGCCCTCAAAGAAAAGGAAAAAGAAGTAGAAGAAAGAGAGAAAGAGGGCAAGAGTAGAGAGCCTGCAAGCTCACGACACACATATGTCTGCGTTGTAGGAGCGAGCCAGAGGAGCAGGGAGCCTCACTACTGTATAGAGAGTGATTATGGGTGGCGAGGACCCTTTGGTGGAGCTACATTCAGATAGAGTAAAGAATGAAGTTGCAAAAGGGACCTCTAGTGATGTGGGGGTAACCAATCCCCCGACAGAGGTACCATAGAGTGCGCTGGCCACTGATAGCGCCATTGATACAGTTGAGGTACCACCTCCGCAGGATGATAGAAGCACTTAGGGTGCCACTAGTATGTTCCTTTCCCTTGTTCATAGATATTTTATGTTGGTGGACGAAGAATGTTTTTCAAAGCAGGGGTAGGGAGTGTACTTGTAAATTTGGAAATCTTTTAATTGTTTGAGGGTTTTTCTTGCCGTGGTACTTTTTCCTCTGGCATGCTATCTAGTAGAACCAACATTTCTAGGTTGTGTTCATTTAATTAGAAGTAGCTTAGAATTACTTTGCAGCCAATAAATGCACTAGTTTGATGTTTTTGAAAAACTTGACCCTATTTGAGAATTTTGTTTTGATGTTGGCTATGTAGTTAATTGCAACTATATTACTCTTGTGGATCTTTGTATGTAATTTAAATTATGAGCATGAGTAGTTGTAGTTTAGACTTGCATAAAATGGATAGGTAGATTCAATGCAAACCGATACCATGAATGAGTGAGGATGTATACCTAGTTAAATACTGAATAGAGGATCTAGAACTTGCCCGTTTGATCTTTGCATAGGCCTTAGGATAGTTGGTTAGGAGATGATCCTAGGTTGTTATTGGTTTAGCCACTTTAGCTTAAATTAACCTAGCAAATGATGATGAATCCCTTGATCCTAATTTTGAGCCTTATATTAGCCATTTTTCTTTGATTACCTTTAAACCTTACCCATTGTTTATAATAAACATGTTATGGCCGTGGTCCCTCCTTGGACATTATGAACCTCAACCCAAGAAAAATACCTATATTGAGGGTGGCTATAGTAGGGATGCATAGATTTTGGGGAGATGAAAAATGAAAAGAAACAGAAAAGGCCAAAAAAGAGGTATGGTGTGTCAAGAAATGAAAGAAAAAAGGAGCTGAAAAGGAAAAGTGAAAAGAAAATACAAGAGAAAAGGAAATAAAAAATGGGAAAAACACATCACTCCCATATATTGCCTGTAAATGGAGAAAAGGGAGAAAAAAAGATGAAAATGTGAAAAATGGGAAAAAAGTGTAAAATGGAGCCACAAGTATGTAATAGAAAGGAGGGTTTAGTCACTTAATTCCATATCTACTATACCCAGCCCGAAGCCTACATTACAAGACGAACAAAGTCCTATAGTGATCCTAACTTAATTTTCCAAACAACCGAAGTAGAGAAAATAAAGGCAAGCCTATGACATCCGTTGTGTAGTATTTGGAACCTCTTTGGGAGAGTGAGAATCCCGTATCTTTAGTCCCAAGATCATTATTTTATATATCTGTGAGTGTTGGGGACTTCATTAGCTATGAATGTACTTGGTTTGTGTTGTATTATACCAAACATCTTTGTGAATAGTATTGATGATAGCTCAATTCTGTGCCAATAGTTGGATGCCATATCTTGATCCCTACATGTCATTAATTATGATTAAATGTGTACATAGCTGACTTAGTTTGAATGAAAAAGGGGTCATTAGCTGATTGTGGTTCATAGTGCAAATTTTGTTGTGGTGGATGTAGGAATTCTAGGTTTAATTTCTAGTTAAGCGTCATTTTTAGTTTTTGTTTTCTTTGCTTGAGGACATGCAAAAGTCTTAAGTTGAGGGTGTCAATGTGTTGTGAATTTACAATACTTTTGGCACTTAAAAATGGGAAACTAGCATAGACATAAGTGTGTTTAACAGATATGAGACACTTTTACTTTGTTTTCAGGGAAAATAGATGTTGGAGCTGAATTGTGCAAAACATGGAGAAAATGCAGAAAAGTGTCTAAGTACAGATCTCAGTATGAGCCGTACCATGTTGGTACTAGTCGTACCATCTTGGTACGAGCCATACTGAGAGTCGTGTAATGGTCCAAGACTGAATCATGAGGTAAAGGCAACTTACGGCTCATGGTACGAGCTGTACCATCCTGGTATAAGTCGTACCATAGAAGTTGTAGTAAATTCCCAAAGGTTTTGCACAACAAAGTATCCTGGTATGGGTAGTAACCATGAGTCATGAGACCTACCTAAGACCCATACCAAAGAACTGTGGAAAAGACCAGAAAAAGAGAAGACTAGCATAACTCAAGGTACAAAAAGGAGTCACGATTCGTGGAACTGAGATACGAGTCGTACCAAGACATCCTTAGAAGTTAACAGTGAATGTTAGCAAGTGCAATTTCAACCCACGGGAAGATTGTACAACTCATAGGTTCTTGGTAAGGTGCCTCAAATGAGGCCATTTAAATGCTAGAGTGATAACTGTTATTATAAGCAAACTCTATGAGAGACAAGTGATCAACCTATATACGCTTGAAATAAATCACACAATCTCTCAATATTTTCTCTATAGTCTGAATGGTTCACTCAGCCTAACTGTCTGTCTGTGGGTGAAAAGTTGTGCTAAGCTCTACCTGTGTACCAAGACCTTTCTAAAATGAATTCAAAAAGTGTAAGATGAGTCGAATACTCCTATGAGACATGATAGACCCAAAATTTGATGTCGCTCAAATTCACACTTCTTTACAAAGTATGAAGCGGTGGATGTCAAATATAAAACCCAACAAGGGTTGGGGTCGATCCCACAGAGAATACGGAAGGATATAGAAGAACTAGTACTTTAGCTCTTTAGTTAATTATTTCCTAAATGGGGGGATTTTGCAAAAGTAACAAGTAATATCGTTGAGAAATTTAAGGTTGATTTAAAAATTAATGCAATTAACTAGGGAGAGTGTTCCCCATGACTTCATAACAAGAAGGAGTTTATACTAGTGATCTATTCCGGTGCATAGCGTACAATATCGGTAAGTTAATTTCACCTAAATGGTTGGTCCCCTATTTAGATGATTATCACCACACAACTTGATCCGTCTACGGGTGTATTCTTTACTAACCCTTACCCTTGATATCAGATTAGCTATTCTCGGACAAGGTCAAGCTATTAGATGAGGATTGATAGCCTCAAATCTCCATAGTTAATTCCTTTTTCAATTCACTACCTCCTTGGTCTGGTAAGTAAGAATAAGGCAAGTTCTAACATTTGCAATCTTTAAAAATCAATTAAAATGAAGGAAGAAACAATAAATACATAAACCCCGTTCAAAAATCACTAAGTATTTTACCTATGTGTGTTAATTCGTCATGGTTCCCAAAATCCTAGTGGTGGTTGTTTTAGCCTATCATGTTTATAAATAAATTAGTGATATTCATAGGCAAAAGCATAAATGAATACTTACAATGATGATAGGAAGAAACTCACTTGATTATTGCAATAATAAAGAAGAACAACTCAAAAATCGTCCCAAAGTATGTCGTAAAATTTCTAAGACCAAGACTTGTCCAAAACATGGCTTCTAATTCTCTCAAACTTTTCTAACTTCAAACTTTGCTAATTGAAGACTTCCTCTAAAGCTTGGCTATTACTTAAAAATAAAGGGGTATTTATAGTAGTTGATTTACGCTTTGCTTGTTCCTTGATGAATTTTGCTTGGGATTTTGAAGTTCCTTTTCCTAGTTGAAGCAGGAAATAACTTTTAGCTGTTGGAGCCACCTTTCCGCGTCTCACCTTCCAAAATGGTGGCCCTAGTGCCGCGTAGCACACCACATCGCGCGGGGAGAGTTCTGCTATGAGTGCCTCATCACGCCAGATCAAGTGCCGCTTCGCACACTGCATCACACAACAAGGGCTGCGCATTGCGCACTGCATCACGCCAGAAGGGTTGTGCGTCGCGCATTCTATCGTGCATTTTCTATGCCTTTTCGCGCACCTGGTCACGCAGCAGTGTTGTGTAGTTCCATATGCTTTGATCCTTGCTTTATTCATTTCAACTTCCTCATCTTTATTCCATAAGCCTCAAACATACCCAAAACCATCACTTTTAGCCCTGAAATATCTAATCACGTGTGTTAGCCATTTTCAAAAATATATAACATAAACACATGAAAACACACATAATTTGTTCTCAAAAAATAGAAAAGTACGGGCAAATATACGTCTATGAAGTGTATAAATATGCCCTTCATCAACACACCACACTTAAACTATTGTTCATCCTCGAACAATCTACTACTTCCCTTGCTAAATTTAAGCACAAAATCATCCTACGAATAGGTCTACTTGCACTTAGGATCATGAGGCACATCAATGAAGCTCACACAATTCACCCGCATGCATATAAGATCAACATTAAATTGTCAAAGTTCGAAATCACATAGCTTTTGAAAACTAACTCATCAAGACAGATTTTGGGACAACAGGAATCATATATAATTTAGCAATCAAGATTTACGAAAGTCTTACCATTGTTCCCCTCACAATTTGGAGAGATGTCCGTTTCACACAAGATATAGAACAAGATTAACTTGGGCATAAATAAAATAATTTCTGCTCATTCTCACAGAAGAACTCAACATACATGCAAACGATGACCCATAGGCTTGCCCTTAGTGTAATACTTCGCTAATATAGAATTATGAATCAAGGATCAATTAGGACTTTAATTTGGTTGTAATGTAGGCTAAGAGATGGGTAGGAACTATTTGGCCAAGATAGTGGCTAAGCTCCCTGAGCACTTTAATACTTCACAACACTTTGAATTTTTAGCACTTTCCTCAATTTTCAAATTCTCTCCTTATACCTCCTTTTATCTCTCAATTTTTCAACTTAGGTGATTAGTGGGGATTTTTCTTTCAACAATGAACTTATTCACACATTTTTTCTGTTTTCTTTTCCTTTCTTCCATTCCCACCCTTTACACACCCCTACTCTACCCACCCTCGACTTAAGAATTTTTTCTTATGTTGAGGTTCACAATATCCAAGGAAGGACCAGGACTAAAACAGGTTCATTGTACACAAATGGGTACGGTTAATCGGTAAATCATGATTTTTTCATAATCAATTTTTCAAAGTTCTTTCTTCTTTTTGTTTTCCCACAAAAAATCACCCTCCTTGTTTAGAAAAATTTCACCTTTTTCTTTTCTTCCAATTCACCACACCTTTTAGCTTTTCCCTTCACTTCTCCAATTATGCTCCTTTCATACAAAAAAAAATTTACTAAAATGCTCTAGGATTCATTTGGATCAAATACAAGTCAACAGAACAAAAGGGATTAAGATTGTAATATGGCTATCAAAAGAATAGGATAAGGCTCAAACATAGCTAACTAGGATAATTACAATCATGGTAGGTAAAATAGGATAAAAATAGGGCTATCAAAGAAATGCCTATATCACTTCCTAAATCCATCATTCTTATTTCTCTTTGCACACACACCGAGCAAGTTCTAGACATCAATTTACAAGCATGGAGTATATCAAAAAAATTCCTCCCACATTGGCACAAGATGGTTTAATAATGGAAATCAAGATCACATAAATACATATATCCATATTGCCTGCATAACATAATTAAGCCCATTTTTCCAAGTACAAGATTCAAGTTCCCAAATGGCTAAGTGTTTCTACCTTTTTTCATGCATTTTTGAGTGAATTAAATAAAGTCCCAACAATACCTAGAATGAAGCACCTAGCATTCATAGAGTCCAAGTTCTTGCTCTTCCTAATGACTAATTTAACCTTAAGATGGTTGTCATCCATCCATCATCAGGAAAAGTCATGACCGAATGACTAAAAATAAAGAAAATAAAAAATCTAGACTCTCTAGTCGGTTCTAAGAGACTCTCCACTGGAAAAGTACCAAAAACAAAATCGGAGGAACCCAAAATAAAATAAAACCAACAAGCATGCATGAAAAATCATAAATCCAGAAAAACTAGGCCTACCATGTGCAAATTTATCATTTAAGGCATGCGTGGTACTATGAAGTTCACTCTCCCACCCCACACTTAATTGGTTTCAGTATCCCTAGTGCTACAACAAATAAGCATAAAGTAATAGAGTGCAAGAAGAACTCCCTTGGCCTCTACTCCTTGTTTTCAATATTTAACTCAATCTAGACTTTCTTTTGAGTCAATCTAGACATAAGAGAGGAAATAGAGGAAAAACTTTCCATGAACCGCCTATAATAACCAGCTAAACCAAAGAAACTCCTAATTTTTGATGGAGAAGTGGGTCTCATCCAGTTCTTAACTTCTTTGAACTTTTGAGGATAAATTGGAATACCCTCACTGGAAATGACATGACCAGGGAATGTTACCGACTTCAACCATAATTCACACTTGCTGAACTGGGCGAATAAATAGTATTCCTTGAGAGTTTGCAACACAATCCTCAAATGTTCTGCATGCTCATCCTCACTTCGGGAATAGACAAGGATGTTATGTATATATACAATGAAAATCATATCCAAATACTATTTGAACTCCCTGCTCATAAAGGTCATAAAAGTTGCAGGAGCATTCATTAGTCCAAAAGACATAACAACAAATTCATAGTGACTACATCAAGATTTGAAGGTTATTTTTTGAATGTCACATTTTCTAATTCGAAGCTGATGATAGCCGAACCTGAGGTCTATCTTTGAAAAAGAACTAGCACCCTGGAGCTGATAGAACAAGTCATCAATCCTAGGAATAGGTGATAATGCTATAAACTCAACCTTTCAGACAGTGTATGAAGCAGACGTTGTCAATAAAGAACCCAACTAACAGGTTGGGGTCGAACCCACAGGGAATAGGGTAAGATCTAGACTAATGCCGGTAATTCAACTTGTTGGTGAGTTATCTCCAAATTGGGGGGTTTTAAAATAAACAATATTAAAACAAGATTATATTCGTTATTTAAATCAATATTTGCAAACATCTAGGGTAAGTGTTCCCCATGGGTTCATAACTACTTCCGATATACACACGTTATAACTCCTAATGCTTACTTGTAGAACTGATAAGTAAGGATCTTCAAAACAACTACTTCGTCTCTATTGGTTTAATTTACTCAATAACTGGGTCAGGTCTCATAAGAGATTTCAAACTAACCATTATCAATATGTTCAAAATTTAACTATCTTGCGACCACAACTCAAGTTAATACAATGATCATAAAGACCAAGGCTTTGTTGTTATTCTCTTTCCTAATCTCTACTTCTATAAGTTAAAGCAAGTAAATAATTTGGGAAAATCCTAACTTTGTACACCATTAAGAAACATTTAAAGATGAACAAAATACAATATAAGTGTTTAGTGTTCGTTTTGAATCACATTTGTGTAACCCTATTTTGTTAATCCATCATGATTCCTACAACCCCTAGTAGTGGAGGTTTTACCCTCTCATGGTTGTAAGATTACAATATTTCTTCATTGACAAACACATAGCTAAATATTTACAGAAACAATTTGAAGAAAATCAGATTTGAATATCAAAGAACAATCTCAAGAACAATGTAGGAAATCAGGAATTTAATCCTAAGAATTGCTCCTCAAAACTTGATAAACGTTCACAAATAAAATTCTCCACTCATCTACTACTTCTTTTCTATGTTCTTTGAATAAAATAAAACATAAAATCTATTTACACATACATTAGAAACCTTTTTCTAAGATAATAGGAAATTTCTTATATCTGGCGCCGACTATGTCACGACTGGACCTGTGACCCATAGCAAGATTGTATGGGTCATACCTGCTTCTCGTATGTCCTTGGCTATTGTAGATTTGTCTAAATGTTGGCAGGCTAGTACGACTTGTACCAGAGTCCTAAGAGTCATATAATGCATCTGTGGTTTGACCCTGAGAACTTTGACATCTTCTGAAAATTTCCACGAGTGTTGTGGTACGACTCGTACTATTTGTTGTGTCTGATGTTCTTCCATGTTTTGAAGGAACTTCTGAAGTTCACCAGGGCTCATGGTATAGGTCATATATGAAGGATATGATCCGTGAGTCAATCCGTACCAAGAGAATGCCGTTGTGTGAATTTCTATAAAGAATTCCACGACTACAGTTACGGCTCGTACCATCTAGGTACGACTCGTACTGAGAGCCGTATGTTGCATTCCTCTTAATTCAGCCTTCTGACTTTTATCACATACTTTCCTTTTTTATGATTTCTACCCGCAGATGACTGAACTGCCTTTCCATTCGATCTAAACTACCACAACTCTTGCTAACTGCATCAGATCGATTCTCAGTACGACTCGTACAATCAAGGTACGGCTCGTACTGAGACATATGCTTGGTTGATTTTCTACATTTCTAGGATTCTTTGTCACATTTTTGCTCCAACACTTATTTTCCCTGAGATCAAAGTAAAAGTGCCTCATATCCATATAAACATACCTAAGTCCATGCTATTTTCTCAGTTTTAAGCGTTGAAAGTGTTGTAAACTCACAATACATCAACACTCTCAACTTAAGACTTTTGCATTTTCTCTGTCAAAGAAAATAAAACTAAACACGACACTTAAATATAAAATAAACCTAGGATACTAAAACCAACATCGACCAAAACTTGCACTATAAACTCAAAAAGCTGTTGACCCTTTTATCGTGAACAAAATAAGCACATGCACTTCAAGATACCACAAAACATGATAAATAGGGATCAAGATATGTCATCTGGCTATTAACAGATAGTCAAGTCATCACCAATGCTTTTTACAAGGACAACTGGTAGAGTTAAACACAAACCATATACCCTCACAGCAAATGAAGTCCTCCAATCATAGATATAGTAATCTATGAAGCATGGGACCGATCAAGTAAGACTCTCACTCTCATAAAAAAGTTCCATATGATGCATATCGGATACCATAGGCTTGCCCTTATTTTCTCTACTTCGATTTGTCAGATGGTCAGGCTAGGATCACTATAGGACTTTCTTTGGCTTGTAATGTAGTCTTTCAGGCTGGGTATGTTAGATATGGGATATTTTAAGTGACTAAACCCTTCCTTGGTACAACATACATATGGATCCATTTTTTTATTCACTTTTTCACCCTTTTTGGTTTTCCACTTTTTCCTCCCTTTTCACCCTTTTAATGTAATTGTATGAGTATGGTGTGTTCCTTCAAGTTTTCCATGCATCATTCTCTTTTTGTATTATTAATTTTTTTTTCTTTTTCTTTTATTAGAGCACACCTCATTTTCCCCTTTTTTGTAATACTCCGGAAGTGTCTAAGACTAGACTCCGGAAGTGAAAAGAAATTCTATAGAAAAACTAGAGTTTTTGCATTAGAAGGACTCGTGGTATGAGTCGTGATGGAGTTTTGGTGTTTGAGGGCAGACCATGAGTCACTCTGTGAATCGTGATAAGTAGGTATGTCTCGTGGCTAGTACTCGTAATGAATTTCCACTGTGGTGTCAGGGTAGGATGTAAGGGGTCATGGAACAACTCGTAGGAAGTGGCGACGAGTCGTGATGAGGTGTCGTGGTTAGGTTGTCCCTGGTGAAGGTGAATGATTCCAAAGATGACAGTACAACTCGAGGTAGGACACCATGAGTCGTGATATGGCAGTCGTGGTCAGATTTTGAGATGAATGAAGGATGAGACAATGGTGACCACCAGTTAATACGTCATGGTACGACTCGTGGTCACGAACAGTTCAGTTTTTTTAGGATTTTCATTAAGGGTATTTTCATAATTCTGGAGCCTTAGGGTCCTAAAATACGTCATTTTAAGCTCAAAATAGAGTGTTTTAAGAGGGGTTGTATCATTCTAAACCTATCCTAATTCATGCATGCAAGTTTTAAGGGTTTAGAGTGTGATCAAACATACTTCATCAAGGTTCTTCCCAAATTCTTCTTCAATTTCTCTTTGGGCAATCAAGGGAGTGGTAGAATCAAATCGTCTCAGGTAGTAGGGTTATGAATGGGTGAATTTGATCACACCCATGTCCAATCTCTCTCTAATTCATGAAATTCTATTGAGAATTCTTTGGGGTTTTATCCCAATTTTTATGAAATCCTTATGATCTGCCTATAGGTTAATTTTTTTGGATAGCTTCATGTTTTACGAATCATGGGAATATTTTATAAATAATTAGATTTAAATTTTCTACAAAACTATGCCCAGTTATGTATGCTTCATGATAAATCAAATTATGATTCTACTTCAATTTAATGTTCATTAACCCATTATGATTTACGACTCATGATATGATTTCTCTCAAGTGCTCATAATGAATTTATGAATATCAAGTATATACATGTTTACAAGTATGCATGAATTTTATGATTTATGATCTATGATTATGGCCGAATCACGGGCCTTACTTTCATGGCTAGTTCATGTATCTCAAGCATTCTTATGATTATCGTGATTTTAACTAGCCTATGAAACTCATGTATATTGTCCTATGAGACCTATATATGTTTTGAAAGTAGTAATTAACACCAAGTAGACCTGGGGTTCAAGCACACCCCGAGTCTCAAAACTACGCGCCAACGTTGCCATGATGGGACCTCCTTTGAGACTGTTCCTTTTGCCCAAATGGGCCGTTCGTGAGTGATATCATGCCTATTTCATGGTCCTACCCTTGGCAAGATATGAACACCCTCCCAACTAGGGGTTTACAGGTCGCGCTCCATGTGTTCTCATACGGGGTATGTCAGTTATAAGAATCTCCCACTATCCCTCGTGATTTATGTATGATTATGATTTTATAGTTTGGCTCAAGTCATGTTTAATAACATGCTTATCTTATGATTATGATTATGAATTATTTACGAATGTTTTGAAAATCTTGCGCCTTATGTTGCGTTATGATATTTATGTTACGATCATGCTATCCTACTTTTATGTATTTTAACTGTCCATTTTACTTACCTTGCATACTCAATACATTCCATGTAATGGCCGCATACTTTATTTTGTAACATTTCATGATACAAGCTCTGATCTTCAGACTCAATTCCGTCACTAGCTAGTTCTCTGGAGTAGCATCCAACTTCAATGGTGAGCCCTCATCTCTCGAGGACCATTTGTTACGAATTATCTTATATTTTGTGTTTTCAAACTTGTCGAGTTAGTGGGTTGTGTTGTCCCATCAACTCATAAGATATGTTAGTGTTATACCCCAGGAGCCCAAGGATAAAACCTTGGAGTTCAAATGGGAAAAATTGGATATTTTGCACTAGGTCACAAAACGAGTCATTCTGTAACCCGCGAGGATGGACCACGAGTCGTAGGGTGACTCGTGGTGAGGGACTAGGCCAAGTTTGAAAGATGGAACTTTAAAGTTACCACGGGCCTGACCACGATTCGTGGTCAATCCTATGACTCATGGATTTAGCCGTGGTCAAGAGCAGTAAGCTGAGGAAGTTGGGTTGGCAGTGTACTTAATGAAAGCTGACCACGACTTGTTGGAGGAGGTAAAGATTCATGGTAAGGTGGTGACTGAGAAATGCAGGGGTAAGGCAGTGAACATGAAGAGCCAAGTAATGAGTAGTGGCCCACGAGGACGTGTCGTCAAGTCGTCCGTTAGGACCACCTGGCAGTTATTTTCTGCGAATTTAGTAAGGTTCTTTTCATAATTCCTAAGTTCCTAAGGCCTAAAATACAATGTTTTGGGGTATGAATAATGACCTTTTATGGGGTTAAGTGGAGATTACTCATTCTTCTCACCCATGCATGCAAGTTAGAACAACTTTAGAGAGATCAAGCTATTCTTCAAGCTTCTCTCTATCAATTCATCTTCGTGCATTCAAGAACTTTAGAATCTAATCTCACCCAGGTATGTGAGGTTTCAAATGAGTGTTTCATTCGCACCCATGCCCATTATTTATGAATTCATGAAATCTATCAAAAATCTTATAGGTTTTTTAGTTCAATTTTTAGAAGAACTAATGAATTAGTAATGGATTTTTATGATTTATGATATATATCATTATTTTATAGATGTAGATTAGATTCTACCATTAATTTTGATTATAAATTCTTCGATTTTGATTTTTACCAAATTAAGCCTAATTATGCATGATTTATGATGAATTGATTTATGATCTACCTATAATTGTTTATATTTACAAATCCATCGTGATTTATGATTTGAAACATGAATATATTCAATTACTCATCATGATTTGAGGATTTTCAAGTTACATGTATGTTCTACAAGTATGCATAGATCCTATGATTTATGATTTTATGTTTTGGCCGACTCACGGACCTTGATTCATGGCTACTTCATGTATTTACAAGAATATTTGTGATTATCATGAATTAACTAGCCCATGAACTCATGCATGATATACTATGAACACTATATATGTTTTGGGAGTAGTATCGAACACCGAGTAGGTTCGGGGCCCATGTTCTGCCTCAGATCTCATAAATTACGTGTCACCATAGGTATGTTGGGACCTATGTGACTCTCCCTGGCCCAAATGGCACTCTTCATGGTGATATCACACTTTTGTGGTTCTACCCTTGGCAAGGTATGAACTGCCTCCCGACTAGGTTTACAAGTCGGGATCTATGCGTGCTTATATGGGGTATGTCGGTTAAGAGAAGCCTCCCACTATTCCTTATGATTTATGCATTATTATGTTTATGTATATGGGCTCAAGTCTGGTTTAATGAAGCTTTTCTCTTATTACTATGGTTACGAATGTATTATGAATGTTTTGAAAACCATGAGCCTTATGATATTTTATGCTACAATATTTATGTCATGAGCATGTTGTCCTACATTTATGATGTTTTATGAGCTTTTATATATTTTTAAATGTTCATTTTACTTACCTTGCATACTCGGTACATTCCACGTACTGACCGTATACTTTCTATTCTGTATCATCTTATGATACAGGTTCCGGCTCTCAGGCTTATCCCCGTCTGTAGTCCACTCAGAGTTAGCTATCAGCCCTTTTTGGTGAATCCTCATGTTTCGAGGACCATATTTTCAGACCTTGATGTTCTTTTTGTTTCATTTTTGCCGGATTAGTTGGGGATGTTGTCCCATTAACCCATCTGATATGATAGAGACTTTCAGACTAATTGTAGTACTCAGTTGTTATGTATTTTACTACGTTCCTCTTATCATTCTATGTTATGTTACGTTATGTTTCCGCTATATCATATGTTCTATATTCCGCTCTAATTCAGAAGAAGTTAGATGAATATTCATGCCATGGGTCGACTTGGAGTCTCTCAGGAGTCCTAGTCTTCTTTTACGATCTGGGTCAATATTCGGGTCGTGAAAAACTTTGTATCAGAGCCATAGGTTTGAAGTTTCCTAGGGTGTCTGAAAGCCGCATTAATGTGAGTCTTTTTCATGGGTGTGAAGTGCGCCACACTTATGACAAAGAGGCTACGAGACACTTAGAAAATGTTCCCTTCTTTCATGATCTATGTCGTGCAATGCAAGGTCCTTCTATCCTTCTAATTCGTGCTATTCGCGATTGCAGATTCATGGCTCTCAGAAGAATGAACAGAAGGAGAAATAGAAATGGTGAAGTCCATGGAGATGGAAATGATCATGGGCATCAGTAGGCCCCACCTGCTCAGGAGCTCCAAGCACTAGAGCCAGTTGCCCATGCTGAGTTTCGGGCGGCTATCCAGATGTTGGCGCAGGCCTTGACCGCTCAGGTCAATCAGCAGGCTAGTGCGCATATTCCACAGAATGGAAATGCGGCAGCGGCCCAGATTAGAGACTTCTTGAGGATGAACCCTTCAGAGTTCCTTGGGTCCAAGGTGGATGAGAATCCACACGATTTCATCGAGGAGATTCTAAAGATCACCCAGGTTATGGGGTGACCAATGGATATTGTGTTGATTTGGACTCCTATCAGCTTAAGGGGGTGGCCTACGTATGGTTCAAACAATGGAGAGATGCTATGGTGATGAGTGCAGGCCCTGTCGGTTGGGAAGAGTTCCACACAACATTCTTGGATTGATTCTTTCCTCGGGAGACGAGGGAGAAAAAGGCAGATGAGTTTATTAACTTGAAGCAGGTTGATATGTCCATGTAGAAATTCGCATTGGAGTTCACCCCTCTATCCAAGTATGCCCTAGAGTTGGTGGCAAATCAAAGGGCCGGGTGAGTCGTTTTGTACATGGAGTGGCGAACTATCTATATAAGGACTGCAGGATCGCCATGTTGCATCAGGATATAGATTTCCTCAATATTGTGTTGCATGCTCAGCAGATGGAGTCAGTATATCAGAGGCAGAGAGAGGTCAAGAGGGCCAGGACTAACAGTTATGGGACTTCTCAGGTCAGGTTAAGGGGTAGACAGTGTCATCAGTCCCAGCATAGGTCTACTGTTACAGCCCCATCATCAGCTAGCACTCCATCTAGATTCAGAGGGGATCGGAGGAGCAGGGCTTCATATTCGAGAGGCCAGGGTAGCATGCAGGTGAGCGCACTTTCCCAGTTTGTACGGGGTGCAACAAGAATAACCTCGGGAGGTTCCTAATAGGCTCAGATGCTTGTTTCGGGTGTGGAAAACCTGAACACAAACTTAGGGATTGCCCTTCAACTAGATCAGGGGTCGGTGGAGCCCATATGCCAACAAATAGTTCTGCCGCTCAAGTAGCGCATCCCCCGTAGCAGGGTGCCTTGATCAGCGTCAAAATAGGATTTATGCTTTAGCACCTCATTAGGAGCAAGAGGTCTCCCGGATGTGGTCACTGGTATGTTGCATGTTTTTTATATTGATGCTTATGCTTTGAGTGATCCGGGAGCTACCTTGTCTTTTATGACCCCTTACATTACTAGTTGCTTTGGAGCTATTCCCGAGACTCTGTCAGAACCACTTTTGGTTTCTATGCCTGTCGGTGACTCGATTGTAGCTAGACGGATGCATAGAGTATGCCCAGTCACTATATTACATAAAGTCACCTCTACAGACCTAGTAGATTTAGCCATGACCGAATTTGATTTAATTCTTGGCATGGATTGGTTGTATGCATTTTATGCTTCTGTAAATTGTAGGACCCATGCGGTGGAATTTCGTTTCACAGGTGAATTAGCTTTGGAGTGGAAGGGTGGTCCGACGGTACAAGCAGGTCGATTTATTTCATATCTGAAAGCTAGCAAGATGATTTCTAAGGGTTGCATGTATCAACTAGTAAGGGTTATGGATGTTGAGTCCAAGACCCCGACTATCCAGTTAGTCACGTTGGTGCGTGAGTATCCAGAGGTCTTCTCCAATGATTTTCCAGGTTGTTCCTCCCGAGCAGGAGATTGATTTTGATGTTGACCTGCTACCCAATACGCAACCTATATTTATTCCTTCTTATAGGATGGCTCCAACTAAGCTAAAGGAGTTGAAGGATAAGTTGAAGGACCTGTTAGATAAGGGCTTTCTCAGACCAAGCAAGTCTCCTTAGGGTGCACCAGTGTTATTTGACCGGAAGAAGGATGGTTCGCTTCAGATGTGCATCGACTATCGGCAATTGAACAAGGTCACTGCTAAAGATTGGTATCCTTTGCCTAGGGTTGATGATTTGTTTGAACAATTTCAGGGTTCCAAGTGTTTCTCCAAGACTGATCTCCAGTCCGGGTGTCATCAGCTTTGAGTTCGGGAGAGTTCCTTCAGGACGCAGTATAGAAATTATGAGTTTGTAGTTATGTCTTTTGGTCTAATGAATGCTCTTACAGCTTTTATGCACTTGATGAACAGGGTGTTCAAGCAATATTTGGACATGTTCGTGATTGTGTTCATTGATGACATCCTTATATACTCTCGGAGAGAGTAGGAGCATAACACTCATTTGAGAGTAGTACTTTAGCCCCTCAAGGATCGTCAGTTGTATGCAAAGTTCAGCAAGTACGAGTTCTGGTTGAACTCGGTAGCATTTTTGGGCCATGAGTATCAGGTTAGGGCATAAAAGTAGATTCTTAGAAAATTATGGCAGTGAAGAATTGTCCTAGACCGATGAATCCCTCGGATATTCAGAGTTTCTTAGGCTTAGCTGGTTTACTATCGGAGGTTCGCTGAGGGTTTCTCAATTATTGCAGCACTTTTGACCATGCTAACTCAGAAAAAGGTGAAGTTCCAATGGTTGGAAGCTTATGAGAAGAGCTTCCAAGAATTGAAGACTTGACTCTCTACCATACAGGTGTTGACCCTACCTGAGGGTACATATGGTTTTGTGGTTTATTGTGATGCTTCGAGAATCGAACTCAGGTGCGTATTGATGTAGCAAGGGAAGGTAATAGCCTATGCCTCTAGACAACTAAAGATCCATGAGAAGAATTACCCAACCCATGATCTTGAATTGATTTCAGTGGTGTTCGCATTGAAGATATGGCGACATTACTTGTATGGGTTCTATGTGGATGTGTTGACGGATCACAAGAGCTTGCAATATGTGTTCACGCAGAAAGACCTCAATCTATGGAAAAGGAGGTGTTTAGAGATACTCAAGGACTATGATATGAGTGTCCTTTACCATTTGGGTAAGGCTAATATGGTAGCGGATGCACTTAGCAGGCTTTTTATGGAGAGTGTGTCCCATGTGGATGAGGGAAAGAAGGAGCTGGTGAAGGATGTCCATCGACATACAAGGTTGGGAGTTAGGTTGGTCGACTCAATCGATGGTACTATAGTTGTGAAAAATGGATCAGAATCATCCTTGGTGACTGATGTGAAAGCTAAACAAGATGAGGATCTGATTTTGGTAAAGCTGAAGGAAGCCGTTTGAAGTCAGAAGGTGGAGGTCTTCTCCCAAAGCTGAGATAGGGTGCTTCGTTACCAGGGTCGCCTATGTGTTCCCAATGTTGATGATTTGAGGAGCCGGGTATTGCATGAAGCCCATGGCTCCAGGTATTCTATTAATCCCGGTGCCACCAAGACGTATCGTGACTTACGAGAAATCTATTTGTGGGATGGCATGAAGAAGGATATTAAAGATTTAATAGCAAGGTGCCCCAACTGTCAACAAGTAAAGGTTGAGCATCAAAGACCAGGAGGCGTACTTCATGATATTTGCATTCCCACTTGGAAGTGGGAAGAGATTAATATGGATTTCATTGGGCCTACCTCGTACTCGCCAATAATATGATTCTATGAGGGTGGTGGTAGATAGATTGACCAAAGCTGCACATTTCCTACCAGTGAAGGCCACAAATTCGGTGGATGATTATGCCAAGCTAGATATCCGAGAGTTGGTTTGGATACATGGAGTGCCCTTGTCTATTATTTCGGACCAAGGTACTTAGTTTACCTCCCAGTTTTGGTGGTCTTTTCAGAAGGGGCTTGGGACTCAAGTTAAGCTCAGTACAGCTTTCCATCCGCAGACGGATGGCCAAGAGGAATGAATAATCCAGACTCTCGAGGATAGGTTGAGAGCATGTATGATGGACTTTAAAGATAGTTGGGATGATCATTCGCCCTTGATTGAATTTGCTTATAATAAAAGCTATCACTCTAGCATCCGATGGCACCGTTTGAAGCTCTCTATGGGTGGAGGTGTAGATCGCCCATCGGATGGTTTGAAGCTGGTGAGGGAGCTATGATAGGGCCAAATTTGGTTCATGAGGCTATGGTGAAGGCTCAGTTGATAAGGGGCAGGCTAAAAACTACTCAAAGACGTCAAAAGTCATATGCTGATGTGAGGAGAAGAGTGTTGGAGTTCGAGGTGGACGATTGGGTATTTTTGAAGGTATCCCCCATGAATGGAGTTATATGATTTGGAAAGAAAGGAAAACTCAGTCCCCGTTATGTTATTCCCTACCGGGTTATGAAAAGAGTTGGTAAGGTAGTGTATGAGTTAGACTTACCCTTCAAATTATCTTTTGTGCATCCTGTGTTGCATGTGTCACTTTTGAAGAAATGTTTGGGAGACCCAGCCATAGTAGTCCTGGTGAACAGCATTTGTGTAAAGGATAGGCTCAGCTACGAGGAAGTTCTAGTTGAAATATTGGATCTTCAGGTTCCGAGGCTGAGGAACAAAGAAGTAGCTTAAATAAAGGTGTTATAGAGAAATCAACAAGTTGAAGGAGCTACGTGGGAAGCCGAAGCGGATATGAGGGCTAAATACCCACACTTATTCTCTACCGGCTCAGTTCCGACTTCAGGTATCAGTTTTGCTCTATGACTCCATTTAGTTTTCATGTTCAATTCACGTGTTCAATTTTCTTTTATGTGTATGGATGTGTATGTGAAGCATGAGATTAGTTCAGCTATATGATATGAATCGGAGGTAGTCATTCCATTAGTTTTCGGTTTAAATGATCAGTATTGATAGTGATAATTGCATATTTCTGATTTTCTTTGTGTTCTCCAACATTCAAGGAACGAATGATCCCAAGGGGGAGATATTGTTATACCCTTGGAGCCAAAGGATATGACCCGAGAGTTCAAATCGGAAAAACTGGAAATTTTGCACTAGGTCACAGAACGAGTTGTTCTGTGACCCGTGAGGATGGAGCAAAAGTGGTAGGGTGACTCGTGGTGAGGGACTGGGCCATGTTTGAAATATGGAACTTTAAAGTCACCACGGGCCTGACCATGAGACGTGGTCAGTCCTCGCGACTCGTAGAGTCAGCCCTGGTTAAGGCAAGTATGCTAAGGAAGTTGGGTTAGCAGTGTACTTAGCAAAAGCTGACCACGACTCGTTGGAGAAGGTGACAAGTTGTGGTGAGAGTCGTGGGAAGTGGGTGAGCGATAAATGAAGAAGTAGGGCAGTGAACATGATGAGCCAAGTAACGATTTGTGGCCCGAGAGGATGAGTCATCACATCGTCCGTTAGGACCGCCTGACAGTTATTTTCTGCGAATTTAGTAAGGGAATTTTCATAATTCCTACGTTCCTAAGGCCTAAACTACAATGTTTTGGGGTATGAATAATGACCTTTTATGGGGTTAAGTTCAGATTACTCATTCTTCTTACCCATGCATGCATGTTAGAACAATTTTAGAGAGATCAAGCTATTCTTCAAACTTCTCCCCATAAATTCATCTTTTGGCATTCAAGAACTTTAGAATCTAATCTAACCCATGTATGTAAGGTTCCAAATGGGTGTTTCATTCGCACCCATGCCCATTTTCTATGAATTCATGAAAATCTATCAAAAATCTTATAGGGTTTTTAGTTCAATTTTGAGAAAAACTAATGAATTACTAATGGGTTTTTATGATTTATGATATATATCATATTTTATTGATTTATATCAGATTCTACCATTAATTTCGATTAGAAATTCATTGATTTCGATTTTAGCCAAATCAAGTCTAATTATGAATAATTTACGATGAATCGATTTATGATCTACTCTATAATTGTTGATATTTACAAATGCATCATGATTTATGATTTAAAATACAAATTTATTCAATTACCCATTATGATTTGAGGATTTACAAGTTACATGTATGATCTACAAGTATGCATGGATCCTATGATTTATGATTTTATGTTTTGGACAACTCACGGGCCTTGATTCATGGATAGTTCACGTATTTACAAGCATGTTTATGATTATCATGAATTAACTATCCCATGAACTCATGCATGATATACTATGAGTACCATATATGTTTTGGGAGTAGTATCGAACATCGAGTAGGTTCGGGGCCCAGGTTCTGCCTAGGATCTCATAAACTACGTGCCACTATAGGTATGTTAGGACCTCCTTTGTGACTATCCCCGACCCAAATGGCCCTCTTCATGTTGATATAACACTTTCATGGTTCTACCCTTGGCAAGGTATGAACAGCCTCCCAATTAGGTTTACAAGTTTGGCTCCATGTGTGCTTATATGGGGTATGTTGAGAAGCCTCCCACTGTTCCTCATGATTTATGCACGATTATGTTTGTGTGTATGGGCTCAAGTAAAGTTTAATGAAGCTTTTCTCTTATGACTTCGGTTATGAGCGTATTATGAATTTTTTGAAAACCTTGAGCCTTACGATATGTTATCTTACGATATTTATGTCATGAGCATGTTTTCCTACTCTTATGATGTTTTATGAGCTTTTATATATTTTTAAATGTCTGTTTTACCTACTTTGCATATGCGGTACATTCCACGTACTGACCGCATACTTCTATGTTGTATCGTCTTATGATACAAGTTTCGGCTCTCAGGCTAATCACCGTCAGTAGTCCACTCAGAGTTGGCTATCTGCCCCTTTTTTGTGAATCCTCATGTTCTGAGGACCATATGTTCATACCTTGATGTTCTTTTTGTTACATTTTTGCCGGATTAGTTGGGGATGTTGTCCCATCAACCCATCTGATATGATAGAGACTTTCAGACTAATTGTAGTACTCAATTGTTATGTATTTTACTACGTTCCGCTCATCACGCTATGTTATGTTACGTTATGTTTCCGCTATATAATATGTTCAGTATCCTGCTCTAAGTGATTAGAAGTTAGATGAATGTTCATGCCATTTGGAGTCTCTTGGGACTCCTTGTCCCGTGTTACTGTCCGGGTCTATGTTCGGGTCGTGATAGTTAGAGGCTTTCAGACTGTATGTAGTAATCAGCTTGTCATGTATGAAGTGAATTCCAGTTCTGATATTATGTTATGATTAGTCTTCCGATATGTTTATTATGTCAAGTCTGCCAGTTTACTTGATTGAATTAGGTGTATGTTCATGCCATTGGTCGACTTGGAGTCTCTTGGGGCTCATTGTCCCGTATCTCAATTCGGGACTATGTTTAGGTTGTGACAAACTTGGTATTAGACCAATAGGTTTTCAAGTATCCTAGGGTGTCTGAAAGCTGCGTTAAGTAAAGTATTTTTCATGAGTGCGAACCGCACCACACTTATGATGAAGAGGTGATGAGATGCTTAGGAAATGTTCCCTTCTTTCATGATCTATGTTGTGCGGTGAAATATTTCTCTATCCTTATAATTATTGTTGTTCGCCTTTGTAGAATTATGCCTCCCCGCAGAGTTAACGGCAGAAGAAATGGAAATGGAAATGGCTACGAGGATGGAAATAGAGACAGGCACCAACATGCCTCACCAGCCCATGAGCACCATGTACCAGAGCCAGTTGACTACACTGAATTTAGGCAGCCATTCAGATGCTAGCATAGGCCTTGACTGCTCAGGTCAACTAGCAGGCAGTTGCACATGTCCCGCAGAACGGGAATGCTGTGGCGGCGAGGGTTAGAGACTTTCTGAGGATGAACCCTCCCAAGTTACTTTGATAGAAGGTGGATAAGGATCCACATAATTTCATTGAGGTGATTCTAAAGATCACCCAGATTATGGGGGTGACTGGAGAGGAGTGTGCCAATTTGGCCTTGTATCAGTTAAAGTGGGTTGCACACATTTGGTTCAAACAGTGGAAAGATAGCAGGGCGGTTGGAGTAGGCCCTATCCATTGTGATGAGTTTCATGTTGCTTTTCTTGATCGGTTCTTCCCTTAGGAGATGAGAGAGATGAAAGCAGCCGAGTTTATGAATCTTAAGTATGGAAAGATGATGGTTCAAGAGTATTCCTTTGAGTCCACACGTCAGTCCAGGTATGCACCCGAGTTGGTGGTGGATCAGAGAGCCTGTGTGAGCAGGTTCGTACACGAGATAATAGACTCCTTCGTCAGGGATCACCGAACCGCGATGCTTCTCCAGGATATTGACTTTTCTCGGACAGTCCTGTACTCCCAGTAGATGGAAGAGGTACAACTGAGTAAGAGGGAGAGAGAGGCCAAGAGGGCCAGGACTGATAGAATCATATTCTCCCAGCCGAGGCCTAGTGGGCACCATCAGCAGTCTCACCAGATATCTTTGGCCCCAACACCATCATCATCTAGTGTCCCGTCCCAACCCAGACGTGATTAGAGGGGTAGATCGCCAGGATCGAGGGTCCAGGAGAGTATTTCTTGAGATTGCACTTTTTCCAGCCTATGCGAAATATGGAAAAAACCACCTAAGGAGGTGTTTAGTTGATTCAGACGCTTGTTTCGGGTGTGGCAAACCTTAGCATAGGCTTAGAGATTGCCCTTAAGCAAGATCAAGCGATGGTGGAGCTCATATTCTAACCGCTGGTTTAGCAGCTCTAGCAGCACATCCCTTTTAGAAGGGTTCTTCTACTAGTACAGGTGGCGGATAGTGCCAGAACAAATTTGATGCCCCAGCATCCCGCTAGGAGTAAGAGGTCTCCCCAGATGTAGTCACTGGTATGTTACGAGTTTTCCACCTTGATGTATATGCTTTGTTTGATCCAGGGGCTACCTTGTCTTTTGTGACACCTTCTTTGGCTAGTAGTTTTGGAATCAATCCTGAAATCTTGTTAGAACCCTTCTCAGTCTCGACGCTAGTGGGTGATTCAGTGGTAGCTAGATGGGTTTATAGAAGTTGCCCACTCGTCGTCCTTCAGAATGTCACCTCAGTAGATTTAGTAGATTTATTCATGACAGATTTTGATATTATCCTCCGCATGGATTGTTTATTTGCATGCCATGCCTTAGTTAGTTGTAAAACTCAAGCAGTAGGGTTCAGATTTTCGAGTAAGCCAGTCCTTGAATGGAAGGGTAGTTCAGCTATGCCTGTACGACATTTCATTTCCTATCTTAAGGCTAGAAAGATGATCTCCAAGGGTTGCATGTACCATTTAGTTAGGGTTAGGGGTGTCACGTCCAAGACCACAACTATCTAGTCAGTCCTAGTAGTATGTGAGTATCCAAAAGTCTTCCCAGATGATCTGCCAGGAATTCCTCCCGAGCGGGTGATTGATTTTCGTATTGACCTCCTTCCTGATATGCAACCTATATTTATTCCTCCATAGAGAATGGACCCAGCTGAGTTAAAGAAGTAGTTTAAAGACCTGTTAGATAAGGGATTCATTAGATCGAGCAAATCCACATAGGGTGTAACATTTCTCTTTGTTTGAAAGAAGGATTGTTCTTCTCATATGTGTATTGATTATCAACAATTGAACAAGGTCACCATCAAGAATAGGTATCCTCTTCCAAGGATTGATGATTTGTTTGACCATATTTAGGGTGCCAAGTGCTTTTTGAAGATAGATCTCAGGTCCGGATACCATCAAATCAGGGTTAAGGAGAGTGACATCCCGAAGACATACTTCAGGACGCGGTATGGTCATTATGAGTTTGTATTTATTTTTTTGGACTAACAAATGCTCCTGCAGCTTTTATGGACTTGAAGAATAGGGTTTTCAAGCCACACTTGGATATGTTCATGATCGTGTTTATTGATGGCATCCTGATATACTTTTGGAGAAAGGAGGAGCATGCCGCTCATTTGAGGTGGTACTACAGACTCTCAAGGATCACCAATTATACGCTAAATTCAGAAAGTGCATTTTGGTTGAACATAGTGCCATTGTTGAGTCATGTGGTGTCGAGTGAGGGTATAAAGATGGACTCCCAGAAGATAGAGGCGGTGAAGAATTGGCCTAGACGCGTGAATCCTTCAGATATCAGGAGCTTCTTAGGCTTAGCGAGTTATTATAAGATATTTGTTGAGGGATTTTCATCTACTGCAGCGCCATTGACAAAATTGACCCAAAAGAAAGTGAAATTCCAATGGTTGGATGCCTGTGAAAGGAGGCTTTAGGAGTTGAAGACTCGAGTTACCTCGGCACCGGTGTTAACCCCACCTGAGGGTATTGATGGGTTTGTGGTGTATTGCGATGCTTCTAGAATTGACCTTTGTTGTGTATTGATGCAGCATGGTAAATTTATAGCAAACACATCCAAGTAGTCGAAGGTTCATGAAAGGAATTACCCGACCTATGATCTAGAATTAGCGGCAGTGGTATTTGCATTGAAGATTTGGTGACACTATTTGTACGGGGTCCATGTATATGTGTTTACGGACCACAAGAGCCTACAATATGTGTTTACCCAGAAGGACCTAAATCTCCGCAAAAGGAGGTGGTTGGAGCTACTCAAGGATTATGATATGAGTGTCCTTTACCATTCGGGTAAGGCCAATGTAGTAGCAGATTTACTTAGTAGGCTTTCTATGGAAAGTGTGTCCATCAAATCAGACAGAGGTACTCAATTTACCTCCAAGTTTGGGAGGTCATTTGAAAAAGGACTTTACACTCAGGTCAAGCTCAGCATAGCATTTCACCCGCAAACGGATGGTTAAGCGGAGCGGGCAATTTAGACTCTCGAGGACATGTTGAGAGCATGAGTTATTGACTTCAGAGGTAGTTGGGATGATCATTTGCCTCTCATTGAGTTCGCATATAACAACAAATACCGTTTCAACATTCAAATGGCTTCGTTTGAGACTCTCTATGGTTATAGATGTAGATCGCCTATTGGTTGGTTTGATGTCGGCAAAGTTGCGATAATAGGATCAAATTAATTCCATGAGGCCATGGAGAAATTTCAGCTCATATGGGCAGGTTGAAAACAACTCAAAGTTGTTAAAAGTCCTATGTAGATGTGAGGAGGAGAGAACTTGAGTTCAAATTGGATGATTGGGTGTTTCTGAAGGTGTATCCCATGATGGGAGTGGTGAGATTCCGAATGAAAGGGAAACCCAGTCCCCATTATGTTGGCACATATCGAATTTTGAAACAGTGGGCAAGGTACCATATGAACTGGACTTGCCTCCAGAATTAGTTTCTATTCATCTTGTTTTTCATGTATCACTCTTAAAGAAGTGTTTGGGGGATCCAACTCTAGTTGTTTCGGTTGACAGTGTTTGTGTGATAGATAGCCTTAGTAATGAGGAGGTTCTGGTGGAAATACTGGATCGACAGGTTTGAAAGCCGAAGTAGCTTCAGTCAAGGTTTTGTGGAGAAATCAACATGTTGAGGGAGCTATGTGGGAAGCCAAAGCAGATATGATGTCTAGATACCAACATTTTTTCACTACCGGCTCAGTTTCAGCTTGAGGTATCAGTTTTTGCCCTAAAACTCTATTAAGTTTTATGTTCAGCTCATGTACCTTAGTTTCTATCAAGTGAAAGTACGTATGTACGATTCATGAATTCAGTTCAGTCATGTAGTTTAAATAAGAGTTAGTCATTCCATCAATTACAGTTTATATGATCAGTATTTGAATATGAAGATTGCATTTCTCTATTTTTCTATATGTTTACCAACATTCGAGGAACAATATACCCAAGGGGGAGATATTGCAATATCCTGAAAGTTCCTAAGACTAGACTCGAGAATTGGAAATAAATTCTATAGCAAAACTTGAGTTTTTTCATCAGAACAACTCGTGGTATGAGTCATGATGGGATTTGACGGGTTGTGGTCCATGTCGTGATAGAGTTTTGGAGTTTGGGGCAGACCACGAGTCACTCTACGCATCGTGATAAGTAAGTACTAGTCATGGCTAGTAGTCATGATGAATTTCCCCTATGTTGTCAGGGTAGGATTTCACAGGTCATGGCAGGACTCGTAGGAAGTGGCAACAAGTCATGATGAGGAGTCGTGGTTAGGTTTTCTCAGGTAAAGGTGAAGGATGCCATGAATGATAGTACGACTCGTGGTAGGATACCACGAGTCATGATATGCGAGTCGTGGTTAGATTTTGAGACAAATGAAGGATGAGACGGTGGCACCCATGAGAGGTAACCACGAGTCATTACGTCATGGTACGACTTGTGGTACAAGTAGTGGTCACTGACAGTTCAGTTTTTCTAGGATTCTCATTAAGGGTATTTTCATAATTCTTAATCACTAGGGTCCTAAACTACATCATTTCTAAGCTCAAAATAGAGTGTTTTAAGAGGGGATATGTCATTCTAAACCTATCCTAATTCATGCATGCAAGTTTAAGGGTTTAGAGGGTGATCAAACATAGTTTATCAAGGCTCTTCCCCAATTGTTCTTCAATTTCTCTTTGGGCAATCAAGGGAGTGTTAGAATCAAATCCCCTCAGGTATGTAGGGTTATGAACAGGTGAATTTGATCACACCCATGCCCAATCTATCTTTAATTCATTAAATTCTATTGATAATTCTTTGGGGTTTTACCCTAATTTTTATGAAATCCTTATGATGTACCTATGAGTTAATTCCTCTCATGTACAACTTCATGTTTTACGAATCATGGGAAGATTTTATAACTAATTAGATTTAAATTTTCTAAAAAACTATGGCCAATTAAGTATGCTTCATGATAAATCAAGTTATAATTCTACTTCAATTTAATGTTCGTTAACCCATTATGTTTTATGACTTATGATATGATTTCTCTCAAATGCTCATCATGAATTTATGATATCAAGTATATACATGTTTACAAGTATGCATGAATTTCATGATTATGATCTATGATTATGGACAACTCACGGGCCTTACTTTCATGGCTAGTTCATGTATTTCAAGCATGCTTATGATTATCGTGATTTTAACTAGCCTATGAATCTCATGTCTATTATCCTCTGAGAACTATATATGTTTTGAAAGTAGTATTTTACACCGAGTAGACCTGCATAGCCTGTCCGGCTGTTCGCTTATAGGTTAAAAACCGACACGCAAGTGCACGTGGTCAAACAAGTAATAAAGTGGCTAAGTAAGCCAAGTATCGAACCAAGGAGACTCTGGATAAGTAAAATTGCTCAAGTATACTATATTCTATCTTACTTCTAAATATGTTGACAACAACGTAAGCAAAAGTTAAATAAGTTTTTGTTTATAAATTATATACTAAAACTATTAACAAATATTTACTTTGAATTGAAACTATGGATATGAGCATGCCAAGGTTAAGAACAAGTAATGAACTTGATTATAATCATAATTTGGTTATTCTTCTCTTCATGTTGCTAGCCAAGAACATTAGCCAAGAGATTAAAACTCTCGTATTTAATCTCACTTTAGAATCATAAACCATTCGTCTACATTTCTGTGATCAAATGCAATTTATGACCTAGCAATACAATTCCGGTTCCTAAATTTACTAATACGGCTTTCAAGTATATTTCTATCAGGAAAGCACATCAAAACCCAATTTTCCCAAATCAAGTTAAGAACAATACCCTATTAATTCACAACTTTCCAATTTCGTGCTCTCTCGAGTGAAATTGGACTTTTTAGATGTACATTAATGTCGGCCACACACTAATGCAATAGAAACAAGAATTAATAGAACAACATAGAAGAAGAAGATGAAAAAACATACAATTCAATAATCAAAATTCATCACCATTGTTCAAAACCTCAGCAAGGAAGAGAATTAGCCACTCATTTGTGGATTAATCATCCTAAAACAAGAGTTAATCATACAAACAATTGAGTGAAAGAAGAAAGAATGAGAGAAAAACCCTTAGCTTTTTCGTTCCTCAACTGCCTCTAACCCACGTCCTTGCTCCACCAAGTCTGAATTAATTAAAAATAAGCGTAAGTGTTCTATTTATGCTATTGGGAATTTTTCCCGGAATAACAAGCAACGTGTCACGGAGGCCAACGCGGAGCACTGCCTCCGTGACACGGCGTGGACGCGGACCCTCACTGGAAATCCAGGGTCCGGAAATATAGCCTCAACGTGGCACGGAGGCCAACGCGGAGGCTTATCTCCGTGCCACGGAGCTGTCGCGAGGCTTCACTGGAAATTGCCAATTAAATCACCCTCCAGGCAGTGTGCCTCCGCGATGGTAGCGTGTCACGGCTCCATCGCGGAGCCCCTTTACATTGCGCATTCCAATGTCTTTTCCGTGCTCGCATCCAAGTCCAACTCCGATATTGTTCCAACATGCATTTTAGCTCCTCAAAATCATGTTTTACCTACAAAACAATGCTAATCATGTTGGTTAGTATAAATTCACATTTTATTACCAATTACATGAAAATGCATACACATTGCATAACAAACAAGGCGAAAATGATACGTTTGAGTATCACTTGGGAATATAAATCTGCCCAAGATCACTTACCCCACACTTAAATCCTTGTTCGTCCTCGAACAACACATACACAACTCATGCAAATTACATCCCAACCTTCGCCACTATGGTGCGACAATTTACGCTACGGTCATACCGATCATTCAATATTGTAAATCATCAAGAAAACATGCATGGTCTTAACAATGCAATGACCTTTAATACATCAAGACTTCCTAGACTTTAAGAATCGACTCTCGATATCGGCAAACTCATGCAAATCAGCTAATCAAGATATCCGACACGAAAATCAATCTTTCATCAAGCATGTGCCCTCACAACTCAAGAGAATATTCCCCCTTTATGTTCATGCAACACACAAACATTCAAGTAGGGGCATGTAGAAATTAATTTCACTCTCTCTCCCAAAAGAATTTACATGCATCATGTCATGACCCATAGGCTTGCCCTTAGTGTATTACTCCACTAATATAAAGAAATGCAATGTAAGATCACGTAGGACTTTAATGGGTTGTAATGGAAGCTATGGAACTAGTATATATTGGATTAGCCAATAATAGTCACTAGCATCCTTAAGCGCCTTTTCAACACATTCCCATCGACTCATGGACATTGTTTCTCTCTTTTCTTTTTCCTCTCATACCATTCATGCTTGTTTACTTTCGTACTGCCCATTTCATCAAACACACTTGACACAATACAAAGGGTTTTCATGTACCCTCAATATCATTTAATTATGATGAGTGCACCCTCCACCTTTTTCTTTTCTTTCCTCGCTCTGCTTTTCTTTTTCTTTTCACCCTTCTCACTCTTTGACACTTTGGGAAAAATTTTTCTTTTCTTCTTAAGCGCTTAAGAGTTTTGTATAGACTTTACGGCTAATGAAAAGAAAGAATAAAGCTTACTTTATACATTTTTGGACAAAAGAAAGAAATAATCGGCTAAAGGCTCAACGGGCTGACTAGGGTATACAGTCACATAAAAATGAGAGTATGACAAGAAAAATAGAAACTCTCGGTTAAAACAAAGAAATGCCTACATCCTTTCTAACACTACACCCCCTTCATTTCGTTTTGTACACACACCAGGCAAGTTCTAGACACTTCACAATAGCATGGAATAACAATACCTCACTTCACACTTTATGCACATGCTCGATTCAAGATGCATTCACAGACTCTTTAATTAACCAATTGCATGAATTCAAAAATTAAGCCTCAATCACACCGAATCATATTCTACAGCCTAGGTATCTCAACATATTTACAAAATTGCATGCTTTCAAACGAATCACTTTGACATTTTGAACATCAGTTACAACACACAACCAAACTTTCACAACCAGATAGTAACTACAGGTTCAGTGATGCAATCCACCAAAGAAAAAACTTAAACTAAATTAAAATCACTACTCCTACCGACTACATTTCCCTTAAGATGGTCGTCTTCCATCCATCATAGGGAACGGTCACTAACTATGACTTCGGTTCAATGAGACTATTCTCGGTAAAAGAACTGAAAAAAAACTCCGAGAAACCCAAAAATAAAAATCGAAAAATTTTGCAACACATCGATCATTTCGATGGAAAAGTATTTACAAAATATTTTAATGTGTACAAGATATTTTCGCAAAATTTTGAAAATTATCGATCATTTCGATAAAGAGAAAAAAATATTTACAAAATTTACAAAATTTACACTGGCAACCACAACCTTTCATAACACACATCATTTACCACAAAAATATATACAGATACAACACAAATCAGTTCACAACCACAGGGAAACATAAAAACATACATGCAAAACAAAGGAAGAACATACAGCAGATTAGCCCAGGTCCCAGCACCTAGCTACTCCCCACCCCACACTTAAATCGAACACTGTCCCCAGTGTTCACAAAAATTAAAAATTACAAAAATTTCAGGTGGTGGAACTCCCTGATCAGTCGAAATATTCGACTTCTTCATCTGGTGCTGCTGCCTCGTCGCCCATGTCCGAGTCACCTCCATCGTCGTCATCGGACTCCACATCGGAGTCCTCCCGAAGTGTCTCCTCGTCCGTAGGGACATCATCGTCAGTAGGCTCAACGAAGGTTGGCCCCACTCGGCACAAAGTTCTAGCGTTCTCGCCCAATGGGTAATCCAGCTCCAGCTGCCATAACTCTTCCTCTGTGGCTGGTCTCCCACCAATCCTGAGCTGAAGCATCTGCGTACCAAACATCCGAGCCATGTACTGATCGTCACGAGCATGTCGCTCGCCCAGTGTCAGCACTGGCCCATGTGTGGTATCGGGGGCCTTAGTTTTTGTCACATCAAGGGCCCTCCGCTCCAACTGCGGGATGTAGTCCAAAGCCTTTTCCTCAACGTTGAGGCCCCGGAGAAAGGTGGTGATGAGTCCGCCGAACCCATACCTGTGGCCCTGGTGTAGTCGGGCTCTCTTCATGGCGGATATGATTACCGCCCCAATATTAATCTCCAGCCCTTTCATAAGGGCATACACCAGGCAGACACGGTCCTGGGTCACATCCGTCATGTGAACCCCCGGGATCAGGCACGAACACACTATTTTCAGCCATATTCTGGCCTCCCTGTTCATCTGCGAATAAGGCAGAGTCTGGTGGTAACCCCTCTCCTTATGTCTGCTCCATCGGGCTGTGGATCGAGCCCCACACAAAGTGCGTCTGATATCGGCGTATGGTGGGGTGATGTTCAGCTGGCGGAGAACGTGTGCGTTTGTGTCCCGCGCTCCAACGATGGCATTAAATTGCTGGGGTTCCAGAGTGACAATCTGCCCTCTGATTTTTATTGTGTGGCTTCTGATGGCCGGGTTCCAATTTGCATAGAATTTTCGGACTAAATGTAGGTTGCACTCATTGGGCTCCTGAAATATGAAGCTGAGCCCAGCTGCCTCGATTCTCTGCACAATACGGGGGAACTCCTGTGCGAGTGGTTCCCGTGCAATATGCTCCTCAGGGAAGTATTTACTCTCCTTATGTTTAGCGTACCACTTCTTCCCTTCATCGGTCACCCACCTCATTCCGTATTGGCGGCACTGGCCGCGCGGAACAGCTGGTGCAACTGGGACTGCAGTGCCTAGTCTCAGTCGTTTTCTCCTGGTGCCTGAAGTAGAAGCACCTTTACCCTTATCCTGCCTACTCGCCATTATACCTGTCAACATAAATAAACAAGCACTATGTCAAGCCAAATACATGTTAACTTCGGCTAAGGTCGGTTTAAACTAAGTTTACCTCACACTTAGTCCTTAGCCACGTTTACGATACTACGGCAAGGATCACTTTATTTACACTAAAACAAACAACTATACAATTTATTGCTTAGTGCGTTTACAAAAAAACTTCGACAGTATAACTTTTAGCGTACTACTCAGACTTCATACAGCTAATCCCAATCCTACTATCGCTAGCAATTCAACCATCACACTTAGCAACGAAAACAACAAACAAAAAAAACGACAAAAATTCTATATACATACGAATCCAAATAATCAAACCAATTTGAACAATTTTTACGTTTTCCCAAAAACAGAGAATTCATCGTCTATTACCTTCAAACAATATTTACAACGACTTATCTCAATTCACAAACACACCCCGGCATATAATTCACCAATTTAGCAAGTTACCCAATTCGATTTCAACAACCCAAGCCCTAGAATTCAATTTTACAATCACATTCGAATCATTCACGCAATCGACAAGTTCAAACGCTAATTACAACATTCCGAACATTTATCAATCAAAGAATAATTCAATAACATGCTAAATAGCTACTTAGGATGATATATCTTACCTCACATGCTCAAATTCGATTAAAATAGACAAAACTTGAGAGAAACGAGGAAAACATACCTTTACGTTGAATAACCGAAGAAACTTGACAAATTGTTTGCTTAGTAGCGTGGCACGTTGGTTGGGAGAGGGAACTTAGGTGTTTGGTCGCAGAGAAGAGAGAAAATGAGGGGAAAAAGGGGTTTTTCGGGGTTTAAAATGAAGAAAAACACTCGGGTCACCTGGCAACCCGGTGTGACCCGGCACTGAATATAGGGCAACGTGTCACGGAGGGTAATGCGGAGCCCCTCCTCCGTGACACGGAGCTAACGCGATGGCTCACTGGAAATTTTTTTTTTTTTAAATTCCAGATTAGACCTTCAACGTGTCACGGAGGGTAACGCGGAGCCCTTCCTCCGTGACACGGAGCCAACGCCCCAGTGCACTGTCTCTTCATTTTATTCATTTTTTCATACCTTGCCTTTTCCTTCCCGATTCCATGTATATTTTTCTCCGGTTGACCTGAAAATCACCTCACTAAACAAAATTGGTTAGATTAATAGATTTCCCTAACTAAAATGAAAAATACTAACTAAAATGAAAAATTTGGACTAAATCAAGAAAAAGAAAATTAAAATAGAAACTATTTACACTTTACTAAATAAAAGAAAGAAAAAAATATTTTTCACGGGTTGCCTCCCGTGCAGCGCCTGGTTTACCGTCGCGGTTCGACGTCCTTTATGCTCAATTATCTACTAGGGTGATGGACGATTTTTCACGATCATTGTCCTCCCCCCAGTAGTGCTCAACCTTATCAGGTGGTCTTCCTATCAACTCTCGGGATTCACTACTGTGCTTAGCATTCCCATGATCAATCACATTGATCACCGAGAGTTCTTCATTTACAATCGGGAGCTTGGGTGCTTTGTACACATCGAACACTTCTACCTTGTCATGTGCTCTCATTGTAAGTTGAACCGCAGCCACGTCAATTAATGCTTTTCCGGTTGCCAAGAAGGGTCATCCCAAAATAAATGGGACTTCAGCGTCTGGTTCAAAATCCGGAACAATAAAATCAACCGGAAAAATGAGGGATCCCACTTGCACAAGCACATCCTCAACAATGCCATCCGGCCTAGCTAAGGATCTGTCTGCTAGCTGCAAGATTACGGTTGTAGGTCTAGGACTCCCTAGACTTAACTTTCTGAATACCGAAGATGGCATCAGATTTATGCTCGCCCCCAAGTCACACAATCCACGAGCTCGGATAATCTGCCCAATAGTCAGCTGGATAGTAAAACTTCCAGGGTCTTTCAGCTTCGTGGGCAGTCTATTTTGGATCCGGAAAGTGCATTCCTCTGTCAAAGCTACCGTGGCATACTCAGTCAGACGACTTTTGTTGGCCACGATGTCTTTAATATATTTGGCATATTTTGGCACTCCCTGCAAGACATCAACAAGAGGTAAATTAACATGTACCTGTTTAAGCACCTCCATAAATTTCTTGAAACACGCCTCCTCCTTGTGTTTCTTGAGTCGTTGAGGGAACGGGGGTGGAGGTCTTTCTGCTTCTGCTTCTTTGGTCTTCCCCCTATCAGAACTTTGTTCCTCCTCAACATCTGCTGCTCCTGACTTTTGAGGCGGTCTTTCCGGTTCCACCTCCTTAAGCTGCAAACCACTCCTCGTGGTCACCGCATTTACTTGCTTCGGATTAGGATCTGTGTCGCTAGGCAGTCCTCCTCTGGGTCTTCTGTTTTGGGCACTAGCAAATTACCCAAATTGATACTTAAGAGCCTTGGTCGCTAATTGATTATTCTTCACTTCGGCTGCCAATTTAACATAGTCAGCCCGCAATTGCGCCTAATTAGCGATCATGGTCTTGAACATTTCCTCAATGGTAGGTGATGGTGGTGGAGGAGGGGCATTGTGATTTCTGAATTGAGATTGGTAGTTCTGTTGCCCTCCTTGATTCCTGTGCATACCCTGACCCGAACTTTGGCCTTGTTGGTTGTTGCTACCCCACGAAAAATTTGGATGGTTCCTCCAATTTGAGTTGTAGCCACTACCAAACTGCTGCTGATTTCTTTGTGCATTGCCCACAAAGTTAACCGAATCTGGGTTTGCTCCACAGCACTCAGCTGAGTGCTCACTGCTACCACACACTTCACACCACATTTGCTGGACCGCATTGACTGAAGCTGAAGGCTGGTTCAAGTTCATGTTGCTGAAGTGATTGTTCAACTGATTCTGCAAGGCAGCTATCTGTGCAGCGATAGCTGTAAATCCATCCACTTCCAGCACTCCTGCTGCTTTCCTTGCTCCACCTCAAGATGAATCTGCATTCCATTCTGGATTGCCCTGTGAAATTCGGTTGAGCAAAGTGTACAACTCCTCATAAGTCTTTTCCAGCGCTTGCCCTCCAGCTGCTGAGTCTAACAAAATTTTAGTATGGGGTTCCAAACCCTCAATAAATGTGTGTACCAACACCTCATTGGACTGATGATGATGAGGACAGTCCCGCAACATGGATTTAAATCTTTCCCAGGCTTGATACAAATTTTCTCCCTCCCTCTGTTTGAAACTTAGAATTTGACTTCTAAGTCTGGCTGTTTTACCAGAGGGAAAAAATCTTATCAAAAACTTCCGTGCAAGATCATCCCACGTTGATATAGAATTTGGTGGTTCAGCTTTTAACCACCTCTTGGCTTCACCAAGTAAGGAAAACGGAAATAGGGTGAGCCGAACATAATCAGGTGACACTCCAGCGGGCATATAAGTGTCACTTATCTCCAAAAAATTCTGGAGATGTTGTTGTGGGTCTTCATGAGGGAGACCGGTAAATTGCACGCTTGTGTGCAAAAGTTGCACCATATTCTGCTTCAATTCAAACCTCCCTCCAGGCTCTGGTTTGCGGATACTAGAATGTACATTGTTGGCATGTGGGATTGCCACCTCGCGAACCGGCCTTGCTGCTGCTTCATCGGGCACTAACACTGCCCTCACAACCGGTGGATTTTGTTGCTCCATAATAGACTGTCTGAGCAACTGCAGCTTCTTTTGTAGAGCTTCTCTGCGTTTACTATGAAATTCACGTTCAGGATCTGTATAAGATTCCACCAGCTCCTTGTCCTTTGCCAGTGTTCACAGAAATCAAATCTGCAAAATACAGGCTAAGACCAAGTTGTCAACACTTAAGAAAATAAAACAAAAATACAGTAAATTTACACTTAACACAATTTCACCAATTGCCTAGTCTCCCCGGCAATGGCACCAAAAACTTGTCCGGCTGTTCGCTTATAGGTTAAAAACCGACACGCAAGTGCACGTGGTCAAACAAGTAATAAAGTGGCTAAGTAAACCAAGTATCGAACCAAGGAGACTCTGGATAAGTAAAATTGCTCAAGTATACTATATTCTATCTTACTTCTAAATATGTTGACAACAACGTAAGCAAAAGTTAAATAAGTTTTTGTTTATAAATTATATACTAAAACTATTAACAAATATTTACTTTGAATTGAAACTATGGATATGAGCATGCCAAGGTTAAGAACAAGTAATGAACTTGATTATAATCATAATTTGGTTATTCTTCTCTTCATGTTGCTAGCCAAGAACATTAGCCAAGAGATTAAAACTCTCGTATTTAATCTCACTTTAGAATCATAAACCATTCGTCTACATTTCTGTGATCAAATGCAATTTATGACCTTGCAATACAATTCCGGTTCCTAAATTTACTAATACGGCTTTCAAGTATATTTCTATCAGGAAAGCACATCAAAACCCAATTTTCCCAAATCAAGTTAAGAACAATACCCTATTAATTCACAACTTTCCAATTTCGTGCTCTCTCGAGTGAAATTGGACTTTTTAGATGTACATTAATGTCGGCCACACACTAATGCAATAGAAACAAGAATTAGTAGAACAACATAGAAGAAGAAGATGAAAAACCATACAATTCAATAATCAAAATTCATCACCATTGTTCAAAACCTCAGCAAGGAAGAGAATTAGCCACTCATTTGTGGATTAATCATCCTAAAACAAGTGTTAATCATACAAACAATTGAGTGAAAGAAGAAAGAAAGAGAGAAAAACCCTTAGCTTTTTCGTTCCTCAACTGCCTCTAACCCACGTCCTTGCTCCACCAAGTCTGAATTAATTAAAAATAAGCCTAAGTGTTCTATTTATACTATTGGGAATTTTTCCCGAAATAACAAGCAACGTGTCACGGAGGCCAACGCGGAGCACTGCCTCCGTGACACGGCGTGGACGCGGACCCTCACTGGAAATCCAGGGTCCGGAAATATAGCCTCAACGTGGCACGGAGGCCAACGCGGAGGCTTATCTCCGTGCCACGGAGCTGTCGCGAGGCTTCACTGGAAATTGCCAATTAAATCACCCTCCAGGCAGTGTGCCTCCGCGATGGTAGCGTGGCACGGCTCCATCGCGGAGCCCCTTTACATTGCGCATTCCAATGTCTTTTCCGTGGTCGCATCCAAGTCCAACTCCGATATTGTTCCAACATGCATTTTAGCTCCTCAAAATCATGTTTTACCTACAAAACAATGCTAATCATGTTGGTTAGTATAAATTCACATTTTATTACCAATTACATGAAAATGCATACACATTGCATAACAAACAAGGCGAAAATGATACGTTTGAGTATCACTTGGGCATATAAATCTGCCCAAGATCATAGCCATGATGAGATCTCCTTTGTTACTGTCCCTTTTACCCAAATGGGCCTTTCATGAGTGCTATCACGCCTATTTCATGGTGCTACCCTAGGCAAGGTATGAACACCCTCCCGACTAGGGCTTTACAGGTCAGGCTCCATGTGTGCTCATATGGGGTATGTTGGTTATAAAAATATCCCACTATTCATGATTTATATATGATTATGATTTTATACATTGGCTCAAGTCATGTTTAATAAAACTCTTCTCTTATGATTATGATTAGGAATGATTTACGAATGTTTTGTAAACCTTAAGCTTGATGTCGCGTTATGATATTTATGTTACGATCATGCTGTCCTACTTTTATGTATTTTTATTGTCCGTTTTACTTATCTTTCATACTCGGTACGTTCCACGTACAGACCACATACTCTACGCTATATCATTTCATGATACAGGCTCCGATCTTCAGACTCAGTCCCGTCACTAGCCAGTCCTCCGGAGTTAGCATCTAGCTTCAGTTGTTAGCCCTTATCTCCTGAGGACCATTCGTTACCAGTTATCTTGTATTTTCCATTTTCAGACATGTTGGTTTAGCTCGGGGTGTTGTCCCATCAACCCATAAAATATGTTAGAGGCTTTCAAATTGTATTTAGTAATCAGCTTGTCATGTAGGAAGTGAATTCTGGTTCTGATGTTATGTTATTATTAGACTTCCATTATGTTTATTATGTTAAGTCTTCCTCTTACTTGATTGAGTTAGATGTATGTTCATGTCATGGGTCATGTTGGAGTCTCTCTTGTACCGTGTCTCGATCCAGGCCTATGTTCGAGTCATGACATTTTTCTTTTCTCTTCCTTTTTTACCTTTCCACTATTTATGCTCCCCTACTGTGGCCACCCTCAATTTAGGCATTTTACCTATGTTGAGGTTTACAATTTCCAAGGAGAGACCAAGGCCAAAACAGATTCATTATAAAAATGCATACGGTAAATTGGTTAATCAAATAAAAATGGTCTATTTGAGGCTCAAAATCAGTATCAAAGGGAATTGTATCATTTTCTGTAGGGTCATTTATGCAAAAAATGGGCTAAACAAAAAGGTTCTATGATCTTTTCCTAACCAACTATCCTAAAATCTATGTAAAGACCAACCGGGCATGTTCTGGATCTTCTATGCAGTATTGAACTAAGTATTAGACCTAACTCACTCCTAGTACATGAGTTGCATTCACTCTATGTGTCCGATTTATTCAAGGCTTAACAAAAACTATAGATGCTAATATACTAAATGACATAACAAGATCCATTGAAAATCATGCTTGCAATCACAAGTACATAACTAATCATCAATAATTTTAAAATAGGGTCAACTTTTTACAACTCCAAAACTAGTACAATTTATTGGCTGAGTACTCCTAAGCTACTTTCTAATTAAAAAAATCACAAAAATAAAATCCTTATCATGTCAGTTCTACTAGATAGTATGCCTGAGGAAAAAGAAACACAACAGGAAAAACCCTCGAACGAATTAAAAACCCAAAATAACAAGTACAGCTCCTCTCCTTTTTAAACAGCATGCTTCGTACCCAAACCATATAATGTAGGACGGGAACATATCTGCGGTGCACTAAGCGCTCCTGTCTTCCTATGGAGGAGGTAGCTCCGCTGTAATCGTTGCGCCAGCGGTAGCCGACGCACTCAACGGCGTATCAATAGGGGGAGTGATTACCCCCTCGGTAGTATCAGCCATCTCTACGGCCTCTGGAGTTATCGGGGATGAATGTGGCTCTCCCAAAGGGTCCATGCCACTCGCAAGCTCTACCTGTGATGTGGTGGAGCTACCTGCTGTCAAGCAGCTCCAATTGGTGCACGTGGTGAGTCTGCTAACTCTCAATTCTTGCCCTCCTGCACTATTTTTTCTCTATTTTCCCCTTCTTCTTTGGGGTCTCGTCTCCAATATCCTCGAAGACCCTCTCTTTACCTTTATCTTTTTACACTCCTATGGGCTCCCAATAAGCTACCAGATCAAGCTCCTTGTCAATAACAGCATCGAGGTGAGGAAGAGTGGGAGCTGCTATGATTGCCAGCTGCCGTGATAACAGTTCGGCCACTTGACTTCGAAGAGCCCCCAACTCCTCACAGAGATTGCCTGTATCAGTGTGCTTGGCCATGCGTATGTTGAATCTAGTCTTGAACCCATCTAATCTGGCGTGTACGGCCTGTGTAGATGGCTTAGTCTCAGCCTTTACAAGGGCTTGACATTCTCTATTATTAAATGAACCTTTTTCTTAACTACGGTGAGTCTCTTGGCTAGCTTTTGGAGAAATTCCTGAGGCACTATGATGTACCCGGTTGGGGTCTGACTCGAAAGGCTCATAGGTGGTGCGGTAAAGGTGCTAAGAGATGCATCTAAAAGACCGGCATCTGTAGCTTGTGTGTCGCCCTGCTCCTATGAAGTGGGGACAGTCACCTGTGCGCCCCCAGTTGCCCGTGATAGTGGGACTGCGATGGAAAGTGGGCCCAACTTACTAGGTTCATCTTATCCCGAATTAAGCCAATTTCAGCAATCCTCCATCCTCTGATTAGGTGCTCCTCACCATGATGCACATTGATGTCTACCTCTGTGCATAATTTAAAAACAAGACTTAAGAATGGGATGGTAGTGCTCAATCCCATATCCCGATCCTGCATCTCCTCTACAATGACCCTCGGGATATTGATAGGGTATCTAGACATTATACAAGCCATCAAAAGCTGCTCTAACTGCATTGAGGGTATTATTGTTAATAGTTGGTGAAAACCGGTGGTGCACTAACATCCAACAGGCCTTTGCTCTGAAGTTTAGAGAGTTCTTTGTGACCTGCTTGCTGTTAGTGACTCTCTCCGCCTCTTCTTTATCCTCAGCGATCACGTCAAACAACCACTGCATCTGCCTCTGCCTCTCATCAAAACTGAGCTGCTTGATCTGTTTCAAAGCCTCCACCCGATAGTCATATTCTGGTGTAGCATGTGGTAGTATGAACTGGGCCCCATATAATACCCTAGCAATAGTGCACTTGGATATATCAACCTCTTGGCCTTTAACCAGGATTCTCTCCAACTTGGGATGATCTTTTAACTTCTGCCCCTCTTTTCCTGTCTATTTCATGATTTCCAAATAATTGGTGTAGAACTCCAAGACGATTTCAGGAGTGTATCGATCTGGGGCCCTATCCATCTAATCAAATTCGTAGAAGCTGAATATCCGATTCATCTCCTCCACCTCATTCAATGAATTTGTGAGGATCCATGACTTTTCTTGAATGCTTCGCCTAGGGTTTGTCTTGGTAGTGAGAGCAAAGCCCTATTCATATATTTCCATGGCTCCTGGTACACTCCACCGGATGGTGCGGTTCTCCCTAGGAGGAGTCTGCTCCTACTCTGCATTTGGTGCCTCCTCCTCTGATCCGGACTCACTACTTGCATCTACGGATTGGGCCTCCTCGGACCCCTCTTCTTCATTAGAGCCGCTCTCTCCTCAGATTGGGGAGCATCAACAAATAACGCAGTGGCTTCCACGACCTGGGATTTGGCCTTTGCCCTAGTGGTTCTGGTCCCATTGAAATCCAATGTATCGACCCTGTATTCCTCTAATGAACCACTAGGGGAGTTTCCCCCTTGATCAGATTCAGAGGTCCCATCAAGCAATTTCCTTTGAGCAGTTGCCTTTGATGCTTTGTGTTTCATCGTCATTGTACCTATGGAGAAAAAGGGTTAGAATTCCAAATTTGATAAAAAGATAGCATGAAAAATTCCTCTATAAATTATTAGGGCACGACAGTACGAATTGTACCTTGGAGCTACGATTCGTACTAAGACCCATAATATCTCAAATCAATGTTACACCTCTGAGGTACGACTCTTACCATGAGCGTATGGTCCATACCGCGAGTCATATGAGCATGCCCCTTTAAAAAAATTGTTCTTTATTTTTCCATGACTCATAGTATGACTTGTAAGTTAGTTCCACGAGTCATAGAAAGGATCATACTATCACTTGTGGACTTGACCCTTTCCAGATTCTTGGTACGACTGCCAGGTATGACTCATAGCAGTAAACCACAAGCCACACTGGGATTCGTACGTTATAATTGTTACAAATTTTTCTTGGGGAAGCCATAACGAGCCATCCTACGAGTCGTAATACGAAACCATGAGTGGCAGAAAGGCTTGTGAAGCCTGTCCCTGCCTTAGTTTTTGCTCAATATGTAGGAGATTTCCATTTTAGTGTTGGGTACTCAGAATTCACCAAGTGCAGGCATGCATTTAACATGTTTTACAGTTACCCATTCCTCCCTTTTCTAATCACAACCCGTAACTCAATTTTAACAGTTCAATGCACAATCGTTACAAGTTTAAGTCCCTACCTGCTCGCACACAGTTTGTTCACATCCATGGTCATTGTCCATTTTTAAAGTTTTCAAGTATTGAAGGCTCCCGGGAATTAGGCAGGATTGCATCAAGCACACAAGTCATAGTTATCAAATTCAAAGAGATACACTTACTTTAATGTTGATACTTCGACTGCCAATCAAGACAAAGGTTGTGATTGGGCTTCTCTGTGTAATATAAGCAAGAACTTGCTCAATTCATATTTGATGGTGAGTTACGGGTGTGAGGGAGTCATGAGTTTAGGTCATGATTTCAGTTTAGAGATTATGGGAGGAGGGTACAAATGGTTTTTTGTTTAAATAGGCTACAGGGAAGATTTGAAACATCTAGGCCGAGGCGGGTAAAATTAAAATTTTTAACCCATCACGACTCGTACCATGAGTCGTACTAAGGCCCTACGACTCATCCCTTAGACCCATAAGAGAGAAATTGAGAAACTTACCTGTGGACCTACGAGCACATCTTATGACTCATACTCTGGGGGTACGATTCGTACTACGACTCGTATGTCTTTCTTCCATTGTGATCCATGTCTTGCATAGTTCATAGCCACAGTGAGTAATACGATCTATATAATGAGGCTAGGAGTCATAGGACCAACCATACCCTAAAATCATGCACTTAAACACATCTCTGATTCTCCCTACGACTCATTCTATGGCTCATACAACACTCTTACGAGTCGTACTGAGAACTGTAGCACTAGCCTGTTCAGCAATTTTTCTACCACCTATTTTTATTTCCCCTGCACACTAAACACACAAAAGTTAATCAAGTTGGGTTGCCTCCCATGAAACTCTTGATTTAATGCCACGGCACGTCGCAGGTGGTTTGGTTACTCAAAATTCACCAAACCACCACTTGGGTTGCCTCCCAAGAAGTGTCTGATTTAACGTCACGGCACGATGCAAGCCTCTTGACTACTCACACTTCGTCAAGGAACTCAGATTCGTCCTCTATTGCTGAGACAACTCTATATTCCTTCGGCTGCTTCATTGATTGACAGACATTCAAGGTGACCTCTTCTTTATTTAGTATGAACCTCAACTGGTCAGCCTCCAAATCTACTAAGGCTCTCCCGCTGCCAAGGAATGGTCGCCCCAAAATGATGGAGACCTCAAAACCAACCTCGCAATCATGGATCACGAAGTCAGCTAGGAATATGAATCTTCAACTTCGCAATCAAGAATCGCGAATTCCGCTGGTAATATAAATCTATCAACATTAACAAGCACATCGAATAGGATCCCCACAGGCTTCTTCATAGTTCTGTCGGCTGATCTTTGGCAGAATTATATGCCCAAGTGATACTCAAATGCTTCATTTCGTCTTGTTTATCCATCGATGTTTGTACATTCTCATGTGATTTGTAGTTAAAAGGTGAATTTATACTAACCAACATGATTAGTGTTGTTTTGCAGGAAAAATGTAATTTTAGTAAGCTAAGATGCATGTTGGGGGAAATTGGGAATGGACTCAGAAGCGAGCAGTGGAAAAGGCCGAGGAAATGCAGCAATTAAGGGGCTCCGCGATGGAGCCGTGTCACGCTGCCATCGTGGAGGTATTCTGTCCCGGATGATTAAAATTGGCCAAGTTCCAGTGGAGGTCCGCGTTGCCTCTGTGGCACGTTGGTCATAATTACCTGGAACAAGGAATTCTAGTGAAGGTTCGCGTTGGTGCCGCGGCACGTTGGTCAAACCACACGTTGCACACCGTGGCACGTTGGGCATAATTAACTGGAGGACCAGATTCCAGTAAGGGTCCGCATTTGCGCCGTGTCACAGAGGCAGTGCTCCGCAATGCACTCCGTGAAACGTTGCTTGTTATTTCGGGAAAAATTCCCACTAGTATAAATAGCACACTTAGGTTTATTTTTAATAATTCTGACTTAGTTGAGCAAGAACATGGGTTACAGGCAGTTGAGGAGACGAAATTCTTAGAGTTCTTCTCTATCTCTTTCCCTTTATTTCAATTGTTTCTATGATTTATACTCATTTGATGATGTTTAATCCACAAATGAGTGGCTAAATTCACTTCTTGCTGAGGTTAAGAACATTTTTAGTGGAATGTAATTATTGATCATCTTGGTTTTTCATCTTTTCTTCCATGGTTGTTCTATCAACTCTTGTTCTTACTGCATTAATGTTTGGCCAATGTTAATGCACATCTAAAAAATCTGATTTTCGCTCAAAAGAGAAAGAAATTGGAAAGTTGTGAATTGGTAGGATATGATCTCTTCTTGGTTTGGGAAAATTGAGAATTGATTTACCTTCAGAATAGAAATATATCTGAAAGTCGTATTAGTCAATCGATTTTGAATTTTGTTTTATCACAGAAATGTAGGTGGAAGGTTCATGATTCTTAAGTTGGGTTAAATACGAGAGTTTTAATCCATAGGCAATAATTCTTGACTAGCAACCGAAGGAAGGATTAACCAACTTGTATCAATAAATTGCTTCCCTGCATGTTCGTTTTAGCCTCAGCATGCTCATTACTATAGATCAAACTCAATTTGTACATTTGGTTTAGATTATTATAAATTAGGAAACAAACTCCCAAAATCTTCTTGAAACTGTTGTCTGCACTCTTAGAGTTAGAGTTAATTAACTCTGTATTCGATTATTACCTCGGTCCAGTCCCTGTGAGATCGATACTTGGCTTACTTTAGCCATTTTACTACTTGTTCGACCACGTGCACTTGCGTGTAGTCATTTGAAATATCCCGAACATCGGCCATTAGTAGCGGTATGGCAGTCGATGTGGGGGCTCCCAAGCCCAGCTGCTTAAACACAGCAAACGACATTAGATTGATGCTTGCTCCTAAATCATAGACTGCCCTTGCAATCTCATCATCACCAATTGGGCATAGAATAGTGAAGGCACCTGGATCTTCCTTCTTCTGGGCAAGTACCTGTGAGGATATAGCACTACAATGATGCACATTATCAACAGGCTCATAACTCATGAACCTTTTCTTCATCACAAGGTCCTTCATAAACTTGGCATATCTCGACATCTATTCCAATGCCTCAACCAATGGTATATTTACAAATGACTATTTGAGTATTTACAAGAATTTTGGAAACTTACCATTCTCCGCCTTCTTCTTAATTCTTTGAGGGAATGGTGGCGGTGATCGTGGAATAGCCTTGTAAATTTGCATAGCTCCTTACTTTTCTCCTTGTTCAACTTCATGCTTATTTTCAACATTTGGAGCCTCAGTCAACGTAGCATCCTCATTATGCTCCTTCTCAGAAACAACTTCCTCATATTCAATTGTGCTTTCTTTCTTCCTTTCAACTACAACCGGTAGAGGGGGGGTCCATCGTGGTCTTCTCACTCCTAGTCATCACAACCATGTAGTGGACATCATTGCTTGGGTTCTAGACTGTGTTGCTAGGTAGTGTACCCTTTATCCTAGGGTTCATAGATACTAACAATTTCTATAGTTGCTGTTTGATCTACTTGATAGCTATAGCATGTGACTCCATTCTGTGACCCATGCTCGATATATCACTACAGATGTATTTCAACTGATCATTTGTGGATCTCACCTTCTTTAGCATCTTAGCCATCAGTCTCTCTAACATCAATTGTCCATCCTCCCTGTCATATGCATTAGGAGGCACGCACAATCCATCTTTATCGTTGTAGTAACCGTCATTCCTTCTCCAATCTGCCTCGCGCTCATGACTTCGACTTATATCTATGTACCCATTCCGGTTGTAATTGTCTCTGTATTGGTTCTGACCTTGATTTCCAGAACCTTGGTACCAAGTGTCTTGTCCAGGCCCTTGGGCATTAGCTTAGAAACCCGCCACCTAGTTCTCTAAGAAGTTTGCCTCCTCCTCAGAATCTAAGTGGCCCGACCCTAGCTTCGGTCCCTATGTACCCACTGCATTAACTTTCGTTTCTCTAGCTCCCATGATGTACTTCGTAAGCAAATCCAACGATGTGCACATGTGAGCTAATTCTGGTCACGTTCTTCTTGTTTCCTTCATCGGTCTGTAGTCAAACAAACAACATATGTACCAGCCGCTGCTTTTGCTTTACGGGTGTGCCATGCTCTATTTGTCTTGGTTACTCTATCCAGAATAATGGAAGCTTGCTACCAGGTGTGGCTCAACAGTGCTCCTCCGTACATTATGTCTGCTACTACTTTAGTACTATTGTTCAATGATCTAAAGAAAATCTCCAACAAGCTGTCATCAGGAATTTTGTTTTTCACGCACTTATTCAACTTCTTGTTGAACCTCAATCAGGTCTCACGAAGTGCCTTAATTTTTAGTTGTCGCAAATTATAGATCTCACCTTAAGTTGCAACATCCTAGAGGGCAGAAAGAATCTCTATAGGAAAGCTTTCTTTAGATCCCTCCAGTTGGTAATGAAGTCTTTGGGCAACTCCAATAACCATAATGTGCCTTCCCCAAATAGAGAGAAGGGGAAGAGTCTTAGCCTTATAGAATCCTGGCTGACTCTAGGCAACCTGTACGCCTTGCATATTCTAACAAAGTTCATCAGGTGCAGGATGGCATCATCAGCTGCCTGACCACTAAACACCCCTTTCATATTCAATAATTTGATCATGGTGCTAGTGATATAAAATTAAGCCCCAGCAGGAAATGGTGGTGGTACGATATCTTTGGTTGACCCGACTTCATCAATGTCCAGGTCATCTTCATCAATTAACTGAGGGGCATATCTTTGACCTTTGTTTCCCTTCTATGGCAATAAGCATTAACAACCTCATCTCGAGCATCCTCCGCATCCTGAAGTGTAGCTTGCTGAGCTAGCTCAGGTTGCCTAACTTCATCTATACAGGTATCTTTCTACTCTTGGTTTTCCATCTCCCACAGTATTCTTTTGATTTTGAGATCCGAAGAAATCAGAGGGTTTCCACTCCGACGAGTACTTGGCATTCACTAAGAAATAACCTGTGGATATCCGAAAACAAAAAGAAAACATAATTCAGGAAATAACAACCAAATGTCAAATACAAGAAACTAATCTAATGTTAGCCGTATTCAATAGTAATGATGCCACTTTTTGATAATTCTCAAAATCACACTTCCAGAAAAAGTATGAAAGGACGTCGTCAATAAAGAACCCAAATATGAGGTTGGGGTCGAACCCACTGGGAATAGTGTAAGATCTAAACTAATGTCGGTAATTGAACTTGTTAGTGAATTATCTCTATATTGGGGGGTTTTAAGGAAAACAATATTAAAATAGGATTATAATCGTGATATAGATAAAGATTTTAAAATTACTAGGGCAATTGTTCCTCACCGGTTCATAACTAAAGGTATACACACGTGATCACTCCCAATGCTTATTTGTAGAACTCATAACTAGGGCTCATCCAAACAACTGGTTCGTCCCTACTGGATGACTTTACTCAATCACAGGGTTCAGTCTCATGAGTGATTTCAAACTAACGGTTATCAATATGTTCCAAATTTAACTATCCTGCGACCACAACTCAAGTTAATACAATGATCATAAAGACCAAGGCTTTGTTGTTATTCTCTTTTCCTAATCCCTACTTCTCTAGTTTTAAGAGAGTAAAGAATTCAGGCAAATCCTAGTGTTGTACACTATTAAGAAATGTTTAAAGATAAAGAGAATATAATACAAGCATTTAGCATTAATTTTGAATCACTTTTGTGTAAACCTATTTTGTTAATCCAAGTTCCCGCAACTCCTAGTTGTGGAGGTTTTAGCCTCTCATGGTTGTAAGATTACAGTTTTCATTCATAGACAAACACATAATTAAATACTTACAACAATAATTGAAAGAAAACTAGATCTGAATATCAAAAAAACAATTCCAAGAACAACATAGGATATCAAGAATTTGATCTTAAGAATTGCTCCTCAAAACTTGATAAAAATTCATAAATAAAATTCTCTACACATCTACTACTTCGTTTCTGTATTCTCTGACTAAAACAAAACTTAAAAGCTATTTATAGAGACATTAGAAACCTTTTCCTAAGCTAACAAGGAATTTTCCATATCTGATGCCGACTGTGTCACGACTTGACCTACGACCCATAGCAGGATTGTACGGCTCGTACCTGTTTCTCATATGTCCTTCGCTGCTGTAGATTTTTCTATGTGTTGGCAGGCTAGGATGACCCATACCAGAGTCCTACGAGTTGTACAGTGCATCCATTGTTTAACGCTGAGAACTTTGAAATCTTCTGAAATTTTCCACGAGTATTGTGGTACGACTCGTACTATTTGTTGTGTGTGATGTTCTGCAAAGTTTTTAAGGATCTTCTGAGGTTCACCATGACTCATGGTATGGGTCGTACGTGAATGCTATAATCCGTGAGTCAATCCATACCATGAGACTGCCTTTGTGCAAATATCTCTTAACAATTACGTGACTCCAGTTACTACTCCTACCATCTAGGTACTGGTCGTATTAACAGTCGTATGTTGCATTCCTATTAGTTTAGCCTTCTGAAGCTTACCACAATTCTCAGTACGGCTCGTAAAATCAAGGCACTTCTCATACTGAGACTTGTTCATGGCTAATTTTCCACTAGGCTTCTTTTGCTCATTTTTTCTCCAACACTTATTTTCCCTGAAATCAAAGTAAAAGTGCCTCATATCCATATAAACATACTTATGTCCATGCTATTTATATAATTTTAAGTGTCAAAAGTTCTACAAACTCATGACACATAAATAGGATACTTATTCTTGATTATGACTTTGTTCAGCTAATGATAATCGATGCACATTCTAAGTGAACCATCCTTCTTATACATGATAGAATAGGAGAACCCCATAGAGAGATGTTGTGTTTGATGAAGCTTTTGTCTAAGAGGTCCTTCAATTGTTCCTTCAACTCCTTAAGCTTAGTTGGAGCCATTCTGTAGGGAGGAATTGAGATAGGTTAGGTATCTGGAAGAATGTCGATGCTGAAGTCACTTTCCCAATTGAGAGGGACTCAGGGAAGATCTTTAGGAAATACCTCTTAGAACTCACTCATGACCAGAATTGACTGAAGGGTTGGGGCTTCAAAACTAGAATCCCTAGCCTAGACTAGATGATTGATACAACTCTTAAAAATAATTTTCACGGCCTTAAGGTAAGAGACAAACTGACCCTTAGGTGCAGAGTTACTACACTTCTATTCTAGGACTAGTTCATTAGGGAACTGAAACCTAATGACCCAGGCTTTTCAGTCGACTAAATCATAGAAAAGGTTAAACCAGTACATGCCAAGGATAAAGTCCTAGATCAACTGTGGTTCTTTTTTGTGAAACCATGTCTGGGAAATTTCTCTATACCTGACTAGTTGTAACTGACTCACCAACAAGTGTAGAGACTGAAAAGGGTTCTGAGAGGATTTCTTGACTAAGATAAAATTTTACTACAATACACGGAGTCACAAAAGAAAGTGTGGCTGCTAGATCTAATAATGTATAAACATTAATCTGGAAGAGTTGTAACAAACTAATGACTACGTCAGGTGATTTCTCCTATTTCTGATGAGATGACAGGGCATAGAAACCATTCTAGCGCTGACCACCACTTGTGCTAGAAGTAGTACACTGCTGAGCTGGAAAACTTGAAGGGCATGTGAAGTAGTAGATTGAGTCTTTCCATGTCTGGTTGACGAGAAATCCTTCAATCTATGGCCCAATTGACAAACAACCAAAACAACCCTCTTTGTCAAGACAACACTCCCCTTGATGATTCTTGCCACACCTAGGGTTGTTGGGAAAGCGTGGCTGCTGGAGACATTGCTCTAAGACATAGAGCCAGATGCTCTAGCTTTCTAATTAGTACGGGGTCTGGGAGAATGATCACTAGATAAAAAGGGTGCTAGAGCTGAAGATATCTTCAACTCCTGTGAGCAATTTCCACCGGCTGACCACTACTGAGAATAGTCAAAGTTACCCATCATTGCCCTCTTGATCTCCCTTTCCTTCTCCTTCAATTTCTCCTCCTCAATCTGTTGCACATAAATCATAAGTCTGGAGATGTCCATATCACTGATGAGCATGACAGTCCTGCACTTCTTGACCACCAAGTCAAAAACTCTTGAAATGAACTTGCGTATCTGAGCCCTAAGTTCCGCAACCATCTTTGGAGCATATCTTGACAGCTGAGTGAATTCAAGGCATACTCTTAAACTATCATGGTGTTCTGCTTTAGGTTGATGAACTCCTCTACTTCACTTCCCTCAACTCACAGGGAAAGAACCTATCTAGAAACACTATTACAAATTCATCCCACAGCACTAAGCCTATACCAACTCGCTTTTTGTCTTTTCACTTTCTGTACCAAATCTAGACCACTCCATTCAGCTGATATATGGCAAATTTGCACTCTTAGTGGAGGTAACGCCCATGATTCGAGTGATATTCTGAATCTCATCGATGAAGTCCTATGGGTCCTCATCCACCTTGGACCCATAAAACTCTAGGGGATTCATCTGAGTGAAATTTTGAACTCTGGAAATGATTGTATTTTCATTTGGATTAGCAGATGCAACAACCTGCTGATTGAATTTTTTTGTCATAGCCTGGTCCAACACTTAGAACACAGCCCTGAACTCAACATGAGTCACTTTCTAATTCAGAGGATCTGCTTGAGTTGGTAGGGCTTGCTGATTTCCATTCCCGTTCCTCCTTTAGTTAGCTCTTTTGGGAGGCATCAACTGCAAACATGTAGAGCATGAGTTAGAAGGATATTTTATAAATTCACACTATATCTCATGATATGAATCATAAAAGAAGGAAAATTTTCTAAAATATCCCATAGCCTCTTCCTCCTAAGTGTGGCGCGCTTTACACCCAATAAAAAGACTCTACTTAATGTGGCTTTTAGACAATCTAGGACACTCCTAAACCTGATGCTTTGATGCTATGTTTTGTCACGACTTGAGTCTATACCCTAAAAGCGATACGGCGCCTAAAGCCACAAGTGACCCAAGCTAACCCATTGCATGAAATAAAACTACTAAAATCTGATTTATCAATAAAACTGGGTGGAAATAATTAAACTTTATAAACAATACTTTTATAGAAAACTGGGATAACTGAAGTTAAGTCATAAAGACAAAATATTGTGTCATAAGCAGAAAATACTACTAACATATCTGAAAACCTCTACTAACTGATGAGCTACTGGAACAAGTCTCCTACTAACTCTATATGTCTGAAATCAAAAACAAATACAAGACAACTGAATCAAAGAAAAATAACTCCAGTCTTCAAAAGATGAGGACTCACTAGTGACAGCTACTTATGGGCAGCAAAATGAGTCTAGCTGTAGTGTTATACCTTAGTACCTAAATCTTTACTATAAAATAATATTAGCACAAAGAGTATGCAATCAGTACATAGAATATGCTGAGTATATGAGTTACTATGTATGCTGAGTATATGAGTTATGTAACTAAAATATGAAGACATGCTAGTAAATTCTGAAAAGTAAGACTGATCTGGTATACAACGACCCTATCAGAATACATAAATACTTAAAATACTATAACAATCTAAAAATACTAAAGATGTAAGTAAAACTAATTTTATTGTCATGTACATGCGCTAAGAACTGAAATTATGATTATAGCCGAGGACTGTAACTGTACTGTGAGAGAGTTTATTAGTCGACATATAACCACGTGATCAAAACGTGGAGTTTGATATATACACCCCATTAATAGGATCCAATATACCTTGCCAAGGTATAGATGCATGACTATCTGATTACTAACTGAAGCCCATTCAGGGTAATAATGTACAATAATATGTAGTTTTGGGAACCTGGGTGCGCTGAACCCTGGCTCATTCGGTGCTAAGTACTACTACCAACTGATTATTTACTAATAATAATAGTGATAGCTCCAAAATTGATGCCCTAAGACTATGTTAGAACTACTTTATCTGAAAGTGTCTTGAGTGATAGACTAATAATACTGATGATGTTGAGAATTCTGATAATACTGTAAAGCATAAATACATAAGTCTTAAGAAGATCATATGTACTTTGAAAGAACATGCTATTAAAAAATAATGCTAGTTCATGAAGTTAAATATCTAAAATCTTGCCAATATCAAGATTATGGAAATACATTTTACAAGCTGAAAATAAGATCACGAATATCTTATAATACTAGTCATGGAAACCTTTAAGAATTGATAAAAGATAAGGGAATCAATCGTGTAATGAAAATCCTAAGACGTGAGTTCTAGAGAAATTAACTTGCTAGGGATTTTGAAATTCTTGGAACCCAAGGATGGAAGGAATCCCTTGTTGAAGTCCCACATACCTAGAGAAGAGGACTTCTTTCTAAAACCTTAAATTCTTGGAGCTTTGAAGAGGAACCCTAACTTGACTTGAGAGAATCCTTGATGTTTCTACATTATGTTCTGAGAGTGTAGGTGAGAACGAGAGAGGGATGGTTGACCAATCATTTTGATTTTCCTCCAAAATACCCCAATACGACTTAGTTTAGGAGTTAAAAGAGTATGGAATTATGACAATATCCATGGGAATCCGTATTAAAAATCTAGTCGTCTAGTCACCACGGATTACACAACAGGTCATTGGTTGTCACCACGACTAATTGTGGCTAGTCGTTACTTCTTGACCCAAAATTTCACTTATCTAATTTTTTCCCTTCGAGTGATTATAATGACCCGTCATTGGATACCATGAGTTTTTCTATGCCTCGTGGTTGGGGGGGAGGCAATCTCACACATTCTTTGAATATGACCTCACAGATCTTCATAACGACTCATCATATTGTAAAATGATTCATCCTATGAGTCATTAAGTATGGACCTTGTCTGTAGATGGACACAATAACTCATGATCACGGGTCATACCTTCATACCATGACTTGTGGTAGGGACTCATGGTCTGGAGGAGAAAACATCAGAAGCTTACCATGACTAACCTAATGAGTCCTTAATGCTGACCACGACTCATCTAATGGGTCATTTTGAGGCAAAAATGTAGATTTTTCAGCTGGTTCCTACACCATGTCTGGGGTTCGATCTTAGGGACTTTTGGGGTGTTACAGTTCTCAACCCCGAATCATTGCTATAATCAAGAAAATTCCAAATACAATGGTACAAGGACATCAATTAGGCCAAGAAAGTGATGAAACTAAACAGATGGATGAGCATCCACCCAAACTTTTCAAAGGAAACCTTTAGGGAGCTATCCACCTTAAGATAAATAAGATTGTTCATCTTCACAAGACATATAGACATGTTGATCATGATATTTTAACCAAAAAACTTGTTCAAACACTCTCTATACATAACACCCCCACTAAAATTAAGATGAGAAAAATACACTATAACCATGAGCCTGACATTGAAAGGAAAATCCTTATCAAACCTATCAAAGAAAATTATTCGCTTTATACGTTTAGAAGCTCTAGCTCCAAGTGGATAAACACCACAAATGAGTATCCCAATGAACTTCATAATGACGAATTGCTAAGGTGAGAATAGTTATGATATTTTGATGCACTATAAAATCCTTATTTGACGCCACAGGCAAGGAATTCTAGTCCTACTAGAAATTAATAACTAATCACAAACCTCTAGTGGAAGAAATAATTTTCAATAACATGATAAAAGTTCCTACTAGGGGTAAGTAAGGATGCATTAGTATTATTTGGCACCATGAGGCTATCCATTTGGATCAGGTGAAAATCACTAGTCAGGAAATCTATGTGACGATTAAGGTACTTCTCAATCACAAACTATGGTTTTTTAGTACTATTTAAGCAAGAAATTACTAAAATGTTAGGAGAACTCTTTAAAACAACCTAAATATTTTTCATGATAATTATAATGACATGTGACTTATTGCAGGGGACTTTAATAAAGTTAAATGTTTGGCTGACTGGTGGGGAGAATGCTAGCAATAACTCTAAGGTTCCTCATTATAGATGTGCATAAAAAGTGTCAATTATTTGATCTAACTTAAAAAGGGGAGTAAATGCACATGGATAAATAAACAATACAAGAATAGGTCAAACCTTATTCTAAAAAGAGTACATATAATATTTGCCAATGATTCATGATTGTAAAAACTATCCAGAGTCGTATGTTGTGCACCTTTCCCAAATTTACTCTAATCATTGCCCCTCTTTCTAACGCTTAGCCATACCTCTATGCTCCCTACTAGAAAACACTTTAGATTCAAAATAATATGCAACTTCCATCCTGTTCTAATCAACATTATTTGAGATGTTGATGCTTAGAGGTTGTCCTATTCTGGTCGACATTATTTTAGATGTTGAAGCTTAGAGGATAACCTAACAACGACTACTAATATGTTTTATTGTAGGGTGACTACTTGGAACAAAAACTTTAGCAGAAAAATTTATTATGGAAAGACTTGGAGGGATAAAAAAAATTTTAACCCTATATTAAGTTCCTTAACACCCTAGAACATGAACTTACCAATGCGTCTAACAACATCCTTCATATGAAGCACGATTTTTGAAAATCCAAAGCACTTCTGAAATGTTATCGGAAGTTTTATCTTCGATTTTTTCTAAGAGACTTTCATCAACTAAAAATTAATCCTGAAACCAGTGATACTTACATTTTCCTAAACCCCAAGTTCAAAAGCCATATAGTATTAAGACCTACAGACCTATTAAGTTGTACAACACGTTTTGATATTCAGTATAAATTATACATTTATATTGCATTTATCGTGAGCATCACATGAATTCCAAGGTATTTGGTTGAAGTTAAAAAATAGTGAAGTCTATTTAAGGCTACACTTATAGTGAACAACTGATGCATATTGGCAAGGAGGTGTTCAATAGCCTCATCGCACTGTGAGCCCACATGTGTGCAATTTTAGTTCTTATATTTAATGAGTTGGTAATTTACCAACTCATTAGGCTCTTAAGCATAAGGTTTAGCTTACTTTTCAATTCATTTAGGTGAATTTTATGCTCTTTTCTCCTTTTTATGTGTAAATGTGATTAGAAGAAAAAGAGCAAGAAGTGGAGTAAAAAAAAAACAGAAATAGGTGAAAACCGATGCTCCACCGGAGATCATGGCTGAAACGCCGGATAAAAGTAGATGACCACTGCATTGAGGTGCTAATCCAACCGGTGGTTGTGGACATCAATCGGTTAACTAACCTACAGGTGCCTGAACATGCTGGATCAAGGATGAAAGAAATCGGCATATAGAAGTTAGAGGCCGGAGAATCACTGACGGTGTCACCGAATACTACTGAAAATCACTGAAAGTGTAGAAGATGATAGACGGTGGTTCGCATAATATAACCAGAGAACTGCCGGTGCTTTTGCAAGTACCAAAATTCCTGAACAGAGGCAATTGGGTCTAAAATTGAAAAAGAGGAGATTGACTGCCCTATCTTTGTATATATTAAAGAAGAAAGTACTATGTACTTAGCAGATCTTAATTTTAGCTTTTTAACATTCCTTTTTCTTGAGAAGAAAGTAGTATTCTATTGATGAAAATTGTTAAATATCGTATTTCTTTTCTTCATCTTCTTTCTTAGAAAGGTATCACTATTGTTACAGACATATTTTTGAATTTGATTTTGCTGCTCTTCTTAATGAAAGCATTGAGTTTAATATTGAATATACTATTTAGTTTCTTAACTATGAGTAGCTAAATCATCAACTAGAGGTGTGTGGTGATGAGTGCTTCATTAGATTGGATAATGCTAGATTCGTCTCAACATTTCTTAGTTAGTGTAAATCTGTTATGTTCTCTCCAATTTATAATTGATGATCTATAATTGCAAATGTGGGCCTACTTTTCTTACATGATTTCTTCTTGAAAGAGAAGAATTGAGTGTTGGGAGATAATTTGGTAGGAAAAATGGATGTGATGTTGTGGAGTTGGACTAGACATAACCAAAACTCATATTCACACTCCTAATTAACAGCTAATAGCTAAAGATAGTACAACTATTAATCCAAATATAATTGGGCTGATTTAATTATGTCTAGTGGTCTGAAAGAACTCTGTAAAGAGGCATTTATGAGGTTGAAAAATATTGAATACCCACTTGTCCAAAGTTATTTACACAATTTGCAATGATGAGAGGATCTAGTATAGCCTTGTTTAATTAGATCCTCATCAAAACCACACCTCTAGTCTCTCTCGTTATTGTCTATAACTTTGTTTATTTTTCCGTTCTAATTAGCTGAGTTAGAATCCATCCCATATTGTTAACATCAAGTTCCCCCCAAAGTATTTACTGCTTTGTTTCTTTTGAGTGGTGCGAACTAATTTAAATTTTTCAAACAACACTTGTGTATATCACTTGTTATTCTCTGTAGGAGTCAACCTCGACATCGTCGGGGGATATTTATTTTGATACAATGACCATCTACACTCTTCCGTTAAGAAGAGTATATTTTGGACATTATCAAAAATGACGATGTTGTAGAGGACTAGCGCTTGATATACTTGTGTTTATTGTTAATTTGAATTACTCTTGCATCTTAGTTATTGACGCTGATCTGTCTGTGATTATTAGGGTAAAGTCATATGAGTTATCACTCATAAGCAGGGTATAAATCAGATGAGGGTAATATGGAGCATGAAGAAGATAACCTGATGATGCCTTAAATTGTAGGAGCCATTCGCCTACTGCCCACGATAGGGAATGTCGTGATTCATGTCACAAGTATAATGCAACATTTGTACAAAGATGAAAGGGCCCTTTGGGGGCAAACCGAGTGACGACGCAAATCGCCACTTGAGAAATTTCTTAGAGATCTGCCAGCCCTTCAACATAACAAATATAAGTAAAGAATCTATGAGGTCAAGACTCTTTCAATTCTCCCTAACGGGAGAGGCAACTATGTGGTTGGAGGAATTCCCTCCTGGTTGTATTACATCGTGGAAAGAATTGACTAGAGCCTTTTTGGATCATTTCTTCCCTCCGTAAAAAATGTTGTAGCTGAGGGATGATATCACAAACTTTAGGCAAGAGCCAGGGGAACCATTGCATGAAGCAGGGGTAAGGTTCAAGAAGAAGGTTTCCCTTTGCCCCAACCTTTGTCTCCCTAATGGAGTGCTCCTTCAAAGTTTTTAATGAGCTATCGACTCCATTAACAAATCAGTTGTCAAAAATTTTGCCGGAGGATCAATAATGGATCAAATATATGGGTTAGCTAAGGCCCTTTTTGATAGAATGACAATGACAAATCGTGCATGGCATATGAGAGATACCAATGTATCGATATATGATGTTGGTTCTACTGTATTGGCAGCTGAGTTTCAAAAAACAGCTGAAGAGTGAGATGAGAATCTTGGTAAAATGATGATGCAGTTGGAACTAATGTCAAAAGATGTGATGCGGCAGGGCCCAAAGTTTTGAATATTGTAGGTATGCAGGGTCCATTGCACTTTGAAGGAGAATCGTCGCCATCAATATATGATGGGGAGTGCCAATACATGGAAAATAAGATGGGGGATTGTTGACCTAGGTTTAAAGGGACTAATCAAAAGGCCCTTGGAGCCCACGTGAAGAGAGCCAAGGTTGGAGAAACCGTGACGCACAAGGATGGCTCGATAAAAATTAAAGATAGGGTACTAAAGGGAAAAATTGAGAAGGGGATCGTTATCATCAAAGTACAAATCCATATGTTCCCCTTCCAAAAGTTTAGAATGCCAAAATCAACCAAGTGTGAGCAGTGTAGGTAGCTCAAAAATTGGACAGATGTTAGCTAGAGTCCTCAAAAAAGTGGAATCAACCTATAGCGGTGTCAAGGAATTTGAAAGGGAAGGTGTCTAACCATTCCCAAACTATGAGTTCTCATTCAGCCTCCATTACACATTTGGAAGCTAAAATGAATCACTTTTCCTCTCAAATGAACCCCCGAAAGTAGGGAACACTCCCAAGTCATATAATGCCATGCCTGAAGAAAGATAGTTAATGCATGACCATCATTATGAGGAGTGGTAAAATGGTTGGAGATGCAGGTGTGAAGCCTAAGGAGGTTGTTACATCTAAAAAATGATAAAAATGAATATGATATGGCGCCAAAAGCACCAAGTGGTTGTGAAAATGTTGAAGAGGAAGGTCAGGGAGAGGCTGATGAAGTTCTCTTGAATGTTGATGAAGTAGAGGCAGGCAAGAAGGCCTCAAATTATAAAGAATGAGAACTAAGACAACAATGGTTTGCTAAGAAAAAAAGAATGATCAGTTTAGTAAATTTATTAACATGTTAGGTAAATTATCCATTAATATACCATTGGTAGATTCCCTACTTCAAATTCCCGGATATGCCAAGTTCATGAAGGAGCTGTTGAAAAAGAAGAAGGTGGTAGATGTGGGTACCGAAGAGACAGCACATCACTATAGTGCAATGGTGATGAGTAATCTTTCCCCAAAGCGGGAGGATCCAGGAGCCTTCATGATTACTTGCACTATTAGGTTATGTAATTTAAGAAAGCCCTCTGCGATCATGGCACAAGTATAAATCTAATGCCCCTTATCATCTTCAAGATATTGGGGCTTGAGAACACCAAACCCACATCAATGAGGTTGTTAATGGATGATCGCTCCATAAAGAAACCTGTAGGTGTGTTAGAAGATGTCTTGGAAAGGGTGGATAAATTTATTGTACCAGCTGATTTCGTGGTTCTTGATTGTGAAATAAATGTGGAAGTTCCAATCATTCTAGGGAGATCATTGCTCGCAACGGGTAGAGCCTTGGTAGATGTGCAACTAGGAGAGCTCAAGTTTTGGGTTAGAGGTGAAGAGGTTACCTTTAAGGTGTGTCAATCTATGGAACCTCTCGATGAATGCAAAGTGATTGGAGTGCTACATAAGGAGAATGAGTATAGCAGAGTTGATATGGAGGAGGCTGAGACGGAGGATGATACTTCAAAAAATGAATGCTAAATGAGATATACATCGTTCCATGACATTAACTAAGGCGCTTCTTAGGAGGAAACCCCAGTGTCTTATGTTGAATGTTTTAATGCCATTATTGTTTTTGGTTTTGTTAGACTAATTAGGTCAGAAGAAAGGAGAGGAAGTACAAAAAAAAGGCAGGCAATGCACTGGACCGGCGAATCACTAAGCCAGATGCGCGAAACTCCCAAACCTTTAGCAGGGAAGAAGAAACCTGAGAACATAACTTATGGACTGGTGAATTAGCCGGCAGAGCACCAATGCAAAGTCGCATACCACCGCTTTATCGCTGCCGCAAGCAAGAATACCTGAGCAGTGCATGCCCAATCGGTGATCCACCGGCGGAATGCAAAACCTAGTTGGCGAACCGCCGGTCAAACGCCTAATGCAAGACATTAAACTTGGCAAAAAAATCAAGTATGAGTGGTAAGGCGGCGAACCGCCGGATCCAACCAACGATCGCCGAGGTAACACCAGTGAAGGTACGGGTTTTCCTATAAATGCTTAACTAAATATCATCCCTACCTGACCCAAACTTCTTGTAGCCGCCCTAATCTGCATAAACACCCCTTAGACTCCCCTTTTTTCCTCTTTTTAACATTTTCCCATTCTCCTTTTAATTTTCCCAACACCCACCTTTCTATATTCCAAAAACTCCCTCTATTCCACTTTTCATACAATTAACACATCATTAATCATCCATCTCCTCCTCTGCCAACCATATTCTCACCTTCACACCTATAAAATCCCCCACCCTTTCTACCTAATTTTCACTACACTCACAATATTCCTCTCTACTAAATAAGTGTCAAGAGTTTGCCATTGTTAAGCATTATCAAGCTTCCACAGCTAGTCTCTGCCGAACATTCCCTTAAGAGTGGTAATGTACCCTCAACTTCCTTATTTTCTCATCAATGGTAATACGGTTTCTAATAGATGTTGCTATGACATACGGTTCCCCTTCTCTTTACTGTCATTCTCCCCAATATTTTCATGATTGATATTATCCTTATGTTATATGAAATTAGTGGGATGATAGAAGTTTCTTGCTGAATTGGGTGCGGGGGAATTTGTTATTCTTGCGTAGAGATAAATGGGGTGAAGTCTGAGTGACCCAAAAAGGGATTAAAAAAGACATACTTTTCCCTATGATAGATTGGGTGACTCCATTCTTAAGGGTAAATCGTCATTTTAGCGCTTCTGACATGTAAATATATTTCTTTGATATCTTTTGTGTGAGTGTCTGAGATATTGTGAGATTAGAGTTTAGGGTGATGAATTGGAGACAATGACTATCGGAGATTCACCAGTTGGGTCCGCGAAAAAAATAATGGAAAGTCGTTTCGGCTAATATTGGCTTTAGGCCACTGCCTTGATCCCATGTTTCATCGGCGATTCGCGAATCGGGACGAACGGTTTGCTGCTTTGCCGCCGATTGAATATTTTCTACCCCAGATTTCTATTTCTCACCGACAGTTCAGCGGTAGTCCGCGGATACCCTTTTGCAATTTGTCAGGGTGTCGCCAGTGCTTCCAGTGCTTTTAATGTTAATTCTTCAACTTTGTTTCTCCTTTAAAATTTTAGCGTAGTTGTTTGTTTTTTCCTTTTATTATAAAAAAAGAAAAAAAGAAAAAAAATAAATAAACAAGAAAAAAAGTGCCTCTAACATCGTGTTTGCAGAAAATGACTTCATCTAGGATCACCGGTAAGGGCAAAGTTCCAGCTTCTTCTTCAACAAAGGGCAAGGGAAAGGCAAAGGCCTCTGCAACGCCTGCCAAATATAGGGAGGCTACCATGTTCAATGTGCCCGGCATGAAGGGGCACTACGCCATCTGCAAGGGATGCTCAATCACTGTAGAAAAGCGATTTGACTTGGTAGGACTGCGGGATGACCTCCCCAACATCACCACTCAGTTCATGGACAGGCAATGGCACACTTTTGCCAATCTTCTCCCAGACTATTATCCATTCTTGATGCCAGAGCTTTACACCTCCAACCAGGCTAGGCAGGAAAGTATCAACCACAGAGGCAAGGTCAATGAATTCTCCTTCCTGCTTTCAGTCATGGTGCGAGGTGTGGAGGTGGAAATCACTCCAGTAGCCACTAACTATCTATTCTTGGAGGACGAGCTTGACACTGGCTCAGAGTACATGGCCAGGATTGTTCACATCAAGAACCGATTCACTTGTATAGCCCTTATTATTGTGGTTGACACACCTCTTTGGGCTACGATGGGTTGCGAATTTCTAGGCAAGATATGAAATTTGAGGCTAGATTATGGATATATTTCATCTTCGGCCATATCATCCTTCTAAAAATGAACAACAGGTCAGCTTGAAGACAACTATTTTTATAGACTACATAAAGTTAGGAGTCCCCATTAACTTTTGGGATATTGTGTCTTAGCAAATAAAGAGGAAAGCACGACAGACCAGCACCTCCATGCTATATGCTATTCTCATTTCTCAACTGTGCTTGCAAGATGGAATTCCCTTATTTCCGATGAGACCTTTGTTCCTACTTTGGGTTTCATCACATTAGATCGAAAAAGTGATGCTGAGGTAGCCACAGTCAAGAGGAAGCGGATACAGGGTTTTGGTTTGCCAGAGGGTTCTCTATCGCATGGTTTGGAGCAGTCTCCACAAGCCCAAGATTTGAAGATGCCCCACCAAGAAGCTTTAGGCCAGACCTCTAGTGATGTACCTATGCCAGGAGCATCACCTCCTCTAACATATTCCCAATAAAGCAGTCTCCACAAGCTAGTGGAAATGACCAACTCTCATGATAGTCAGCTTCAAAAGTTGGCTAGGAGCCTCCTTGCTCTCATTGCCCAAACGGTTAAAAGGGAGATGAAATCTATGTATGACAGTCTTACCACATCATGAAAGAGGGTAGATGTTGTACAGGGGGCTGTCAACTCTCCCCGAATTGAAGTAAGGGAGTGGAAGAGTCAGACATTTGTAGAGGCACTTGATTTGAGTGCTCTTGACGCTACAATGGCTGCCCCTTTTATAGTTCTAGGTTGTAATGCCCCGAAAACTCTAAGATCAGACCCAGGAAATGAAATGGACAAAAATAGGATTTTCTGCATCAGATCAGAGAGCAAGTCGTCCTGTGACCCGTGGGTAGGCTACGAGTTGTGAAGTGACTCATGGGGAAGGGTCCGAACTTTGTAGATTTTGAAAAAATTGGGTGACCACGGCTGTTACCACGAGTCGTGAGGTGATCCGTGGCTAGTAATTGATTGAGGATAAGTGGAAAATTAGGAAGTTAACTTAATGACTAGTCACCACAAGTCGTGGTCCATGCCACAACACGTAAGGTGACCCATGGTTCAGGATACTTTGAGGAGTTAAGAATTTGGTAGTGTAGTTGACGAGTGGGTCACCATGAGCCGCTGGGTACACCACTAGTCGTGGTGTCCCTCTTGGTGACCAACAGGAGGTTTTTGGTTGTGCACCTGACGACCATGACCATGAGTCGTGGTCACTTGGCACGAGCCGTCGGGTCCCTCATAGGGACTGGCAGTCAATTTTTCGTACGAATTTCCTAAGGGTGTTTCTATAATTTAATAACCTTCTAGACTCTTAAACTATGTCATTTTGGATTATTTTAAGGGGATTTAGAGGGGTTAAATGGTTTTCCCCTCATTCCCACTAAGATTTTTCAGAAAATAAGGTAAGTGTTCCTCTTAAGAACCCTCAAGCACGACTAGGGTTTTTCATCTATTTCAGCGATTCAAATTTTCTTCTCCAAGGAATTTGTAGCCAGGTATGTGGGAATTCAACAAGGAAATAGTTCTTCCCTTCTATCCCTAAAATCCATTCTAGTTTCTTTATCAGTTCTAGCTCTGAACTTTTGAATGTGAAAAAATTATATATCAGACTTTGTTAAATTCATGAAGAATGTTATTCATCTTAATTTTAGATATGATTCCATCAGATTATGACTATATTGATTCTTTTCCCCAAAACTTTCTCTTAATTTTCCTGTCAGTTATATCCCTATGGTTTCGAATTATGGAAGGTTTTCAGACAAAATTCTATAAACTTCTAGTGGAATATTATTCATGATATTAGTTTCTATATATCCCAATCCTTAGAAATTTTGTGGAAACTAGCATCTTGAAGAATGATTTACCCTAGCTTCTCAGTTCAGTGAATTAGATTTTTGCATATCAGACTAGTTATTTCCTATTGCTTGATTCTATCATTGTTATGGATTCCCACATTATTTGTATATGTTGAATTCTCAGTCAGATACATCTCAGCCTAGTTTCAGTCAAAATGTTAGAATATCCAGTATTAGTCAGAAATGCCAGCTGATCAGTTTGACTACAGAAATTCTTGAGGTGTCAATAGTGCCTCCCAGTTATCAGAATTAGACTTAATGTTAGATTTTAGTGGTTCTTTAGGCGGTCATGACACTTTTAGATAAGAAGCTCTAACCAGCCTTAGTACTCCAGCTTCATATTATAGTTTTTTCTTTAAACGGTTAAGACACTTCCTGATAAGCAGCTCTGACAAGTCTTAGAACCCAGTTACAAAATTCGGTCCGATAAGACTCTCAGGGTGCTTTCATATAGGTATTCCTGACTTAGTCTTCGGCCTCAATTTTGAGCTATCAGCTTAGTAGTCAGTCTAGAAATATCTAGTGGGAGCAGGATTTAGCACCGAGCGGACTGGGTTCCAGCGCACCTAGGTTTCTAAAACTATGCTACCACCGTAGGTTACTGTTTTATTGGCCTCATGGCCCTAGATTTGTGATCAACCAGGTCATGTCTTTAAACCCTGGTAAGGTATACATCAGACTCCACATCTAGCTCACATGGTTACATGTCGGTTATAGACTCTCCCACTAGTCAGCTTTATTCAGTCTCAGATTAGTTTGTTCAGTTTTGGTTTGCTCATTTTAGCATAGTTAGTTCAAACTCAAAAATCTAAGATTTAGGGCATGTCTTTGACCATCATACGGGTCATCTTGACCATTTCAGTATGTTTCAATTATTTCAGTCCTATATATCAGTTGGTCATTGCATGTCATTTTAGTTAAGTTATTTATATCCAGTATCATATTTTCTCCTGTTTACTCAGTACATTCAAAGTACTGGTGCATACCTTTTATGCTGTATCATTTTATGATACAGCTGCGGTTCTCAATCTTAGCCCCATTAGTAGATCTCTTAGGGTGATTTTAGAAGCAGCAGTGGTGAGTCCTCATCTTTCGAGGATGGCATTTCATTTACTTCAGTTAACTTCTTTTCAGTTAGATTTTAGAGTTAGTTGGGTGCTTGTCCAAAAAACTCATCATAAGTAGATGTCTTTCAAACATAATTTTAGATGTTCAGTATTGTCGTTCTTTCTTATGTTTGAACTTATTACTAAATCAGTTTTTTTAAATGATTTCTTTATTTAAAACTTCCACTATGTTTTACTCAGAATAGCCAGTGTTATGATAGACCATGGGTTGACTTGGGGTTACTTGTGATCCTAAGTACCATGTCTCATCCAGGGTATAGACTCGAGGCGTGACAAAGTCCACATAGATGATTTGTTTAGGGTCTTGGGAGATGACAACAAAGATCCAGGCGATGCAGGCTTCAAGGGTGAGGTAGGAGTAGGTGCGGATTATGACGTGGATGATGAGGACTGACCCACTCAGGTAGTCTCTATCCCCTTTATTTTGCATGCATACATTGGGGACAACGTAATCTTTGAGTTGGGGGTGGGATGAGTGCTTTTTGGGGGTTCAATTATGTTTTATTTGATGATAATTTGATGTAGGAGTAGGTGCGGATTATGACGTGGATGATGAGGACTGACCCACTCAGGTAGCCTCTATCCCCTTTATTTTGCATGCATACATTGGGGACAATGTAATCTTTGAGTTGGGGGTGGGATGAGTGCTTTTTGGGGGTTCAATTATGTTTTATTTGATGATAATTTGATGTATCCTTTGTCGGGCTCATTTTTAGTGTTGTTGATGATTTCCCTTGCAAGGCTAGTTGTGTTTATAAAATTTGAATGAATGAAATGAATGAGTTTTTAGATGTTAGAATGCTAGTGATGAAAATTGGGTACTTGTTGTGTATTGTTAAATATTACATTATGACCTAAGTTTTGTGTTCGCCTGTGTAAATAGTAGAATAGTAATCAAACTCCAAGAGTTTTCTTCATGTCACGGTTCTTTCCCTAGGATTATTTTTCTTTTTCTTTTCTCTTTGTTGTCGAATCAGGTTGGCATTCCCCAATGATAGATTGTGAGGCGACTCTCTTAAGAAAAAATGACATGCCTTTCTTAAGTCTTTTGTGGAGCTGTTTTCAGAGGTACGACCAATTTTAAAATGAAATTTTGAAATGTAGCATGAAAATGAGAAATGAAAAATGGGCATTTGAAGTGATAATGTAGCACCCTTTGTCACAAATTGTAGATTCCTCGTTTGTCTTATGAATTTGCATGCTCTAATGTCTTCAATCAAGATCTTGTGTTGATAATGAATTTTATGGACTCTTTAAGTGTGATTCCTTGTAAAGTAAGGGTCTTTATGAATCGCATGCATAGCTTCTTGTCTAGAACTTTCCCTAAGTGTGACTCAAGGCAATATATCCTAAATGTTGTTGTACTTAGAATATGATATTAGGCCCTCTTTTGTTAAGTCATTTCACCCAAAATGACCTCCTTGAACATTAATCTTTGATAGCCAACATTTGAGCCTTGGACCATTTCTTTGAAAAAACACATTACAAGCCTAATGACCATTTTTAATACTTTCTTTGGCACCCATCCTCCCTAATTTCTTGTGATGAATCATTGGAAAATGGGGCATGAAGCCGAGGAAATGGGGAGCAATAAGGGAATGAATGTGAAATGAGGGAAAAGCCTAAGTTTGGAGGTTAGCAAGAGTAGGGGGAAAATGAGAAGCCTAAAATTGAGGTAGCACAAAAATTGTGATGAAATGAATGAATCGATGTGTTGAAAGACCTCGAATCATTAAAAGAGGAAGAATAGTTAATAGGTGCTATCTCTTGCATAGATAAGGCTAAATGTGAAATTCAAAGATGTTTTAAAGGTGGTTCGTGTTACATAAAAGATGAAGGTCATGAACAAGGAGAAATAAGGTAAAGTGATCTAAACAAGATGAAGGAATGCTACAAGCATTTCTAAAGGTATTAGAGAGGTGTTAGTCACTAAAGCCAAATAATTATCCTACCCTTAGCCCTAGCCTTCATTACGACCTTCAAGTCCTATGTGATTTTTAGTGCAGTTGCTCTACATAAATGGCGAATTACATAAAAGGAATGGATCGAGTTGTGTGCATGAAGATTTCTTTTAGGAGAGCAAGCGTGATAATCTTTTTCTACAATCCCTTGTTTGTATGTATTGATTCATGATAAAGAAAAGTGATTCTCTCTTTTGTGAGTCGCATCATTCCTTTTTAGGACACAATTGCATATAGATAAAGGTGTGTTTAAGGCATTAGTGGCGCGAGCTTTAAGGTAAACTTTGAATGTGCAATGATTATGAATTGAGATGTTATGCGTACTTCGTGGATAAGCTATGCCCTTATTTTGCAAAATGAAAGCTCTTGTGAATCATACCTTTGAATTGTGGTGGCTTCTTAAAACTTTTCTAATTTTTTTTTGGGGGAATTTGCTTCTCTTTTTATGTGAGTAGGTCAGCATTTTTGGGTCGTCATAGATTAAGTAGTCATTGATGTATAAACTCGTATGGAGTGGCATTTTTAGCAACTGATAAGAACTGCATTACTTGAGGACAAGCAATGGTTCATGTTTGGGGGTTCGATGAGTTTGTAATTTACCAACTCATTAGTCTCTTAAGCACGAACTTTATCTCAGTTTTCAAGTCATTTAGATGAATTTTATGCCCTTTTTCCTTTTTATGTGAAGATATCTGATTTGAAGAAATAGAACAAGAAGAGGATTTAAAAAAAGGAAATCAGGCGAAAATCGAAGCTCCACTGTTGAACACAAGCGGAATGTTGACGTGCCCGCAAGTGTACGAGTCGTACAAGTAATATAGTGGCTCTTTTTAAGACCGGAATGTCAAACCCACAGGGACTGGACCCATTCCTCTAACTATCTAGTTCAAGTGTGATATTAAATACCGCAAGTGTCGATTATAAAAGTTTTCGATAAGGTTTAATTAAGTCTAATTTTGGTCAATAACATGTTCTGAATTCACTCCAGGAGCAACATAGAGTTAAAACCAGATAATCATGCGTTATTACGAAATGCAATGGGTTAAGTATGAAACTATCAATTCTTGTCTCACATAATAAGAATTGCATGCTCAGGGCCTTTCGAGCCTCTAAACATGACAAACTAGCCTCACTGCATCATTGTGAGCGAGGATGCTACTTCTAGTTCGTGGGCAATTAATTACGTGGATGTGGTTTACGTGGAAATGTGTAAGGAATCTCGTCCACCTAATCATTTAACTCAACTTAGCCACACAACTACTTCTTTGAGTGGTGATGTGATAAACCTAAGTCGGTCTCTAAATACTCCCGTTTTATCAACTAAGCAAGGCATTAGGTGTATTTCTATCCTAACACAAATTATATCGTGAGATACAATCATGCTCCTCACATTCTCATGTTCTGACCTAGGAAAGTGCTTTCTCAAGCAAATGCCCAAGTTAACGTGTATGTTTTCATGGTGATCAATTATAAAAACAACCAATAATCCAGAATGCAAGACAAAACAACAATCAATAACTTAATTCCATCACAATTTCATAAAAACACATTCATAATTCATGGCTCAACCCTAGAGGAAGGGTTCTAGCCATTCATGTTTGTAAAACTACAAGAAACTACAACTAAATTAACATAATTACAAGAATTAGTAGAAGAGAAGGGAATTTGACAAACCCTAGATGAGTTCTCCCACTTCTCCCTTCACTCCTAGGTGGTTTTCCAGAATAAAATCATGACCAAATGTTTTTAGAAGCTAAGGGACCTATTTATAGTAAATGTAAAACGTGCAAAATTAAGCCTGTCGTGGAATGGCTCCGTGTCACGGAGTGTATCGCGGAGCACTGCCTCCGTGACACAGAGGTAACACGGAGGCTCTCTGGAAATTGCCTCAGGATGCCAAAACTGTCGAGTGTCACCGTGCTGCCAGCGTGACACGCTGCTCATTTAGCGCGTTGGCCTTGCTCTGTTGCTCAACTGGCCTAGCGTGGCACGGTCGTTGGCGCCCTGGAGCCTGCCTGCCTGCTGCCTCTTCTCGCGCGCCTGGCATGGGCGTGACACGGCGCTAGGCGCAGCACACACACAGCGTGGCACGTTGCCTGGCGCGGCAAGCCTTGCTATGGCATGCTCCTTGCCGACTTTCGCCAATTGTTCCTGACTCCATTCCTCTACTTCACCAACTTATGAATTAGTTCCTCAAATTCATGAAAACCCACAAAACAAGGACTAATCATGTTGGTTAGTACATATATTCACATTTATATAAAATCACATGAAAATGTATATAAATAAATAGATAAACAAGGCAAAACTAAGTTATAAAGTATCACTTGGGCCTGCTATTTTTCCCACGATCACGGAACGCCGGCTAAACGCAGATGACTGCTACTTTGAGGAACTAATGCAACTGGCGGTCGCAGAGATCAATCAGCGACTCGTCGGTTAGCTCACCTACAGGCACCTGAACTTGTTGGATCAAAGAGGAAAAAAATACGCGTAGCGCGGTTAAAGGCCTGCAAATCAATGACGGTGTCGCTGAATGCTACTAGAAATCACTGAAAGTGCAGAAGATGATAGACGGTAGTTTGCGAAATGTAACCGGCAAACCATCGGTGCTTTCGCAAGTGCCAAAATGCCTGAATAGGGGCAGTTGCGTCTAACACTGAAAAAAAGGAGATTGGGTGCCCTATCTTTGTATATATTCTAGAAGAAAGTACTCTATACATATCAGATCTTAATTTTAGCTTTTAGCATTCCTTTTTCTTGGGAAGAAAGTTTAATTCTATTGGTGAAAATTATTGAATATTGCTTTTCTTTTCTTCATCTTCTTCCTTAGCAAGGTATCAACATTGTTGCAGACATATTTTTGGAATTTGATTTTGCTACTCTTAATAATGAAATCAATACGTTTATTATTGAATATACTATTTAGTTTCTAACCATGAGTAGCTAAATCATCAACTAGAGGTGTAGGGTAATGAGTGCTTAATTACATTGGGTATTGCTAGATTAATCTCAATATTGCTTAATTAGTGTAAATATGTTGAGTTTTGTCCAATTTATAATTGATGATCCCTAGTTGCAAATGCGAGTCTACCTTTCTTACTTGGTTTCTGTTTGAAAGAGAAGAATTGAGTATTGGGAGAGAATTTGTTGGAGAAAATGGATCTGATGTTGTGGAGTTGGGCTAGACATAGCAAAAACCCATATTCACACTCCTAATTAATAGATAATAGCTAGAGATAGTGCGGCTATTAATCCAAACTTGATTGGGATGAATTAATTGTGTCTAGTGGTTCGAAAGAACTCTAGAAAGAGGCATTCATGAGGTTGAAATACATAAAACACCCACCTGTCCAAAGTTATTTACACAATTTGCAACGATAAGATGATCCAGAATTTCCTTTTTAATTAGCACATCATCTACACCACACCTCTAGTCTCTCTCGTTATTGTCTATAAGTTTGATTATTATGTTGTTCTAATTAGCTGAGTTAGAATCCATCCCATATTGTTAACATCAAGTTCCCCCCAAAGTATTTATTGCTTTGTTTCTTTTGAGTAGTGCGAACTAATTTAAATTTTCCAAACAACACTAGCGTATATCCCTTGTTAGTCTGTGTGGGATTCGACCTCGACATCTGTTGGGATATCTATTTTGATACAACGACCGTCTACACACTTTCATAAAGAAGAGCGTATTTTGGATGTTATCTATATTCGAACTTGAATTGTATTGGTCCATCTCCTACACTTGTTAGGTCATATATAAACCCCAAGAAATATATTTTTAAAGGAACATACCATTTTTGGAGGAAAGAACACACCGATGAGTGTCATGCCCCAACTTGGGAGGCATGACTAGCACCTAGTGCCCTTGTAGGATCTGAACTGACTGAGCTGACTGAGCCTAAGAACTTCTGGTGCAGAGCTGATACTAACTCTTAAATCAAGAAAACAACGGGCTATATCTCGGCTGTAAACATAGCCCCCGGCCAACAAGGCCTTATAGCCACCTGTAAAAGAAAACCAGCTAGCCAGAAACAACAATAACAAGGAATCCTATACGGTCCAACAAGACCACCATGATGTCTAGTTATAACTGTAAAGTAAAATCAGTGCTAACCTAAGCTATGGCCGACAAGGCTGCTAATCTGCCAGCTAAACAAGGACCCACATGACCAAAATGTAAACTAAAGCACACATAGGCCCCACACAGCCAATAACAGCTAAACACAGGGAAATAGAAACAATCTGCAAGCCTTTGGGAATAATATGATGGTCGGGAAAGGGCCTCGACCTACCCATAAACTATACAATCAAAAAGAAGTAAACCTCTTATCTACAAGCTCCGAAAGAAAGGAGCTAACTGCTCTGGTAACACTGGCTGAAAGCTACGAGGGACCTGCTCCTCGTCAATCCGCACCTGCAGGAAAGCAATGCAGCGCCCCAAATTAGGGCTTCAGTACAATATGTACTGAATATGTAAGGCGATAACTGTTAATGACTGAAGAAAAGAAGTAGAACTGAAAGTAACTGAAATGCAGTGAAGGAATAAAGATCATACCTAGGTAATAGAACGTATTACCGTCTAACTATCAACAACTAAAGCAAACATAATCCTTACCTGGCCCCCATAAGCCGAAAGGTACAATCAGCACAGAATAACCCACCTGGGGCCCCCATAAGCCCTGGTGAGTACACCTCAATCTACATACCCCTATCCAAGGTCAGACTGATCAACTAATAATTGTAGTTTTCCTACCAATCCCCTAGGTCTGCAACTGAGTCCACTCGGCTCCTGACTGTAACTGCGTCTGAATCTGGTGGACTCCTAATATCTGCACCCGGGCACTAGGCTCAACGGGGATGTATATAAGGACAACCATGACATAGGAGGATCTGGAACCCCATCTTCATCCCTAGAGGATGGCATACCGCTCTGTAGAGCAATGTCATCTTGCTCCTAGGGGGCGACGACACAGCTAGAAACCCTGGGGTCGGTCACGGAGGCTATACTGGCATAACTCATCCCAACTAATATGGATTATTGATATCAACTAATAACAACAACTAATCATAATATACATGCTTTTGATAATCTTACGGGAATTCAAACTGATCTATCATGCTAAGGAAACTAACTTGCGGAAGGGAACTGCCTTAGCATACCTTGTTCGTCGATTGCTTATTAACTGGGCAGTTTCATCTCGTATTCAACTTCTCTTCTCAACTGCAATCGTATTGTTGGAAGAATAAGGCTAATTTAATATTAAATTCAAAGAAAATAATAACTTTATATATAAATATTAACTATATTTCAACTTGATGGATCACGGTTGAAAACTCATAATTTCTCGAGAATCTAGACGGGAGGAATGCTTAGTTTAAGCCTGTGGTCATATTCACACTAGTTTGTAGCAATTCCAACAACTTTAGCTCGGCGGAGATACGATTCATCAGGCGAATTTCACGAAACTAACTCCGTAGTAATGCTCCTCGCAGCTTTATGCTTCGATACTGGATGTTAATATGAATTCGGGCAGCGTTTCATAATGTAAATGGAAGAAAATTATTGATTTCCTTCATCTTCTCACTGGTCTAGCCGTATATATATATAAAGTTTAACTTAAAATCAAAGGATGAGATATATGTGTATATATATACTTGAGGCGGTAGATAGGGGTCCGTGGTACGGATCCTGTCGCGCCAATCCTAGGCCATGCCACGGAGCCTATCGCGCACATCCTAGGTCATGCCACGTCGCCCCTTTGGGCCAACTCGTCCGACCTTCTCCTACGCGGTCCTGACTCTGTGCTTGTTTGAACTTTTACCGGGCCCTTTCCTCGTACATATTATATTCCAAAACACTTAACAACATACGAATAGTCCATCTAACCATTAGAAATTTACGGTGTGTAACATCCTCTCCCCCTTAAGAACATTCGTCCTTGAAAGTTTTACTTTAGCTGACAATAACCTTAACTCTTGCAACTACTTGTTCTAGAAAAATTTAGGCAGAGTCTCCGCTGTAATATGGACTATCCAGAAATCCTGAAACACAAAAAAGTCCAGTACAGGAACTTCCTATAACACTATAACAACTATTTCAAAATAAGACTAGATTCAACTAAGCTATATATAACATAAATCATGCAACAGTGGCTGAATTAATGACATACCTTGACTGCATAATCTAGACTAAGTCTGCAACAGGTGAGGATATCTGGATTTCATGTGGTCCTCATCTTCCCAAGTCATTTCTTCTCTGTTCTTATTTCTCCATAGTACTTTAACAGAGGCAACATCTTTAGTCCTCAACCTATGAACCTGTCGATCTAATATAGCTATTGGAACCTCTTCATAGGATAATTCCTCGGTAACTTGGACATCCTCAAGTGGCACAATTCGAGATGGATCCCCTATGCACTTTTGTAGCATCGACACATGGAAGACTGGATAAATTGGATTCCAACTCTGAAGGAAAATCTAGCTCGTATGCCACTCGACCTATTCTCCGGAGTATTCGATATGGCATAATAAACCTTGGCTTGAGCATAGCTTTTTTACCAAACCTCATCATGCCTTTCATCGATGAGACTTTTAGAAACACCCATTCACCTATGCTAAACTCCAGATTCCTACGTCGTACATCAGCGTAAGATTTTTGGCGACTCTGAGCTGTCAACAAATGTTCTCTGATAAGCTTTAATTTTTCTTCTGACTGATGAATTATATCTGGCCCAATTAACCCTGATTCTCCAACCTCGAACGAACCAACTGGGGACCTATATTTTTTCCTGTATAAAGCCTCATAAGGCACCATCTGAATCGCTGAATGGTTACTATTATTGTAGGCAAATTCAATAAGCGGTAAGTATTCATCCCAGCTTTCTTCAAAATATAGCACACATGCTTGTAACATATCCTCAAGCGTCTAAATTGTACGTTCATCCTGCCAATCTATTTGAGGGTGGAATGTTGTACTCAAATTAACTTGGGTTCCCAAACCTCTTTGGAAAGACTGCCAGAACCTAGCTGTAAATTGTGCTCCCCTGTCAGAAATGATAGATACTGGGACACCATGTAATCGAACTATCTCTCTGATATATATAGTTCAACATAGTCTTCAACTGAAAAAGTAGCCCTCACTGGCAGAAAATTAGTTGATTTCGTCAACCTGTAAATAAGCACCAAGATGGAGACAAATTTATGCCTGGTACGCGGTAACCCTGTCACAAAATCCATATTAATGGCCTCCCATTTCCACATAGGCACTGCTATTTCTTGTGTCAGTCTACCTGGTTTCTGATGTTCGGTTTTTACCTGCTGGCAATTAGGACATTGAGCTCCAAATTCTGCTATCTCCTTTTTCATTCTCAGCCACCAGTAAATCTCTTTTGTATCGTGATACATCTTTGTTCAACCCAGATGAAAAGAGTAAAGGGAATAAAGCACCTCGCCCATAATTTACTGGCGAAGTCCTGCTACGTATGTAACACACAGGCGGTCCCTATATCTCAAAACTCTATCTTTAGTTACCTGGAAATCTGTAACTTCCCTTCGCTCAACCTTATCTCTAAGCTGAACCAGGTTAAGGTCCTCGTACTATCGTTCTTTCACTTCCACAACTAATGACAATACTGTCGTGTTCTGAATTACTGCCCCATTGTCTCCTAAATCTACTATACAGATGGCTAAACTGGCAATTGATGCAATTCTCAAGCCAGATCCCGCTGTCCGGGTTTCAAATATGCCAGGCTTCCCATGGACTTGCGACTAAGGGCATCTGCTACAACATTGGCTTTCCTTGGTCGGTATAAGATATTTACATCATAGTCTTTTAACAGCTCTAACTAACGACGCTGCTGTAGATTCAACTATTTCTATGTGAAAATTTACTGGAGACTCTTGTGATCAGTGAAAATATCTACATGAACACCATAGAGATAATGCCTCCATATTTTCATGGAGTGAATCACTACGGCTAAATCCAGGTCACGGGTAGGGTAGTTCTTGTCATGCTTCTTCAGTTGCCTGGAAGCATAAGTAATTCTTCACCATGTTGCATCAGAACACATCCTAACCCAAGCCTGAAGCATCACAGTATACTACATAACCCTCTGACCCTTCTGGCAAGGCTAATATTGGTGCTGAGGTCAGTCTGTTTTTCAATTCCTAAAAGCTCTGTTCAAATGCTTCAATCAAGTGAAATTTAGCTGCTTTCTGAGTTAACTTGGTCAAAGGAACTGCTAAGGTAGAAAATCCTTCCACGAACCTTCTGTAATACCCAGCTAACCCTACGAAACTACGTACCTCAGTCGGAATGGTAGGTCTAGGCCATGTTTTCACTGCTTCAATTTTTTGCGAGTCTACTTGAATGCCAGCATCTAACAAAATGTGGCCCAAAAAGGCTACTGAATTCATAAAAAATTCACATTTAGAAAACTTAGCATACAGCTGGCAATTCTTGAGAGTCTGGAGCACTATTCATAGGTGATCCCCGTGATCTTCCTCTAAGCAGGAATATACCAGATTATCATCATTAAATACTATCAAAAACAGGTCTAGATACAGCCTGAAGATGTTATTCATCAATTCCATGAACACTTCTGGAGCATTCGTCAGTCCAAAGGACATGAATAGAAATTAAAAATGGCCATACCTGGTCCTGAAAGCGGTTTTCGGAATATTCCTCTCACGAACCCAAACCTGATGGTACCCTGACCTCAATTCAATTTTTGAGAAATACTTAGCTCCCTGCAACTGTTCAAACAAGTCATCTATTATGGGAAGCGGGCACTTATTCTTGATAGTAACTTTATTCAGCTGCCGGTAATCTATACACATACAAAGGAAGCCATCCTTCTTTCTCACAAATAGGATTGGTGCTCCCTACGATGAAGTACTTGGCTTGATAAAGTCCTTACCTAAGATCTTTCAACTATTCCTTCAATTATCTGAGCTCAGCAGGAGCCATTCAATGCGGAGCAATAGATATGGGTTGAGTACCCACGGTAATAAATCAATTGCAAAGTCGATTTCCCGTTCTGGGGAATACCAAGTAACTCATCTGGGAATACATCTGGGAATTCATTGAATATTGGAGTGGACTAAAAAGTTGGAGATTTTTCTTGAACATCCTGAACTCTAACAATATGACAAATACATCCTTTTGCTATCAATTTTCTCGCTCGAAGATAGAAAATAAACCTACCTTTTGTCGTGGCTGCACTACCTTTCCACTCCTATACAACCTCCCCTAGAAAGTGGAACCGGACAGTCTTGGTCTAACATTTGACATTGGCATAGCATGGCGCCATCCAATCCATACCCATAAGTGCATCAAAATCAATCATTTTTAGTTCTATCGATTCAGCTAAAGTCTGGTGACCAACAACCTCTACTGTGCATCCCCGGTAGACCCTCTTGGCTACAATAGAGTCACCGATGGGTGTAGACACTGAAAAGGGTTGTTGAAGCAATTCTGGTATAATACCGAGCTTCCAAGCTACTAACGGTGTAACATAAGACTGGGTGGATCCTGGATCTATCAATACATAAACAGAATGAGAGAAAATATCCAGCATACTTATCACCACATCCGGCAACGACTGTGACTCCTGTCGTCCTGGTAAGGTGTAAATGTGATCCAAACTGGTACCTGAGCTAGATGCCCCTGATTTGCCGGCCAAAACTGAGGGCCTACGTCCCTGCTAGAGATACTGGGGTGCGTGATCCTACTGAACATCTATCTGGTCGGTCCCGATCACTTTGGCCCCTGGCTGGACAATCCCTTATCTAATGACCCTCCTGTCCACAGGTATAACATGCTGTGGAACCATACCTGCATACCCTGGAGTGACGTCGGCTGCAAATAGGATAAAGCAATACAGTAAATCTACTCAACACCGCCCCTCTCTACTGCTGTGGACCTGTTGATTGTGAGCTCTCACCGTGCCCTGACTGCCCCTGACGACCCGATCCACTCCCCTGTTGATGTTGTGAAGGTGGGGGTCCGGGTGCTATGCTTGAAAATTGTGGCTTGAGTCCACCCTAGGACTCTTCCTGCATGTCACTAGGTCTGGCCGTGTGGCACTACTCTTGATCTTCCCTCCTTATCTCCCGTTGCCGCTGTCTGATCCCCTTAATAGTTTTATCAAAATCCTGAACACGGGCAATATCCATGTGTTCTCACAAAGTGGCCATGATACAGGTCTCCACATATTCTAGATTCAGCCCCAAAATAAACTGATGCACCCTAGCCGGCATGGTGTCCATAACGGCAGGTGCATATTGGGCCAAGGAGTCGAACCTCATAGCGTACTCCCAGACACTCATCGGTCCCTGCTCTAGATGTAGAAAATAATCAACCCAGGCCTATCGAATCTCCCATGGTAGGTAATGTTCCAGAAAAGCCTCTGAGAAGCTAGGCCAAGTCGGAGGGGAAACATCTCTCCCTCGGGACCTCTCCAAACTCTTGTACCATAGTACTACGATGTCCCGCATCCGAAATACCGTTAACTCAACTGCTCTGCAGGTGTGGCATGCATCACCTTGAAAATTCACTGCATCTGGCCTAAGAAGTCCTGAGGTTCTTTCGCCCGATCCGTTCCTGTAAACTACGGGGGACTCAAGGTGAGGAACTCTCAAACCTCGAACTACCAGGCCCCCCTGAGGATTCTATGACTGTGGGCTCCACTGGCTGACACTGTGCAGCAATCATCTAAGCTAGAATATCAACAATGCTCCTAACCTCCAGATCCGATGCTATCGGTATAGGGACTGCTGGAGGCAGTGCCATCGCATTTGCCGCCCCAAGCGGTTCCTGACATATTGGAGAGTGCTGGGAGACCGAGGTGAAGTCTCCATATCACCCTCAGATCGGGCTGACTCTAATTGAGGCACCCGGCTAGTGCCTTCCCCTACTGCAATGTCTGATCTCCTACCAGTTGTAAGGTGTTGCGGGTCTGTCATTTCTCCATAGATAAAAGTATATGTTAAGCTAAGGGAGTCAACCCTATACTGTATAGCTCTATAGCACGACCGGATTAGAAGAAAGAGTAACCATCCTATCATGCCTCATAGCCTCCTGCGTATAGAATGTGGAGCACAACACATCCATAGAAAGGACTCTACTAAGCACGGCTTGTAGACTCCCTGTGTCACACCCCACCTTGGGGGGTATGACGGCACCTGGTGCCTGCTAGACTCTAGACTGCTAAATGGTCCAGTCTGAGCACATTTGGTGCTTTGGCTGGCTTTGGCTCTATTTCAAGAAACAAATCGGCTATATAACGGCTATAACTACAGCCTCCGGCCAACTGGCCTGTAGCCATTTGTACCTGTAACAACAGCTAACCAGAAACAGACTTGTAACAAGGAACCTATGCGGGCCGACAAGGCCACCTTGCTGTCTAGTTATCTGTAACTCAACACAAGACTGCTGTAAAACTACGTGACCGGCAAGGTCACCACTACTGTCAAACTAAGGCCCCACACGGCCAACATAAACTGGAATACAAAACAGCTACAGCAGACTGCACGGCCCCACACGACCAGCTCAAATAACCACAGGGAATATATACAGACTGCAAGCCTCTACAAATACTGTAGGAAACTAATAGAAATGATCGGTACAGGGCCCTGACCTACCCATACTGCACAACAAAAGAAAAGGAGCTACACCTCTGGGAATTAGACTCCGGATGACAGGAGCTGAATACTCAATAGCTGACTGGAATCACGAGGGATCGCCTCCTCGTCTATGAGTACCTGCAGGCAAGCAATACAGCGCCCCGCTGGGCGTCAGTACCACAGGTACTGAGCATGTAAAGCAAACTGAAATATGCAACTGAAACGAATAGCACAATAACATGACATTTAAGCAAGAAGTAGCTGAGTCAATCTAGCTGAGGATAACTGGGGAGAGTGTATACATTCTGTAACTAACTGAGCGTACCTGAAGACGTGTCGTCCTTTTGTCTATCAGTATCTACTAGCACATATCAATATACATAATAATACACACAATACCTGACCGACCCCCATAAGCCGGAAGGCGCCAACCAAGCAAGCAATCTATTTACCCCTACCCGGGTCTAAACCAACCAAAAACAAGTCACTCCACTCTTCTGATAACTGTGAGCTCCTCCTACCGGCCCCCTTGGGTACGTAGCTCCGGCCTTGGCCTCTGACAATAAACTGTGTCTGAGTCCGAAGACTCCTACCTCTGGGCACAGGTGTGCATACAGAGTGGTCTGCCCCTGTAAACAGGGTGTGCTAGCTCTGCGCAGAGTAAACTGAACTACCCCTGCAAGCAGGGTGTTCTGGACCGTATTATCATGGTGGTCGGCCATCATCGTCCTTTAGTCGGACGGCATCGCCCAGCTGGTGGCGGTATCTGAATCTGGTATCGACACAGCTATAACCCAGGGGCGGTGGGGATGCTAAAGGGTGCCCACATGCCACAACAAGTCTCAACATACAAAACACATACACAGCAAAAATGCTCAAATGAAAAATACTAATCATATCCTTTTCTTTTATGTTCGAGGCTAATCTGTATTAATTAACTGATGCTATATGCTATCTTACACTGTTTCTGGCTGCTGAACTTACTGCTACCTAGCCTTTGTCTGTCTATCTAATTATATCTGAATATAACTCAATAACATAGTACATGCCATCTATAACTGGATATAGCTCAATGATATAGAATGTATCATCTACTATTGGATACAATCTCAACAGATGAAATACGTATTGCCTGAATATCTATTATTCTGATTATTGCATGATACGTAATAACATACTAGCATGCTTGCTGGAATTTGTACTAAAATCGTTCCTGTATGCTGGGTATCTGGTAATAGCTCTTATTCTATTTATTCTCTACCCTGTACTTCCTGGCTTGCCGAAAGAATAACTTTACATACCTGGTTTCTGAGGACCCGACTGACCGATGTGATTTCCGTCGGTACTTCTGCTGTTTCTCCCAACTACATTCATATACACGTCAATTAGAACTAAATACATTAATATTCGGGAGAAATTGTCACTTTAGATATATATATTTATCCCAACTTTAACCTTTCGAAAAACGGTCGAAAACTCATTATTTTTCAGCGGTCCAGAAGGGAGAAATATTCACTTCTCAGCTAGGAACACATAGACATTAATTTAGAGCAATTCTACTTACCTTAGTTCGGCGGCTCGCCGATTCGTCGACCGTTTTTCACGAAACTAAATCCGTAGGAATGCTCTCTGCTGCTAAATACCTCAGTATCTGGGGTTAATTTGAATTTGGGCAGCGTTTAGCAGCGTAATCGGACAAAAATTATTTAATTTCCTTCGTTCTTACTCCTCTCTCCCGTACCCTCTGTTTTCTGGAAATTTTCCTTTGATTAAAATGAATTTAAACCGAAGTGGGGCTTATATACTTGAGCCTGAACCTGGGCAACATGTCACGGAGCCATCGCGGAGGCCTCACCTCCGTGACACGCTGCCATCGCGGAGGGGCTCTGCCTCGGCTCCTCCCGCGATGGTTCGACGGGTTTCTCATCCGATCTTTTTTCCCGGCCTTTCTCTAGCACGTATGGCCTTCTAATATGCTTAACCAACGTGCGAATAGGTCGTCTAGGTGCCGGGAATTCTACGGGGTATAACACCCTGGGATACAACCTACTCTAATACAAGTTTGTCATGCCCCACCTTGGGAGGCATGACTGGTACCTAGTGGCCTAGTAGGATCTGAACTGACTAAGCTGACTGAGCCTAAGCACTTCTGGTGTAGGGCTGATACTAACTCTTAAATCAGGAAAACAATGGGCTATATCTCGGCTTTAAACACATCCCCATCCGACAAGGCCTTATAGCCACATGTAAAAGAAAATCAGCTAGCTAGAAACAACAACAACAGGGAATCCAATGTGGGCCGACCAAAACCACCATGATGTCTAGTTATAATTGTAAAGTAAAATCAGTGCTAAGCTAAGCTATGGCCGACAAGGCCGCTAATCTGCCAGCTAAACAAGGCCCCACACAGCCAACATGTAAACTAAAGCACACATAGGCCCCACACGGCCAATAACAGCTAACCACAGGGAAATAGAAACAATCTTCAAGCATCTAGGAATAATATGATGGTGGGGACAGGGCCCCGGCCTACCCATAAAATGTACAATCAAAAAAACGTAAACCTCTTATATGCAAGCTCTGGAAGAAAGGAGCTAACTGCTTTGGTGAAACTAGCTGAAACCTAAAAGGGACCTGCTCCTCGTTTATCTACACTTGCAGGCAAGTAATGCAGCGTCCCGAAAAGGGCGTCAGTATAATATGTACTGAATATGTAAGGCGATAACTTTAAATAACTGAAGTAAAGAAGTAGAACTGAAAGCAAGTGAAATGAAGTGAAGGAATAAAGATCATATCTGGGTAATAGAACGTCTTGCCATCTAGCTATCAATAACTAAAGCAAACATACACCTTACCTGGCCCCGTTAAGCCGGAAAGTACAATCAGCACATAATAACCAACCTGGGGCCCCTATAAGCTCTGATGAGTATAGCTCAGTCTACATATCCCTATCCAAGGTCACGCTGATCAGCTAATAACTGTAGTCGTCTTACCAATCCCTGAGTCTGCAACTGAGCCCGCTCGCCTCCTGACTGTAATCGTGTTTGAGTCTGGTGGACTCCTTATATCTGCACCCCGAGCACCAAGCTCGACGGGGGGGTATATAAGGCCAACCACGACATATGAGGATCTATAACCCCATCTTTATCCCTGGCGAAAAGCATACCGCTCTGTAGAGCAACGTCATCTCACCCCTGGCGGGCGACAACATAGCTAGTAACCCTAGGGTCGGTCACAGAGGCTATACTGGCATAACTCATCCCAATTAATATGGAATATTGATCTCAATTAATAACAACAACTAATCATAATAGACATGCTTTTGGTAATCTTATTGGAATTCAAACTAAGCTATCATGCTAAGGAAACTAACTTGTAGAAGGGAACTGCCTTAGCGTACCTCATTTGCCGATTACTGATTAACTAGCGAGTTTTAGCTCGTATTCAACTGCTCTTCTCAACTATAATTGTGTTTTTGGAAGAATAAGGCTAATTAAATATTGAATTTGAAGAAAATCATAACTTTATATATAAGTATTAACTATATTTCAACTTGACGGATCAAGGTCGTAAACTCATAATTTCTCGAGAATCTAGAAGGGAGGAATGCTTACTTTAAGCCTACGGTCGTATTAAAACTAGTTTGGAGCAATTGAAACAACTTTAGCTCGGCAGAGTTACGATTCATCGGACGAATTTCACGAAGCTAACTCAGTAGTAATGCTCCTCGCAACTTTATACTTCAATACCCGAAGTTAATTAGAATTTGGGAAGCATCTCGTAACATAAACGGAAGAAAATTATTGATTTTGTTCGTCTTCTCACTGGTCTGGATGTATGTATATATAAAGTTTAACTTAAAATCAAAGGATGAGATATATATATATATACTTATGGCGGTGGACAGGTGTCCGTGGCACGGAATCTGTCGTGCCAATCCTAGCTCGTGCCCTGGAGCCTATCGCGCCCATCCTAGGCCATGCGATGTCGCCCCTTTGGGCCAACTAGTCCGGCCTTCTCCTATGCGGTCCCGACTCCGCGCTCGTTCGACCTTTCCTCAAGCTCTTTTCTTGTACGTATTATACTCTAAAACTTTTAACCAACGTACAAATAGGCCATCTAACCATTAGAAATTTACAGGGTGTAACAATGAGCTAGGGCTAATGAAATTCAACAACGAGTTTTAGCTTCTTTATTTCTTATTATTATGAATTCTAGTTTTGTGTTTTAGAGAAATATCATAAGCAATGAATTTCTTATGTAGGATATTGATTGAACCTTTTATAGTATGAATTCTTGATAGTGTTTAATTATAGTTGAGCCATTTTGTCCACTCTATTTGTTCAGCTACGTGTTTATTATTGTTATTTGAAGGACCATTGTTTAACAATGTCGTAATATCTTATTACTTGAGTATGATTACATGATTAGTCTTTAGTTGAACATCTACTCTTCTAAGTTGTTATAAGAAACTGATGAGCTAGCTTGTCTCATTCATGGTGGGGCTCTACATTCACAAAAAATAAATGATGCCACGATATTAAATTTCAATGTTAATTTCATCAATCTTATTTCGATTTTGTTAGCTACATATCTCAATTTTGGCCATTTCAAGGGGGATCTTCATGATTTGACACGGAGGTGGGGTGGGGAGGGGGGTAAGATTTTACCTTCGATCTTGATATTTCCCTGCTATTCCATCATTTATTTATCTTTGTAATTCTCATTTAGGTAGTATAATTTGGACATTTTGCCTTAGATCTAGAACCATATATATTTGATTTGAAGGTCGATTCAGACTCGACTTTTGTTGAAATTTGAGATTTCAAATGATGGTCTATGAGTAAACTAATTTAGACACAAAATTACCATTCTAGCTCCCAAATAATGAATTAGAGCACATGGAACCATTTCATTAGCTTTTTTTCTGTCAAGAAAACAATTGCAGACTAATTGATATTTATATCAGTTAATGAAAGAGACCAATGCAAAAAAATGCATGTTGGGTCTTTGAAACAGTTCAGATCATTTTAATAATAATATGTTTGATGACCATAGGGGATCGGGATTTACTCTTTAGATTTGACTTAGAAGTGTAGTAATATGGGTCTCTATGGACTCATATGCTTATATAGATTGAAAATTTGAATAGATTTAGATTACTTAAGGGCTTTAAGGAAAGTAAAGGTTATGATTTGATAATGTGTGCTTCGAACTTAAGGTATGTTGAGACTTTCTTGATTCTTATGAAGTTTTTGAGTTGGTAATTGCTTGATTAATGGGTTATGGGTAAAGGGATGTAACACCCAACATGTTTGAAATGTTTGACTTAGCCCTTCAAAGACATAGAGTCTAATTCTAATGTTTTACATTTTCTATGAAGGAAATGTTGGTAATAAAGTTGTGTGTGTGACATATAGTTAGGAAATGAAACTAGAACTCATAAGCTGGGGGCTCATGGGGTAAGGTCTAGGACGAGGCAAGTCCTCATGATGAGCCCCAACCCCTGAGGTAGTGGTGAGGTTGTGATTGATCTCTCTCTCTCTCTCTCTCTCTCTCTCTCTATATATATATATATATATATATATATATATATATATATATATATATATAATATATATATGTATCACACATAGAATTTGTAGCCTATTCTCATATTTTCCCAAGAGGCAAAAATATCTCTCTATCAAGGATTACATATAATTCTTGAATGATTAAAAGATGTATCCTCTCCAATATAAATCCAATAAATCCCCTCGTTTTTTATCAATCCTTGCACTATGTAGATTCTGAATTATTGCAAATCATAGGTTTATGTTTAAAAGCACGTAGAAGTGGAGCTCTAAGCTTAGGTATTTTTAGGTAACGCTTCTTGTCTTTGATCCCTTTTGTATTTTATGAGTATTTGAGTTAATTTCTCAATTTTGACTCATAGGACAGTGCTAGGAACTCGTGAGTCGTAGTAGGATTATGTGGTTAAGACATACTTTGGTTTAGGACTTGTTATTGGGAAGGGGGGTTATATAGCTCATAGAGAGTATGCTTTCGGTTTATAGAGGGCAGTGTGGAGTACACCATCGAGAATCGACATCTGGGGCTTGCCAGTCCTTGATAGCCTGTATAGTTGTCTCAGTGGGTATATATGATTGTTGTAGTCATGAAAATTCAAAGGAACGTAATGAGAGCAGCTAATAGTTGGCTGTGTCGAGAGCTTTTAACTCACTAGCTAAGTATAATATTCTTCCTTAAATGATTGGGATTTATATGCTCTTATTTTAGTAGAATAATAGGTGAGTGGGTTTTTGCATAAGCTTAGAGGAGTTAATGTTAAATATATGTAACAGCTATCTCTATACTTTTCAGCATATATCTCATCTATGTTGTTGTCTTGTTCGACAAGAATTCCTCTTTGGATTGATAACATTAAAAAGAATGTCCCATGTAGACGCTCTATAAATGTTTATGAGGATTTTATCATGTCTCTTACTTTATTACGTCTTGCTTAAAGTCAAATCCTTATTCATGTATAGCACTTTATTCTAATCCTGGAAGTTGTACCAAGATGTCTATTATCATGGATACTAAAATGGAATACATTCCAAAGTTTTATGATTATAACGAGCTACGTGTAATGAATCTAAATTGCTAAGGTAATATATTTCCAAGAATGATAACTTACAGAATATATCTTTTACGGTTTCCATGATCACACAAAGCAAAAGGGCCTGAATACGACATATAGTATCCATTATTATGTTATTGAGTGTGATAAGCACGAAGACCTAAATACAACAAATAGTATCCATTATTATATTTTTGTCGACCATTCTAAGTACAAAATACAGGATAAGACAGATAGTATCCACGATTATGTTATTGACTGTGCAAGTGATAATGGTCAAACTCATACTCCTAATAAAGCATGAAGCGAACATTTCCAATAAAGAACCCAACATAGGTTGGGGTCCATCTCATAGGGAATACGATCAAGATATATACTAACACAGGTATTTAAGCTTTTAGGTATGTTATCTCCAAAAAGGGGGTTTATAAAAGCAGTTATAAAACAAAATTGAAAACCGGTTGTTGTTTATCAAGATTTACAATTAACTAGGGTTAGTGTTCCCCATGGATTCATAACTACTTCGGGTTTACACTCATGATCTATCCAAATTCTTACTAGTAGAACTGATAACTAGGGATCATCCGAACAATTAGTTCGTCCCTATTGGATGACTATACTCAATCATCGGGTTAGGTCTCATGAGAAATTTCAATTAGACCGTAATTTGTTTCAAATTAACTATCCTGTGACTGCAGCTTAAGTCATACAATGACCCCTAAATATCAAGGATTTTTTGTAATACTCTTTTCCTAATCTCTACTTCTCTAGGTTCAAGAAAGTAAAGAATTCGGACGAGTCTTAACGTTGCACTTCATTAAGAAATATTAAAGATGAAGTGAATAAGATACAAGTGTTTAGAATTCATTTTGAATCACCTCGTGTAACCCTAGTTCGTTAATTCACCATGGTTCCCACAATCCTATTTGTGGAGGTTTTATCCTCTCATGATTGTAAGATTGTTATAAGCATTCATAGACAGACACGTAATTGAATACTTACAAAGATGATTGAAAAGAAAATCTACTTGAATATTGCAGTAACTGATGTTGAATAATTCAAAAACAAAGGAAGAATTCAAGAACAAAGGAAGAAATCAAAGAAAGAAAATATCCAAGACTTGAATTAAAATTCACAACAACTTGTCACTCAATGAAAATAAAACTCAATGTTTGACGCTCGCTAATCTCCTCTAATTGCGTCCCTCTACTGAAAAAATAACTTAAAATGTATTTATACAAATAATTAGAACCTTCTCCTAATTAAACAGGGAAACTACCAAAAACTGTCGCCGCATTCACATATGACCAGTAACTGGATTGTACAGGTCGTACATTGACTCGTACATTGGCTGGCTTCTGCCGAATATGGCTAAGTGTTTACTTCTAGTACGACTTGTACCAAGAACCTACGATTCGTATAATCTTATCGTGTCTTGAACTTGCACTTGATGACATTCTATGTTATCTTCCACAGATGGCTTGGTATGAATGCACCTCAGTTCCACGATCCGTGACTCCTACTGGTACCTTGAGTTTTGCCAGTCTTCTATTCTTTTGATACTTTCCATGGTTCTTTAGTAGGTCTCACGACTCATGATTGCCACCCATCGAAAGTGATATAAACTCATAGCATATCAACACCCTCAATATAAGACTTTTTCATATCCTCAGTTAAAGAAAACAATAACTAAAAACAACAATTAACTAGAAACTAAACCTAGAATACCTACGACCAACCCAAAAATAATTTTCACTATGAACCATAATCAGCTAATGACCCCTTTTCCACTCAAACTAAGTTAGTTATGCACACATTTAACCATAATCAATGACATATAGGGATTAAGATATGGCATCCAACTATTAGCATAAAATTGAGTTGTTACCAATGCTATTCACACAGATAATTGGTAAAATACAACACAAATCAGGTACCTTCACAAATGAAGTCCCCAAGACTCACATATATATAAAATAATGAACTTAGGACTAAACAAACGGGACTCTCACTCTCCCAAAGAAGTTTCAAATCATATCGACTATCATAGGCTTTCCCTTATTTTCTTTACCTTGGCTCTTCGAACTGGTAAATTAGGATCACGAAAGGTCTTTTTTCGGCTTATAACGTAGGCTTTAGGATGGGTATGGTAAATATGTCATTAAGTGACTAAACCCTCCTTGGCCCTACATACTTATGGCTACACTTACACTTTTTTCCCTATTTTTTCTTTTTAAACTTTTTTCTCCCTTTTCTCCATTTCCATGCAATATATGGGTGCGGAGTGTTTTTCTCATTTTTATTCCTTTTTCTCTTCTATTTTCTTTTCATTTTTTTCAGCTATTTTTTTTCTTTCTTTTCTTGTCACACCACACCTCATCTTTAACCTTTTTCCTTTCTTTCCCTTTTTCACCTCCCCACAATCTATGCACCCCTACTACAGCCACCCTCAACTTAGGCATTTTGCCTAGATTGAGGTTCACCTTGTCAAAGGAGGGACCAGGGTCAAAACAAGTTCATTATAATCAATGGGTAAGGTTAAAGGTTAATAAAAAATGGATAATATAAGGCTCAAAGCTGGGATCAAGAGATTCATCATCATTTGGTAGGGTCATTTAAGCTAAAGTGGCCAAATTCAATAATAGCCTATGATCATCTCCTAACCAACTATCCTAAAGCCTATGCAAAAACCAACCGAACAAGTTTTAAATCTTCTATGCAATATTGAACTAAGTATATATCCTTAGTCACTCATGGTACCAATTTGCATTGAATCTATCAATCCAGTTCGTGCATGGCTAAACTACAACTACTCATGCTCATAATAAAAATGCCATACAAAGATCCATGGCAATCATGCAATTGTGATCAACTACACAGCTAACATAAAAAAAATTTCAATAGGGTAAATTTTTTCAAAAACATAAACCTACTGCATTTATTGGCTACAAAGTAATTAGAAGCTACTTCGAATCAAATGAAAACAACCCTAACATGTTGGTTCTACTAGATAGCACGCCCGAGGGAAACACAACACAGCAAAAAATCCTCGGATGAATTAAAATTCCCAAAAATACAAGTACACCCGCCTTTTTTAAAAGAATTCTTAATCCCCGAAGCATGAAATATGTAAGAATAAGGTAAAGGGACATACATGTGGCACCCTAAGCGCTCCTATCATTCTACGGAGGTGGTACTTCCACTGCATCAGTGGAACTAGCGGTAGCCGGTGCAATCAATTGTACATTGGGGGATTGGACGTCCCTGCATCATGCTCAGGCACTTTCACAACCTCAGGATCTACTCTATCTTGTTGTGGCTCCTTTGAAGGCCTTGCCACCCACAATCATTCTCTGGGAAATAGTGGAGCTCCTTGTTCCTCTGGCTCGCTCCTACAACTTTAACATATGTGCCTCGTGAGCTTGCAGGATCTCTACTCTTATCCGCTTTCTTTCTTTCTTCTAGTTGTTTTTCTTTTTTTTTGAGGGCTCATTTTCATCTTCCTCCAAGACCCTCTTCTTTCTTTTTCCTCCACAAGAAACCTTCAGGACCTAGTACACCTCCAAGCTTAGCTCCTCATCGAGCTTAGCATCTAATTTCGAAAGAGTGGGGGTTGCTATGATTGCTGGTTGTCTAGTCATCCCGGAGGCTACCAGTGTCTAGCTGCTTGGCTAAATGCTTATTAAACCAGCACTCGAATCCATCAATCCAACCATGCAACCCCTTCACGGCTTTCTCAATCACTGCCTTTACCTAGGGCTTAACATTCTCCATCATGGACTGCACTTTCCTTTCAGTCACTATCAGCCTTTTTGCTAACTTTTGAAGGAAGTCGTGAGGACCAACACTTACCCAGCTAGCATAGGAGACTCATTGGAGGTACAACTGAAGTACTGGGCTCTACCTCTGTATGGCCGGCCTATGTAGTCGGTGTCTCGTCCTGCTCTACTAAGGTGGGGGAATTAACCTTCTAGCCCCCTGACGTCGTGGTACCCGAATAGCAGTCAAATGTCTAGCCTGTCTAATCACATTTTTTTCATCTCGAATCAGCCCTATGTCCACCGTTCTCTAGCCTCTAATCTTAACATCAACATCTGTCAGCAGTCGAACCCTAGCATCTCTGCACATCAAATAAATAAGGCTCGGAGATGGCATGGTGGTGCTCAACACAAGAGCATGATCTTGAATCTTATTTTCTATCACCCTCATGATGTTTATAAAATACCTGGACATGATGCATGGTACCAGAGTTGCCCTATCTGTGATCATCATCTTATCATTCACAGTTGGCATCAGTGTGTGGTGGACTAGTGTACAGAAGGCCTTCGCTATGAAGTTCAGAGAAGATTTGGTGACCTGCTTTTCACTAGCCACCCGCTCAGCTTCCTCCTTGTCCTCTGCTATGACTCCAACTCACCACATGAGCTGGCTCTATCTCTCTTCATAAACCAATTGCTTTATCCATTTTAGGGCGTCTATGTAGTGGTTGAACTCTGTTGTGGATGATGGAGCTATGAATTATTGCCCATAGAGTATCCGGGCAATAGTTTTCTTAGAAATCTTGACTTCTTTCCCCCAAACTAATACCTTGTCATGTTTGGGCTGCTCCTTCCGTCGCTTGCTAGTTTATTCATTCATCTCCAATGTAGCATAATAGTTGGCATAGAACTCCCTAACCATCTCTGGACTGTATCAGTCAGGAGTCCTAGCCATATCCACTCAAGCCCATAGAAGCTAAAGATCCGCTTCATCTCCTCAACCCCATTCAAGGCACTGGTAAGGATCTGCGACTCTTTTTGAATATTGTGCCTAAGGTGTTTCTTGTATCTTAGCACCAAGACCTGCTCATAAATTCCCTGTATCCCGAGCACCTGCCACCTCATAGTACGCCTTACTATAGGCGGGGTCTGCTCAATTTCCTCTGTAGCATCTCCTTCGTCAGACCCAGCCTCATTGTTGCCACTCCAGAATGGGCCTCCTTGGACCCCTCATCATCATTAGGGTCACTCCTAGACTCTTGAACTTGTCCTTTGCTCCCTCTTCAAACTGGGGAGCAGTGATCGGAGTGGAAGAAACGGCTTCAGCTTGTGACTTTCCTTGAGCCCTAGTGGTCCGCGGCTCATCAGTGTCGGAGGTCTCAACTCTGTACTTTTCTACCAAACCAAATCTCAAAGAGTTGAATTAAAATTAACAATAACTTGTTTCTCAATGAAAATAAAACCTAATGGTCGACTCAAAACTCAATGTTCGACTCTCTCTAATCTCCTCTTATTGCATCCCTCTACTAAAAATAAACTAAAAAGTATTTATATGAATATTTGGAACCTTATCCTATGTAAACAGGAAAACTACAAAAAATTATCATCGCCTTCACGTATGAGCTGTAACAGGATTGTACGGGTCATACCTTGACTCGTACATTGGATGGCTTCTGTGGAATCTAGCTAAGTGTTGACTTCATGTATGACTCGTACCAAGAACCTACAAGTTATTTAATCTTCCCGTGGCTTGAACTTGCACTTGCTAACATTCTCTGTTATCTTCAGCGGATGGCTTGGTAGGACTCAGTTCCACGATTCGTGACTCCTTCTCATATCTTGAGTTCTGCCAGTCTCTATTCTTCTGGTCTTTTCCATGGTTCCTTGGTACGGGTCTTAGGTAGGTCTCACGACTCGTGATTTCCACCTGTACCAAGTCACTTGGCCTATGTAATTGCTCTTGGAACTTTCCACGACTGCCATGGTACGGCTCATACCAGGAAGGTATGGCTCATACTATGAGCTATAACTTGTCCTTGCCTTACACTTTGCTCTTGGGCCTTTCCACGATTCTCAGTACGGCTTGTACCTAGGTGGTATGGCTCGTACTGAGATCCGTATCAAGCTATGTTTCTGCATTTTTCTACATCTTTTTCATAATTCAGCTCCAATATCTATTTACCATAAAAACAAAGTAAAAGTACCTCATATTCATATAAACACACCTAAGTCCATTCTAGTTTCCTAGTTATAAGCATTGAAAGTGTTGTAAACTCACAGCACATCAACAAGCATGAAGGCCCAGATACAACATGTAATATCCATTATTATGTTTTGTTGATCGTTCTATGCACGAAGGCATGAATATCGTAGATAGTATCCATTACAATGTTATTGGTCGTGCTAAGCACGAAGGCCCTGATATGATAGATACTATCCGAAAGATTAAAAGAGAAGGTTACAACATAATGACCAAGAAGATGTTAAATTATAATGATCTATAAGATATTGCCTATTTTTCCTATATGCTATAGGTGTATTATGTTTTTGTACCACTCTTAAATGAGCTTCCATGTATAGATGATGCTATGTTACACTACCAGCCTTATCACATGAGATTTATCATGACATTCCATTTTCTAGACTGTACGCCTGATGTGCCATTCTTCAAGTTTCATATTGATTCTTATACTTATTTACTATTGCAACTTTTCATATATTATTCCTACCTTACGTACTATTAAATTGTTTCATACTCACATCCGTACTGCAGGGAATACTACATTCATACTGTAGGTTCAATCATAGATCTTTAGTAGATAGTTTCCAAGTTCAGCAGTTGCTTGGTAAGCTCCACCTCTTCTGGAGATGCTAATTCATAGGTCCTTTATGATTTAGTTATACATAGTTTATGGGTAAGTCTGAGCGATATCCCAATCATATGAGATGTTATGATTCATAGAGGTTTTTAGACTTATGGTGCATGTCTATTATTTATATATGGCCTTGCCAACATTGATGTTAGTTGTTATCGTGGTGGCCTTTTAGGCCTTATGTATGTATATATGTTTTGAGTTGTTCACCTGTACAAATTAGTGTATGTATTGTCCTTTCCAACCCACATATTAAGCATGGTTTAGATCGTATGGTTTGTATATGGTTGTCTTGATCAATTGAGGCATCGGGTGCCTGTCTTTCCTTCTTAGGTTTGTGTAATGACCCGCCAGATCATTATAGTGTGGTTAGAGCCATGGTACCTTTATTAGAGTCCCCATAGTGAATGTATGATAATAAAACTCAAAGATAGGGAGGTTTAAAAAGTGAAATAGGGCTATAATCTTTATAAAGGATATTGCAGTTGTTTTTCATTAGGGTTTGACCTAGTGAGCAAGGCCTCTATAGGGATTTTTGAAATTATGAGTAAATTCATAGCTCTATCTTAAAACAAATTACGCATTTGATATATGTTCTGATGTGTTGATGTAATACTTGTGTTTTGAAATGGAAAATTGTTTAATCATACCGAGTAACTAGTTAACAGGCACGCTGCAGTAGTGAATTTGCTGCTGCACCAAAATTTTCATAGTGGTTGCAATGCCACCATAGAGGTTCTTAGCATGATTCCAAGTCTCTCCATAATGAGACCTTGGCCATCATAGCGGGTCCACTATACCGAAGATGGTGACCGCTGCATCGACCGATGTGAGGCAGAATATATATAAGTCACTTACTTTAAAGTTTTCACCTCATAATTTTATGGCATGAACTTTGAGAGCTAAGGAATGATTTTTCCAAGGCTAAGGCATATCTCCCCTTCAAGGTATGATTTTTCGATCAAACATTTTGTCTATTAGTCCTCTAACTCCCAATAATCATTAGGGTGTTATCAATGGAGGATTGAGGGCTAGAGCCCTATAACTTATGAAAGTTAGAGTAAATTGAATGGGTATGAATGATTATTATGCTCAAGGCTTCTAAGTTGTTAATTTTCACATCCTAGAATGGAATGGAATGTCGTTGTTTATAGTGGTGATAGTTTGAAACAAAGAATTCAATTAAGATGAGACGTTTAGCATAAAAAACTACTTTATAGGTAGTTATAGGAGTAGAAACTTCATGAACTAGGGTGCTGTGATCATTGTGGAATAGACTATGACTAATTAACCCGCGGATAATGAATTGAACCTTGATAACGGCTAGAGTTAGATGGGTTTGAATTCCCAACGCTATTACTTGAAGAGTAGATAATTAAATACCCTTATATAGTTTATTTTAGACTTCCGAGACATTGAGGAAAGGAAAAACATTCGTAGAATAGCTTGCTTATTCAAATTCTTTAATTGAGGTAGGTTATGGTTTATTTGAAGTTAGACTTTGATTATTCTCTTGTATGTGTTATGAATTGATAAAGTGTTCTTGAATAGTCTTCGAACGTGGCTATGATTTAAATTTTGACTTGACAATGCTATATGAAAAAGCTAATAATTTGTCTAAGTCTGTTGAATTTAACTGGTGATTATAGTGTGCACTTGTGATGAGCGATGTGCACTTGTTATTTCTGTCTTATATGATAACTGAAAGGAAAACATACTAAGATATGTTAATGATTATTTAATAGTACACCATTATTCTGGTATGAGTGGCTCGAGTTTTATGTGAGCTAACAAACAAGCAGTTATATGATTAATGAGTGGCTCGTGTCCGAAGTGAGTATCTGAATGAGCGGTGATGAGAAGATGAGTGGGAGTGGGTACCACACTAGATTGACATATGGACACCTAAGGTCCCCTGCAAGTCATGACTAAATGGGAAAACATAATCCCACTGGCATGTTGCAATACCCCGGAAGTGCCTAAGATTATACCCAGGATTTAAAAATATGAGTTGGCTGAAATTGGGAAAAATCCCACAGAACAGTCGACCCAATGGATTTTTGGTCCAACCAATGACCCATGAGAAGCAGTCATGGGAAGATGTTGTCCTGCTAACAGTTGGTAGTGACGAGTGAAGCAACAACCCATTGTTTGATACAACGAGTCGTTGGGAGAACTGGTCCTCAGCTTAAGAGGAAGTAACGGGTCGTGGTCACCATTCGTGGGAAAGAATGCTTATAATTTCCAGTCTATATAATGGAAGCTAACCATGACTCATTGGAGGAAGTAATGAGTTGTGGTTAGGCTCGTTAGAAGGACTAGTACAGGACTTGAAGGAGGAAATAATGGACGATACAACAACCCCTCATTTCAAGCAAGACTCGTCCTGTCGAGCCATGGGAAGGATTGTGAATGTGTGGAATGAGGCAGTGGATCCAACGGCTCGATACCAGGAGTCATGGTATCATGTAACGACCCGTGGGACTATCCATTGGTTAACCCAGTGAAGATTTTCCAGGGGTTTCATTAAGGGCATTTTCATCATTCCTAAGTCCTAGGGTCCTACACTATGTTGTTTAAGGTTCTTCTTACTTTCATAGCAGCAAATTCTTATTTGCATTTTCTAGGAAAAGAAGGAACCGCTATAATGACCGCGGGTAGAAATGTCATGCTTTTTGAAATAAGTGTTTACTGAGGGTAAAACCCACCCTAGGCTTGTTCATTTCACGCATGCAAAGTTAAGGGATTGAGGAGGTAATCAAGCTTGTTCTTCAAGGTTTTCTTCAAATTTTCCGTTGGGATTTCAAGGAGTGGTGAGATTTTATTTTCCCCATGTATGTAGGGTTATGAATGGGTGAATTCTTTCACACCCATGCCCAATCCCTTTCAATTCACGAAATTTCCTATCTAAATTCTATGGGGATTTTACCCAATGCATGAAATTTCGATCTCTCTACATGGGCTTGATCTAATTGAGTTACTATTATTGAATTACGGATTATGGGCAAGTTTTATGTCATTTTTCATTAAAAATCATTCTTCAAGTTTTACAAATTAAAATGCCCGTTTATGAAAAGTTCATGAAAGTCAAGGTTTTCAAGGAATGTACATGTATGATGAATTATTGATTATGAAAATCATATTTTCAAGCTACCCATATTTATAATCATGTTTCCCAATGAATTGAATATTTTCAAGCATGGTAAAGTATTAGGCAATGCCCACATGTTCAAAAATGATTTACGACTTATGAAATGGACCTCATGATTTATCAATTTATGATGTTGGACAACTAAAGGGCCCTTTATTCTTGGATAATCATGTATTTAATGGGGATCAGTAATGATAATATATTTGCCCATGAATCTAAATGAATAATGCTATTGATTTGCATATGAGCATAATCTGCATGTTTTTGGGAGTAGTGTCTAGCACCGAGCAGCTCGACGTTCAAAGGACTATGCCGGTGTCTCATTACTACGTGCCACCATAAGTTTATAATGATACATTACCATGTTAATGATCCCCTCTTTTCGGGATATCACATAATGCACGCCCCTCGCCTGACAAGCCAGGGGCGACTCTGCCCACTTGTGTGAGATTGTTGGAGGCATCATGTACGACTCTACCATGATGGTGTCGGTTATGATGAGTCCTCCTATTGTTCGACATGTTTTATGCATTTTTATGTTTATGTATTTGGCTCAAGCGATGATTTAATGAAGTTTCTCTTATGACTAGGATAATGAATGGTTTACGAACAATTTGAAAATCTTGAGCCTTATGTTATCTTATGATATTTATGATACAAGCACGTCGTCCCACTCTTATGATAATTTATGAGATTTTATGTATTTTTAAATGTCCGTTTTACTTACCTTGCATACTCGGTACATTCCACATTGACCGCATACTCTATGCTATATCATTTTATAATACAGGCCTTGATCTTACAAACCAGCACCGTCAGTAGTCCATTTCAGAGTTTAGCGTCCAACTTCTTGGTGAGTCTTCATTCTACGAGGCCATATGTTTCATATATTGATGTTCCTTTTAGTTTTAAGTTTTTCCTGGTTAGTTGGGGATGTTTTCCCATCAAACCATTTGATATGACAGAGGCTTCCAAACTATATGTAGTACCCAACTGTTATGTATGTAGTACGTTCCGCTTATCATGTTATGTTATATTTATTCTTCCGGTACGTCATTATATTAAGTATTCCACTTTAATGATATGGAGTTAGATGAATGTTCATTCCATGGGTTGACTTGGAGTCTCTCGGGGCTCCATGTCCCGTTTTACGATTCGGGTCTACGTTCGGATTGTAACACATGTGTGTACCGATGAGTGATAGATGTGTGTTCAGATATCAAATTTATGAGACTAATGAGATACAAAGGTTATACAACTGTGATTCGGTGTGGACATTATTCCATGATTTGGTTTAATTGCATTATGAATTGAAGTTCTTGTGATGTCTCTTTGTATATCTAATTTAGAGACTTATAACTTCTGTGATTGATTGACACTGTTAAATGTAAGATTGGTATATCGATTGGGTATGGTTGACTATTTGATTCCTTGGAATGCTGGTGACAAGTGTTTTAGCATGTCATGAATTTATTGATTTGTGATATATACTTGTTACTAATCTGAGTCGCCCTATGATGCCTACCAATACTTAGTGTTTGTATTGATACTACTCCTGTACTTTCTTTGGGTGCAGGCCGTATTCCAGATCCCTTTTCGCGACATCATATTTAGTGCTGCCAGTTGACTTATCTGAGGGTGAGTTGTTCCTTTAATATATAGATGTCTATTCTATTCTGACATTGACATTATCTTCTTTGTTTTATTATTCATGACATTTTAGTTATCTTCCTTGTACGATGACTTTTAGATTCTGGAAATTGTAATAGTTAGACATCCACTAAATGATTTTACACGTAATTTGATTCTTGAATGCTTTACATGGTTTAATAAGTGTTTTTTAGATTGATAGTTGGTAAGTTATAGTTCTCCCACTTGATGATTAGTATGCGTGCCAATCACGGCTGATTGGGTCGTGATAATTTGGGGCGTGACAAGAGAGTTCCATATAAACGAGATGATAAGAACTTATGCAGGTATCAATTCCATGATATGGGTAAAGAATTGATTCTTGATTGACTTTCACTGATTTATAATATCAGTAGATGTTTGAAACTTTATTAGTTGAGCCCTTTAGCTAGTTTATGGCTTGTTGAATTATTTTGACGTTCATCATTCCTTATTTTTCATATACTTGAGGTATTGAACTAATTGAAAAGCATTTATACCTTTGCAGTTCATATAATTCCATATTTATAGCATTCATTCATGCTTTCATATGATGTCAAATATATATTACACAAGATGAATAATATGGTTATTGTTCACGAGGTTTGCAGGACCTAGATTTTGTAATGACCCTCCTTGTTGTTTTATGAATTTTTCCAGTTTTCCCAATTTTAACCTTCTCCATATCTTTTAAGTGTGAATTATTACTTGTCAGATGGGTGACAAAATTTCCAAAGTGATCGAATGAGTTTCGGAGAAGATAGTCCATTTTGAGAATATAAGTGGAGTAAAATATAATAACACATTATTTATGAGGTATTTGATAAGTAATGGAGTAAAAGAGAATGAGAATTTTAGAAGAAAAAATATGGGCTAAACCCAAAACAAAAAAGAAAATAAAGGAAAAGAAAAAAGAGAAAACAAATTAAAAAAAAGAATAAGAAAAAGAAGAACTAGTAACGCTGGTGCTGAAGAAACATAAAACATTAGACAGAAGCAGAAAAGGAAAAAACACAGAGAAAGAAAAGAAAAGAAAGAGAGAAAAAGAGAAAAAAAAAAGAGAAAATAGGGATTTCTCAAAGCGTCAAGGTAATATTTCTAATCAATTATATGAGTTTATTTCATGATTATGGTTATGATTTTTGGCAGAAAGATGGAGAATATTTGAGAAATTGAGAAATTTTTAGGCCTAGGATTGTTAAAGTTAAAATTCTTTATTTAGGAGTTGAATAATGACCCATTTTAGATGAAAATTGATGTGCTATTTTGTTTCATTATAGGTTAACATAATTTGAAAGGAAATTCTACTTTCAGCTCTAGAGCTCCGGATGACTTTTTGACATGATTTTTTAAGCTGAAAATAAATATAGCAATATGGGTGTCATTAAATTTGTATTCTTATAGAGATTATGAATTTGAACAGATTTTTATCATTCGATAGTTGTACGAAAGGGAAAATTCATATGAAACTTGGGCTTTAGTTTGAGGCAAGTATAGATTTATTTATTCTTTGATGTGGTAGTTTTTATATATTAAATGGATTTAAGAGTAATGAATAATAAGGGGGATCACGCAAAAATGAAACAACGAGCATTTAAAAAGTATCGGTATCATGATATGGATATTTTACATAAAATCAATATATGTATGGATGGTATTCCACAACTTAGGGTCGATTAATTAACTTTCGTTATATATTCATGTATACATATTCATATCACTCTTATTGTTGCATGATTTTTATTGGCTAATAGTTCCCACTGTGTAATTTTGTGAAAATTGATACTGTTGTGATGTAAATGAGAAATGCTTCCGGTGTGTGTTATTATCGATGGAAAATAGTTTTGACATATGTTATTGCAAATTGAAAATGATTTTGGTCTTATTTATTTTGTATGGAAAATGGTTTTGACACGTGTTATTACCAATATGATGGGAATTATGCCAATAGGTATTTGGACCATGCAAATCCACCATAGTTTCTGACTATCCGACATAGGAAGTGGGTGTATCAGGTTCTTGGCCAGTGCATAACATTACATTTTATCTTCATTGTATTTCATATTGAGTTGAATGGTAAAGTGCTGAGATGGTTGAGATATCGATTTGACTTGTTATACTTGAGGCTCGTGATTAATCAATAGTGTAGTTGATGTAGTGGCTATTTTGAGGTACATTGTGATATCATCAGCGATATAGAAGACGTTGAATAATACATATTTTATTTGCTTCATTGTGTTTATATTAAATATATAAACTCTTATTGGGGTGAATTATTCTTATTTTATTTTCATAATAGTTGAAAAGGAATTGTTAGAATTATATCTCGTCATCAATTCTAGAAAGGGTTAGTTATCAAAGCTTGTTGAGTATATATTTGATGTCGCCCAAGAGCAAATGGTCATCAAGTAATATAGGACTGGAAGCCCCAATTATTGTACTTACAGAGACTTGTCAGTTCAATCATTATAAGGTTATTACTTTATTTTCGCTATTCTAACAAAACAGTTAAAATGGGGAATGGTTTGGGAAATTAACTACTAAAATATTAAATGCAAAAATAACTAAAATGGTTGCAGGTTTGGTTTTACTTCGATGATGATGAAAATCTAGGGAAATGGAACTTGTTTGGTTTTAGGTTAAGTTTTCAAGACGTGATTACATTAAACGATTATTCCTATGGTTGCTAGTTGCAAGTTACTATCTCATTTCTTGTCACTATCCCTAGCATCCAAAAACTCATTCATGAACAACATGGCCTTGCCACCCCACAATTAGTAGAAGCTAAGAGCTTGAAAACCGCGCTAAGAAAGGTTGCTTCTATCGCCTTTTCTATGCAACAATCCACCAGTAGCAGAAGAGAGGGTTACCGTACATACAAAAGTCTTTCAGTTCTTACGGATGCTCTTTCTTACCAGTCAATCAAGTAGTACAAGAACTGTATCTTATCTTATAGACTAGTGCGGCGGGTTGCCTTTAAAATTAATTAAGTAAATAGAACAAAGTATTAAATAGATAAGGAGTGGTGAGTGAGTGAGTCCTCACTAACCTAAGCGATTACGATCACCTACCAGGCCTTTTATTTGGTAGGTAACATCGCCAAAGTGTATCATTAGATTTGACTGCAAAGGAAGGAACTCGAAGTGAAAGCGCACCATCTTCTGCAAGGCAATGATAGTTGGCCCTCTATCATCTTCTATCTAGTAGAATTGGTAAAAAGACCTCGACTTATTTCCACAATTTGAGTTCGACTGCAGCTTCCCCCCCCCCCTTTTTTTTTGGGGGGGGGGGTGGACTGACACCTATCAACACCGATCTCTTTTCATTTATTTCGGATATTATCAAACCAATCCTAGACTTCGTATATCACACTAAAGCGGACACCCAACTGTGGAAAAGCCTCATTAAGGGAGGGTTAGGTTAGTCAATCCGGCCCGAGATGCGTTAGTTGACAATGTAGGAATTCTTGCTTTTCAATAGAGCGGAGGCAAACTGATCAACAAGAAAGAGGCCCTACTCACTACAAACCACGAGATTGAACTGCACTCATGCCTCTCCCGCATCATGTTGACCCCCCCCCTCCCCCCATATAGTGATTCTATAAATCATGTTACCCTCCATCTGATTGGTATATCATGAAAAAAGAAAGCCATTTGACTAGGCACACTGCACTTTCCCTTACCTAGATGTTCACCTTTCTAAGTTAAGTAATGGTAACCCACCGAAGACTGGAGCTTCATAAAATGTTGATGAAGGCCCCAAAACTGAGGGTTCGATCAGTAGAAGGGACAACTTTGTCTCCTCGGAAGAAGAATACCCCCACTCTCTAGCCGACTGATCCCATTGATCATATAAATGGGAGGCAACGTATCATATTAGAGGTGAATGATTAGAGGTGTCTTCTAATCACCACGATGAGGTTGGTCCCACTTTTAGTAGACGCAACTATGAATATTCATTCAAAAAGGAATGTCGAGCCCTTTCATTCACTGCTAACCCATTTTAAACATGCTGAAACTTTCTATTTCATCGAGCCCTAAGTTTGTGGTCCTCCGTCGCATGTGGGTTCAATTTAATGAATCTGTCAAGTCAAGGAAAATGTACATAGCAGCAAGGATAGTGCATCACCTATTTATGGTTCTTTCTTGGGAGCCAAAACAAACACCCCTTCTACCTATTGTACTGGACCTTAGACTAGGCATTCTACCTTTGTCAAATTGAAACCAACACAACTGCATTGTGCACGAACAGTTGAGCGGTCACCAGCTAGCAACTTCCATGCACAGATATAGATTCATTCTTCGTACCTTGTCTAGCCTACAACCCTTCACAGGTTGGTAAAAAGTCACTCTTGTTTGGTAAGAAGGAATTGGAAAAAGAAAAGAGAGTGCTCGACTGGAACAACGGCCAACAAAGACCGTAATTATAACTGCTCCTTCCCTTCTCATCAAGTCTTTAAGGCAAACCATATGGCTGCTTGAAATAAAGACAACCTCACCTTCTCTGGTGTCAGTGAGAGCAATTTGAGTATCCCCCGTTGACCTTTTTTTGGTTGATAGAATCTTCAAGGAGTGGAAACAGGCAACCTTACTAAGAAAGGTGCTTGTGAGTAAGGTTTCAAGCACAAACCCCTTGTATAGCTTGGGTGCTTAAGCGCATCTTTCTCATATCAATCAAGGCTTTTCATGAGTTTTTAATAAAGGGCAAGAAGCAAGGGCGTAGTAGCTATGCGAAAGCCATTGCGCCTTAGAGCATCCCTTTTCTTGCAGGAGTGTTAACGCGTGACCTTTCATTTTCTTTTGCTTGCTTTGTAATATGAGCCTCATATTGAGCCGTGCTCCTTTAATATGATGAGAAGAAGGGGGCCGGGCCTCTTTTCCATACTAATCTTTATTTACTACGACAACTATTTTAGGTGTACAGCTTAGTTGGCAGAGCATTGGGCTTTTAATCTAATGGTCGCAGGTTCACGTCTTGCTATACCATAACCTACCTTGCACTCTACTACAAATAAGGATGCATAGTAGCCTTTAAAGATGCCTCATTGGCCTTTTGAATCGCTTTGGCGACTTTGCCCTTTAAGTGACAAAGGGGTGAGCCGCTCCAAGCGAAAAGCGATAGTGAATCCCAAACTTACCCACGCTCATCCGAACCGGCCTTAAAAAGTGATTGGAAAGTGAAGCCCTTCCTCCCAATCAAAGCTAGTGAAGTCTTCCCTATATCTAAACATTGCTCACCCCAATCACCTAGTGGCACTTTCATAATGCATCATAATAAAAAGACCGTAAAGTAAAGAAGACCTATGAATCGGTGTACTGATGGTCTGAAATGGTCCTCTATCCATTAGATCATAATAATACCCATTTTGCTTATGAATCCCTCAAAATAATCAAAAAGCTAGTAGGCCTTTACCTAAGTTCCCTTTTAGGGCCTACCGGGGAGTTTCATTAGCAACAAGGAGGTTGGCTCACGTGATAGAGGGAAGTGGTAAGAGACGTTTCTTTGCAATTTGCAATTATGTAAAGCAAAAATTGTTGTTTCCTGTCCACCAGTGGGTAATGAAGGTTCTATCTCAAATTCCAATGGATGAAACCTTCAACGAAGAACTTCCACTGGTAAGAGTATGGTCAAAGAAAATGAGAAATTCTTTCTCTTGACTTAAAATCTGCAATGGGTTGTTGGCTATTGAACGTCATTTATTCCCTCATGAGTTGCCTATGGGGGATTACTTTGGCTTCTTCAATAGTCAATAGTTCTTTGGGCCTCAACCCTTTTTTAGTTTGACCTCCAATGGTTAAAAGATTAAGTGAGGTTGCCTTCCTGACTGAGCCGCCATTAGGCTACTACAAATCCTGGTCCCTCTATGCATTATCCCACCATTATTTGGTGTGGATAGTGGAAAAACAAGCATATCCAATGAGTCAAACCCCTTTTATTTATTATCCCTTGCTAGGTGATGATATCTTTATCACCAACATTGTGGAGAGCAATATAGTAGTCTGCTGGACAAACTTGGGGTAACAATCTCGGTAGCTAAATTTAAAATATCCGAGAACGAAACTATCGAGTTTGCTAACAGATTTTGGACTAAGCATTTGCAAATAGACTTATCGCCAATTTATCTTAGGGCATTAACTACTTGTCGAACGACTGTGGGTCTTTTCCAATTATCAGCAAGATATTCAATTTCTATATCAATGCTTCAAAGGCTGGGAGGGGAAGGATTCAGAATTCGGTTGTGCTTACATTCTACTAAATCTAAGCATTGGGAACGATTGAAAGATGCTGCTCAGAAACCACACAGGTCACACTTACTATCTTTAGAATATTGGATTGGAAGGTTTGGAACCCTCAATCCTTATCTAAACAGGAAATAGTGAGTTTTCTCCAAAAGGAACTTGTTCCTAAGGGGTTCAACTCTTTCTTGAAGAGTTGTTGTTTGATGGTGTACGTGAAATCCTAGAACTGACTGTTATCCATAATTGGATGAAACAGTGGCTCAAATGGGTTACATGATACTATACTATTGCATTATCAATGGATGTAACCATTTATCAATTGATGGAAGTTTCCACGTGTTAAAAATCCAAGAGAAGAACAAATGAAGATCTGGAATTTATTATGTTTGGACTAATATGAAAATGTTATGACATGGGAGCAGGGTGGTATATCACTACTACACCAAGGTGGTTGCTGGATCCTACTACCTCCATTAAATTTTATTATTGGTTAATGGGTGGGTACTTAGGTACAAACTTCATAATGGCACTAGTCGATTTACCATCACTGGTGAAAGGAAGTAGAACCAAAAGAATTTAGGTAAATCGGAGCACATAGTCCCTTATGTTAAAATCCCTGAAAGGGGAGGGTGGCCAAAAAGGTAGCTTATAGTTGGCGATTCGTAATCTCCAGCTACAAACACCCTTCCCCCCCCCCCCGCCCCCCTCATAGTCCATTAGTGGGTAGGGTGGTCAAAATAGATGGAGCCCACCTTCTCTTCAAGATAGACCTTTCTAAAATTATTGAATTTTTTTTGCTCTGATACAAGAGATTGGCCCTGAAGAAAGATGTGGTGGGTGCCAGCAACTTTCACTTATTAGGAGTAGGGCTGAAAAAAACTCTTTGTATAGGTGGGTTTTCTAGGCTTTGATGCTTACCTTCTTATTATTAAAAGGGGAAGGTTTAATAAAGGAGCTGAAAGTCACTTGACTGTAAGGAGAGGAGGGCCTAGAAATTTTATTTTGATGGCACGACTAATCAAAATGGGTACGGAGTAGGGGCATTGTTGATTGCACCTGATGAATCGGACACCCCTATTGCCATTAAGAGGAACATGTAAGAAACTAATAATACCATATAAGATAAAGCATTTATCCATGGATTAAAGACTTTCTTGACACTGAAAATATATGAAATCCAAGTATTTAGGGATTCGATGCTTATCATCTACCAAACTCAAAAGAAATGAAAATCCAAATATGAAAAACTTTTAATATACCATGCTTATCTTGAAAAGAAAAATGAGCAATTCAAGAAAGTAAGTTTCTCTCCACAACCTAAAGATAAAAGAAGTTCGCGGATGCATTAGCAACACTGGCCTTCATGATAAACATTCTTGAGGGAAAGTCCGCTCAATAATGATAGAACAAAGAAGCAGCCCAGTGTATTGCAACCTAATAGAAATTTTTGAGTTGACTCCCGGCATGTTCAATAGTGAGCTTTTGGCCATTTAAAGGGAACACAATGGTAAATCATGGTTTACTGACATCAAGAAATATATTGAACACAAAACTTATCCCAAACATGTAACGAAAATGATAAGAAGACAATCAGGAGGTTGGCAATGCAATTCGTTTCTCAGGGATGCAATTCACCAAGTTGGGGCAAAATTTTACCCTATCTCTAAAGGGGTCCCTTAGGCCACTTGACTGTAAGGAAAGGGGTTCGACTCAATACTTTTGTGTGTATCCTTTAGCCACCAATCTAGCCTTCAATCCCTTAACAACTCAATCATCTTTTTGTTGACTTTATAGACCCACTTGTAGCCAATGGCTTCATTCCCTAGAGGAAGAGATACTCAATCAAAAGTAGCAGACCATTCTAGTGCTACGATCTCTTTTTTCATAGAGCTGTCAATAGGGTTGAGATATGAACTCTTCAAAGGTATCAGGTTAAAAAAGATGAATGAAATTGCAAAAAATACTTGTACGAATAGACAGAGTCTTAGTTGATAAAAAACTATGAATAGAAAAACAATGACAGGTGGATCTATGTACCTCGAGAATAGAAGCTAGAGAACCTAAGTCCAAAGAAGATTCTTGGTTTGAAGTATAGGGTGATAGGGAGACAACTGAATCAGTTGGCTCAACTCTAAAAACTAAGTGACGAGAATCTATCTTCACAAACCTGCGAAACTTCCCCTTAAGATAATCAAGCTACTGATCACTCTGTTCACTTAGATCTTGCTAACTCTATTAAATAAGAGAATTCTAATGTTGTCTCATATAAACTCCTCAATAGTTCCACACCTCCCCTCTATGGGGAGACAAGGGAACATAATGGCCCACCATCACAGGGAATCTTAAAGCCCCGAGCTCCGTGGTATGTCCAAAAAAGGTGACATGTTGAGAAAGGTAGAATCGACATGTAGAAGGATCATTAACAGTTGTAGCCCTTTTGAAAGAGGGGTACCCCAACCCCACTCAAGAAAACACATAGAGTTAATGTAGGGCTCAATTTATCTTGTACAAGAGATGGAATTTTCATAAAGCATGTGCATCCGAATAGTCATCAATCTGAATAGTCATCTCTTTGAAAGAAAGTAAAATGCCCAAAGATAACGTGTAGAGGAGATCGCTAACCAGTAATATGAGCCATTGTCTTCTTACTCAGATAAGCGGCTATCATTAAATTTGCTTTAGTAGGGATCCTATATAAGGGAACTTTCATTCCCAGTAGAAGTCCTCGAGCAACTTTACTAGTACTAATAAATAAAGGGAAGGCCCAACATTTTATATTAGTATAAGAATGGCACTAGCTAGCACCCAACCTATACAAGGGCTTTCCACCTCCATTTGGTCGTGCTGCTATGATATAACGTGTAGCCGTCCCAAGACAATAGGATGTATTGTATAGGGCCCCCATTTTCTATCCCAAAGTAATTTATGGATTTCGAGTTGGGAATAGAGTTGTGGCTTACTCAGTGCTATATAACAATTCATTTTTGGGCATATCTTTTCAAGAAAGGTGGCGCAGGAAAGTTATCAGCGGAGGGAGTCTTACATCCGAGCAAGAGTTCAAACCAATCCCATTCATTCTGGTCTAATCTAAAAAGATATTGTTGAATTATTTGATCCATTGTTGTATGCCCTACTTCTTAGTCAATTTATTCCTACTAGGACCCATTGTACTTCCTTTGACTACTCCTGAGATATACTGAAAAGATTTTTTTATGGTGGAGAGTGGGGAGTGAAATGACCAATGCAGTAGAGAAGGACTGCATGAATCGAAATCCATTTATTAAGATAGACAACCGAGAAAGAAAGGCTCTACGTTCTTACATTGGTTCATCTTAGCTTAGCATGCTAGACGCTGCTTCATTTGGTTCCACGGCTTTCTCTTATAGGGTGACTTGACTCAGCTTGACCTATATGACTCAGCAGTAAGAGTATTGCTTTCATACGACGAGAGTCATTGGTTCAAATCCTATAGTACATAAAACTGACCGAAACCCCTACTTTTGCCCGCATGACGGCAAGCACGGACTGGCAGCAAGGAGTTAATTGAATGATCAAAGCATCAGTTGCTTCCACCTGTGTCCTTCTTTGACTGCCTTGACACATTAATCTCAAGGAACCCCCCAAAGTTCAAATTCAACAAGGGTGAACTGATCAACTTGCATGTGTTAAGCATACAATTGAAGTAGCATGATTGGACCTTCTTGTCACTTTTGCAACTAGCTATAAACTTCAACCCCCCTTCTCTTACTTAGCTGGAGAAATAAGTAAGCAAGACTTTCATCCTTGCTTTTCTTTTCTTAAAAGTTTTCTAATTACACCGAATTTTTCCTTCAGCCAAGCCTTTCCATATTGAAACCGAGAAAGATCTCTCTGAAAAGTAAGCATTTTCTTATTATACAATATCTTATCCATGGATGATAGTATTCCTCCTGCAAGCAAAGGCAGGAGCAAAGCCTATTGATTCACCAGTTTGCTAACCTACTTGTAAAATATCTACACTCTGTAATTAGAATAGGGCTCTAGACTTAAAACCACCAACTTTTAGAAGTCTGCAAGGCGACACTTAAACTAATCAGATTTTCTTCAATCAATAGACTTACCGGACTTCTCTGTCTATTCAATTGATTTTTTTGTAGACTCTTCCCCATGCCTATTTCTTCCCCGGGCCCTCTAGTGGAGCTTGCCCTCCGCCCTAGGCCTATTGAGATCTTTCCTTTTGCGGGTAAATTTGGGCTCAAGAGGGGAATACCCGATTCATTGGAATATCAACCAGAAGAGGTAGGCTCGGGTTCCTGGTATAGATATATGAAAGCCAATAGAGCTAAATAGAGGTAGACTGTACTTCTATGCATACTGAGTTGAGGTCCTTCTCGCAGGGATAAACTATCTTTGCCAGAATTCCTTGATAGGTGAGACTTCAATGAAAGAAAGCACAGTTAAGAATAATCTTAGTATGCAAGGACTGTGGAGTAGAAAGACACTTGACTGTAAGGAGAGGAGTACGGTAAAACCATTCTCAGAAGGAGAAGGTTTAGTGGATGGGAATGGCATTTCTAGGAATGCAGTCAAGGGTAAAAGAGCCAAAAAAGCTAACTCGAATGAAGAATCATCCCGAGGAGTGACCCTAAGTAGAAGCTAGAGAATAGAGAAGATATTGAGACTTTCCTGAAGGATATAGGACTTAGAATACAAACAAAATGTTCGAACTGACAAATCTTAGTCTAGGTGGAGTTTACCAGCTCATAGGTAGTCTAAATTCCTAAAAAAACGAGTCTCTAACTTCCACTTAGCTATTCTCTGAGCTTGCTTTCCATTCTATCGATAAAAGCAAAGAAGGTTTAGCGATCAATAAGAAACTCCTCAATCAAGATGAATAAGACCTTTCATGGAAGTCTTAGTTGGACTCTACACCGCTACGCACCTTACATCGATCTAGATGATCACAAGGTCTTTCTTCCTCATGAAGAAGGAGTAGAGACCAAACTATCTTCTGTCTGTTTAAATGTCATTATATACCTTTTCTCCCTGAGAATCAGCTGGATATAATGAGAAAGAGTTTGACAATCTAGTTACATATTGTATAAGATGGGTACTCATGATATTGTCTTGAGAATTATCAGTATATATAGTAGCGCACTTGGCTCCATCTACATAAGTAGAAGCATTCGAGAATCACTTGACAGATCTTATTTAAATTTTCTGACTCTCATCTTTTTTACTAACTTAACCGCAATACCTATCCAAAGACAGGACAAGTTAAAAGAGCTTCGGTAGTTACACTTTCTGTCTCACGTAATAAAGAGAGTTTAGAGTGCCATATAAAGAACCTTAGATAAGGGGATTCCTCATATTGCCTGAAGTTCAGAGTTGAACTTCCACACAAGACAATCTTCCAATAGAAGGGCAGAGGCAGAGCGCAACTAATTCTATGGAACAAGATGCGCTGGTATTACACAGGCAAGAATGATTCACAACATTAGAATAAGCTACTCGACCGACTGAAGCTAAAAGGAGAAAGGGAGATGACTTTAGTTGTTGAGTACTCTAAGGAAGGTACCAGATCGACTTCTAGTTGTAGTGGATCTTACTTACATGAGTTTTGTTCGGTCTATTTCGCAACTACACGCAAGTGCACATGTCGAACAAGTAGTAAAATGGCTAAAGTAAGACAAGTATCGATCCCACAGGGACTGAACCAAGGCAATAATCGAATTAAGTGTTAATGAACTCTAACTCTAAAAATGTAGACAACAATTTAAAGAAGATTTTGAGAGTTGGTTTCCTATTTTATACTAATCTAAAACAAAATTATAAAGTGAGTCTAAACTATAGTAATGAGCAAGCTGAGGCTAAAACGGACATGTAGGGAAGTAATTTATCGATACAATTCGGTTAATCTTTCCTTCGGTTGCTAGTCAAGAATTATTGCCTATGGAGAGAAACTTTCGTATTCTACCCAACTTAAGAATCAAGAACCTTCAACCTACATTTCTGTGATAAAAGAATTTCATGTTCTAGCCATACAAAACCGATTCCTTAATTGACTAATACGACTTTCAGATATATTTCTATTCTGAAGGTAAATCAATTCTCAATTTTCCCAAACTAAGAAGAGATCATATCCTACCAATTCACAACTTTCCAATTTCTTTTCTTTTCAAGATAAAATTGGATTTTTTAGATATACATTAACATTGGCCAGACATTAATGCAGTAAGAACAAGAATTGATAGAACAACCATGGAAGAGAAGATGAAAAAAACCAAAATGATCAACAATTACATTCCACTACAAATGTTCATAACCTCAGCAAGAAGTGAATTTAGCCACTCATTTGTGGATTAAACATCATCAAATGAGTATAAATCATACAAACAATTGAAAAAAAGGAGAAAGAGTTAGAGAAGAACCCTAAGATTTTCGTCTTCTCAACTGCCTGTAACCCACGTTCTTGCTCAACTAAGTCAGAATAATTAGAAATAAACCTAAGGGTGCTATTTATACTAGTGGAAATTTTTTCCGGAATAACAAGCAACGTGTCACGGAGTGCATCACGGAGCACTGCCTCCGTGACACGATGCAAACGCGGACCCTCACTGGAATTTTATGTTGCAGGTAAATATAGGCAACGTGCCACGGCATGTAATGCAGGGCTTGGCCAACGTGCCACGGCGCGGTTGCAAACCTTCATTGGAAATTTGCCAAAATAAATCATCTGAGGCAGACTGCCTCCGTGATGGCAGCGTGACACGGCTCCATCGTGGAGCCCCTATATTTGCTACTTTTCCTTGACCTTTTCCACTGCTCGCTTCCGAGTCCATTCCCAATTTTCGCCAACATTCAACTTAGTTTCCTAAAATTACATTTTTCCTGCAAAACAGCACTAATCATGTTGGTTAGTATAAATTCACACTTAACTATAAATCACATGAGAATGTACAAATAACGATAGATAAAAAAGACGAAATAGAGCATTTGAGCATCACTTGGGCATATAATTCTGCCCAAGATCACTTACCCCACACTTAAAACCTTGTTCGTCCTCGAACAATACTCTCACATGTCATGCAATTGACACCAACGTATAGCTACTTTGGCTCGATAATTCAAGCTACGGTTATGCCAATTATTTACTATAGCAAATCATCAAGAAAACATGCATAGTATCATCACTACAATGACATTCACCACATTAAGACCTCCTAGATTCAAGAATCGACTCTCGATCTCGGCAAACTCATGCAAATCAACTGATCAAGACATCTGACACGAAATTCAATCTCTCGTCAAGCATGTGCCTTCACAATACAAGAGAATTTCCCCTTTTTCAATCATATGATTTGCAAAGCATTACATGTAGGGGTATATGAACACGATTTCGCTCTCTCTTCCAAGGAATTCACATGCATCATGTCATGAACCATAGGCGTGCCTCTAGTGTATTACTGCACTAATATAAGGGAGCATGATGTAAGATCACATAGGACTTAACGGGTTGTAATGTAAGCTAAGGAACTAGTAAATACTGGGCTAACAAATAATATCATCTAGCCTCCTTAAGCGCTTTTCAATACATCCCACCATCATTATGGGCATTGTTTCTTCCTTCATCCTCCCATTCTTGATGTTTTTTTCTTTATTTTTGTTCCCATATCTTTAAGTACACTCGACTTAATAACAACGATTAGTTATACATCTTCATTTTTTTTAAATTCGGCAAGTGCACCTTTGACCTTATCTTTACTTTCACCACTTCCACTTTTCCTTTCTTTTCACACTTTTCACTCCTTTACACCGTGGGAAAATTATTTTTCTTGAGCGCTTAGGAGTTTTGGACATAATTCACAGCTAATGAAAAGAAGGGATTAAGCTCAATTTCTACCTCTTCACGAAAGAAAAAAATAGGCTAAAGGCTCAATGGGGCTAACTAGGATATACATTCAAGGTAGGTATGAGAAGAAAAAAAAACTTTCAGTTAAATCAAAGAAATGCCTACATTCTTTCCTACACTACACATCCTTCATTTCGTTTCGTTCACACACCAGGCAAGTTCTAGTCACTTCACAATAGCATGGAAGAATCGAAACCTCACCTCACACTCATTGCACATGCTCAACTCAAGACTTATTCACAGACTCTTCAATCAGCTAATTACAAGAATTCAATATTAAGCCTCAATCACACCGAATCGAACTCTATGGCCTAGGTATCTCAACATGTGTCACATTTGCATGCTTTCATATGAATCATCTTTGCATCTCAATATCATGTACAACATGCAACAAGAATTCTGAACCATGAAGTAGCGACACATTTGGGAAACAACCAAAAGAAAAGAACAAAACTACTCCTATCGACTACATTTCCCTTAAGACGGTCGTCATCCATCCATCATAAGGAACGGTCACTATTTATGACTTTGGTTCAATGGGACTATTCTCGGCAAAAGAACCAAAAACAAAGGCCGAGAAACCCAATCATAAAAAAAGTTCAACAAAATTTTAAAAATTATCGATAATTTCGATAGGAAAAAAAATATTTACACAACCAGCTAACAAAAACTCAACATAGCACATAACAGCTTAACATTCATTACAACATCGAATTACAATACAAAACATACGCACAAAATCATTGGGTCACAATTTTTTTTCACAACAGGCACCACAACACATGACATAAACAAAAACAACAACCACAACAAAACATACAACACCTAACTACTCCCACCCCACACTTAAACCGAACACTGTCCCCAGTTTTCACAAAATTCAATTTATCCCAAAGGTGGGTGGTGAAACTCCCTGATCAATCGAAGTATTCAACTTCTTCGTCAGGTGCCGTTGCCTCGTCCACCATATCTAAATCGCCCCCGTTGTCCTCATTTGACTCAACATCTGAGTCATCGCAGTGTGTCTCCTCATCAGTGGGGACATCATCATCTACAGGCTCCACCAAAGCTGGCCCCACTCGGCATAGAGCCCGGGTATTTTCGCCAAAGGGGTAATCTAGCTCTAGCTGCCATAGCTCATCTTCTGTTGCTGTCCTCCCGCCTATTCGCAACTGCAGCATCTGCATCCCGTACATACGGGCCATATACTGATCATCCCGAGCATGTCTCTCGGCTAGTGTGAGAACTGGCCTGTGAGTGGTGTCGGGTGCCTTGGTTTTGGTGACGTCCAAGGCACGCCTGTCCATTTGCGGGATGTAGTCTAGGGCCTCCTCCTCAATGTCAAGGCCCCTCAGAAACGTGGTCAGCAAACCCCCAAACCCGTACCTGTGCCCTTGATGCAAACGGGCACTCTTCATGGCGGAGATGATCACCGCCCCAACATTTATCTCAAGCCCTTTCATCAGGGCATAAACCATGCACACTCGATCCCGGATGACATCTGTCTTGTGCACCCCCGGGATCAGGTAGGAACACACAATTTTAAGCTAAATCCTAGCTTCCCTGTTCATTTGAGAGTAAGGCAGTGTCTGATGGTAGCCCCTCTCCTTGTGCCTGCTCCACCGCACTGTCGAACGGGCTCCACACAGAGTGCGTCTAATATCCGCATAAGGTGGAGTTATGTTCAGCTGCCGGAGTACATGGGCGTCTGTGTCCCGCGCCCCCAAATGACATTCAGGTGATGGGGCTCCAAGGTGACAACATACCCCCTTATCTTGACGGTGTGACTGCGAAGTGTCGGGTTCCAGTTTGCGTAGAACTCCCGAATCAAATGGAGATTTCACTCCTTGGCTCTTCGAAGATGAAGTTCAGCCCGACAGCGTCAATCCGGTGTACCATTCTGGGGAATTCCTTCTCAAGTGGGTCCCTTGCAATGTGCTCCTCAGGGAAGTATTTAGTCTCCTTATGTTTTGCATACCATTTCTTCCCTTCGTCCGTCACCCATCGGGTTTCGTATTGACGGCGTTGGCTGCATGGAACAGGTGGTGCTGCTGGAATTGTTGTTCCCAGTCTAATCCTTTTTCTCTCTGCGCCTGATGTAGATGCGCCCTTTCCTTTTTCTTGCCTACTTGACATCGTTCCTGTCAAATCAAACAGACAGTCCCAATGTTATTCAAGTAAAAAATTAGCTTCGACTAAGGTTGGGTTGAGTTAGGCCACCCCACACTTAGTCTTCAGCCACAATGAAAACAATTCGGCAAGACAATCATTCTTTTCCAATTTTTATCAATCAACATGCCTCGTGCATTTAGATATGTCGATGGAATAATTACTAAGTACTACTCAGACTTCATACAACTAATCACAATATCACCATCAATTCCATTACATCACATAACACTTAGCCAAAATTTTCCTCAACAACCACAACCTATGCAATTCACCAATTTCATTTTCCGGAAAATTCCCTTGTTTATTTAGTATATTCATCCATATTCACAACATCATTTACATCACCCAACATGCACAACCAAATTATTTTCACATTTTCAACCAAATATAGTTTCTTCCTATTCAAATTCCAACCGTAGCTACCAATTTTGCAAAAATTCAATCAAACATGTATTTATCGAGTTCATATAATCATATCGATACTACGAACATCAATCAACAATAACATAAATGAATTCAAGCTCAATTTACACTTAGGGCAAGGTTTACTAACCTCACTTGCTCAAAAATAAAAAATTTAGGCAAAATTTGAGGTTGAGTTCAAGAACATACCTTTAATTCGATGAACTCGAAGAAAAGTTGAAGAAAATTCGATCCTAGGTCCGTGTCACATTGGGGAAGGAGGGATTTTAGGGGTTTTGTCGTGGAGGGGAGTGAGAAATGGGAAAATGAGGGGTTTTCGGGGTTATAAAGAGGAGTTTTCGCGCGGGTCACCCGACGACCCGGCGTGACCCGACGCGACTAACACCTCAACGTGTCATAGAGGGTAACGCGGAGCACCCCCTCCGTGACACGGAGCCATCGCGTAGGTGTTCTGGAATTTGTGAAAATTCTAAAATACCTTCAACGTGTCACCGAGGGTAACGTGGAGGCCCTCCTCCGTGACACGGAGCCATCGCGCAGGCTCACTGTCTTGCCACTTTTTAATTTTTTCTCACCTCAATTTTTTCCTTTGCGATCCTTTGCATTTTTGCCCTCCGTTCCACCTAAAAATCATCTCACAACAAGAAATTGGTTAGAATTTATAGGTTTCAAACACGAACACAATATTTGGTTTTATTTTTATTTTTTTCTCTCTTTTTTTTATTTTTTCTTTTTCTTTTTAACTAATGCTACTCATCTATTACAACAATTTCACGGGTTGCCTCCCGTGCAGCGCCTGGTTTATCGTCGCAGCTCGACTTCATTAAAGCTCAATCATCCTCTAGAATGACGGACATCTTCTCTCGAATAACGTCCTCACCCCGGTAATGCTTACACCGCTGTCCATTGACTAAGAACGTGGCACTTCGATCTTCTTGCCACAACTCCACTGCCCCGTGCGGGGTCATTCTCACTACCTCAAACAACCCTGACCATTTGGACCACAATTTCCCTAGAAACAACTTCAATCTTGAATTGAAAAGCAACACTTTCTGCCCCGACTCGAAAATACGATGCACCATATGCTTATCGTGCCACCTCTTTGTTTTCTCTTTGTAGCCCTTGGCACTTTCATAAGCATGCCAATGAAACTCATCAAGTTCGCTGAGTTGCATCAGCCTCTTCTTTCCCGCTAGCTCTAGGTCCATATTCAATTTCCTCACGACCCAGAAAGCTCGGTGTTCTAGCTCCACCGGCAGATGACACACTTTTCCATAGACCAATCGGTATGGAGAAGTCCCAATTGGTGTCGTGTAAGCAGTTCTATATGCCCACAACGCATCATCGAGTTTTCTTGACCAATCACTACATTGTGCATTCACTGTTTTCTGGAGAATCTGCTTCACTTCTCTGTTCGACACCTCCACTTGCCCACTAGTTTGGGGATGATATGTTGTTGCCACCTTGTGACGCACCCCATACTTAGCTAGCAACTTCTTGAAACTTGCATTGACAAAATGAGCCCCTCCATCACTGATAAGGGCTCGGGGTGTCCCAAACCTGGTGAAAATGTGTTTTTTCACAAATGTTATTACCACCTTGTTGTCATTCCTGGGGCAAGCTAGTGCTTCAACACAGTTTGATACATAATCAACGGCCACCAAGATTTAACGATTACCAAATGACGGTGGGAACAGGCCCATGAAATCAATACCCCATACATCAAAGATCTCCACTTCTAGTATATGCTGCAGTGGCATCTCTTGCCTCCTACAAATTGTGTCTGTCCTTTGACATCTATCAAACATTTTGACGTATGCCATAGAGCCTCTGAACAGTGTAGGCCAAACGAAACCTGACTGTAGCACTTTGTGCGCTGTCCGCTCGCCTCTGTGGTGCTCTCTATACAATGAAGAGTGACAACTCCTCAAAAATTCTGCAATCTGGCTCTTCAGGATGCATCTTCTCATAACCTGATCCGGTCCCTGTTTCAACAAGTACGGCTCATCAAAAATAAAATACCGGCAATCATTCCTCAAGTTTTTTCTCTGCTGAGCCGTAGCCTCCGGTGGATAGACTCCACACTAGCAAATTCACTATCTCTGCATACCACAGGATCTCAGCTTCCCCTATTGCCAAGAGCTGCTCATCTGGGAACTCCTCTTTGATGCCTTAACCTTCCTTCACATGCAACCAACTTTCCAATCACGATAGGTGATCTGCCACTTGATTCTTGCTCCCCTTTTTGTCTTTAATTTTTGGGTCAAACTCTTGCAACAACAAGATCCATCTGATCAGCCTGGGCTTTGCATCCTTCTTGTTAAATAGATACTGAATCGCTACATGATCGGTATACACCACTACTCTCAAACCCACCAAATAGGACCTGAATTTATCAAACGCAAACACCAATGCTAGCATCTCCTTTTATGTGACTGTATAATTACTTTGGGCAGTGTTCAGTGTTTTGCTTGCATAATGAGTAGAATGAAAGATTCTATTCCTCCGCTGCCCCAATACAGCTCCCACAGCCACATCGCTTGCATCACACATCAGTTCAAATGGTTGTTCCCAATCTGGAGAAATAAAGATAGGTGTTTCTATCAATTTCTGCTGCAACTCCTCAAATGCTCTAACACACTCATCATCAAACTCGAACTTCACCTCTTTTTCTAGCAATCTGCATAATGGTCTAGGAATTTTGGAAAAGTTTTTGATGAACCATCTGTAGAACCCTGCATGCCCGAGAAAATTGCGAACACCCTTCACCGACACAGGTGGTGGTAGCTTCTCAATAACTTTGATCTTAGTACGATCAACCTCTAATACCTTGCAATACACTTTATGGCCAAGGACTATACCCTCCTTGACTAAGAAATGACATTTCTCCCAGTTGAGTACAAGGTTGGATTCTTCACAGCGAGCTAGCACCCTGTCAAGATTCTGCAAACAAGTAGCAAACGAATTACCGAAAACAGAAAAATCATCCATAAATACATTGACGAAATCCTCTACCATGTCGTGAAAGATAGCTATCATGCATCTCTGGAATGTGGTGGGTGCATTGCATAACCCAAATGGCATCCACCTAAAAGCATATGTCCCATAAGGACATGAAAGTAGTCTTCTCCTGATCCTCTGGTGCTATGGTTATTTGGTTATAGCCAGAGTACCCATCAAGGAAACAATAATATTCTTGTCCCGCCAATCTGTCCAATATCTGATCAATAAATGGGATTGGATAGTGATCTTTCCTTGTGGCTTCATTTAGCTTTCTGTAGTCCATGCAAATCCGCCAGCCTGTGACGGTGCGAGCAAGGATCAGCTCATTGTTCTCATTGGTGACCACGGTCATCCCTCCTTTCTTTGGGACACACTAAACGGGGCTGACCCATTCGCTGTCCGAAATAGGATAGACCACACCTGCATCAAGCCACTTAATTACTTCTTTCCTAACCACGTCTTTCATCGCCGAATTCAACCTTCGCTGAGGCTGAACAGTTGGCTTTGCTCCTGTCTCCATGAAAATTCTGTGTGTGCAAAAAGCTGGGTTGATACCCTAAATATCTGACATTTGCCAGCCCATTGCTTTCTTTCTTCTTCTGAGGACCACCAATGCTTCCTTTTCCTGTGTCTCCGTCAATTCTACGGAGAGGATGACTGGCAAAGTGTCCTCTTCCCCAAAAAATACATATTTTAAATGGGGAGGCAATGTTTTCAATTCCATCTTTGGTGCTTCCTCAATAGATGGTTTCGACAATGGTTCCAGGGACCTCATTAAAGGCTGAAAGTCCTGCTTCCTTGGATACCTTTGTGGTTCATTCAGCATTTGCACCACCTCATAAGTATCTCTATCTCCAAACTGATTGGAGCTCAGCAATGCTCTTTCCAATGAATCTCGAGATTCAACAATTTGAAGAATTTCTGCTTGGTCAAGCACACTGATTGCTGAAATCTCCTCATGTATGGTCGGAAGCTTCATGGCCTTAAATACATCGAATACCTCCATTTTGTCATGCGCCCGCATGGTTAGCTTCCCTGCAGCTACATCAATCAACGCTTTCCCAGTTGCCAAGAAAGGACGTCCCAAAATAAATGGGACTTCCTCATCCGGCTTAAAATCCAGAACAATAAAATCTACCAAGAAGATAAGGGAGCCCACTTGCACCATCACGTCCTCCACAATGCCATCTGGTCTGGCCAAAGAATGATCCGCTAACTGCAAGATCACTGTAGTTGGTCTAGGACTGCCTAGCCCCAACTTCTTAAATACCGATGTCGGCATCAACTTAACACTTGTTCCCAAATCGCATAATCCGCGAGCTCGGATACTTCGCCCAATTGTAATTTGAATTGTAAAGCTCCCAGGGTCCTTGAGCTTTGTGGGCAACCTGTTCTGTATCCGGGAAGTGCACTCCTCCGTAAGATCCACCGTATCATACTCCATCAGCCTGTTTTTGTTCGCTCGAAGTCCTTGATATACTTTGCATACTTCGGCACTCCCTGCAAAACATCAACAAGAGGTAAATTAATGTGTACCTATTTAAGCACCTCCATGAACTTTTTGAAACATGCTTCCTCCTTGTGTTTCCTTAATCTTTGAGGGAACGGGGGTGGTGATCTTTCTGCTTCAGCTGCCTTCTCCTTCCCCCTCTCATCATTCTGTTCCCTTTCTTTCTCCACTGCTCCTGACTGCTGAGGTGGTCTTTCTGGTTCCACCTCCTTGAGTTGTAAACCACTCCTTGTGGTCACTGCATTTACTTGCTTGGGATTCGGGTCAGTGTCACTCGGTAGTCCTCCACTTGGCCTGGTGTTTTGAGCTCCAGCTAGTTGCCCAAACTGGTACTCCAACGCCTTTGTAGCTAACTGATTGTTCTTTACATCTGCCGCCAATTTTATATAGTCAGCCTGCAATTGAGCTTGGTTAGCTGTCATTGTTTTAAACATTTCCTCAATGCTGGGTGGTGGTGGTGGTGGTGGAGGAGGTGCATTGTTGCTTCTGTAGTGAGTCTGATAGTTTTGCTGCGCTCCTTGATTTCTCTGTGCACCGTGATTCGAACTCTGCCCTTGATGGCTGTTACTACCCCAGGAGAAATTCGGATGATTCCTCCAATTAGAGTTGTAGTTGTTGCCATATTGTTGGTGATTATTTCTCTTTATATTACCAACAAAGTTCACTGAATCTGGATTTGCACCACAACACTCAGTTGAGTGTTCATCACTACTGCATACTTCACATCAAATCTGCTGCACTACATTAACTGGGGCTTGAGGTTGATTCAAGCTCATATTGCTGAAGTGGGTGTTGAGTTGATTCTGTAACGCAGCTATTTGTGCAGATAGCTGTAAAACCATCCACTTCCAAGACTCCTACCACTTTCCTTGTTCCTCCTCTAGAAGAGTCCGCATTCCACTCTTTATTTCCCTGCGAAATACGATTTAACAAAGTATACAACTCCTCATAAGTCTTTTATAATGCTTGTCCCCCAGCTGCTGAGTCTAGCAAAATTTTTGTGTGGGGTTCCAAACCCTCTATGAAAGTATGCACCAGCACATCATTGGACTGGTGATGGTGAGGACAATCCCGTAACATGGATTTGAATCTTTCCCAAGCTTGATACAGATTCTCCCCCTCTCTTTGTTTAAAACTTAGAATCTGACTTCTAAGTCTTGCTGTTTTCCCGGATGGAAGGAACCGCATCAAAAATTTTCTTGCAAGATCATCCCAAGTGGTGATGGAATTAGGTGGCTCAGCTTTCAACCACCTCTTTGCTTCTCCCAATAGTGAAAATGGGAACAATGTAAGCCCTATGTAATCAGATGATACTCCAGCGGGGATGTAAGTGTCACTGATCTCCAAAAAGTTTTGGAGATGTTGTTGTGGATCCTCATGAGGGAGACCTGTGAATTGCCCGCTGGTGTGCAGCAATTGCACCATATTCTGTTTCAGCTCAAACCTCCCTCCTGGCTCAGGTTTGCGAATGCTTGATGTAACATTGTTAGCATGTGAGATTGTCACTTCGCGAATCGGCCTAGCTGCCATTTCCTCGGGCACTAACACTGCCCTTACGAGAGGTGGATTCTGTTGTTGCTCAAGGATTATTTGTCTGAGCAACTGCAGCTTTCGCTCTAGAGCTTCTCTCTTTTGACGATGGAATTTTCTTTCCGGCTCTAAGTATGAATCCACCAGCTCCTTGTCTCCTTCCAGTATTCAACAGAATTCAGTATCTGCAAAAGACAGGCTAAGATCAAGTTGTCAGCACTAATAAGAAATCGTAGACTAACACTTAAGAAAATGATTTTACCAATTTCCAGTCCCCGGCAACGGCGCCAAAAACTTTTTCGGTCTATTTTGCAACTACACGCAAGTGCACGTGGTCGAACAAGTAGTAAAATGGCTAAAGTAAGCCAAGTATCGATCCCACAGGGACTGAACCAAGGTAATAATCGAATTAAGTGTTAATGAACTCTAACTCTAAAAATGCAGACAACAATTTAAAGAAGATTTTGAGATTTGGTTTCCTATTTTATACTAATCTAAAATAATTTCACTTAAGTGAGTCTGAACTATAGTAATGAGCAAGATGAGGCTAAAATGGACATGCAGGGAAGTAATTTATCGATATAATTCGGTTAATCTTTCCTTCGGTTGCTAGTCAAGAATTATTGCCTATGGAGAGAAACTTTCGTATTCTACCCAACTTAAGAATCATGAACCTTCAACCTACATTTCTGTGATAAAAGAATTTCATGTTCTAGCCATACGAAACCAATTCCTTAATTGACTAATACGACTTTCAGATATATTTCTATTCTGAAGGTAAATCAATTCTCAATTTTTCCAAACTAAGAAGAGATCATATCCTACCAATTCACAACTTTCCAATTTCTTTTCTTTTCAAGATAAAATTGGACTTTTTAGATATACATTAACATTTGCCAGACATTAATGCAGTAAGAACAAGAATTGATAGAACAACCATGAAAGAGAAGATGAAAAACCAAAATGATCAACAATTACATTCCACAACAAATGTTCTTAACCTCAGCAAGAAGTGAATTTAGCCACTCATTTGTGGATTAAACATCATTAAATGAGTATAGATCGTACGAACAATTGAAATAAAGGAGAAAGAGTTAGAGAAGAACCCAAAGATTTTCGTCTCCTTAACTACCTGTAACCCATGTTCTTGCTCAACTAAGTCAGAATAATTAGAAATAAACCTAAGGGTACTATTTATACTAGTGGGAATTTTTCCCGGAATAACAAGCAACGTGTCAAGGAGTGCATCGCAGAGCACTGCCTCCGTGACATGGTGCAAACGCAGACCCTCACTGGAATTTTATGTTCCAGGTAAATATAGGCAATGTGCCACGGCATGTAATGCGGGGCTTAGCCAACGTGCCATGGTGCGATCGCAAACCTTCACTAGAAATTTGCCAAAATAAATCATCCGAGGAAGACTGCCTCCGCGATGGCAGCGTGACACAGCTCCATCTTGGAGCCCCTATATTTGCTGCTTTTCCTTGACCTTTTCCACTGCTCGCTTATGAGTCCATTCCCAATTTTCAGCAACATGCAACTTAGTTTCCTAAAATTACATTTTTCCTGCAAAACAACACTAATCATGTTGGTTAGTATAAATTCACATTTCAACTACAAATCACATGAGAATGTACAAATAACAATAGATAAAAAGACAAAATAGAGCATTTGAGCATCACTTGGGCATATAATTCTGCCCAAGATCAGGTTCTAGTGCTTTCTCTTGATTCTATTTTTGAAAGGTCTTTGCATGCTCTGAGGAATGCCCGTTTTAACCAGAATCATCTTGTTACATTTTAGAGTCATCACAGAATCTTTGGATTATGCCATGTGCCCCAAACTTGAACTAAAATTCCTTTTTTCACCAACATCCGCTTCTCACTCAAGAAACTGGTGAAAGTCCTTTCCTTTTTTTGCAGCTTTCAAAGTTCCCTTCCTCCACAGACCAGACTTGGTGGCATTACTGTACCTTCATACCTTGACCCCGATGTCTTGTCTTAAGGTTCCCTTAAGATACTTTATTATAGAAGACTTTTTCTCATCATCTGGATCTTTAGTCGAAAGCTATTTCTTTTATGATTCCTTCTCTCACTTCTTGAAGTCTTTCTTTTTCATTATATAGCGCCTCTTGATGTGCTGTGAGTTTACAGTACAGTGATGCGTAAAACTGAGTAAATAGCATGGACTTAGGTATGTTTATATGGATATGAGGTTCTTTTACTTGTTTTCACGAAAAATAGGTGTTGGCGCAAAAATGTGCAAAAGATGAATAAAAGTGCAGAGAATCAGCCAAGTACCAATCTCAGTATGAGTCGTACCTAGATTGTACGAGCCGTACTGAGACTCATGGAAAAACTCAGAAGGCTGAAACAATGCGAAGGCAAACTGTGACTTTCAGTACAAGTCGTACCATGATAGTACGAGCCGTAACTTGAGTCGTGGAAAATATCAAAGAAAATTTGCACAAGCAGTCTCTTGGTACAGGTGGAACCTACAGATCATAACATTTACATACGACCCATAACATGAGTCGTGCAGAGCTTCAGTGATTCTTAAAGATTTGGTAGTACTCCAGATGCAACAAGCAATTACAATTTGTAGGAGCAAAGTACAAGGCGTACCACAACACTCATAGAAAATTTCATAAGTTTAAGTTCTCAAGGTCAAGCAATAGATGGATGGTATGACTCATAGGATCAGGGTACGAGTTGTGCTAGTTGCAAAACTTAGTCTATTCTGCAGTAGACATGGAATGTACGAGAGTAAGGTACAACCCGTACAATACACTCATGGGTGTTATGACTAGTTGTAGGACGAGTCGGCGTCAGATATGGAAATTTTCCTGTTAGTTTAGGAAAAGGTTTCTGATGTCTGTATAAATACCTTTTATGTTTTTTAGTAGGAAGAGAGATCAGTAGACGTGTGATTACATTGAGAGAAGTTTTCTTTTTCAATTATTATCAAGTTTTTGAGAGCAATTCTTGATATCAACACCTGGTTTTATCAATTATTCTTGATTTTTCTCATCGATATTTAAAGAAGGTTTTCTTCTAATTATTGTTGTAAGTATTTAATTATGTGTTTCTCTATTAATATTAATTACAATTTTACAACCATGAGAGGCTAAAACCTCCACAACTAGGGTTGTGGGAACCATGGTGAATTAGCAAATAGTGTTACACAAAGTTATCCAAAACCAATGTTAAACACTTGTATTGTATTCTCTTCATCTCTAAACATTTCTTAGTAGTGCACAACATTAGGACTTGCCTGAATTTTTTACTTGCTTGAACCAAGAGAAGTAGGATTAGGAAAATAGAATTACAACAAGCCCTTGAGTTTTATGAGCATTGTATGACTTGAGTTGTGGTCGCACAAAAGTTAATTTGGAATGTATTAATAAAAGTTAGTTTGAAATCTCTCATGAGACCTGACCTGGTGATTGAGTATAGTCATCAAATAGGAACAAACCAATCGTTTTGATGGATCCCAGTTATTAGTTCTACAAGTAAGCATTGAAATTGATCACAAGTGTATACACGAAGTAGTTATAAACCCATGGAGAACACTTACCTTAGTTATTTGCAAATCTTGATAACAACCACAATTGCTATCTTGTTTTATTATTGTCTTTCTTTAAACCCCCGCAATTTGGAGATAACTTAACAACAAGTTTAAGTACCGACATTAGTGTATTTCTTAACATATTCCCTTTGGGTTCGACCCAATCTCTTTGTTGGGTTCTTTAATGACAACGTCTATTTCATACTTTTTCAGGAAGTCTGAGTTTGAGCATTATCAAAAAGTGGCACCGTTACCGGGTAATACGACTATGATTAGATTAATTACTTGTATTTAACTTTTGGTTGTTATTTCCTTAATTACATTTTCTTTTTGTTTTTGGAAACCCACAGGTTGTTGCTTGGTGAATACCAAGTACTCAATGGAGTGGAAACCCCCTAATTCCTATGGATCTCAAACTTGAAAAAACACTGCGAAGGATGGATAACCAAAGTAGAGAGATGCCCATCTTGCTAAAGAAGCTAGGCAAGCTGAGCTAGCTCGACAAGCTGCACTTAAGGAAGCCGATGATGCTCGAGATGAGATTGTCAACGCTGGTCACCATGGAAGGAGAAACAGAGGCTAGAGATATGTCCCTTAATTTTTTGATGAGGACGACCCGAACATAGATGAAGTCGGGTCAACCGTAGTTGTTGTACCACCACCTTTGCCTGCTGGGGAAAATTTTGACATCACTAGCACCATGATTGGATTTTTGAACATGAAGGGGGTGTTTAGTGGTCATGCAGTTGGTGAGGCCAACCTGCAGTTAATGAACTTTGTTGAAATATGCAAGGCATGTAGGTTACCCGGAGTCAGCCAGGACGCATTAAGGCTAAGACTCTTCCCATTCTCTTTGTCAAGGGAAGCCACTTTATGGTTATCAAAGTTTCCCAACGACTCCATTACCAACTGTAGGGAGCTCAAACAAGCTTTTCTAGAGAGATTCCTTCCACCCTCCAAGATGCTGCAGCTTAAGAATGAAATATATAATTTTTGACAACTAAAGACAAAGGCACTTCATCAAACCTTGTTGTGATTCAAGAAAAAGTTAACCAAGTGCCTAAACCACAAAATTCCTGATGACAGTTTGTTGGAGATTTTGTATAGATCACTGAATAACAGTACTAAAGCTGTAGCAGATACAGTGGCGGGAGTAGCACTAATGAGCCACACCTGGGAGCTAGTTGCCACTATTCTAGACATAGTGATGAGAACATATAGAACATGGCACACCCCGAAAGCAGAAGCAGGTGTTGGTACATATGTTGTTGGTTTAACTGCAGACCAACGAAGGAAGGAGGAAGAACGTGAATAGGAATTGACCCATATGCACACATCATTGGACCTGCTCATGAAGCATATCATGGGCGGTGGAGAAAGAAAAGTTAATGCGGTGGGAACAAAGGGACAGGAACCAAGACCTGAGCACTCAGATTTCGAGGAGGAGGCAAACATCTTGGAAAACCAGGTGGCGGGTTTCCGAGCCAACTCACAAGGGTATGGGCAAGACACTTGGTGCCAAGGTTCTCGTAACCAAGGTCGAAACCAATGTAGAGACAATTACAACTAGAACGTCTATAGAGACAAAAGTCGAGGTCGTAAGCGAGAGGGAGAGTGGAGAAGGAATGATGGTTACCGCAACGAATGAGTGCCTCCATAAAATATGGACAGTAAAAGATAGAGAGCATGATGGTTGAGATGCTAAAGAAGGTTAGATCAATAGATGATCAGCTGAAAGACATCTGTGAAGATATATCTAGCATGGGTCAAAGAGTTGAGTCATATGACACGGCTATTAAGCATATTGAACACCAGTTGGGTCAACTGTCAACATCCATAAACCCTATGCAAAAGGTACACTGCCTAGATACACAGTCCAAAATAAAAATAATGATGGTCACTACATGGATGAGATGACTAGGAATGGAAAGACCACTGTTGATCCCCCACTGTTGGTTCTAGTTAAGCTTCAAAGGAAGAAAGAAAGCATAATTGATGATTAGGAAGAGGTTGCTGAGCATGAGCATGATGAGGATGCTGAGTTGACTAAGTCGGCAGTTGTTGAGAAGGAGCCTGAGGTTGAACAAGAAGAGAAAAAAGGGGAACACAAATTTATAAGTCTATCCCATGACCACCACCACCGTTCCCTCAAAGATGAAGAAGACAGGGGAGAATAATAAGTGTCAAAAATTCATATCAACGCTAAAACTGTTATCTGTAAACATACCATTGGTCGAGACATTAGAACAGATGCCGGGATACTCCAAGTTTATGACGGACCTTGTTACTAAGAAAAGGTCTATAAGCTATGAACCCATGGATAACGTGCATCATTGTAGTGCTATAGCCTCATGGGTCCTTTCCTAGAAAAAGGAGGATCTAGGTGCCTTCACCATTTCATGTACTATTGGTGAGGTTGAGTTCGCGACGACACTCTGTGACTGGGGAGCAAGCATCAATCTGATGCCTTTAGATGTGTTAAAGCAGTTGGGCTTGCGAGCCCCCGCACCGACTACTATGCGGCTGCTGATGGACGATCGAACTATGAAAAAGCCTGTTGTGGATCCTATTTGATGTGCTTGTTAAAGTGGACAGACTCATATTCCCATAGGACTTCATAATAATTGATTGCAAGGATGATTTTGAGGTTCCCATCATTTTGGGGGGGACCATTCCTTTCCACTGGGAGGGCTTTAGTAGATGTGGAGGCTAGCCAGTTAAAATTCAGACACAATAAATAAGAGGTCACCTTCAATGTCTGCCGGTCAGTGAAGCAACCTAAGGAGTATAGAGTAGTCTCAGCAATCAAGGATGAGTCGGAGTTCGATGATGAAGTCTTAGTAGTCAAGAGACTTGCGTCATGCCGTGATATTAAATCAGGCACTTCTTCGGAGGCAACCAATAAGGTAGTTTGGTGAATTCTGAGTAACCGAACCACCTGTGTCATGCCGTGATGTTAAATCAAGCGCTTCTTGGTACTCAACCTCTAGTTTCCTAACTTATATGTTCTTAGTGTGCAGGAGAAACAAAAAATAGGTGGCAGAAAAATTGCAGAATAGGCTGGTGCTACAAGTCTAAGTACGACTCATAAGAGGATTGTACGGGCCATAGTACGAGTCGTGGTGAGAAGCAGAGACGTATCTTAGTGCTTGAGTTCAGGGTATAGTTGGTCCTATGACTCGTAATTTCATTGTATAGGTCATAGTACTCACTATAGTTATGAACTATGCAAGGCATGGACCTCTAATTAAGAGTTACCTATGAGTCATGGTACGGGTCGTACCTTCGTGGTATGAGTCGTAGGATGTGCTCGTAGGTCCACAGGTAAGTGTTTCTTAACATCTTTATCACGAGCCCTAGGGACGAATCGCACGTCCTTCCTACTACTTGTGGTAAAAGTTGTGACGGGTCAAATTGCTTAAAATAACCCAACTCGGCTTAGATTTTTTAAATCTTTCCTAAAACTAATTAAACTTCAAAAATTGTCGGACCCTTCTCCCGTGCACTAAAACATGAACCCACGAGCACTCCTACGAGTTCCCTCACACCCGTAACTCAAGAAAAAAATCAATTGAGTAAGTTTTCTTCATGATTAAAATTGCTAAAGTTGGTTCCAAACCCTAGTCGCTAAACATGCATGACGTAAGTAGGAATTTGCATCATTCGAGTAAGTTATTATGCCTTGAATTAGGTTAAGAGACCTTTTGTGTTTGTGCAAATTTGTTTCTAACTGGGATTCCTCAAAAAATCATGAACATATAAAAGGACAATGACTAGCAATATGCAAAATAAAAGTGCTGCTAGGTTAGGATTCGAACATGTTAAAAATTGGATATGAACTTCAATAATTTTAGTTTCGGGCTGTGAATAAAAAGGGAAGGAATGGGTAGTTGTACAAATGTGAAGAATGCATGCGTAGACTTTGGGAATTCTGAGTACCCAACACAAAAATGAATTCACCTGCAAACATATTTGAAACTAAGGCAAGGACAGGATTCACAAGCCTTCCTACGACTCATGATTTCACACTACGACTCATAGGATGTCTCATTGGGACTATCCCAAGACAAATGTTAAAAAGTAAGAGGTATCAAACCTATTACGGCCCATAGTATCCTGCTATGATTCATACCTGGTAATCACAATAGGAGTCTGAACAGGATTAAGTCAAAAAAGTGACAGTATGTATGATCCTTTCTACAACTCGTGGAATTGACTTACGGGTCGTACCATGAGTCATGGAAAAATACAGAACATTTATTTTCAAGGGGCATCCTTATATGACTCATGGTATGGATTCTACCCCCGTGGTATGAGTCATAACATTGATCTGAGATATGACAGTCTTAGTACGGATTGTACCTCAATGGTACGACGCGTACTGTAGACCCGTGAAAAATTATAAAGGAGTTTTTTTATTACTTTCTTTTTCTATGATTTGGAATTCTAACTCTTCTTCTCCATAGGTACAATACCTCAAAAGAGGAAAGCATCAAAAGCTACTGCTCGGAGGCCATTGATAGACGAAACCTCCGAATTTGATCAAGCTGGCAACACAACTAGTGGTTCGTTGGAGGAATACAATATCGATACATTTGACACTGATGGGACCTAAACCACTAGGGCAAAAGCTAAATCCCAGGCCGAGGCTGCCACTACCACATCTACTGGTGCTCCCTAGTCTATGGAGGGAGCTGAGGAAAGAGCCCAAAAGTCTAAAAGTGGCTCTAATGATAATAAGGGGTCCGAGGAGGCCCATCCCAATAATGGATATAGTGAGTCCAAATATGAGGAGGAGGCAGCTAATGCCAAGTAGGACCAGACTTCCCCTAGGGAGAATCGTATCATTTGGTAGAGATTACAAGTAGTACAGGAGATCTATGAACAGGGTATTGCTCTCACAACCAAGAACAAACCCCGGAAGAATATTCAAGAAGAGCCATGGATCCTCACTAATGAACCGGATGAGGTGGAGGAGATGAAGAGGATATTCATCTATTATGGGTTCGATTGGATAGCTAGAACCCCTGATAGATACACTTCAGAGATCGTCTAGGAGTTCTATGCCAATTATTTGGCAAGCTTGGAGCAGAAAGCAAATGAAGGGCAAAGATATAAGATCAACCTAAATTGGAGAGCGTCATGGTACAAGGCTGCACTACTGATATATTCGAGCACACTATTGCTAAGGTGTTATATTGGCCCCAATTCATACCACGACACACTACACCGGAGTACAATTATCGAGTGGACGTCATGAAAAAGATCAAGTCATTAGGAATTTAGGCGGAGGAAGATTCTGTGGTTGTCTGGAGTTATCACTGAGGAAAAGGAGGAAAAAGAATAGGTCACTAGCGCACAACAGGTCATCAAGAATTCACTAAACTTTATAGCAAAAGACTGTTGGACGTTAGTTCGTCGCGACTGTGAATGACTATACCCTCAGTGCAAACATAGCAACATTGATGACGTGTATCTTGTCTAGATACCCCATCAACATCCCGAGGGTCATTGAGGAGGAGATCTGAGTTCGGTCAATGGTATTGAGCACTACTATCCCATTCCCGAGTCTCATGTTCAGGTTATGCATAGAGGCTGGTATCAAGGTGTATCGTGGTGAGGAATGGTTAATTTAGGATAGTGAATAGCAGATATTGGCTTAATTGGAGATGAAATGAACCCAGTAAGCCAAGAATGACTTTCTACCACAGTCCCAATACCTTAGACAATTAGGGTAAAGCAGGTGAAGGCCCCCACCTCACAGGAGAAGGACAAGACACTGGCTATAGACGTCGGTCATACAAAGGTAGCTCCCAACACCTCCACCACACCACCTATGGGCCTTTCTAACTAGAATGCAGCTGGATACATGCTAGTGCTTGAGAAATTTCTCCAGAAGATGGCCAAGAGACTGACCGTAGCTAAGAAGAAGGTGTAGTTTATGATGTATAATGTGAAGCCTTGGGTGAAGGCTGAGATTGAGGCGGCTGCAAAGGTCTGCCAGGCTACATAGCTTTGAGAGCCACTTTAATGGTTGCATGGCTGAGCAGACTGACACTAGTAGCCTGCGCGAGAAGTTGGGGGCTCTTCGCAGCCAAGTGATTGAGTTCTCATCACCACCACTAGCCCCCACTCTTTCTGACCTCGACATTGGTATAGATGAGAAGATTGATTTAGTGGCATGCTGGGGGCCTACAGGAACTGAGAGAGAAAAAGAGAAAAAGGCAGTTTCTAAAGATGTTAGAGACAAGACCCTAAAGAAGAAGAGAAAGAAAGAAAAGAAAGAGCGCAAGTGGGCGAGATTGGAGATCCAACAGGCTCACGACGAGCATAGGTTACAGCGGCTTGAGAGAGCGATAGGAGCGGGTAGCTCCACCACTATCCATGTCGAGCTTGGGGGTTGCAAGGACCCTTCAAACGAGCAGCCCTAGTAATTCTAGAGGTCGTAGAAGCAACCTCTACTACTGAGGGGGTAACAATTCCCCCTATTAATACACCATTGAGTGCATTGGTCGCCGCCAGTGTCATGACTGTAGCGGAGGTGCTACCTCCCGCAGGATGGCCGGAGCGCTAAGTGTGCCACAGGTATGTTCACTTCCTTCTATTTTATGTTCTATTCTTCGCAAACGAAGAATATTTCTTTTAAACATGGGAGGGGTGTACTTGTATTTTTTATATTTTTTAATTCATTCAAGGGTTTTTCTTGCCGTGTTTCTTTTCCCTTGGGAATGCTATCTAGTAAAACCGACATGTTTAGGATGTTCTTGTTTAATTAGAAAGTTGCTTAGAATTACTCAACCAATAAATTGCACTACTTTTGAGGCTTTGAAAAATTGACCTTGATTCAAAATTCTAATGGTTAGTTATTTACTTGTTGATAGCGAAGTATGATTTTTGTGGATATTTTTGTGTCGTTTAACTTATTAGCATGACTAGTTCTAGTTATCCATGTATTAACTGGATAGGTAGAATGAATGCAAAACATGTACCATGAGTGAGTGAGGTCTATACCAAGTTCAATACTACGTAGAGGATCTAGAACTTGTCTGATTGGTCTTTACATAGGTTTTAGGATGGTTGGTTAGGAAAGGATCATAGGACATTTATGTTTAGCCCATTTAAGCTTAAAGTACCCTACCAAAATAATGTGATTCCCTTGATCCCGATTTCGAGCCTTAAATGAACCATTTTTCATTGATTAACCGATTAACCGTACCCATTTTTTATAATGAACCAGTTTTGGCCCTACTCCCTCCTTGGACATTGTGAACCTCAACCCAGGAAAAATGCCTAAGTTGAGGGTGGCTAGAGTAGGGGTGCATAGATCTTGGGGAGGCGAGAATGGAAGAGAAAAGAATAAGGGTAAAAAATGAGGTGTGTTGTGACAAGACAAAAGAAGAAAAAATTTTGGAAAGAAGATAAAAAAAAGAGAAAAATGAATAAAAATTTGAAAACACACCACACCCATACAATTGCATAAAATTGGTGAAAAGGGAGGAAAATTTTGAAAGAGAAAGAGGTTGAAAAAAGTAAAAGTCGAGCCACGTGTATGTAGTGCCAAGGAGGGTTCAGTCACTACAAAGATTCCATATCTACCATACCCAGCCTGAAGCCTTCATTACAAGTCGAATAAAGTCCTATAGTGATCCTATCCTGACCAACCGAAGAGCCGAAGTAGAGGAAATAAGGACAAGCCTATGGTATCAAAGTGTAGTATTTGGAACATTCTTGTGAGGGTGAGAGTCTTAATTTATCAGTCCCATGTTTCATATTTTTATATATCTGTGAGTGGGGTACTTCTTTTGCTGTGAGGGTACTTGGTTTGTGTTTTATTCTGCCAGTTGTCCGTGTCAAAAGCATTAGTGATGACTTGACTATCTGCTTATACTTATATCTAGATCCTTATTTATCATGGTTTGTGGTTACTTGATGTGCATATGATGATTTGGTTTACCGAAAAGAGGGTCAAAAGTTATTTGGGTTTATGGTGGAAATTTTGATTGATGTGGATTGTAGTATCCTAGGTTTATTTTATAGTTAACCTTCATTTTTTTTGTTTTCTTTGCCTGAGGACATACAAAATTCTTAAGCTGAGGGTGTTGATATTCTTTGAGTTGACAACACTTTTGATGTTTAAAACTGTGAAAATAGCATGGACCTAGGTATGTTTATACAGATATGAGGTGCTTTTACTTTTTTTCAGGGAAAAAATAGGTGTTGGAGAAAAAATGTGCAAAAGATTCATTAAATTGCAGAAAATCAGCCAAATACCAATCTCAGTACGAGTCATACCTAGATTATATGAATTGTACTGAGACTCATGGAAAAACTCAGAAGGTTGAAACAATGCGAAGACAAAGTACGACTCTAAGTACGAGCCATAACTGGAGTCGTGGAAAACATTAGAGAAAATTTGCACAAGCACTCTATTTGTATGGGTGGAACTTACAGATTGTAACATCTACTTACGACCCATACCATGAGACGTGGGGAGCTTCAGTGATTCTTAAGGACTTGGCAGAACTCAAGATGCAACAAGAAATTATGAGTCATAGGAGGAAGTACGAGGCGTACAATAACACTCATACAAAATTTCAGAAGATGTTAAAGTTCTCAAGGCATAGACACAGATGGATTGTACAACTTGTAAGACCATGGTACAAGTCGTACCAGTTTCCATCACTTAATAAATTCTTTAGTACCCAAGGAACGTACGAGAGCAAGGTACGACCCATAGAATGCTGTTACGGGTCATATGACCAGTCGTAGGATGAGTCGGCGCTAGATATGGAATAGGAAAATATTTTTGGTGTTTATATAAATACCTTTTATGTTTTTTTTTTGTAAGGAGAGAGATCAATAGACGTGTGATTACATTGACAGAAGTTTTGTTTGTGAATTATTATGATGTTTTTGAGAATAATTCTTGCGATCAACACTTGATTTTATCAATTGTTCTTGCTTTTGTTCATCAATATTCAAAGCAGGTTTTCTTCTAATTATTATTGTAAGTAATTGATTATGTGTTTGTCCTTGAATACTCATTACAATTTTACAATCATGAGATGCTAAAACCTCAACAACTAGGATTGTGAGAACCATGGTGCATTAACAAAACAGGGTTACATAAAGTGATCCAAAACCAATGCTAAATGCTTGTATTGTATTCTCTTTAACTTTAAATGCTTCTTAAGGGTGCGCAATGTTAGTACTTGCCCGAATTCTTTACTCGCTTGAATCTAGAGAAGTAGAGATTAGAAAAACAAAATTACAACAAAGCCTTGATTTTTATGATCATTGTATGACTTGAGTTGCGGTCGCAGGAAAGTTAATTTTGAATGTATTGATAAGGTTAGTTTGAATTCGCTCATGAGACCTAACCCAGTGATTGAGTATAGTCATCCAATAGGGACGAACAAGTCATTTTGATGAACCCTAGTTATCAGTTCTATAAGTAAGCATTGGGATTGATCACATGTGTATACCCAAAGTAGATATCAACCCATGGGGAACACTTACCCTAGTTATTTCAGATCTTGATAACAACCACAATTGAAATCTTGTTTAATTATTGTTTCTTCTTTAAAACCCCCAATTTGGAGATAACTGACCAACAAGTTTAAGTACTGGTATTAGTCTAGTGCTTACCTTATTCCCTGTGGTTTCGATCCCAACCTTTTTGTTTGGGTTCTTTATTGACAACGCCCGCTTCATACTTCGCTAGGAAGTGTGAGTTTGAGCGTTATTATCTCTCTTGTGAAAGAAAGAAATTTCTTCACCACTACGTACGGAAGGCCCTTCTTCAAGAGTGCCCTTTCCCCAGCCTCTGATCTTCTCAAAAGAGAAGACTAAGCTCAGATGAGTTGCATTCGGCCCCCACTTCTCCTTAGTGACTTTGGTTCTGGAAAGGAAATTAGGCAATAAATAGAGCTTTAGCTCAGAATTAGACCATCTTTAGAAGGAACTTCAGACTTCTGGATAGGCCTGAGAAAGACTAGACCAAAGGTGTGTAATACCCAGACTCATCAGGTAGGGAATCCCTTCCTCAGTAAAGCTAGTAAGAAAGCCCAAGTCCACACAACAAGGCTCGCTAGATCGATCAAAGTTCAAAGGCTATCAAAGGCTCTCCTACATGAAAGGATCTGAGTCCTTCCAAATGATAGAAAGAAAAACCCTATTCTGGAAAGAATGGAAAAGGGATTTAAGTCTGCTTAGATATTTCATATCTCTCCCATTTGTGATTCATCCCTAAAAACTATCGATTAGGTTAAAAAAGTGCCCCTACGCATGAAAAAACCTAATTAAAAGGGCAAAAGAGATGAAGGCCAAAGCATTGACTAAAGAGGGGGGCAAAGAGATATTCGCCTTTGGCTTCTTCCCCGCCTATTGACTGCTACTCGGCTAGATGCTCCTATTTTTTATTCATCTATTGTAGATTAAGATGTTAATAAGGAAAGTCATTCCTTTCATTCTTTCCTTAGAGTTGATCCCCAATAGCTTGCAGATGAGGAATTCTTTCGCTACGACCCTTAGGCGAGCTAATAAGTGTTGTTTTGCCAAAAACTCCCTCCTCATTCTTCTATTTATTGACTTATAGGGTAATAAGCATCTAGTTCCATGTCTTAATCATTATTAGGGTTAAGGGAAGTATTGCTACTAGATAGTAGGCAGAAAGAGAAAGCTAGATAAAGATGCATACAGTGCCTGTTAGGAAGAAGCCGATCTGCCACTTTAAGAAAATATTTTCGAACTAATGCCACATCTTCTACTTCGACATGGAAGGTACAAAAGAAAAAGGAGTAAGGGATTAGCAAGGTAGAAAAGTGGAAGCAACAATCCTAGTTTGCATAGCCCTATATTGGGTAAAATGAATCAGAATACGCGGGTTGACATTCAATCAGAATAACTATTGTTGTCTCTTTCCTTCTCTCCTCTGCTATTAAATCTGATGTTAGTTGAATAAACCTTTCTCTTAATTTTGATTCTCTAGAGGAAGGAAATGAAATTTTTGATGCATCAAATGCAATGGTTGGCTCTTGGGGAAGGAACGAGAGTGATTGGCATGAAGTAGAGCAAAAATAGGGGATTCAGGTTATCTTTTAAAAGGATTGGATTTGCTGCTTGACTTCCGCACCTTGATTTGTCTAAATATATTTTGACTAATATAAATATGTGTACTATGTACAAGCTAAATATCTTCTCTCAATCCTTGGAAAATGGAAGCCCCATGACAGACTGAACCGAGGCTGGGGTAGATAGAGGAACAGAAGATTTATTGAATGCTCTTGGGCATACTTAGCTTTTCCTCCTAAGATAAGAGCTTTCCACCAAGCCTGTCACTTTTATAAACCTCGTCACTAATTACCTAATAACTTTGAAAAATGAAATTCCACTAGGGTAAAGTAAAATAAAGCGAAGATGAAAAATCTACTACCCTAGCCTAGTAAGTAGTTGTCTATTTAGCGTGCCCTTCTGGTACTGAATTATACTGACTTACTGTATACAACTGTTAGTTGACTAGTCTATTGCTATTGTATGCCGCTTACCAGTTATGCCAAAGAGAAGAACATGGAGGATTGATCCATTCACTGCTAATCGTGCAGTTTCGTTCCAATGATAAGGCTTTTGGGCAGCGGAAGTGTTAAGGTCTTCACTTGAGTTCCCTTGTCAGTTGGAGTTCTAATAGTAGGAGCACCAAGGTAAGCCCTTGCTGCCATTGAGATATATCTACTGGAAATGCCAATTTCCAGCTATCCAGTTCAAATCTCTCATTTTGCCAACAAGCTAGTGCTTACAGCCTATAGGTTAGACTGTCCTAAAGTGAGAAGGAGTTTACTCACATGCAATTGGAAATTTTGAAATCAGAGCGGGTGATAACATACAAACTACACCCCTCTTAACCAGAGAGCGTAAACAGTCGTTTCTAACACAAAATATTATCGACAGATATTGGGGTCAAATTCCACAGAGACTAGTGAATAATTTGCGCAAACGTTGTTTAGGAAATTTGAATTAAATTGCACCAAATCAAGGGGAATGAAACAGTAAACTTTTGGGGGAAAAAAGAAGTCAATAGTATTGTGGATTCTAAATCAGCTAGCCAAGATAGAAAAATAACAAAAATTGAGAATCAATGATGAGTGAAGACGTGAGGTGTGGTGTAGATGCGGTGTTAATTAGATGAAGATATGCTAGATCATCAAATTATTGCAAATAAGTGTAAATAACTTTGGACGAGATGGCACCTGATGTTTTTCAATCTCTTGGGCGCCTTTTTCTCGAGTCTTTTTGAACCTCAAGACATAATTCAATTATCCCAATACAGTTTGGGTTTGTAGCTGAGCTATTTCTAGCCATCAACCACTAATTAGAATTATGAATATATTTTTTTTCTATTACTAGAGCATCCCCACACAATCACATCCATTTCCACTATCAAATTCTCCCCTAATACTTAATTCTTCATTTTCAAGCCAAAATCAAGTAAGAAAACCAAACCCATATTTCCAACTATGGGTCACCAAATATAATTTGAATAGAATTCAACAGATTTTCACTAATTAAGTCATATTAAGATGAATCTAGCAATACCTAATCTAATAAAACACCCATCATCAAACACCTCTAGCTAATGATTTAGCTACTCATAATTAAGAAACTAAAGAGCATATTCATTAATAAACTCAATAATTTCATTACTAATATCAAGTAAAATCAATCTCCAAATATATCTGCAACAGGGGAAATACCTTTCTAAGGAAGAAGGAGACTAGGAGAGAGCAATATTACCCTTTCTTCTGCAATGGGGTTCTTCTCTCTAAAAAGGAAACAGACTATTTTTTAAAGATATGTACAGAGTACTTTATTCTAGAATATATACAAAAATAGGGAAACCAGTCTCCTCTTTTTCAGTGCTAGATGTAATTGCCCCTGTTCAGGCATTTTTTCACTTGCGCTAGAATCGGCTATCTGCTGGTTGCTATCCACGAGTCGCCATTCATTTTCCTCTGCAATCAAATGAAGTTCCATGCCTTTCAGCAATGCCTTCGGCAGTTGACAAGTTTCCATCCACGATTCGCTAGTTGATTTCATCTTTGGTCCAGCAAGATCCAGCACCTACTGGCGATGGAACCGGAGAATTACCGGTAGATGTCCATGGGCCGTCGGTTGTATTTTCTCCTCAAACCAGTGGTTGCTTATAATTGATCGGTGTTTCACTGGTGTCCTCTAGTGAAGCATCGATTTTCACCTGAATTCATCCTTTTTACTCCATTTTATGCTCTTTCTCCTCAAATCAGATACATGCACATAAAAAGGCAAAAAGGACATAAAATTCATCTAAATGAATTGAAAACTAAGCTAAACCTCATGCTTAAGAGCCTAATAAGTTTTTATATTACCAACTCATCGAACCCCCAAACTTGAACCATTTCTTGTCCTCAAGTAATGCAATTCTTATCGGTCAAGCAAAAGAAATGACATGCTACTCCATAAGAGTATGTGCATCAACGACCACTTAATCTATGAGAATTAAAAATGCTCACCAACTCACTAATAAGAGAGAAGCAATTTTAGCCCCTAAAATGTGTAAGAGTTTCAAGAGTCAACCACAATTCAAATGCATGATCCACAAATGCTTTCATTTATCAAAACAAGGGCATAGCTTATCCAATCAAATACACATAGCATCTTAATTCATAATGAAAACACATTCAAACTTTGCCTTAGAGCTCACAGTACTCATGCCATAATCACACCTTTACCTCAATGCAAGTGTGCCCTAAGAAGGGAATGATGCCACTCAGTACAAGAGAGCATCCCTTCTCTTTATCACGAGTCAATGCACACAGAAGGGATTATAGAAAAATATGATCACACTGACTCTCCCAAAAGAAATCTTCATGCACACAACATGACCCATAGGCTTTCCCTTCATGTAATTCACCACTAATGTAGAGCAACTACACTAAAAATCAATTAGGAATTGCGGTTCATGATGAAGGCTAGGGGTAATGGTAGGACATTTATTTGGCTCTAGTGACTATAACATCCCTATAGCTTTTATGTAAACACTTTAACCCTTCCCATCTAACTTTTTATATAAGTCCACCTTATTCCTCCTTTTGCAACCATTTTCCTCTTCTATATCTCAAAGACCTTCCCTGTAGCTCCTTTGGCTATCACATTAAGCTTTGTCTAAGAAATAGGTAACATCATTTCACTTTTCTTTTCTCTTTTCATACCTTAAGGTTTCTCAACTCTTCATTTCATTCCTTTTTCTCATAATTTTGTGCTACCTCAATTTGAGGCTTCTCATATTTCCCCCTTTCCTGAAAACACCCAAAATTAGGCTCTTTGCCTCTTTCTCACTGATTTCCTTATCTCTCCCTATGTCTTCGGGCTTTCAGCGTCAAATATTCTCATTCGCTCACCACTAGAAATTAGGGAGGATAGGTTCCAAGAAGAGGGGATCAAAAAGGGACATTTGCTTGTAATAAACAGTCTAAAAGGCTCAACCTTGGCTAGCAAAGAAAGACATTTTTAGAGGTCATTTTAGGTAAAGTGACTAGTCAAATGAAAGCCTAAAATCATGTTGTAAGTGCAGCTACATCTAGGATTTTGCCTTGAGCCATACTTAGGGAAAGTTCTAGACAAGAAGAGATGCATGTCATTCACAAAGTTCCTTACCACACAAGGCATCACACCCAAAGAGTCCACAAAAGTCATTATCATCACAAGATTTTGATTCAAGACACTAGAGCATGCAAATTCACAGTCCAAATAGGGAATCTACAATGTATGAAAAAAGAGTGAATAACTCCACAAAAGACATAAAGAATGACATGGCATTTTCCCTTAAGTGATTCTCCTCATAATCTATCATTAGGAAATGTCGACCCAGTTCGACAACCATAAGAAAAGAAAAAGAAACATGCTCCTTGGGAAAGAACCGTGTTATGAAGAAAACCCTAACAGTTTGATTACTATCTACTATTTACATAGGAGACAACCAAAATTTGGGTCACAATGCAACATTTGGCAATTTCAACAAAGACCCATTCCAAAAGCACTAACATTCAAACACAAATCATTTCATCCATTCACAATCTTATCAAAACAAACAGCCCGGCAAAGGCAATCATCAACATTGCTAAAATGGGCCTGACATAGGCTCACAACTCCTTGCAAGATTTAACACAAAAGCCCGACAAGCGCTACAGCAATTCATAAAAAGAATAAATCAAAAATGACTACCCAGAAAAACACTTATCCTACCCCCAACTCAAATATTACATTGTCTCCAATTTAAGCATACAAAATAAAGGGGGAGAGAACTCAATGAATGGGGCATTCCTCCTCATCCATATAATTAGCTGCACCAGCTCACCAGATCTTCTGTATCATCTCCTAAGCCCTCAAACAAATCATCAATGGAGCATCAAACTGTAGAAGGAGTAGCCATTGCAGCATAAAGAGCGCAACTCCATGGATGTTCGACTCTTCCACTCCCTTACATCAGTCCGGAGAGAAGTGACAGCTCCCTCCACAACATCTATCCTTCTGCACAATGCGATAAGACTATCGTACATGAACTTCATTTCCCTTTTTACCTTTTAGGCGATGAATATAGGGGGGCTCTTAGCCAACTTTTGAAGCTGGCTCTCATGAGAGTTGGTCATTTCCACAAGCTTGTGGAGATAGCTTGGTTTGGAGGATACTGGAGGGGGTGATGCTCCTTTAAGAGGTATGCCACAGGAGGGTTGGCCCGATGTTTCTAGGTGAGGCATGTTCTAATCTGGGGCTCGTGGAGACTGCTCAAAACTATGAGATAAAGAACCTTCTAGCTAATCAAAATCCTGCATCCACTTCTGCTTGATCTTGAGTGCCTCTACATCTCTTTTGCGATCTACTGTGGTTACAGCCGAAGTAGGACTAGGGGTTTCATCCGGGAACAATGACACTTTGGCTTGCAAGCAAAGGTGAGAAATAAGCACATCATATGGCATCAAGGTGCTAGTTTGCCTTACTTTCCTCTACATTTGTAGAGCCACAATATCCCAAAAGTTTGTGTGGATCCCTTTCATAATGGAGGCGATAAGGATAACTACTTCAATGCTAACCCATTTCTCGTTCTTTGAAGGTATGATCCAGCCACTGATGAAGTCTGGCCAAACTTGGCCTCAAATTTTAGATCATGGAAAGAAATTTCATCACCTATAGTCGCCCAAAAGGGTGTGTCTGCAATAATGATAGGAGTTATCCATGTGAATTGGTTCTCCTTGTCAGAAATTCTAGACATATATTTCGAGATGGTGTCAAGCTTATCCTCCCAAAACAAATAATTGATGGTTGGAGCAGTAATGTCGACCTCCACCCCTCGCACCATAATTGAAGGAAGGCAGGGAAATTCATCCACCTTGCCCTTGTGATGCATGCTTTCCTTCCTAGCCTGGTAGGAGGAGTAAAATACCGGGACTAAGCTATGATAGTCATTTGGGATAGGATTGGCGAAAGCACGACATTGCCTGTCCGTGAACTACACTGTGATGATGGGAAGATCACCTCGCAGCCCCACCAAATCGTATATTTTCTCCACAATGATCGAAAGACCCTTGCAAATGGCATAGTACCCCTTCATATCGGGCATAGAGAGCAGTATGGCTTCCCAAGAGTTGGTGGGTGCTGCAGATGTCTTTGCTTTTCCTTTTCCCTTTGTGGATGAGGAGGCTGGATCCTTACCCTATCTAGGGTTCCTAGATGAAGACATTTTATACAAACATGATGTTAGTGCCACCCAAAATGTTTCTTTTTGTATTTTTCTAATGATAAAATGTAGAAAACCAACAACTATTCGAAAAATTAGATGAGAATCAAGAGGAGGAATTATCATAAAGTTACTAGCAGTAGCGGAAGAATTCCTATAGACCGCCGATGAATAGCCAATAGTGACCAGAACACTAGGGCAGGGAAGTTTCCACCAATGACTCATTCGCGAGCCGCCTGTCGCGATCCGTGAAGCACCAAAGCAATGCAAGGTCGAGTCAGTGTCCTTGAGCCATTTCTACTCAAACTAGTGTTTCATAAGTGTTTCATTGGAGCTGACCGATGAGTAGCCGATGATCATCACCCCCATTGCCTCAAAATGAACTCCAACATTAAACTCTCAAAAAGATTCACCGACATCTTCTATAATCATTACCTACCCAAATAAAAAGGAATAAAATGATGATTTAACCTTAAAAACGGTGTCACTTGATCTATTATAGAGCAAATTGCATCCTATTCATCTCTTGGGGTTACTCAGACTTCACCCCTCTCAACTACACAAGAGAAATCATTTACCCACACCCATTTAAGCATAAAGCCCCTAATACCCCACAAATTTCACATTGTATCAATTAACCACATTCATCATGTATAAGCACAACAATGGAAATGTTGGGGAAAGGGGCAGTAAAAAGAAGGGAGAAACATGCTACAACAAAGTCCATATGCACCAAGACTATAATTTGTAACAATATTAAAATGTTAGGAGCATTTTACCAGGGCACAAAGCTTGAGAGAAGATGAGAGATATGGACATTTGAATTAGCTCAACAACGGTGAAGAGTGGGACATGCAATAAATAAGTAGGATGATAGTGAGATAAATATAAAGGAAATGGATTATAAGGGTTCTTATAGGTGAGGGAAGGTGAAGGGGATTGATTTAGGAAGAGGTGGAGGTTAATGTTGATTAAATGGAGTAAGGAGTGGGAAAAGAGAAGTGTTGAAATATGAAAAAGTGAGTGGGGAAGAGGGGTGTTGGGAAGACGAAAAGGTGTATAGGAAACTGTTAAAAAGTGGGAGAAAGGAATCTTGGAAAATAAAGAGGGAAAGTGTCTGATTAGGATGGTTTAAAAAGGGATCCGGGTCGGGTTGGTTAATGGGTTGGTAAAAATTTTTAAACAAGGCATGTACCTACACCAGCATTTCACTAGCGGTCACCGATTGGAGATAGAGGTTAGCCGCCTGAACATTACTAACCTTAATTGGTGCCCAGTTCTCTGCTTTGGATCCGATGTTTGACCAGTGGTTCACGAATTTGGTTCTGCGTTCCACTGATGGATCACTGTTCATGTCCCCACTTCTCAGGTATTCTGACTTGAGCCAGTGGTCAAGCAGCGGTTCACAAATTTATGTCGGCATTATGCTTGTGATTTGCCAGTTTGACCATTTTGTTCCTTGGTTTCTTTCTCCATCAATTAAGGATGCTACGGTTCGTGCATCTAGACCAGTGGTTCGCTGGTCTAGCGCGGTTCCTACCTTGGTTTATGCTCCTCCTCCTTGCTTCTTACCTACTAAGTCCTAAAAAACAAAAAACAATAATGACATTAAGAAATTCAAACGAAAACACTTGGGTTGCCTCACAAGAAGCGCCTTAGTTAACGTCATCACTCATTAAGAATTCATTCTCCGAAGACCATCCTTTGACTCAACCTACTCCTTATCAACTCCTCCATACTCATTCTCATCATTCAACACTATAATCACTTTGCATTAATCAGGAGGTTTAACGAATTGCCACACCTTGAAGGTAACCTCTTCATCTCCAACCCAAAACTTGAGCTCACCTAGCTCCACTTCTACCAAGGCTCTACACATGGACAACAATGGTCTCCCCAAAATGAATGGATCTTCCACATCTATCTCATAATCAAGAACAACAAAGTCAGCTGGTAGAATAAACTTATCTACCCTCACCAATGCATCCTCCAAGACACCCACAAGTTTATTGATAGAGCGATCAACCATTAACGATCTCATTGAGGTAGGTTTGGCGTTCCCAAGCCCCAACTACTTGATGATTATGAGGGTCATCATATTTATACTTACCCCATGAACACAAAGGCTTTGTTGAACACACACAACCCAATAGTGCAAGACATTGTGAAGGCTTTCAAATCCTCCCGATTTGGGGCAAGGTTGCTCATCATCATAGCACTACAATGATGTATTGTCTCTCCGGTGCCCATATCTACAATCTTTTTTACTTCATTAGTTCATTCATGAACTTTTCACATTCGAGCATTTGAAGTAAAACATCTACCAATGGTATATTTATGGATAATTTGCTAAATATTTCGATAAACTTGCTGAATTGATGATCCTTTTTCTTCTTTGCTAAACGTTAAGGATAAAGAGGGGAACTCTTGGTTCATATTCTTTCTCACTTGAGGCTTTCATGCCTACATCTCCTTCTTCATCATTTGAGAGAATCTCATCAACATCTCCCTCACCTTCATCCTCAATATTATCACAACCAATTGGTTCTTGTGGCACCGCATCTGATTCTTTTGCATCACTTGCTTTATGGGCGACAACTTCCTTGGGCTTAACGCCCACATCACCAAGTATTTTACCACTCCTCATGAAAATGGACATGGATTAACTATCCTTCTTGGGATTTGGTACTATATCACTAGAAAGTGTTCCCTTTATTCGAGGGTTCATTTGAGAGGATAGGTGGTTCATTTGGGCTTCCAAATGCTTGATGGAAGTTGAGTGTGACCTCACCATTTGGGCAAGGATAGATGCCTCCTATTTTAGTTCCTTGACCCTACTGTTAGTTGATACAACTTTTTTGAGAACCCTTGCGAACATCTCTTCAATTTTTGAGTTCCCTACGTTGCTCACACCCGGTCTGCTTTAGGAGGTGAAACATATGGATTCGAGCTTTGATGATAGTGGTCCACCTCATCATTTTTCTCTCTATTGCCCCATCTCTTATTTCTATTGGGCCACCCTTGTGTGTCACGGTTCCTCTGACCTTAGTTTTCTTCTTGTGTGTGCCAATGGCCTTGATTAGTCCCTTTATACTCGGGTCGAGAAACCCCTATCTAATTTTCCATATATTGGCATTCCTCTTCGTATCTTGGTGGCGATGATTTCCCTTCAAAATGCATTGGACCTTGGATTCCTATAGAATTTACAACCTTAGGTCCGACTCCCATCACATGCTTAGTCATTAACTCTAGCTGAGTTATCATTTTAGCAAGATTTTCATCTCCCTCGTTATCTCTTTTTAACATTTCAGCTACTAGCACACTAGAACAAACATCATGTTATGATACATTAGTCTCCCTCGTATGCCACTCCCTATTCATCTTTGTCATTCTATCCTAGAGGGGTTTAGCTAAACCATACGTCTGATCCATGATTGATCCTCCGACTAGATTATTGTCAACGGATTTATTGATGGAGTCTAAAGCTCGATAAAAGATTTGAAGGAGCACTCCATCGGGGAGACCATGGTTAGGGAAAAGGGACACCTTTTTCTTGAACCTAAACCATGCTTCATGTGAAGGCTCACCTAGCTCATTCCTAAAGTTTGTAATATCATCTCTCAACTGCTACATGTTTTAGGGAGGGAAAAAATGATCCAAAAATTCTTCTGTCAACTCTTGCAATGAGATGATACAACTCGGAGGTAGCTCCTCCAACCACATATTTGCCTCTCCCGTTAGGGAGAATGGAAAGTGCCTCAACCCTGATTGACTCATTGTTTATATTCATTATGTTAAAAGGCTGGAAAATCTCTAAGAAATTCCTCAAATGGCAGTTCGCATCCTCACTCTGTTTACCCCCGAAGAGCCCTTTCTGCAAAAAGTGTAACATCAAACTAGTGACGTGAATCACTGTATTTCCCACCGTAGATGGTAGGAGAATGGCCCTGCAACCTCATAAATAATGGGGTTATCTTCATCATGCTCCATGTTTCCTTAAACCGAGCTGTCTCCCATTTGTGAATGTTGGCTCATATGAATTTACCCTAATGAAAAACAGCAAGAACAAAGTCAAACAACTAAGATGCAAGATCAATTCAAATTAGCAAACAACTTAAGGATATCATGTACTAGTCCCCGACAATAGAGCGATAAGGAAATTAATGTAAAATGAGGCAAAAGCCTATTTTTGGGGGTTCGTAAGAGTAGGGGGAAACATGAGACCTTAAGTGTGAGATTACACTAAAATTTTGATGATATGAATGAAATAATGAGTTGAAAGACTTTGAATCATCAAAAGAGAAAGAATAGTTAAAAGGTGTTATCTCTTATGTAGAGAAGGCTAAATGTGAAATCCATTGGTGGTATAAGGGTGGCTGTTTTGACACAAAAGATGATGATGATGAGCAAGGAGAAATAAGGTGGAGTGATCTCAATAAGATGATGGGATATTGCAAGTGTTTATAAAGGCATTAGGGAGGCTTTAGTCTCTAAAGCGAAACATTTATCCTACCCTTACCCCTAGCCTTCATGATACCCCAAACGTCCTTAGTGATTTTGAGTGTAGCAACTCTACATTAGTGGCGAGTTACATTAAGGGCAAGCCTATGGGTCAATTTATATGTACTTGAATTTCTTTGTGAGAGTGAGCGCTTTTGTCCTATCTTATCATCCCTATGTGTGAAATGCTTAAACCTGTTTTTGATTATCTTTTCTCGTGAGTAACATCACTTCCTTGGGATACATGCTTGAAATTGTTTTCAACAGAGGGGTATGAATGAGATAAGTGTGTAGAGAACTTTAAGGAAAGCTTTGAATGTGAATTGTCAATGACTTGAGATACTCCTTAAACTTATTTTGATGAACTATGCCCCTTATTTGAATGAAATGAGTGCATGCAAGATATGCTTAATGATTGTGGAAGCTTTTGCAATATGGTTTGAGTCTTTTCTTCGTGAGTTGGTGTGTAATGTTTGGGATTCCTTGAGGCTTGAGGGTTTTGTGTGCAACTCCCATAGTGCTCTAAGCTTTAGCAATATCCTCTTGTAAAAAAATGTCTTGCTTGATCCCTAGTGCACAAACTCATATATAGCATGTTGTCCATTTGATAAATCATGAAGAATTGGATTTCTTAAGGACAAGCAAGAGTTTAAGTTCGGGGGTTTGATGTATTGGATATTTACCAACTCTTCAGTCTCCTCAGCATGAGTTTTTGCTTAGTTTTTGAATCATTTATGTTGATTTTATGCTCTTTCTCTTTGATTCTTTGTAGGTATGTCGTTTGATTAGAGAAAGCATGAAATCAAGAAAAACGCGTGAGGTTTGAGGTGAAATTTGATGAGTTAGCATATGAAGGAAAGGTGCCAAAGATAAAGGAAGATTCGAGCTCAGAAAGTGTTGTAAGGACATGCTTTGAATCGGCTAAACACAAATCCGAAAGGGCAAAACACAGGCAAAACACTGAAGCATTGCCCAGACAGGCTACTCACTAGTGTTTAGTAGTTGAGCAGCGGCGAACCGTCGGTTCAGCCGCCGGTGGTCACTGCCAGTTCAGTGTTTTATTGTGGCGGATAGCTAGTGTTCCATGGATTGGCACTGGCTAAACACCAGTGCTTCACAAGTGAGGTTGTCCAGTGAAGAGTAAAAAGGTCCAGAAAGGCTTCCAAAGCATCTAAAAGCCTCAAGGGCATTTGTGGAAAGTTGTACACAAGAAAGTACAAATATTTACATCACTCTTATTGTACACCACTAGATTCATTCATTAATTACTCATCTTTCACACACCTTCTCACCATAAAATTATAGAGTTAGAAAGGACTTTTCTTCTTCTTTTTTAAACCCATTTTGGGGGAATTCCACCATTATTTTAAGATCTTGTGAAGCTAATATGATGAATGTAAGGGGAATCCTCTTGGAATCTTCTCTCTATCTTTAAATACACATAACTAATTTGCTAATTAAGCGTGTGTTCATGGTGGGTTTGTTCAATTGATTATGTATTGATGAATTGTTCTTGGACTTATTACAAGTATAGATCTATTATCTTTTCCCAAGTTTTAATTGATAAAATTGATAGTATGTAAACATGAATTGTGCTTTACTTTTCATGCTTTTGCTTGAGAGATAAAGGTGAGAATTGGGTGAGCAGATAATAGTGAGAATTTTGAGTGTTGGTGTGAGGGCTTGATCTAGAGATAGTCAAAACCCATATTTTCACTCCATTAAAATGTAAGGCTAGAGATACCTTAGTCCTTCCTTAAACGTTTTTGGTTAATAACTTTATTTGGCCTTGGGATTTGAGAACACAAAAGACATAAACATTCTTATGGTTGAAAAATAAGAGAATGTGAATTATCCACCGCAATCTATGCTAATTTTGAGTCTAAGGCATTAAAGAAAATCCCTATTTAGTTGTGAACTCATCTATAGCATACCCCTAGCTATCTCACTTGTGATTGCAACAATTGGAATTCCCTCTACTTAGTTTTTAATTAGAATTAGATACTATTACTTTTCAAATGTTGGACAACTATGTGTTCTAGTTTGAGTTCATTTATAACTCTTGGATTATTGAAAAAATTCTCTGTGGGATACGACCCCTATATTCGTCGAGATATTTTTTTGATACAACAATCGCTTACACTTTCATCTAAATGAGGACTGTATTTGTGCGTTATAAAAAATAAAGCCATTTTTGATAACATCCAAACTACACCCTTCTTAACAAGAGAGAGTAAACAATCGTTGCTCAAAAAAATATTCCCGATGGATATCGGGGTCAAATCCCACAAAGATAGTGAATGATTTTCCCAAGCATTGTTTAGGAAATTTGAATTAATTTGCACCAATTCAAGGGGAATGAAATAGTAAATTTTTGGGGGAAAATGAAGTCAATAGTATTTTGGATTCTAAATTAGCTAGCCAGGATAGCAAAATAACCAAAATTGAGAGACAATGATGAGTGAAAACTAGAGGTATGGTTTAGATGGGGTGTTAATCAAATGAGGATATGCTAGATCATCAAATTACTGGGAATAAGTGTAAATAACTTTTGACGTGATGGTGCCAGATGTTTTTCAACTCTTGCGCGCCTTTCTCTCGAGTCCTTTCGAACCTCAACACACAATTCAATTAGCCCAATATAGTTTGGGTTAGTAGATGAGCTATTTCTAGATATCAACCACTAATTAGGATTATTGTTTATTTCTAACCCAACCCCACACAATCACATCCATCCATTATCCAATTCTCCCTCAATACTTAATTCTTCTTTTAGAAGCCAAAATCAAATAAGAAAACCAAACCCATATCTGAAACTACGGGTAATCAATTATAATTTGAAGAGAATTCAACATATTTACAAAAATTAAGCAATATTAATATTAATCTAGCAATACCCAATCTAATTAACCACCAATCATCACACACCTCTTGCTATTGATTTATCTACTCGTAATTAAGAAAGTAAAGAGCATATTCATTAATAAACTAAATGATTTCATTACTAACAGCAATAAAAATCAAACTCAAAATATTCTTGTAACAATGGATATACCATTCTAATGAAAAAGATGAAACTAGGAGAGAGCAATATTCCCCTTTCTTCTCCAATAGGGTTCTTCTCTCTAAAAATAAAAAGGAATGTTTTGAAAAGATATGTACAGAGTACTTTCTTGTATAATATATACAAAAATAGGGCAACCAATCTCCTGTTTTAAAGTTCTAGTGTAATTACCCCTGTTCAAGTGTTTTTTCACTGGTGTTGGATCCGGTGGTTCGCCGGTTGCTATCCACGAGCCACTGTTCATATTCTTTTGCAATCTAGATAAGTTCCATGGCCTTTCCGTGATGTCTTTGGTGGTTCACTGGCTTCGAACCTTGAACCTCCAGTTGATTTTATATTTGGTCTAGCAAGATCTAGCATCGTCGGGGATGGAACCGGCGAATCGTCCGTTGTTGTCCACGGGCCGCTGGTTGCATTTTCTCCTTAAATTAGTGGTTTCCTGCAATTAACTAGAATTTCGCTGGTGTCCTCCAATGGAGAACCGGTTTTCACTTGAATTTATCCTTTTTACTCTAATTCATTCTCTTTCTCTTCAAATTAGATACTTGCAAATAAAAAGGCAAAAAGGGTATAAAATTCATCTAAATGACTGGAAAACTAAGATAAAGCTCATGCTGAAGAACCTAATGAGTTAGTAAATTAGAAACTCATTAAAAGGAGTCTTCATTTCTAATAGGCTTCGATAGATCTTTGAAATTAGAAAGATGCTAAGTCCACTCTCTTTTCGATCCAGTTACAGCTGGAGTAGTAAGCTCATCTAGCTCCCCCTCTTTCTCTCTTTCCTACAGCTTGAGTTTTAGTTGTCTTTCCTATCGATCTTGGTGAGCCAGTCTTAGTAGTTTCCCTAATAGGAGGAGGGTCATATAATAGTTGCTAGTCATACTTCCATGGGGTTGTAGAAAGTGAAATTGGAAGGAATTTGACATCCTATCGTATCTTATATCAATTTTGCTCTTTTTGTCTTTATGTTCCATCTTCAAGTGATCAAAGACTTTATCTAAGAGGTGGATTTCCCTCGATAGTCGGTCATATTAAATATGATGGATACTAGTGGGCCAGGTGAGTAAATAGGTATCAGGTTAGGCTACTTTTTTAAGAGTCCTAAGGAGACTACGTAATAGATCATTGAAAGGCATAACAGAAGTCAGGAAGGACAAATCAAAGAGAAGGGTGGTTCATAGATCAGTATGAGTATGAACTTCAGCATGAAGTGGTCAGGTTCATCATTCTAGAGGAAGGGATTCGTGTACTGATTTATTACCTTAGCTTCTATATCTCTTGCTCGATAGATCTCATTTGTTAGAATGAATTCCTTCTCTAGACGAGCTACATGGCTCAGGTAGCTTGTCTCCAAAACCTCCACTTCCCACATCGAGCTTAGAAACCCAGCGTTTTCATTAAAAAAGAAAGACTTTAGCAATTCTCATCAAGGAAGGGGTCCCATCACACATACCATTCATGAACAAATTATTCATAAATAGACAGGAATGACATTCCATAGAAATTGGAAAAGAGAGGATTTGCACAACCAAGAAAAGTCGAATAGGGAATAGAATGACCTAAGAGCAAAAGTCTTGGAAGAGTGAGCAAGGGAAGGATATTTCTTTTAATAAATAAGGAGATTTCAAACTAACTTAACTCTAATCAACTTCTACCCTTCCTCTTATTAGGAGTGTATTAGTTAGAGACAGTCCGTGGGAAGAAAAGATCTTAGTGAACCCCCTTGGTCTAGGTGAGTTAAGAGAGTTTCCTTTCAAAGACCTTTTCTTCTTATGCAAATGACATGGCCTCGTCTTCCACTTGAGGATCCTTTCATTTTTATTATGAATGGAGTGGGCTTTTCCCGGGGTCTAGCTTGAAGTTGAGACACACATCACTACCTTTTTCATCTTACATGGAATAGCTATGGCTCTTGAATTTCTTTTTCTCAAATAAATAGGGTAGGATAAGTCTAAAATAATATTTAGGAATAAAATTCTAATTAACATCAGTGCACCCCAATGAGTAAAAAAACCTTCTGATGGTAGGGAGCTATCCCTGAGATCAGTAAAGCGGTGAAGCCAATGGATCAATACCAAGATCCCCAAGCCAATAACCAAAAAAGAAAATGAAATGGAACTAGCCATAGGGAACCCTTCTATGACTAAAGCATAGGGCAGACTCTGGGAATGCGGCTTACACAACCCCTTATACCATTCCGTCCCTACACAAGATTGGTGAAGAGAATACCTTAGCTTGGACTGGAATTAATTCTCTATGAGACGAATGGGGGAGTAGTTTCACATTGGAAAGAAAGCAAAAGAAGGAATTTCCGGGTCATGTCATCAAAATGTGACTCATACCATATAAATAAGAAATAGGAAATCAAATTCTTAACGAATGCACGTCACGAATAACGTACCGAATCAAATAATACACCACTAGGATGGGCTAGGAAGAAAGAGAAGGAAAGCCAAAGGCAGTGCCTCAGCCCAATAGAAATAAAGGATAGGGGGAAGGCACAAGAACCAATAAGCAAGCGATGGGGAAAAAACCCACAACCCCATAAGGTTATCCTATATTTGGAAGAAGAAGTATGAAAACAACAAAACTTTCCTCCTCTGATGAGGCTTAGTTTAGCTAGCCCTAGATAGATCATACCTCATCAGAAAGGCATGTATTTCATTAGATAAAGGCATCCTGTTATCTATCTTACTAAGAATGAGCAAGTAAGCCTTTATCATTTTTTCATTTTTCTTGCCGGACAATAGACTTGATCGCTAGTTTCCAGTAGTGTCTAGTCTCATTGGTACGGGATTCCTATGCCCCCTCCTCTTTGGTGTAGTTATAATTTTTTTCTCACAAAGGAAGTGCTTGAGCTAAAGGTAATGACATGGGACACAACCCTTTCCTTTATCATATTGTATGTAGCAAATTGGAGCTCGTCAATCAATCTTTCAATGAAAGGAGCTCTAAGTGCTCACTTCATCCCTCTTTTTTCAGACGAGTCACTTCATCCCTTTTAGGTGCAGATGAAAATGCTATTTAGCTTATGACTAAGGCTTATAAACCTTCTCTTCATGGTAGAACAAAAATCATAAAAGAGCTCTCCTAACCTAAGCAAGCCTCGGAGTCACAGACCATTGATTTAAACACGGGATGAAATCTTTCTTTCTAATCCTAAGGTGTGAACTAACGCTCAAATGGTTTCTGAGGTGTGCTTTCCCAATCCTATGATGGTGTGAGAGAATACTTTCATCAACCTTTGCCTTATGGATAAGATTACTCGACAAGGGAATCTACTAATCTTTTGCCATGCCTAGGCTAGTTTATGGGTTGTCTTTTCTTTGGTATGGAAAAAGGAATCATTGCGTAAGTGAATATCTTTATTTCTCTTGGACGAGCATAAGGCTCTAAGCCCTTTGGTTACGACCTCTTAACAAGATAGCACCGATACAATCTCTCATTGTGAAGTAGGAGGATTTCACCGACAGAGCGCAATTAGACCACAACTGAAAGAGAAGGCCTTTCCATGGTACATTCTATATAGATATTTTGCATAGCTACTAGATTAGACACAAATAGTCTATGTAGACCACTTGGCCTAGCAAAAGTGGATTTCATTGCATTTTGAGCTACTCCGGCCCCTCATAATTCTCTATCCTCCGACCTTAACTACCCCCTCAACATCGGTGGCCCCTTATTATGATTGAATACTCATTCGTCTTATTGATCATTCTTATCTCATTCATTAGGGGAGGGGCAACCCATTTTCACTGTTCGTCACTAAAATGAGATTGGAATTCCTGGTGAATTTAAGAATCTCTACCGTTCTTGTTGAGTTTTTGAGTAAAGGAAGTTAGATTTCCATCAAGGAAACTTATGGTGATCCACAAGATGGATGAAAGATAGAACTCTTCTCCCCTATGCCAATAATATTTTGCTTACTTTCGAATTCATTGTTGGAGAAAGGGAAAAGGATTCCTTCTAGTTGTCACATCTTCTCACCCTGTCTGCTTTGGCTCTCTGTTCATAATGCTTCCTTCTTTTCTTTGATTGAATGAAGTCCTTAGGAACTTGAATCATGAATTGTATTTGAACCAATATCTCTTTTGCTACATTCCCTTTAGTCCATCATGATGGGAAGATCCTGTTGCCCAGGATCTAGGCGCCCCTCCCACCTTTTGGTGAGATATTAGCCTAACCAATTCCACATTCCCAAGACCTAACAAGAGATATCTCTCTATAAAAAGCCCTTTCTCCTTTTCTACTAAGTACCCTCTTACTAGAGGACACAGTGGATTACATCTAGAAAATTATAGAGATCTTCAAAAACTAAACTCGAACACACACTTAAGAGAAAATCTTAGTAGGTATCTTGGAGGTGTCCTGGAATTTGAAGAGCCTTGTCTCCCATAATAGCCTGAATAAGATCTGCTATGTTCCAGTTCTTGGGTAATTCCCTACCCCTGAGTTGATGCAACTCCGTGCTATTTGAGCAGATCCCATCAAATAACTGGCTTAACTGAGGCGGAGTGCTTTGCGCATCTGACCTAGTTGAAGAAGAGCTACTGATGGAAAGGAAGGAAGAAGTGGAACTTTGCATAAAGCGCAGATAACTTGTGGTGGGTAGAATTACATGCTTTTGCATTTAGTTTGGTTCATTCTTTGACTACTCTGCTCCCCCCTAGAAAAAGAGAGAATGAATTTATTCCACCTTCCATGTATGAGTAGTAGAGAAGTATAGAGCACTTTAGTTGGTTTTTGACCAACGCAAAGCATGGGAGAAAAAAGGTAGATTTTTATGCAATTTCTTTTCTATGAAAGAGATCATAGTGTTTGATGGATATTTCAATTTGATGAAATGGAATTGGCGTGTACCAATTTGGATTAGATTAATAAGCTTATGACTACTGAACAAATATAGTTTAGGAACATAGTTTAATGCGATGCTAATGTAATGGCTTGTCGAGCATTTGACAAACTTACACCATCCATTTCAAATAGGATTTTTCCCCTAGACACACGAGCAATCCAACCCATAGGATTTCCTTTTCCTCTGCCCATTCTTACTTCTATAGGTTTCCCTGTAATAGGGATATCTTCAAGAGACCTTACCCATAACTTACCATTTCTTATGAATTGTCTGCTCATGGCACAATGAAAGTGTCTGATTATAGTATGAGGAGCTGCTTTAATGGCTCGATATGAAAGATGACCAACTCTACAACTTTTAGTGCCATATCTTCCAAAACCAAGTTGTGTACCATTTGGTTTATGACCCCTACTAACTCTTCCTTTATGATATTTACTATATTTCATATATTTCAGATATAACATGTCCCCCCTCTTTTTACTATAGGAAATCCACACTTTGACACCTGAGATTCCGTAACGGCTAGATACTTTAGCTGGAGCATAATCTATTTTCTGGTTAAATACATTACGAGATATTTTTCCATACTTTCCGCATTCAGTTATAGCTATTTTTGCACCTTTTGATCGACCTGAAAAACATATACGGATCCCTTCCACCACTTTTTCATTACTAATTATATACCCTTCACAATTTTACTAAAAATGGAACGCAATGATCTTGTTTTGTTCCTTGGTTGAAAAAAGATTTGATTTTGACTGATTAAATTAAGGTATTAGTGTTTGTTCTATTATACAACCAAGATTTCATTTTTTTCTCTTCATTCAAATAAGAGTTGTACTTCTATGAAATTCTTCTGTTTCTCAGTATGACCTCTATCAGCATCTCTATTCCCCCTATCACTCCTATTATATTTAGGTCTATGGATTTCTCTATCAATTCCATTACCTTATCGTTACCCATGAGGTTCAAAAATTTTATCCTTTATTGACCTAGGAGTTGTTCTTGGGTACCCCAAAAAAAGGTTATTATACACCCCAACCCCATCCCTTGGAAAAAAAAGGTAGCACCAAAGAAAGGAAAGAGCGAGATGGTGGTTTTTGTTGTTCCGGCGAAGCGAATAAAGTGGTTCACCTTCTTTTTGGCTTCCGCCAATCACTTTTTATCAGTAGTAAATATTTCTACAAAAAAGTGATGCAAGAACATATTCTTTTATCTAAGCTTCTTCTTTGTGCACTAGTTCCCCCTATCATAGATGTTTTAGCCACGCCCAGTACCATGAAATGATTGAGAACTACGATAGGGTAAAAATTCATTTTGTTTTTTTTTTGTATTTTATAAGTATTGCATGACCAAATAATTCTAGGGCGGACTGTGGGGAGGGTCCTTTTAAGTAGATGACTCATCGGGAGGTCGGAGCAAAATTCCTATATCCCTGTGGTTGTAGGAGTAACATGAAACGATGATTATGCCTACTTGTATTCAGCTAAATAGGGTAGAAGGGTATATCTATATCCTACACAACAACTTTTACCCTCTCACCAATGGGTTCGAGGGCCTTTGAATTCCTGTTCTGTATTTACCTTTAACCCTTTCGACTCCCTTTTTCAAGTTCAATCGAAAGCCAACAAGTTTATTTATAAGGTGATCAGTCTCATAAATAAGCAATTAAAACAAGTTAATACAAACAACCAAAATGAAGAATCGAATATAGATAAACTCAGTCTTTCAAACATCAACCATCAACCATGGCCATAACCCTAAAGTATAGGTTTAGCCACTCATAGACAAGTGGATAAACAGACACTTTATCATCATCATTCGAAATAAAGAGTAAAGAAGAGAAGAAACCTAGTGTAGAACTTTGCCTTCCTTCCAAACGGCTCACAAGCCTCCAAAGATGAACTAAGTAATGTTAAACTAAGAAAAAAAATATCAAAAGCTCCCTAACAAATGTCCTAGAGGATGTATTTATAGTTGAGCCTTCAAATGATGCTTCTTCCCTCCAACACTTATCCTTAAAATCAGCAATTTTGGCCTGGCACAAGTCTGGCACACCGCCCCCACCATCTCACTATAGACTTAGTCAAATTTACAGAAATTTTAGCTTTGGAATGGACCTGGTGCGCTGTCTCCATCATCTCACCTAGGACATTGATCTTGGGCATATTTATACGACCAAAATCTGTATTTTCAACCATACAGGAGCCTAGTTAAGGATAATACTAATGTATTCACGCATGTTTTGAGTTAATTATGTTTTTTTGTCTCTCATACTAATAATTGTGTTGTGAGTATTTGCAGGTGGATAAGAAAAAAATTTAAGCAGGAAGTAGTGAGTGAAACTACGAGTTGGAGTATGGGAATCTTTGGAGACTGTTAACATTGATTTCAAAGTTCACCATCGTGTCACGTTAAGGAGTGTTTTTGTTGAACAACGTGCCACAATGCATGGTTAGAAGAAGAAAATTATTGAATTTGAAAGGTGGAAAACAGTAAGGGTAGGCCATAGGTCCGTGTCACGGACCAAATCCTCCGCGTTCAGCTCTTTGACACGGAGCAATGATTTCCATCTTTGTCCTATTTCTAGTGCACCTCTGCGGCAGCTCCATGTCACGGTGCTGGTTCTCCGCGTTGAGCTCCATGCCATGGAGCTAGTGTGTCACAGTGTAACTTTTCACCTGTATAAATAGAACACTTAGAATTGTATTTTTCATTATCTGAAAATTTGGAAAGAGCGTGGGAAACGACACTTGAGCTGAAGAAATTTCTAGGGTTATTTCTCTTCTCTTTTCTTCAAAATTTCAATTGTTCCTATGTTGGAAACTTGTTTGAAGATGTATAATCACCAAACGAGTGGCTAAATTACCTAATTTTGTGGTTAAGGCTATTTGTATGATTGTATACTTTTATTTTATTTTCAGATGAATGTTCTTCTCTCTTGAATGGTTGTTCTCTATTCTTGCTTTTGTATTTTAATGTTTGGCCAACATTGAGATAAGTTTATAACCTTAATTCGACTCTTAAAGGAGAATTATTAGGGTAGAACGAGGAATAGGGGAATATGTTCTTATCTTTGCTGTAAATTGAAGGTGAGATTTGCGTGCATGATCGAAATATACTAGTAACACCATATTTTGTTAACAACGGAAAATAATTAGGCTAGACCTAAGATGAGTTATTGCATCACAAATTGATATGTGTAGTTGCAAGGTTCATAATTAGGCTTTTGACTAAAGGTTCGAAAGACCATAGTCAGACATAAAGTTTTCCCAACCATCAACCCGATAGAGATGACAACTAAAGAAAAATATATGTTTTACATGACTGCATTCCATGCCCTAACCTTAGATTATTCTAGCTATTGTTTCGATTTTCTTAGCTTCATTTATTTTTACTTCTTATATTATCAATTATCAAACACCAAATTCATAGTGTTACTTACACACTTGTGTAGATTCATTGTGATATTAAACTAGGAAAAATCACTAAGTTATAGTCCTTGTGGGTTCGATATCTATCTTGAAAGAGCCACTATATTACTTGTACGACCACGTGTACTTGCGTGCGTTTGGGGGAAAACATATTTTTGGCGCCGTTTTCGGGGACTTGCAACAAATTTTTAAGTTTTAGTTTTGCAAGTTTCTATGCAAGTGTTGACAACTTGATCTTAGCTGCTACACTTGCAGGTACAGGGAAAGTTCTGAACACTGGCAAGGAATAAGGAATTGGTGGACCCATTTATGGAGATGGAAAGACAGTTTCATTTACAAAGGAGTGAAGCTCTCGAAAGGAAGTTGAAGTTGTTACAGAGGGAAATTCTTAAACAACAACAGCATCCACCAGTTGGTAGGTGGAGTCAGTGCCTGAAGTAATGGCAGCAAGACAAGTACGCGAGGTGGAAATCCCACACGTGAATAATGGTACCTATAGCATCTGCATGTCGGAGCCAGGAGGTCGATTTGAGCTGAAATAGAACATGGTGCAGTTATTGCATACCATAGACAATTCACAGGTCTCCCTCATGATGATCCGCAGCAGCACCTACAAATTTTTCTATCAGTGACACATATATACCCACAGGGGTATCATCAGATTATGTAAGGCTTACATTGTTCCCGTTTTCCTTGTTGGGGGAAGTGAAGATGCGGCTAAAGGATGAACCACCTAACTCTATTACCACATGGGATGATTTGGCAAAGAAATTCTTAATTAGGTTCTTTCCTTTAAGGAAGAAAGCAAGGCTTAGAAGTCAGATTCTAAGTTTCAAAGAAAGATATGGTGAGAACCTGTACCAAGCTTGGGAGAGCTTCAAGTCTATGCTGAGAGATTGTTGATCTTAGGCAGATTTATATGCCCAAGTGATACTCAAAAGTATCATTTTCGCCTTGTTTATCTAGCAATGTGTGTACATTTTCATGTAATTGGTAATAAAATGTGAATTTATACTAACCGACATGATTAGCATTGTTTTGTAGTTAAAATGTTATTTCGAGGAGCTAAAATTCATGTTGGAGGATATTGGAGTTGGACTTGGATGCGAGCACGGGACAAGGCATTGGACTGCACAAATTAAAGGGGCTCCGCGATGGAGCCGTGTCACGCTGCCATAGCGGAGGCATTCTGCCTGGAGGGTGAAAATTCATCAATTTCCAGTGGAGGTTCTCAACAGTTCCGTGGCACGGTGGCTAGCCTCCGCGTTGCACGCCGTGCCACGTTGGTGTTATATTCCCGGACCCCCAATTCCAGTGAGGGTCCGCGTTCACAGCGTGTTACGGAGGCAGTGCTCCACGATGCACTCCGTGACACGTTGATCATTATTCTGAGAAAAATTCCCACTAGTATAAATAGAACACTTAAATGTATTTTTCAGAATTCAAACTTGGTGGAGCAAGGACGTGGGTTACAGGCAGTTGAGGGACGAAAAGTTCAGGGTTTTTTCTCTCTTTCTTTCTTCTCTAATTCAATTGTTTGTATGATTAACACTTGTTTTAGGATGATTAATCCACAAATGAGTGGCTAATTCCCTTCCTTGCTGAGCTTATGAACACTTGTGATGAATTTTGATTATTGAATTATATGGTTTTTCATCTTTTTCTTCCATGTTGTTCTATTAATTCTTGTTTCTACTGCATTGGTGTGTGGCCTACATTAATGTACATCTAAAAAGTCCGATTTCACTCGAGAGAGCACGAAATTGGAAAGTTGTGAATTAATAGGATATTGTTCTTTACTTGATTCGGGAAAATTGAGTTTTGATGTGCTTTCCTGATAGAAATATACTTGAAAGCCGTATTAGTCAATTTAGGAAACAGAATTGTATTGCTAGGTCATGAATTGCATTTGATCACAGAAATGTAGACGGATGGTTTATGATTCTTAAGTGAGATTAAATACGAGAGTTTTAATCTCTTGGCTAATGTTCTTGGCTAGCAACAGGAACAAAAGATTAACCAATTTAAGATGATAATCAGTTTCATTACATGTTCTATAACCTCAGCATGCTCTTATTCATAGTCCAAATTCAAAGTAGATAATTGTTTGTAGTTTAATATAAAAGTTATAAAACAAATTATTCACTTTTTGGTTACGTTTTTGTTAGCATATTTAGAAGTTAAATATAGTATAGTATACTAAAGCAAACTTCACTTAATCCGAGTCTCTGAGGGATCGATACTTGGCTTACTAAAGCCACTTACTACTTGTTCGACCACGTGCACTTGCGTGTCGATTTTATAACCCAAAACAAACCGAACAAATTTTTGGCGCCGTTGTCGGGGACTTGGCAATTAGTGAAATTGTGTTAAGTGTCAATTTACTGTATTTTTATTTTATTTTCTTAAGTGTTGACAAGTTGGTCTTAGCCTGTATTTTGCAGACTTAATTGTTGTGAACAGTGGCAAGAGACAAAGAGCTGGTGGAATCTTATATAGATCCTGAACGTATATTTCATAGTAAATGGAGAGATTCTCTACAAAGGAAGGTGCAGTTGCTCAGACAGACCATTATGGAGCAACAAAATCCACCTGTAGTAAGGGCAGTGTTAGTGCCCGAAGAAGCAGCAGCAAGGCCGGTTCACGAGGTGGCAATCCCACATGCCAACCATGTTACATCCAGTATCCGCAAACCAGATCCTGGAGGGAGATTTGAACTCAAGCAAAATATGGTGCAATTGTTGCACACAAGCGGGCAATTTACCGGTCTCCCTCATGAAGACCCACAACAGCATCTCCAAAACTTTTTGGAGATAAGTGACACTTATATACCCGCTGGAGTGTCACCTGATTATGTTCGACTTACATTATTTCCGTTCTCATTACTCGGAGAAGCCAAGAGGTGGTTGAAAGCTGAGCCATCAAATTCTATTTCAACGTGGGATGATCTTGCACGAAAGTTCTTGATAAGGTTTTTTCCCTCTGGCAAAACAGCAAGACTTAGAAGTCAAATTCTAAGTTTCAAATAGAGGGAGGGAGAAAATTTATATCAAGCCTGGGAGAGATTTAAATCCATGTTGCGGGACTGTCCTCATCATCATCAGTCCAATGAGGTGCTGGTGCACACATTTATTGAGGGTTTGGAACCCCATACCAAAATTTTGCTAGATTCAGCAGCTGGAGGGCAAGCGCTGGAAAAGACTTATGAGGAGCTGTATACCTTGCTAAACCGGATTTCACAGGGCAATCCACAATGGAATGTTGATTCATCACGAGGTGGGGTAAGGAAAGCAGCAAGAGTGCTTGAAGTGGATGGATTTACAGCTATCGCTGCACAGATAGCTGCCTTGCAAAATCAATTGAACAACCACTTCAGCAACATGACTTTGAACCAGCCTTCAGCCCCTGTTAATGCAGTCCAGCAAATGTAGTGTGAAGTGTGTGGAAGTAGTGAGCACTCAGCTGAGTGCTGAGGAGCAAATCCTGATTCGGTAAACTTTGTGGGTAATGCACAAAGAAATCACCAACAGTATGGTAGTGGCTACAATTCAAATTTGAGGAATCATCCAAATTTTTCATGGGGTAGGAACAACCATCAAGGCCAAAGTTCGGGTCAGGGTATGCAAAGGAATCAAGGAGGGCAACAGAACTACCAATCTCAATTCAGAAATAACAATGCACCTCCTCCACCACCATCACCCAGCATTGAGGAGATGTTCAAGACCATGATCACTAACCAAGCGCAATTGCAGGCTGACTATGTTAAATTGGCAGCCGAAGTGAAAAATAACCAGTTAGCGACCAAGGCTCTTGAGTATCAATTTGGGCAATTTGCTATTGCCCAAAATACAAGGCCCAGAGGAGGACTGCCGAGCGACACGGATCTGAATCCGAAGCAGGTAAATGCAGTGACCACAAGGAGTGGTTTGCAGCTGAAGGAGGTGGAACCAGAAAGACCACCTCAAAATTCGGGAGCAGCAGGAGTTGAGGGGGAGCAAAGTTCGGAAAGGGGGAAGACAAAAGAAGCTGAATCAGAAAGACCTCCACCCCCGTTCCCTCAACGACTCAAGAAACACAAGGAGGAGGCGTGTTTCAAGAAATTCATGGAGGTGCTTAAACAGGTACATGTTAACTTACCTCTTGTTGATGTCTTGCATGGAGTGCCGAAATATGCCAAATACATAAAGGACATCGTGGCCAACAAAAGTCATTTGACTGAGTATGCTACGGTGGCTTTAACGGAGGAGTGCACTTCCCGGATCCAAAATAGACTGCCCACAAAGTTAAAAGACCCTGGGAGTTTTACTATCCAGCTTACTATTGGGCAGAGCATCCGAGCTCGTGGATGGTGTGACCTGGGAGCGAGCATAAATCTGATGCCATCTTCGGTATTCAGAAAGTTGGGTCTAGGGAGTCCTAGACCTACAACCGTAATCTTGCAGTTGGCGGATCGATCCTTAGCGAGGCCGGATGGCATTGTTGAGGATGTTCTAGTGCAAGTTGGCTCCCTAATTTTCCCGGTAGATTTTATTGTTCTAGATTTTGAACCAGACGCGGAAGTCCCATTTATTTTGGGACGACCCTTCTTGGCAACCGGGAAAGCATTAATCGATGTAGTTGCGGGGCAACTTACAATGCAAGCACATTACAAGGTAGAGGTGTTCGATGTGTATAAAGCACCCAAGCTCCCGATGGTGCAGGAAGAACTCTCGGTGATCAATGTAATTGATCATGGTAATGCTATGCAGATGAAGCATTCCCGAGAGTTAATGGGAAGACCACCGGATAGGTGTAAGCACTACTGGGGGGAGGACAGTGATCATGAGAAATCGTCCATCACCCTAGTGGACAATTGAGCTTAAATGACGTCGAGCCGCGACGGTAAACCAGGCGCTGCACGGGAGGCAACCCGTGAAAAATTTTTCTTTCATTTTGTAAAAGTGTAAATAGATTTTACTTTTTATTTTTCTTGATTTATTACAAAATTTTTCATTTTAGTTAGTATTTTTATATTTTTTTAGTTAGGTGAAACCTATTATTCTAACCAATTTTATTTAGTGAGATGATTTTCAGGTCAAACGGAAGAAAATGTGCATGGAATCGTGAAGGAAAAGGCGAGGTAAAAGAAAATTTAATAAAATGTAGAAGACAGTGAGCTAGGGCGATAGCTCCGTGTCATGGAGGAGGACCTCCGCGTTACCCTCCGTGACACGTTGAGGTGTAATCCGGAAATTTTAAAATTTCCAGTATGCTGTCGCGATGGCTCCGTGTCACGGAGGCAGTGCACCGCGATGCACTCCGTGACACGTTGCTGTGTATATCGCGACGGGTCACCCTGGGTTGCTGGGTGACCCGCGTGTTTTCTACCTTTTAAATCCCGAATTCTCCCCTTTTTTCCCTCAATTTCGATTTCCTCCGCGACCAAACGTCCCAAAACCCCTCTCCCATCAACGTGCCACGGCTTAAGGCAACAAATTACCAAGTCTTCTTCGCTTACTCAACTACAAGGTATGTTTTCCGATTCTCTCTCAAGTTTTTGTCGATTTTAATCGAAATTAAGCATGGGAGGTGAGATAAATCACCCTAAATCGAAATTAAAGCATGAATTCGAGTTATTTGTTGATTGATAAATGTGCGGAATGTTGTAATGATTTTTTGAACTTGTCAATTGCATGAATTATTCGAATTTGATAGAAGAAATCAATTCTAGGGCTTTGTTGTTGAATTTTAAGTTGGTAATGTGTTGAATTCGTGAATTCTATGCCGGGGTGTACGTGTTGAAGGGGTTGAATTGTTGTACAAATTGTTTGAATGTTAATTGACGACAAATTCTTGGGTTTGGGAAAATGTTGAAATTTGTTCAAATTTGGTTGGTTGTATAGGTTCATGTGTATAGAATTTTTGTTGATTGTTTTCATTTTGTTGTTTTTCTTTGCTAAGTGCGATGGTTAAAATGCTAGCGATGGTAGTGATTGGGATTAGCTGTACGAAGTCTGAGTAGTATGCAGAAGTTATACCGTCGAATTTTCGTTTGAACGCACTAAGCATGATTGTATAGTTGGTTGTTTCGTGTAAATAAAGTTATTCTTGCCGTAGTATCGCAACTGTAGCTAAGGACTAAGTGTTGGGTAAATCTAGTGTAACCCGACCTTAGCCGAAGTTAATATCTATTTATCTTGACATTGAGCTTGTTTACTTGTGTTGACAGGTAAAATGGCAAGCAGGCAAGATAAAGGTAAGGGTGCATCAACTTCAGGCACCGGAAGAAAGCGACTCAGACTGGGCACAGCAGTCCCAACTGCACCAGCAGTTCCACGCGGCCAGCGCCGCCAATACGGAACGAGATGGGTGACTGACGAGGGGAAAAATTGGTATGCCAAGCACAAAGAGAATAAATATTTCCCCGAGGAGCATATAGCACGGGAGCCATTAGCACAGGAGTTCCCTAGAATGGTTCACCGGATCGAGGCAGCTGGGCTCGGTTTCATATTTCAGGAGCCCAAAGAATGCAACTTGCACCTGGTCCGGGAGTTCTATGCAAATTGGAACCCGTCAATCAGAAGCCACACCATCAAGATCAGAGGGCAGATAGTCACTCTGGAACCCCACCAACTCAATGCCATCATCGGAGCGCGGGACACAGACGCCCACGTTCTTCGCCAGTTGACATTACCCCACCGTATGCCGACATCAGACGCACACTGTGTGGGGCTCGATCCACAGCTAGATGGAGCAGACACAAAGAAAGGGGCTACCACCAGACTCTGCCATATTCTCAGATGAACAGGGAAGCCCGAATCTGGCTGAAGATAGTCTACTCATGCCATATCCCGGGGGTACACATGACTGATGTGACCCGGGACCGTGTTTTCCTGGTGTACGCCCTGATGAAAGGGCTGGAGATTAATGTCGGGGCGGTCATTATATCCGCCATGAAGAGAGCCCGAGTGCACCAGGGCCATAGGTATGGGTTCGGTGGACTACTCACCACCTTTTTCCGGGGCCTCGACGTCGAATAGGAGGCTTTGGATTATATCCCGCAGTTGGAACGGCGGGCCTTGGATGTGACCAAAACTAAGGCTCCCGACACCACCCATGGGCCAGTGCTGACACTTGGCGAGCGACATGCTCGTGATGACCAGTACATGGCGCGGATGTATGGGATGCAAATGCTTCAGCTAAGGATCGATGGGAGACTAGCCACGGAGGAGGAGCTATGGCAGCTCGAGCTAGATTACCCGTTTGGCGAAAACGCCAAGGCTCTATGCCGAGTAGGGCCAGCCTTTGTAGAGCCCACAGACGATGATGTCCCCACGGACGAGGAGACATGTCGGGAGGACTCCGATGTGGAGTCCGATGACGACGATGGAGGCGACTCGGACATGGGAGATGAGGCAGCAACACCTGATGAAGAAGTGGAATACTTTGACTGATCAGGGAGTTCCACCACCCGAATTTGTGCTATTTGATTTTTGTGAACACTGGGGACAGTGTTCGGTTTAAGTGTGGGGTGGGAGTAGTTAGGTGCTGGGCTGGGCTGGTTTGCTTGTATGTTTTCTTGTCTTTGTGAATTTTTAAATTGTTCTATATCTGTACATATTTGTGGAATCGATATGTGTTGTGGAATGTTGCCAGCTGAGTCTGTAAAAATTATTTGTAAATATTTTTGCTTATCGAAATGATTCGATATTTTTTAAAAAATTTTGTGAAAATATTTTGTTCATATTTAAAATATTTTGTAAATAATTTTTCTATCGAAATGATTGAGGTTTTGCAAAATTTTTCAATTTTTTTATTTTGGGTTTCTCGGCGTTTGTTTTCGGTTCTTTTACCGAGAATAGTCCCATTGAACCGACGTCATAGTTAGTGACTGTTCCCTATGATGGATGGATGACGACCGTCTTAAGGGAAATGTAGTCGGTAGGAGTAGTTTTTTTTCTCCAATAATTTTTCAGTTTTTTCTTTGGTGGATTGCATCCCGAAACCTGTAGTTACTATATGGTTGTAAATTTTTGGTTGCGTGTTGTACCTGATATTCAAAATGCAAAAGTGATTCGTATGAAAGCATGCAATCTTATAAATATGTTGAGATACCTACGCTGTAGAGTTCGATTCGGTGTGATTGAGGCTTAATGTTTGAATTCATGTAATTAGCTGATTGAAGAGTCTGTGAATACATCTTGAATCGAGCATGTGCATAAAGTGTGAAGTGAGGTATTGTTATTCCATGCTATTGTGAAGTGTCTAGAACTTGTCGGGTGTGTGTACAAAATGAAATGAAGGAGGTGTATTGTAGGAAAGGATGTAGGCATTTCTTTGTTTTAACCGAGAGTTTCTATTTTTTTCTTTCTTGTCATACTCCCCCTTTATGTGATTGTATACCCTAGTCAGCCCTTTGAGCCTTTAGCCTATTATTTCTTTCTTTTATCCAAAAAGTATAAACCGAGCTTAATTCTTTCTTTTCATTAGCCGTAAAGTCTATACAAAACTCTTAAGCGCTTAAGAAGAGAAAATAATGTTCCCAAAGTGTCAAAGAGTGAGAATGGTGAAAAGAAAAAGAAAAGCAGAGTGAGGAAAGAAAAGAAAAGGTTGAAGGTGCACTTGCTATAAATAAACGATAATGAAGGTGCATGAATATCCTTTGCTATTGTGTCAAGTGTGCTTAATGAAATGGGCCATACTAAAGTAAATCATCAAGAATGGGATGATGAAAAAAAAGAAAAGAGAGAAACATTGTCCATGAGTTGATGGGAATGTGTTGCAAAGGCGCTTAAGGATGCTAGTGGCTATTATTGGTTAATCCAATATATACTAGTTCCATAGCTTCCATTACAACCCATTAAAGTCCTACGTGATCTTACATTGCATTTCTTTATATTAGTGGAGTAATACACTAAGGGCAAGCTTATGGGTCATGACATGATGCATGTGAATTCGTTTGGGAGAGAGAGTGAAATTATTTTTACATGCCCCTACTTGAATGTTTGTGTGTAACATGAGCAAAAAGGGGAAGATTCTCTTGAGTTGTGAGGGCACATGCTTGAGGAAAGACTGATTTTCGTGTCGGATATCTTGATTAGCTGATTTGCATGAGTTTGCCGATATCGAGAGTCGATTCTTAAAGTCTAGGAAGTCTTAATGTATTGAAGGTCATTGCATTGTTAAGACCATGCATGTTTTCTTGATGATTTGCAATATTGAATGATCGGTATGACCGTAGCTCACATTGTCGCACCATAGTAGAGAAGGTTGGGATGTAAATTGCATGAATTGTATGTTTGTTGTTCGAGGACGAACAAGGATTTAAGTGTGGGGTAAGTGATCCTTGGCAGATTTATATGCCCAAGTGATACTCAAAAGTATCATTTTCGCCTTGTTTATCTAGCAATGTGTGTACATTTTCATGTAATTGGTAATAAAATGTGAATTTATACTAACCAACATGATTAGCATTGTTTTGTAGGTAAAATGTGATTTCGAAGAGCTAAAATGCATGTTGGAGGATATCGGAGTTGGACTTGGATGCGAGCACGGGACAAGGCATTGGACTGCACAAATTAAAGGGGCTCCACGATGGAGCCGTGTCACGCTGCCATCGCGGAGGCATTCTGCCTGGAGGGTGAAAATTCATCAATTTCCAGTGGAGGTTCGCGACAGCTCCGTGGCATGGTGGCTAGCCTCCGCGTTGCACGCCGTGCCACGTTGGTGTTATATTCCCGGACCCCCAATTCCAGTGAGGGTCCACGTTCACGGCGTGTCACGGAGACAGTGCTCCGCGATGCACTCCGTGACACGTTGCTCATTATTCCGGGAAAAATTCCCACTAGTATAAATAGAACACTTAAGTGTATTTTTCAGAATTCAGACTTGGTGGAGCAAGGACGTGGGTTACAGGCAGTTGAGGGACGAAAAGTTCAGGGTTTTTTTCTCTCTTTCTTTCTTCTCTAATTCAATTGTTTGTATGATTAACACTTGTTTTAGGATGATTAATACACAAATGAGTGGCTAATTCCCTTCCTTGCTGAGGTTATGAACACTTGTGATGAATTTTGATTATTGAATTATATGGTTTTTCATCTTTTTCTTCCATGTTGTTCTATTAATTCTTGTTTCTACTGCATTGGTGTGTGGCCTACATTAATGTACATCTAAAAAGTCTGATTTCACTCCAGAGAGCACTAAATTGGAAAGTTGTGAATTAATAGGATATTGTTCTTTACTTGATTTGGGAAAATTGAGTTTTGATGTGCTTTCCTGATAGAAATATACTTGAAAGCCGTATTAGTCAATTTAGGAACCGCAATTGTATTGCTAGGTCATGAATTGCATTTGATCACAGAAATGTAGACGGATGGTTTATGATTCTTAAGTAAGATTAAATACGAGAGTTTTAATCTCTTCGCTAATGTTCTTGGCTAGCAACAGGAAGAAAAGATTAACCAATTTAAGATGATAATCAGTTTCATTACATGTTCTATAACCTCAGCATGCTCTTATTCATAGTCCAAATTCAAAGTAGATAATTTTTTGTAGTTTAATATAAAAGTTATAAAACAAATTATTCACTTTTTGGTTACGTTGTTGTCAGCATATTTAGAAGTTAAATATAGTATAGTATACTTAAGCAAACTGATCACGGGCAAAAATATATGCCCGAGATACTCTTTATTACTTCAATTAGTCTTGTTTATCTAAGTTATTGTATACATTTTCATGTAATTTTATATAATGTGGAGATATGTGCTAACCAACATGATTAGCCTTTGTTTTGTAGGTTTTGATGATGTTTGAGTAACTAATCCATGAGTTGGTGAAGTAGAAGCTTGGAAACGGAATTAACACGCGAACGTCGGCAAGGAAGAGGCACAAAACAGCCCACCGGCGCGTCGACAAGGTGCCACGGCAGGCAGGCCGCTCAAAACAGCTCACCTGCGCGTTGGCAACGTGCCACGGCAGGTGGACTCCGCGACCATGGGGATACAACGCGCTGCCCAGGCAGCATGACACGTTGCCAACGCGGCAAGGTGCTGCCTGGGCCGATTTCGGGTGATTTTCCAGAGAGCCTCTGCGTCCGTAGCGTGTCACGGAGGCCGTGCTCCGTGATGCACTCCGTGACACGTTGCTTGTTAATCCGGGAAAGATTCCTACTAATATAAATAGCACACTTAGGTTTATTTTTCATAATGAAGACTTGGTGGAGCTAGGACGTGGGTTAGCAGCAGTTGAGGGACGAAAAAGCTAAGGGTTTTTCTCTCTTTCTTTCTTCTTTCAATCAATTGTACGTATGATTTACACTCATTTGAGGATGATCAATCCACAAATGAGTGGCTAATTCTCTTCCTTGCTAAGGTTTTGAACATGTATATTGAATTTTGATTGTGAATTATATGGTTTTTCATCTTCTTCTTTCATGTTGTTCTATTAATTCTTGTTCTTACTGCATTAGTGTGTGGCCAACATTAATGTACATCTAAAAAGTCCAATTTCACTCGAGAGAGCAAGAAATTGGAAAGTTGTGAATTAATAGGGTATTGTTCTTAACTTGATTTGGGAAAATTGGGTTTTGATGTGCTTTCCTAATAGAAATATACTTGAAAGCCGTATTAGTCAATTGAGGAACCGGAATTGTATTGCTAGGTCATAAATTGCATTTGATCACAGAAATGTAGACGAATGGTTTATGATTCTAAAGTGAGATTAAATACGAGAGTCTTAATCTCTAGGCTAATGTTCTTGGTTAGCAACATGAAGAGAAGAATAACCGAATTATGATTACTATCGAATTCATTACTTGTTCTTAACCTTGACATGCTCTTATCCATAGTTTCAATTCAAGTAAATATTTGTTAATAGTTTTAGTATATAGTTTATAAACAAAATTATTTAACTTTTGGTTACATTGTTGTCAACATAATTAGAAGTAAACTAGAATATAGTATACTTAAGCAATTTTACTTATCCAGAGTCTCCTTGGATCGATACTTGGCTTACTTAGCCACTTTATTACTTGTTTGACCACGTGCACTTGCGTGTCGGTTTTTAACCCCTACCAAAGCACCGAGCAAGTTTTTGGCGCCGTTGCCGGGGAGACTTGGCAATTGGTGAAATTGTTTTAAGTATAAATTTACTGTATTTTTGTTTTATTTTCTTAAGTGTTGACAACTTGGTCTAGTGTTTGTTTTAATTCTTCTTTATTTTATTTTATTTTTCTGCTTGTTCGTATACCCTTATTGACATGAAATCGTGGAATATAAATGGTTTCAATGGTGGATACTCATATTTTAGTGCATCTTGTCTGAACTGTGGAGGACCCCACTTGTGGCAAAACTGTAATACGTGCAATATATGTGGGTGTCAATATGGCCATTGGGGTGATTGTCCAAAGGCATATTCCCCTCCCCCAAGCCCCTACTATGATCCTTTTTTTGTTTTTGCTGAATATAGGCATGTTGAAAATGAGGACTTGGGATGCCAAGTTCAAATAGAAGACATGTTGAAACAACTCTTGGAGCAATCAGAAGCAATGAAGGAGGCGATGGCAGTATTGAGAAATCAGCAAGAAGAGAATGCAGAAGCTCTAGAAAGGATGACCATCAAATTCACGGAGATGATCGCTGAAGCTGAAGCGTGTGATAAATCACAGACAACAGTTTTAGCCGATATTCAAGAGGAACTACAAGAGGAAGACAAGGGTGAATTTTTGGATGAAGCCCAACAATTCGAATCTCTTGAGTGTCCCCGTGATGGGCTCACACTTATGGAAAATCCATTCTTGGAAGAAGAGTTAGCGTATCCCCCAGTCGACTTTAATGGTGAGATAGATGTCGATGTCGAGAAGGTATATACAAGTAAGGAGGTCAAGCAAAATGCAGTTTCAGAGTTGAGGTGTATTGGACCACACTCTACGCATTTTTCAACATTAAATTTGGTTGACAACATAGAAATAGAGTCTTCCAAGTTTGTAGAGAAATGTCTAGAGGAGGACCAAGCACCATATATTTTGAAATTTGCTAACTCAGAAAGACAAAATGACTTCGCTTACTTAAGGACCAATAAATGCAAAAGGCAACATCTACTGTTTGGTCCTTACAATTTTTCACCACCACCCCTGGAGCATAAGAGGAAATTAGAGAAGAAATTAGGGGTGAGATTCATATCCTCAAGGTGGAGGAAAAAGTGGTGAAACTTGGTACGTCGTGCCGCGACGTAAAATTAGGCGCTGCTTGGGAGGCAACCCAAGGGTACCATGGGTACCATTTTAATTTCTTGCATTTATGTTTATTTTATTTATTTTTCATCTTGTGTTGTTTTGGTGGAAAGTTAAGCACAGATGGAGGGGAAGTCTGAGTACCCGTGGAGGAGGAAGCTAACAAGCATGGAAAAGAAAAAGTGTGGGGTCGAACACCCACTTGTCCATAGTTGAAGAAAACCATGCTGTCAGCTAGGCCTAAAGGCCTCAGGGAGTATTTCTCACCCTTTGTAACCTTTAGTTTGATGCTATGCGGACATAGCATGATTTAAGTGTGGGGTGAGGGAAATTTCTAGGAAATTTCAAAATTTTTGTGCTTAATGATTTTTGGTGAATGTAATGCTCGTACAAAAGTTGGTGAGAAATTTGAAAATTTGAAAAAATTTGAAAAATTTTTGTGAATTAAGCATGACTTCATCACCCGTTGGTTTTTCTTTTCGGTTCTTTTCCGACGGGGGGTATTTGAACCGAAGAATAAATTTTTTTTTTCTTTTTTCTTTCTTTCCTTGGTCTGTATATAAAGTTTTTTTAGTCATAGCTAGGGACTGTTTCCAACGATGGATGGATGACGACCGTCTTGAGGAAAATTAGTCGATAGGTTTTGGGTTTTTGAAACCATAACTAATTGGTGCTTGATGTTCTTGTTATGTGCTATACGTGATTGTAAGAGGCAAGTATGTTCAGCATGAAGCATGCAAGTGTATAACTTTGTTTGAGACACTTAGGCTCTTGAATTTGACTCAATATGTTTGAAGCTTAATTCCGAATTCTTGTGATTAGCTGAGTAAGAGTCTACTGATTGTGTCTTGATTTGAGCATGTGCCATGAGTGTAAGGTTTTTGAGTATTCTGTGCTATTATGAAATGTCTAGAACTTGCCTGGTGTGTATATAAAACGAAATGAAGGATGTGAATTGTAGGAGATGATTTAGGCATTTCTTTGAATGAACCAACTTTTTATCCCGCATTTTACCTACCTTGAAAAATTAATCCTAGTTAACCCCATTGAGCCTGGAGCCGATTCTTTGATAGCTGCAACATAAGCTTAATCCTTTTTCTTTCATTAGCCTTGAAATTGAACCAAAACTCCCAAGCGCTTAAAGGAAAAATCCGAAAGGGTAAAGGAGTGAGAAGAATGGAAAAGAAGGAAAAATAGCAAGTTGTAAATAGTTGAGAAAAGGAAAAAGGTGCATTTGTGTGAAAATGGTTGGTTATTAGTAGGGAGTAAGAAAAGGAATGAATGAAACATATTGCTTAAGTACTCCTTACTAATAAGCTAAAAGTGTCGAAAGAAATGGGGGAACAAAAGGGGAAAAAGAAAACTAAAAGGAGAAAAAAGGTGAAGTGAGGGAAGGGAAGTTTGTAATGAAGGCGTGATGTATTAAAAGCGCTTAGGAAAGATAGTCACTATTACTGATCATAATAGTACCTACCCGCACCTGAGTTACATTACAACCTAAAAAGTCCTACTTGATCTTACATTCACACATCCTTATATTAGTGGAATAAAACACTAAGGGCAAGCTTATGGGTCATTACATAATGCATGTGAATTCTTTGTGAGAGTGAGCTTAATTCTATTCATGTACCCACACATGTTGTGATGTAAAAAATTGTTTTTGCGTGTGATTAGGTAACTCTCTTTCCGTGAGGGGCACATGTTGAAAGAAGGATATATTTCATGTGGGATTTCTTAATCAGATGATTTGCATGAGTTTGCTAAAATTGAGAGTCGATTCTTGAGGTTAAGAAGTCTTAACATGGTTGTACTTCATTTCAATGATCAAATCAGGCATGCTCTATTTTTAGCTTGTATCTTACGTAATCATTATAGACATAACCTGAATTATCTTGCTAAATTAGTTATGTAGGAGTCTCAATTTGCATGATATGTAAAAGGTTGTTCGAGGACGAAAGGGGCTTTAAGTGTGGGGTTGTGATCACGGGCAAAAATATATGCCCGAGATACTCTTTATTACTTCAATTAGTCTTGTTTATCTAAGTTATTGTATACATTTTCATGTAATTTTATATAATGTGGAGATATGTGCTAACCAACATGATTAGACTTTGTTTTGTAGGTTTTGATGATGTTTGAGTAACTAATCCATGAGTTGGTGAAATAGAAGCTTGGAAACGGAATTAACACGCGAACGTCGGCAAGGAAGAGGCACAAAACAGCCCACCGGCGCGTCGACAAGGTGCCACGGCAGGCAGGCCGCTCAAAACAGCCCACCTGCACGTTGGCAACATGCCACGGCAGGTGGACTCCGCGACCATGGGGCTACAACGAGCTGCCCAGGCAGCGTGACACGTTGCCGACGCGGCAAGGTGCTGCCTGGGCCGATTTCGGGTGATTTTCCAGAGAGCCTCCGCGTCTGTAGCGTGTCACGGAGGCCGTGCTCCGCGATGCACTCTGTGACACGTTGCTTGTTAATCCGGGAAAGATTCCTACTAATATAAATAGCACACTTAGGTTTATTTTTCATAATGAAGACTTGGTGGAGCTAGGACGTGGGTTAGCAGCAGTTGAGGGACGAAAAAGCTAAGGGTTTTTCTCTCTTTCTTTCTTCTTTCAATCAATTGTACGTATGATTTACACTCATTTGAGGATGATCAATCCACAAATGAGTGGCTAATTCTCTTCCTTGCTAAGGTTTTGAACATGTATATTGAATTTTGATTGTGAATTATATGGTTTTTCATCTTCTTCTTTCATGTTGTTCTATTAATTCTTGTTCTTACTACATTAGTGTGTGGCCAACATTAATGTACATCTAAAAAGTCCAATTTCACTCGAGAGAGCAAGAAATTGGAAAGTTGTGAATTAATAGGGTATTGTTCTTAACTTGATTTGGGAAAATTAGGTTTTGATGTGCTTTCCTGATAGAAATATACTTGAAAGCCGTATTAGTCAATTGAGGAACCGGAATTGTATTGCTAGGTCATAAATTGCATTTGATCAGAGAAATGTAGACGAATGGTTTATGATTCTAAAGTGAGATTAAATACGAGAGTTTTAATCTCTAGGCTAATGTTCTTGGCTAGCAATATGAAGAGAAGAATAACCGAATTATGATTACTATCGAATTCATTACTTGTTATTAACCTTGACATGCTCTTATCCATAGTTTCAATTCAAGTAAATATTTGTTAATAGTTTTAGTATATAGTTTATAAACAAAATTATTTAACTTTTGGTTACATTGTTGTCAACATAATTAGAAGTAAACTAGAATATAGTATACTTAAGCAATTTTACTTATCCAGAGTCTCCTTGGATCGATACTTGGCTTACTTAGCCACTTTATTACTTGTTTGACCACGTGCACTTGCGTGTCGGTTTTTAACCCCTACCAAAGCACCGAGCACAAACTTCACTTAATCCGAGTCTCTGAGGGATCGATACTTGGCTTACTAAAGCCACTTACTACTTGTTCAACCACGTGCACTTGCGTGTCGGTTTTATAACCCAAAACAAACCGAACAATTGTCCTCACCATCATCAGTCCAATGATGTGTTGGTGCATACTTTTATAGAAGGCTTGGAGCCTCACACCAAAATCCTATTAGACTCTGCAGCTGGTGGGAAAGCTTTGGAAATGATGTATGAGGAGTTGTATACACTGTTGAACTGTATTTCGCAAGGCAATCCATAATAGAATGATGACACAACTAGAGGTGTGGTGAAGAAATCGGGAGGTGTCTTGGAGGTAAACTGACTCACAGCTATTGCTGCATAGATAGTCGCACTATAAAATCAAATGAATACTCATTTCAATAACATGAGCCTAGGGCAACCACAAGCTCCGGTCAATGTAGTCTAGAAAGTGTGGTGTGAAGTTTGTGGTAGCAGTGAGCACTCAGCCGATACATGTGGTGCTAACCCAGACTCAATTTACTTTGTTGTGAATGCGCAGAGGAGCAGCAATCATTAGTATGGCAATAATTACAACCCAAACTGGAGGAACCATCCAAATTTTTCATTGGGAATTAATAGTCACCAAGGGCAGAACTCGAATCAAGGTCTGCACAGAAACCAGGGGGCATATTAGAATTTCCAGCCTCAATGCAGAGGGAATAATGTGTCTGCCCTGTCCAACAACATTGAGGATATGTTGAAGACCATTATAGCCAACCAAGATCAGATGGCAGTTGACCAGGTGAAATTGACAGCTGACATAAAAAATCAATACTTGGCTACAAAGGCTTTGGAGAATCAGCTAGGACAGCTAGCTGGTGCACAGAATACTCGACCTCGGGGTGGGTTTCCAAGTGATATAGACACCAAATCCAAGAAGGTAAATGCTGTCACCACCAGGAGAGGAAAACAACTGAAGGAGTTAGTGCCAGAAAAGCCAGTACACCAAGTTGAAACAATAGAGGAGGATGAAGATAATGATAAGGAAGTGGGGAGTGGAAAGCCAACAGAAACAGAGAAGTCACCACCACAACCCCCATCCCCACAGATATTGAGGAAGCGTAAGGAATAAGCATGCTTCAAGAAATTTATGGACGTATTGAAGTAGGTACACATTAATCCTCCTTTAGTAAATATTTTGCAGGGAATTCCTAAGTATGCCAAGTACATAAAGGATATTGTGGAAAATAAGAGCAGACTGACGGAATATGCCACAGTTGCACTTATTGAGGAGTGCACTTCTCGGGTACAGAATAGATTTCCTACTAAGCTCAAAGATCCGGGAAGTTTTACTATCCAGATGACTATTGGGCAGTCCATTAGAACCCATGGTTTATGTGATCTAAGAGCGAGCATAAACTTGATTCCTACCTATTTATTCAAGAAGTTAGGTTTGGGTAGTCCAAGACCCACCACGGTGATTTTGCAGCTAGCTAATCGCTCATTGGCGAGGCCCGATGGAATTGTAGAAGATGTGCTAGTGCAAGTGGGCTCCCTTATTTTTTCAGTAGATTTCATAATCCTTGACTTTGAGCCATACTCGGAAGTCCCATTCATATTGGGACGTCCCTTTTTGGAAACCCTACAAGCTCTAATAGATGTAACTGCATGGCAGCTAATAATGAGAGCTCATAACAAGGTAGAAGTATTTGATGTCTACAAGGCCATGACGCTACCTACTATTTATGAAGAGTTGTTAGTCATTACTGTTATTGATCAAGAGTCTGCACTTCAGCTTATTAGCCCGAATGATCACATGGAAAGAGCTTTGGTGGGACATGATAAGTTCGGGGATTTGGAAACTTATGAAATGGTGCAAGCTTTGGATGAGGCCAAAATGTTATTTCAAAATCAGGAGTTCGAGCCCCTATAGCGGTCCTTAGATCCTCCACCCAAGACATCAATCAAGGAAGCCCCAAAACTGGAGCTGAAAGCATTGCCTCCACACCTTCAGTATGTATTTTTGGGAGAAGCTGACACATTTCCGGTCATTATTTTATCAAAACTAATAGATTCATAGTTTCAAGAAGCATTAATGGTTCTGAAAAGGAGAAAGAGAGCCATAGGATGGAAAATGTCAGAAATCCGTGGAATCATTTTGATGAGAAAGAGAGCCATAGGATGGAAAATGTCATAAATCTGTGGAATCACTTCGAGTTTCAACATGCACAAGATACTAATGTAGGAAGGATCCAAGACAATTGTACAAAATCAAAGGAGGTTGAACCCAATGATGAAAGATGTAGTGGGGAAGGAGGTGATTAATTGGTTAGATGCAGGAGTGGTATATCCTATCTCCGACAATGAGTGGGTTAGCCCAGTTCAGTGAGTCCCAAAGAAAGGGGGCATGTTAGTTATCACTAATGAGAAGAATGAGTTGATTCCCACTGGCACGGTCACATGTTAGAGGATTTGCATGGATTACAGGAAATTAAATGAGGCCACCCGGAAAGATCACTATCCCATAACATTCATCGACCAGATTTTGGATAGACTTGTAGTCCATGAGTATTATTGCTTTCTGGAACGACTATTCTGGCTATAATCAAATAGCTATAGCCCCAGAAGACCAGGAGAAGACCACATTTACCTGTCCCTATGGGACATACACCTTCAAGAGTATACCCTTTGGGTTATGTAACGCACCAGCCACCTTCCAACGATGCATGATGAGTATATGTCATGACATGGTGGAAGATTATGTAGAGATATTTATGGATGAGTTCTCTGTTTTTGGTAGATCGTTTGTTGTATGTTTGCAGAATCTGGATAGGGTCTTGGCTAGGTGTGAAGATACAAACCTAGTGCTAAATTGGGAGAAGTGTCACTTTTTAGTCAAGGAAGGCATTATCCTTGGCCACAAAGTGTCACAAAGCGGCTTGGAGGTTGATCGTGCAAAGGTTAAGGTGATTGAGAAGTTGCCACCACCACTGTCCGTTAAGGGTGTCCGTAGTTTCTTAGGGCATGCTGGGTTTTATAGACGGCTCATTTGGGATTTCTCAAAGATCTCTAGACCAATGTGCCGACTGCTAGAAAAAGATGTGAAGTTTGAGTTTGAGGCAAAATGTGTTAAAGCTTTTTAGGAGCTAAAGAAGAAGCTGGTGGAAGCTCCCATTCTCATTGCTCCTGACTGGAAACGCCTGTTTTAGCTAATGTGTGATGCCAGTGATGTGGCTGTGGGTGCAGTATTAGGGCAGACGAGAGAAAATATTTTTCACTCCATATACTATGCTAGCAAAACACTGGATGCTTCTCAGGTGAATTATACTGTCACAGAAAAGGAGATGTTTGCGCTTGTTTATGCATTTGATAAATTTAGGTCCTATCTAGTTGGGACAAAAGTGGTGGTATACACAGATCATGCATCAAGTCGTTACCTATTCAACAAGAAGGATGCTAAACCCAGGTTGATTCGGTGGGTATTATTGCTGCAGGAATTCGACTTGGAAATCGACAACAGGAAGGGCAGCGAAAATTAGGTAGCAGATCATCTCTCACGACTAGAGGACAGGTCACATGTGAGTGATGTTGGGTGCATCCGAGAAGAGTTCCCTGATGATCAACTCTTGGCATTGAGTGTGACGGAACTTCCGTGGTATGTGGACATAGTGAATCTAATAGTAAGTGGAGTGTACCCACCAGAGCCAACCACTCAACAATAAAAGAAGCTAATGCATGAGTCTTGGTTCTATATATGGGATTAGCCATATATATTCAAGAAATGGCCAGATTAAGTGATGAGACGGTGCATTCCATAGAGTCAGGTAGTTGATGTGTTGAGAAGTTGTCATTCCTCGCCGTATGACGGTCATCATAGAGGAGAACGCACTGCTCATAAAGTGCTCCAATCAGGTTTCCTTTGGCCAACTTTATTCAAAGATGCAGTAGCATATGCCAAATCTTGTGATCAATTCCAAAGAACGGGGACAATCAACAGAAAAACATGAGATGTCTTTGCACAATATCTTGGAAGTCTAGGTGTTCGATGTGTGGGGGATAGATTTCATGGAGCCCTTTCCACCGTTATTTGGTAATCAATATATTCTGGTAGCGGTAGATTATGTTTCCAAATTGGTTGAGACCATAGATTTTCCCACTAATGATGCCAAGATAGTGGCCAAGTTTGTGAAGAAGAATATTTTAACAGGTTTGGAACCCCACGAGTTATTTTTAGCGACGGAGGTTCACACTTTTTTAATAACTGGTTCTGAAATTTATTTGGTAAATATGGAGTTCGGCATAAGGTGGCTACAACGTATCACCCTCAAACTAGCAGGAAGGTAGAAGTATCAAATAGGGAAGTGAAGCAAATTCTACAAAAAACTGTGAATGCTCAACGAAAGGATTGGACAAGAAAATTAGATGATGCTTTGTGGGCGTATAGGAGTGCCTGTAAGATGCCAATTGGTACATCACTTTATCAGTTACTTTATGGGAAGGCCTGTCACTTGCTTGTGGAGGTTGAACATCAGGCATAATTGGTCGTGCGGAAGCTGAACATGGATCCCGAGTTAGCTAGGAAAAAACGATTGTTGCAATTGTATGAGCTAGATAAGTTTCATTGGCATGCATATGAGAGTGTTAAGCTTCACAAAGAAAAGACTAAGAGGTGGCATGACAAGCATATAGTGCCTCGAATCTTCGAGCCTGGACAAATGGTGTTGCTATTCAACTCTAGGTTGAAGTTATTTCCAGGGAAGTTGAGGTCTAAGTGGTCTGGACCATTTGAGGTAGCGAGGATGACCCCATATGGGGTGGTTTAATTGTGGCAGGAAGATAAAAGTGACACATTCTTGGTCAATGGTACGAGATGTAAGCATTACTAGGGTGATGGCGTTAATTGAGAGAAGACGTCTATCACGTTATCTAAAGAATGAATATGAGTTGGGTCGTGCCACGACGGTAAATCAGGCGCTACACCGGAGGCAACCCGTGAATGTAATGTAGTAGTTAGGATTTACTTTAAAAAAAAAGAGAGTCGTTCCATGACCAAAACTAAGCCCTTGGGTGGGAGGCAACCCACAACCCACTATTTTCTAACTTATTGGTGTTTTTGAATGATTTACAGGATATAATAAAGATAAAACATGATCTAAGGGAAAATGCATGGCAGGAATAAAAATGAAGGTCGGACGCACAAAGGTAAGTGAAAGAAAAAAAAAAGTTAGGCTCAAAACAGTGAGCCTACGCGTTTGGTCCGTGGCACGGAGCTTTATCTCTGCGTTCAACTCCGTGTCATGGAGCTGTATAAAAATTGGCACCAATAACCAGTGAGCCTGCGCGACTGCTCTGTGGCACGGTGCTACTTCTCCACGATAGCCTCCGTGCCACATTGAGGTGTATTTCGCGATGGGCTCACTTAAAAGACCGAGTCAACTCTCTGGTAATCCTCTCTCTTTAAACCCAAAATCAGCATTTAAGCCAAAGTAAATTTTCATCTCCTCCGCGTCAAAAGACCTATTCTCCTTCCCCCTTGAACGTGACATGCCATAGGCTTCAAGATTTCTCCCCATCTTCTCAAAAATGAAGTCCACAGGTATCTCTTGGTTTTCTCCCTATTTTCTTAAGTAAATTCTGAGCATAAACATATGGGTAAGACAAGGTAAACACTAAGTCATGGACACTTGATAGAATCAAGCTTTTGCAGGTTAATCATGAAGTTATTTGATGGTACTTGCTCTATGCACTTGATAATGACATGAATTATTACATTTTGCATACTACCTAAATGTGAGGGTGCTTGATGGTATAGGGAAGAAGAAAAGGGGGAGTTTAAAATAGAAATTGGGAAATTCATGCTTTTGTTCATGAATTAGTTTTACAACGAGTGTTTGGCTCTGCACATTAGGAGAGGATACCACTATTGGGATGTAACATTGTGATTGGACATTGTCGGGTAAATGTGGGCATGTAAAAATTGTACGGTCCTGATTGCAAGTTCCCAGCTACTTGAAGTCTGAGTAAAATAGTATGACCTTCATGTAAATGTTTGTGTCATGAATCCAAGTTATGTGACTGTGCAAAGTATAAGTAGCACAGGATAATTGCCAAGTTGATATCTCCATGCAAAGTGCCTTCAGTGAAAATGCTATATAATGTTGTGTTTTCTTAATCTTATCAAAGTAACAATTATGATGAATTGTGGGAGAAACTAGTCATTGAAGTTTCTAGAAGGGAAAGTCTGAGTTCCTATATAACCATGACTAGTGAACCAACGCTAAAAACTAAGTGTGGGGTAATCAACTGAGGCCTTGACTTTGTGGTAGCTAGCCATGTTAAATACTGACTAATTTGATCTCTGTGTTTTGGATTAACAGGAACAATGTCTGCGAGACAAGATAAAGGAAAAGGTCTCTGATCCTTCGGCACATGCCGAAAAAGGTTCTGACTGGGTGCTGTTGTGCTAGCAGCCCCACTAGTTTCCAAGGGCCAGAAAAGGTGGTTCAGTACTAGATGGGTGGTGGATGAAGGTAAAAAGTGGTATTCAAAGCATAAGGAGTCAAAATACTTCTCGGAGGAGCAAATTGACCGGGAGAGTTTGGCACAGGAGTTTCCCCGGATGCTGCAAAGGATACACACCTTGGGCATGGAATTCATCTTTAGTGAGCCCAGGGAGTGTAATTTACACATGGTGCGGGAATTATACCCGAATTGGGACCCCACTCTTTGCAGCCACACAATTAAGATTCGGGGGCAGGTCGTTTCCTTTGAGGCACATCACTTAAATGCCATCTTGGGGACACCTAACGCAGATCCACATTAACTATGCCAGCTGAACATCACCCCCCCCATATGCTGATATCCAACACACGTTATGCGGCCAGCGATCAACAGCTAGGTGGAGTCACCACAAAGAGAAAGGGTACCACCAAACAATGCCCTATTCACAGATGAATAAGGAGGCCCGAGTTTGGCTGAAGATTGTCTACACCTGCCTCATTCCCTGGGTGCATATGACTGATGCCACTAGAGACAAGGTCTGCCTGGTATAATCCTTGATTAAAATGTGGAGATTAATATTGGAGCAGAGACCATATCAGCCATGAAAAAGGCAAGGCTGCATCAAGGGAACAAGTATATGGTTTTGGCACTATACTCACCACCTATCTCAAAAGCCAGGACATTGAAGAGGAGGCTCTAGACTATAGACCAAGGGTAGAACGGCGCGCTATTGATGTGACCAAGAATAAGGCTCTAGACACCATATACGGGCCAATTCTCACATTAGCCGAGCGATATGCTTAAGATAACAGCTATGCAGCCCAGATGTTTGGATTACAAATGCTACAGCTGCGCATTGGGGGACGTCCCGCAATAGAGGATGAGCTATGGAAAGTGGACAGGGACTACCCGATGAACGAGCATGCTAGAGTCATGTGCAGGATTAGCCCATCTTTTATAGAGCTGCGGGATGATGATGTACCCATCGATGAGGAAAGGCGTCGGGAGGACTCAAACATTGAGTCAGATTATGATGAGGGGGATGACTCTGACCTTGGTGAGGAGGCCTTTGCACCGGATGAGGAAATTGAACCAGTTCCTTGATCAGGGAGTCTTTGCCACCCCAACTCTATTTTTACATCGATATGTTGCAAGAACTGAGGATAGTGCTCATTCTATGTGTGGGATGGTTATTTTGTGTCTGTTTATTTATGTGATTCTCTGACTATGGAATGCATAAACTTGTACACTAGACTCTATAGCATGTAATTTGTGGCTAGGAACAAGATGTGGTACCCGATCTATAATAGCTAGTAAGCTTATGCATTTCTGTTCCTATGTTGTACTGTTGCTTGTGATTATTTTTCATGTTTCCTCTTTTTGTTCTTGGGTTTCTCGGCTTTTGTTTTTGCTTCTTTTACCGAGAATAGTCCCTTTGAACCGAATAGGATTGGTTTTGTCATAGGTAGAGACTGTTCCATATGATGGATGGATGACGACCGTCTTAAGGGAAATTAGTCACTTCTAGGAAATAAATGCTCGACCCAGAACTACACGCAAGTGCACATTGTCGTACAAGTAGTAAAGTGGTTTTATTTCAAGCCAAGTATCGATCCCACAGGGACTGAACTACGGTATTAATTAACTTAAGCGTCAGTGAATGATATCTCTATGAATGCAGACAACCAAATAAATAATGTTTTATGAGTTAAGATCACTAATTAATACGAATCTAAGTCTAGATTATAATTTGAGTCTGAACAATAACAATGAACAAGCTGAGGTTAAGGCAGGCATGTAGGGATGTACTTTATTAATTCAATTCAGCTAATCTTCTCTTTGGTTGCTAGTCAGAAATTAATTGCCTATGGATTGGATCTTTCGACTCCTATCCAATTAAAGAATCATGAAACTTTATTCTACATTTCTGTGGTATAAGAATCTCATGCTCTAGCCATACATAACCGATTCCATAATTGACTAATAAGACTTTCAGATATATTTCTATTATGAATGTAAATCAATTCTCAATTTTCTCAACTAAGAAAAGATCACATCCTACCAATTCACATCTGTCCAATTTCTTTCCTTTTCAAAATCAAAATTGGATTTCTAAGATATACATTAACATTGGCCAAACATTAATGCAGTAAAAACAAGAATTGATAGAACAACCATTGAAGAAAAGATGAAAATTGAAATGATCGATAATTACATTCCTCTACAATTATCCTTAACCTCAGCAAGAAGTGAATTAGCCACTCATTTGTGAAGTAAACATCTTCAAATAAGTAGAATTCATACAAGCAATTGAAATTAAAGAGAAAAAGGAAGAGAAAAACCCTAGAATTTTCGTCATCTAAACTGCCTGTAACCCACGTTCTTTCTCAACCAAGTCAGAATGTTTAAAATAAGACCTAAGTGTGCTATTTATACAATTGAGAATTTTTCCCGGAATAACAAGCAACGTGGCACTGAGTGTATCGCGGAGCACTCCCTCCGTGCCACGCGGCTATCGCGGAACCCCACTGGAAGTCGGCTCCCAGGTAACTGCAACTCAACGTGGCACGGCTTGTATCGCGGAGCCTTGCCTCCGTTCCGTGGTGCTATCGTGCACCTTCACTGGAACTTGAGGTTCCAGGTAATCACATTCAACGTGACACGGAGTGCATCGCGGAGCACTGCCTCCATGCCACGGAGGTAACGCGAACCTCCACTCGAAATTGACATAATTAATTCATCCCAGTAAGAATGCCTCCGTGATGGTAGCGTGACACGGCGCCATCGCGGAGCCCTTATTTTGCCACTTTCCCTTGTCAACTTCCGCTTCTTTCTTCCAAGTCCATTCCCGAACTTCACCAACATATATATTAGCTTCCAAAATTTCCTTTTACCTGCAAAAAAACACTAATCATGTTGGTTAGTATAAATTCTCATTTATCAAATAATCACATGAGAATATACACATAATAATAGATAAACAAGTCAAAATGAAGCATTTGAGTATCACTTGGGCGTACAATTCTGCCCAAGATCACTTACCCCACACTTAAAACCTTGTTCGTCCTCGAACAATACTTTCGCATCTCATGCAATTGAAATTCATGCATAACTAATTTGGCTCGACCATTCAAGCTACGGCTATATAGAGTATTTAGGATAGCAAATCATCAAGAAGACATGCATGGTATGATCAATACAATGATGTAGACCACATTAGAACCTCCTAACCTCAAGAATCGATTCTCAATCTTGGCAAACTCATGCAAATCAACTGATCAAGACATCCGACACGAAATTTTATCTCTCGTCCAGCATGTGCCCTCACAACATAAGAGAATTACCCCATTTGCCATCATAAGATTTCCAAAGCACTAAATCTAAGGGTATACAATTACAATTTCGCTCGCTCTCCCAAAGAATTCACATGCATCATGTCATGAACCATAAACTTGCCTCTAGTGTTTTACTCCACTAATATAAGGACACGTGATGTAAGATCACGTAGGACTTAATGGGTTGTAATGTAAGCTGAGGAACTAGTCAATACTGGGCTAACCAATAATAGCAACTAGCTTCGCTAAGTGCTCTTCAATACATCCCACCTTTAGTACGGGCATTGCTTCTTCCTCCATCCTCTCATTGTTGAATTTTCTTCTTTGCTTTTGTTCCCATTTCTTAAAGCACACTCGACTTACTAGCAAAGAGTAGTTATGCATCTTTATTTTTTTTTCTCATTTGGATTCTCTTACTCTCTACTATTAATTAATCAATTTCAACAAGTGCACCTTTGACTTTTTCTTTAGTTTTCACAACTTCCGCTTTCCTTCTGGTTCACACTTCTCACTTCTTTACGCTTTGGGAAAAATATTTTTTTTTTCTTAAGCACTTAAGGGTTTTGGATCAAATTCACGGCTAATGAAAAGAAGGGATTAAGCTCGGTTTGTACCTCTCAAAGAATAGGCTAAAGGCTCAATGGGGCTAACTAGGAAGTAACATTGAAGGTAGGTATGATAAGGGAGAAACTTTCATTTATTCAAAGAAATGCCTACATCCTTTCCTACAATCCACATCCTTCATTTCGTTTAGTACACACACCAGAAAAGTTCTAGACACTTCACAATAGCATGGAATAGTCGAAACCTCACCTCACACTCATTGCACATGCTCAACTCAAGACATATTCACAGACTCTTCAATCAGCTAATTACAAGAACTCACTATTAAGCCTCGATCACACCGAATCAAATTCTATGGCCTAGGTATCTCAACATGTTTAACACCTTTGCATGCTTTCATACTAATCACCTTTGCATGTTAATATCATGTACAACACGTAACAAGAATTTTGAACCATTAATTAGTAATATGTTTGGGAAACAAACAACAGAAAGAAGAAAAAAAAACTACTCCTATCGACTACATTTCCCTTAAGACGGTCTTCATCCATCCAGCATAGGGAACAGTCGCTATCTACGACTTCGGTTCAATGGGACTATTCCTGATAAAAGCACCGAAAACAAAAGCCGGGAAACCCAACATAAAAAATTCAACAAAAAATTTTGAAAGAAAAATTGATAGAAAAAGATAAAAATATAATTTGAAAAATATTTACACATCATACACAACAACAACACAACAACAGCTCAAGATTCATTACAACACCAACATTAATTACAGAACACGAAACACAGAGTCACTAGGTCACATTTAGCACAAGCACAACAAACATAAACCAAACATAAACAAAACAGCTAGCACCTAACTACTCCCACCCCACAATTAAGCCGAACACTGTCCCCAGTGTTCACATAATTTCAAAATATCACAAAGGTTGGGTGGTGAAACTCCCTGAGCAATCAAAGTATTCAACTTCTTCATCAGGTGCTAGTGCTTCGTCCCCCATGTAAGAATCGCCCCCGCCGTCCTCGTCCGACTCAACATCTGAGTCTTCCTGACGTGTCTCCTCATCGGTAGGGACATCATCATCCACGGGCTCCACAAATGCAGGCCCCACTTTGCATAAAGCTCGGCCATTCTCGTTTAATGGGTAATCCAAATCAAGCTACCATAGCTCATCCTCTGTTGCGGGCCGTCCTCCGATGCACAGCTGCAACATCTGCATCCCGTACATGCGGGGCATGTACTGATCATCCCGAGCATGTCTCTCGGCAAGTGTGAGCACCGGCCCAAAAGTAGTGTCAGGTGCCTTGGTTTTGGTGACATCCAAGGAACGCCTGTCGAACTGTGGGTTGTAATCTAGGGCCTCCTCCTCAATATTGTGGCCCCTCAGGAACGTGGTAAGCAGACCATCGAACCTGTATCTATGCCCCTGATATAATCGGGCTCTCTTCATGGCGGAGATGATAACCGCCCCAACATTGATTTCCAGCCCCTTCATCAGGGCATACACCAGACAAACTCTATCCCGGGTGACATCTGTCATGTGCACCCCTGGGATCAGGCATGAACACACAATCTTCAACCTAATTCGGGCCTCCCTGTTCATCTGAGAGTAGGGAAATGTCTGGTGGTAGCCTCTCTCCTTGTGCCTTCTCCACCTAGCTGTCGATCGAGCTCCACACAAGGTGCATCTATTGTCCGCATAGGGTGGAGTGATGTTCAGCTGACGGAGGACATGAGCGTGTGTGTCCCATGCCCCCAGGATTTCATTCAAGTGGTGGGGCTCAAATGTGACTACCTGTCCTCTGATTTTTATGGTGTGGCTAAGTAAGGTCGGGTTCCAATTGGCATAGAACTCCCGGATAAGATGGAGATTGCACTCCCTGGGTTCTTCAAAAATGAAATTAAGCCCAGAGGGGTCAATCCTGTGTACAATCCGTGGGAATTCCTGTGCCAGTGGTTCCCGTGCTATCTGCTCCTCCGAGAAGTATTTGGTTTCTTTATGTTTGGCATACCATTTCTTCCCCTCATCAGTCACCCATATGGTTTTGTATTGTCTGTGTTGACCTCTAGGAACCGTTGGTGCTGCTTGAACTGTTGTTCCCAATCTTACCCTCTTTCTGCTGGCGCCTGATGTGGATGCGCCCTCGCCCTTGTCTTGTCGGCCCGACATTGTTCCTGTACATTCAAACATACAGTCTCAATATTATGCAAGTCATAATTAGCTACAACTAAGGTTGGGTTAATTGGATCACCCCACACTTAGTCTTAAGCCACAATCAACACTCGACAAGACATTCCTGATCTTGCCATTCTTAGCATTCAACATGCTTAGTGCATTCATATAATTCGATGGGATAATTACTTTGTACTACTCAGACTTCGTACAATGAATAAAAATTTCTCCATCGATTCAATTACATCATCATTAGCACTTTGCATTTTTTTTTCAATAACCTATGTAATTCTCTAGTTGCATTCTCCCGAAAATCCCTCTTCTAACTTAGCAAATTCAACATCAATCACAATACATTTAACTTCACCCAACATACACAACCTAATTTATCAACATTTGAAAGAATTTAGTCTTCTTCCTATTCAATCCTCAACCCTAGCTAGCAATTTCGCAAGAATTTTAATAAAACATGCAATCATTGAGTTCATCTACTAACAACGATACTGTGAACATCATTCAATCATAACTCAAGTGATTTCAAGCTTATTTCTCACTTAGTACAAGGTTTAATCACCAAACATGTTCAATAATCAATAATTTGAGCAATAATAAGGAAAAATTCAAGAACATACCTTTTCTTCGATGAAATTGAAGAAAACTTGAAGAAAGTTGATCACTAAGTCCGTGTCACGTTGGGGGAGAACGGAATTTTGGGTGTGGGTCACGGAGGAAATGAGAGAATAGAAAAAAAATGAAGGAATTTGGGATTAAAATGAGGTTTTTTTGCGCGGGTGACCCGGTGACCCGAGGTGACCCGACGCGAAATACACCTCAACGTGTCACGGAGGGTAACGCGGAGCACTTCCTCTGTGACGTGGAGCCATCGCACAGGTATTCTGAATTTTTTAAAATTCGGAATAAGCCTCAATGTGTCACGAAGGGTAATGCGGAGGCCCTCCTCCGTGACACGGAGCCATCGCGCAGGCTCACTAGAATGTGCCAATTTTTATTTTCTTACCTTGATTATTTTCCTTTGCTTTTTTTTTTGTATTTTTGCCCTCCGTTCCACCTGAAAATAATTTCACCACAAGAAATTGGTTAGAAATCATAGGTTGCAAAGGAACAATTTTTATTTTTCCTTTTCTTTGTTTTTATTTTTCTCTTTTTTTTTCAAATAATTCTACTCTTCTATTACAACACATTCACGGGTTGCCTCCCGTGCAGCGCCTGATTTACCGTCGCGGCTCGATGCTATTCATTCTCAATCATCCTCTAGAGTGATGGACGTCTTCTCTCGAATAACGTCCTCAACCCAATAATGCTTACATCATTGCCCATTCACCAAAAATGTGGCACTTCTATCTTCTTACGACAACTCCACTGCCCCGTGTGGGGTCATTCTCACCACTTCAAACGGCCCTGACCACTTGGACCGCAACTTACCTGGAAAAAGCTTCAATCTTGAATTAAATAACAACACTTTCTGCCCCGGCTCAAAGATCCGATGCACCATATGTCTGTCGTGACATCTTTTAGTTCTCTCCTTGTAGCATTTGGCACTTCCATAGGCATGCCATCGAAACTCATCTAGTTCACTGAGTTGCATCAATCTTTTCTTCCCTGCTAGCTCCAGATCCATGTTCAGCTTTCTCACGACCCAAAAAGCTCGATGTTCCAGCTCCACAGGAAAATGACATGCCTTTCCATAGACCAATCTGTACGGAGAAGTCCCAATGGGTGTCTTGTATGCAGTTCTATAAGCTCACAACGCATCATCAAGTTTGCTTGACCAATCAATTCGTTGTGCATTCACTGTCTTCTGTAGAATCTACTTTATCTCTCTGTTCGACATCTCCATTTGCCCACTAATTTGGGGATGATATGTTGTTGCTACCTTATGCCGCACCCCATACTTAGCTAGAAAATTCTTGAAACTCGCATTCACAAAATGAGCTCCTCCATCACTGATAATAGCTCGTGGTGTCCCGAACCTGGTGAAAATATGCTTTTTCACAAATTTTGTCACCACCTCGTTGTCATTCTTGGGACAAGCTGTTGCCTCGACACACTTGGATACATAGTCAACCGCTACCAAGATGTAAAGATTACCAAATGACGGTGGGAACGGGCCCATGAAGTCTATTCCCCATATATCAAAAATCACCACTTCTAATATCTGCTGCAGTGGCATCTCCTGTCTTCTACCAATTGTGCCTATTCTTTGACATCTATCACACATTTTTACATATTCCATAGAATCTCTAAACAGTGTTGGCCAAAAGAAACCTGACTGTAGCACCTTGTGGCTTTCCGCTCGCCTCCGTGGTTCCCTCCATACAATGATGAGTGACAACTCCTCAATACTTCTGTGATCTGGCTCTCTGGGATGCATCGTCTCATCACTTGATCCGGTCCTTGCTTAAATGATACGGCTCATCCCATATGTAATACCTGCAATCATGTCTCAACTTCTTTCTTTGCTGAGCCGTAACCTCCGGTGGGTAGACTCCACTTACTAAAAAATTCACAATGTCTGCATACCAAGGGATTTCAGCTTCCCTTATTGCCAAGAGCTGCTCATCTGGGAACTCTTCTTTGATAATATCACCTTCCTTTATATGAAACCGGCTTTCCAATCGCGATAGGTGATCTTCCACTGGATTCTCGCTCCCCTTTCTGTCCCGAATCTCTAGTTCAAACTCTTGTAGCAACACTATCCATCTGATTAGTCTGGGCTTTGCATCCTTCTTGTTAAACAGATACCGAATTGCTGCATGATCAGTATACACCACTACTTTAGAACCCACCAAGTAGGACTTGAATTTATCAAATACGAACACCAGTGCTAGCATCTCCTTTTCCGTGACCGTATAATTCACCTGGGCTGCGTAAAGTGTTTTACGTGCATAATAAGTGGAATGAAAAATGTTATTCCTCCGCTGCCCCAATACAGCTCCTGCAGCCACGTCACTTGCATCACACATTAATTCAAACGGTTTCTCCCAATCCGGGGAAATGATAATAGGCGCTTCTACCAACTTCTATTTTAACTCCTCGAATGCTTTAACACAGTCCTCGTCAAACTCAAACTTCACCTCTTTTTCTAGAAACCGACATATAGGTCTAGAAATTTTAGAGAAGTTCTTGATGAACCGTCTGTAGAACCCTGCATGTCCGAGAAAACTGCAAACACCCTTCACTGACAGTGGTGGTGGTAGCTTTTCGATCACTTTGATCTTCGCACGATTGACTTCCAACCCCTTGCATGACACCTTATGGATAAGGACGATACCCCCCTTGAGTAAAAATGGCATTTTTCCCAGTTGAGCACAAGGTTAGAGTCTTCACATCAAGCTAGCACCCTGTCAAGATTCGACAAACATATAGCAAATGAATTACCGAAAATAGAAAAATCATCCATAAATACCTCAATAAAATCTTCCACCATATCGTGAAAGATCGCCATCATGCATCTCTGGAATGTTGCTGGTGCATTGCATAGACCAAATGGCATCCGCTTGAAAGCATATGTCCCATAAGCACATGTAAAAGTGTTCTTCTCCTGATCCTCCGGTGCTATGGCTATTTTGTTATAGCCAGAATATCCATCAAGGAAACAATAATATTCTTGACCTGCCAACCTGTCCAATATCTGATCAATAAATGGGATAGGATAATGATCTTTCCTCGTGGCCTCATTGAGCTTTCTGTAATCCATGCAAATTCGCCAGCCTATGATTGTGCCTGTAGGAATCAACTCATTCTTTTCATTGGTGACCACGGTCATCCCTCCTTTCTTTGGGACACACTGAATGGGACTGACCCATTCACTATCTGAAATGGGATATACCACACCTGCATCAAGCCACTTAATCACTTCCTTCCTAACTACATCCTTTATCACCGGATTCAACATCCGCTGATGTTGTACAGTTGGCTTGGATCCTTCTTCCATAAAAATCCTGTGTGTGCAAAAAGCTGGATTAATTCCCCTAATGTCCGATATTTGCCACCCCATTGCTTTCTTCTGCCTCTTGAGGACCACCAATGCCTCACTCACTTGTGCCTCTGTCAGTTATGCGGAAATGATGACTGTCAAGGTGTCATCTTCCCCCAAAAATACATACTTCAGATGTGGAGGCAACGTCTTCAACTCCAATTTTGGTGCCTCCTCAATTGATGGTATTGGCAATGGTTCAAAGGACCTAATCAATGGATGAAAATCTTGCTTCCTCGAAAACCATTTTGGCTCGTTCAGCATCAGCACCATCTCATACGTAGCACTGTATCCAAAATGATCGGAGCCCATCAAGGCTCTCTCTAATGGGTCTTGTGAATCAACAATCTGCAGAACTGCTTCCTGATTTAGCACATTGATTGCTGATAGCTCCTCATAAATGGCCGGTAGCTTCATGGCCTTGTACACATCAAAAACCTCTACTTTGTCATGTGCTTGCATGGTTAGCTGCCCGGCAGCCACATCAATCAAAGCTCGCCCAGTTGCCAAGAAAGGATGTCCCAAAATAAATGGGACTTCCGCATCCGGCTCGAAATCCAAGATGATAAAATCCACAGGAAAAATGAGGGAGCCCACTTGCACTAGCACATCCTCTACAATGCCATCCAATCTGGCCAAAGAACGATCAGCTAGCTGCAAGATCACAGTAGTTAGTCTAGGGCTGCCCAGCCCCAACTTCTTGAAAACCGATGTCGGCATCAAGTTTATGCTTGCTCCCAAATCACATAATCCGTGAGCTCGAATACTTTGCCCAATTGTAATCTGAATGGTAAAGCTCCCAGGATCCTTGAGCTTTGTCAGCAACCTGTTTTGTATTCGGGAAGCGCACTCCTCAGTAAGCGCCACCTTAGTATACTTCGTCAATCTGCTTTTGTTTGCTACTATGTCCTTGATATACATTGCATATTTCGGCACTCCCTACAAAACATCAACCAAAGGTAAATTAATGTGTACTTTTTTCAGCACTTCCATGAATTTCTTAAAGCAAGCTTCTTTCTTTTGCTTCTTTAATCTCTAAGGGAATGGGGGTGGTGGTCTTTCTATCTTAGCTGCCTTTTCCTTCCCCCTCACATCATCATGTTCCCCATCTTTTTCCACTGTTCCAGATTGCTGAGGTGGTCTTTCTGGTTCCACCTCCTTAAGTTGTAGTCCACTCCTTGTGGTCACTGCATTGACCTGCTTCGGGTTTGGGTCAGTATCACTCGGTAGTCCTCCTCTAGGCCTGGTGTTTTGAGCTCCAGCTAATTGTCCAAACTGGTACCCCAACTCCTTTGTAGCTAACTGCTGATTTTTCATGTCGGCCGATAATTTCACATAATCAGCCTGCATTTGCGCTTGGTTAGCTATAGTTGTTTTGAACATATCCTCAATGTTGTTGGGTGGTGGAGGAGGTGCATTGTTTCCTCTGTATTGAGATTGAAAATTCTGATGCCCCCCTTGATTTCTCTGCACGCCCTGATTCGAACTCTATCCTTGATGGCTATTACTCCCCCAAGAGAAATTCGGATGATTCTTCCAATTTGAGTTGTAATCGTTGCAATACTGTTGATTATTATTCCTCTGGACGTTCCCAACAAAATTCACCGAGTCTAGATTTGCACCACAACACTCAGCTGAGTGTTCACTACTCCCACATACTTCACACCATACCTGATGAACTGCATTGACTGGTGCTTGTGCTTGATTCAAGTTCATACTGCTGAAGTGGGTGTTGAGATGATTTTGCAACGCAGCTATCTGTGCAGCAATAGCTATAAAACCATCCACCTCAAAAACTCCTGCAGCTTTCCTCATTCCTCCTCGTGTTGAATCTGCATTCCATTCTGGATTTCCCTATGAAATACGGTTTAACAAAGTGTAGAGCTCCTCATAAGTCTTCTCCAATGCATGCCCACCAGCTGCTGAATCTAAAAGAATTTTAGTATGTGGTTCTAAACCCTCAATAAATGTGTGCACCAACGCATCATTAGATTGGTGATGATGAGGACAGTCCCTTAGCATAGACTTGAACCTCTCCCAAGCTTGATACAAATTCTCACCCTCTCTCTGTTTAAAACATAGAATCTGACTTCTAAGTCTAGCTGTCTTCCCAGATGGAAAGAGTCGTATCAAAAACTTTCTTGCAAGATCATCCCAAGTGGTGATAGAATTAGGTGGTTCAGCTTTCAACCACCTCTTTGCTTCCCCCAATAATGAGAATAGAAATAATGTAAGCCGCACATAGTCGGATGATACTCCAGCGGGAATGTAAGTGTCACTTATCTCAAAAAGGTTTTGGAGATGTTGTTCGGATCTTCATGAGGGAGACTTGTGAATTACCTGCTGGTGTGCAACAACTGCACCATGTTCTGTTTAAGCTCGAACCTCCCTCCTGGCTCTGGTCCGCGAATACTAGATGTAACATTATTTGCGTGTGGGATTGCCACTTCGCGGACCGGCCTTGCTGCCATCTCCTCGGGCACTAAAACTTCCCTTACAAGTGGTGAATTCTGTTGCTGCTCCAGAATTGCCTGTCTTAGCAACTGCAGCTTCTTCTCTAGAGCTTCCCTTCTTTGGCGATGAAATTGTCTCTCCGGCTCTATAAATGAATCCACCAACCCCTTATCTCTTGCCAGCGTTCAGAGAAAAATTTAATACCTGCAAGAGAAAGGCTAAGACTAAGTTGTCAGCACTTATATTGAATTTGTAAACTAACACTAAGAAAATAAATTTACTAATTGCCAGTCCCCGGCAACGGCGCCAAAAACTTGCTCGATCCAAAACTTCACGCAAGTGCACGTGGTCGTACAAGTAGTAAAGTGACTTTATTTCAAGCCAAGTATCGATCCCATAGGGACTGAACTACGGTATTAATTAACTTAAGCGTTAGTGAACGATATCTCTATGAATGCAGACAACCAAATAAATAATGTTTTATGAGTTAAGATCACTAATTAATATGAATCTAAGTCTCGATTATAATTTGATGTTCAACAATAGAAATGAACAAGCTGAGGTTAAGGCAGGCAGGCAGGGATGTACTTTATAAATTCAATTCAGCTAATCTTCTCTTCGGTTGCTAGTAAGGAATTAATTGCCTATGGATTGGATCTTTCGACTCCTATCCAATTAAAGAATCATGAAACCTTATTCTACATTTCTGTGATATAAGAATCTCATGCTCTAGCCATACATAACCGATTCCATAATTTACTAATAAGACTTTCAGACATATTTCTATTATGAATGTAAATCAATTCTCAATTTTCTCAACTAAGAAAAGATCATATCCTACCAATTCACATCTATCCAATTTCTTTCCTTTTCAAAATCAAAATTGGATTTTCTAAGATATACGTTAACATTGGCCAAACATTAATGCAGTAAAAACAAGAATTGATAGAACAACCATTGAAGAAAAGATGAAAACTGAAATGATCGATAATTACATTCCTCTACAATTATCCTTAACCTCAGCAAGAAATGAATTAGCCACTCATTTATGACGTAAACAACTTAAAATAAGTAGAGTTCATACAAGCAATTGAAATTAAAGTGAAAAAGGAAGAGAATAACCCTTGAATTTTTCTCCTCTAAAATGCCTGTAACCCACGTTCTTTCTCAACCAAGTCAGAATATTTAAAATAAAACCTAAGTGTGCTATTTATACTATTGAGAATTTTTCTCGGAATAACAAGCAATGTGGCACGGAGTGTATCGGGGAGCACTCCCTCCGTGCCACGGGGCTATCGCGGAACCCCACTGGAAGTCAGCTTCCAGGTAACTGCACCTCAACGTGGCACAGCTTGTATTATGGAGGTTTACCTCCGTGCCACAGTGCTATCGCGCACCTTCACTAGAACTTGAGGTTCCAGGTAATCACACTCAACGTGACACGGAGTGCATCGCAGAGCACTGCCTCCGTGCCACGGAGTTAACGCGAACCTCCACTCGAAATTGACATAATTAATTCATCCCAGGTATTCCTCCGCGATGGTAGCATGACACGGCGCCATTGCGGAGCCCTTATTTTTGCCACTTTCCCTTGTAAACTTCCGCTTCTTGCTTCCAAGTCCATTCCCGCACTTCACCAACATATATATTAGCTTCCAAAATTTCCTTTTACCTGCAAAACAACACTAATCATTTTGGTTAGTATAAATTCACATTTATCAAATAATCACATGAGAATATACACATAATAATAGATAAACAAGTCGAAATGAAGCATTTGAGTATCACTTGGGCATACAATTCTGCCCAAGATCACATAAAATCATCTCTATTGGGATAAAGAACTTCACTTGGTTAGATGCTAGACTTCATGGAATATACATTTGAATAATTAAATAGTGAGGAGAAAATGGTAGGATCACATAGGTTGTGGTGTTTTACTCTAAATTACAAAATTGTAGGCTTAATTGTGGTTGTAACTCAATATGGATGAAATCATAAAAGGGTTCTAAGCTAACAAAAGTTGAGCCTCTGTGCCATGTGTGGTGAGAACTAGTTGTATTTCTTGCAAACTAACGTCTAGAGTTTTCCTTGCGTGTACGAAAAGTTGTAAGTGGCATTAAGCTTAGCGGGTATGATTAAGGCACTTCTTTGTGAACTGAGTTAGTTGACCCATCTCATTCAGTGTCCCTTACCTTGATGATTATCCCTATTGAGCCCCGTTTGAGCCTTTAAGCCTAATTTTATTAGAAAAACCTCACTAATCTGGCTCTCCGGGATGCATCTTCTCATCACCTGATCCAGTCCCTGTTTAAACATGTATGGATCATCCCAAATAAAATGCCGGCAATTGTGCCTCAATTTTTTTCACTACTGAGTCATAGCCTCCGGTTGATAGACTCCACTCATTAGCAAGTTCACTATGTCTGCATACCAGGGAACCTCAGCTTCCCCTATTGGCAAGAGCTTCTCATCCGGGAACTCCTCTTTGATGTTATCACCTTCCTTCACATGCGACCGGCTTTCCAATCGTGATAGGTGATCTACCACCTGATTCTCGCTCCCCTTTCTGTCCTTAATTTCTACATCGAACTCTTGCAACAATAGAATCCATCTAATCAGCCTGGGCTTTGCATCCTTCTTGTTAAACAGATACTGAATCGCTGCATGATTGGTATACACCACTACTCTCGAACCCACCAAATAGGACCTGAATTTATCAAATGCAAACACCAATGCTAGCATCTCCTTCTCTGTGACTGTATAATTACTTTGGGCAGTGTTTAGTGTTTGCTTGCATAATGAATAGAATGAAAGATTCTATTTCTCCGTTGCCCCAATACAGCTCCCACAGCCACATCGCTTACATCACACATTAGTTCAAATGGTTGTTCCAATTTGGAGAAATAAGGATAGGCGCTTCTATCAATTTCTGCTTCAACTCCTCGAATGCTTTTACAAACTCATCATCCAACTCGAACTTCACCTCTTTTTCCAGCAATCTGCATAATGGTCTAGAAATTTTGGAGAAGCTTTTGATGAACCGTCTGTAGAACCTTGCATGCCCGAGAAAACTGCGAACACCCTTCACTGACACAGGTGGTGGTAGCTTCTCAATAACTTCGATCTTAGCACGATCAACCTCCAACCCCTTGCAAGACACTTTATGGCCAAGGACGATACCCTCTTTGACTAAGAAATGGCATTTCTCCCACTTGAGTACAAGGTTGGATTCCTCGCAGCGAGCTAGCACCCTGTCAAGGTTCTGCAAACAAGTAGCAAACAAATTACCGAAAACAGAAAAATCATCCATAAATACCTCAACGAAATCCTCCACCATGTCGTGGGAGATAGCCATCATGGATCTCTGGAATGTGGCAGGTGCATTGCATAACCCAAATGGCATCTGCCTAAAAGCATATGTCCCATAAGGACAGGTGAAAGTAGTCTTCTCCTGATCCTTCGATGCTATGGCTATTTGGTTATAGCCAGAGTACCCATCAAGGAAACAATAATATTCTTTTCCAGCCAAGTTGTCCAGTATCTGATCAATGAACGGGATAGGATAGTGATCTTTTCTTGTGGCTTCATTATGCTTTCTATAGTCCATGCAAATTCGCCAGCCTATGAAGGTTCGTGTAGGGATCAACTCATTTTTCTCATTGGTGACCACAGTTATCCCTCCTTTCTTTGGAACGCATTAAACGGGGCTGACCCATTCGCTGTCCGAGATAGGATAGACCACACCTGCATCAAGCCACTTAATTATTTCATTCCTAACCACATCATTCATTGCCGGATTCAACCTTCGCTGAGGCTGAACAGTTGGCTTTGCTCCTGTCTCCATGAAAATTCTGTGTGTGCAAAACGCTGGATTGATACCCTAAATATCTGACATTTGCCAGCCCATTGTTGTCTTCCTTTTTCTAAGGACACCCAATGCTTCCTTTTCCTATGCCTCAGTAAATTCTGCGGAGATGATGACTGGCAAAGTATCATCTTCCCCCAAAAAGACATATTTTAAATGGGGAGGCAATTCCTTCAATTCCAGCGTTGGTGCTTCCTCAATAGATGGTTTCGGTAATGGTTCTAGAGACCTCATTAGAGACTGAAATTCCTGCTTTCTGGGATGCCTTTATGGCTCATTCAACATTTTTGTACCACCTCATAAGCATCTCTATCTCCGAAATGATTGGAGTTCATCAACACTCTTTCCAATGGGTCTTGAGATTCAATAATCTGATGAATTTCTACTTGATCAAGCACATTGATTTCTGAAAGCTCCTCATGTATAGCCGACAACTTCATGTCATTAAATACATCAAATACCTCCACCTTGTCGTGTGCCCTCATGGTTAGCTGCCCTACAGCTACATCAATTAGTGCTTTCCCAGTTGCCAAGAAAGGACATCCCAAAATAAATGGGACTTCCGCATCCGGCTCAAAATCCAGCACAATGAAGTCAACCGGGAAGTTAAGGGAGCCCACTTGAACCAACACGTCCTCCACAATGCCATCTGGTCTGGCCAAAGAACGATCCGCTAGTTGCAAGATCACTGTTGTCGGTCTAGGACTGCCAAGCCCCAATTTCTTGAATACCGATATCAGCATCAAGTTAATTCTCACTCCCAAATCACATAATCCATGAGCTCGGATACTCTTCCCGATTGTAAGTTGAATTGTAAAGCTCCCAGGGTCTTTGAGCTTTGTGGGCAACCGATTTTGTATCCGGGAAGTGCACTCCTCCGTAAGTGCCACCGCAGCGTACTCCGTCAACCTGCTTTTGTTCGCCACGATCTCCTTGATATATTTTGCGTACTTCGGCACTCCATGCAAAACATCAACAAGAGGTAAATTAATGTGTACCTGTTTAAGCACCTCCATGAACTTTTTGAAACACGTTTCCTCCTTGTGTTTCCTTAGTCTTTGAGGGAACGGGGGTGGTGGTCTTTCTAGTTCAGCTTCCTTCTCCTTCCCCCTATCATCATTGTGTTCCCTCTTCTTCTCCATTGCTCCCGATTGCTATGGTGGTCTTTCTGGTTCCACCTCCTTGAGTTGCAAACCACTCCTTGTGGACACTGTATTCACTTGCTTGGGGTTGGGGTCAGTGTCACTTGGAAATCCTCCTCTCGGCCTGGTGTTCTGAGCTCCAGCTAGTTGCCCAAACTGGTACTCCAATGCCTTTGTAGTTAACTGATTGTTCATTACATTGGCTGCCAATTTCACATAGTCAGCCTGCAATTGGGCTTGGTTAGCTATCATCGTTTTGAACATTTCCTCAATACTGGGTGATGGTGGTGGAGGAGGTGCATTGTTGCTTCTATATTACGACTGATAGTGTTGCTGCCCTCCTGGATTTCTCTGTGCTCCCTGATTCGAACTCTGCCCTTGATGGCTGTTACTACCCTAAGAGAAATTCGGGTGACTTCTCTAATTAGAGTTATAGTTGTTGCCATACTGTTGGTGATTATTTCTCCGTACATTACCAACAAAGTTTACTGAATCAGGATTCGCACCACAACACTCAGCTGAGTGTTCATTACTGCCGCACATTTCATACCAAATTTGTTGCACTACATTCATTGGGGCTTGAGAATGATTCATGCTCATATTGCTGTAGTGGGTATTGAGTTGATTCTGTAACGCAGCTATCTGTGCAGCGATAGCTGTAAAACTATCCACTTCCAAGACTCCTGCCGCTTTCCTTGTTCCTCCTATAGAAGAGTCCGCATTCCACTCTGGATTTCCCTGCGAAATACGGTTCAACAAAGTATACAGCTCCTCATAAGTTTTTTTCTAATGCTTGTCCCCCAGCTGCTGAGTCTAGCAAGATTTTTGTGTGGGGTTCCAAACCCTCTATGAACATATGCACCAGCACATCATTGGATTGGTGATGATGAGGACAATCCCACAACATAGATTTGAATCTTTCCCAGGCTTGATACAGATTCTCTCCCTCTCTCTATTTAAAACTTAGAATTTGACTTCTATGTCTTGATGTTTTATCGGGTGGAAAGAATCATATCAAGAATTTCTTTGCAAGATCATCCCAAGTAGTGATGGAATTAGGTGGCTCAGCTTTCAGCCATCTCTTTGCTTCTCCCAAAAGTGAAAATGGGAACAATGTAAGCTTGACATAATCGGGTGACACTCTAGCGTGGATGTAAGTGTCACTTATCTCCAGAAAGTTTTGGAGATGTTATTGTGGATCCTCGTGAGGATGACCTGTGAATTGCCTGCTGGTGTGCAGCAATTGCACCATATTCTGTTTAAGCTCGAACCTCCCTCCTGGCTTAGGTTTGCGAATGCTAGATGTAACGGTGTTAGCATGTGGGATTGCCACTTCGCGAACTAGCCTAGCTGCCATTTCTTCGGGCACTAACACTGCCCTTACAATGGGTGGATTCTATTGTTGCTCCAGGATTGTCTGTCTGAGCAACTGCAGCTTTCTCTCTAGAGCTTCTCTCCTTTGATGATGGAATTGTCTTTCCGGCTCTAAGTGTGAATCCACTTGCTCCTTGTCCCTTGCCAGTGTTCAACAGAATTATATATCTGCAAAAGACAAGTTAAGACCAAGTTGTCAACACTAATAAGAAATCGTAAAATAACACTTAAGACAACAATTTTACCAATTGCCAGTCCCCGGCAACGGCGCCAAAAACTTGTTCGGTGTTTTTCACGACTACACGCAAGTGCACGTGGTCGAACAAGTAGTAAAATGGATAAAGTAAGCCAATTATCGATCCCACTGGGACTGGACCAAGGTAATAATCAAATTAAGCGTTAATAAAATCTAACTCTAATAATGCAGACAACAGTTTCAAGAAGATTTTGGGAGTTTGTTTACTAATTTATACTAATCTAAAACAAATGTACAATTTGAGTCTGAACATAGTAATGAGCATGCTGAGGCTAAAACAAACATGCAGGGAAGCAATTTATTGATACAAATTGGTTAATCTTTCCTTCGGTTGCTAGTCAAGAATTATTGCCTATGGATTAAAACTCCCGTATTTAACCCAACTTAAGAATCATGAACCTTCCACCTACATTTCTATGATAAGAAGAAATTCATGTTCTAGCCATACGAACCCGATTCCTTAATTGACTAATACGACTTTCAGATATATTTCTATTCTGAAGGTAAATCAATTCTCAATTTTCCCAAACCAAGAAGAGATTATATCCTATTAATTCACAACTTTCCAATTTCTTTCTCTTTCAAGCGCAAACCGGATTTTTTTAGATATACACTAATATTGGCCAAACATTAATGCAGTAAGAACAAGAATTAATAGATCAACCATGGAAGAAAAGATGAAAAACCAAGATGAGCAATAATTACATTCCACTACAAATGTTCTTAACCTCAGCAAGAAATGAATTTAGCCACTCATTTGTGGATTAAACATCGTTAAATGAGTGTTAATCATACAAACAATTGAAATAAAGAAGAAAGAGATAGAGAAGAACCCTAAGAATTTCGTCCCCTCAATTGCCTGTAATCCACGTTCTTGCTCAACCAAGTCAGAATAATTAAAAATAAACCTAAGTGTGCTATTTATACTAGTGGGAATTTTTCTCGGAATAACAAGCAACGTGTCACGGAGTGCATCGCGGAGCACTGCCTCCGTGACACGCCACAAACGCGGACCCTCACTGGAATCCGGTCCTCCAGGTAATTATGCCCAACGTTCCATGGCGTGCAATGCGGGGCTTGGCCAACATGCCACGTTCCCAATGCAGACCTTCACTGGAACTTGGCCTATTTTTATCATCCGGGGCAGAATGCATCCGCGATGGCAGCGTGACACGGCTCCATCACGGAGCCCCTTAATTTGCTGCATAACATGGGCCTTTTCCACTGCTCGCTTCTGAGTCTATTCCCGATTTCTACCAACATGTATCTTAGCTTCCTAAAATTCCATTTTTCTTGCAAAACAACACTAATCATGTTGGTTAGCATAAATTCACATTTTAACTACAAATCACATGAGAATATACAATTATCAATGTATAAACAAGATGAAATGAAGCATTTGAGTATCATTTGGGCATATAATTCTGCCCAAGATCACTCAGATTTTGCCCCAAATCTCAAAACTACGTGCCAGCGTAGGTTATGATGGAACCTTCCTTGGGACTGTCCCCTTTTTCCCCAAATGGGCCATTCATGAGTGATATCACGCCTTTCATGGTTCTACCCTTTGCAAGGTTCGAACACCCTCCTTACTAGGGGTTTACAGGTCGGGCCCCATGTGTGCTCATATAGGGTATGTCGGTTATAAGAATCTCCCACTGTTCCTCATGATTTATGTATGATATGATTATATACTTTGGCTCAAGTCATGTTTAATAAATCTTTTCTCTTGTGAGTACAATTATTAATGATTTACAAATGTTTTGAAACCTTGAGCCTTATGTTACATTATGATATTTATGCTATGATCATGTTGTCCCACTCTTACGCACTTTTATGCATATTAAACATCTGTTTTACATACCTTACATAATCGGTAAATTCCATGTACTGGTCGTATACTCTATTTTGTATCGTTTCATGTTACAAGCTCCGGTACTCAGATTCAATCTCGACCCTAGCCAACTTTCTGAGTAGAATCAGCCTCTGTTGGTGAATCCTCATCCGTCGAGGGCCCCTCATTTTTTCAGTTATGCTTGTGTATTTTCAGTTTTAGTTTAAAAGTGTTAGTTGGGGTCTTGTCCCATCAACTCGTCAGTGATAGAGGCTTTCTCGGACATAGTTTATTTACAGCTTTAAACACATGTAATGTAGATCAGACCTTATGCCATGTTTAGACTTCCGCTATGTTATGCATAATGATCTTCAGCTTTCATTGATTGTGTTAGTCTTATGTTCATTCCATGGGTCGACTTGGAGTCTCTCGGGGTTCCTTGTCCCGTGTCTCGATCTGGCCCTACATTCGGGTCGTGACAAACTTTGTATTAGAGCAATAGGTTTGAAGTGTCCTAGGGTGTCCTAAAGCTGCATTAAGTAGAGTCCTTTTCATGGGTGTGAAGCGCACCAAACTTATAAATAAGATGGTATGAAATGTTAAGGAAATATTCCCTTCGTTCATGATCTCGTGTCGTGCGATAAAATTTCTATCTATCCTTCTAACTCGTGCGATATATGTTTGTAGAATCATGCATCCATGTCATGTAAATGTAAGGAGAAATGCAAATGGCCATGAGAACAGGAACGGAGAGGGGCACCATCAGGCCCCACCAGCCTATGAGGAGCATGCACCAGAGTCGGCTGCCCATGCTGAATTTAGGGCAGCCATATAGATGCTAGCACATGACTTAAACACCTAGGTCAATCAGTAGGTCGTGGCGCATCTCCCTCAGAAAGAGAATGTGGCGGTGGCTCGGGTCAGATATTTTTTTTAGAATGAACCCACTAGAGTTTCTTGGGTCGAAAGTACATCAGGACCCGCATGACTTCATTGATGAGATTCTAAAAATCACCCAGGTCATGTGGGTGGAAAATGGGGCGTGAATTGACTTAGCCTCTTATTAGCTGAAAAGGGTTGCATATATTTGGTTTAAACAGTGGAAAGACAGTAGGGGAGTGGGAGCAGGCCTTATCAATTTGGAAGAATTTCATGCCGCCTTTCTATATCAGTTCTTCCCTCATGAGATGAGGGAACTGAAGGCGGTTGAGTTTTCCAATTTGAAGTAGGGTGACATATTTGTTCAGGAGTATACTCTGGAGTCACCTGCTTATCCAAGTGTGCTCCAGAGAGAGTGGTAGACCAGAGGGCTTGGGTGAGCCAATTTTTACATGGAGTGGCGGACTACCTGGATAAGGATTATAGGATCACCATGCTGAATTTAGGGCAGCCATATAGATGCTAGCACAGGCCTTAAACACCCAGGTCAATCAGTAGGTCGTGGCGCATCTCCCTCAGAAAGAGAATGTGGCGGTGGCTCGGGTCAGATATTTTCTGAGAATGAACCCACTAGTGTTTCTTGGGTCGAAAGTACATCAGGACCCGCATGACTTCATTGATGAGATTCTAAAAATCACCCAGGTCATGTGGGTGGCAAATGGGGAGTGAATTGACTTAGCCCTCTTATTAGATGAATAAGGGTTGCACATATTTGGTTTAAACAGTGGAAAGACAGTAGGGCAGTGGGAGCAGGCCTTATCAATTTGGAAGAATTTCATGCCGCCTTTCTATATCAGTTCTTCCCTCACGAGATGAGGGAACTGAAGGCGGTTGAGTTTGCCAATCTGAAGTAGGGTGACATATTTGTTCAGGAGTACACTCTGGAGTCACCCGCTTATCAAAGTGTGCTCCAGAGAGAGTGGTAGACCAGAGGGCTTGGGTGAGCCAATTTTTACATGGAGTGGCGGACTAGCTGGATAAGGATTGTAGGATCACCATGCTGCATCAGGATGTGGATTTTCCCTGTATAGTTTTATACGCCTAGTAGATAGAGGCAGTGTATCGGAGGCAGAGAGAGGCCAAGAGGGCCAAGATAGACAATTATAGGACTTTGCAGAATAGAATAGGGGCCGGACATCACCAGTAGTCTCATCACAGGTCGGTTGCTCCAGCACCATCATCCGCTAGTGCACTATCTAGACCATGAGGTGATCAGAGTAGTAAGGCCTCAGATTTGAGGGGTCAGGGTAGTATGCAGAGAGAGTGCACCTTCCCAGCTTGTGCGAAGTGTGGAAAGAATCACCCAGGGAGGTGTTCACTTGGCTCAGGTGCTTCTTTCAGGTGTGGCAAACTCGGACATAGACTCAGGTATTTTCTTTCATCCAGATTAGGGAGTGGTGGAGCCTGTGTGCCAGTCGCTAATTCAGCAGCTCCAGCAGCACGTCCCTCCCAATAGGGTGCTTCGACTAGTTTAGCTGGTGGCGAGTGCCAGAACAGATTTTATGCCCTTGCGTCCCAACAGGAGCAGGAGACTTCCCTCGATATGGTTACTGGTAGGTTGCGAGTTTTCCACCTTGACATTTATGCTTTGTTAGATCTAGGGGCTGCCCTGTCTTTTGTGAAGCCTTATATTGTTAATAGCTTGGGAGTCAGTCCAGAAATCTTATTAGAACCCTTCTCAGTCTCTACTCCAGTCGGTGATTCAATTATAGATTGACAAGTATATAGAAACTACCCGGTCTCAGTCCTTCATATAATTACCTCAACGGATCTAGTAGAGTTTTTCATGACCGATTTTGATATTATCCTCAGCATGGATTGGCTATTTGCATGTTAAGACTTTGTCAATTGTAGAAATCATGGGGTAGAGTTCATATTTCTGGGTGAGCCAGTCTTAGAATGGAAGGGTAGTTCAGTTGTGCTTGTAAGTCATTTCATTTCCTATCTGAAGGCCAGAAAGATGATTTCTAAAGGTTGTGTGTACTATCTAGTTAATGTTAAGGATGCTACATCTGAGACCCCACTATCCAGTTAGTTCCAGTGGTATCTAAATATCCAGAAGTCTTCCCAGAGGATCTTCTAGGTATTCCTCCTGAGAGGGAAATCAATTTTTTTATTTACCTCCTACTCAACACGCAGCCTATATCTATTTCTCCTTAAAAAAATGCTCTAGCTGAGCTAAAGGAGTTGAAAGATCAGTTAAAGGACCTATTAGAGTAGGGTTTCATTAGACCTAGGAAGTCTCCATGGGGTGCACTAGTGCTCTTTGTTTGAAAGAAAGATGGCTCTCTTCGTATGTGTATTGATTATCGTCAATTGAACAAGCTCACCATCAAGAATAGGTACCCTCTACCCAGCATTGGTGATTTCTTTGACCAGCTTCAGGGTGCCATGTGCTTTTCAAAGATAAATCTCAGGTCTGGATATCATCAGCTGAGGGTTCGGAAGAATGACATTTTGAAAATAGCCTTAAGAACTCAATATGGTCACTATGAGTTTGTAGTTATGTATTTTGGAGTAACAAATGCTCCTGCAACTTTTATAGACCTGATGAACAGGGTGTTCAAGCCATATTTATACGTGTTCGTGATTGTGTTCATAGATGACTTTTTCATATACTCTCGGAGCTAGGAGGAGCATTCCGCCCATTTGAGGATGGTGTTGCTGACTTTGAAGGATCGTCAATTGTATGCGAAATTCAGCAAGTGTGAGTTTTGGTTGAATTCTGTGGTGTTCTTGGGTCATGTGTTGTCTAGTGAGGGTGTACAGGTAGACTCACAAAAGATAGAGGCGGTGAAGAATTGGCCCAGACCAGTGAACCTTCAGATATCAAGAGTTTCTTCGGCTTAGCTAGCTACTATTGGATGTTTGTTGAGGGGTTTTCATCTATTGTAGCACTGTTGAATAAACTGAACCAGAAGAAGGTAAAGTTCCTATGGTCGGAGGCTTGTGAGAAGAGCTTCCAAGAGTTGAATGCTCGACTCACCTCAGCACTAGTGTCGACCCTACCCCAGGGTACCGATGGGTTAGTGGTGTATTTTGATGCATCAAGGATCGGACTTGGGTGTGTATTGATGCAACATAGAAAAGTTATAGCTTACGCTTCTACACAGCTGAAAGTGCATGAAAAGATCTACCTGACTCATGATCTCGAATTGGCCACGGTGGTATTTGCCTTGAAAATATGGAGACACTACTTGTATAGGGTCCATGTCGATGTGTTTACAGACCATTAGAGTCTACAATATGTGTTTACCCAAAACGATCTCAATATTCGGCAAAGGAGGTTGTTGGAGCTACTTAAGGATTATTACATAAGTGTCACGCCCTGAGTTTACACCCTAGATGAAACACGGTACTTGAAGTCACATGTGACCCATGTCAATCCCTGGTCTATCATACACTGGCATTCTGACTAATATAAGAATACATACAGCGGATGTTTAAAGCAAAACTACAAACACATGAGAGAAATAAAGTCGGTTCATAGTGTTTGAAAATATTAAAAGAACACTACAAGTCTAAAATACCAATTTGAGTCTGAAAGCCACTATGACAGATGAGTTTCTAGGACAAGCTCCCAGCTAACTCCAAACCTAAATAGGTGGAATGAATGTAACTGAAATAAATAAATCACTGTCCTTGTAGGATGAGGACTCACCAACTAGTAAAGCTGAGGTCTTCGATGAGCGGTCGGCTAACGAAGCTGAGACTGAGATCCTGCAACTGTATTATACAACGATACAACATAAAAGTATGAATTAGTACTTTGAATATACTATGTAAGCGAGATGAACATAACACAGTAGAATAAATAAAATGAAATGCTGAATTGAGAAAACATACGATGAACAAATAAAACTACTGAACTTAATAACTGAAATACTGAGTTGGTTTGACAGTCCCTTTTTGATGGTCAAGCATGTTCTAAGCCTGGAATACTGATCTAATCTGAATTGGATTGAGACTAGACTTAACTAACTAGTGGAAGAGTCTTTAACCGACATGAAACCACGTAAGCTAGACATGGAGTCCGATGTATACTCCCAACCAGTAGGACCCAATATACCATGCCAGGGTATAAAGGCATGAACTAGGTGATCACAAAAGTTCTGGGCCAAACAGGCCAATAAATACTGTAACCTACGCTGGCAACTTAGTTTTGGAAACCTGGGTGCACTGGAATCTGGATCCTCTCGGTGATAAGTCCTATGCCCACTGGATAATCCTAGACTGAATACTAAGCTGATAGCTCAAAAACTAAGGCCTAAGACTAGTAAGGGATACATATCTCAAAGTACCCTGATAGTCTTATCCGACCAGACTCTGAAACTAGGCTCTAGAATTGTTTGAGCTGCTTATCTAGATGCGTCATAACCGTCTAAGAACAAACGGTAAGCTACGTCCCTAAGGCTAGTCAAAGCTATATGTCTAAAGGTGTCATGACCACCTAGTGGACCAAGAAACTGAATTCTGAATCTGATTATGATAACTAGGAGGTAATACTGACCCTTCGGGAAATTCTGTAGTCAAATTGATCAGCTAACATTTCTGACAGACACTGAGTATTCTCACATTTTAAATAAATCTAGGAAACCATGTATCTGACTGAGAATTTAGCATATAAATTAATATGGGAATTCTCCACAATGATATAATCAGGAAAATTTCAAGGTTAATCACTTTAGCAAGATTCTAGTCTTTTCTTCTCTCACGGACTAGGGCTAACTCAATGTATAGGGATAAGCATCGATATTGTCACTAACTGGTGGAAAATATCCATAATTAATATAACATAATAATTCCACATGGATTAAATGAGGCATTACCATGAATTTCTTGACATTTGATAATCTGTAGGGCTAGAATTCACTTTTACAGGAATAACATCAATTTAATCGTGAACTAATGGAAATCATGTCTAAAATAATCATGGATATTATCCTATGTGAATTCAAAGGAAACTGACATATATTCTCTTCACATTAGAAATCTCAGGGTTAGAATTTATACATAACTAGAGAAGGGTTTTAGGGGACACAAGGGAAGAACTTCCCCTTGTTGAATTCTATCATAACTGAGTAAGAATTTCCTTGGAGAAGGAAGCTTGGATTGCTGCAATGGAGGAAAACTCTTGTCTTTTTTGAGAGCTTCTTGAGAGGAAAGCTAACGGTGTATTTTCTGAAGATGACTAGGAATGAGGGGGAAAACCATTTTTCCCCTCTAAATCCCCTCAAAATAACCCAAAATGACTTAGTTTAGGATCTAGGAGGTTAAGAGCTTACCGAAGCACCCTTTGGGAATTCATAGGAAATAACTGTCGGGTAGTCCCAATGACTGATTTAACGAATCGTCTCTTTTGACAATGACTCATTCTTTGATCCGTGAAGTACACTGCCTCTCAAGTATCTTGGGCTTGTCATAGATGACTTAACGACTTGTTCCAGGTGACCACGACTCGTGGTCACCATCCTTGATGTATGCTGCTTAGCCTCAGATATATTTTCCCCTACTTGGTCACGACTCACCCCATGAATCGTAGGGACTGACCATGACTCAAGGGGGCCTTCCATCAAGTACACTATCTCTTTCCCTTATCTTTTCTTACTCACCCACCCCACGACAGACCTAATGACTCATGGGGCCTGACCACGTGGGGACCTCATTTCTCAAGTTTCAAAACTCCTCACCTGGCCTCCCTATGAGTCACATCACGAGTCATGGGCTGCTCTTACGGGTCACCTCTATTTCAACTTCTGGGTCTGATCTTTGGGCTTTCGAGGTATAATAATGAGTTTCCTTTACCATTCGGGAAAGGCTAATGTAGTAGCAAACACACTTAGTAGACTCTCCATGGAAAGTGTGTCCTATGTAGATGAGGGAAAGATGGAGCTGGTGAAGGACATGTATCGAGTTGCAAGTTTGGGAGTTTGTTTGGTTGATTAGACCGATGGCGGTATTATAGCTCAGAACGGATCAAAATCATCCCTGGTGACATATATAATATGTAGACAAGATGAGGACCCTATTTTGTTACATGTAAAGGAGGACATTCAGAATTAGAGGGTTGAGGTCTTCTCCAAAGGGGGAGATGGTGTGCTTCGATACTAGGGTCACTTATATGTTTCATATGTTGATGATTTGAGGAACCATTGCACGAGTCTCATGGTTCCAGGTATTCTATACATCCAAGTGCCACCTATATGTACCATGACCTATGGAAAGTCTATTGGTGGAATGGCATGAAGAAGGACATAGTAGAATTTGTGGCCAAGTGTGCAAACTGTCAGCAAGTGAAGGTTGAGCATCAGAGACTGGGAGGTGTGCTTGAGGATATAAATATTCCTACTTGGAAGTGGGAATAAATCAATATGGGCTTCATCAATGACTTGCCTCGCACCCATCAACTATATGACTCCATTTGGGAGGTTGTGGATAGGTTGACCAAAGCCGGTAATTTCTACCGGTCAAAACCATTGATTCAGCAGAAGATTATTCCAAATTATACATTTAGGAGTTGGTTCGATTGCATGGAGTTCCCTTGTCCATCATATTGGATAGAGGTACTCAGTTTACCTCTCAGTTTTCGAGGTCATTTAAAAAAGGACTAGGTACTCAGGTTAAGCTCAGAACAGCATTTCACCAGAAAACATATGGTCAAGAAAAGTGGACAATTCAGACTCTCATAGACATGTTGAGAGAATGTGTGATTGACTTTAAGGGTAGTTGTGGGGACCATATTCCTCTTATTGAGTTTGCATACAATAACTGCTACCATTCTAGTATTCAGATGACTCCGTTTGAGGCTCTCCATGGGAGGAGATGTAGATCAACTATTGGTTGGTTTGAAGTCGATGAAGCTGGGATGATAGGACCAGATTCAATACATGAGGACATGGAGAAGGTTCAGCTCTTTCGGGACAGGTTAAAAACAACTCAAATTCGCTGAAAGTCCTATGCCTATGTGAGAGGGAGGGAACTTGAGTTTGAATTTGATGATTAGGTGCTTATAAAGGTGTCTCCCATGAAGGGAGTGATGAGATTCGAAAAGAAAGGAAAGCTCCGCCATCATTATGTTAGCCCCTACCGGATTGTGAAATGGACTGGTAAGGTGGCATATGAATTGGAGTTGCACTTAGAATTAACTGACATTCATCTTGTTTTCCATGTATCACTCTTAAAACAATGCTTGGGTGATCTAGCTCTAGTTGTTTCGGTGGACAGTGTCGGTGTGTAACACATTGTTAGCTATGAGGAAGTTTCGATGGAAATATTGGACAGGTTCGGAGGCAAAGAGACAAGGAGATAGCTTTATTAAAGGTATTATAGATGAATCATCATATTGAAGGAGCTACGTGGGAAGCCGAAGCAGATATGATGACTAGATACCCACACCTTTTCCCTTTTGGCTCAGTTTCAGTTTGAGGTATTAGTTTTTCCCTAGTACACTATTTCGTTTTCATGTTTAATTCATGTGCCCAAGTTTCTTTTATGAAAAGGTATGTATGTATGATTCGTGAATTTATCAACAATGTAGTTCAATACGGAGGTAGTCATTCTGTTAGTTTTCAACTTAAATGATTAGTATTTGAATATGATGATTGCATTTCTCTACTTTTCTGTGTGCTTTACAACATTTGAGGATGAATGTTCCCAAGAGGGAGATATTGTAATGCCCTAGAAGCCCTAAGATTAGAGTCAAGAGTTGAAATGGAGAAAATTGCAAAATCTGCACCAGGTTACAAAACAAGTCATTTTGTTACCCGTGGGGTGACCACGAATCATTAGGTGACATGTGGTGAGGGGTTGGCCATTAGTTCTGAAATTTTGTGATAGGAAGACACCAGGGGCATGACCATAAGTCTTGTTCAGACCCCATAACTCATGAGTCAGCCGGGATCAGGATCAATCAAGGGTCAGTGGGAATTTTGATAGTGGAGGCCACGAGAGGTTACCACGAGTCGTGGTCACAAACCACTGTAACACCCCGAAAACTCAAAATCCAATTTTGGGGCATAAAATAGGAAATCTGGAAAACTGCAGAAATATTGCAGGACGGCGCACCTGACGAGTCGTCAAGTAACCTCACGACTCGTTAGGTGAGCCTTGAGGAGAAGGCTGGTTAATGTAAAAGAGGGAGGCAGTGTACCTAACGAGGGACGTCATGAGTTTTGGTCATTGACCACGACCCGTTAAGTCACTCGTTGTCAGGCCTGAGTTGGGAATATTTTAGTTGACCAGTGTACTTGACGTTCGTATGGGTGAAACGAGTCGTCACTTGTGGCAACGAATTGTTAAGTGACTCGTTATGGGACTTAGCACTAAATCTCCAGAATGAGACAGTATGGTCCATGACTAGTGACCACGAGTCATGGTCATAGATAACGACTCGTTAGGTCCCTCATGGCGACCTACTCAGGATCCCGGGCAGTGTACCTGACAGGAGTGACCACGAGTCGTGGTCAGTCACCACGACTCTTTAGGTAACCTGTTAGGGGCACCTAACAGTTTTTCCCAGCGAATTTCTAAGGCCTATTTAGTAATTTTGTATCCTCCTCAGCTCTAAACCACATCATTTTGAATGTAAAATCAGATCTATTAGAAGGCTGGGACGGTTCCTCCCCTCATTCTCACATTTATTCTCATAAATCTATTGAAGGGTTCCTCAAGAAAACTCTCAAGCAAGCTTAGTGTTCTCATCTATCATAGCAGTTCAAGTCCCCTTCTTTGGGTGAATTGTAGTCAGGTAAGTGGCGTTTTAGCAAGGGGATTGTCCTTCCCTTGCGTCCCTAAAATCCTCGTCAATTTCCTCTATTAGTTTTAAGCCTTGAGTTTTCGAGTATGAAAAGGTTTCATGTTTATTTTCATTGATTTCACTTAGAACGATGTTCATGTATATTGTTGATATGATCCCCATAAATTCCTTATCAAATTGTCAGTGTTTATACAAAAGTGAATCTAAGCCCTAACTTTCTAGTTATGATTTTGCTTATTAAATTTCTTCTAGGGAATGAAGAATGCTTTGGGCTGAACTTTCTAGAATTTCCTATATATATATATATATGTTGAGTAAATATTCCATTAATGAGAATAACTTTAGTTCTTTTGAATGAAATTCCTAAGATTCTCTAAATTACTCTACATTACGAAGTTCCCGTGTTGTTGGGATAAGTTGAGTTCTCTATTAGCTACCAGTAGCTCAGACCTGTTAGAACGTATAGTATCTTCAGAATCTTTCAGAAAATTGTCAACTAATCAGTTTAACTTTAGTCTTATTTCGAGGAGTCAGTGTTTCCTCTAAATTATCAAAATCAGACTCAGATTTATAGTCTCTGGTCGATTAGGCGGTCATGACATTCTAGTATATTGCTCTGACCGGCCCCTGACCGCAGTTCAGTTACAACTTGTTTTTTAGTCGCTCACGACGCTTCCAGATAAGCAGCTCTGACCAGTCTAGAACCCAGTTTCAGAATCTGGTCCGATAAGACTCTCAGGGTACATGTAGTTATACGTCCCTTACTAGTCTTTGACCCTAGTTTCGAGCTATCAGCTTAGTAGTTTAGTTTAGGATTCCAGTGGAAGTAAAACTTAGCATCAAGCTGGCCGGGGTTCTAGAACACCCAGGTTCCCAAAACTACATTACCAGCGTAGGTTACATTATTACTTGGCCTGATTTTCCCCAGACTTTTGTGATCCCTCAGTTCATGCCTTTATACCCTGGCAAGGTATTTTGGGTCCTACCGGTGGGTTGTATACATCGGACTCCACAACTAGCTCACATGGTTATATGTCGATTATAGACTCTCCCACTAGTTAGTCCAGTCTAGATTGAGAATAAGAATCCCAGTCCAGTTTCAGATCTATCAATTCAGTTCAGTATAGTGCAGTATTTCAGAGTCGGTATTACAGATGTAGGAAATGTCTTTGAACACTAGACAGGGTCATTTTTACCATCTAAGATACTTCAGATTATTTCAGTTTAGATAATTAGTTGGTCATTGAAGGTCTTTCTAGTTTAGTCATTTACATATATCAATATATTCCTCTCACATACTCAATACATTCAAAGCACTGATGCATACTTTTATGCTCTACCATTTCATGATACAGCTGCAGGTTCTCAGACTCAGCACTATTAGCTGTCGCAGTTCAAATTCTCCATCTCAGCAGTGAAGTGTGAGTCCTCATCATCCGAGGGCGTTATTTCATCCTTTTAGTCATTTATTAGTTTCAGTTAGACTTTGAGTTAGCTGGGGGCTTATCCCAGCAACTCCTCAGTTAGATGGCTTTTAGACAGACATGACATTCAAATATATCTGTATTATTCAATGTTTTGAACTTTATGCTTTCAGACTTGTCTTTCACAAATGTTATATCATATTATTTTAAATTTCCGTTGTGCATGATTACTCAAAATACTAGTGCATGATAGACCAAGGGTTGACTTGAGGTCACTAGTGGCTTCAAGTATCATGTTTCATCTAAAGGTGTAGGCTTAGGGCATGACAACCATGATTCGTTAGGTCCCTCATGGGACTCGTGGAGGATTATGGACAATGCACACATCGACAGCAGGCAACGACTCGTCCCTGGGATGACGATTAGTCCACTTCCTCGTTGGGACTCGCAATCAGTTTTTAACTAAAAATTTATTAATAGTATTATCGTCATTCCTAAGCACTAGGGTCCTAAACTACATCATTTTAAGTTATTTTTTGTGTGTATTAAGATAGGTTAAGTCATTCTAGCCTATAAAATACTCGTGCATGCAAACTTCAAGGCTGTAGAGGGTGGTGAAGCATAAAACCTCAAGGTTCTTTATCAATTATTCCTCAATTCCTCTTGGGAAAGTAAGGATGTGATAGAATCCAGGTCTCTCAGGTATATAGGGCAATGAGTTGGTGTTTTCGTTTACACCTATGCGCAATCTCTCCTAATTCAAGAAATTTTATTTGAAAATCTTATGGAGTTTTTATCCTAAATCTTATGAAATCCTAATGATCTATTTATGGGTTACTACTTCTCATGTTTTACGTCATAATTTACGAATCATAGGCATATTTTACAAATAATTAGATTATACTTTTATTGATTTAAATTTCTATCACATTATGTCCAATCATGCATGTTCTATGATAAGTTGAGTTATGATTTTACCTTGATTTTGATGTTCTTTAATCCATCATGATTTATGATTCATGATATGGATTTACTCAAATGATAATCATTAAATTATGGTTACTAAGTATATACATGCTTTAAAAGTATGCATGAACCTCATGATTTATGATTTATGATTATGGCGGACTCATGGGCCTTATCTTCAAGGCTAGTTATGTACTTACAAGCATGCTTATGATTATCATTATTTAATTAGCCTATGAATCTCATATATATTATCCTATGAGAACTATATATGTTCTGGAGTAGTATTTAACACCGACCAGGTTTTGCCCCGAATCTCAGAACTATGTGCCACCGCAGGTCATGATGGGACCTCCCTTGAGACTGTCCGCTTTCGCCCCAAATAGTCCTTTCATGAGTGATATCACGCCTTTCATGGTTTTGTCCTTGGTAAGGTGCGAACACCTTCCTGGCTAGGGGTTTAGAGGTCGGGCTCCATGTGTGCTCATATGGGGTATGTCGGTTATAAGAATCTCCCATTGTTCCTCATAATTTATGTATGACTTGATTATATACTTTGTTTCAACTCATGTTTAATAAAGTTTTTCTCTAGTGAGTACGATTATGAATGATTTACGAATGTGTTGAAACCTTGAGCCTTATGTTACATTATGATATCTATGCTATGATCATGTTGTCATACTCTTACGCACTTTTATGTATTTTTAACTTCTGTTTTACATAACTTGCATACTTGATACATTCCACGTACTGACTGCATACTCTATGATGTATCGTTTAATGATACAGGCTCCAGTACTCAGATTCAGCCTCGACCCTAGCCAGCTTTCGGAGTAGCATCAGTCTCTATTGGTGAGTCCTCATCTGTCGAGGGCCCCTCTTTTATTCTGTTATGTTGGTGTATTTTTATTTTCAGTTTTAGAGAGATAGTTGGGGTCTTTTCCTATTGACTCATTAGTGATAGAGGCTTTCTCGGATATAGTTTATTTATAGCATTAAACGCATGTAATATAGATCATACCTTATGCCATTTTTAGACTTCCACTATGTTATGCATGATGATATTCCGCTTTCATTGATTGAGTTAGTCGTATATTCATGCCTTGGGTCAACTTGCAGTTCCTGGGTGTTTCCTGTCCCGTGTCTCGATCCAGCCCTATGTTCGAGTCATGACACCATCATACATTAAAACATAGACCATAAACTTGACTTTTTATGAAACTTGCATAATTGAGAAAAATTCTTCTAAAACATGAAATCATGAATCTATAATAAATTTGCAAATAAATACTGCACATGAATCTTAAAATATCATTTGAAACATGAAGGGGATTGACCCATGAATTAAACATAGAAAATTTCATAAATTGGGTTAAAACCCCATAGAATCATACACTTGAATTCATGACCTTGAGATAGGATTTGGGAATTAGAGTGAAGGAAAACTCTCATTCATGATCCTATATACCTAGGTAAGCTGATTCTACCCCCTTCCTTAAAAGCCCAAGAGATTTGGGGTAGAACTTGAAGAATTCTAGAGTTGATCTCCTTTGGGATCCTCTAAACTTGAATGTATAGGGAGGGAATAGGTTAGAATAGGCAAAACCCTCTTAAAATCCTCCTAACAGAGCTTAAAACGACGTAGTTTAGGGCTTAGGAGCTTAGGAATTATGAAAACGTCATTACTTAAATCGCAAGAAATTTTACTCTACTAGGTGCCACGACTCACACCATGACTCGTAGTTACCATCCATAGTCACCATTGATATACTTGACTTTCCTGAAGTATTCCATGGGTCAGACCATGACTCGTACCACCAACCTACGAGTCGTTAGGTCCACCTATGGTCAACACTTCCAAGATCCTTAGTTCCTCTGCATGGGTGCATGACATGACTCACTATTTCACCCTATGCGTCTTAGACTAGTTCCCTTAAAATTGATGCACAAGAGTTCCCTTGTGAGTCCTCTCCACGACTTATTCGATGACTTGTGACATGCTCCCATTAATTGTACTTTGACATGTCACTACAAGGCCTCCTGCTGCAAATTCTGACCACGAGTGATACCATGATTCGTTACTCCTTCCCACAACTGATACCATGAGTCGTTCTAAGTCATTTTAGGAATTTTCAGTTGATCACATTTCAAATCCCAAGTCTAGTCTTAGGAATATTTTGGCTATTACAATATCTCCCCTTTGGGAACATTTGTCCTCAAATGTGGGTAAACATACTGAATAGCTGGGGACAGAAACTGCCATCCCCCAAATACTAAATATCTATAGTAGAGAACTGATGGAGTGACTGACTCCTGACTAAGATACATGCCAAAACTGAATTCTTGAATCCCACATACACAAGCACTAACATGAATGAAAATAGGACAAATGAACTAGACATGAAATTGAATAGAGTACTAAGGAAAAAACTGGTATCTCAAGCTGGAATAGAGTTGAAAGGGAAAAGATATGGGTATTTAGCCATCATATTTTCTTTAACTTCCCACGTAGTTGCCTCGATAAGCTGATTTCTCAACAGAACCTTTACTGAAGCTACTTTTTTGTTCCTCAACTTTTGAACCTAACAATCAAGGATCTCAACTGGATTCTCTTTATAGCTATGACTATCCTTTACACCAATGCGCTTTACCGGAACAACAAATGCAGGATCACCAATGCACTTCTTCAAGAGTGATACATGGATGACTGGGCGTACTTGAAGCTAACTCCGCGGGCAACTCCAACTCATAGGAGACCTTGCTAAAACCTCTCTCAATCTTGTATGGGCTAGAATATCAGGGACTAAGCTTCCCTTTCTTTCAAAACCTTATCACCCATTTCATAGAAGATGCTTTCAAAAACACCCAATCATCAGCTTCAACTTCAAGTTCTCTCCTCCTTACAGCCCGCATAGGATTTTTGATGACGCTGAGCTATTTTCAGCCTTTCTCTTATAAGCTGAACTTTCTTCATAGCCTCATGGACTTAATTTGGCCCTACAAACATACCTTCACCTGCTTCAAACTAACCAATAGGCGACCTACACCTCCGCCCATAAAGAGCCTCAAATGGAGCCATCTAAATAGTGCAATAGTAACTGTTGTTGTAAGCAAACTCAATAAGAGGTAACTGATCATCCCAACTACCTTTGAATTCAATCACACATGCTATCAATATATCCTCAAGAGTCTGAATGGTTTGCTCGGCCTAACCATTCATTTGTAGGTGGAAGGCTCTACTAAGCTTGACCTGAGTACCAAAGCCCTTCTTCAATGATTTCATATATTATGAAGTGAACTGAGTACCTCTATCTAATATGATGGACAAGGTAATTCCATGCAATGAAAATAACTCCCGAATGTCCAATTTATCATAATCCTCCGCTGAGTCGATAGTTTTTACTAGTAGAAAACAAGTTGCTTTTGTCAACCTATCCACCACCACCCAATTAGAGTCATACTACTGATGTATAGGAGGCAACCCTGTGATGAAGTCCATATTTATCTAATCCTACTTCGAAGTTGGGATACTAATTTCTTGTAGCACACCTCCTAATCTTTGATGCTCTACTTTCACTTGTTGACAGTTCGGACACTTAGCCACAAACTCCGTTATGTCCTTCTTCATGCCATTCCACCAATAGACTTCCTGTAGATCATGGTACATCTTGGTGGAACATGGATGTATAGAATATCAGTAACTGTGAGCCTTATGCAACATCCTCTCTCTCAAATCATCAACTTCCGGAACATAAACGATCTTGATTTCGAGGTACACCATCACCCCTTTCGGAGAAGATCTCTACCTTCTGATTCTGAACCGCTTCCTTCAACTTTACTAATGTAGATTCCTCATCTTTTCTATCCTTGACCTCAGTCAAGAAAGAGGATTCCAAACCATTCTGAACAATGACACCACCATCCATCGAGTCATCGAGACAAACTCCTAATCATGCAAGCTGGTGTACATCCTTCACTAACTCTGTCCTTCCATCCTCCACGTGAGAAACACTCACCCTGGATAGCCTACTGAGGGCACCAGTCGCTACACTGGCCTTGGTCGGATGATAAAGGACACTCATGGCATAATCCTTGAGCATCTCTAATCATCTCCTTTGTCGCAAATTCAGGTTCTTCTAAGTGAACACATATTGTAGGATATTGTGGTCCGTAAACACATCCACATGGCCCCATACAAATAGTTCCTCAAGATCTTTAACGCAAACACTACCGCTACCAATTCTAGGTCATGGAACGGATAATTCTTCTCATGAGTTTTAAGTTGTCTAGAGGTATACGCAAAGGGTTCTAAATATTTGTGTAAATACTTTTCAGGTTACTTTTGATAGGAGAGAGTCAAATTTGAAGAAAAATAATTGTTTTTGATTTTCTATTCAAGTTTTGGGGATTATTGAGAACAATCTTGGGAGACTTTCTTGAATTGATTTTCTCATTGTTCATGAAGTGTTCTTCCTTAATTCTTACAATAACCAAGTGGGTTTTCTTCCTACTATCTGTGTAAGTTCTAAATTAGGTGTTTGTCTATAAATGCTTATAATTCTCTTACAACCATGAGAGGCTAAAACCTCTATAACTAGGGATGTGGGAACCATGTGTATTAATAAACTAGGGTTGCACAAAGTGATTCTAGACTAATGCAAAATGCTTGTATTGAATTCTTTACTTTCTTTAATCTAGATAAGTAGAGATAAGAAAAATAGAAGTACAACAAAGCCTTGATCTTTATTGGTCATTGTATGACTTGAGTTGCGGTCACAGGATAGTTAATTTGGAACAAACTTATAATGGTTGAAGTGAAATCATCATGAGACCTTATCTAGTGATTGATTATAGTCATTCAATGGGGATGAACCAGTCGTTTGGATGAACTCTAGTTATCAATTCTAAAAGTAAGCACTTGGGTAGATCACCAGTATAATACCAGAAGTAGTTATGAATGCATAGGGATCAATTACCTTAGTTATTCGTATAAACTTGATAAATAACAATCAATTCTCATCATTGTTACATATTTTCTTTTAAAAAACCCCCTCTAGGAGATAACAAACATAAAAGCTTAAATACCAGTGTTATTTTATATCTTGACTATATTCCATGTGGGATCGACCCCAACCTTTGTCAGGTTTTATATTGACAATGTATCATACTTTTATAGGAGTGTGATTTGCATGTTATAAAAAATGGCATCGTTGCTGGGGAATACGTCTTAGGATTATAATAATTGTTGTGTTTAACTTTTTGTTGTTATTTCTCATTTACGTTTTCTTTTTGTTTTTGACATCCACAAGTTGTCTCTTGGTGAATTCCAAGTACTCAATGGAGTAGAAACACCCTGATACTTCTTGATCTTGAATTAGGGAAAACTCTGCGGAGAATGGAGAACCCTGAGCAGAGAGAGGGATGGTAGGCTGAAGAAACTCGCCAAGATGAGATAGCTAGGTTAGCTACTCTTCAAGAATCGGAAGAAGCTCGGGAGGAGGTAGTAAATTCTGGCCACAAGCAATTGAAGCCAGAGATATGCTCCTCAGTTCTATGATGAGGATGACTCAAAAATTGATATAGACAAGTAAACAAGAGCCATCATACCACCACTTTTGCCTGCTGGGGCGAAGTTTGATATCACTAGCACCATGATACAACTGCTAAATATGAAAAGGATGTTTAGTGGTAATGCAGCCGATGATGCTAACTTGCACTTGCTGATTTTTGTTGGTATATGCAGGCATACAGGTTACCTGGTATGAGTCAAGATGTTATGCGACTGAGACTATTCCCTTTCTCTCTAACTAGAGAGGCTACACTTTGGTTATCAGAGTTTTCCGATGACTCCATAACCAACTGGAGAGATCTCAAGTAGACCTTCTTCGAAAGGTTCTTCCCCCCCCCCCCCCCAAGGATGTTATAGATGAAGCAAAAGTTTATAACTTTCGACAACTGAAAATGGAGGAACCTCTTGGAACATGGTTGAGATTTAGAAAAAGCTGACCAAGTGGCTGAACCATAAATTACTACATGGCAGTTTGTGGGAAATTTTTTACAAGTCCTTAAACAACAGCACTAAAGTTATAGAAGATACTATAACAGAAGGAGCATTGATGAGTCACATTTGAGAGCAAGCTGCCATTATTCTGGATAGGGTGAGTAAGACGAACAGGGCCTAACACACCAGGGAAGCGGAAGCAGCTGCAAGTATGTATGTTATTGGTATGTCTGTGGATCAATGTAGAAAGGAGGAGTGTGATTAGGAGCTGGCTCATATGCGGACATCATTAGACCTGCTCACGAAGCATATCATGGGCTCTGGTGCAAGAAAGGTAAACACAGTGGGAGGTCAGAAACCGAGGCAATAACATTAAGATTTCGAGGAGGAGGCAAACTTCTTTGAAAACAAGGTGGCGAATTTTTGGCCGAACGCCCAAGGGTCTAAAGAGGAAACTTGGTTTTGAAAATCAGTGTCGCAACCAATATCACCACAACTATAATAGGAATGGGTATAGGATAGGAGCCGAGGCCGTGGGCGAGAGGGAGAAGGGAGAAATTATAATGGATATCGCAATGACTGCACAGTTTTTTATATTCCTCCGAATGCACATGAGGGTGAGACAGGACCCTATAAATTAGAGAACATTATGGCTGAGATGTTCAAGAAGGTAAAATCCACAAATGATCACTTGAGGGACATTCGGGTAGATATAACTTTCATGAGACAAAAAAGTTGAATCCCATGCCACAGCCATCAAACAGATTGAGTAGCAGCTTGATCAAATGTCGGCTTCCTTAAATAAAAGGAAGAAGGGAACACTTCCTAGCAATACAGTGCAAAATCCAAAGAATGATAGCAATTGTATGGATCTTATGACTAGGAGTGGAAAGGCCACAGTTGATCCCCCTCTGTCAATTGTAGTTGAGTTAGAAAGACGGAAGGAGATTTACCTTAGTGAGGAAGATGAGGTTGCTGAGTATGAGCTTATTGGTAAGATGAGTTGACTGAGGCTCCAGGTGGTGCTAAGGAGTCTGAAGCTGATATAGGTAAAAATCAAGGGGCCACAAAAATTTATAAGGCTATCTCTCGACCACCATCACAGTTCCCTTAAAGGATGAAGAAAAAGGTAGAAGATGGTAAGTACCAAAACTTTCTCTGTATGCTCAAACAGTGATCTGTGAACATACTATTGGTCGAAGCATTGGAGCAGAGGCCCGGATATGCCAAGTTTATGAAGGATCTTTTGACAAAGAAGAGGTCCATGAGCTATGACCCAGTTGGTAACTTGTGTCATTGTAGTGACATAGCCTCACAGATCCTTGCTCAAAGAAGGAGAATCCAGGTGCCTTCACCATTCCATGTACAATAGATGATTTTGAGTTTGCGAAGGCATCGTGTGGCTTGGGAGCTAGCATCAACTTGATGCCATTGTCTATGTTAAGATAGTTGGGCTTGGGAGGCCCCACAAAGACTTCAACGTGTCTAATAATGGCAGATTGCACAGTCAAAAAGCCACTAGGGATCCTATTTGATGTGCTAGTTAAGGTGGACCATTTCATCTTCTCAGTAGACTTCATGATCTTAGACCGCGAGGTTGATTTTGAGGTCCCCATAATTTTAAGGAGACCATTCCTTGCCACTATGAGAGCTTTGGTGGATGTTGAGGATGGAAAACTAAAATTCAAGTTGAATAAAGAGGAGGTCACTTTTAATGTCTGCCAGTCAATAAAGCAGCTAATGAGTTTAGGGCTATCTCAGCAATCGAGGATGATTCTGAGTTTCTTGATGAATTTTGAGTAGTCAAGAGACTTGCATCGTGCCGCGATATTAAATCAGGAACTTCTTGAGAGGAAACCTGTGAGGTGGTTTGGTGAATCTGTGTAACCAAACCACCTACATCGTTCTACAATGTTAAATCAACCGCTTCCTGGGAGGCAACTCAAGTAACTTAACTTTTGTATGTTCAATGTGCAGGTGAAACAAAATCTAGTCAGAGAATAATTATAGACCAGAATTGTGTTATGAGCCTCAATATGAATCTTAAGAGCATTTTATGAACCGTAGTTCCATTCATGGTGAAAAATAGAAGTAGGAGTTCATGTTACAATTGGTAATTACGATTCGTACCTCTATTGTACGATTCATAGTACTCACTGTAAGGATGAACTATGTTAAGTGTGGAATTGTAGAGATATTGACTTATGAGGCAATGTACGGATCGTACCTTCAGGGTACGAGTCGTAACATGCACTCATAGGTCCCAAGGTAAGTTCCTAAAGTCTTCTTCTATGGTTCTAAGGGATGAGCCATAGGTCAAACCCACGACTCGTACCCTAGATTAATGAAATTGACCCGACTCGACCTGGATCGTTAAAAAATTTTCCTAATCTATTTGACTCAAAATTTTTTAGACTTTAACTCCCACGAAAACATACCTTCAATCCACAATTGTTACCCACATTCCACACACCAGTAACTCGAGCAAATAATTGATGAATCTCAAATATATGCAATTAAATTGCACGAACAATTCGAATTCATAACTCAAAATTGAAGAAAGCTAAAGTTGAGCAAGAACATGACGAAATCAAGTAAGTAAATGTGCTTTATTAAAAAGTCTTCTTATGTGACTAATGAAACTACACTGTGATGCCTAAAATCTCATGAAAATGAGGATTAGGGAAGTGATTAGAAGTTAGTTATGTTGTGTACTGAACGCGTACGAATTCAATGTGCTTGAACAATAAATTTGATTGTTAATGATGAGTTATGGGTTGTGAAGTATGTTGGGGTTTAACTGGGTAGATGAAAAGAATTGAAATTGCATAGCTAGGATAAGGAATTCTTAGTACCCATCTAAGAACGTTTTTCCGTAAACAACCAAACCAAAATAAGATGAGGACATGCTTCATGACTCCTCCTACATCTCGTGGTTTCATAGCACTTCTCATATGATGACTCATCACATGTCATGACCCGAGTCTATACGCTAGACATGACACATTAATTGGCGCCACAAGAGACCCCAAGCTAACCCATGGCTTAACATCACACTAGTGCACTGAATTAAATAAAAGTGGAAGCTATATAAACATAACTAGATAACACCTTTAAAAAGAAAAGAATGCACGTCTGATAAGTACTGAACAAAACTGTGTCTGAAAGTAATATAAGAACAGTTAAGTTGCTGGGACAAGCTCCAGCTAACTTTAAAATCTGAAAACAACAAACTGAAATAAAACTTAATTCTTGTCCTCGAAAGATCAGAATTCACCAAGATAGAGTAGTTGAAATTTTCTGAAGGAAACTACTGACGATGCTATGGCTGAGAACCCGCACTTGTATCATAATATAATACAACATAGAAAATATGAATCAGTACTTTGAATATACTGAGCATGTCATATGTAAGTAAGAATAGTAGAAATACACAGCTGAACTGATATGGCATGAAATGACCAACTGTGAACTATGAAGTATGGGGATATAATGGTAATAATGTAAATATAGACAATGACTAATGTTCATGAACATATCCTGAAAACTAAATAAACTAAACTGAAACTTGCTGCTGAACTGAACTAAGATGTACTAACAAGTGGGAGAGTCTATAACTGACATATAACCGTGTGAGCTAGTCGTGGAGTCCCATGTATACCCCCCATCGGAGAAGGCCCACTGTACCTTTCCAAGGCATAGTAGCTGAACTGGGTGACTGGGTGATCACTGTCTGATACCCATTTGGGGTAAAAACCTACAGTGATGATGTACTTCTAGGAAGCTAGGTGCACTGAACCCCGACCCACTCGGTGCTAAGTCCTACTCCCACTAAAAATTACTAACTGTGACGAATAGGCTAATAGCTCAGACCTAATGTCCCAAGATATAAGTCAAGAATACTTATCTGGAAGTAACCTAAGAGTTTAAAGGACCTGACAATTGATACTATGGGTTCTAAGACTGCTAGAGCTGCTTTAGTTGAAAGCTTTGTTACCGTCTAGAGAACACCCTGAAAATTGATAATTGAGACTATGGGATTTTACTAAACTCCTCAAGAGACTGAGCATAGTCAAATTGATCAGCTGATATTTCTATAAGATACTGAAAAGGCTAAGTAGTGATGGGGACTAAACAATCAATAATTCAACCTTCTAGATAATCTAACTATGCCATTCTGTTGATTACAAGAACTATCAGAATCAAGCAAGGTTTGTATCTGGACAACTATGCAACACTCTTCAAATCACATTTACAGACTAGGGTTAAACTCATATTTCATTGAAAGAAATATTAACATAAAGTATAACTAACTACAACTTTCAAGAATCATGAAAATTATAACAAGAAGGAACTTCGTATTCTAACTAACGAACAACCCTAACATTGGTGCTAAAGGGATAGAATTGATAAAGATTTTTAGGAAGTTTTTGGGGAGCAAGGGAAGAGCAATTCCCTTGTTAAAATCCCACATACGTGGAGTAGAGATTCCTCTAAGAGATTACTTGAAAAATTTGAGGAGAATGGAAACCCTTGGTCCTGCTTGTGCTTCTAGATTGAGTTTTTCTACGTACTAAACTTGAGAGAATGAGAGGAATGAGAGAAAAGCATTGACTAACTCCCTAAATCCCCATGAAAATAGCCTCTAAACGACGTAATGTAGGAATTAATATAACAGGAAGTTACAAAAATGCCCTTTGATTTCAGGTAAAATAAGCATTGGAGCAAAAATGTGCAAAAGAAGCATTAAAATGCAGAAAATCAGCCAATGTACAAGTCTCAGTACGAGTCGTACCTTGATTATACGAGTCGTACTGAGAACCGTGATGAAATTTAGAAGGATAAAGTGAGAAGAAGTCAACATATGACTCTCTGTATGAGACGTACCAAGATGGTACGAGCCGTATTATAGTCATGGAATTGTTAAGAGGAAATTGCACAAAGGCAGACTCTTGATGCGGATGGACTCGTGAATCATGGCATCAATGTATGAATCATACCATGAGTCATGGTGAACTTCAGAAAATAATTTGATACTTGGTAGAACTTCAGACTGTACAGACAGTACGAGTCGTACCACAACACTCGTGGAGATTTTCAGAAGGTGTAAGGGTTCTCAGGGCCAAACCACGGAAGCATTGTATGACTCGTAGGATGAAGGTATGAGTTGTACCATCCTGCCAATAGTTAACTGAATCAGTAGCATCCAAGGACATACGAGATGTAGGTGCGACCCGTACAATTCTGCTACGCGTCGTAGGTCCAGTCATGACACAATCGGCACGAGATATGGTAGATTCCCTATTAGCTTGGAAAAAGGTTTCTAATGTTTCTATAAATAGCTTCTATGTTTTATTTTAGTCAGAGAAGGACAAAATTGAGTTAGTAGACATATGAAGGATTATTTTTGTGAATTCTTATCAAGTTTTGAGGAGCAATTCTTGGGATCAAATTCTTGATTTCCTACGTGGTTCTTGAGGTTGTTCTTTGATATTAAAATTTGGTTTTCTTCCAATTGTTTCTATAAGTATATTATTATGTGTTTGTCTATGAATGAAAATCTTAATACTACAATCATGAGAGGCTAAAACCTCCACAATTAGGGGTTGTGGGAACCATTGTGGAAAACAAACTAGGGTTTCACAAAAGTGATTCAAAACCAATTCAAAAAGCTTGTGTTGTATTCCTTTCATCTTTATACGTTTCTTAACGGTGTGCAACGTTAGGACTTGCCCAAATTCTTTACTTTCTTGAACCTAGAGAAGTAAGATTAGAAAAATAGAATTACAACAAAGTATTGATCTTTACGATCATTATATTAACTTGAGCTATGGTCGCAAGATAGTAATATTTTGAACATATTTAAAATGGTTAGTTTGAAATTGCTCATGAGACCTGACGCGGTGATTGAATAAAGTCATTCAGTAAGGACGAACCAGTCATTTGGATGAACCCTAGTTGTTAGTTCTACTAGTAAGCATTGGGATTGATCATGTACGTATACCCAAAGTAGTTTTTAACTATAACACACCAAAAGTTTCCTAGACATACCCAAACTCTGCATGAGAAACCAGGGGAAGCCAGAAAATTTTGTCACAAAATGACTCAAACAAGGGATCGTTTTCACCTCTAATGAGTTGTTGCCTAAGACATTTTCAGCTCTGCAAAATTTTCCAACATGGCATAGGATGACTTGTTGGAAGGAGTAAAGATTCTTCCTATTGTCTGTTGCATCCCTAGTTGAAAAATCTACCAAACACCTCCCAGAAGCAACGAGTGAAACCAATGACTCATGGTCACCTCTAACTAGTCGTCGTTTCCACCTACTGCCATATTTTAGTACTAGGCAGTGCTGATCACGAGAGTACACAATAACCCATTGCTTCTACTAACAAGTCATTTTGTCATCAATTAATGGGGTTCCTAAGTTTTGCTTAAAAATCCTACCAGTGATAACGAGAGGTATCAATGACCTATTCGTTCATCCAAAGAGTCGTGGTCCCCTTCGTTGCCAATTTTCAATGAGCCTAAGGTTCAGGCCTAGGACCATCGACTGGTCCTAAAGAGTCATGGTGTGAACCAATGGCTTGTTGTGTGACCCTTTGGTCTCTATCGGGCAATTTTCCAGATTTTCTTTCAAGGGAATTTTTGTAACATCCCACATTTTAATCCCTAAACCATATTATTTTGGGTTATATTCAGGGGATTTAGGGAGGTAGTCGATGTTCCCTCTTCATTTTGTCTCATTCACTCAAAGTTAGAACGTACAAACTCTGCAAGGATGCACAAAGCAGGGGCAAGAGTTTCAATTTTTCTTCTAAGATTTCTGAAGGGTTTTTCTCCGGGATTTCTACACTAGGTATGTGACAATTCAGAAAGGGGATTGTCCTTCCCTTGTGCCCCAAAACTCTTCTGAAATGTTTATTAGTTCTACCCCTAAAGTTTACCGTTAGGGTTCATTTGTTAGTAAATTATGAATCTCTTCCTGTTATGTTTTTCATGAATAATTAGGGTTGTTAGCTATACTTCTGGTCATTATCTATTTTCATGAAATTATATGATTTTAGCCCTAGTTTCTTGAATACAGTGAATTGAGTATTTCAACATATTCTAAATACAAGTGTTGCTGGATTTTGATTGATCTTGAAATTACCAGGATAGTACAGTTGTTGAATCAAGAGTAGAATTATTGATTGTTTAGTCTTAGTCAATACTCAAAAAAATCTAGTTTTTCACATAAATGACAGCTGATAAGTTTGACTATAGTAAGTCTCTTGAGGTGTTAGTAACACCTCCTAGTCCTCGTTTTCAATTACCAGTTATTAGTTTGTTCTTTAGGCGGTCATGACACTTCCAGATAAGCAGCTCTGACCAGTGTTAGAACCAATACTTTCAGTTATCAGTTTGTTCTTTAGATGGTTACGACGCTTCTAGATAAGCATCTCTGGCCAGTCTTAGAACACCAGCTTACAGTTATCTTGTCTGATAGACTCTCAGGGTACTTCCAGATAAGTATTCCTTACTTAGTCTAGGAACCTAGCTTCGAGCTATCCGCTTCGTAGTCAAGTTAGGACTATCCAGTGGGAGTAGTATTTAGCACCAAGAGGATCGGGGTTCCAGCGCACCCAGGTTCCTAGAACTACATTGTCACCATAGGTTATTACCCTAATGTGCCCCAACTTTGTTATCAACCAGCCAGCCACTATACCATGGTAAGGTACAGTGGGGTTTCTGTTCCGTCTGCTGTTCGGTTAGTATTAAATATTATCAACCGACACGCAAGTGCATGTGGTCAAACAAGTAATAAAGTGGCTAAGTAGCCAAGTATCGATCCAAGGAGGCTGCTCTAGATATGTAAAACTGCCTAGTTTACTATATCTCTATTCTATTCCTAACTATGTTAACAACAATCCAACCAAGAGTTGAGTGAGTTTTTGTTTCTAAACTATTTATATACTACAATTAATAACAACTATTTACTTTTGAATTTAGACAATGGATATGCACATGCCAAGGTTAAGAACGAGTAATGAACTTGATAATCATGATAATTTGGTCATCCTCTTCTTCATGTTGCTAGCCAAGAACGTTTGCCTAGAAATTAAAACTTTCGTATTTAATTTCACTTTAGAATCATAAACCATCCGTCTACATTTCTGTGATCAAATGCAATTTATGACCTAGCACTACAATTCCGGTTCCTAAATTGACTAATACGGCTTTCAAGTATATTTCTATCAAGAAAGCACATCAAAACCCAATTTTCCCAAATCAAGTTAAGAACAATACCCTATTAATTCACAACTTTCCAATTTCGTGCTCTCTCGAGTGAAATTGGACTTTTTAGATATACATTAATGGTGGCCAATCAATAATGTAGTAAGCACAAGAATTAATAGAACAACATGCAAGAAGAAGAAGAAACCATATCAATTATCACCAAAATTCATTACACAAGTTCAAAACCTCAGCAAAGAAGGGAATTAGCCACTCATTCTTGGATTAATCATCCTAAAATGAGTGTAAATCATGCATACAATTGAAGGAAAGAAGAAAGGAAGAGAAGAAAACTCTTAGCTTTTCTATTCTTCAACTGCCACAAACCCACGTTCCTGCTCTCCACTTCTGAACTCCGTCTAAAAACTAAAATAAACCTAAGTGTGCTATTTATACTAGTGGGAAATTTTTCCCGGAATAACAAGCAAAGAGTCACGGAGGCCAACGCGGAGCACTGCCTCCGTGACACGGCGTGGACGCGGACCCTCTCTGGAAATTGCATGGTCCGAATAATTGGCCTCAATGTGGCACGGAGGCCATCGCGGAGGCCTATCTCCGTGCCACGGAACTGACGCGCAGGCACACTGGAAATTGCCTAATTAATTCCTGCCCAGACAGTGTGCTACTGTGATGGCAGCGTGGCACGGCTCCATCGCGGAGCCAGTGTAAAATGTGCCATCCAAGGTCTTTTCCACGCTCGCATCCAAGTCCAACTCCGACATAGTTCCAACACGCATTTTAGCTCCTAAAAATCACAGTATCCTGCAAAACAAATGCTAATCATGTTGGTTAGTATAAATTCGCATTTTATTACCAAATACATGATATTATATACACATTGCACAACAAACAAGGTAAAAATGATACGTTTGAGTATCACTTGGGCATATAAATCTGCCCAAGATCAGTTTCTCTGATGGGGAGTATACATAGGACACCAAGTTTAGCTCACATGGTTATATGTCGATTATAGACTCTCCCACTTGTCAATTCAGTTTAGTTCAGTCTCAGTTTTGCACAGTATCAGTTCGGCTCAGTTTTAGTTCCGTTTAGTTTAGCTTAGTAAAGTCACTCAGATCCAGGACATGTTATGGCCATTGGTTAGAGTCATTATTGACCATATTAGTTATTGCTCAGTTTTACCAGTATTTAGTATAAGTTGGACATTTCATATTATTTCAGTTCAGTTGTTTATCTTCCATTCTTGTTATATATCTCAGTTACTCAGTACATTCAAAGAATGGACGCATACCTTCTATGTTGTATCGTATCATGATATAGGTGCAGGTTCTAAGTCCTAGCACCATTAGTAATTCCTCTCAACGATTCTAGCAGCAACATTCCCTTTGGTGAGTCCTTGTCTTCCAAGGATTTTATTTGCTTTTTAGTTAGTTTCTTTTCAGTCAAACTTTAGAGTTAGCTGGGGGCTTGTCCCAGCAACTCACTAGCTAGTAGTGCCGTTCAGATACAGTTGTTTAGTATTATTTTCAGTTATTCGAGATGTCACCCGAATGAACCCTTCTCCATCTTTCAATGGATCCAAGGTGAGAGAGGACCCGCAACAGTTTGTAGATGAGGTGCCAAAGATAACCTAGATTATGGGTGTTAGTTCCATGGAGAGTGCTGATCTGGATGCCTACTAGTTGAAAGGGGTGGCTAAGATTTAGTACGACCAATGGAAGGAAGGGAGACCAGCAGCAGCAAGGCCAGTAGAGTGGGAAGACTTCACAACTACATTTATATACATATTCTTTCCTCAAGAATTAAGGGAGACCAAGGTCGCAGAATTGATGAATCGAAGACAGGGTAACAGAACCATGGAGGAGTATGTGTTAGAGTTCACTCAATTGTCGAGGTATGCTCCAGAGATGGTAGCCGAGACAAAGGCTCAAATGCTCAAATTCATCAATGGAGTGTCAGACTTTGTACTTAAAGAGTGCAGAACCGTATTGCTAATCAAGGACATTGACCTTTCCAGTATCATCATTCATTCCCAGTAAATTGAGGCAGAAAAGTTAAAGGATATGGAGCATGAGAACAAGCGGCCTAGAAAAGGTAAGTCGGATTATGTCCACCAGAGGTCTGGCGGTAGTAGTCACCCAAAGTAGTAGCTACAAAAGACTCCAGCACCCACATCAGCCAACGCCCCTACTTTCAAATCCTGCAAAGATCAGAAGGGTGGAGCATCTGGCTCTCAGTCCTACAGTTTCAGTGCCAGCAATTGTTACCCAGCTTGTCCTAAGTGTGACAAGAACATTCTAGGGGAATGTCGCATGGTTAAGGAGGGTTTCTTTGGATGTGGGCAGTTGGGTCACAGGTTAAAAAAGTATCCTTCTACAGGATGGGGGAGAGCTCAGTCTACTTCAGCAGCCCCAGCAGGCCCCAGTAGGCCCCAACAACCCCAGCAATTGATTAGAGAAAGGTTAAAAACCGCTCAGAGATGACAAAAATCATATGCTAATATGAGGAGGAGAGAGTTAGAATTTATTGTAGATGATTTGGTGTATCTGAAAATATAACCAATGAAAGGGGTGATGAGGTTTGGAAGGAACAGAAAACTCAGTCTGAGGTATGTAGGACCCTACAGAATTTTGAGGTGAATTGGCAATGTGTCCTATGAGGTGAATTGGCAATGTGGCCTATGAATTAGAATTACCTTTGGAGTTAGCATTTGTGCACCCATTTTTCCAAGTTTCACTGTTGACAAAGTGCATCGGTGATCTGACCTCAGTTGTGCCACTAGACAAGGTGGAAGTGAAGGATAGTCTCTCTTACGAAGAGGTCCCAGTTCTGATCCTATACCGTCAGGTTTGTAAGTTGAGAAACAATGAACTCGCTTCAGTAAAACTCTTGTAGAGGAACCAGCTAGTTGAGGGACCCACATAGGAAGCAGAAGCATACATAATGGCTAAAAATACCCTTATTCCCTTCCATTTCAGTTTCTGTATGAGTTATTAAATTCCTCCTCAGTACTCTATTCAGTTCTTCACTCATCAACTCTATTCATATTTTCAATGTGCACTCTAGTTATGTTAATTCTGTTAGTATAGTTAAATCAGTTCGGAGTCAGCCATTGCTTCATAAATCAGTTTGTAGTTTGAGTCTGGGAATTGCAGCTCTTTTCTCAGTTTTTCAGTAGCTTTAGCCTTTATTTGAGGATGAATTATCCCAAGCGGGAGATATTATAACATCCCAAAACGTTCCCAGACCAAACCCAAACCCTACATGTAAAACCAAGGGAAACTAGAAAATTTTACCACAGAATGATCCAGACAATATATACCTATGGGGAATACTTACCCTAGTTTTTTGTTAATCTTGATTTAAAATCACTAATATAATCTTGCTTTAATAATATTTTCTTTAAAACCCCCCCAATTTAGAGATAAGTCACCAACAAGTTCAATTGCTGACATTTGTCTAGATCTTACCCTATTCCCTATAGGTTCGACCACAACCAATTAGTTAGGTTCTTTATTGTAAATGACATGCTTCATACTTTATCAGGAAGAGTGAGTTTGACCATTATCAACAAGTGGCGCCGTTGCCGGGGAATACGGCTAATATTAGATTAATTGCTTGTATTTAACATTGTTATTTCCTGAATTATGTTTTATTTTTATTTTTAGATATCCATAGGTTGTCGCATTTTGAATGCCAAGTACTCGTCAGAGTGGAAACCCCCTGATTTTGTTGGATCTCAAACTTGAACAAACGCTGCGTAAGATGAAAAACCAGGAGCAGAGAGATGCCTGTATAGCTGAAGAAGCTAGGAAAGCCGAGTTAGCTCAACAAGCTGTACTTTAGGATAGGGAGGATGCTCGAGATGAGGTCCTTAATGCTGGCCGACATTAGAGGGGAAACAAAGGCCCAAGATATGTTCCTCAGTTCTTTGACGAAAATGACCCTAACATCGATGAAGTCGGGTCAACCTGAGCTATTGTACCACCACTGCTGCCTGCTGGGGCCAAATTTGGTATCACTATCACCATGATTCAGTTATTGAACAAAAGGGTTATTTAGTGGTCATGCAGCTCACGACGCAAACCTGCACCTGATGAACTTCATGGGAATATGTAAGGCGTACAGGTTGCTCAAAGTCAGCCAAGATGTTGTACGGCTAAGATTCTTCCCCTTCTTTCTATCAGAGGAGGCCACAATATGCATATCGGAGTTTCCCAATGACTCCATTACCAACTGGAGGGCGCTCAAGCAAGCCTTCTTAGAGAGATTCTTTCCACCATTCAGGATGTTGCAACTTAAGGATGAGATCTATAATTTTCGGCAACTGAAGACTGAGGCGCTTCATGAGAACTGGTTGAGGTTCAAAAAGAAGTTGACAAAGTGCTCGAACCATAAAATTCCCAATGACAGTGTGTTGGAGATTTTCTATACATCATTGAATAATAGTACAAAAGAAGTAGCAGACATAGTGGCGGGAGGAGCACTGATGAGTCACACATGGGAGCAAGCCGCTACTATCCTTGGCAGGGTGACAAACTAAAACAGACCCTGGCACACTCGGGAAGCAGAAGCAGTGGCCGGTACATATGTTGTTTGTTTGATTGTAGACCAACGTAGGAATGAAGAAGAATTTGACTAGGATTTGGCTCATATGCACACATAATTGGATTTGCTTTCAAAGCATATCATGGGAGCTGGAACCAAAAAGGTAAATGCGGTTGAGAGATAGGGACAGGAGTAAGAGCCGGACCATTCAGATTCTGAGGAAGATAAACAGTTTTTAGACAACAAGGTGACGGGTTTCCGAGCCAACGCCCAAGGGTCTGGACAAGATACTTAGCGCCAAGGTTTTAGAAACTAAGGCTGGTACCAGTATAGAGACAACTATTACCGGAATGGGTACATAGATAGAAGTCGAGGTCATGAACACGAGGGAGATTGGAGAAGGAATGATGGTTACTCCATCGATCGAGCTAGATTGTACGTGCCTCCTAATGCACGTGAGAGAGAGGTTGAACAGTTGAAGTTAGAAAGAATGATGGCTGAGATGTTAAAGAAGGTGAGATCCACAGATGATCAGTTGAAAAACATCCGTAGTGATATATCAAGTATGGGTCAGAGAGTGGAGTCACATACAACCGCTATCAAGCAGATCAAACAGTAGCTAAGGCAACTGTCAGCATCCATGAACCCTAGGCAAAAGGGTACACTGCCTAGCAACACAGTCCAGAATCATAAGAATGATGGTCATTGTATGTCTATGATGACTAGGAGTTGAAAGATCACGGTTGACCCCCTCTACCAGTTGTAATTTAAAGGAAGAAAGAAAGTGTGATCGAAGATGAAGAAGATGTTGCTGAGAAGTGACATAATGAGAATGCTGAGTTGACTGAGGCCCCAAATGTTGAAAGCGGGCCTGAAGCTGAACAAGGAGCCATGAAAATTTATAGGGCTATTCCACGACCGCCGCCACCGTTCAACCAAAGAACGAAGAAGAAGGCAGAGAACGGTAAGTTTCAGAAATTCTTGTCAATGCCCAAACTATTATCTATAAACATACCATTGGTCAAGGCGTTAGAATAGATGCTGGGATATGCCAAGTTTATGAAGGACCTTGTGACGAAGAAGAGGTTCATGAGATATGAGCGTGTTGATAATGTAAACTATTGTAGTGTTGTAGCTTCACGGGTCTTGGCCCAAAACAAGGAAGATCCAGGTTCCTTTACTATTCCATGCACAATTGGTGATGTTGAGTTCGCAAGGGCACTTTATGATTTGGGAGAAAGCATCAATCTAATTCCATTGGTTGTTCTTAAGTAGCTGCGCTTGGGAGCCCCCACACCGACTACCATGCGGCTGCTGATGGCCGACAAAATTGTGAAGCAGCCCGCGGGGATCCTGTTTGATGTGCTTGTCAAAGTTGATAGATTAATATTCCCAACGAACTTCGTGATCCTTTATTGGGAGGTTGATTATGAGGTCCCCATCATTTTGTGGAGACCATTCCTTTCCACTAGGAGAGCCTTAATAGATGTAGAGGCTGGCCAGTTGAATTTCAGACTCAATAAAGAAGAGGTCATCTTTAATGTCTTCCAGTCAATGAGCAATCCAAATAATACAGAGTTCTCTCAGCAGTAGAAGATGAATCTGAGTTCCTTGATGAAGTTTGAGTAGTCAAGAGACTTGTGTCGTGCCGCGACGTTAAATCAGGCACTTATTGGGAGGCAACCCAAGTGGTGACTCTGTGAACTCTGGGTAACCGAGCCACCTACATCGTGTCGTGACATAAAATCAAGCTCTTCTTAGAAGGAAACCCAAGTTAATTAACTAATGTGTGTTTAGTTTGCAAGGGAGACAAAAATGGGTGGCAGAAAAATTGTTGAACAAGCAGGTGCTACGATTCTCAGTACGACTCGTGAGAGGGTTGTACGAGTCATAGCCAGAGTCGTGGTGAGAATCAGAGATGTACTTCAGTGCATGAGTTTAGGGTACGGTTAATCCTATAATTTGTAACCTCATTGTATGGGTCGTAGTAGTCACTATGTCGATGAACTATGCAAGGCATGGACCAGAATGAAAAGAATAGACCTACGAGTCATAGTACGAATCGTACCCGAGTTATACGAGTCGTAAGATGTGCTCATAGGTCCATAGGTAAGTCACTCAATCTCTCTATTATGGGCCCAAAGGACGAGTCGTAGGATCTTCCTACGACTCATGATGGGACAAAAATTTTAAATCTACTCAACTCGGCCTAGATTTTTAAAAATCAGCCCTAGGACCTATGAAAGCTCAAATGAATCATACCCCTCTCCCATGGTCACTAAACCTAAACTCACGACTCCCTCACACCCATAACTCATCAGTAAAAACAATCAATGAACAAGTTCTTGCTCAAAATTACATCGAAAACCACAATTCAAACCCTAGACTTGATTCATAGTTGAAGTATCAACATTCAAGTGAGTGTATTTCTTCGAAATGGATAGCTATAACTTGTATGCTTGATGTAACCTTTCTAAACCCTCTCAGAGTCCTCTCAATGCTTGAAAAATTACAAAAGGACAATGACCATGGGTGTAAATGAGTTGTGTGCAACTGGGCAGGAGCTTGAACTTGTGAAAATTGTGCATTGAACTATTAAAATTCGAAGTTATGGGTCGTTATTAGAAAGGGGAGGAATGAGTAGTGGTAAAACTCGTTAAATGCATGACTAGACCTGGGGAATTCTAAGTACCCAAAATTAAACTAAAACCCCCTGCAAACTAAACAAAAATTAAGACAAGGAAAGGCCTCACAAGCCTTCCTACGACTCGTGGTTTCATACTACTACTCGTAGGATGGCTCGTTAGGACTGTCCCAAGAAAAACTTGAAATAATCATAAGGAAAAAATCCTAGTACCGCTCGTGGTTTCCTGCTACGAGTTGTATTTGGCAGTCGTACGAATTATCTAAAAACGGTCAAGTACACAAGTGATGGTTGATCCTTCCCATGACTCGTGGAATTGACGTAGGGGTCGTACCATGAGTCATGGAAAAATACAAAACAATTATTTTACAGGGGCATCCCCATATGACTCTTGATACGGACTGTACTTTTGAGGTATGATTCGTACCTTAGAGACGTGACATGCACCTGAGATATTATGGGTCTCATTAAAACTCTTACCTCGAAGGTACGTCTCCTACTATTGACCCGTGATAAACTACATAGGAATTGTTTGTTGCTTTCTTTTTCTCATATATAGAATTCTTACCCTTTTCTCCACAGGTACATTTACTATGAAGCGTAAAACATCCAAGGTAACTGCTTAGAGCACATTACTTGATAAGACCTCCGAATCTGATCAAGCGAGCAGATTCCCTAGTGGTTCATTAGAGGAATATAGGGTCAACACATAAGACATTGATGGGACCCGAACCACTAGAGCGAAAGCCAAAGCTAGGTTGTGGCAGCCACTACCATATTTGCCGGTGCTCCACAATTGAGGATAGAGCTGAGGAAAGAGCTCAAAAGTCGAGAAGCTTCTCTAATGAAGAAGAGGTTTTTGAGGAGACACAATCTAGAGATGTAAGCACCGGTGGCAAATCAGAGGAGGAGGCACCAAATGCCGAACAGGAGCAGACTCTGCATAGGGAGAACCGCACTACCCAATGGAGAGTACCAGGAGCCTAGGAGATATATGAATAGGGCATGGCTCTCACCGTAAAAAACAAACCTAGGTGGCCCATTCAAGAAGAGCCGCGGATCTCACAAATTCATTGAACGAGGTGGAGGAGATGAAGTCGATATTTAGCTTCTATGGATTCGTGTGGTGATGTGTTGTGGATTTACAACACTATTGACGCTCAAAACTAAGAAAATAACATGGACTTAGGCATATTTATGTGGATATGAGGCACTTTTCCTTTGATTTTAGGATAAATGGATGTTGGAACAATAAATTGTAAAAGGAAGCTAAAAGTGTGCAAAAAAGGGCAAAAAGGCAGACCACAGTATGATCCGTAGGATGGACCTATGAGTCGTACTGAAGGCCCTGATAAGAAACTGAAAACTTAACCTGGAAGATTGATCCCATGAGACTTTCCACGGATCGTACCATGGTGGTACGAGTTGTGGTATGCCAGTCGTGATGAAATCTAGAAGAATTGAACAGGAGGCTGATTCTCAGTAAGAGAGTACCTTATGACCCGTGAGATGAAGGTACGAGTAGTACCATACTGGTTGTGGTAAAGTTCAAAAAAATTTCAAGAGTACCAGGATCAAGCCATGGGTGCAATGTACGAGTCGTAGGAACTAGGTACAAATGGTACCTTGGCCCAACACTTAGCCAAAATTCTTTCAACAATTAAAGCCACGGTTGATGTCAAGATCCGTGAGAAGCCCCTACGAGTCGTAGGTGGACCCGTGATGAGGTCGGCTACAGATATGGAAAGTAGTCCTGTTAGTTTAGAAAAAGGATTCTTGTGTCCCTATAAATATTTTTTATGTTTTATTTTTAAGAGAGGATGAAGAATAGACTTAATTCTAGTAGGAAAACATTGTAATAAGGAGTTTTACATCATTGGAAGAGTGAATTGAGTTGGTTAAACCTTGTGATCAACCTTTTCTTGAATTCATCTTGTTCTTGCTACTTTTTATTAAATATTTTGTGGTTTAAGTGAAGGAATTGTTTTTTTCAATCATATTTGTAAGTATTGTTTTAAGTTTTCAATAATTAACACAAATCACATACTTGCAACTATGAAAGGCTAAAACTTCCATAGCTAGGGTTGTGGGAACCATGGTGGATTAACAAGTTAGGGTTGCACAAAGTGAGTCTGAAACCAATACTAATTACTTATATTGTATTCTCTTCATCTTTAATGATTCTTAGCGGTGTACAACTTTAGGAAGTGTCTGAATTCTTTACTTGCTTTGGTCGAAGAGGTAGAGATTAGGAAAAGAGAATTACAACAGAGCCTTGATCTTGATGATCATTGTATTAACTTGAGTTGTGGTCGCAGAATAGTTATATATGAAACTTAGTGATAATGGTTAGTTTGCAAAACTCATGAGACTTGGTCGAGTAATTGAGGATAGTCATTCAATAGGGATTGGTTGATCGTTTGAATGAACCTAAGTTATCAGTTTTGTAAGTAAGTATTTGTAAAGATCACGAGTGCATACCCAAAGTTGTTATGAACCCATGGGAAACAGAAACCCTATTATTCCTTTAATTATTTATTCACAAATATATTCATGATCGCTATTTATTTCTATTATTGATTTTTATTAGAATTCCCGCCATTGTGAAGTAATTAGCATACAAGTTCATCTACCGGTTGTAATCTAGATCTTCCATATTCCTTGTGGGTTCGACCCCAACCTCTAAGTTGGGTTCTTTATTGAAAATGTCTGCTTCATACTTTAGTTGGAAGTGTGGTTTGAGTGTTATCAAGTGGATGGGTAGGGCCCCAGACCAACACACTCTAGAAATTGTCCAAGAGTTCTACACCCACTATTTGGCAACCATGGAGCCGAAGGCAAAAGAGGGGCATAAATTGAAAGACAAGCCCAAGTTGGAGAGCGTCCTGGTTAGAGGTCGAGCCATTGACATGTATGAGCACACTATCGCTCGGATATTATATAGCCCTCAGTTCATACCAGCACATGGTACACCGGAATATGAATACCGGGTGAAGGCATTGAAATAGAACAAGCCGCTTTGATGAAAGGAGGAGGTAGTTGCAGTGGTTTCGCGACATGATTACTGAGGTAAAAGAAGAGGAAGAGTGGATCACTAGCGGCAAGCAGGTCATGAAGAATTCCGTAAATTTCATAGCAAAGGCCTACTAGACATTAGTGCGCCACCGGTTGGCATAGACAGTTATTGACAATAACCTCAGTGTGGATAGAGCAGCTTTGGCAGCCTGTATCATGTCTAGATACCCCATGAACATTCCGAGGGTCATTTTAGAGGTGGTACAAGATTGGGCTATGGGATTGATCACTACCATCCCATTCCCGAGTCTCATTTTCAAATTATGCACGGAGGCAGGCATCATGGTGCGTCTGATTGAGGAGCGCCTGATTGGAGAAAAATGGATCGATGACATTGTACTAATCAAGGAAGAGATGAACCTGGTATGTTGGGCCCGACTTTCCACTACGGTCGGCCAATTGGGGGCGCACAGGTGAATACCCCAACTTCACAAGAGTAAAACGAGACACCGTATACATATGTTGGTTATTCAGATGCAGCTCCCAGCACTTTTGCTGTACCACCTACGAGCCTTCCAGGACAGACTCCAGCCAAGTACATCCTAGGGCCCCAGGAATTTCTCCAAAAGCTAGCTAAGAGATTGACCTTGGCTGAAAGGAAGATTCAACCAATGATGGAGAATGTCAATCCCTGGGTGAAGGCTGAGATAGAGACAACTGTGTAGGCCCTGCATGCTAGATTAGACGGGTTCGAAAGCATATTCAATATGCTTATGACTGAGCAGACTGATAAGGGCAACCTCCGAGAGGAGTTGGGGGCTCTTCAGAGCCAAGTGGTTGAGCTATCATCATAGCAACCAACAGTCATAGAATCCCCCACTCTTCCTGAACTTGATGTTGATTTAGACGAGGAGCTTGATCTGGCAGCTTGCTGGGAGCCCATAAGAGCAGAAAAGGAAAAAGGGAAAAAGAGGGACTCCGATGATACTGGAGAAGAGACGCCAAAACAAAAAAGAAGAGAGAAAGGACAACACAAGAGGGCATGAGTAGAGAGCCTGCAGACTCATGACATGCACTTGTTAGAGCTGTAGGAACGAGCTAGAGGAGAAGGTAGCTCTACCATGGCCCAGGCAGAGCTTTCTAGTGGTAGGGACCCTTTGGGTGAGCTACATTCAGCCCCAACTATTCTAGAGGCCGTAGAGATGGCTGAGAATACTAGGGGGTAGCCACTCCCCCTATTTATCCACCATTAAATGCGCCGGACACCACCAGTGCCATGATTGCAGTGGAGGCATCTCCTTAACAAGATGACAGGAGCGCTTAGTGTGCCGCAGGTATGTTCCCTTCCCTCTGTGATTACATTCTATGCTTCGGGGATAAAGCACACCTTTTAAAAAGGTGAGGGGGTGTACTTATATTCTTGGATTTTTGATTGATCTTAGGGTTTTTCCTGCAATGTTTCTTTTCCATCGAGCATGCTATCTAGTAGAACCAACATGTTTAAGATTTTATTTTGTGATTTTTGTCTAACTAGCACGTAGTATAGGAGTACTCAGCCAATAAAATGAACTAGTTTGATATTTTGAAAAATTGACTCTGTTTAAAAAAAATGTTAATGATTAGCCATGTACTTGTGATTGCATACATCCTTTCTGTGGATCTTTTTATTTCATTTAGTATATTAGCATGTATAGTTTTTATTAAGGAATATATAAATCAGACAGATAGAGTGAATGCAAGTCATGTGCAATAATTGAGTGAGGTTTGATACTTAGTTCAATACTGCGTAGAAGATCTAGAACTTGACCGATTGGTCTTTGCATAGGTTTTTAGGATGGTTGGTTAGGAAAGGATCATATGCCGTTCTTGTTTAGCCCTGTTTTAGCTTTAATAACCCTGCTAAAATGATATGATTCCCTTGTTCCAAATTTTTGACCCTTTAATAGATCATTTTCTTTGATTAATCAATTGACCATACCTATTTTTATAATGAACCTTTTTTGGCTGTGGTCCTTCCTTTGACAATGTGAACCTCAACATAGGCAAAATGCCTAAGTTTAGAGGGGCTAGATTAGGGATTCTTAAATAGTGTGAGGGTTATAAATGGAGAGAAAAAAAAATAGTGAAAATGAGGTGTAGTGTGAGGAAAGAAAAAGAAAGAGAAAAGAAAATTTTGAAAAAGAAAATTCAAAAATTGAATGATGCATGAAAAGCTTGAAGAAACACACTACACTCATACAAGTCCATTAAAAAGGGTGAAAAGGGAGAAAAAGTAAAAAAAATGGAGCCACATGTATGTAGTGCCAATGAAGGTTTTAGTCACTTAAAAATATCCCATATAAACTATACCCAGCCTGAAAGCCTAGATTACAAGAAAAAGCAAGTCCTATAGTGATCCTAACCTAACCATCTGACAAACCGAAGTAGAGAAAATAAGAGCAAGCCTATGGCATCTGATATGTAGTATTTGGAAATTCTTTGTGAAAGTGAGATCCTCGCTTGTTCAGTACTATGTTATGTATTTTACTATATATGTGGGTGGGATACTTTATTTACTATGAGGGTATATGGTTTGTGTTTAATTCTACTTGTGGTCTGTGTAAAAAGCATTGGTGATGACTTGACTAATTGTTAATAGCTAGATGACATATCTTGATCCCTGTTTATCATTTTTTGTGGTTTCTTGTAGTGCATGTGCTGACTTGGTTCACGAGAAAAGGGTCAAAATCTTTTTCAATAAATAGAGCAAATTCTGTTTGATGTGAGCAGTAGTATCCTAGGGTTATTTTCTAGTTAAGCGACGTGCTTAGTTTTTTTTGTTTTCTTTGCCTAAGGACATCCAAAATTCTTAAGTTGAGGGTGTTGATGTGTTTGTGAGTTTACAACACTTTCGACGCTTAAAACTTAGAAAAATAGCATGAAATTAGGTATTTTATATGGATATGAGCCATTTTTACTTTGATTTCAGGAAAAATATGAGTTGGAGCAAAGATGTGCAAAATAAGACTTAAAATGCAGAAAATCGACCAAAGTCCAAATCTCAGTATGATCCGTGCTGAGAACCGTGATGAAAGTCAAAAGGATGAAGTAAGAAGAAGGAAACATATGACTTTTAGTATGAGACGTACCAAGATGGTACGAGCTGTAACTGGAATCGTGGAATTGTTCAGAGGAAATTTCACAATGGCGGACACTTGATATGGATGGACTCACATATCGAGGCATCAATGTATGAATTGTACCATGAGGCCCGGTGAACTTCAAAAGATTCTTTGATACCTGGCAGAACTGTAGACACTACAGACAGTACGAGAAATAGGAAGAAGGTACGAGTCGTACCACAACACTCGTGGAGAATTTCAGAAAAAGTCAGAGTTCTCAGGGCCAAACCACGGAAGCATTGTACAACTCATAGGACGTAGGTACAAGTCGTACCATCCTACCAACACTTAGCCAAATCTGCAGCAGCCAAGGACTTACGAGAAGCAGGTATGACCCGTACCATCCTGCTATGGGTCGTAGGTCCAGTCGTGACATAGTCAGCACCAGATATGAAAAATTCCTTGTTAGCTTAGGAAAAGATTTCTAACATCTATATAAATAGCTTCTACATATCAATTTAGTCATAGAAGGATAGAATGGAGTTAGTAGACAAGTGAAGGATTATTTTGTGAATTTTTATCAAGTTTTGAGGAGAAATTCATGGGATCAAATTCTTGATTTCCTACATTGTTTTTGAGGTTGTTCTTTGATATTCAAATCTGGTTTTCTTCCAACTGTTGTTGTAAGTATTAATTATGTGTTTTTGTATTAGTGAAAATTGTAATCTTACAATCATAAGAAGCTAAAACCTCCACAACTATGGGTTGTGGAAGCCATGGTGGAATAACAAACTAGGGTTGCACAAAAATGATTAAAAACCAATGTGAAAAGTTTGTATTGTATTCTCTCCATCTTTAAACGTTCTTAACGGTGTACAACATTAGGACTTACCTTCTTGAACCTAGAGAAGTAGATATTTGGAAAAGAGAATTACAACAAAGCCTTGATCTTTACAATCATTGTATTAACTTGAGCTGTGGTCGCAAGATAGTTAAATTTAAAACATATTGATAACAGTTAATTTGAAATCGCTCATGAGACCTGGCCCGGTGATTTAGTAAAGTCATCCAATAGGGATGAACCAGTCATTTGGATTAACCCTAATTATCAGTTCTACGAGTAAGCAGTGGTATTGATCCCGTGTGAATACCCCTAATATTTATGAACCATGGGGAACACTTACTCTAGTTGTTTGTGAATCTTGATTTAAAATCAAAAATATAATCTTTATTTAATATTGTTTTCTTTAAAACCCCTAATTCGGAGACAACTCACCAACAAGATTAACTACCGGCATTAGTCTAGATCTTACCCTATTCCCTGTGGGTTCGACCCTAACCTCTTAGTTGTATTCTTTATTTGCAACAACTGCTTCATACTTTTTCAGGAAGTGTGAGTTTGAGAATTATCACTGAACACATATTGAAGGCTCTTGTGGTTAGTGAAAAAACATCCATGTGGACTCCATAGAGGTAATGTCTCCATATATTCGAAGAAAACACCACCACCGCCAATTCAAGATCATGAATCAAGTAGTTCTTCTCATGAAACATGAGCTGTCTGGAGGCATAAGCTATCACTTTACCCCACTGCATCAAGAAACAACCGAGGCTAACTTCGGAAGCATCACAATAAACTATGAACCCATTTGTTCCTTTAGGCAAGGTTCGAACCGAAGTTGTAGTTAGTCGAGTCTTCAACGCTTTGAAACTCTTCTCACAAGCATCTGACAACTGAAACATCACCTTTTTCTGAGTCAGTTTAGTCAAAGGGGATGCACTTGAAGAAAACCCTTCTAAAAACCATCGGTAATAACTAGTTAAGCCCATGAAACTCTTGAAATCTGATGGGGAAGTTTGTCTTGGCCAATCTTTTACCGCTGCTATTATTTGAGGATCTACCTGAATACCCTCACCCAAGACCATATGACTTGAGGAAAGACACTAATTTCATCCAGAATTCACACTTATTAAATTTAGTGAACAACTGATGGTCTCTGAGAGTGTACAACACTATCCTTAGGTGGTTAGCATGATTCTCCTTATTTCTGGAGTATACCAAGATATCATCTATGAATAAAATGTCAAACAGTCTAGGTACATCTTAAATACCCTATTTATCAGATCCATAAATGCCGCAAGAGCATTGGTTAGTCCAAAATAAATAACCTTTAATTCGTAGTGACATATCAAGTTTTGAAAGCTATTTTCGGAATGTCACATTCTTTAACCCTGAAATGGTGGTATCCTAACCTAAGGTCTATCTTGGAGAAACAACTAGCTCCCTGAAGCTGATCAAACAAGTCATGAAACATGGATAGTGGATACCTATTCTTGACTGTAACTTTTTTCAGTTGATGGTAGTCGATGCACATTCTGAGCATACGGTCATTCTTCCACACGAATAGGACAGGAGCAACCCATGGAGAGATGCTGGGTCTAATGAACCCCTTATCTAGAAGGTCCTTCAGTTGTTCCTTCAACTCCTTAAGCTCAGTTGGATCCATTCTGTAAGGAGTAATAGAGATGGACTAGGTGTCTTGAAGAAGGTCTATGCAGAAGTCTATCTCCCACATGGGAGAGACTCTAGGATGATCTTCAGGAAAGACGTTAGGAAATTCGCTAACAACTGGAACTGGATAAATAGTCGGGGTCTCAGAATTGGAAGCTCTTACCCTAACCAAGTGATAGATGCAACACTTTGAAATCATTTTCCTGAACTTAAGGTAGGAAATAAACTAACCCTTAGGTGCTGAAATACTACCCTTCCATTCAAAGACTGGCTCGTTAAGAAACTAAAACCTGACGACTCTAGTTCTAAAGTCAACTCAGGCATAACAGGAATGTAACTAGTCCATACAAAGAATGAGGCCGAAGTAGACCATGTCTAGCTCTACTAGATTAACTGAAATAACTTTACTCAACACTAAAACTGGACAACATCAACCCAGTTGGCTTTAACTTACTCATAAGCCGGCGTAGAAATGGAAAATGATTTTGAGACGACTTCTAGACTAATATCAAACTGAATACTAATATATGGAGTCATGAAGGAAAGTTTTAATGTTGGATCTAGTAGCTCATATACATCTAGATGAAAAAGATGTAACATACCCGTGACCACGTCAAGTGAGTTCTCCTTATCTTGAGAGAAGACAAGGCATAAAAATGGTTTTGGCACTTACCTCCACCCGTACCTAAAGTAGAAGTAGTGCCCTGTTGTGTTGGACGACCTGCTAGGGTTGCTGAGGTAGTGGATTTGGTCTTTCCCTGTACTACTGACGGATAATCTCTCAATCAGTGACCTAGCTCGCCACAGCCAAAACAACCCTCCATACCTAAAAGACACTCCCCAGGGTGATTCTTGCCACATTTAGGGCAGGCTGGAAATGTGCAGCTGCTGGAAATGTGACTCTGGGACTGGGAGCCTAATGATCCACCCTTTTCGTCCCATGCGAGATTGAGAAGAAGGGGCACTTGCTGATGAGGGTACTGGAGGATTATACTGTCGGTGCTGCTGCTATTGTGACCGATTACTCCCACCTGACTCTGTTGTCCATACTCAAACTGGCCTATTCTGGCCCGCTCTTTTTCCCTCTCTATTTCCTTTAACTTTTCTTCTTCTATCTACTTGGCATTAATGATGAGACTAGAGAGGTCAATATCTTTAATCAGCATTGCGGTTCTGCATTCCTTAAGAACCAAGTCTAGAACTCCATTAATGAACTTGAGCATACGAGCCCTCGGCTCAGTGACTATCTCAGGATCATATCTCGACAACTGAGTAAATTCAGTGCATACTTCTCCATGGTCATGTTATTCTGCCTCAAGTTCATGAATTCTTCATACTTAGCTTCCCTTAGCTATCCAAGAAAGAACCTGTCTAAAAAATTCCATCACGAACTCATCCCATTCAATCGGGCCTGCTCCACTCGTCCTTCCCTCCTTCCACTGCTTGTACCATATCTGAGCCATCCCTTTCATCTGGTAGGCAGCCACTCTATATAGTAGTGACACCCATGATTTGGGAAATTTTATCAATCTCATCGATGAACTCTTGTGGGTCTTCCTCAACCTTAGATCCGAGAAAAGCTGAGGGATTCATTCATGTGAAATCCTGGACTCTGGCCGCAGCTGTAGACCCATTGGTATTGACGGGCACTACTTGGTTGTTTGCTTGGTTGGTCACGGTCTGAGCCAGCATCTGAATCGCTGCCCTAAATTTAGTGGAGGACACCTGATCGTCCCGTGGGGCTGCTGGAGCTGGTGGTGCTAGCCAGTTAGTGTTCTGGGTCCTTTTCCCGTTTCCTCATTTTGGAGGCATCGTTATCTTAAAGGATTAGAGTACAGATAAGGATGACATTTTTTAGATTATCCCAACGCACGATGAAGATCATGAACAAAGAGAAATTTTCCTAATAATGCCTTGTAGCCTCCCCATCATAAGCGAGGTGCGCTTCACACCCATAAAAAGGACTCTACTCGACGCGAATTTCAGATATCCTAGGATACTCTAATCCTAGTGCTCTGATACCAACTTTTTCAACACTCAAGTCTATACCCCAGACATGACACAGTACTTGATGCCACAAGTGACCCCAAGCTAACCATTGACTTAACATCAAATTGGTGTACCGAATTAAATAAAAGAGGAATAAGTACTTAACAAAACTATGTTTGAAAGCCATCTAAGAACTGTCGAGTTAGTGGGACAAGCCCTAGCTAACTCTAAAATCTAAAAATAAGAAGCTTAAATAAAACTAAGTCCCCATCCTTGCAAGATGAGGACTCACCAAGATAGAGCAGCTAAAATCATTTAAAGGGAACTAATGATGATTCTGTGGTTGAGAACCTACACCTATATCATAATACGATATAGCATAGAAATATGTATTAGTACTTTGAATGTACTAAGTATGCAAGATGTAAGTAAAAATGGTAGAAATACAACTGACTGATATATAGCATGAAATGACCAACTGTGAACTTTGAAGTACTGGAAATAATGGTAATAATGTAAATATAGACAATGATTGATAGTCATGAGCATATCCTAAAAACTTAATAAACTGAACTGAAACCTGTGGCTGAATTGAACTAAGTTGTACTGACCAGTGGGAGAGTCTATAATCGACATATAACCATGTGAGCTAGATATGGGGTCCAATGTATACCCCTATCGGAGAAGGCCCATTATACCTTGCTAGGGCATAGTAGCTGAACTGGGTGATAAGTGTCTGATGCCTATTTGGGCTAAAAACCTATGGTGGTAATGTATTTCTAGAAACTTGGGTGCACTGAACCCTGGCCCCCTCAGGGCTAAGTCCTGCTCCCACTAAAAATTACTAACTATGACTACTAGGCTGATAGGTCGAACCTAATTTCCTAAGATGTAAGTCAGGAATATGTATTTGTAATTAACTTGAGAATCTGAAGGACCTGATAACTGAAACTATGGGTTCTAAGACTGGCCAGAGCTTCTTTAGCAGAAAGCATCGTAATCGTCTAGAGAACACCTTGACAATTGATAACTGAGACTACGGAGTTTTACTAAACTCCTCAAGAGATTTAGTATAGTCTAACTAATTAGCTGACATTTCTGTAAGATACTGAAAGGGCTAAGTAGGGACTGGGGCTAAACAATCAATAATTCATCCTTCTGGATAATCTAACTATACCATTCTGTTGATTACAAGAACTATAAGAATCATGCATTGTTTGTATCAGGACAATTATGCAAGACTCATCAAAGCACATTTACAGACTAGGTGTAAACACATATTTCATGGACAAAGATATCAACATAAAGTATAACTAATTACAACCTTCAAGAATCATGAAAATTATAACAAGAAGGAAATTTGTATTCAAACTGACAAACAACCCTAACATTGATATAAATGGGCTAGAACTGATAAAGATTTTTAGGAAGGTTTTTGGGGAACAAGGGAAGAGTAATTCCCTTATTAAAATCGCACATACCTAGAGTAGAGATTCCCTTAAGAGATTTCTTGAGAAATCTAAGGAGAATGGAAACCCTTGGTCTTGATCTGTGCTTCTAGATTGAATTTTTCTACATACTAAACTCTACAAAGTGAGAGGCATGGGAGTGAAAAAGAAACTAACTCCCTAAATCCCCCTGAAAATAACCACAAAATGACATAGTGTAGGCATTAAAATAATGGGAAGTTACAAAAATGCCTCTAGAGTTTGGACTATAAAAACCTCACTGTCAGTGACCATGAGTGACCTAATGAGTTGCTAGGTCACTGGACCACTCGTGGTCCTCACCTGTTTTCACCACTAGATATTCCCACTTTCAACTCAACACTCTTACCATGACTCACGTCATGAGTAGTAAGGTAATACCAGGACTAGTGGCTCCATTTGTGGTCACCCCCTAACCACGGGTTGACACCGGTCTACCACTCACTTCATGAGTCACTTCACGACTCATGGAGTACTTCATGGGTTACTAGACGAGTCATCTTGTGACTTGGGCAGCATTTTCCTACTTTCTCTATTTAAAATCTCAAGTATGATTTTAGGAACTTTTAGGATGTTACATTAGGACTGTCCCAGGTCACTGAAAGTGTAAGTGTTAGTACAGAACCTAGTACAATTCGTGGTATACTACTATGAGTCATACCTGGTGATTGTACCATGAATCTTAAAGGGTAAAAGTTTAAAAGTAAAATCACGATCCTTCATACGACTCGTGAAATCTAATTACCATCCATTACATGAGTCATAGAAAGGTAGAGAGGAACATAATTTAATAAAAGCCCTCATTATGAATCTTAGTACCAATGGTACCATCTTATACGAGTCATGACAGTGCTATCATGTACCACGAGTCATAATAAGAAACATGCTACCAAGGTGCGACCCATACTGTAGACTCGTGGAAAACATCAGAGGATATTTTTTTCTTGCTTTGTTTTTCTCAGATCAGACATACTAACTTTTTTCTCCATAGGTGAAATGATGTTCAAAAGGATATCAAAGAAGAACCCCTAAGACAAGCAAGTTAAAGCTTAAATAGCTGCTCGAAGGGCATTGAGAGATGAGCCCTCCGACTCTGATCAATCGGGAAACACCCCAAGTAGTTCAACGGAGGAATACCAAGTAGATACAACTGGCACTAATGAGCCACAGACCACTAGGTCACGGCCAAGACTCAGGCTGAAGCAATATCCCCTGTTCTAGCAGCTGCTACGGAGTCTGAAGAGGGAGTAAGTGATCAGACCCAAGAGTCTGGGAGTGGCTCTAATAAGGAAGAATATTCTTAGGAGTCCCAGTTTAGAGATGGTAATCATGTAGTCAGGTCTAAGGAAGAAGCTGCTTAGGAAGAAGGTGACCAAACTCCAGCTCGAGAGAACCATACTATTAGGTAGAGAGTGCCTGGTGCTCAAGAGATTTATGAGTAGGTTCTCTCTCTCTCCTCAATGAATCATGCAAGGTGGAGTATACAGGAAGAATCATAGATCTTCACTAGTCCCTTGAATGAGGTTGAGGAAATGAAGCGGATTTTTAGCTTTTATGGATTTGAATGTATGGCTAGAACTTCAGAGAAATATAATGCCAAGATGGTCCAGGAATTCTATGCCTATTATTTGGCCATATTGGAACAGAAGGCAAAAGGTGGGCAAAAATTGAAAGAACAGCCCAAGCTTGAGAGTGTGATTGTTCGGGGACAAGTAGTTGACATCTCTGAGCGAACCATTGCATGGATATTATATGGGCCTCAACTCAGAGCTTCGAAGACCACTACTGAGTTCAAGTACCAAGTAGATGCTCTGAAAAAGGTAAAGAATCTGGATTTTGAGAAGAGGCAAAGCCAAGTGAAATGGCTTACTGGGGTTCTAGCCGAGGACAAGAAGGAAGTTGATTGGATTGTTAGTGGAAATCAGGTTACTAAAGCCTCGCTGAACTTCAAAGAGAAGGCCTACTGGACACTAGTCTGCCGCAGGTTGGCGTCGATGGTTAATGACAACACCCTCAGTGCAGACAAAGCGGTTTGGTGGCGTGCATCATCTGAGACTGGGCTATGGGACTAAGCACTACCATCCCATTCCCGAGTCTTGTGTACAGGTTATGCATGGAGGCAGGCCTTAAGGTGAAACTGGAGGTGGATCACTTGAATGGAGGCCAAAAGACTGCAGATATAGGCCCTATATGGGATTACCTAGACCCGGTTAACCGGGTTAGACTTCCCACTGCAGTCCTACTGCCTATGCATTCGAAGGCAAGCATGTTGATGTTGCCATTTCAGTGGAGTACGGAGAGATGGTAGCTATAGAGGCTGGCCACACAAATGCATCTTCTAGTACTTTCTCCTTACCGCCATTGAGCATACTATGCCAGACACCAGCTGGTTACATGTTGGTCCCGTAGGAGTTTCTCCAAAAAATGGCCAAGAAGCTGACAGTGACCGAGAAGAAGGTCAACACAATGATGGAAAATGTCAAACAGTAGGTTAAGGAAAAGATTGATGAGGTTGTTGCACAACTGGTTGGATAGTTTTGAGTGTCGCCTCAATGAGCGTCTGGTTGAGCAGATAGATAAGGACAGTCTTAGAGAGGAATTGGGGGCTTTGTAGAGCTAGGTAGCAGGGTTGTCGGCCAGACAGCCGATAATATTATCAGGCCCCACTATCTTGGAGTTTGATGTTGAGCACGATGAGGAGATAGATTTACAGGCATACTGGGGTCTGATAGTGACCGGTGCAAGAAAAGGAAAGAAGAGGGTCTCGAAGGAGGTTAAAGATGAGTGCTCTAGAAAAAAGAGATAAAGAAAGGAGAAAAAAGAGCGCAAGCGGGCGAGAGTGGACAGTATGCAGACTCATGACAAGTAAATGTCAGAGTTGCATGAGCGAGCCAGAAGAGTAGGGAGCTGCACCACTGTCTTTGGAGAGGTTGCAGGTGGCAAGGACCCTTCGAGTTAGCCACATTCAGCCTGAGATACTACTGAGTTCGCTTAGGCGATTGCTACTGCTGAGGGGGTAATCAATCCCCCAAGTAATATTCCATTAAGTGCACTAGCCACCGCTAGTGCTACGTTGGAGAGGAGAGAAGTCTTATTGGACACTCACCTCAACAGGATGACATGAGCGCTTAGAGTGCCATAGGTATTTCCCTTTCCTTGTTTTTACATTTTATTCATCGGGGACAAAACATCCTTTTTTAAAAGGGAGTGTACTTGTATTTTTGGGTGTTTTGTTCGTCCGAGGGTTTTCCTTGTCGTGTTTCTTTTCTCGACATGCTATCTAGTATAACTGACATGTTTAGGTTGTCTTTGTTATTTGTATAATTAGAAGTAGCTTAGGATTAATTTACAACAAATAAATGCCTAGTTTTGATGCTTTTGAAAATTACCCTATTTGAAAATTTTTTAGTTGAGTTGTGTATGTTGACTATGAAGTATGACTTTTTTGGAACTTTGTATGGCATTTATATTATTAGCATGTGTACTTGTAGTTTAGTCGTGCATGAACCGGATAGGTAGAATCAATACAAACCTGTACAATGAGTGAGTGAGGATTCATTCTCAGTTCAATATTTTATTAGGGATCTAGAACTTGCCCGGTTGGTCTTTACATAGGTTTTAGGATAGTTGGTTAGGACATTTTTGTCATAGCCAACTTTATCATAAATTTCCCTACCAAATGAAGTGATTTCCTTGATCCCGTATTTGAGCCTAAAAGTTGATCTATTTTATTGGATTACCCATCACCGTGATCAAGTTTATAATGAACCTGTTTGGCCCTAGTCCCTCCTTGGACATTGTGAACCTCAACTTAAGCAAAATACCTAAGTTGAGGATGGTTGTAGTGGGGATGCATAAACTGTGTGAGGGTGGAGAAGAAAGAGAAAAAAGTCAATGAAGAGTGAGGTGTGGTGTGAAAAGAAAAGAAAAAGATCTAAAAAATAAAAAATTAAAAGAAAAGAAAAGAAAAGAATAGAAAAAGAGTTGCAAAAGATGAGAAAAACACTCCACACCAACACATTGCATTTAAATGGAGAAAAAGGGAGGACAAAGTTGAAAAATGGAAAAAGGGGTAATAAGTGAAAATGAAGCTATGTATGTAGTGCCACGGAGGGCTTAGTCACAAAAATTCCATATTTACCATACCCAGCCCGAAGTCTACATTACAACCCAAGAAAAGACCTACAGTTATCCTAGTTTAACTGTCTAAAAAGCAAAAATAGAGAAAATAAGGGCAAGTCTATGGTATCCGATGTGCAGTATTTGGAACTTCTTTGTTAGAGTGGGAGTCCTACTTATTTATCCCAAGTTTCATGTTGTTATACCCCAGGAACCCAAGGATCTGACCCGAAAGTCAAACGAGGAAAAATCTGGAAAATGTTGCAGCAGTGTAGAATGAGTCGTTAGACAACCAGTCAGGAGACCCTATGAGTTGTTAGGTGGCTCATGGGAAGGTCGGACTGAGCTGAGGATTTGAGGTCCCCACGGGTGTGAGAACGACTCGTGGTCATCCACCACGAGTCGTCAGGTCTCCCGTGGGGTGAGGTTAAGGGTTACCTAGGAGGTTTGACTCGTGTACCTAATGGATGGGACCACATGAGTCATGGCCAGTCCAAACGACTTGTGAGGTGAGCCGTGAGCAAGCCCATGGAAATTTAGTGGAGATGAGGCAGTGTACTTGACGAAAGGGCGTAAAGAGTCGTGGTCACTGGGGACGAATCATTGGGTCCCCCGTTGCAAAGCCCAGTCAACCTGGTATCCAGTGTACTTGACGGGGGACGCGATGAGTCATTTCCTGTCCTGATTAGTCATCAGGCCACCCATTACAGTCACCTGGCAGTTACTTCCTGCGAATTAGTCAGGGCCTTCTCATAATTTCCTATGCTTCTAAGACCTAAACTACGTCATTTTGAGGTCAGAACAGGGTATTTTAAGGGGAAATCATCGATGATAAACCTCATTTGATACTTGTAAGAGTAGAGAGGAAAAAGGAAATGGATTCAAGTATTCTTCTTCAAGTTCTTCAAGTTTCCATCTAGGACTTTTCAAGGGAGTTAAGAATCAAGAATTTCCAGGTATGTGGGGTTTTGAATAGGTAGTTTTGTCCCGACCAATGCCCAAATTCTCCCTAATTTTATGTAGGAAGTTACCAATTCTTGATGAGTCATAACCTAAAAGCATGTTTCCTCAAAAAAAATCGATATGAACATGTTGTAGTATGTCTAAAATCATGGGTTTGAAATATTGGGCTGTTTTCACTTATTTTCTTCAATACTTGATGATTTAATCCCTAAAAGCACATGCGCCCAAATCACGGGGTTTTAGTGAAAATCATGATTATGCTGAATTCTAAAGCATGATATAAACTTTTGGATTTTAAGCGTGTTTTCAATTACTCATGTTATTATGATTATGTTTTTCATAAAATTAAGCCTTTCAAGTATGATTGAAATTATGGGCAATGCCCACATGCCGCTTATGATTCATGAACTATGATTTTGGGCCGAACCAAGGGCCCCCATTTCCATGGCTAGTACCACGAATTCTAAAGCATGTTATGGTTATAACTATTTAACTAGCCATGCATATCATGTATGAATTTCATGAGCACGTTTCATGTTTTGGGAGTAGCACTTAACACCGAGTAGGATCGAGGCCTAGGTTACGCCCCGAATCTAAAAACTACGTGCCACTGTAGGTTATGTTTGGGACCGCCTCAATGTCTGTCCCCTATTCCCTACGAGGTCTCACGAGTGATATCATGCCTTTCGTGGTTCATACCCTTGGCAAGGTATGGACGGCCTCCCGACTAGGCTTATATGTCGGGCTCCATGTATGCTCGTATAGGGTGTGTCGATTATAGAAATCTTCCATTGTTCTTCATTATTGTAATGCGTGTATGATTATGTTCTTTTGGATCAAGTTATGTTTTATGAACTGTTTTCCCTCATGTTATGATTCATGAACTATGATTTTGGGCCGAACCAAGGGCCCCCATTTCCATGGCTAGTACCACAAATTCTCAAGCATGTTATGATTATAGTTATTTAACTAGCCATGCATGTCATGTATGAATTTCATGAGCACGTTTCATGTTTTGGGAGTAGCAGTTAACACCGAGTAGGATCGAGGCCTAGGTTACGCCCCGAATCTCAGAACTACGTGCCACCGTAGGTTATGTTTGAGACTGCCTCAATGTCTGTCCCCTATTCCCTACGAGGTCTCATGAGTGATATCACGCCTTTCATGGCTCATACCCTTGGCAAGGTATGGACGGCCTCCCGATTAGGCTTACATGTCGGGCTCCATGTATGCTCGTATAGGGTATGTCGATTATAAAAATCTTCCATTGTTCTTCATTGTTGTAATGCGTGTATGATTATGTTCTTTTGGATCAAGTTATGTTTTATGAACTGTTTTCCCTCATGTTATGACTATGACAGGTTTACGAATATTTTGGAAAATCTTGAGCCTTTCAATATACTTATGATTTCAGTATTTATGATCATGATGTCCCCACTACTCTAAATTTTATGTTTTCAAGTATTTTTTTGCATACCTCACATACTCAGTACCTTCCAAGTACTGACCCATATATTTTCAGGATCCAGTTCACTGGATCAGCATCGTACCTAGCTTGTGCTCAGTTCTTCTCTCAGCTTCCAGTGGTGAGTACTCATGATTCGAGGGCTTCTTGTTCGAACTATATTTACAGTTTGTTTCCAAAATTTTGGGGTTAGTTGGGGTGTTTTCCCTTAAACCCATCTATTATGATTAATAGGCTTTCAGACCTATGTGTAGTATTCAATCGTTTGTGTTTGGATCTTGTATTGTTGTTTCTTACACCTCTTGTTATGAGTTTCAGCTAGTGCATGATTATTAAGTTAAGCTTTCCGACATATGTGAATAGATTAGATATATGCTCATGCCATGGGTTGACTTGGAGTCTTTGGGGCTCCTTGTCCCATGTCTACGATCTGGTTGTACTCTCGGGTCGTGAAAAACTTAGTGCCAAAGCAATAGGTTCTGATGTGTCCTAGGGAGTCTGAAAGCCGCGTTAGGTAGAGTCTTTTTTATGGGTGTGAAGCACGCCACACTTATGATGAAGATGCTACTAAACGTTTGAGGAAATACCCCCTTCTTTCATGATCTATGTCGTGCGGTGAAAACCTCTCCATCCTTGTAACTCATGCTATTCGCGATTGCAGAAAAATTATGGCTCCCAGAAGGATGAACGAAAGAAAGAACAAAAATGATGAAGGCCACGAGGGTGGCCATGATAATGGGCGCCAGCAAGCCCCACCTATTCAGGAGCCTCAGGCACTAGAGCCAGCTACCCACGTCGAGTTTCGGGCGGCTATTCAAATGTTGGCGTAGGCCTTGACCACTCAAGTTAACCACCAGGCTGTTGCGCATGTTCCATAGAACGGTAATGCAGCGGCATCCCGTATCAAGGACTTTCAAAGGATGAACCCTCCTGAGTTCACAGGGGCAAGGGTGGACGAGGATCCACATGAGTTCATTGAAGGGATCTTGAAGGTCACTCAGGTTATGGGAGTGACAAATGAGGAGTGTGTTGATTTGGCCTCTTATCATCTTAAGGAGGTCTCCTATATTTGGTTCAAGTAATGGAAGGACAGTCGGGCAGCGAAAGCAGGCCCTACAAGCTAGGAAGAATTCCACATGGCTTTTCTTGATAGGTTCTTCCCTAGGGAGATGAGGGAATTGAAAGAAGCTGAGTTTGTTTTTCTCAAACAAGGAAAGATGACCGTGTTAGAATATTCACTTGAGTTCACTCGCCTATCAAAGTATGCCCCTGAGTTAGTGAAGGACTAGAGGGCGTGGGTGAGCAGATTCGTGCAAGGAGTAGCTGAGTATCTGGACAAGGACTGCAGAAAAACCATGCTTCATTAGGATATGGACTACCCACGGATTCGTCCTTTATGCCCAGCAGATGGAGGTAGCTCGTATGAGGCAGAGAGAGGCCAAGAGGGAAAGAACTGATAGCTACAACTCCTCCCAGTGGAGGCAAGGAGGTGGGCCTCACCAGCAGTCCCATCATAGGCCTATTACACTAGCATGATATTCAGCTTGTACCCATCCAGGCCTCGAGACGATCAGAGGAGCAGGGCCTCAAGTTCGAGGGGTAAGAGTAGCATGCGCACAGAGCGCACCTTCCTATCTTGTGCTAGTTGTGGCAAGAACCACCCATAGAAGTGTTTGGTGGGCTCAGATGCTTTCTTTGGGTGTGGCAAACCCAGACACAATCTCAGGAATCGCCCCGCAGCCAGGTCAGGAGGTGGTGGAGCCTACACTCCAGCAGCCAGTTCAGCAGCCCTAGTGGCATGTCCTACTCAGCAGGGTACTTCAACTGGTCCAGCCGGTGGCCAGCGCTAGAACCAATTTTATGCACTTGGCTCTCGATAGGAGCAGGAGACATCTCCCAATGTGGTCACAGGTATGTTGCAAGTCTTTCATATTGATGTTTAGGCTTTGCTGGATCCAGGAGCTACACTGTCTTTTGTGACACCTTACATTGCTAATAACTTTGGGGTCAGTTCTGAAACTTTGTCAGAACCATCTTTTGTGTCAACTCCGATTGGGGATTCAGTTGTAGCGAGACGGGTATATAGAGGGTTCCCTATTACTGTATTGCATAAGGTTACCTCTGAAGACTTAGTAGAATTGGCTATGACTGATTTTGACATTATTTTGGGTATAGATTGGTTGTTTCATGTTATTTTTCTGTTAATTGTAGAATCCGAGCGATGGAGTTTTTATTTCCAGGTGAACCAATTTTAGAAAGAAGGGGTAGCTCAGCGGTCCCGGTAGGTCTCTTTATCTCCTATCTCAAGGCCAGGAAAATTATTTCCAAGGGTTGTATTTACCATTTGGTTAGGGTTAAGGATGTCACGTCCGAGACCTCAACCATTCAGTCAGTCCCTATGGTATGTGATTTTCCTGAGGTATTTTCAGATGAACTGCCAGGTGCTCCTCCCAAGAGGATGATTGATTTTGAGATTGATCTTTTACCTAACACACAGCCCATATCAATTCCTCCCTACTGAATGGCCCCAACCGAGCTAAAAGAGTTAAAGGAGAAGATGAAGTATTTGCTGGATAAGAGTTTCATTAGACTGAGTAAATCCCCACGGGGTGCCCCAGAAAACTCATGAGAAGAATTACCCAACCCATTATCTTGAGTTGGCAGCGGTGATGTTTTCTTTGAAGATGTGGCGACACTAGTTGTATGGGGTTCATGTAGATGTATTCACTGACCACAAAGGCTTACAATATGCGTTCACGTAGAAGGATATCAATCTTCGGCAGCGAAGGTGGTTGGAGCTACTTAAGGACTATGACATGAGTGTCCTTTACCAGCCGAGTAAGGAAAACATGGTAGCGGATGCCCTTAGTAGACTCTCTATGGGGAGTGTGTCGCATGTGATTGAAGACAAGAGTGAGCTAGTGAATGAGGTGCATCGACTTGCACGGTTGGGAGTTAGATAAGTTGGTTCAACCAATGATGGGGTAGTAGCCCAGAACGGGTCAAAATCATCCTTGGTAGTGGAGGTGAAGGATAAACAAGATGAAGATCCGACATTGATAAAGTTGAAAGAGGCTGTTAAAAGTCAAAAGGTAGAAGTCTTCTCCAAAGGGGGAGATGGCGTTATTCGGTACCAGAGACGCTTATGTGTTCCGAACCTAGGGGATTTGAGAAGTCAGATATTGCATGAGGCTCATGGATACAAATATTTTATCCATCCAGGTGCCACTAAAATGTATCATGCCTTGCGGGAAATCTACTAGTGGAATTGCATGAAGAGGGATATTGCAGAATTCATAGCCAAGTGCCAGAATTGCCAACAAGTGAAAGTCGAGCATTAGAGACCCGGGGGTGTGCTACAAGATATCAGTATTACTACTTGGAAGTGGGAATAAATCAATATGGACTTTATGACCCGTTTACCCCGCACTCGGAGGCAGTATGACTCCAATTGGGTTGTGGTCAACAGATTGATCAAGGCTGCTCATTTCTTAACGGTCAAAACCACTTATTCAGCAGAAGATTATGCTAAGTTATACATCCGAGAGCTGGTTAGATTTCATTGATACCCTTGTCCATTATATCAGATAGAGGCACCCAGTTCACCTCTCAGTTCTGGAGATCTTTTTAAAAGGGACTCGGTACCCAAGTCAAGCTCAGCACGGCATTTCATCCACAAACAGATGGTCAGGCGGAGCAGACTATCTAGACTCTTGAGGATATGTTAAGAGCTTGTGTTATTGACTTCAAGGGTAGTTAGGATGAGAATTTAACTATTATTGAGTTTTCCTACAACAACAACTATCACTCTAGCATCCAAATGGCACCGTTTGAGGCTCTCTACGGGCGAAGGTGTAGATCACCCATTGGTTGGTTTGAAGTCAGTGAGGCTTCGTTACTGGGTCTAGATTCAGTCCATGAGGCTATGGAGAAAGTTCAGTTAATAAATGAAAGGCTGAAAACGGCTCAAAGTCGCCAAAAGTCTTATGCGGATGTAAGGAGAAGAGAGCTTGAGTTCGAGATTGATGATTGGGTATTTCTGAAGGTGTCTCCCATGAAGGGAGTAATGAGATTCAGAAAGAAAGGGAAACTCAGCTCCCGCTATGTTGGCCCATACCAGATTGTGAGACGAGTGGGTAAAGTAGCCTATGAGTTAGAGTTACCTTCAGAGTTAGCTTCAGTTCTTCCCATATTTCACATATTGCTCTTGAAAAAGTGCTTGGGAAATCCAACTCTAGTGGTTCCGATGGAAAGTGTTGGTGTGAAGGATAGCCTCAGTTATGAGGAAATTCCCATTGTAATCTTTGATCGTCAAGTTCGAAGACTGAGGAACAAGGAGGTAGCTTCAGTAAAGGTGTTATGGAGAAATCAGAATGTCGAGGGAGCTATATGGGAAGCCGAAGAGGATATGATAGCTAAATACCCCTATTTGTTCCCTACCGGCCCAGTTTCAGTTTGAGGTATGAATTTTTTCCCTAAACTTCTATTCATTTTTTTCATGTTTCATTCATGCGTGCAAGTTTTTTTTATGATATGATATATGAATGTGATGTCTGAATTCAGTCCAGTTATGTAATTATTTTCGGGGGTAGTCATTCTGCTAGTTTTCGACCAAAATAATCACTATTTGCATATGGTGATTGTTTGATTCTGAGGTTTCTGCATGTTTGTAACACTCGAGGACGAATGTTCCCAATGTGGAGATATTGTTATACCTCGGGAACCGAAGAATCAGACCCGGAAGTCAAACAGGGAAAAATTTGGAAAATATTGTAGCAGTGTAGAACGAGTCGTTAGATGACTCGTGAGGAGACCCCATGAGTCGTCAAGTGGCTCGTTGGAAGGTCAGACTGAGCTGAGGAGTTGAGGTCCCCACGGGCATGGGAACGACTCGTGGTCATCCACCACTAGTCGTCAGTTCTCCCATGGGGTGAGGTTAAGGGTTACCTTGGAGGTTTGACCAGTGTACCTAACTGATAGGACCCCACGAGTAATGGCTAGTCCCAACGACTCATGAGGTGAACCGTGAACAAGCCCTTGGAATTTTATTGGAGATGAGGCAGTGTACTTGACGAAAGGGCTTAACGAGTCATGGTCACTAGGGACGAATCGTTAGGTCCCCCGTTGCGAGCCCAGTCGACCTGGTATTCAGTGTACTTGACGGGCAACGCAATGAGTCGTTGCCCATTGTGACGAGTCGTCAGGTCAACCGTTAGGGTCACTTGGCAGTTATTTCCTACGAATTAATGAGGGCCTTCTCGTATTTTCATACGCTCCTAAGACCTAAAGTACGTTGTTTTGAGGTCGGGACAAGGTCTTTTAAGGGGAAATCATCCATGATAAACGTCATTTTATACTTGTAAGAGTAGAGAGGAAAGAGCAAAGGGATTTAAGTATTCTCCTTCATGTTCTTCAAGTTTCCACCTAGGGCTTTTCAAGGGAGTTAAGAATCAAGAAGTTCCAGGTATGTGGGGTTTTAAATGGGTAGTTTAGTCCCTACCCATGCCCAAATTCTCCCTAATTCTTTGTTAAAAGTTACCAAATTCTTGATGGGTCATAACCCAAATGCATGTTTCCTAGAAAAAAAATCAATATGAACATGTTGTAGTATGTCTAAAATCATGGGTTTGAATTATTAGGCTATTTTAACTTATTTTCTTCAATACTTGATGATTTAATCCCTAAAAGCACATGTGCCCAAATCATGGGGTTTTAGTGAAAATCATGATTATGATGAATTCTAAAGCATGACACGAACTTTTTGATTTTAAGAATGTTTTCAATTACTCATGTTATTATGATTATTGTTTCCATAAAATTTAGCCTTTCAAGTATGATTGAAATTATGGGCAATGCCCACATGCCGCTTATGATTCATGAACTATGATTTTGGGCCGAACCAAGGGCCCCTATTTCCATGGCTAGTATCACGAATTCCCAAGAATGTTATGATTATCACAATATAACTAGTCATGCATGTCATGTATGAATTTTATGAGCATGTTGCATGTTTTGGGAGTAGCACTTAACACCGAGTAGGTTCGGTGCATAAGTTACGCCCAAAATCTCAGAACTACGTGCCACCGTATGTTATGTTTGGGACAGCCTCAATGTCTGTCCCCTATTCCCTACGGGCTCTCAAGAGTTATATAACGCCTTTCATGGTTCATACCCTTGGCAAGGTATGGACGGCCTCCCGACTAGGCTTACAGGTCGGGCTCCATGTGTGCTCGTATAGGGTATGTCAGTTATAGAAATCTCCCACTGTTCCTCATTGTTTTAATGCATGTATGATTATATTCTTTTGGCTCAAGTTATGTTTCATGAACTGTTTTCCCTCATGTTATGAGTATGAGAAGTTTATGAATATTTTGGAAAATCTTGAGCCTTACAATAAACTTATGATTTCAGTATTTATGATCATGATGTCCCTACTTCTCTAACTTTTATGTTTTCAAGTATTGTTTTGGATACCTCACATACTCAGTACCTTCCAAGTACTGGCCCACATATTTTCAGGATCCGTTTCACAGGATCAACATTGTACCTAGCTTGCGCTCAGTTCTGCTCTCAGCTTCCAATGGTGAGTCCTCATGATTCGAGGCCTTCTTGTTTGGACTTTATTTACCTTTTGATTCTAGAATGTTGTGGTTAGTTTGTGTCTTGTCCTTTCAACCCATCTGTTATGATTAGAGGCTTTCAGACCTATGTGTAGTATTCAGCCGCTTAAGTTTGGATCTTGTTTTGTTGTTTCTTACACTTTTGGTACGATTTTCATTTAGTGCATGATTATTAAGTTAAGCTTTCCACCTTATGTGAATAGATTAGATATATGCTCACGCCATGGGTTGACTTGGAGTCTTCGGGGCTCCTTGTCCCATGTCTACGATCCAGGTGTACTCTCGGGTCATGACACATATTTCTATATATCTGTGAGGGTTGGGGATTTCATTTGCGGTGAGGGTATATGGTATGTGTTGCATTCAGCCGATTGTATGTGCGAATAACTTTGGTGATAGCTCAATTCTCTTCTAATAGATGGATTCCATATCTCGATTCCTATATGTCATTATTTGTAGTTACATGTGTGGATAGTTGACTTGGTTTGAATGAAAAAGGGGCCAATATTTGTTAATGGTTCATAGTGTAAATTTTTTGTGTTGGCTGTACGTATTCTAAGTTTATTTTCTAGTTAAGCATCAGTTTTAGTTTTGTTTTCTTTGCCTGAGAACTTGCGAAAGCCATAAGTTGAGAGTGTTGATGTGTTGCGGGTTTACAACACTTTCGATGCTTAAAATTGAGGAAATAAGCATGGACTTAGGTGTGTTTATATGGATATGAAGCACTTTTATTTTATTTTCGGGGAAGATAGATGTTGGAGTTAAAATGTGCTAAAGAAGGACAAAATGCAGATAAACGGTTAAGTACGGACCTCAGAATGAGTCGTACTAAGAGTTGTGGAAAAGTTCAGAATATTTTTTGAGGCAAAGGCAATGTGCGACTTGTACCATCCTTGTATGAGTCGTACTCCAATAGTCATACAAAAGTTCTGAAGATGCTACACAGGGCAAATCTCCAAGTATGGGTAGTAACCACAGATCGTGATATCTACCAAGGAGCCGTGGTAAACTTCAAAAGAATTGAAGAATGGAAGATCTCAATGTACGTCTGAAAGTCACAACTCATAGGATGCAGGTACAGGTCGTACCAAGCCACCCGTAAAAATATTCAGAGGATGCTAGAACTCTCAGGATCGAACCACAAAAAGACAGTACGACTCGTAGGTTCATCATATGAGTCGTACCAGCTACCAATATTTAGCCAAATCGGAAGTTTCCAAGCATTGTATAAGTAAAGGTATGACCAGTACAATCTAGTTATGGACCGTAAGTGAAGCCGCTGATAGTTTAGTAGTTTTCCCTGTTTACTTAGAAAAGGGTTCTAAATATTTGTATAAATACTTTTCAGGTTATTTTCGATAGGAGAGAGTCAGATTTGAAGAAAAGTAATTGTTGCTGATTTTCAATTCAACATTTGGGGATTATTGAAAAAAATCTTGCGAGATCTTCTTGAATTGATTTTCTCACTGTGAATGAAGTGTTCTTCCTTAACTCTTTCAATAACCAAGTGGGTTTTCTTCCTATAATCTTTGTAAGTTCTAAATGATGTGTAGGTCTACGAATACTTATAATTCTTTACAACCATGAGAGACTAAAACCTCCAAAACTAGGGTTGTGGGAACAATGGTGAATTAACGAACTAGGGTTGCACAAAATGATTCTAAACCAATGCGAAACACTTGTATTGTATTCTCTTCATCTTTAAAGTTTCTTAACAGAGTGCAACGTCAGGACTTGCTCGAATTCTTTCCTTGCTTGAATCTAGTGAAATAGAGATTAGAAAAATAGAATTACAACAAAGCCTTGATCTTTATGGATCATTGTATGACTTGAGCTGCGGTTGCAGGTTAGTTAATTTGGAACAAATTAATAATGATTGAAATAAAATCACTCATGAGACCTAATCCGATGATTGAGTATAGTCATCCAATGGGGACGAACCAGTCGTTTGGATGAATCCTAGTTATCAGTTCTACAAGTAAGCATTAGGATAGATCACAAGTGTAAAACTCGAAGTAATTATGAATCCAAAGAAACACTTACCCTAGCTATTCGCATAAACTTGATAAACAACAATCAATTCTCAGCATTATTAAATATTTGCTTTAACAAAACCCTCTCAAGGAGATAACAAACTCAAAAGCTTAAATACTAGCGTTATACTATATCTTGACCATATTCCTTGTGGGATCGAACCCAACCTTCATTGGGTTATATATTGACAACGTCCACGTCATACTTTTACAGGAGTGTGATTTGAGCGTTATCAATAATCACCACTCACATCTCTGTGTTGTGAAAAGCTTTTTGAATTTTTTTTACAAACAACAATAATAACTGTCTTGATCCAAGTAAGTTAAAATCAGATATATCAATTATTATTGTCCATATTGCTTCATTTAAACTTCATGTTAGTTCCAGTATTAAAATTTTACAACTCCAAGAAGAACTTGTTAGAATTTAAAAAAATCTTCAAAGATAATGTTAAAGTGCCAATAGGAGGTGACAACAAACTTAACATTATTTCAAACACGTATGATTTTGTTTAGCACAAATATCTTTCCTTTCCAAAAGATATTTTAAGATATTAATTATGTAAAGTTTGTCGAAACCTAAATATCATAAACCTTAGTATTGCAAGAAAGAAGTAATATATAATCCATCATAAGTTAATCAAAGAAGAAAAGAAAATTCGATTCAATCATTTTTCGTTTTTAATTTAAATTTCATGGTTTACAAAGATGATGTCTTTTACATATTGTCCACGAAAACATGTAACATAGATCCAAGAGGATTAAAGACAGGAAAATATGTAACCAGAAAAAAGATGTCGAAGAAGTATTCAAGCTCCACTCATGTTTGATTTTTTATTAGAAAAAGAATGAACCAGCAATGGAAGCAGAAACAACAGTTGTGGCAATAGTGGCGAAATTATGAGTGCTAGTGGTGGCACCATTGGGTGCTGCTGGTAGGCTTATGTTAGGAAAAGTATTTCCAGATATTGGTCCACCAACAGGTGCAGCAGCTACAGCTCCATTTTCATAGGCCCCATTAATGGTACCTATTCAAACATAATATAATTACAAAAATTTAAATGTATAAGATGAAATTGTCACCTTGAACTTGTTTATTAGTAATTGTGCTTATTTTCTGGTCTATATATAGATCAATCCAACGGGACCAAACAAATAGTTGATTTAGAAAAATGAGATGGAAATCAGAAAGTAAGATCATCATATTCTGAAAAATAAATAACTATGCCTAAAGGAGGAAAATCAGTATTGAAAGTGGAGGTAAATGTACCAACAATAAAAAAATACCAAACTTTACTCACTACAATCACAAATCGGGTGAACATAAATTACTGAAAATTAAATTATCAAATTTAATCATGATTTACCTTATCAAAAGTATGATTATCGTATCACAACGAATTTTAAAATTTTAATATTTTTTATCTAAGAACTTTTGAAATGCCGAACGAAATTTTGAATGCCACCCCTAATCAGCACCAAATCCCAAACAAGAAACAACATGACATTTGAAACCTTCTATTAATAATAGTTATAAATTAAAATATTTTATAAAATCATAACTTAAAGATCTTTAATTTTTGGGGCTTAAAGTAGAGGCTTTACCTACCGTGCCTTTGAGAAAGCTCTGATGACAACATAGCAGGCAATAAGTTTTATTGCCGTCAGACGTGTTTTTTTCTCAAAAAAATAAAATAAAAGGTTCAAATCACATGCCACCTAAAATAAATAATATTTTGGGCCCAGAAAAGAAACTTTCAAACAAACCCCACACACGAGGAAGCATATAATATATATAATTAAGTAATTAGAAGTGTGCTAGTAAAACTAAACAATACCAATGATATTGTTGTTTTCAACTGCAATTGGAGCATTAGCTGCGTCTTTCAAAGCTGCTGTAGGATCATTAATGGAGGAGGTCATGCTGACCATGGCGAAGAAAACGAGAGCAAGAATAATAATTTTAGGTGTCATATTTCTTCCTAGAATGTTTTCCTCCTTATTTGTATTTATGTTGAATGCAGCAAATCTCTTAATGAAATTGGAGAAATGCTACAGTGAGAGAGGAACAAAAATATTTAGGAATTAATATAGGTGAACGGAATGCCGTTATGGTTGAGCGGAGTCCAAGGGTGGCCATGACACGCCCTATTATTTTTACAACCTACAAAAAAGTTAAACTAATGCCTTTTTTTATCAATCACAACCTGACCTTTGAGTGAAATAAGTCATAATTTAAATCAGTTTATCAATATTATATATTTTTCTAAAAATTTTTGGAACTAGAAGACATGTTCTTGAGATTAACATATTAGGTTTAAAAATATGACGTTCAACATAAAAACGTAACTAGCAGTAACATTTTACACATAAGGCGTATCTTAGACCCACGTCTAATAGTTCTTCGCTTATTTTAAGAGAACCATATTTTTCCATTAAGAAGTAAAGTTCCACGTTGAACAAATACCCATTGTAGCTTAAAATTTAGATTCACAAACAAAACCCTCGTTGCTCTATCTAATTCCCATGCCACACTTGTTTTCGGAAAAATGCATAGTCTATATATTTTCTTTCAGGAAATCTCACGAATCAAAGTTGTGAAACTTCCAAAACTCTGCATTGTTTGAGAAAATCTTGAAACAGAGTATATTTTCTGTGATTGAGTTTTTTTTTTCACCCACTAGTATAGTAAAAGGATCCTTTGGATTATGTTTTAAATTTTTTATTTATGGATTAGAAGATAATGATTTGATGAATATGTTCCCTTTTTTGTTAATAAATCAACATTTTTTATTTTGTTTTCAACTTTTAGGAGTGATTGTTCCTTTTACATTTTTATGTGTTCTATCATTTTTCTCATTAGCCATCCTCACATACTAGTTGATACCTATGAAATAATATTCTTACCACTATTTCTGTGATTCACTATCAATACAAAGGCAGGCTGATTACAGGAAGATGATGTTCTATCTAGGTTATATAAATTATTTGAGGAATGGAATCCAATTTCCTTAAGAGCTGTAACTTATATAGGGTAGTCGGATTTTTAGCTAAAATGACAACTTTAAAAATTAGTGATAACGACACTCTGCCTAATTATATATATTTTATAGATGGTTAATTTATTAATTATTCTGAAAATAATCACTTGGGTATAGATGTTTTCTATTATTGCTAGAAATAGTGCATACCAGTTGGATCCCGTCTGTATTAACACAACAACTCATGCATAGATCACGACAAATATGGGTGGAACTGTTAATATGATCCTAAATACGAGGAGGTCTGATGGAAAATTTTAGAAGCTCTTAAAGCTAAGAAACACCCCATCCCACCACGAGTCTTAGAAATGATTAGACTATCCAGATTGTATGGGGGTTATAGATCTCATCAGTTTGTTGTTTATCATAGTTTGATCACTTCACTAGTTGAGAGGTGGAGTTTTGAGAGTTATACATTTTCACGACCCGAACGTAGACCCGAATCGAGACACAGGATAAGGAGCCCCCAGAGACCCCAAGTTGACCCATGGCATGAACATTCGTCTAACTCAATCAATAAAGTGGAAGAAATAACATGATAATCTTAGCGGAAGTCTGAAATAAACATAACATGAGAATACACTCAATCTGAAGCTGAATACACCTTTTTATCTGAAAAGCCTCTAAGTCTGATGAGTTGATGGGATAAGACCCCAACTAACCCTCTACTACTGAAACTGAAAGTACATCAATATCTGAAAACAAATGGTCCTCAGAAGATGAGTAATCACCACTAAGCTGGGTGCTAATGGTGGAACTAGCTACTGACGGGGCTGAGTCTGAGTGTCGAGGCCTGTATCATGAAACGATACAACATAGCGTATGCAGTCAGTATATGAAATGTACCCAGTATGCAAGGTAATCAAAAATGCTTAAATAAGTGAAATCATTAAAACATGCATGATATAAAACATAAAAAATAAGAATCTGAGAGTAGCGCTTGCATGCTATCTTTCTAAAAACATGATCTCAAGATAACATAATATCATAACTAAATCGATTGACCCAAAGTTAAAATCTGATAGTCATAAATAAAGTTGAAAATTGGGCCAAACCTGCTTTAGATATATACAACATGAGTGATAAACATGAATAGTTGAAATCATGAGGAACAATGGGAGACTCGTCATATAACTGATATACCATGATAGAGCTTACGTGGTCCCAACATAGAGTAGGGCTTGCATACTCTCTTTATGAAAATATGATCTCAACATATCATAATATTATAACTGAATGGATTGAACAAAAGCTGAAATCTGATAGTCATAAATAAAGCTGAACATTGAGTCAAACCAGCTTTAGAACATATATATATATATATATATATATATATATACAACAAGAGTGATAAACATGCATAATTGAAATTATTAGGAACAATGGGAGACTCATCATATAACTGACATACCACGACAAAGCTTACGCGGTCCCAACTATCACAGTCAAGTGGGTAGAGCCGTCCAAAGCCTTACCAGGGCTAAGGATGATACAATGATATCGATATCAAGCTCGTGGCCTAATCGGTGTAGGGGATAGCTCACTTAGGAGGTCCCAATATAATCTGATCATATCTATATTAGAACATAGTTTTGAGGGATAGGGTTGACTGATCTATAGCCTACTCGGTGCTAGACACTACTCCCAAAAACATGCATATGCTCTCCATCGTTTTTCAATGAAGCTGACGATCATCTATTAACGAAGCTGAATAATCATGAATACATAAATCTGAATCATACATGAGGAGCCTTGGCTCAAACCATGCCACAAACTGAACATAAATGGGAGTCTTTGCTGCAAAACCATGTGGTAAGCTAAATTCGTAAAATCATAGTCATACTTGAACGTATGGGCATTGTCCGATACTTTAACATGCTTGAAAACATTTAATTCACTTGAAAATATTATCATAAATATGAGTAACTTGAAAACATGTTTTTCATCATAAATATCTCATCATACTGGAACACTCATAATAAATATCAACTTTCATGAACTTCTCATACTTGGGTATTTTGATTTAATGATCTTGAAACATGATTTTCATTGAAAACATTGTAATACATGAACATAAATATTAATTTAATAGTAGAAACATATTTAAATCATACCTGTGTAGAGAATTAGAAATTTCATACATTGAGTTAAAACCCCATAGAATTTACATAGGAATTTCCGTGATTTAGAGAGAGATTGGGCATGGGTGTGAATGGATTCACCCATTCATAACCCTATACACCTTATTATAGCGGATTCTAACACTTCTATGATTGCCCAAGGAAGAATTGAAGAGAACTTGAACGAGAATAAGCTTGATCACCCCTCTAACTCCCTTACATTGCATGCATGAGTAAGATTGGATAAAATGAACTTAACCCTATTAAAACTCATCATTCATAACTTTAAATTACGTAGTTTAGACCTTAGGATCATAGGAATTACGAAAAAGCCCTTACTAAATTCGCAGGAAATAACTGTTTGCCAGTCCCCACGAAGGACTGGATGAGTCTTCGCCAATCGAAACGAATTGTGGAATCACTAGTCTAGTACACTGTCCAAGAGATTATTTCGGGTTCGTCACAAGGGACCTCATGAATCATTACAGTTTACCGCGACTCGTGGTCACCACTTGTCACATGCACAACCTTAATTTCAAGTAAATTCTATCCTGCTGACCACGACACATCCCATGAATCATGGTGACTGACCCTTTCATAGGGTACACGACCACTTTTCCTCACCTCAAAATTATTGCCCACAACTGACTTAACAAGTCGTGGGGCCTGACCACGATTCGTGTTCACGTCTATAGGGGCCTGCAATCCCAAAATTCACCTGGTGCCAAAATTTCCAGTTTTCTCCATTTAAACTCCCGAGTCTGATCTTTGGGCTTCCGGGGTATTACATACATTCCATTTTAGAATGGGTGAGGTGACAATTACTTTACAAGATGTCAAGGTGTTGTATTGCTTACCCGTGAATGGTGATCCAATACTTGGTAATAAGCTGATGAGAACCAAAGCAGATAATTGGAAAAATATTTGTAAAAAATTATTAGGTTTTATTCCATGTTCCCAACACTTCAAACATAGTAGCCTCAAGATCTTTTCCTTAATTCTTACATGCTAGGACAACCACAGTTGCCTGGCATGACAACACAGGATATGGTCAACTAGAAGGCTAGATGTTACATGTTTTGGATAGTTGATGGTCTGATGATGGAAAATACATCTGGCAGTTATTTGAAGCTTATGTACCTGCCTATGCTTGAGCACATTAATGTAATTAGGTATTACCATTACGGTAGTGCGACTTTAGGGTGCTTATATCACTTTCTTTGTAAAGCCTCATTGAGTACTAAAAATTAGATTGCTAAATTCCTACCACTACTCCAGGTATACTTTATAACTACATAAATTATTATATTTATAACTTCTTAATAACTATATATATATATATATATATATATATATATATATATATATATATATGTTTAGGTTTGGGCGTGGAAGAGAGTTACTATCCTTAGAAAATAGGTAGTAGAACAAAGGGACATGAGTAATATATCTCCTGCTAGATCACCTAGGGGTCCACATGCTACTAAATGGTTTGCATATTTTAGTTGGACCAACACTACCAAGCATGTGTTGACTATTTTTAGGGATGCACTTTATTCCATGATTGAGGATTAAGTACGATGTTGTATTAATATTATTTTAATTTTCATGTATATTGTAATTGTAAAACTCATTAGCCTTTTCTTTTCATGTAGTTTATTAGGAAATCATATTTTGATGAATTAACTGAAAGCCTTCCTAATTATTGTCGCATTGCACGAGACATTTGGTATGCTAGATTTCTAATTTTTTGTTGGAATATATATGGTCGAAATTCACTTTCCTGATGGAGTTATAAGGCAATATAGGTTGGAACAGGCGATACCAACTCCATTTCCATTTGATTCCAAACATTTAAACCATGACCATCGGGGAAGACCAAATACAAATCAGGAGTTGGAGCATGCACAATGATTGCTTTGTTGGAGCCAACAAATTCCATAAATTTGTAATGCACCAATCAGCCATGGACTGCTTCGGTACGATGGCCTGTATCTTATTTGGTTCAAATGCATCACTAATCTTGTAATTGGCAATCGTACTCCTCGTCTCCCGGACAACAATGTTATGTGCTTAATTCAAGGGCATAAAAAGCAATGGTATGTGGTGCATAATTATGTTGCTTAAATTAAATGGCAGTGGCCATATCATTAAATAGAATTTTATGATTGAAAATACTTTGGTTATTCTTGAGATTAAATTAGTTGGTTGTGTGATGGTTCGAGCTGAAAAATAATTGATTATATTTGATATTAAATTAGCAAGTTGTGTGCTTGTTTGAGATAAAACATAGTTGATTGTATTAGAGATTAAATTAGTTGGTTGTGTGCTTGTTTGAGCTGAAAAATAGTTGGTTATATTTGAGAACAAATCAGTTGGTTGAGTGCTTGTTTGAAATTAAACAAAAGTTAGATTATATTTGATATTAAGTCAGTTGGTTGTGCGCTTATTTGAGCTGAAAATCAGTTGGTTATTTGTTAGATTAAATCAATTTGTTATGATATAGCCTTCTCTGTTGGTTATGATTTAGCTGCTAAAAAAAGTTGTGCAAATGTTTAACCGTAATCTGAATATCAGTTGGTTATGTTCAGTTTCTAAGGAATTTATTTTGTGTAGGTGTGCTATATTCATGCGATGGTTAACAAAGAAAAAGAAATTGGTGATTAACCATCAATGGAAGAATTTTATATGTATCGTGCAATCGTGCGGGATGAAGGAGAAAGGTGCTTGATATATGTGCATAAGGTTGATAGGATTCATGTACAAGAAATTATAGAAGAGATGAGGTACAAGCTAACCACTTACATCCTCCTGTACATATGAGAGGAAAAGGCAATGTTGGTGGCAGAAGAAAACGCGTTATTGAGAGAGGACGGTGCTTGTTGAAATCGAGAAAGCATATTAGGCCCAAGCAGCCTCAGAATATGATCAAGTAGCAGCACATTGTAATATTAGTTCCACATCAAGGGACCACACTCAAGAATTCACTAAAGCATCAAGTTTGACATATTAGCCAACAAATATTCAAAATTGTGCCATACATGGCACCACATACTATACAATTTCTAAGAGATCCTAGTCTTACATCACTTGAAAATGCCTTTGGTAGTGATCTACCTCAACAGTCTGAGAATGCCTCGAATTTCAACTCATCGCCTGTGCAAATACTCATTGATATCCCCAAGGCCATGATAGAAATGATGGGGAGGATTCCGACAATAAAGTGGATGATAATGATTTGAAGGATGCAAGCGAAGTTGGTGATATTTCATAATTTTCTATGACTATTCAGCTTGATGAATCATCCATGAGACTGAAACATTAAAATTTTCATAAACTTTGTAAGATTGGGAGCCACTATATTGACCAACATGGTAAAAGTAAAAAGAAATAAACAGAAAAAAGACGGTGAAGTAGTTGTAGCTACTGGAATGTATGTATTTATTTGGTCATTGAATAGATAATTCCATGTAATAAAGTTTTTAATTAGAAATTATGTAATTCTCGTTGCTGGAGTAGGTGTGGAAATATATTATCATCTTGAGTATTTTTTGTTGTAAAAGTGTTAAATTTAGAAGCTATGTAGTCCTCCTACTGATATTGCTGCTTCTTGTCTTGGTTGGTTTGTTGGAGTTAAGTGTTTTGTATTAATTGAGAAATTGAGAGAAATAAATTAGAGGGAAGAGAAAGTTGAAAAGTTTATTTCCCAATGGTAGCCATTCCGAATAGATACCATCGGAATAGGTGACTTCACACCCCTTCACTTAAGATCTTTAGCTATAAATAAAGGCCTTTTTCCTTCATTTTGGATAGAGAATTTTTGAATATTATGCATATTTTCAAACAAATAAGATCGAGTCTGTTGTGTGATTTGTTACTGCTCCAACAGTTCGACAAAGATATTGGTATTTGAGGTACTACATACCATTAACAGTTATATCCATTTTATCTTGGGAGGAAGTAATCCAAAACATCGAGTATAGTGAGGGGATTAAATTCCTTAAGGACACACAGTGAATCCTGTGAACTCTGATATTATTCATTTTCTTTGTTTTACATATTTGAACACGGGACAACAACAAGCTTATTGAATTTACTTTTTTCTGTGTTCATCTATTTTCTGGTTTCGGAGACTAAAACCTTTCTGGTTTTCTACTCCGTCATTGGAGATTAAAATCTTTGTATTTTTTACTCCTGTTAAGATTAAAATCCTCATGATTTTCTACACATTGTGATTGCTGGTTCGAAGATTTAAAAACTTCGCCAAGTAAATTTGATTGTTGATAATTCAATTTGAAGATATAAAAACTTCACCAATTATTTAGTTTAGTTCTGTAAGTTTTTCAATTTGAAGAAATAGAATCTTCATCGATTGCTAATTTTTTCTATTATTGTTTAATAGATATGACGAGAACAACTGACCCCATGCTTTCCTCTACAAGTAATGAAATCTCCTCCACTTGTCATGTACAAGCACTGGCTTCGGCAGAAAAGCCCGAAATGTATTCTAGCTTCGACTTCAAATGTTGGCAGCAGAAGATGTTCTTCTATCTGACCACGTTATGTCTATAGAAGTTCATTAAGGAGGATATTCTAGTTCTGCCGAAATAAACTCCCGAAAATAAACGGTTCTTGGTGATTGAGGCTTTGAAGAACTTAAATTTTTTGTGCAAGAACTATATCCTGAGCGGATTGGAGGATGATCTATATAATGTATACAACAATGTGGATACTTCTAAAGAACTATGAGATGCACTAGAGAAGAAGTACAAAATGGAAGATGCCGGTTTAAAGAAATTTGTTGCAGCTAAGTTTCTAGACTACAAAATGATAGACATCAAACCTGTTGTCATACAAGTCCAAGAGCTGCAAAGGATAATTCATGATCTCCTTGCTGAAGGTATAATTCATACTAATGCTTTTATCAAAAGTATTAATTATGGTGCTAATAATAAGTTGTTCATTGAAGTTTTTGTCATCAATGAAGCTTTTCAAGTTGCAACCATGATTAAAAAGTTGCCGCCTTTATGGAGGAACTTTAAGAATTATTTAAAGCACAAGTGCAAGGAGATGAATCTTGAAGATCTTATCATTTGATAGAGAATTAATCAAGATAACAAAGCCGCTGAAAGAAAGGTAAGTGGAAACTCAACATTTATGGGGGCGAATATTGTTGAAACTACTCCAACTAATCCCAAAATGAGGAAGAAGCCTTCTGGATCAAAGAATTTTTCTAGCAAGAAGAAATTCAAAGAAAACTGCCATAACTGTGGAATGATTGGACACAAGGCTACTGAATGTCCTGCTCCAAAGCATGGATAGCAAAAGGCACAAGCTAACATGGATGAAAGAACCATGGAGATTGATTACTTGTGCACTATGGCGTCTGAATGCAACCTAGTGGGAAGCCCCATAGATTGGTGGCTTGACTCTGGAGCCAGTAAACATGTTTGTGCTGTCAAAGAAGCATTTGCGTCCTATGCCCCTACTCGACCCAAGAAGACCATGTATATGGGAAACTCTACAACATCTAAGATTAAAGGCTATTGGAAAATATTTTTGAAAATGACATTCAACAAGGTGGTGACTCTTAATAGTGTCTGTCATGTTCCAAAAATGAACAAGAACTTAGTTTCTACTGGTCGTCTCATCAAAAACGGACTCAAGTGCATCCTTATTTAAAATCATACTGTAATAAGTAAGAATGATGTGTATGTAGGAAAAGGTTACCTAACTGAGGGCCTTTTCAAATTGAATGTAATTGTTGTTGAAAGCAATAAAATTACAGCTTCTTCTTACTTGATTGAGTCAAATGATTTATGGAATTCCTATTTGGGACATGTCAATTATAAAACCTTGTGTAAAATAATCAATTTGGAATTATTGTCAAAGTTTGAATTCAATCAATCAAAATGTCAAATCTATGTTGGATATAAGTATGTTAAACGTCCTTATAAGTCAGTTGAAAGGAATTCAAGTCGCTTAGACTTAATTCATACAGATATCTGCGACATGAAGTCAATACCATCTCATGATGGAAAGAAGTATTTCATAACTTTTATTTTATGATAGTACATGATAATACTATGTTTACTTACTTAAAAGTAAAGATGAAACAGTTGATGCATTTAAGCAATATAAAAGTGATGTTGAAACATAACTTAACAAAACGATTAAAATGATAAGAAGTGATAGGGGAGGCGAGTATGAATCTTCTTTTGATGAAATATATTTGGAATATGGCATTATTGATCAGACAACTGCCCCTTACTCGCCACGATCTAATAGGATTTCAAAAAGGAAACATATATCATTAAAAGAGATGATGAATGCTCAGTTGATAAGTTCTAGTTTACCCCAGAACTTGTTGGGGAAGCTATTCTTACGGCTAGTAGAATACTAAATTGATTGCCCCATAGAAAAACACAATCCATTCTATATAAAAAATGGAAAGGAAGAAAGCCTAACCTTGAATACATGAAACTGTGGGGGTATTTAACTAAGGTACAAGTTCCTAAACTCAAAAGGGTTATGATATGACCTAAAACAGTCGATTGTATTTTTATAGGATATGCTACAAATAGTAAAGCATATCGATTTCTGGTTCACAAATCAGAAAATCCTGATTTTCACATTAATATGGTAAAGGAATTAGATAATGTTGAATTCTTTAAATATATATATCCATATAAATAGAATTCTGAGTCGTTTAGTGAAGGATCTAAATGACCCGAGAAGAGACAAAGGAAAGTATTCCTAATGAGGAGAATCGAAGATGTAGCAAATGTCAAAGGACTTATACTTTCTTTGGACCAAATTTTATAACATTTTTGTTGAAAAAATGAGCCTCGAACTTACCAAGAAGCTATGAATTCATCAGAAGCTCAATATTAGAAAGAGGCAGTCAATAGTGAAATTGAATCCATAATGAATAACCATACATGAAAATTGGTTGACCTTCCTCGAGGAAACAATCCATTAGTTTGTAAATGGATTTTCAAAAGGAAAGTTAATGATGACGGCACTATTGACAAATACAAAGCAAGACTTGTAGTCAAAGGATTTAGACCAAAAAAAAGGTCTTAATTACTTTGTTACGTACTCACCGGTAACTAGAATTACATCCATCCGCGTGTTAATAGTGTTAGCCTCCATATACGGTCTTGAAATCCATCAAATAGATGTGAAAAAATCCTTCTTAAATGGAGATTTGGAGGAAAAAATTTACATGGAACAACCTAAAGGGTTTGTAGTTCTTTAAAGTGAAAAGAAGGTGTGCCAACTTGTAAGGTCCTTTTATGGACTAAAACAAGCACTCAAAAAATGGCAAGAAAAATTTTACCAAACTATGTTGTCAAATGGTTTCAAGATAAATGAGTGTGATAAATGTGTTTATATTAAGAAAACTCAAAATGAAGTCGTCATTATTTTCCTATATGTGGATGACATGTTGATAATGAGTAATGACATTGATAACATAAATTCTACCAAGTGCATGCTTGCAAGTAAATTTGAGATGAAAGACTTAGGAGTTGCTGATTTGATATTGGGCTTTAAGATCCACATAACTCTTGAAGGTCTAGCATTGTCTCGTTCTCATTATATCCGAACAATACTTGAAAAATTTAAGTATTTATATTTTAAAATTGCAAAGACACCAATTGATGTGAATCTTGCTCTTTCTAAAACAAAGGTGAAAGTAAGTCTCTGTTGGGCTACGCAAGAGTATTAGGAAGTTTTACATGCATCATGAACTATACATGTCCAGATATAGCTTGTGCGATAAGTAAAATTAGTTGATACACAAGTAATCCCAATCAGAATCATTGGATGGTTATGAAACGAGTTTTAGGGTATTTAAAATATACCCACAACTTTGCTCTGCATTATAATAAGTATTCGACAGTTGTTGAAGGATATTGTGTTGCAAATTGGATCACTGGATCAATTGAAACTAAATCCACAAGTGGATATGTGTTTACCATTGGTGGAGGAGCAGTTTCCTGGAAGTCATAAAAAAAACATGTATTTGCTCGCTATACAATGGAGTCTGAATTTATAGCTTTAGACAAGGCTAGTGAAGAAGCTAAATGGCTCAAGAATTTTCTAGAAGACATTCCTTTCTGGCCCAAACCATTGGCACTAATATGTATACATTGTGATAGTCAAGAGGCAATCAGAAGTGATGGAAGTGTAATGTATAATGGAAAGTCTCGTCACATAAGACAGAGACATAACACTGTTAGGCAAATTTTTGGTTGTGAAATTATAAAAATTAATTATGTAAAGTCAAGACATAATGTGTCGGATCCACTTACAAAAGGCCTAACTAGAGTAGTGATTGAAAGATCATCAAAGGGAATGAGACAATAGACGAGGAAAAGTCATCATAGTGGTAACTCTACCTAGAAGATTGGAGATCCCAAGGAGATCAAACAAAGTCATTGATGACGACTCAACATTGTCAAAATAAGTTTTGCTCCATTCTCGTGATGAAACAATGTTAAGTAACAAGGATAAAGTATTAAAGGCTTTTTAATGACTACTAAGTTTGATACGAGCTATGTTAAATGGTGTATCTATGGGATAATATATTTAGGAATCACCTATATAAGTGTGAAGTGTAAGCCACTTCAAGGAGAATTTTGTAAGGCCAATTCTCTACGCACTTATGAACTAAGATGGTTAAAGGAATAATTGTGTGACTTATGTTGTCTAGGAATATATCAAAGCTCGACCATTCAAAGATATCATATCTAACGATTGACTGAGTATATCCGATATATATTTACTACGGAAAGTTAAAGGGGAAACCCACTTATCCAGATGCAATTAATTCTTAGTTATGAATCACACAGTTTTTCATGCATTAGAATTTTTATATAGCCATTCCCCATTAATTTGGGGGATTGTTGGAATTAAGTGTAGGGTGTGTATTGAAAAATAGAGAGAAATAAATTGAAGGGAAGAGAAATATTAAAAGTTTCATTCCTAATGGTAGCCATTCCGAAAAGACACCATCTGAATAGGTGTCTTCACACCCCTTCACTTCAGATCTTTGGCAATAAATAAAGGCCTTTTGACTTCATTTTTTATAGAGAATTTTTGAACATTCTGCATATTTTCAAACAAACAAAAACAATTTTTTTTGTGTGACTTGTTACTGCTTTTAGAGTTCGATGAAGTTATTGGTGTTTCAGGTACTTCTACACCATTAACAGTTATATCCATTTTATCTTAGGAGTAAGTAATCAAAAACCTCGAGTATAGTGAGGAGATTAAATTCCTTAAGGACACACAATGAATTCTATGAACTCAGACATTATTCATTTTCTTTGTTTTTACATATTTGAACACAAGAAAACAACATGATTCGCCATTAAGATAAAGGAAGAGGAAAAAATAGGTGTCTAGACAAATGATGGCATTGAAGAATCTGAAAATAACAAAATATGTCTTATCTATTATATATTATTTTATTTCATTGCCTTTATATGAACAGGATGATAAAAAAATAAAAAGGTGGTGAATTTTGTGATGGAAAATATGTTGAAGAGATAAAAGGTAAAGAAAAAAGTAGTTGATGGTTTACAAAAAACCAAACAAAACAATGAAGTAACGTGAAGCCTAAACATTTTGGTTCAATTCTTGATAGGTATATATATACTACGAAACCTCAAAATGTGTATATAATATCCCGGACGTGCCTAAGGCTAGACCTAGGATTCAAAAATAGAAGTTGGCAGAAATTCAACAAATCATCACAAAACGGGTCATGTAACAGATCGTTGGTGAAACCAATGATGTGTAAGTAGGGTCCTAGTGGGGTGCAGCAGGGTCGAAGTTTGGGGTAATGGGTCAAGGAACGACCTGTAGCTTGATGTCACGAGTCATTGTTTGTGGTCATGGTGAGATTGATCCTTAGTGTATGAGGAGGTAACGGGTGGTAGGATGACTCGTGGTGAGAAGCAACAGATCGTGGTGAGCAACCATGGGAAAGAGTAGGAAAACCTCTAGTCGAGGTGCCAGATGGAAAGCACGACTCGTTGGAAGGAGGCACTAGTCGTGGTGTGGCTCGTAGGAAAGCCCAGGTACAGGTCATCAGTGGGAAACAATAGAGGGTACAACGGACCATCGTATGATGTAATGACTCGTCCTGTTGAGACGTGGTGTTCGAATCTAAGAAGTTATGTTTGGAAAGTAGATTTAATGGATGGATACCAAGAGTCGTGGTATCCTGGTTCAACCCGTAAGATCGCCCGTGGTCACTGCCAATGCTGAATTTTTAGGAAATTTATTAGGGGTATTTTCATCATTCCTAAGTCCTAGGGTCCTAAACTACTTTATTTAAGGCTCGAAATGCAGTGTTTTAGGAGGGGAAAATCTACCCTAGGCTCATTCACATCCATGCATTCATATTGAAGGGGTTTAGGAGGTGATCAAGTGAGAATTCTTCAAGCTTTCCTTCAATCTTTCGTTGGGCTTTCAAGGAGTGATAAAATTTGATCTTCCACAGGTATGTAGGGTTATGAATGGGTGTATCCATTCACACCCATGTCCAATCTCTCTCTAAATCATGAAATTCTTATGTTGGTTCTATGGGGTTTTAACCCAATGCATGAAATTCCCAATTCTCTACACGGGTATGATTTAACTGAGTTTTTATTATTAAATTATGATTCATGGGCAAGTTTTATGTTGTTTTCCATTAAAATCATGTTTCAAGCTTCGTTAGTTTAAATTCCTATTTTTGAGAAGTTTATGAAAGTTGAGATTTATGATAAATGTTCATGTATGATGAGATATTATAGATAAAAAATATGTTTTAAAGTTACCCATGTTTCTAATAATATTTTCAAGGGAACTGAGTATTTTCAAACATGTTAAATTATTGGGCAATGACCACATGTTCAAGAATGATTTATGATTTATGATATTGATTTCATGATTGATTGATTTATGATGTCAACCGATTAATGGGCCCTTGATTCATTGCTAAACATGTATGTAAATGGGGAACAACGATGTTAATGTTTATTTGGCCATAAATCTCAGGAATGATGTTTATGATTTACGTACGAGCCTAATGTACAAGTTTTTGGGAGCAGTGTCTAGCACCGTGTAGCCCGACGTTCAAAGGACTACACTGATGTATCATAACTACGTTCCAGCATAGGTTCATGTTGATACATTACAATGTTAATGGATCCCCTCTTTTGTGATATCACATAATGCATGTCCCCTGCCTTGCAAGCCTGGCATGACTCCGCCCACTTGAGTGAGATAGTTGGGGCTTCATGTCAGGCTCTACATGATTGTTTCGGTTATGACGAGTCCCATCGTTCTGCATGTTTTATGAATTGTTATATTTATGTTACCTTGGCTCAAGTTATTATTTATAAATTTTATCTCTTATTACTAAGATGATGAATGGATTACGAATGTTTTGAAATCATTTAGCCTTATGTTACATTATGATATTTATGTTATGAGCAGGTTTTCCTACTCTTATGAACTTTTATGTATTTTTAAAATGTCCTAATTACTTTTTTTGCATACTTGGTACATTCCACGTACTGATCACATACTGTATGTTGTATCGTGTCATGATACAGGCTCCTATCTTCAGACCCGGTGCCGTCATTAGCTCATTCTCAGAGTTAGCATCTAGTCCATTGGTGAGTCCTCGTCCCCTAAGGACCATTTGATATCAGTTATCTCTTTATGTTAAGTTTTCTAGCCTTGTCGGGTTAGTTAGGGGTGTTGTCCATTCAACCCAACAAATATGTCAGAGGCTTTCAGACTATGTGTAGTATTCATCTGTCATGTATAAAGTGCGTTTTGTTTTCTATGTATGTCATGATTACATTTCTTCTATGTTATTGTTTTGAGTTTTCCGCTTACTTAATTGAGTTAGATGTATGTTCAGGCCATGGATCGACTTGAACTCTTTTGGTGCTCCTTGTCCCATGTTGCGAACCGGGTCTATGTTTGGGGTGTGAAAAACTTAGTATTAGAGAAATAGGTTTGAAGTGTCCTAGGGTGTCTAAATCCATGTTAAGTAGAGTTTTTTTCATGGATGTGAAGCACACCACACTTATGACAAAGAGGCTACGAGACATTTAGGAAATGTTCCTTTTTTTCATGATCTATGTCGTGCGATGAAATGCCTCCGATCCTTCTAACTCGTGGTATTCATGATTGCAGAATCATGGATCCCCACAGAGTTACGATAGGAGGAATGGGAATGGAAATGGCCACGAGGATGGCTATGGAGATGGGAACCAACAGGCCCTACTAGTCCAGGAGCACCATGCACCGGAGATGGTTGCCCATGCTAAATTTCGGGCAGCTGTTCAGATGCGCAGGCTTTGACCGCTTAGGTCAACCAGTAGGCAATGGCACATATTCCGCAAAACAGAAATGCGGCAGCAGCTCGAGTCAGAGATTTCTTGAGGATGAACCCACTAGAGTTTCTTGGTTCCAAGGTGGACGAGGATCCACATGAGTTTATTGACGAGATTGTGAAGATCACCCAAGTCATGGGGGTGAATGGAGTTGAGTGTGACGAGTTGGCCACATATCAGTTGAAAGGGGTCGCACACATCTGGTCTCGATAGTGGAAAGATTGTAGGGCTGCCGCCGCAGGCCTTGTCACTTGGGAGAAGTTCAATGTTGATTTCCTAGATAAGTTCTTCCCTCGTGAGATGAGAGAGTTGAAGGCAACTGATTTTGTGAATCTTAAGCAGGGGAAAAAGAAGGTACAGTAGTATTCCCTTGAGTTTACTCACTTATCAATGTATGCCCCAAAGTTAGTGGTGGATCATAGGGCGCAAGTGAGCAGGTTTGTTCATGGGGTGGCAAACTATTTGGACAAAGATTGCAGGACCGCTATGCTCCACCAGGATATGAATTTCCCTTGGATAGTCTTGTATGCCTAGCAGATGGAGGCGGCGCATATGAGGGAGAGAGATAGCTATGAGATCACTCAGCAGAGATCCGGTGGGGGTCACCGCCCTCAGAGTCCACAGAGGTACTAGCTCCAGCACCATCATTAGCTAGTATTCCATCCAATCCCAAGGGTGATAAGAGTAGCAAGGCCTCAGGTTCGAGAGACCATAGGGGCATGCAGGTAGAGCACACCTTTCCAGCCTACGGTGAGTGTGACAAGAGTTATGTTGGGGAGTTCTTCCTTGGATCAAGTATCTGTTATGAGTGCGGTAGATCCAGTGACATGTTCCAAGCGTGTCCATTTTCTAGACAGGATGGTGATAGAGGTCGTGCACAAACTACTAGGTCAACAACAGCTCAGGCATGTTCAGCTCCATAGGGGGCATCTACTAGTGGGGCGTGGCGGGCAATTCCAAAATCGATTCTATGCTCTCGCCTCACGTCAGGAGCAAGAGACTTCACCGGTTGTGGTTACTGGTATGTTACGAGTGTTTCACCTTGATGCTTATGCTTTGTTAGATCCAGTGGCTACTTTGTCTTTTGTGACACCTTATATTGCTAGTAGCTTTTGAGTCGGTCCCAAAATTTTGTCATAACCATTCTCAATCTCTACTCCTGTTGATGACCCAGTTGTAGCTAGGCAGGTGTGTATAAGTTGCCCGATCAGAATATTGCAGAAAGTCACCTCTGCAGACCTAGTAGAGTTAGCCATGATGACTTTGATATTATTCTCTTCATGGATTGGTTGTATGAATGTTATACTTCTATTAATTATAGAACCCATGCGGTGGAGTTCCATTTTCAGGGTGAATCAGTCTTAGAGTGGAAGGGTTATTCAGCCGTTCCTGTAGGTCATTTTATTTCCTATCTTAGGGCCAGGAAGATGATATCTAAGTGTTATGTATACCATCTAGTTAGGGTTAAGGATATGACGTTCGAGACCCCGACTATCCAATTAGTTCCAGTGGTATGTGAGTATCCAGAAGTGTTCCCTGAAGAATTACTAGGTATTCCTCTAGAGAGGGAAATTGTTTTGGTGTTGACCTTCTTCCCAGCACATAGCCTATATTTATTCCTCCCTACAGAATTTCTATAACTAAGCTAAAAGATTTGAAGGAGTAGTTGAAGGATCTTTTGGATAAGGGTTTCGCTGGACCAAGAAAATCCCCACGGGGTGCACTAGTTATCTTTGTCCAAAAGAAGGATGGTGATGTGCATTGACTATTGGCGATTGAACAAAGTCACCATCAAAAACAGGTATCCTCTACCTAGGATTGACGATTTATTTAATCAGCTTCAGGGCACCAAGTGCTTTTCGAAGATAGATCTCAGATCCAGGTACCATCAACTCAGAGTTCGGGAGAGTGACATCTCGAAGACAGCATTCAGGACGCGGTATGGTCATTATGAGTTTGTAGTTATGTCTTTTGGAATAAGGAATTCTCATGCAACTTTTATGGACTTGGTTAATAGGGTGTTCAAACCATACCTGGATATGATCGTGATTGTGTTTATTGATGACATCCTGATATACTCTTGGAGTGAGGAGGAGCACGTTGCTCATTTGAGGGTGGTGTTATAGACTCTCAAAGATCACCAGCTATATGCTAAATTCAGCAAGTGTGAGTTTTGGTTAAACTTAGTGGCATTTTTGGGCCATGTGGTATCAAGTGAGGACTTACAAGTGAACTCTCAAAAAATAAAAGCGGTGAAGAATTGGCCTAGACCAGTGAATCATTTAGATATCTAGAGCTTTTTGGGCTTAGCAGGTTACTATTAGAGATCTTTTGAAGGTTTCTCATCTATTACAGCACCCTTTGACCCAAAAGAAGGTGAAATTCAAATGGTTGGAGTCTTGTGAGAAGAGCTTCCAAGAGCTGAAGGCTCGACTTACCTCAACACTGGTGTTAACTCTACCTGAGGGTACCGATGGGTTCATGGTGTATTATGATGCTTCAATGATTGGACTTGGGTGTGTATTGAAGCAGCACAGAAAAGTTATCGCATATGCCTCTAGACAGCTGAAGTTCATGAGAAGAATTACCCGACCTATGATCTTGTATTGGCCGCGGTGGTATTCTTCTTCAAGATACGGAGACATTATTTTTATGGGGTCCACATGGATGTGTTTACAGATCATAACAGTCTACAATATGTGCTTACCTAGAAGGATCTCAATCTTCAGCAGAGGAGGTGGTTAGAGCTACTTAAGGACTACGAGATGAGTGTGCTTTACCACCCAAGCAAGGAAAATGTAGTAGCAAACGCACTTAGTAGACTCTCCATGGAAATTTTGTCCCATGTAGGTGAGGGAAGGAAGGAGCTGGTGAAAGACGTGCATCGACCTACAAGGTTGGGAGTTGATTTAGTTGAGTCGACCGATGGCGGTGTTATAGTTCAGGATGGATAAGAATTGTCCTTGGTGACTGATGCAAAAGCTAGAAAAGACAAGGAACCCATCGTGGTAAACTTAAAGGATGCTGATCAAAATCAGAAGGTTGAGGTCTTTTCCAAAGGGGGAGATGGTGTGCTTCGATACCAGGGTCGCTTATGTGTTCCTGATATTGGTGATTTGAGGAACCGAATGTTGCACAAGGCTCATGGATCCAGGTATTCAATTCATCCAGGGGACACAAAGATGTATCGTGACTTACAAGAAGTCTATTGGTTGAATAACATGAAGAAGGACATCTCAAAATTTGTAGCTAAGTGCCCAAATTGTTAGCAAGTAAAGGTTGAGAATCAGAGACCGAGAGGGGTGCTACAAGATATCAATATTCCTACTTGGAAGTGGGATGAAATCAATATGGAATTCATCACAGGGTTGTCTCGCACTCGATGGTAATATGACTCCATCTAGGTTGTTGTAGACAGATTGACTAAAGCCACTCATTCTCTATCGGTCAAAACCACGGATTTGGTAGAGGATTATGACAAACTATACATCTAAGAGCTAGTTCGGTTGCAAGGAGTTCCTTTGTCAATCAAATCAGACAGGGGTACCTAATTTACCTCTCAATTTTGGAGGCCATTTCAAAAAGGACTTGGTACTCAAATTAAGCTAAGCATAGCATTTCACCCGTAAATGAATGGTCAAGCAGAGCGGACAATTCAGACTCTTGAGCACATGTTGAGAGCATGCGTGATTGACTTCAAAGTTAGTTGGGATGATCATTTGCCTTTTATCGAGTTTGCAAGCAATAACAGCTACCAGTATTCAGATGGCTCTATTTGAGGCTCTCTATGGACGGAGATATAGATCTCTTATTGGTTGGTTCAAAGTTGGGGAAGTTGTGTTGATAGGACAAATTCGGTCCATGAGGCTATGAAGAAGGTTCAACTCATACGGGACAGGTTGAAAATAGCTCAAAGTTGCCAAAAGTCCTATGCTGATGTGAGAAGGAGGGAACTTGAGCTCGAAGTTGATGATTTGGTGTTTTTGAAGGTGTCTCCCATGAAGGGAGTGATGTGGTTTGGGAATAAAGAAAAACTCATCCCTCATTATGTTAGCCCCTATCGGATTGTGAAACAGGTTGGCAAGGTGGCATATGAATTGGAGTTGCCCTCGGAATTAGCTTCCATGCATCCTGTTTTCTATGTATCACTCTTAAAGAAGTGTTTGGGTGATCCAGCTCTAGTTGTTGTGGTGGACAGTGTTTGTGTGAAAGACAACCTTAGTTTTGAGGAGGTTCCGATAGAAATACTGGATAGTCAGGTTTGAAGGCTAAGGAACAAGGAAGTACTTCAGTCAAAGTTTTATGGAGGAATCAGCATGTTGAAGGAGCTACGTGGGAAGCCAAAGCAGACATGATGGATAGATACCCACATTTATTCCCTATCGGCTCAGTTCTAGCTTGAGGTATTAGTTTTGGCGCTAAAATCTAGTTTTCATGCTCAGTTCATGTGACCCAGTTTCTTTCATCTATGTGGATGTGTATGTGATTCAGGGATTCAGTTTAGCCATGTAGTTTGAATCGGAGTTAGCCCTTTCGTTAGTTTTCAGCTTAAATGATTAGTATTTGAGTATGATGATTGCATTTCTCTGTTTTATGTATGTTTTCCCTCATTTGAGGACGAATGTTCCCAAGGGGGAGATATTATAATACCTCGTGCCTAAGACTAGATCTAGGATGCAAAAATGGAAGATTGCAGAAATCTAGAAAATCATCACAAAACGGGTCATGTAATGGATCATTGGTTCCACCAACGATCCGTAGGTAGGGTCTGTGGTAAGGTGCAATAGATTTGAAGTTGGGTGTAACGGGTCAAGGAACGACCCGTGGCATGATGTCATGAGTCATTGTTTATGGTCGTGGTGAGATTGATCCTTAGTCTAGGAGGAGGTAACGGGTCATTGGACGACTCGTGGTGAGCAACCATGGGAAAGAGTAGGAAAACCTCCAGTCAAGGTGATGAATGCAAAGCATGACTCATTGGAAGGAGGCACGAGTCGTGGTGTGGCTCATGGGAAGGCCCAGGTGCAGGTCGTCAAGGGGAAACAATGGAGGATACAATCGATCGTCGTCTAATGTAATGACTCGTCCTGCCGAGGCATGGTGTTCAAATCTGAGAAGTTAAGTTCGGGCAGTGGATGTAACGGACGGATACCACAAGTCATGGTATCCTGGTATGACCCGTAGGATCTCCGATGGTCACTGCCAGTGCGGAACTTAAAGGTAATTCATTAAGGGTATTTTAATCATTCCTAAGTCCTAGTGTCCTAAACTATGTCGTTTAAGGCTCGAAATGTAGTGTTTTAGGAGGGGAAAATCTACCCTAGGCTCATTCACATCCATGCATGCATACTGAAGGGGTGGAGGTGATCAAGTTAGAATTCTTCAAGTTTTCCTTCAATCTTTCTTTGGGCATTCAAGTAGTGATATAATCTAATCTTCCCTAGGTATGTAGGGTTATGAATGAATGGATCCGTTCACACCCATGCCCAATCTCTCTCTAAATCATGAAATTCTTATGTTGGTTCTATGAAGTTTTAGACCAATGCATGAAATTCCTAATTCTGTACATGGGTATGATTTGAATGAGTTTTTGTTATTGAATTATGATTCATGGGAAAGTTTTACGTTGTTTTCCATTAAAATCATATTTCAAGCTTTATAAATTTGAATGCCCGTTTATGAGAAGTTTATGAAAGTTGAGATTTATGATAAATGTTCATGTATGATAAGATATTATTGATGAATAGCACGCTTTCAAGTTATCTATGTTTATAATCATGTTTTTAAGGTAATTGAGCATTTTCAAGCATGTTAAAATATTGGGCAATGCCCACATGTTCAAGTATGATTTATGATTTATGATATAGATTTCATAATTGATCGATTTATGACGTCGGCCGATTCATGGGCCCTTGATTCATTGCTAAACTTGTATGAAAATGGGGATCAACAATGTTAATGTTTATTTGGCCATGAATATCAGGGATGATGTTTATGATTTATGTACGAGTCTAATGTACATGTTTTTGGGAGCAATGTCTAGCATCGAGTAGTCCCGCGTTCAAAGGACTACGCCAGTGTCTCATAACTACATGACACTGTAGGTTCATGTTGATACATTACAATGTTAATGGATCCCCTCTTTCGTGATATCCATAATGCACTTCCCTTGCCTGACAAGCCTGGGACGACTCTGCCACTTGAGTGAGTTAGTTGGGGCATCATGTAAGGCTCTACCATTATGGTGTCGGTTATGACGAGTCCTCCCATTTTTCCGCATGTTTTATGCATTGTTATGTTTATGTTACCTTGGCTCAAGTTATAATTTATAAAGTTTATTCTTATGACTATGATGATAAATGGATTACAAATGTTTTGAAAATCTTGAGCGTTATGTTACATTATGATAATTATGTTATGAGAATGTTGTCCTACTCTTATGAACTTTTATGTATTTTTAAAATGTCTGTTTTACTTACCTTGCATACTCGATACATTCTACGCACTGACCGCATACTCTATGATGTATCATGTTATGATACAGGCTCTGATCTTCAGACCTAGCACCATCACTAGCTCATTCCCGGAGTTAGCATCCAGTCCATTGGTGAGTCCTCATCCCCCGAGGACCAGTTGATATCAGTTATCTCTTTATGTTAAGTTTTGTAGACTTGTCGGCTTAGTTAGGGTGTTGTCCCATCATCCCATTTGATGTGTTAGTAGGCTTTCAGACTATGTGTAGTATTCACCTTTCATGTATGAAGTTCGTTTCGTTTTCTATGTATGTCATGATTACATTTCCTCTATGTTATTATGTTAAGTTTTCCGCTTACTTAATTGAGTAAAATGTACTTTCATGCCATGTGTTGACTTGGAGTCTTTCAGGGCTTCTTGTCCCGTATTGTGATCCTGGTCTACATTCGGGTCGTGACAGTGTACTATCATTTGATTAGTAATTGTTAAGCTCCTTCATCGGTCCATGATATATTATTTGGTCTTTTTAATGAGCATGTATAATCTTCATCTCAAAAATAAAATTTTCAATTGTGTTAAAACCAATATCTATTTTTTTAATGGTATTAGAGACCGTCGATCTCAAGTCATAATGTTACCTAATGTTCAGTTCCCATTTTCTAGTATTGACGCTTTAAGTATTCAGTTGTAGACGCGTGGACATGTTGAGTACGTTTCCACTATCTAATTGTAAGAATTCAGTGTTTTTGAGTTACTAAAATTTAGTACATACTACGTAATTAAGGCCATCGAATAGACAAAAAATAAGGATAGTGGCTATTTTATTAATCTGAGGAGGAAAAAGAATAACAAATAACCTAGCTACCACAACTGGTAAAACTATACTTCACAGTGCAGAAAAGTTTTGGCTATCACTTTGTGCAAGTTAAACTCAAGAACTGAAATCTCATAGGTGGGTTTAAGGAGGGTGTTGCCTATGCAGTTTTATTTTTATCGTGTGAAGGTAGGGAGATTATTTTTAATAGATTCTCAACTCAATTAAAGCATATCAAAATAAATAAGAGAGAAATACAGTAAAGAAGAAATCCTATTTAAAATAATTAGAGAGTTATTCTGTTAATTTCTGAATTATACCATCTATCCTATCACAATAGGCAACTCTTTTATTAATTGTAAAAATTGCGCGTCTATCTGATAGGGTAAAATAGAGCAGTGCAACTAGTAACAATGGAGCTTGGAATATTGAAAACTCCATGAAGATATATCTATATTGAATAATAAATTGGAATGAATAGAAAGTAAAGGCTCCCAATACTACATAGCCTCCTTTTTCTAAAAAATGGAAAGAAAATATATTTCACAACTAAACATTTTGAACAAATAGAAAGCAACTAATACATCAAAAAAATACTACAAATAATAAAGTAAACTGAAAGACTACCCACTTAAGTTTAATTATGATTTGGACATTGATGCCTATCATGTTCGGTCTGCTTACTTAAACCACAAGCTCGACCATATACTGCAAGACTGTGCTACATCTCATTAGAAATTCTAGTTGTCCTTGATCGATTAGGATGGCGATAGTTTTCATTACTTCTCCGTTTAAAACATGGAGATGGCCAGTACGCTTCGTGCTCAATTGGTGAGAATGACCCAGAATATGTTGCAGTATAATTCTCTATTGTAAAATGCTCATTAACAAATATTCTAGCTAGTCCTCCCATTATATTTGTAACCTTCATGACATGTGAACACGAAAAGTGTAGATTGGCCATTTTCCAGAATCACATTTTCTTTCAGGTAGTAAAACACAATGAGGATTACTACCAGTACCATCAACTTTTATAGATATAACCTCATGTACCCCTGTGGGTATATTCCAATAAAAAATAAAGAGCCTTTTTGAACTTTTATAATTCTTCTCCCACTTTATTTTGAACCTCTCTATCCATAGTTCATTTTTCTTCAATAATTGATGCACTATTTGAGACCTACGAGTATAGAATTCAACTATTTACTTTAATGAAAGTTTAACCATAGTAGAGACAGGAAAGCCTTGTGCTTTCTTCAACAATCCATTGAATGTATCTAAAAATATTTTTGTCAACAGTTCTAACCTTTTTCCATTCTCATGGCTAATAGTTCATTTTATCCAAGGAAATATTTTTACGAATCAAGTGGCAATCATTGTGTCATGCTCTGAGTTTTCACCCTGGATGGGACACGGTACTTGAAGCTACAAGTGACCCCAAGTAACCCCTAGTCTATCATACGCTGACATTAAGAGTAACATAGAAATACATATAATGGAAATTTAAAGAAAAAAAATAGAATTACATGAAATTTAGTAGAACAAAGCTACATGTGTAATAAAACCAAATCTGAGTCTGAACAATAAATCTACGTCTGAAAGCCACTAGATCTGACGAGCTGCTGGAACAAACCCCCAGCTAACTCCAAATCTAAATAAAAGGGAATCAAATCATAACTAAAGCAAATAATCTCCGTCTTCGAAGGATGAGGACTCACCAACTGGGTAGCTGAGTTTCTTCGGTAAACGATCGGCTAGTGAGGCTGAGACTGTGATCCTACAATTGTATCATAAAATGATAAAGTATAAAAGTATGCATCAGTACTTTGAATGTACTAAGTAAGTGAGAGGAACATAACTCAATAAAATAAATAAAAGAAATGCTGAACAGAAGGACATGCACTGACCAACTAAAGCTATTGAGCTAAAAAACTAAAATACTGAGGTGGTCAAGAAGACCCTGTCTGATGGTCAAAGCATGTTATAAGTCTGGAATTCGGATCTGAACAGAACTGGGCTAAGACTAGACAGAACTAACTAGTGGGAGAGTCTATAACCGACATGTAACCACGTGAGCTAGATGTGCAATCCGATGTACACACCCCACCGGTAGGACCTAATATACCTTTCCACGGTATAAATGCATGAATTGTATGATCACAAAAGTCTGGGGCCAATCAGGCCAATAAATGCTGAAACCTACGCTGACAACATAGTTCAGGAAACCTGGGGACGCTGGAACCCCGGTCCGCTCGATGTTAAGTCCTACTCCCACTGGATAATCCTAAACTAAATCCTAAATTGATAACTAAAAACTGGGGCCCAAGACTAGTCATGGATATATAACTAGAAGTACCCCGAGAGTCTTATCAGACCAGATTCTGAAACTGGATTCTAGACTGGTCAGAGCTGCTTATTTAGAAGCCTCGTAATCGTCTAAGAACAAATTGAAATCTTTGCTGGGGTCCTAAGGCTAGTTAGAGCTATATTTCTAAAGTGTCATGACTGCCTAGTGGACCAATAAATTGAATTCTAGATCTGATTCTGATAACTGGGAGGTAATACTAACATATTAGGAAGTTTTGTAGTCAAAATGATCAGCTGACATTTCTGACTGACATTGAGTGTTTCACATTTTTACTAAAGCTAGACAACCATGTATCTGAATAAGAATTTAGCATTTAAGATAACATGTGAATTCACTACACTGGTATAATCAAGAAAATTTCAAGGTTTATCATTTCAGCAAATTTTCTTGTCTCTTCTACTCTCAAGAACTAGGGCTAAACTCAATGCACAGGGACAAGCATCAATACTACCATTAGTTGGTGGGAAATACCCATAGTTAATATACATGATGATTCCACTTGGATTAAACAAGATATTATCAAAAATTTCTCAATACTTGAAAATCTACAGGGCTAAAATTCACTTTTATGGGAATAATATCAATTTACCCATGAACTGATGGAAATCATGTTTAGAATAATCTTGGATATCATTCTATGCAAATTCAAAGAAAATTTACATATAATCTCTTTGTATTAGAAAACTCAGGGCTAGGATTCATAGAGAAATTAGAGAAGGGTTTTGGGGGACACAAGGGTAGAACTATCCCTTTATCAACTTCCCACATACCTAATAAAGAATTTCTTGAAGAAGGAAGCTTGCATTGCTTCAATGGAGGAAACCCTAGTCTCTCTTGAGAGCTTATAAAAGTGAAAGGTTACGGTATATTTTCTAAAGATGAGTGGGAATGACGGGGAAAATCATTTAACCCCTCTATTAAGTCTAAAATCATGACTAAAACGACGTAGTTTAAAGTTTAGTAGGTAGGAAATTACTGAAAGACTCTTGGAAATTCGCAGGGAAAAATTGAGTGTTTATCCCCACGAGTGACCTAACAGGTCATGATCAATGGCCACGACTCATGGTCGAACTCATGGACTACACAGCCTGGATAACACTGAAGTCACCATGAGGGACCTAACGACTCGTCCCTTGTGGCCACGACTCGCGGCTTGACCCGTGAGGTACACTGTTGGACAAGTCTCTTGGGCTCTTAACTGGTGATATGACGACTCGTTATAGGTGACCATGACTCGTGGTCACCACTCGTTAAGTACACTGCCTCCCTTCTTTTTCCTTTCTTACTCACCACCCTACGACTGACCTAACGACTTGTGGGGCCTGAACATGAGTCGTTGTCACACCTGTGGTGACCCCTTTTCCTCAAATTCCAAATTCCTACCCTAGCTTCCCCACGAGTCGCATCACGACTCGTGGGATGCACCAATGGGTAAACTCATGACTCATTCTATGCCTGGTGCCAGTTTTTAAACTTTTCTCGATTTCAACTCCCGATCTGATCTTTGAGCATTTGGGGTTTAATATATTGACACCCACACTAATCCCCCCGGTGAGCGAACTAGTACGTCCCAACTAGTTCATTCATTTCTCAACGTTCATACTATAACATAAGCATATTTAAAAAAAAGCGTAAGTCTTGTAACAACGAAAAGGCAATACTTGCATTGTCTATTTATTACATTCCTAAAAATTGAAAATTATTGTACATTGTGGACATCTACATAAAATATATTCTACAAGGAAATAAACAAGTAAATAAAATGAATCCATGTTTGAACAAAAGGCATCTGCTTCAGGGGGAGATGTAGTAGCATGACAGAATCAGCTCACCCTTAGCGTATCGCGCTGCTGCTTTATAAATGAGGTCATGAAGAGCTTCCTAGATCACAATATGCAGCATCAATACGATTCAACATATTAGTAGGGATCATCGACTAACCTTAAACAATAACGTATATACGAGTGAAATAAACAACATACATTTACTAAACACATATTCATTAGATAATACTAATTCTAGAAGCATATAGGACAAGGTGTTAAGCTGGCCTGCTCAATGGATTGGGCCTCGCTGTAGCGGTGATGAGACTGCAAAAGTGGTCTCGCCACAGCGGTAAGGGTACCGCCGCCGCGGTACTGCATTGGTAGAAACTCGACTTAGCTGACCACCTTTAGTTTCCCCTTAGCAATTCTTAACAACTAGTTCATAAATCCATAAAAATTATACATAGCCATAAATTCCATAGTGAATGCACCACTGACTGCATAGGATATACTATGCACTCCTCACAAATAATCCATAAACTCATCATGGGCTCATATGTGACTTTACAAGCGACAAGATGTCATAATAAGCACATGAACATTTCTAATATATATAAACTTCACAAGCAAGAATTTTGGTCTCACCAGGTTCTCATACTCTCAAACTAATCTTTAATCCTCGAGTTCAATCTTGGTAAACCATTTGTGATTTGTTGGGGATACGTCTCCTTAACAACACCATAATTACTCAATACTGGACTTCACTGTACATACATGCCAAAAAGGTCTTATTTCTTCCCTTCCAGTCATGACCTACAGATGACACTAGAAATCCATATATATTACCAATGTCGTACCTTCTCTCACTCATATGCTCATCTAGATGCTCCCCTTATACACGAGCCACTCAATCATAACCGCTCACTCGGATTGTTATAACCTGGAAGCCTAAAGATCAGATTCAAGAGTTAAAATGGAGAAAAGTTAAAATCTTGCACCAGGCATCAGGACAGGTCGTGAGGTGACCCGTGAGAGCAGCCCCTGACTCGTGAAGTGAATCATGGGGATGCCCAGGTGAGGATTTTGAAAATTTTAGAAATGGCATCCCACCGACGTGACCACGAGTCGTGGTTAGGCCCCATGACTCGTTACATCAGTCGTGGGGTGGGTGAGTAATAAAAGAGAAGGAAGAGAGACCGTGTCCATGATGGGACTATCCCACGAGTCGTGGCCAGTCACCGTGATTCATGGGAAGGGTCTTGTGCAGCAGGATGAAGCAAGGTAAGAATCAGGCCTATCATGGATCATGACCACGAGTCGTGGTCACCAGGTAACGAGTCGTTAAGTCACCAAGTCACCAGGCAATGCTTCAGGGAACAAGTCGTTATGAGCCCAGTAGATTTGAGAAGCAGTGTACTTCACAGATCATGCCACGAGTTGTGGCCATAGAGGACGAGTCGTTGGTTCCCTCGTTAGGACCATCTGACAATTAAATTTTGCGAATTTAGTAAGGGATATTTTGTAATTTCTAAGTTCATAGGTCCTAAACTACATCTTTTTGAGTTATGAATGATAACTTTTATAGAGGTTAAGTTCATTATAGGTCGTATTCATTCATGCATGCAATGTAGAAGGTGAGAGAGGGTGATCATGCTTAGTGTTCTTCAATCTCTCTTTAATTTCTTCTTGGGCTATCAAAGAAGTGTAAGAGTCAGCTACCAAAAGGTATGTAGGGTTATGAATGGGTGATTCCTTTCACACTCATGCCCAATCCCTCTCTAAGTCATGAGATTTCAATGTCTAATCTATAGTGTTTTAACCCAATGAAAGAATTTCCTAATTCTTTACATTGATATGATTTAAATCTGTTTCTACCATTGAAATATGAAACATGGGCAAATTTTATAATGTTTTCAATTAAAAATCATGTTTCTAGTCTTATGAATTCAAAAGCCCATTGACAAAAAGTTCATGAAAGATGAGATTTGTGATGAATGTAGATGATAATGAGATATTATGATGAAAAACATGTTTTCAAGCTACTCACGTTTATAATCATATTTCCGATATGAATTGAGTTTTTTCAAGTATGATGAAGCTTTGGGAAATGTCCACATGTTCAAAGTATGATTTATGATTCCTCGAATTAGGCTTACCACATGGTTTTGGAGCGAAAACTCCCAATTATCTTTCAGCTTGCGGTATGGTTTGAGTTGAAACTTCTTATATGCATGATTTCATATTTGAGATGTTTTTGATGATTGAGCTTTGTTAATAGATGATGTTGAGCTTCATTGAACAAAGATGTAGAGCATATGCATGTTTTTGGGAGTAGTGTCTAGCACTAAGTAGGCTAAGGGTCTATCACCCTATGCATTAGAACTACGTGCAAACTTTGGTTTATACTTATATATAAATTATATTGGAACCTATCTTGTGAGCTATCCCCTACCTTGATTAGGCCCCGAGCATGATATCGATATCATAGTATCGTCCCTAGCCCTGACAAGTCGTTGTACGACTCTACCCACTTGAGTGTGATAGTTGGAACCACGTAAGCTCTATCGTGGTATGTTTGTTAAAGAAAAAGTTTCCCATTGTTCCTCATGATTTTAGTTATATATGTTTATTATTCGTGAGATTTCTATATCTTTATATGTTCTAAAGCAGGTTTGACTCAATGTTCAATTTTACTCATTACTATAAGATTTCAGCTTTGAGTCAATTGATTTAGTTATGATGATATGTTATGTTTTGATGAGATCATGAATTCAGAAAGAATGCATGCAATCCCTACTCTAAGATTCTTAATGTCTATGTTTTACATTATGCATGTCTTTAAATGATTTTACTTAAGCGGTTTTACTTACCTTGCGTACTCGGTAAATTCAGCGTACCAAACCGCATACTCTATGCTGTATCATTTCATGATATAGGATTCGACTCTCAAGCTCAGCCCCGATCATAGTCAGTCTTCTGAGATAGCATCGTATGTTGTTGGTGAGTCCTCAACTCCCAAGGACTAGACTATTCAGATTTTCTTATGCACTTCCAATTTCAGATTGTTGAGTTACTTGGAGTCTTGTCCCAACAACTCGTCATGTTTAGAGGCTTTTCAAACATATGGTTGTATTCATATTCAGATTATGTATTCTGATGTTATGTTTAATATAAACTTCCGCTATGATTATCTTATTGATTGTTCATTTTATTGATCGAGTTAGATTTATGCTTATGCCATGGGTCGACTCGGAGTCTCTCGGGGCTCCTTGTCCCGTTTTGCAATACGGGCATCCCTTAGGATCGTGACAAACTTGGTATCAAAGCAATAAGTTTGAAGTGTCCTAGGGTATCTGAAAGCCGCGTTAAGTAGAGTGTTTTTAATGGGTGTGAAGTGCACCACACTTATGATGAAGATGCTTTGAGATGTTTGGGAAATGTTCCCTTCTTTCATGATCTATGTCATGCGATGAATTGTCTCCCTATCCTCCTAATTCATGCTATTCGCAATTGCAAAATCATGGTTCCTTAAAGAATGACTGGTAAGAGGAATGGAAATAGAGATTGCCATGAGGATGGCAACGGTAAAAGGCACCAGTAAGCCCCACCAGTTCAGGAGCACCAGGCATCGGAGCTAGCTGTCCATGTTGAGTTCTGGCTGCTATTCAGATTCTTGTACAGGCCTTGACCACTAAGGTCAATAAGCAGGAAGTTGTGCATATTCCATAAAATGGCAATACAGTGGCGGCTCGAGTCCGAGACTTCTTGAGAATGAACCGGCCAGAGTTCTTTGGGTTAAAAGTGGATAAGGACCCGAATGAGTTCCAAGATAAGATTGTGAAGATCACCAAAATGATAGGGGTGAATGGAGTGGAGTGCACGGAGTTAGCCTCGTATCAGTTGAAAGGGGTCGCACATATCTCGTTTTGCCAATGGAAAGATAGTAGGGATGTCCCAATAGGTCCTGTCATGTGCAAAGAGTTTCATGTTGCATTCCTAGATCGGTTCTTCCCTCGTGAGATGAGGGAGCTGAAGGCAGCTAAGTTTGTAAATCTGAAGCAAGGGAGAATGACAGTATAGGAGTATGCCCTTGAGTTTACTCGCCTATCAAACTCCGCCTTAGAGTGAGTAGCCGATCAGAGGGCGCGGGTTAGCAGGTTCATTCATAGAGTAGCAGGCTATTTGGAGAAGGATTGTAGGACCGCTATGCTCCATTAGGATATGCACTTCCCTCGGATGGTTTTGTATGCCCAGTAGATGAAGGCGGCACATATAAGAGAGAGGGAGGCCAAGAGGGCCAGGACCAATAGTCATAATTCTCACAGTCGAGATCAGGTGGTGGGCATTGACAGCAGACTCACTAGAGATCATCAACCACAACATTTTCAGCATTGAGTGTTCCATCCAGATTGAGGCACGATCAGAAGGGGCGAGCATCAGGCTCTATGGGATAGAGCAGTAGATCCATAGATTCTGGCATCCCAGCTTGTCGCAGATGTGGTCGGGGGCACATGGGCCAGTGCTTAGCATGTTTAGGTGCTTGTTTCGGGTGTGGGAAGCCCGGACACATGCTTAGGGATTGCCCAACAATGAGACAGGATCAGGATGGGCGCCGAGGCCCAGCTTCTAGTTCAACAGCCCCTCCCGCACGTTCAGCCCATCAGGGAGCATTGACTGGCATAGGTGGCGGCCAGCGCCAGCATAGATTTTATGCCTTAGCATCCTTTCAGGAGAAGGAGGTCTACCTTGATGTAGCCACTGGTGTGTTACAAGTTTTCCATATTTATATTTATGCTTTACTAGATTCGGGGGCTACCTTGTCTTTTGTGACACCATATGTGGCTAGTAGCTTTGGAGTTAGTTCCAAAGTCTTGTCAGAACCATTCTTAGTCTCTACTCTAGTAGGTGACTCAGTTATAGATAGACGGATATATAGAGGTTTCCCGGTCTCAATCTTTCAGAAAGTCACCTCAGCAGATTTGATAGAGTTAGCCATGACTGATTTTGATGTTATCCTTAGCATGGATTGGCTATTTGCATGTTATGCCTCAGTTATATGTAGAACCCGAGCAATAGAGTTTAGATTTATGGGTGAGCTAGCCTTAGAATGGATGGGTAGTTTAGCTATGCCTATAGGTCATTTGATTTCCTACCTTAAGGCCAGAAAGTTGATCTCCAAAGGTTAGGTATACCATCTTTTTAGGGTTAAGGATGTGATGTCCGAGACCCCGACTATCCAGTCTGTCCCAAGTATGTGTGTATGAAGAAGTCTTCCCAGATGATTTTTCGAAAGTCCCTATTGAGCGGGAGTTTAATTTTGGTATTGACCTTCTTCCCGACACGAAGCCTATATCTATTCCCCCTTACATAATGGCTCCAGCCGAGCTAAAGGAGTTGAAAGAGCAGTTGAAGGACTTGTTAGATAAGGGTTTCATTAGACAGATCAAGTCTCTATGGGGTGCACTAGTTCTTTTTATCCGAAAGAAAGACAGTTCTCTTCAAATTTGTACTGATTATTGTCAATTAAACAAAGTGACAGCCAAGAACAGGTATCCTCTACCTAGGATTGAAGATTTATTTGACTAGCTTGAGGGTGCCAAGTGTTTCTCAAAAATTGATCTCAGATTTGGGTATCATCAACTTAGAGTTTGGGATAGCGACATCCCAAATACATCCTTTAAAACGCGATATGGTTACTATAAGTTTGTAGTTATGTCTTTTGGACTAAAGAATGCTCCTGCAGGTTTTATGGACTTGATGAACAGGGTTCTCAATCCATACTTGGATATGTTCATGATTGTGTTTATTGATGACATCCTGATATACTCTCAGAGCGAGGAGGAACACTCCGCTCATTTGAGAATAGTGCTTCGTACTCACAAGGATCTCCAACTATATGCCAAATTCAGCAAGTGTGAGTTTGATAAAACTCTGTGGCTATTTTGGACCATGTGGTATCTAGTGAAGGCATAACAGTGGACTTTCAGAAAATAGAGGCAATGAAGAATTGTCCTAGACTGGTGAATCCTTCAGATATTTGGAGCTTCTTTGGTTTAGCGGGATTCTATCGGAGGTTCATGGAAGGTTTCTCATCGATTGCAGCACCTTTGACCAAATTGACTCAGAAGAAGGTGAAATTCCAATGGTCGGAGGCTTGTGAGAAGAGCATCCAAGAGTTGAGGACTCGACTTACTTCAGCACTGGTGATAACTCTACCAGAGTGCACTGATGGGTTCGTTGTGTGTTGTGATGCTTCAAGGATCGGACTTGGGCGTTTATTGATGCAGCACAGGAAAGTTATAGCATATGCCTCTAGACAGCTAAAAGTCCACGATAAGAATTACCCTATCCATGATCTTGAGTTGGCCGCTGTGGTATTCACCTTGAAAATTTGGAGACATTATTTGTACGGGGTTCATGTGGACGTGTTTACGGACCATAAGAGTTTACAATATGTGTTCATGTAGAAGGAACTCAATCTTGATGAAAGAGGTTGTTGGAGCTACTCAAGGACTATGATATGAGTCTCCTTTACCATCCGGGTAAGGCCAATGTATTAGCAAACGCACTTAGTAGACTCTCTATGGAGGGTGTGTCCCATGTGGATGAGGGGAAGATGGAGCTGGTGAAGGATGTGCATCTACTTGCAAGGTTGGGAGTTAGGTTGGATGACTCGATTGTTGGCGGTGTTGTGGTTCAGAATGGATCAGAATCGTCCTTGGTGGCTGATGTAAAATCTAGGAAAGCTGAGGACTCAATTTTGGTTAAGTCAAAGGAAGCCATTCAAAATCAGAAGGTGTATGTCTTCTCCAAAGGGGGAGATGGTGTACTTCAGTACTAGGGTCGCCTATGTGTTCCAGATGTTGATGACTTGAGGAGACAGATGTTGCACAAGGCTCATGGATCTAGGTATATAATTCATCCAGGTGCCACCAAGATGTACCGTGAATTACGGGAAGTTTATTGGTTGAATGGCATGAAGAAGGACATCGCGAAGTTCATAGCTAGGTGTCCGAACTGTCAGCAAGTAAAGGTCGAGTACCAGAGACCATGAGGTGTGCTTCAAGATATTAGCATTCCTACGTGGAAGTGGGAAGAAATTAATATGGACTTCATCATAGGTTTACTTGGCACTCGCAGGCAATATGACTCCATTTGGGTTGTGGTAGGCAGTTTGACCAAGGCCGCTCATTTTCTATGAGTCAAAACCACAAATTCGGCGGAGGATTATGCCAAAATATTGATCCGAGAGCTAGTTTGATTGCATGGAGTGCCCTTATCCATCATTTTAGACAGAGGTACTCAATTCACCTCTCAGTTTTGGAAGTCATTTCATAAAGAACATGGTACTCAAGTTAAGCTCAGCACAGTGTTTTACCCGCAAATGGATGGTCAAGAAGACAGATACTTTAGACTCTCAAGGACATGCTAAGAGCATGTGTGATTTACTTTAAGGGTAGCTGGGATGAGTGACGTGCCCGCAAGTGTACGGGTCATGCAAGTAATATAGTGGTTCTTTTTAAGAACTGGATTGTCGAGCCCACAGGGACTGGATCCATTCCTCTAACTATCCATTTCAAGTGTGATCTTAAATACCTCAAGTTTTGGTTATAGACATTTTCGATTGAGATTAATCAAGTCTAAATTTGGGTCAACGAAGTATTCTGAAATTACTCTAGGAGCAACATAGAGTTAAAACCAATTAATCATGTGATACTCCGATTTGCAATGGGTTAAGCATGGAACTATCAATTGTTATTTCACATAATTAGAATTGCATGTTTATGGTCTTTCGAGCCTCTAAATACGACAATCTAGCCTCACTGCATCATTGTGAGCGAGGAGTTTAATTTCTAGTCGCGGGCAATCAATTATGTTGTGGTTTACGGGGAAACGATTAGGGACTTTCGTGCGTCTAACCATTTAACTCAACTTAGCCTCACAACTACTTCTTCGAGTTGTGATGTGACATCCCAAGTTGGTCTTTCATAACCCCCGTGTCTTAACCAAGCACGGTGTTAGGTATATTTCTATCATGACACAAAAATCTCTCCCGAGATACAAACATGCTCCTCACATTCTCATGTCCTGACCTAGGTAATGCTTTCTCAAGCTATTACTCAAGCTAACAAATATGCTTTCATGGTGATCAATCATAAAAACAACCAACAATCCAGAATGCAAGACGAAAACAACAATCAATAACTTAATTCCAAAATAATTTCATAAAATCACAATTATAATTCATGGCTTCAACCCTAGAGGAAGGGTTCTTGCCATTCATGTTCGTAAAACTACAACTAACTACTACTAAACTAACATACTTACATGAATTCGGTAGATGAGAAGGGAATTTGACAAACCCTAGATGAGTTCTCCCACATCTCCCTTCACTCCTAGGTAGTTTTCCCGAATAAAATCGTGACCCAATGGAATTAGGAGCTAAGGGACCTATTTATAGTAAATGAAAAATGTGCTTAATTTAGCCTGTCGTGGAACGGCTCCGTGTCACAGAGTGTATCGCGGAGCACTGCCTCCGTGACATGGAGGCAACCCAAAAGCTCTCTGGAAATCACCCGAAACTTGGCCTCGGCAGCACCCTGCCGCGTTGGCAGCGTGTCACGCTGCTTGGGCAGCGCGTTGACACCTCCATGTCACGCAGCCAGCCTGCCGTGGCACGTTGCCGACGCGCAGTTGGGCTGTTTTGTGCCTCCTCTTTGCCGACTTTAGCGGGTTAATTCCGTTTCCAAGCCTCTACTTCACCAACTCATGGATTAGTTACTCAAAAGTCATCAAAACCTAAAAAACAAAGGCTAATCATGTTGGTTATCACATATCTTCACATTCATATAAAATTACATGAAAATGTATACAATAACTTAGATAAACAAGACTAATTTAAGTCATAAAGCATCACTCGGGCATGCTATTTTAGCGCACGATCACCTACCCCACACTTAAAGTCTTGTTCGTCCTCGAACAACCTATTACATCTCATGCTTATGGAGACTCACCCATAACTCATTTAGAAAGAATATCTGAGATACGGCTACAATGATTACGTAAGATAACAAGCTAAAAATAGAGCATGCATGAATTGATCCTCGAAATGAAGTACAACTATGTTAAGACTTCTTAACCTCAAGAATCGACTCTCAATCATAGCAAACTCCTGTAAATCAACTGATTAAGAAATCTCACGTGAATTATATCCTTCATTCAACCTGTGCCCTCACGGAAAGAGAGTTACCCAATTTCGCACAGGAAAACAATTTTTAAATCACAACATGTGTGGGTACATGAATAGAATTACGCTCACTCTCACAAAGAATGCACATGTATCATGTAATGACCCATAAACTTGCCCTTAGTGTTTTATTCCACTACTTTAAGGATGTGTGAATGTAAGATCAAGTAGGACTTTTTAGGTCGTAATGTAACTCAGTTGCGGGTAGGTACTGTTATGGCCAGTAATAGTGACTATCTTTCCTAAGCGCTTTTAATACATTACACCTTCATTACGAACTTCCCTTCCCTTACTTCACCTTTTTCTCCTTTCAGCATTTCTTTTTCCTCTTTTGCTCCCCCATTTGTTTAGGCACTTTTAGCTTATTAGTAAGGAGCTCTATAAAATTAATTTGTTTTCTTACTCCTTACTAATACTCAACCATTTTCACACAAGTGCACCTTTGTCCTTTTCTCACTTCTACAACTTGCTACTTTTCCTTTCTTTTCATTCTTCTCACTCTACTCCTTCGGATTTTTTCACTCAAGCGCTTAGGATTTTGGATCAAGTTCAAGGCTAATGAAAGAAAAAGGATTAAGCTTATGTTGCAGCTGTCAAAGAATAGGCTCAAGGCTCAATGGGGATAACTAGGATTAATTTTTCAAGGTAGGTAAAATGAGGGATAAAAATTTGGTTCATTCAAAGAAATGCCTAAATCATCTCCTACAATTCACATCCTTCATTTCGTTTTATAAACACACCAGGCAAGTTCTAGACAATCCACAATAGCACAGAATACTCAAAAACCTTACACTCATGGAACATGCTCAATTCGAGACACATTCAGCGGACTCTTACTCAGCTAAACACAAGAATTTAGAATTAAGCTTCAATCATATTGAGTCAAATTCAAGAGCCTAAGCGTCTCACACAAAGTTATACACCTGCATGCTTCACACCGAACATACTTGCATCTTACAATCACGTATAGCACATAACAAGAACATCATGCACCAATTAGTTATGGTTTAAAAAACCCAAAACCTATCGACTAATTTTTTTTCAAGACGGTCGTCATCCATCCATCGTTGGAAACAGTGCCTACTATGACTAAAACATTATATACAGACAAAGGAAAGAAAAAGAAAAATTTTATTCTTCGATTCAAATACCCCCCATCGGAAAAGAACCGAAAAGAAAAACCAACGGGTGATGAAGTCATGCTTGACTCATAAAACAATTTTCAAAATTCTTCTCACACGCATTACATTCACCAAAAATCGTTAAGCACAAAAAAAATTGAAATTTTCTTGAAATTTCCCTCACCCCGCACTTAAATCATGCTATGTCCTCATAACATCAAATTAACATTTAAAGGATGAGAAATACTCCCTGAGCCTCTATGCCAGGCTAAAAGCATGCTTTCCTTTAATGTTTTCTGAGGTGGGTGTTCGACCCCACACTTCTTCTATTCCATGCTCTTTAGCTTCCACCTTCTCGGTACTCAGACTTCCCTCCATCTGTGCTTAACTTTCCACCAAAAACACAAACAAAATAAACATAACAAAATCAACACAAAATCAAAGTTACAAATTGTACCTGATGTACCCTTGGGTTGCCTCCCAAGCAGCGCCTTATTTTACATCGTGGCCCGACGTGGACTGTCCTTTTCAAGACATCCTCATACCTGGGTTCTCTTTCGAGAACCATCTCCTTTTCTTTTGCTGTATAGAGGAAACAGCCTCCACTCTGTTCCTCTCTTTCTCCAACTTCTTCTCAATTTGAAGTCCTCTATCAGACTCGGGCTGAACACTTGACCTTGCCTTTGGCCGTGCACTTGTGGAATCCTCCACCCCACACTCATCCTCTGCCAACACACTAACCTGACAAAGGTTAGTGTAGTGTGCGAATGGGTTCATTTCTTGGTAAACGCGGAAGAGTTCTTCTTCATCTTCGACCCTCATTTTCAGGGTCCCTGCTCTCAGATCAATCACCGCTCCACCGGTGGCCAAGAATGGCCGTCCCAAGATTAAGGGTACCTGGTCATCAACCTGAAAATCTAGAACAATAAAATCAGCAGGTATAATAAACTTACCTACTTTGATGAGGAGGTCCTCTATTATTCCATCAGGTGTCACTCGCGACTTGTCAGCCAGCTGCAGCATCAACCTTGTTGGCCTCGGTTCTCCCAACCCCAGGGTGTTGAATAAGGATAGGGGCATTCGATTAACTGCTACCCCTAAGTCACACAAAGCTCGTAGCACCTCAGCTTTACCAATTTGTATGGGGAGGGTAAAACTCCCTGGGTCTTTGAGCTTCTTTGGCATTTTGCTCAATACCCTGTGGCTGCACTCCTCAGTCAGTGCTACAGTCTGGACATCCACCAATCTAACTTTGTTCGGTATCACGTCCTTCAAGTATTTAGCATACTTTGGCATTCCCGGCAAGACATCAATAAGAGGCAAATTTATGTGAAGTTCTTTGAAGCTCTCAAAGAACTTTTTAAAGCATTCCTCCTCCTTGCTCTTTCTAAATTTCTGAGGGAATGGTGGTGGTGGTCTTTGTGCCGGATGCAATGAAAGTTGCGCATTTTGTTGTCCAGCACTCTGATTATCTCCTATGTTGATGGATGGTCCTGGTCTAACCAATTCCGGTTGCACCCCCTTTCTCAGCTCTTTTGGCACTGCATCAGCTAACTGCTTACCGCTTCTCCGACTATGGCATTGATCTGTTGAGGGTTAGGATCTATGTCACTTGGTAATCCCCCTTGTGATCTCATGTTTTGAGTAGCTGCTATCTGACCCACTTGTTTTTCAAGATTGCGGGTGGCTACTTGCTGATTCATTAAGTCTGTTGCCATCCTCACCTGATTTTCTGCTAACTGCTTCGCGGTCTCCATAATTTTCTGTAGTGTTTCCTCAATGCTGCTACTCACTTTCCCATCATTCTGCCTATTCTGCTGACACTGCTGTTGTTGAGGTTGTATATAGTTCTGCTTTTGGTTTCCACCCCAAGAAAAATTCGGGTGGCCCTGCCAATTTCTGTTGGAGTTGTTCCCAAAATTCTGATTCCTATGCACATTACCAACAAAATTGACTGATTCCGGATTGGCTCCACAAGATTCTGCATTGTGTCCAGTATTACCACAAATTTCACACCAACTCGGAGCTTGCTGAACTGCATTAACCTGGTCCTATTGTTGGTTCATACTCAGTTTATTGAATTGAGTCATCATCTGATGCTGGAACGAAGCTAACTGTGCTGCGAAGGCATTCAAACCATCTACTCTATCAACCCCGATATCTTTCCTTCCCCCTTCGATGACTCGCTGTGCCACTCTTGATTTCCTTGAGTGATTCTGTTCAACAAAGTGTACAACTCATCATACGTGTTCAACAAAGTGTACAACCCGATGCAGAGTCTAGTAATATTTTTGTGTGTGGGTCTAGACTTTCTACAAAGGTATGAGCCAGCACTTCATTTGATTGCTGGTGATGGGGGTAGTCTCTCAACCATGACTTGAATCTTTCCCAAGCCATATACAAGTTCTCATCAGGCCTCTGCTTGAAACTGAGTATTTCACTTCTCAACTTTGCAGTCTTGCCTGAAGGAAAGATCTGATAAGGAACTTTTTAGCCAAGTCATTCCATGAAGTTATGGAGTTTGGTGGCTCAGCCTTCAACCACTTTTTCGCCTCTCTCAATAGTGAAAATGGGAAGAGGGTCAATCGGACATACTCTGTGGACACGCCGGTGGGGACAAACGTGTCACTAATCTCTAAAAAGCTCTGTAGGTGGTGCTGCGGGTCCTCATGTGCCATCCCAGTGAATTGACCACTAGAATGTAACAACTGCACCATGTTCTGCTTAAGCTCAAAGTTCCCTCCAGGCTCCGGTTTACGGATACATGAGTTCACATTAATCACTAGTGGGATTGCCACTTCGCGAACTGGTCTCGCTGCCATTGCTTCTGATGACGATTGTGCTTGTCCCGCGGGTGGTTGTTGTTGTACCTTTTCTTGAAGTCTCTTCAGCTTTTGCTCTAGAGCTACTCTCCTTTGCAAATGGATTTGACGTTCAGGTTCCAGCAACGGTTCCACAAGCTCTCTATTTCTAGCCAGCTCGGCAGGACAACCTCTCACCTGCAATAAGTAGACTAAGACCAAGTTTCTCAACACTTAAGGAAATTTAAAAATCACACAAAAACAGATAAATTATCAAAACTTCTCCGAGTCCCCGGCAACGGCGCCAAAAACTTGACGTGCCCGCAAGTGTACGGGTCGTGCAAGTAATATGGTGGTTCTTTTTAAGAACCGGATTGTCGAACCCACAGGGACTGGATCCATTCCTCTAACTATCCATTTATAGTGAGATCTTAAATACCTCAAGTGTTGGTTATAGACATTTTCGATTGAGATTAATTAAGTCTAAATTTGGGTCAACGAAGTATTCTGAAATTACTCTAGGAGCAACATAGAGTTAAAACCAATTAATCATGCGATACTACGATTTGCAATGGGTTAAGCATGGAACTATCAATTGTTATTTCACATAATTAGAATTGCATGTTTATGGTCTTTCGAGCCTCTAAACACGACAATCTAGCGTCACTGCATCATTGTGAGCGAGGAGTTTAATTTCTAATCGCGGGCAATCAATTATGTTGTGGTTTACGGGGAAACGATTAGGGACTTTCATGCGTCTAACCATTTAACTCAACTTAGCCTCACAACTACTTCTTCGAGTGGTGATGTGACATCCCAAGTTGGTCTTTCATAACCCCCGTGTCTCAACCAAGCACGGTGTTAGGTATATTTCTATCCTGACACAAAAATCTCTCCCGAGATACAAACACGCTCCTCACATTCTCATGTCCTGACCTAGGTAATGCTTTCTCAAGCTATTACTCAAGCTAACAAATATGCTTTCATGGTGATCAATCATAAAAACAACCAACAATCCAGAATGCAAGATGAAAACAACAATCAATAACTTAATTCCAAAACAATTTCATAAAATCACAATTATAATTCATGGCTTCAACCCTAGAGGAAGGGTTCTTGCCATTCATGTTCGTAAAACTACAACTAACTACTACTAAACTAACATACTTACATGAATTCGGTAGATGAGAAGGGAATTTGACAAACCCTAGATGAGTTCTCCCACATCTCCCTTCACTCCTAGGTAGTTTCCCGAATAAAATCGTGACCCAATGGAATTAGGAGCTAAGGGACCTATTTATAGTAAATGGAAAACGTGCTTAATTTAGCCTGTCATGGAACGGCTACGTGTCACGGAGTGTATCGCGGAGCACCGCCTCCGTGTCACAGAGGCAACGTGGAAGCTCTCTGGAAATCACCCGAAATTTGGCCTCAGCAGCACCCTGCCGCGTTGGCAGCGTGTCACGCTTCTTGGGCAGCGTGTTGACACCTCCATGTCGCACAGCCAGCCTGCCGTGGCACGTTGCCGACGCGCAGGTGGGCTGTTTTGTGCCTCCCCTTTGCCGAAGTTAGCGAGTTAATTCCGTTTCCAAGCCTCTACTTCACCAACTCATGGATTAGTTACTCAAAAGTCATCAAAACCTACAAAACAAAGGCTAATCATGTTGGTTAGCACATATCTTCACATTCATATAAAATTACATGAAAATGTATACAATAACTTAGATAAACAAGACTAATTTAAGTCATAAAGCATCACTCGGGCATGCTATTTTAGCCCACGATCAATGAGCATTTTCCTCTTATTGAGTTTGCATACAACAACAGCTATCATTCCAGTGTCCATATGCACCGTTTGAGGCTCTCTATGGGGGAGATGTAGATCTCCCATTGGTTGGTTTGAGGTTGGAGAAGCGGAAATGATAGGACTAGATTCGGTTCATGAGGCGATAGAGAAAGTTCAGTTGATAAGGGACAGGTTGGAAACTGCTTAGAGTCGCCAAAAGTCCTATACCGGTGTCAGAAGGAGAGAATTAGAATTTAAAGTTTGATGATTGGGTATTTCTGAAGGTGTCTCTCATGAAGGGAGTGATGAGGTTTGGAAAGAAGGGTTAACTTAGACCTCGCTATGTCGGCCCGTACTAGATTTTGAGATGTGTTGGCAAGGTGGCTTATGAATTGGAGTTGCCCTCACAATTAGCTTCTATACATCCTGTATTCCATGTATCGCTTTTAAAGAAGTGTTTGGGTGATTCAGCTCTAGTTGTCCCGGTGGACAGTGTTGGTGTGAAAGACAGCCTTAGATATGAGGAGGTTCTGGTAGAAATACTGGATCATCAAGTTCGAAGGCTAAGGAATAAGGAAGTAACTTCAGTTAAAGTGTTGTCGATAAATTAGCATGTTGAGGGACCTTCTTGGGAAGCCGAAGTGGATATGATGGTTAAATACCCATATTTATTCTCTACCAGGCTCAATTCCAGCTTGAAATAACAGTTTTGCTCTCAAACTCTATTTAGTTTTAATGTTCAATTCATGTTTTCAAGTTTTTTTTATGTATATGGATGTATGTATGATTCATGAATTCAGATCATCTATGTAGTTTGAATCGGAGGAAGTCATTCCGTCAGTTTTCGATTTAAATGAACAATAGTTGAATATGATAATTGAGATTTCTCTGCTTTTTGTATGTTTTCCAACATTCGAGGACGAATGTTCCCAAGGGGGAGATATTTTTATACCTCGAAAGCCCAGAGATGAGATCTGGGAGTTGAAACGGAGAAAACATAAAATCTAGCACTAGGCATCAGGAGGGGTTGGGAGATGACCCGTGAGAGCAGCCCACGAGTTATGATGTGACTCGTAAGGAGGCCAAGTTGAGGAGTTTGAATATTTTAGAAATGGGATTCCACGGACGTGACCACGAGTCATGGTCAGCCCCCACCACTCGTTAGGTTAGTCGTCAGGTGTGTGAGTAAGAAAAGAGAAGGAAGAGAGACAGTGCACTTGACGGGAGGACCCCATGAGTCGTGGCCAGTCACCATGATTCGAGGTGAGGGTTGTGAAGCTGCAGGATGAAGCAAGGTAAGAAATAGAGGCAGTGCACATCACGGATGGTAACCACTAGTCGTGGTAACCAAGTAACGAGTCGTTAAGTCTTCCGTTACGAGACCAGTAGATTTGAGAAGCAGTGTACTTCACGGATCATGCCACGAGTCGTGGCCATAGAGGACGAGTCGTTGGGTCCCTCGTTAGGACCATCTGGCAGTTAAATTCTACGAATTTAGTAAGGTCTATTTAATTCTTAAGTTCCTAAGGTCTAAACTACGTCTTTTTGAGTTATGAATGATGACTTTTATAGAGTTTAAGTTCATTTTACACTTTGTTCATTCATGCATGCAAGGTAGAAGGTCAGAGAGGGTTATCAAGCTTAGTGTTCTTCAATTTATCTTCAATTTCTTCTTGGACTATAAAACAAGTGTAAGAATCAACTACCAACATGTATGTAGGGTTATGAATGAGTGATTCCTTTCATACCCATGCCCAATCCCTCTGTAAATCATGAGATTTCTCTGTCTAATCTATGGGGTTTTTACCCAATGCATGAATTTCCTAATTCTTTACATGGGTATGATTTAAATATGTTTCTACCATTGAAATATGAAGCATGGGCAAGTTTTATAATGTTTTCAATCAAAAATAAAGTTTCTAGTCTTATGAATTCAAAAGCCCATTGACGAAGAGTTCATGAAAGATGAGATTTGTGATGAATATGTGATGATGATGAGATATTATGATAAAAACCATGTTTTCAAGATACCCACATTTATTATCATGTTTTCAATATGAATTGAGTATTTTCAAGTATTATTAAGCGTTGGGCAAGGCCCACATGTTCAAACTATGATTTATGATTTTTGGAATTAAGGTTACCATATGATTTTGGAGCGAAGAATCCCAATTATCTTTCAGCTTGTGGTATGGTTTCAGTGGAAGCTTCTCATATGCAATATTTCATATTTGAGATGTATTTGATGATTGACCTTCGCCAGTAGATGATGTTCAGCTTCGTTAAATAACGATGTAGAGCATATGCATGTTTTTGAGAGTAGCGTCTAGAACCGAGTAGGCTAAGGGTCGATCACCCTATGCCTCAAAACTACGCGCCAACGTAGTCTTATAATTATATAAATTAATTTTGGACCTCCTTTGTGAGGTATCCCCTGCCTCGATTGGCCCCCAAGCTTGATATTGATGTCATGGTATTGTCCTTAGCCCTTGCAAGGCTTTGGACGACTCTACCGATTTGAGTGTGATAGTTGGGACCACGTAAGCTCTATCGTGGTATGTTGGTTAAAAGATGAGTCTCCCATTGTTCCTCATGATTTTAGTTATGCATGTTTATTATTCATGAGATTTCTATATCTATATATGTTCCAAAGAAGGTATGACTCAATGTTCAGTTTTACTCATTACTATTAGATTTCAGCTTTGAGTCAATCGATTCAGTTACGATGATAAGTTTTGTTAGATGAGATCATTATTTTAGAAAGAATGCATGCAAACCATACTCTTAGATTCTTAATGTCTATGTTTTACATTATGCATGTCTTACCTTGCATACTCGATACATTCCACGTACTGACCGCATGCTCTATACTGCATCATTTCATGATACAGGATTTGGCTCTCAGGCTCAGCCCCAATCATAGTCGGTCTTCTTAGATAGCATCGTACGTCGTTGGTGAGTCCTTATCTCCCGAGGACTATACTATTCAGATTTTCATATGCACTTTCAGTTTCAGATTGTTGAGTTAGTCGGGGTCTTGTCCCATCAACTCGTCATGTTTAGAGGTTTTTCAGACATATGGTTGTATTCAACTTCAGATTGTGTATTATGATGTTATGTGTAATCTAGACTCCTGCTATGCTTATCTTGTTGATTCTTCCATTTTATTGATCACGTTAGATATATACTTATGCCATGGGTCGACTTGGAGTCTCTCGGGGCTCCTTGTCCTGTGTTGAAAGCCGGGCCTCCGTTCGGGTCGTGACTCAGATGCTCCCACAGGAACGAGCCACTCATCTCAGGATATAGCATGTTATCCATTTTCATTCTCATAATCGGTATGCTATCACAAAGTTAATGATATGAAATTTGGGAGGCCTTATCTTACCTCTATCAACTCGGTTATACTTATCAATCATTGATCAATTCCATGGAAATACAAAAGAACACATATAAAATCTCAAAACTTCCAATTTCACACAATATAAGTAACAACATCATATCAAGTTCACATTACAAAAATTTTTTAACATGTGTATTATTAATAACAATTACTGTCCGAGGACCAACCAAGCATGTTATCATTCCACACACATACACACCATTATATAAAGTCTAACTCCTTATAAACCGTAACCTACCTCGGATGGAGCATTCCAATGCAAATCACTCTGCTGGTGCCTTGATTTTCGTCAAAGCCTCGAAATTATCAAAATCTATGAGCAACAATCACAAGAGTTCTTAATTAAATATTTTTCAAATAAGGGTCCTAAGAAATTCAACCCACCAAATTCTGCTCGGGTTTACGGTCTAATTCCATTCTCAAGGAGTAATTTATGAATATCCAACTCTACTATGGTCATTCTATTCTAGTTTGTGGAGTTTTCAACCCTTCCAACCCCCTTAAAGCAATTTTTAAGGTTGAAGGTTCCAACTTCATCGTGTTCTAGGTCTGAATTCCCGAATACATAATGTTCTACCACCATATTAGCTCTAATTAGCATCCACTATTTATTCCTTGGTCTAGGAATCAACACCCAACCCTTCTCCTTCAATTAGCCCTAGTTTCTACCAGCCTAGGGTTCTTTGTATTAAAAAAAGTCCAACATTAGAGGTCCCCCCTAACTCAATCTTGTTAGGGAATTGAAAGTAGAAGGAATAAGACATAAACCTTACCTTAGGAAGGTGAATTACTCTTTCCTTGGAAAAATCACCCTTAGCTACTAAAAATTTGTGCCTTAGATTAATAGGGTGAAAAACCCTGAAATCCACTCTTAAACCATCTTACTGGCCCCCATTATCCGCTGTAGTAGTTGTATTCTACTGCATTGGACCCACTATGGAGACCAGGACCCTATTATAGTAGATCCAAAGGCTAGTCATCCCCTTTCATTACGGTTGACCATAGACTATCATGACGGTCTTACTGTAGTGGCACTCCCCCTGCTACAGCGGTCCCCTTTAACTAATTGCTTAAAATTTTATTGCACCTTTTTCATTCCTTAAACTCAAGTCTATTTACCATCCCTCAACACTATACCTTATGCATCTAGGTGAAAATATGGTGTTTTGGACTTACTTCACCTGAGACCACATGACCCAGGAAAGTCATGGACTTCAACCAGAATCCCCTCTTGCTAAACTTGGTGAATAGTTGGTGGTCTCTGAGTGTCTAAAGCACTATCCTAAGGTTATTAGCATGCTCTTCCTCATTTCTGGAGTATACCAGAATGTCGTCGATGAATACGATGATGAACATATCCAAATACTGCTTGAAAACTTTGTTCATCAGGTCCATAAAGGTTGTAGGGGCATTTTTTAGTCCGAAGGACATAACTATGAACTCGAAGTGACCACACCGAGTCTTAAAAGCTGTTTTCGGTATGTCAGACTCTCTGACTCTTAGTTGATGATACCCCGACCTGAGATCTATTTTTGTGAAATGGCTGGCTCCTTGAAGTTGGTCAAACAGGTCATCAATTCTGGGTGGGGATATCTGTTCTTGACTATGACCTTGTTCAATAGATGATAGTCTATGCACATTCTGAGCGTACCATCTTTCTTTCGCATGAATAGCACTGGAGCACCCCAGGGAGAGATGCTGAGTCTGATAAAACCCTTATCATGAAGATATTTTAGCTGCTCCTTCTACTCCTTAAAGCCGGAGCCATTCTATAAGGAGGGATGGAGATAGGCTGAGTATCTAGAATAAGGTCTATGATGAAGTAAATTTCCCGTTCAGGAGGGTCTCGGGGAAGATCTTCGGGGAACACATCTAGAAACACTATGACAATAGGGACTGATAGCATAGTTGGGTCTCAGTATTGGAATCCTTGACCTAAACTAGATAATAAATACATCCCTTGGAAATAAGCTTCTTGGCCTTAAGGTAGGAAATAAACATACCCTTTTGCGCTGAACTACTGCCCGACCATTCTAGATTTGGTTCATTAGGGAACTGAATCCTGACGACCCTAGTTCTGCAATCGACTGAGTAATAATTGAAATGTAACCAATCTATTCCATAAATGAAGTCGAAGTCGACCACGTATAATTCTACAAGGTTAGCTGGAATGAATTTATTGCAGACTGAGATTGACAATTTCTATACACCCGACTGGCTCTAACTGACTCCCCAACTGGGGTGGAGACTGAGAAGGGTTCTGATAGTACTTCTGGACTGATATGGAACTGAACTGCTACGTAAGGAGTCACGAACGATAGTGTAGCCCCCGGATCAAGTAGGGCATATACATCTAGGTGGAAAGGGCGTAACATACCCGTGACTACATCTGGTGAGTTCTCCTAATCCTGACGAGATGATAATACATAAAAAAAGTTTTAGCATTGACCGCCCTTCGTACCTGATGTGTTAGCCTGTTGAGGTGGTCGGCCTGTTGGAGCTGCTAAGGTGGTGGATTGTGATCTCCCCCATCCTTCTGACAGACATTCCTTAAGCCGATACCCAAGTTGTCCACAACCAAAAAAGCCCTCTCAACCCTGAAGGCACTCTCTTGAGTGGTTCTTGCCGCACTTGGGGCAAGCTGGATATCTGTTCCGGGCACTATATCTCTGATACTGAGAGACATATGGTCACCCCCCGGTCCTAGCGGGACCGAAAGGTAAGGGCACTGGCTGAGCTCGACATTGGAGCCCTCTGCTGCTGATGCTGCTGCTGCTGTGGGCGGTTGCTACCGCCAGTCCTCTGATGGCCATGATCTGACTGGCCTATACTTGCCCGCTTATTCTTTCTCTCCATGTCCCTCAGTTTTTAAGTCTCAATTTGTTGGGCATAGACAATCAGACTGGAGAGGTTGATTTATTTGATTAGCATCTCTGTTCCTTACTCTTTTAGGACCAGGTTTGACACCCCATTCATGAATTTCAGAATGCGATCCCTTGGCTCGGCCACCATCTCTAGAGAGTATTTTGAGAACCTGGTGAACTCTAGAGTATACTCTTCTACGGTCCTATTTCCCTGTATCAGGTTCATGAATCTGCTACCTTGGCCTCCCTGAGCTCCCAAGGGAAGAATTTGTCCAAGAAGGCTGTAGTGAACTCCTCCCATTCCACCAGTCCTGCGTCCACTGACCTCCCCTCCTTCCACTATTCGTACAGTTAATAGGCAGCCAAGTTGGCACTCTTTGAGGGACTACCACCCATGATTCAGGTGATCTTCTTAATCTCGTCCACAAATCCCTGTGGGTCCTCTCCCCATATTAGATCCATGAAAGTCTGGAGGGTTCATCCGGGTGCCCGCACCCTCGCAGCTGCTGTGGACCGGTTTGGGTTCGCCAGCACCACCTGCTGGTTCACCTGGTTGGTTACAGTCGGGACGAGCAGCTGAATGGCCGCCCTGAATTTTGCGGTAGATACCGAGTCATCTTTAGGGGATACTAAGGTTGGTGGGGTAGTTCGCTGGGAATTTCTGGCACTCCTTCCATTTCCGCGTCGTGGAAGCATAGTTCACTGAAATGAAGTAGAGCATGAGTTAGGAAAACGATTGTGGAAATGAATTTCAACGCATCATAAGGAGTACGAAATAAAGGGAAGTTTCTTATGACATCTCATAGCCTCCCCGTCATAAGTGTGGCGTGCTTCACACCTATAAAAAGGACTCTACTCGATGCGGCTTTCAGACATCCGAGGATACTCTGAACCTAGTGCTCTAATGCCAAGCTTTTCATGCCCCGACTTTACATCCTAGATGGGACACGGTACTTGAAGCCACAAGTGACCCAAGTCAACCCCTAGTCTATCATACACTGGTATTCTGAGTAACATAGAAATACATACAACGGAAATTTAAAGTTAAAAAATAGAAATACTTGAAATTTGGTAGAACAAAGCTACATGTGTAATAAAACCAAATTTGAATCTGAACAACAAATCTACGTCTGAAAGCCACTAGGTCAGATGAGCTACTGCGAAAACCCCCCAGCTAACTCCAAATCTAAATTAAAGGGAATGAAATCATAACTAAAGAAAATAATCTCCGTCCTCAAAGGATGAGGACTCACCAACTGGATAGCTGAGTTTCCTCGGTAAATGGTTGGCCAGCAGGCTAAGATTGTGATCCTTCAGCTATATCATAAAATGATACACCATAAAAGTATGCATCAGTACTATGGATGTACTAAGTAAGTGAGAGGAACATAACACAATAAAATAAATTAAAGAAATGCTGAACTGAAAGACATGCAATGACCAACTAAAGCTACTAAGCTGAAAGACTATAATACTGAGGTGGTCAAGAAGACCTTATTTGATGGTCAAAGCATGTTCTAAGTCTGGAATACTGATCTGAACTGAACTGGACTAAGACTAGACTAAACTGACTAATGGGAGAGTCTATAACTGACTTGTAACGACGTGAGCTAGACCTAGAGTTTGATATATGCACCCCACCGGTAGGACCCAATATACCTTGCTAGGGTATGAACTGGGTGATCACAAAAGTCTGGGGCTAATCAGGCCAATAAATACTAATACATACGTTGGCAATAGATTTGAAAAGTAGTGTACTTCACAGACCATGCCATGAGTTGTGGCCATAGAGGATGAGTCGTTGGGTCTCTCGTTAGGACCATCTGGCAGTTAAATTCTGCAGATTTAGTAAGGGCTATTTCATAATTCCTAAGTTTCGAAGGCTTAAACTATGTCTTTTTGAGTGATGAATGATGACTTTTATAGAGGTTAAGTTCATTTTAGGCCTTATTCATTCATGCATGTAAGGTAAAAGGTGAGAGAGGGTGATCATGCTTAGTGTTCTTCAATCTCTCTATAATTTCTTCTTGGGCTATCAAAGAAGTGTAAGAATCAGCTACCAAAAGGTATGTAGGGTTATGAATGGGTGATTCCTTTCACACTCATGCCCAATCCCTCTCTAAGTCATGAGATTTCAATGTCTAATCTATAGTGTTTTAACCCAATGAAAGAATTTCCTAATTCTTTACATGGATATGATTTAAATCTGTTTCTACCATTGAAATATGAAACATGGGCAAATTTTATAATGTTTTCAATTAAAAATGATGTTTATAGTCTTATGAATTCAAAATCCCATTGACGAAAAGTTCATGAAAGATGAGATTTCTGATGACTGTACGATGATGATGAGATAGTATGATGAACAACATGTTTTCAAGCTACCCATGTTTATAATCATGTTTTTGATATGAAATGAATATTTTCAAGTATTTGGGAAATGCCCACATGTTCAAAGTATGATTTATGATTTCTTGAATTAAGCTCACCACATGGTTTTTGAGGGAAGACTCCCAATTATCTTTCAACTTGTGGTATGGTTTGAGTTGGAGCTTCTCATATGTATGATTTCATATTTGAGATGTATTTGATGATTGAGCTTTGTCAATAGGCGATTTTGAGCTTCGTTGAACAACGATGTAGAGCATATGCACGTTTTTAGGAGTAGTGTCTAACACTGAGTAGGTTAAGGGTTGATCACCCTTTTCCTATGAACTACGTGCCAACATAGGTTTATAACTTATATATATTACTTTGGTACCTCCCTTGTGAGCTATCCCCTACCACGATTGGGCCCTGAGCATGATATAGATATCATGGTATTGTCCCTAGCCCTTACAAGGCGTTGGATTGCGCTACCCACTTGATTGTGATCATTGGGACCACGTAAGCTCTATCATGGTATGTCGGTTAAAGGACGAGTCTCCCATTGTTCCTCATGATTTTAGTTATACATGTTTATCATTCATGAGATTTCTATATCTATATATGTTCTAAAACATGTTTGACTCAATGTTCAATTTTACTCATTACAATAACATTTCAGCTTTGAGTCAATCGATTTAGTTATGATGATATGTTATGTTATGTTGAGATCATGATTTCAAAAAGAATGCATGCAAGTCCTACTCTCAGATTCTTAATGTCTATGTTTTACATTATGCAAGTCTTTAAATGATTTTACTTACTTAAGCAGTTTTACTAATCTTGCAAACTCAATACATTCCACGTACTCATCACATATTCTATGCTGTATAATTTGATTATATAGGATCCGACTCTTAGGCTCAACTCCGATCATAGTCAGTCTTGTGAGATAGCATCTTATGTTGTTGGTGAGTCCTCATCTCCTGAGGAATAGACATTTAGATATTCTTATGCACTTTCAATTTCAGATTGTTGAGTTAGTTGGGGTATAGTCCCATCAACTCATCATGTTCAGAAGCTTTTCAAACATATGGTTTTATTTAGCTTTAGATTGTGTATTATGATGTTATGTTTAATCTAGACTTTCGCTATGATTATCTTGTTGATTCTTCATTTTATTGATCGAGTTAGATGTTTGCTTATGCGATGGGTCGACTTGGAGTCTCTCAAGGATCCTTATCATGTGTTGCGATCTGGGATCTGTTCAGGTCGTGATAAACTTGGTATCAGAGTAATAAGTGTGAAGTCTCCTGGGGTGTCTAAAAGACACGTTAAGTAGAGTCTTTTTCATGGTTGTGAAGCGCGTAACACTTATGATGAAGAGGCTACGAGATGTTTAGGAAATAGTCCCTTCATTCATGATCTATGTCGTGTGATGAAATGTCTCCCAATCCTTCTTATTTGTGCTATTCGCAATTGAAAAATCATGGCTCCCAAAAGAATGAAGGGTAGGAGGAATGGAAACTGAAATGGCCACGAGGATGGCAACGGTAACGTGCACTAGTAAGCCCCACCATTTCAGGAGCACCAGAAACCGGAGCCAACTGGCTATGCTTAGTTCCATGCCGCTATTAAGATGCTTTCATAAACCTTGAACGCTCAGGTCAATCAGAAGGCAGTTGCAAATGTTCCACAAAATGGAAATCAAGTGGGGGCTTGAGTCCGAGACTTCTTAAGAATTAACCCGCTAGAGTTTTTCAGGACAAAAGTGCATGAGGACCCACAAGAGTTACTAGATGATATAGTGAAGATCACCCGAATCATGGGGGTGAATGGAGTGGAGTGCGCGGAGTTGGCCTTGTATCAGTTGAAAGGGGTTGCGCATATCTTATTTCACCAATGGAAGGATAGTAGGGTCGTCGGAGAAGGTCTTATCACATGGGAAGAGTTCCATGTTGCATTCCTAGATCAGTTCTTTCCCTCGTGAGATGAGGGAGCTGAAGGCAATTGAGTTTTTAAATCTGAAGAAATGGAGAATGATGGTGCATGAGTGCTCGGCTGGTTCGGTAGGGGTTAAAAACCGACACGCAAGTGCACGTGGTCAAACAAGTAATAAAGTGGCTAAGTAAGCCAAGTATCGATCCAAGGAGACTCTGGATAAGTAAAATTGCTTAAGTATACTATATTCTAGTTTACTTCTAATTATGTTGACAACAATGTAACCAAAAGTTAAATAATTTTGTTTATAAACTATATACTAAAACTATTAACAAATATTTACTTGAATTGAAACTATGGATAAGAGCATGCCAAGGTTAAGAACAAGTAATGAATTCGATAGTAATCATAATTCGGTTATTCTTCTCTTCATGTTTCTAGCCAAGAACATTAGCCTAGAGATTAAAACTCTCGTATTTAATCTCACTTTAGAGTCATAAACCATTCGTCTACATTTCTGTGATCAAATGCAATTTATGACCTAGCAATACAATTCCGGTTCCTAAATTGACTAATACGGCTTTCAAGTATATTTTTATCAGGAAAGCACATCAAAACCCAATTTTCCCAAATCAAGTTAAGAACAATACCCTATTAATTAACAACTTTCCAATTTCTTGCTCTCTCGAGTGAAATTGGACTGTTTAGATGTACATTAATGTTGGCCACACACTAATGCAGTAAGAACAAGAATTAATAGAACAACATGAAAGAAGAAGATGAAAAATCATATAATTCACAATCAAAATTCAATACACATGTTCAAAACCTTAGCAAGGAAGAGAATTAGCCACTCATTTGTGGATTGATCATCCTCAAATGAGTGTAAATCATACGTACAATTGATTGAAAGAAGAAAGAAAGAGAGAAAAACCCTTAGCTTTTTCGTCCCTCAACTGCTCCTAACCCACGTCCTTGCTCCACCAAGTCTCCGTTTTGAAAAATAAACCTAAGTGTGCTATTTATATTAGTAGAAATCTTTCCTGGATTAACAAGCAACGTGTCACGGAGTGCATCGCGGAGCACGGCCTCCGTTACACGTTACGGATGCGGAGGCTCTCTGGAAAATCACCCGAAATCGGCCCAGGCAGCACCTTGCCGCGTTGGCAACATGTCACGCTGCCTGGGCAGCGCGTTGCAGCCCCATGGTCGCGGAGTCCACCTGCCGTGGCACGTTGCCAACGCGCAGGTGGCCTGTTTTGAGCGGCCTGCCTGCCGTGGCACCTTGTCGACGCGCCGGTGGGCTGTTTTGTGCCTCTTCCTTGCCGATGTTCGCGTGTTAATTCCGTTTCCAAGCTTCTACTTCACCAACTCATGGATTAGTTACTCAAACATCATCAAAACCTACAAAACAAAGGCTAATCATGTTGGTTAGCACATATCTTTATTTTATCTAAAATTACATGAAAATGTATATGATAACTTAGATAAACAAGACTAATTTAAGTAATAAAGAGTATCTCGGGCATATATTTTTGCCCGTGATCACAACCCCACACTTAAAGCCTTGTTCGTCCTCGAACAACCTTTTACATATCATGCAAATGGAGACTCCTACATAACTAATTTAGCAAGAGAATTCAAGTTACGGCTATAATGATTACGTAAGATACAAGCTAAAAATAGAGCATGCCTGATTTGATCGTTGAAATGAAACACAACCATGTTAAGACTTCTTAACCTCAAGAATCGACTCTCAATTTTTAGCAAACTCATGCAAATCAACTGATCAAGAAATCCCACATGAATTATATCCTTCATTCAACATGTGCCCCTCACGGAAAGAGAGTTACCCAATTTCACACGCAAAAACAATTTTTATATCACAACATGTGTGGGTAAATGAATAGAATTACGCTCACTCTCACAAAGAATTCACATGCATCATGTAATGACCCATAAGCTTGCCCTTAGTGTTTTATTCCACTAATATAAGGATGTATGAATGTAAGATCAAGTAGGACTTTTTAGGTTGTAATGTAACTCAGGTGCGGGTAAGTACTATTATGATCAGTAATAGTGACTATCTTTCCTAACCGCTTTTAATACATCACGCCTTCATTACAAACTTCCCTTCCCTCACTTCACCTTTTTTCTCCTTTTAGTTTTCTTTTTCCTCTTTTGTTCCCCCATTTCTTTCGACACTTTTAGCTTATTAGTAAGGAGTACTTAAGCAATACGTTTCATTCATTCCTTTTCTTACTCCCTACTAATAACCAACCATTTTCACATAAATGCATCTTTTTCCTTTTCTCAACTATTTACAACTTGCTATTTTTCCTTCTTTTCCATTCTTCTCACTCCTTTACCCTTTCGGATTTTTCCTTTAAGCGCTTCGGAGTTTTGGTTCAATTTCAAGGCTAATGAAAGAAAGAGGATTAAGCTTATGTTGCAGCTGTCAAAGAATAGGCTCAAGGCTCAATGGGGTTAACTAGGATTAGTTTTTCAAGGTAGGTATAATGAGGGATAAAAGTTTGGTTCATTCAAAGAAATGCCTAAATCATCTCCTACAATTCACATCCTTCATTTCGTTTTATATACACACCAGGCAAGTTCTAGACATTCCACAATAGCATAGAATACTCAAAAACCTTACACTCATGGCACATGCTCAAATCAAGACACAATCAGTAGACTCTTACTCAGCTAATCACAAGAATTCAGAATTAAGCTTCCATCATATTGAGTCAAATTCAAGAGCCTAAGTGTCTCAAACAAAGTTATACACTTGCATGCTTCACACTGAACATACTTGCATCTTACAAACATTTATAGCACATAACAAGAACATCCAGCACCAATTAGTTATGGTTTCAAAACCCAAAACCTATCGACTAATTTTTCCTCAAGATGGTCGTCATCCATCCATCGTCGGAAACAGTCCCTAACTATGACTAAAAACTTTATATACAGACCAAGGAAAGAAAAAAAAATTTATTCTTCGGTTCAAAGACCCCCCGTCGGAAAAGAACCGAAAAGAAAAACCAACGGGTGATGAAGTCATGCTTAATTCACAAAAAAATTTCAAATTTTTCAAATTTCTCACCAACTTTTGTACAAGCATTACATTCACCAAAAATCATTAAGCACAGAAATTTTGAAATTTCCTAGAAATTTCCCTCACCCCACACTTAAATCATGCTATGTCCTCATAGCATCAAATTAAAATTTACAAAGGGTGAGAAATACTCCCTGAGGCCTTTAGGCTTAGCTAACAGCATGCGTTTCTTCGACTTTGCACAAGTGGGTGTTCAACCCCACACTTTTTCTCTTCCATGCTTGTTAGCTTCCTCCTCCACGGGTACTCAGACTTCCCCTCCATCTGTGCTTAACTTTCCACCAAAACAACACAAGATGAAAATAAACAAAAATTAACTCAATTGCAAGAAATTAATATGGTACCTGTGGTACCCTTGGGTTGCCTCCGAAGCAGCGCCTAATTTTACGTCGCGGCACGACGTACCAAGTTTCACCACTTTTTCCTCCACCTTGAGGATATGAATCTCACCCCTAATTTCTATTCTAATTTCCTCTTATGCTCTAGGGGTGGTGGTGAAAAATTGTAAGGACCAAGCAGTAGATGTTTTCTTTTGAACCTATTGGCCCTTATGTAAGTGAAGTCATTTTGTCTCTCTGAGTTAGCAAATTTCAGAATATACGGGGCTTGGTCCTCCTCTAGACATTTCTCTATAAACTTGGAAGACTCTATTTCTATGTTGTCGACCAAACTTAATGTCAAAAAATGCGTAGAGTGTGGTCCAATACACCTCAACTCTGAAATTGCGTTGTGCTTGACTTCCTTACTTGTGTACACCTTTTCAACATCGACATCTATTTCTCCATTAAGGTCAAATGGGAGATATTCTTTTTCTTCTTCCATGAATGGAATTTCTATAGGTATGAGCCGATCACGGAGACACTCAAGAGATTCTAATTGTGGGGCTTCATCCAAAAATTCACCCTTGTATTCCTCTTGTAGTTCCTCTTGAATATCGGCTAAAACTGTCACCTGCAAATTATCACAAGCTTCAGCCTCAGCACACATCTCTGTGAGTTTGACGCTCATCCTGCTTACAACCTCTGCATTCTCCTTTTGCTGAATTATCAATTCTGCCACCGACTCCTTCATTGCTAATGATTGCTCCAGGAGTTGTTTCATCATGTCCTCTATTTGAACTTGGCGTCCCAAGTCCTCATTTTCAACATGCCTATATTCAGCAAAAACAACAAAAGGATCATAGTAGGGGCTTGGGGGAGGGGAATATGCCTTTGGACAATCACCCCAATGGCCATATTGACACCCACATATATTGCACGTGTTACAGTTTTGCCACAAGTGGGGTCCTCCGTAATTCATGCAAGATTCACCGAAATATGCGTATCCACCATTTATATTCCACGATGTCATGTCAATGAGGGTATCCGAAAGAGAGAAAAATTAAAATGAACAAAGAATTAAAACAAATACTAAGACCAAGTTGTCAACACTTAAGAAAATAAAACAAAAATACAGTAAATTTACACTTAACACAATTTTACAAATCGCCTAGCCTCCCCGGCAACGGCGCCAAAAACTTGCTCGGCTGGTTCGGTAAGGGTTAAAAACCGACACGCAAGTGCACGTGGTCAAACAAGTAATAAAGTGGCTAAGTAAGCCAAGTATCGATCCAAGGAGACTCTGGATAAGTAAAATTGCTTAAGTATACTATATTCTAGTTTACTTCTAATTATGTTGACAACAATGTAACCAAAAGTTAAATAATTTTGTTTATAAACTATATACTAAAACTATTAACAAATATTTACTTGAATTGAAACTATGGATAAGAGCATGCCAAGGTTAATAACAAGTAATGAATTCGATAGTAATCATAATTAGGTTATTCTTCTCTTCATGTTGCTAGCCAAGAACATTAGCCTAGAGATTAAAACTCTCGTATTTAATCTCACTTTAGAATCATAAACCATTCGTCTACATTTATGTGATCAAATGCAATTTATGACCTAGCAATACAATTCCGGTTCCTAAATTGACTAATATGGCTTCCAAGTATATTTCTATCAGGAAAGCACATCAAAACCCAATTTTCCCAAATCAAGTTAAGAACAATACCCTATTAATTCACAACTTTCCAATTTCTTGCTCTCTCGAGTGAAATTGGACTTTTTAGATGTACATTAATGTTGGCCACACACTAATGCAGTAAGAACAAGAATTAATAGAACAACATGAAAGAAGAAGATGAAAAACCATATAATTCACAATCAAAATTCAATACACATGTTCAAAACCTTAGCAAGGAAGAGAATTAGCCACTCATTTGTGGATTGATCATCCTCAAATGAGTGTAAATCATACGTACGATTGATTGAAAGAAGAAAGAAAGAGAGAAAAACCCTTAGCTTTTTCGTCCCTCAACTGCTCCTAACCCACGTCCTTACTCCACCAAGTCTCCGTTTTGAAAAATAAACCTAAGTGTGCTATTTATATTAGTAGAAATCTTTCCCGGATTAACAAGCAACGTGTCACGGAGTGCATCACGGAGCACGGCCTCCGTGACACGTTACGGACGCGGAGGCTCTCTGGAAAATCACCCGAAATCGGCCCAGGCAGCACCTTGCCGCGTTGGCAACGTGTCACACTGCCTGGGCAGCGCGTTGCAGCCCCATGGTCGCGGAGTCCACCTGCCGTGGCACGTTGCCAACGCGCAGGTGGGCTGTTTTGAGCGGCCTGCCTGCCGTGGCACCTTGTCAACGCGCCGGTGGGCTGTTTTGTGCCTCTTCCTTGCCGACGTTCGCGTGTTAATTCCGTTTCCAAGCTTCTACTTCACCAACTCATGGATTAGTTACTCAAACATCATCAAAACCTACAAAACAAAGGCTAATCATGTTGGTTAGCACATATCTTTATTTTATCTAAAATTACATGAAAATGTATATGATAACTTAGATAAACAAGACTAATTTAAGTAATAAAGTGTATCTCGGGCATATATTTTTGCCCGTGATCAATGAGTATTCCCTTAAGTTCACTTGCCGAACAAAGTACGCCCCAGAATTAGTAGCCGATCAGAGGGCGCGAGTAAGCAGGTTCATTCATGATGTAGTGGGCTATTTGGACAAGGATTGTAGGATCGCTATGCTCCATCAGGAGATGGACTTCCCTCAAATAGTTCTGTACACCGGGCAGATGGAGGCGGCACATATGAGAGAGAGAGAGGCCAAGAGGGCTAGGGCCGATAGTCACAGATTCTCAAAGTTGAGATCAGGTGGTGGGCACTGACAACAGACTCACCAGAGGTCATCATCCACAACATCTTCAGCATTGACTGTGCCATCCAGACAAAGGCACGATCAGAGGGGGCGAGCATCAGGCTCTAGGGTTCAGAGAAATAGACCCGAAGATTTTGCCATCCCATCTTGTCATAGATATGGTCTGGAAAACACAGGCTAGTGCTTGGTAGGTTCAGGTGCTTGTTTAGGGTGTGGGAAGCCCGGACACATGCTTTGGGATTTCCCAGCAGTGCGACAGGATCAGGACGGGGGTCGAGGCCTCGCTTAAAGTTCAGCAGTCCCTCCCGCACGTTCAGCCCATCAGGAAGCATCGACTAGCACAGGTGGCGGCTAGCGTCAGAACACATTCTATGCCTTAGCATCCCGGCAGGAGCAGGAGGTCTACCCGGATGTAGTCACTGGTATGTTAAAAGTTTTCCATCTTGATGTTTATGCTTTGCTAGATCCGGGGGCTACCTTGCCTTTTGAGACACCTTATGTGGACAGTAGCTTCGGCCAAAATTTTGTCAGAACACTTCTTAGTTTCTACTCCAATTGGTGACTCAGTCATAGCTAGACGGGTATATAGAGGTTGTCCGGTCTCAGTCCTTCATAAAGTCACCTCAATAGATTTGTTAGAGTTACCCACGACCGATTTTGATGTTATTCTCAGCATGGTTAGCTATTTTCATGTTGTACCTTAGTTAATTGTAGAACCCAGGTAGTAGAGTTCAGATTTCCTGGTGAGACAGCCTTAGAATGGATGGAAGAGTCAGTTGTTTCTCTAGGTTGTTTCTTTTCCTACATTAAGGCCAGAAAGTTGATCTCCAAAGGTTGTGTATACCATCTTGTTAGGGTTAAGGATGTGATGTTTGAGACCCCAACTATCCAGTCTATCCCAGTAGCATGTGAGTATCCAAACCTCTTCGAATGTGTATTGATTATCAACAATTAAAGAAAATCACCACCAAGAACAGGTATCCTCTACCCAGGATTGATGATTTATTTTACCAGATTTAGGGTGTGAAGTGTTTCTCAAAGATAGATCTCAGATCTGGGTATCATCAGCTCAGAGTTCGGGAGAGCGACATCCCGAAGATAGCCTTCAGGATGCGGTATGGTCACTATGAGTTTGTAGTTATGTCTTTTGGACTAACGAATGCTCTTGCAGCTTTTATGCACTTGATGAACATGGTGTTCAAGCCATACATGGATATGTTCGTGATTGTGTTTATTGATGACATCCTGATATACTCTCGGAGTGAGGAGGAACATGCCGCTCATTTTAGAATAGTTATTCAGACTCTCAAGGATCTCCAACTATTTGCCAAATTCAGCAAGTGTGAGTTTTGGTTGAACTCTGTGGCATTTTTGGTCCATGTAGTATCAAGCGAAGGCATAATGGTGCACTTTCAGAAAATAGAGGCGATGAAGAATTGGCCTAGACCGGTGAATCCTTTAGATATTCGAGCTTCTTTGGTTTAGCTTGATACTATCAAAGGTTCGTGGAAGGATTCTCATCGATTGCAGCACCTTTTACCAAATTAACCCAAAAGAAGGTGAAATTCCAATGGTCAGAGGCTTGTGAAAAGAACTTCCATGAGTTGAAGACTCGACTTACTTCAGCACCAATGTTAACTCTACCGAAGGGTACTGATGGGTTCGTGGTGTATTGTGATGTTTCAAGGATTAGACTTGGGTGTGTATTGATGAAGCATGGGAAGGATATAACATATGCCTCTAGAGAACTAAAAGTCCACAAGAAGAATTACCCGACCCATGATCTTGAGTTGGCCGCGGTGGTGTTCGCCTTGATGATTTGGAGAAATTATTTGTATGGTGTTCATGTGGATGTGTTCACGGACCATAAGAGTTGACAATAAGTGTTCACGCAGAAGGACCTCAATATTCGGAAAAGGAGGTCATTGGAGCTACTCAATGACTATGATATAAGTGTCCTTTACCATTCGGGTAACGCCAACGTAGTAGTAGACGCACTTAGTAGACTCCCATGTGGATGAGGAGAAGAAGGAGCTGGTGAAGGATATTCATCGACTTGCAAGGTTGGGAATTAAGTTGGTTGACTCGACCGATGGCAGTGTTATGGTTCAAAATGGATCAGAATTGTCCTTGGTGAATGATGTAAAATCTAGGCAAGATGAGGACCCAATTTTGGTAAAGTTAAAGGAAGCCGTTCAAAATTAGAAGGTGGAGGTTTTCTCCAAAGTGGGATATGGTGTTCTTTGGTACCAGGGTCGCCTATGTGTTCCAGTTGTTGATGATTTGAGGAGCCAGATATTGCAAGAGGCTCACGGATTTAGGTATTCAATTGATCCAGGTGCCACAAAGATGTACTATGTCTTATGAGAAGTTTATTGGTTGAATGGCATGAAGAAGGATATCACTGAGTTCGTAGCAAGGTGTCCGAACTATCAGCAAGTAAAGGTCGAGCACCAGACACCGTGAGGTGTGCTTCAGGATATCAACATTTCTACCTAGAAATGGGAAGAAATTAATATGGACTTCACCACAAGTTTATCTCGCACCCGCAGGCAATATGACTCCATTTGGGTTGTGGTAGACAGGTTGATCAAGGCCACTCGTTTTCTACCAGTCAAAACCATGGATTTGGTGGAGGATTATGCCAAACTATATATCCAAGGGCTAGATCGATTGGATGGAGTGCCCTTATCAAACCTTTCAAATATAGGTACTCAGTTCACCTCTCAGTTTTGAAAGTCATTTCAAAAAGGACTTGGTACTCATGTTAAGCTCAGCACAACGTTTCACCCGCAAACGGATGGTCAAGTGGAATGGACAATTCAGACTCTCGAGGACATGTTGAGATCATGTATGATTGACTTCAAGGTTAGCTGGGATGAGAATTTTCCTTTATCGAGTTTGCATATAATAACAGCTATTATTCCAGTGTCCAAATGGAACCATTTTTTGAGGCTCTCTATTGGTGGAGATGTAGATCGCCCATTGGTTGTTTTGAGGTTGGAGAAGCGGTGATGATAGGATCAGATTCAATTCATGAGGTGATGGAGAAGGTTCAGTTGATAAGGGATAGGTTGGAAACTACTCAGAGTCGCCAAATGTCCTATGCCGACATGAGAAGCTGAGAATTAGAATTTGAAGTTGATGATTGGCTATTTTTGAAAGTGTCTCGCATGATGGGAGTGATGAGGTTTGGAAAGAAGGGGAAAATTAGTCCCCGCTATGTTGGCCCGTACCGGTTTGTGAGACATGTTGGTAAGATGGCTTATGAATTGGGTGATCCAGCTCTAGTTGTCCCGGTGGACAATGTTGGTGTGAAAGACAACATTAGTTATGAGGAGGTTCCGGTAGAAATACTGGATCATTAGGTTCGAAGGCTAAGGAACAAGGAAGTAACTTCAATTAAAGTGTTGTTGAGAAATCAACATGTTGAGGAAGCTATGTGGGAAGGCGAAGTGGTTATGATGGAATACCCACATTTATTCTCCACCGGTTCAGTTCCAGCTTAAGGTATCAGTTTTGCTCTCAAACTCTATTTTGTTTTCATATTCAGTTCATGTGTTGAAGTTTCTTTTATGTATATGAATGTATGGATGATTTGTTAATTCAGATCAGCTATTTAATTTGAATCAGAGATAGCCATTCTGTTAGTTTTCAATTTAAATGATCAGTAAAAGAATATGATAATTGCATTTCTTTGCTTTTTTGTATGTTTTCCAATATTCGAGGATGATGTTCCCATGGAGGTGATATTTTTATACATCGGAAGCCCAAAGATCTGATCCGGGAGTTGAAACGGAGAAAAGTTAAAATCTGGCACTAGGCATTAGGACGGGTTGTGAGGTGACCCGTGAGAGCAACCCATGAGTCGTGATGTGACTTGTAGGGAGGCCCACGTGAGGAGTTAGAAAATTTGAGAAATGGGATCCCACAGACAAGACTACGAGTTGTGGTCAGGCCCCATGACTCGTTAGGTCAGTGATGGGGTGGGTGAGCAAGAAAAGAGAAGGAAGAGAGACAGTGTACTTGACGGGAGGACCCCACGAGTCATTGTATGTCACAACGATTAGTGGTGAGGGTCGTGAGTAGAGGATAAAGGAAGATAAGAATCAGAGGCAGTGCACATCATGGATGGTTAGTAGGAGTCGTGGTCACCAGGTAATGAGTCGTTAAGTCTTCTGTCCCGAGCCCAGCAGATTTGGGAAGCAGTGTACTTCAGGATCATGCCACGAGTCATGAGTCATTGGGTCCCCCGTTAGGACCATCTAGCAGTTAAATTCTCCAAATTTAGTAGGGGCTATTTCGTAATTCCTAAAGTTTAAACTAAGTCGTTTTAAGTTTTGAATGATGGTTTTTATAGAGATTAAGTTCATTTTATGCTTTATTCATTTATGCATGCAAGGTAGAAGGTGAGAGAGGATGATCAAGCTTAGTGTTTTAAAATTTCTCTTCAATTTCTTCTTGGGCTATCAAAGAAGTTCAAGAATCAGCTACCAACAGGTTTGTAGGGTTATTAATTGGTGATTTCTTTCACACCCATGCCCAATCCCTCTCTAGATCATGTGATTTCTATGTCTAATCTATGGGGTTTTAACCCATTGCATGAATTTCCTAATTCTTTACATGGTTATGATTTAAATATGTTTCTACCATTGAAATATGAAGCATGGGAAAATTTTATAATGTTTTCAATTAAAAATAATGTTTCTAGTCTTATGAATTCAAAATCCCATTGATGAAAAGTTCATGAATGATGAGATTTGTGATGAATATATGATAATGATGAGATATTATGATGAAAAACATGTTTTCAAGATACCCACGTTTATAATCATGTTTTCGATATGAATTGAGTATTTTCAAGTATGATAAAACCTTGGACAATGACCACATGTTGAAAGTATTATTTATGATTTCCCAAATTAAGCTTATCACATAATTTTGGAGCGAAGACTCCCAATTATCTTTCAGCTTTTGGTAAGGTTTGAGCTGCAGCTTCTCATATGCATGATTTCATATTTGATATGTATTTGATGATTGAGCTTCATCAATAGACGATGTTGAGCTTAGATGATAATGATGTAGAGCATATGCATGTTTTTGGGTGTAGTGTCTAGCACCAAGTAAGATAAGGGTCGATCACCCTATGCCTCAGAACTATGCGCCAACGTAGGTTTATACTTATATATATTACATTGGGACCTCCCTTGTGAGCTATCCCCTACATCGATTGGGCCCAGGGCTTGATATCGATATCATGGTATCATCCCTAGCCCTGACAAGGCTTTGGACAGCTTTACAAACTTAAGTGTGATAGTTGGGACCACGCAAACTCTATCGCTGTAGGTCGGTTAAAAGACGAGTCTCCTATTGGTCCTCATGATTTTAGTTATGCATGTATATCATTCATGAGATTTCAATATCTATATGTGTTCTAAAGCAGGTTTGACTCAATGTTTAGTTTTACTCATTACTATCAGGTTTCATCTTTGAGTCAATCGATTCAGTTATGATGATATGTTATGATACAATGAGATTATGGTTTCAGAAAGAATGCATGCAAACCCTACTCTCAGATTCTTATTGTCTATGTTCTACATTATGCATGTCTTTAAAGGATTTTACTTACTTAAGCGATTTTACTTACCTTGCATACTTGGTACATTCCATGCAGTGACCGCATACTCTATGTTGTATCGTATCATGATACAGGATTCAACTCTCAGGATCAGCCCCGATCATAATCAGTGTTCTGAGATAGAATCATACGTTGTTTGTAAGTCCTCATCTCCCGAGGACTAGACTTTTTAGATTTTCTTATGCACTTTCAGTTTCAGATTGTTGAGTTAGTTGGGGTCTTGTCCCATCAGCTCGTCATGTTTAGAGGCTTTCGAGACATATGGTTGTATTTAGCTTTAGATTGTGTATTCGATGTTATGTTTAATCTAGACTTCCACTATGATTATCTTGTTTATTTTTCTATTTTATTGATCGAGTTAGATGTATGCCTATTCCATGGGTCAACTTAGAGTCTCTCAGGACATCTTTTCCCATGTTTCAATTCGGGCCTCCGTTCGGGTCGTTACACAGATGCTCCCCACGGGAACGAGACACTCATCTCAGGATATAGCATGTTATTCACTTTCATTCTCATCATCGGAATGTTATCCCTAAGTCAATGATATGACATTTGGGAGGCCTTATCTTACCTCTATCAACTCGGTTATACTTATCAATCATCGATCACTTCCATGGCAATACAAAAGAACACATTTAACATCTCAAAACACCCAATTTCATACAACATAAGTAACAACATCATATCAAGTTCACATTACGTAAAAAATTTATCATGTGTATTATTAATAACAATTAGTGTCCGAGGACCAACCAAGCATGTTATCATTCCACACACATACACACCATTATATAAAGTGTAACTCTGTATAAAATGTAACCTACCTCGAAAGGAGGATTCCAATGCAAATGAATCTATTGGTACCTTGCCTTTTCTCAAAGCCTCGGAATGCTCGAAATCTATGAACAACAATCACAAGACTGCTTAATTAACTATTCTTCAATTAAGGGTCTTAGGAAATTCAACCCACCAAATTCTGCCTAGGTTTACGGTCTAATTCCATGATCAAGGAGTAATTTATGAAAATCCACCGTTCAATGGTCATTCTATTCTAGTTTGTGGAGTTTTCTACCCTTCCAACCCCCTTAAAGCAATTTTTAAGGTTGAAGGTTCCGACTTCATCGAGTTCTATGTCAGAGTTCCCAAATATGTAATGTTCTAGAACCATATTAGATCTAATTAGCATTCATTACTCATTCCTAGGTCTAGGAATCAACACCCAACCCTTCTCCTTCAATTAGCCCTAGTTTCTACCAACCTAGGGTTGTTTGTTTTAAAAAACTTCCACCATTAGAGATCCCCTCAACTCAATCTTGCTAGGAATTTAAAGTAAAACGAATAATCAATAAACCTTACCTTGGAAATAAGAATTACTCTACCTTTGGAAAAATCACCCTTAGCTACTAAAAGTTCGTGCCTTAGATTGATAGGTTGAAAAACCCTGAAATCCACTCGTAAACTATCTTACTGCCCCCCATTATCCACTATAATAGTGGGACTCTGCTGTAGTGGACCAGCTATTCCAGCCAGGACCCTATTATGGATGATCCAAAGGCTAGTCATCCCCTTCCATTACGGTAGACCACCGACTGTCATGAAGGTCTCACTACAGTGGCACTCCCCCCGCTACAGCGGTCCCCTTTAACCAATAGCTTAAAATTTTATTGCACCTTTTTCATTCCTTAAACCCAAGTCTAATTACAATCCCTCAATGCTTTACCTTGTGCATCTAGGTGAAAATATGGTGTTTCAGAATTACTTTGCCGTAACGAAAGATGGGTCGTTATATCATATACCAATTAAAACATTGTTCATCCCCGAATGGCCCAAGAGAGCAAGAAAAAGAAAATACATGATTCCACAAACAACTGGGGATATTTGTCTCACAAGTATGCTTCAGTCTCCTAAATGGCTTCCTATACCGGACGATTCTTCCACTGCACGTTTATTGGCAAGATCTCTTTTGATGTTAACTTGTGGACCTCTCAGTCTAATATAGCCACAAAATCATCCTCGTAAGATAGATTCTATTCAAGAAACACTGAATCCAATCAAATTATTACACCCCATAAGTTTCTAATGTTTAGACGGCCTATTCATACATTGGTTAAGAGTTTTAGGATACAATACGTATGAGAAAGGGCCCAGGGAAAGGTCGGACAAGCACGGAGTTAGGACCCGCCAGGGAAGAGGTCGGACCAGCTGGCCAAGGGGGTAGCGTGGGACAGACCATGCCCTCCGCGATGGGCTCCATGGCATGCCCGTAAGTTGGCGCGACAAGGTCTGTGCCACGGACCCTTGTCCACTGCCTTAAGTAAATATATATATACGGGAAGAAGAGAGAAACCACGAGGAAGACAAGTTAAATTCATCTGTTTATGCCGCAAAATGATACCTGAATTCAAATTAACTTTGGGTATTGAAGTTTAAGGCTGTAGGGAGCATTGCTACGGAGTTATTTTCATGAAATTCGCCAGGCGAATCATAACTCCACCGAGCTAAAGTTGTTGGAATTGCTCCAAGCTAGTGTGAATACGATCACAGGCTTAAAGTAAGCATTTCTCCCTTCTAGACTTTCAAGAAATTATGAGTTTTTGACCATGTTCTGTCAAATTGAAATATAGTTAATATTTATATATAAAGTTATCGTTTTTCCCCAAAATTACTATTGGAATTAGTCATTTTTCCCAAGTAATACAATTGCATTTCAGAAGAGCAATTAAAGACAAACTCGCAGTTAATCAGTAATCGGAGAACGAGGTATGTTAAGGCAGTTTTCTTCGGCAAGTTACTTTCCTTAGCATGATAACTCAGTTTGAATCCCCGTAAGAGTACCAGAAGCATGTCTATTATGATTAGTTGTTTTTATTAGCTGGAATTAGTATTCCATGTTATTTTGGGAAGGATTATGCTTATATAGCCTTCATTATCGACCCCAGGGTCATTAGCTACGTCGACGCCTACCAGGGGCGAGATGACGTCGCTCTATGAGAGGTATGTCGTCTGCCAGGGATGAAGATGGGGCCCCAGGTCCTCATATGCAGTGGTTGGCTCTATACAGCCCTGTCAAGCGTGGTGCTCGGGGTGCAGATATCAGGAGTCCACTGGACTCAAACACAGCTACATTCAGCGTCCGAGCGGGCTCAGTTGCACACCCAGGGGGCCGGTAAGATAGCTATAGCTATTAGTTGACCCAGTGCGACCTTGATAGGGGTATATAGACTAAAATTCACTGACAAGGGCTTATGGGGCCCTAGGTGGGTCATTCTGTGTTGGTTGTACCTTATGGCTTATGGGGGCCAGGTAAGGTTTTTCTTTGCTTTAGTTACTAACGGATTAGATAGTAAGAGGTTCTATTACTCATGTATGTTCTCTACCCCTTCATTTATGTTATTTTTAGTTTAATCTCATTCTTTCAGTCATTTACAGTTATCGCCTTACATATTCTGTACATACTGTACAGAAGCCCTTTTTGGGGTGCTGCATTACTTGCCTGGAGGTACAGGTAGACGAGGAGCAGGTCCCTCATAGCTTTCAGCCAGCATCATCAGAGCAGTTAGCTCCTTTCTTCTGAAGCTTGTGGATAGAAGGTTCACTTCTTTTTGATTGTATAGTTATGGGTAGGTCGGGGCCCTGTCCCGACCATCATATCATTCCTAGTGGCTTTCAGATTGTTTCTATTTCCTTGTGGTTAGCTGTAATCAGCCGTGGGGCCTATACGTGCTTTAGTTTACGTGTTGGCTATTTGGAGCCCATATGTGTTTTAGTTACATGTTGGTCGTGTGGGGCCTTATTTAGCTGACAGATTAGCGGCCTTGTTGGCCATTGTTTAGCTTAGCATTGGTTTTACTTTACAGTCATAACTAGATATCATGGTGGCCTTATCGGCCTGCATAGAATCCCCTATTACTATCTGGGTTTGGTTAGCTATTTTCTTTCACAGGTGGCTATAGGGCCTTGTCGGTCAGAGATTGTATTTACAGCCAAGATATAGCCCGTTGTTTTCTTGATTTGGGAAGTAAGCCTGCACCAGGAGTGCATAGGCCTAGTTTAGTCTGTTCAAATCCTTGTAGGGCACCAGGTGCAAATCATGCCTCTTAAGGTGGGGCGTGAAAAACCTTGTACCAGAGTAGGTCGTATCCCAGGGAGTCTGCAAGCCGTGCTAAGTAGAGTCTTGTCTATGGGTGTGTTGTGCACCACATTCTATAGGAAGGAGTTTGCGAGGAATGATAGGATGGTTACTCTTTCTTCTTATCCAGTCTTGCTATAGAGTTGTACAGTATAGGTTTGAGTCCCTAAGCTTACCATATTTTTTTATCTACAGAGAAATGACAGACCCGCGACACACCACGACTGGTAGGAGATTGGATGTTGCAGTAGGGGAAGGCACTAGCAGGATGCCTCAATCAGAGTCAGCCCGGTCTGAGGGTGATAAGGAGACTCCATCTCAATTTCCCAAGCATTCTCCACCATGTCAGGAGCCGCTCAGAGCGGAAAATGTGACGGCACCGCCTCTAGCAGTCTCTATACAAGTACCATCAGATCAGGAGGTTAGGAGTGCTGTTGTTATGCTAGCTTAGATGATGGCTGCACAACGTCAGCTAGTGGCACCCACAGTCACAGAGTCCTCGGGAGGGTCTGGTAGTTCGAGGGTCCGAGAGTTCCTCACCTTGACTCCCCCGCAGTTTACAGGGACAGATCGGGTAGAGGACCCTCAAGATTTCTTGGATCAGATGTAGCAAATTTTCAGGGTGATGCATGCTACACCTCCAGAGTTAGTTGAGTTAGCGGCATTTCGGCTACGGGACATTGCAGTACTATGGTACGAGAGTTGGGAGAGGTCCTGAAGGAGAGGTGTTTCCCCTCCGACTTGGCCCAGCTTCTTAGAGGCTTTTCTGGATCACTACCTTCCACGGGAAATTCGACAGGCAAGGGTTGACCAGTTTCTACATATAGAGCAGGGGCTGATGAGTACCAAGAGTATACAATGAGGTTCGACTCCTCGGACCGATATGCACCAGCTTTTGTAGATAACATGCCGGCTAGGGTGCATCGGTTTATTATGGGGATGAATCCAGAATATGTGGAGACTTTTATCACGGCCACTCTGCGAGAGGACATGGATATTGCCTGCATTCAAGTTTTTTCTCAGAACATTGAAGGGATCAGATAGAGGCAACTGGAGATAAGGAGGGAAAATCAGGAGCAGTGCCGCGGGGCCAAACCTAGTGACATGCAAGAGAAGTCCAAGAGTGGACCCAGGCCACCATTTCTAGGTAGACCACCCAGATCCCCACCCCCACAATAGCAGCAGGGGAGTGTACCTGGTCATCATGGGCAGTAGGGACCCGATGAGAGTTTACGATCAGCAGGTTCACAGCAGTAGAGAGGAGTGGAGCAGAGTAGATTCACCATGCCACCTTTCCCTGTTTGTAGCTGACGTCACTCCGGGGCATACAGGTATTGTTCCACAGCATGTTATACCTATGGACAGGATGGTCATCAAATGGGGGATTGTCCAGCCAGAGGTCAGAGTGATCGGGACCAAGATGATAGATCTTCAATTGAATCACGTGCTCCAGCATCTCCAGCAGGGCGTAGGCCCTCAGCTCCAGCCGACAGTGGCCGAGGTAGACCAGGGGCGTCTAGTTCAAGTACCTATCCAGAATGCACTTATGCCTTACTGGGACGACAGGAGTCAGAGTCGTCGCCGGATATGGTGACATGTATGCTAGACATTTGCTCTCATTCTATTTATGTATTGATAGATGCATGATCCACCTTGTCTTATGTTAGCCCATTAGTGACTCGGAAGTTCGGTATTACGCCAGAATCACTTCAGCGACCTTTTTCAGTTTCTACACCTGTCGGTGACTCTATCATAACCAAGAGGGTCTACCGGGGGGTGTGTAGTAGAGGTTGATAATCGTCAGACTTTATCAGACTTTATAGAACTAGAAATGATTGATTTTGACGCAATTATCGGTATGGATTGGCTAGCGCCATGCTATGCCAATGTTGAATGTTGGACCAAGACTGTTCGATTCCACTTTCCAAGGAGGGGAGCGGAAAGATAGTGTAGCCACGCCAAAAGGTACGTTTATTTCCTATCTTCGTGTGAGAAAATTGATAGAGAATGGATGTATTTATCATATTGTCAAAGTTCAGGATGTCCAAGAAGAATCTCCGACTCTTTAGTCCATTCCAGTAGTTAATGAATTTCCAGATGTATTCCCAGATGAGCTACCTGGCATTCCCCCAGAACAGGAAATTGACTTTGCAATTGATTTTTTACCAAGTACTCAACCCATATCTATTCCTCCGTACCGAATGGCTCCTGCTGACCTTAGAGAGCTGAAGGAATAGTTGAACGATTCTTTAGATAAGGGCTTCATCAGGCCGAGTACTTCACTGTGAGGAGCACCAGTCCTATTTGTGAGAAAGAAGGATGACTCCCTCCGCTTGTGTATAGATTACCGACAGTTGAATAAAGTTACTATCAAGAATAAGTACCCACTTCCCATAATAGACTACTTGTTTGACCAGTTGCAGGGGGCAAAGTACTTCTCAAAAATTTACTTAAGATTAAGGTACCATCAGGTTCGGGTTCGTGAGAGGGATATTCCAAAGACTGCCTTCAGGACCAGGTATGACCACTTTGAATTTCTAGTCATGTCCTTCGAGCTGACAAATGCTCCAGCAGTGTTCATGGAGTTGATGAACAATATCTTCAGGTTGTATCTGGACCTGTTTGTGATAGTATCTATTGATTATATTCTAGTATATTCCCGCTTAGAGGCAGATCATCGGGATCATCTACGAACAGTGCTCCAAACTCTCAGGAATCACCAGCTGTATGTGAAGTTTTCTAAATGTGAATTTTGGCTGAATTTAGTGGCCTTTTTTGGCAACATTGTGTCAGATGCTGGCATTCAGGTAGACTCGAAGAAAATTGAAGCAGTTAAAACATGGCCTAGACCTACCACTCTGACTGAGGTACGCAGTTCCCTAGGGTTAGCCGGGTATTACAGAAAGTTTATGGAAGGATTTTCCACCTTAGCAACGCCTTTGACCAAGTTAACTTAGAAAGCAGCTAATTTTCACTGGACTGAAGCTTGTGAGCAGAGTATTTAGGAATTGAAAAACAGGTTGACATCAGCACCTGTATTAGGCTTGCTAGAATGATTAGAGGGTTATGCGGCATACTGCGATGCTTCGGGCGTTGGGTTAGGATGTGTTCTAATGCAGCATGGTAAAGTAATTGCTTACGTTTCCAAGCAGCTGAGGAAGCATGAAAAGAACTACCCTACCCATGATCTTGATTGGCCGCAGTAATTCATGCCTTGAAAATATGGAGGCACTATCTGTATGGAGTTCATGTAGATGTTTTCACTGATCATAAGAGTCTCCAATACATTTTCACATAGAAAGAGTTGAATTTGCGGCAGCGTCGCTAGTTAGAGCTGTTGAAAGACTATGATATAAGTATTTTGTACCATCCAGGGAAAGCCAATGTTGTAGCCGATGTCTTCAGCCGTAAATCCATGGGAATTTTAGCACACCTGAATCCAGGACAATGGGAACTGGCCAAAGAACTGCATCAGTTAGCCAGTTTGGCCATAGTATTGTAGATTCGGGAGATAGTAGAGCAGTGATCCAGAATACAACAATATCATCCCTTGTAGTGGAGGTTAAAAAAACGGCAGTATGAAGATCCTCATTTAGCACAACTCAGAGATATGGTTTAGCGAGGGGAATTAACAGATTTCCAAGTAACCAAAGACAGAGTTTTGAGATATAGGGACCGCCTTTGTACTCCAAATGCGGTAGGACTTTGCCAGCAAATTATGGGTGAAGTGCATTATTCCCGTTACACTCTTCATCTAGGGTCAACAAAGATGTACCATGAAATAAAAGAGATTTACTAGTGGTAGAGAATGAAAAATGAGGTAGCAGAATTTGTAGCCCAATGTCCTAATTGCCAGTAGGTAAAAGCCGAACATCAGAAACTCGGCGGACTGACATAGGAGATAAAAGTGCCTATATGGAAATGGGGGGAAATTAATATGGATTTTTTGACAGGGTTACCTCATACCAGGTGTAAATTTGATTCTATCTGGATGATTGTTTATAGGTTGACAAAATCAGCTTATTTTCTGCCAGTAGGGGCAACTTTTTTCTGCTGAAGATTATGCTGAACTATATATCAGAGAGATAGTCCGATTGTATGGTGTTCCATTATCAATTATTTCCGACAGAGGAGCGCAGTTTACAACTAAATTTTTTTAGTCATTTCAGAGGGGCTTGGGGGCGTAGGTTAATTTGAGTATGACCTTCCATCCTCAAACAAAGAGGCAGGCGGAGCGTAAAATTCAGATGCTCAAGGATATGTTACGGGCGTGTGTGCTAGATTTTGGAGGCAACAGGGAGGAACATTTATCCCTTATTGAGTTTTCTTATAATAATAGTTACCATTCAACTATTCAAATAGCGCCTTATGAGGCCTTATATGGGCGGAAATGCGGGTCCCCTATTGGTTGGTTCGAGGTTGGAGAATCAGAATTAATTGGGCCAGATGTAATTCATCAATCAGAAGAGAAAGTAAAGATCATCAGAGAACATCTGCTAACAGGACAGAGTACGCCAAAAATCTTATGCTAATGACAACATAAGAACTTGGAGTTCAATGTAAACGACTGGCTGTTTCTGAAAGTCTCGCCAATGAAGGACGTAATGAGGTTTGGCAAAAAATAGTAAGCTCAGCCCATGGTTTATTGGGCCATATCAAACACTTCGGAGAATAGGCCAGGTGGCATAAAAGCTATATTTGCCTTTAGAGTTGGAATCCGTTCATTTGGTCTTCCATGTGTCGAGCTACGAAAGAGCATAGGGGATCCGTCCCGAGTTGTGCCAGTTGAGGATGTCCAAGTCACGGAGGAATTAGCCTATGAAGAGGTTCCAGTAGCTATATTAGATCGACAGGTTCGCAGGTTAAGGACTAAAGATGTTGTCTCTATGAAAGTACTATGGAGAAGTAAGAATAGAGGGGAAATGACTTGGAAAGCTGAGGACGACATGAAATCCAGATATCCTCACTTGTTCCAGACTTAGTCCAAACTATGTAGTTAACGTAAGTTATTGATTCAATCATTGTTTCATGGTTTGTGTTATATATATATTGCTAAGTTGACTCTAGCCTTATTGTGAAATAGTTGTGATAGTGTTGTATGAAGTGCCTGCACTGGACTTTTCTACGTTTCAAGATTTTTCAATAGTCCATATTATAGGGGAGACTTTGCAAAATTTTTCTAGAATAAGTAGTTATCAGAGTTAAGGAATCTATAATCTAATGTAAAAAATTCGAGGATGAATATTTCTAAGGGGGGAGGATGTTACACCCCGTAAGATTCTAATGTTTAGACAGCCTATTCGTACGTTAGTTAAGAGTTTTAGAATACAATACGTTTGAGAAAGGGCGCGGGGAAAGGTCGGACAAGCACGGAGTCGAGGCCGCGCGGGAGGAGCCCGGGCCAGCTGCCCAAAGGGGCAACGTGGCACAGACCATGCCCTCCACGATGGGCTCCATAGCACGCCCGTAAATTGGCACGATAGGGTCCGTGCCACGGACCCCTGTCCACCGCCTCAAGTATATATATGTTCCATCCTTTGATTTTAAATTATATTCCAAATATATATGGGAAGAAGAGAGAAACCATGAGGAAGACAAGTTAAATTCATCCGTTTATGCCGCAAAACACTGCCCGAATTCAAATTAACTTCGAGTATTGAAGTTTAAGGCTGTAGGGAGCATTGCTACAAAGTTATTTTAATGAAATTCGCCCAACGAATTGTAACTCTGCCGAGCTAAAGTTGTTGGAATTTCTCCAAACTAGTGTCAATACGATCACAGGCTTAAAGTACGCATTTCTCCCTTCTGGACTATCGAGAAATTAAAAGTTTTCGACCGTGTTCCGTCAAATTGAAATATAGTTAATATGTATATATAAAGTTATCATTTTTATCCCAATTTAGTACTGAAATTAGTCATTTTTCCCCTGTAATACAGTTGCAGTTGAGAAGAGCAGTTGAATACGAACTGAAACTCGTCAATTAATCAATAATCGGCAAACGAGGTATCTTAAGGCAATTTTCTTTGGCAAGTTAGTTTCCTTAGCGTGATAACTCAGTTTGAATCCCAATAAGAGTACCAGAAGCATGTCTATTATTATTAGTTGTGGTTATTAGCTGAAATACGTATTCCATATTAGTTTGGGATAGATTATGCTTGTATAGCCTTCATGAAAGACCCCAGGGTTATTAGCTGTGTCGATGCCCGCTAGGGGCGAGATACGTCGCTCTACGGAGCGGTATGCCGTCATCTAGGGATGAAGATGGGGTCCCAGGTCCTCATATGTCGTGGTTGTCTCTATACGCCCCCGTCCAACATGGTGCCTGGGGTGCATATATCATGAGCCCACTGGACTCAAGCATATCTCCAGTCAGGGGCTGAGCAGGCTCAATTGCAGACCCAGGGGGCCGGTAGGACAACTATAACTATTAGATGACCGACTACGACCTTGATATGGGGAATATAGACTGAGGTGCACTCACCAAGGCTTATGGGGGCCCTAGGTGGGTTATTTTGTGCTGGTTATACCTTCCGGCTTATGCGGGCCAGGTAAGGTTTTCTTTTGCTTTAGTTACTAATAAGTTAGATAGTATGAGGTTCTATTACTCAGGTATGATCTCTACCCCTTCATTTCAGTTATTTTCAGTTCTATGTAGTTATTTCAGTCATGTATCGCCTTACATATTCAGTACATACTGTACTGCCGCCCTTTCTAGGGCGCTGCATTACTTGCGTGCAGGTATGGATGGACGAGGAGCAAGTCCCTCATAGCTTTCAACCAGCATCATCAGAGCAGTTAGCTCCTTTCTTCCGGAGCTTGTAGATACAAGGTTCACTTCTTTTTGATTGCACAATTATGGGTAGGTCGGGGCCCTGTCCTGACCATCATATCATTCCTAGAGGATTACAGATTGTTTCTATTTCCGTGTGTTTAGCTGTTATTGGCCATGGGGCCTATACGTGCTTTAGTTTACGTGATGGCTGTGTGGGGCCCATATGTGTTTTAGTTTACATGTTGGCCGTGTGGGGCCTTATTTAGCTGACAGATTAGCGGCCTTGTCGTCCATAGTTTAGCTTAGCACTGGTTTTACTTTACAATCATAACTAGATATCATGGTGGGCTTATCGGCCCACATAGGATTCCCTATTACTATCTGGGTTTGGTTAGTTGTTTTCTTTCACAGGTGGCTATAGGGCCTTGTAAGCCGGAGATTGTATTTACAGCCGAGAGATAGCCCGTTGTTTTCTTGATTTTGGAAGTAAGCCTGCACTAGGAGTGCATAGGCCTAGTTTAGTTCAGATCCTAGTAGGGCAGCAGGTGCTTGTTATGTCTCCCAAGGTGGGGCGTGATACAAATAATGTAAGACCCATCCCTATGGTATTTTTTTAGCATGGAGACATGAAATGTCAGATGTACACCAGACAAGGCCAGTTCATAAGCCACCTCTCCCACACGCTAAAGAATTTAGAAAGCAACAATGTACCTCAGGCTAAGCTTGCCCTATATTCAAAACCACATCACTTCCTTCATGGAGAAAACCTTGAGGACGACATGCTTTTCTCCAATTCACTCCATATCCCTCTCCTTTTGATTTGCATATTTCTTTTCTCTCTTTTGAGCAGCCACAAGCCTTTTATAAATCACCCTGACCTTCTCCAAGGACTCTTTTAAAAACTCAGTAACCTATTGTCATGACCTGGACATACACCCGGATAGTAGACACAGGACAAGGGACCCCGAGGGACCCCAGTCAACCCATGGCTCATGCATACAACTAATCTCAACCAAATAAGCATAATGATAATCATAAAAACATAGCGGAATGTAATCATAGCATAACATTAGAAAATACTAGACGTACACATAAGTTGAATAATACGTATGTTCTGAAAGCCTCTTCTATATACGATCGATTGATGGGGCAACATCCCCAACTAACTTGAACAATACTGAAACGTAAGACAACATAAAAGTATGTCAACAACCCTAGGAACATGAGGACTCACCAACAAACTGAGAATGTAAGTTGATATGGACTAAGGATGAGGATGAGCCTGAGATCTAGACCCTGTATCATGAAACTATATAGAATAAAAAGTATGCGGCTAGTACGTGGAATGCACTTGGTATGCAAGGTAAATAAAATGGACATTTCAAAGAAAATAAATCTCATAAATAATATAAGAGAAGGACATCAAGCTTACATCAAAATTTTATTAATATAACATAAGGCTCAAGGCTTTCAAATCATTCATAATCATTCTTTATCATAATCATAAGTAAACTTTATCAAAACATAGCTTGAGCCACAACATAAACATAAAAATGCATAAAACTTGCGGAACAATGGGAGAACTCGTCATAACCGACACCATCATGGTAGAGCCTTTCATGATGCCCCACTATCTCGCTCAAGAGGGTAGAACTGACCCTGGCTTGCCAGGCGAGGGTCGTGCATAGACGTGATATAGAATTTGAGGGGATCATTATCAATAAATCATATCATTGCAAACCCACGGTGGCACATGGTTTTGAGACACCGGCGTAGTCCTTTGAATGCTGGGATGCTCGGTGCTAGACACGGCTCCCAAAAACATGCATATAGGCTCATACATAAATCAATAACACCATGCATTAAGATTCATTGGCTAAAATATAACATTTATCATCATTGATCCCCTTTAAAACATGCTTATCTAAGAATCAAGGCCCTTTTCATCGGCCAACATCATAAATCGATAAATCATGTAGTTCACTTCATGAATCATAAATCATTCTTTAACATATGGGCATTGCCCAATACATCATCATATTCAATTCTTTCAAAACATTCTCATTAACATGGGTAACTTGAATCCATACTTTTCCGTTATCAATAATTTAAAAATATTGCATATTCATTGTAAATGATAACTTTCATGAACTTTCATCAAATGGGCATTTTGGATTTAAAAGCTTGAAACAAGATTTTAAAGAAAATAATAATAAAATCTGCCCATCATTCATAATTCAATAACGAAGACTCAATTAAACCATACCCATAGGGAGAAATCACATTTTCATGCATTTGAGTAAAAACCCATAGACTTGAATAGGAGAATTCGTGATTTAAATTGCGATATGGGCATGGGTGGGGAAGAATTTCACCCATTCTAAAACCCTACATACCTGGAAATGTATTGACTCTGTTATACCCCGTAAATTTTAAATAAATAAATATCCTAAGGGCATGTTGGTTAAGGGATTTAGAAGGCAAAAAAAAAATAAAAAAAAATTGAAATTGATAAATAAAAGTCGGCTTCTTCATCCCAATTAGCATATTTCCAGCAAGAAACAGGGGAAAACAAGTACTAAGAAAACCCACGACAAACATATATGAATTTCCTTCCAATTACGCGACGAAACGCGGTCTAAACTTCGTTCCGGCTTAGGTATAGGTGTATAAAGCTGCAGGGAGCAATCCTACGGAGTTGGTTTCGTGAAATTTGGCCGGCGAAACGTCGTGCTACCGAGGTAAAGTAAATAGAATTACTTTAAATTAGTACCAATGTGTTCCTAGCATTACAGTGAGCATTTATCCCTTCTAGACTATCGAGAAATAACGAGTTTTCGACTGTTTTCCGAAAGGTTAAAGTTGGGATAAATATATATATCAAAAGTGATAATTTCTCCCGAATATTAATGTATTTAGTTTTAATTGACGTGTATATGAATGTAGTTGGGAGAACCAGCAGAAGTACCGACGGAAATCACATCGGTCAGTCGGGTACTCAGAAACCAGGTATGTAAAGTTATTCTTTCGGCAAGCCAGGAAGTACAGGGTAGAAAATAAATATAATAAACGCTATTAGCAGATACCCAGCGTACAGGAACGATTTTAGTATAAATTCCAGCAAGCATGCTAGTATATTATTACGTATCATGCGATAATCAGAATAATAGATATTCAGGCAATACGTGTTTCATCTGTTGAGATTGTATCCAGTAGTAGATGGTACATTTTTATATCATTGAGCTATATCCAGTTATAGATAGCATATACTATGTTATTGAGTTATATTTAGATATAATTAGATAGACATATAAAGGCCAGGTAGCAGTGAGTCCAGCAGCCAGCAACAGTGTAAGACAACATATAGCATCAGTTAATTAATACAGATTAGCCTCGAAATAAAAGAAGAGAATATGATTAGTATTTTTCATTTGAGCATGCTTGCTGTGTATGTGTTTGTGTGTTGAGACTTGCTGTGGCATGTGGGCACCCTTTAGCATCCCCACCGCCCCTGGGTTATAGCTGTGTCGATACCAGATTCAGATGCCGCCACCAGCTGGGCGATGTTGTCCGCCTAAAGGACGATGATGGCCGACCACCATGATAATACGGTCCAGACTACCCTGCTTGCAGGGGTAGTTCAGTTTACTCTGCGCAGGACTAGTACACCCTGTTTACAGGGGCAGACCACTCTGTGTGCGCACCTGCGCCCAGAGGCAGGAGTCTTCGGACTCAGACACAGTTTATTGTCAGAGGCCCAGGCCTGAGCTACGTACCCGAGGGGGCCGGTAGGAGGAGCTCACAGTGTCAGATGAGTGGAGTGACTTATTTTTGGTTGGTTTAGACCCGGGTAGGGGTATATAGATTGCTTACTTGGTTGGCACCTTCTGGCTTATGGGGGTCGGACAGGTATTGTGTGTATTGTTATGTATGTTGATATGTGCTATTAGATACTGATAGACAGAAGGAAGACACGTCTTCAGGTACGCTCAGTTAGTTACAGAATGTACAACTCTCCCCAGTTATCCTCAGCTAGATAGACTCAGCTACTCCTTGCTTATACGTCATGTAAATGTTGCTATTTATTTCAGTTGCATGTTTCAGTTTGCTTTACATGCTCAGTACCTGTGGTACTGACGCCCAGCGAGGCGCTGCATTGCTTGCCTGCAGGTACTCACGGACGAGGAGCCGATCCCTCGTGATTCCAGCCAGCCAGTGAGTCATCAGCTCCTGTCATCCGGAGTCTGATTCCCAGAGGTGTAGCTCCTTTTCTTTTGTTGTGCGGTATGGGTAGGTCGGGGCCCTATCCCGATCATTTCTATTAATTTCTTACAGTATTCGTAGAGGCTTGCAGTCTGTATATATTCCCTGTGGTTAGTTGAGCCGGTCGTGCGAGGCCGTGCAGTCTGCTGTAGCTGTTTAGTATTTCAGTTTATGTTGGCCGTGTGGGGCCTTAGTTTGACAGTAGTGGTGACCTTGCCGGTCACGTAGTTTTACAGCAGTCTTGTGTTGAGTTATAGATAACTAGACAGCATGGTGGCCTTGTCGGCCCGCATAGGTTCATTGTTACAAGTCTGTTTCTGGTTAGCTATTGTACAGGTACAGATGGCTACAGGCCAGTTGGCCGGAGGCAGTATTTACAGCCGTTATATAGCCGATTTGTTTCTTGAAATAGAGCCCAAGCCAGCCAAAGCACCAGATGTGCTCAGCTGGACCTTTTAGCAGTCTAGAGTCTAGCAGGCACCAGGTGCCCGTCATACCCCCCAAGGTGGGGTGTGACAAACTTGGTATCAGAGCCAGGTTCGTGTCCCAGGGGGTCTGCAAGCCGTGCTAAGTAGAGTCTTATCTATGGATGTGTTGTGCACCACATACTATAGGCAGGAGGCTGCGAGCATGTTAGGATTGTCACTCTTCTTTCTTATTCAATCATGCTATAGAGCGGTACAGTATAGAGTTGACTTTTGAAACTCACCACCCTCTTTGCTTACAGGTATTATGGCAGACCAGTGGCACCCAGCTACAGGTAGGAGATTGGATACAGCAGCGGGCGAAGGCACCAGTAAGATGCCTCAGTTACAGCCAGATTCCGCCCGGTCTGAGAGAAATACGGAGGCGTCATCTCGGCCCTCCCAGCAGTCTCCGCCTCGCCAAACACCATTTGAGGCAGCACCGCCTCCCACAGCTACTGCACCCACTTCATATGATCAGGAGCTACGTAGTGCGGTGGTTATGTTGACTCAGATGCTAGCTGCTCAGCGTCAGCCAGTACTACCTACAGCAGCAGAATCCCTAGGTGGGCCAGGTAGTTCCAGGGTCAGAGAATTTTTGGCATTGGGACCCCCTCAGTTTACTGGATCGGATTCAGCGGAGGACCCTCAGGACTTTTTGGACCAGATACAGAGGATCTTTAGAGTCATGCACGTAACCACAGCAGAATCAGTTGAGTTAGCAGTGTTCCGGTTGCGGAATATTGCTGTTTTGTGGTACGAAAGTTGGGAGAGGTCTCGGGGAAGAGATGCAGCCCCTCCTATTTGGTCCAGCTCTTCAGAGGCCTTCCTGGATCACTACTTACCCCGGGAGGTCAGACAGGCCCGGATGGACCAGTTCTTACATTTAGAGCAGGGGGCTAGGAGCGTTCGTGAATATTCCTTACAATTCAACTCCTTAGCCCGCTATGCTCCAGCATTTGTGGACACCATGTCGTCCAGAGTCCACCGCTTTATTATGGGCCTGAATCCAGAGTACATAGAGACGTGCATGACAGCTACTTTGAGAGAGGATATGGACATAGCCAGGGTACAGTCCTTCGCACAGACAATTGAGGGCCTGAGGCAGCGACAACGGGGTGACAGACAGGCGACTTCAGAGCAGCGCCGTAGGAGCAGACCCGCTGAGATTCAGAGGGAAATTCCTAGGGGGCCGAGACCACGGTTTTTAGATAGGCCAGCCAGATCTCTACCACCGGTACAGCAGCAGAGGGGCAGGTTCATTCGCCAGAGTCAGTCGGTGTCCGGTAGCAGTTCACGAACAGTAGCCTCACCTCAGTAGCGGAGGGTAGAACAGAGTAGATTTACATCCATCCCTTGTCCTATATGTCACCGACTACATTCTGGAGCCTGCAGGCAGGGCTTCCCAGGGTCTTATTACTGCGGACAGGAAGGGCATTTAATGAGAGATTGTCCAGCCAGGGGACAGGGTAGTCAGGATGATCTGGATAGAGCGTCAGTAGGGCCACGAGTTCCAGCAGCCTCAGCAGGGCGCAGACCCTCAGGTTTAGGGAATAGGGGCCGAGGTAGACCAGGAGCCTCGGGCTCAGGTGCAGTCCCCAGCCGTACCTATGCATTACCGGGGAGGAAGGATTCAGAGGCATCTCCCGACGTGGTCACAGGTACCTTGATTATCTGTTCATATCCTGTTTATGTATTGATTGATCCAGGGTCTACATTGTCATATATCACACCATTTGTGGCCCGAAAGTTGGGTATTGAACCAGAATTACTTCAGCAGCCCTTTTCAGTGCTTACACCGGTCGGTGACTCGATTACAGCTAAAAGAGTTTACCGGGGGTGTACGGTAGAGGTTGTTGATCGTCAGACCACAGTAGATTTAATAGAACTTGAGATGGTCGACTTCGATGCCATTATGGGTATGGACTGGTTAGTGCCATGCTATGCCAACTTAGAATGCTGGACCAAGACGATCCGATTTCACTTTCCGGGGGAAGCAGTGCGAGAGTGGAAAGGGAGTACACCTACGCCGAAAGGTAGGTTTATTTCCTACCTTAAGGCAAGAAAATTAATAGCAAAGTGATGTATTTGCCACCTAGTTAGAGTCCAGGACGTTCGGGTGGAACCTACGACTCTTCAGTCTGTTCCAGTAGTCAATGAATTCCCTGACATATTTCCGGATGAGTTGCCTGGTATCCCTCCCAAAAGGGAGATAGATTTTGCGATTGACTTATTGCCAGGGACTCAACCTATATCCATTCCCCCGTATCGCATGGCACCAGTTGATCTTAGAGAGTTGAAAGAGCAGCTAAAAGATTTGCTTGACAAAGGTTTTATCAGGCCTAGTACTTCCCCGTGGGGTGCGCCAGTTCTGTTTGTAAGAAAGAAAGATGGCTCACTTCGTATGTGTTTGGACTACCGGCAGTTGAATAAGGTAACGGTTAAAAACAAATACCCGCTCTCGAGAATAGATGATTTGTTTGAACAGTTGCAGGGGGCCAAATGTTTCTCTAAGATAGATTTGAGGTCCGGATACCACCAGGTCCGAGTTCGTGAGAGGGACATTCCAAAGACTGCTTTCAAGACCAGGTATGGTCCTTTGAATTCCTAGTTATGTCTTTCGAGCTGACGAATGCTCCCGCAGTGTTTATGGACCTGATGAATAGCATATTCAGACCGTATTTGGATCTGTTCGTGATAGTATTTATCGATGATATTCTGGTATATTCTCGTTCAGAGAGAGATCACCAGAACCATTTACGAACAGTACTCCAGATCCTTAGAGAACGTCAGCTGTACTCCAAATTTTCTAAGTGTGAGTTCTGGCTGAACTCAGTTTCCTTTTTGGGGCACATCGTGTTGGATGCTGGTATATAGGTAGACACACAGAAAATAGAGGCGGTCAAGACATGGCCCAGACCTACCACTCCGACCGAGGTTCGCAGTTTCTTGGGTTTAGCAGGATATTATCGGAGATTTGTCGAAGGATTCTCCACTATAGCAGCACCTCTGACAAAGCTAACACAGAAAGCAGCGAAATTTCAGTGGACGGAGGCCTGCGAGCAGAGTTTTCAAGAATTGAAAGACAGATTGACCTACACCCCAGTACTAGCATTGCCAGAGGGAACAGATGGGTATGCGGTGTATTGCGACGCTTCAGGTTTGGGACTGGGTTGTGTGTTAATGCAACATGGTAAGGGGATCGCTTATGCTTCCAGACAGTTGAGGAAACACGAAAAGAACTATCCGACCCATGACCTGGAACTGGCTGCAGTGATCCACGCTCTGAAAATTTGGAGGCATTATCTGTATGGCGTCCATGTAGACATTTTTACAGATCATAAAAGTATGCAATACATTTTCACACAGAGGGAGTTAAATCTGCGGCAGCGTCGCTGGTTAGAATTGTTGAAAGACTATGATGTAAATATTCTCTATCACCCAAGAAAAGCTAATGTAGTAGCAGATGCCCTGAGCCGTAAGTCAATGGGGAGTTTGGCGTATTTGCGACCCGAGAAGCGGGAATTAGCCAAGGAAATTCATCAACTAGCTGGTTTAGCCGTTCGAGTAGTGGAGACAGAAAATAACAGAGCGGTAATTCAGAATTCTGTCGAGTCATCACTAGTTACAGAGGTAAAAGAACGGCAGTACGAGGACCCTGACTTAGTCCAGCTCAGAGATAGAATTCAGAAAGGTAAGGAGTCAGATTTCCAAGTGACTGAAAATGAAGTGCTACGTTGTATGGGCCGTCTGTGTGTCCCGATCGTACCAGGGCTTCGCCAGCAGATCATGCATGAGGTACATTACGCTCGTTATTCCCTCCATCCAGGAGCAACGAAAATGTACCACGATATAAGAGACATTTACTGGTGGTCAGGTATGAAATCTGAAATAGCTGAATTTGTATCTAGATGTCCTAACTGCCAGCAGGTTAAAGTGGAGCACCAGAAACCGGGCGGTCTGACGCAGGATATAGCTGTGCCTATGTGGAAATGGGAAGCGATAAATATGGATTTCGTAACAGGATTACCTCGTACCAGACGCAGAAATGATTCCATTTGGGTAATAGTTGACAGGCTGACAAAATCAGCTCATTTCCTGCCAGTGAAAGTTACCTTCTCAGCCGAGGATTATGCCGTGTTATATATCAGAGAAATAGTTAGGCTACATGGAGTGCCGGTATCCATTATTTCAGATAGGGGAGCACAGTTTACAGCTAGATTCTGGCAGTCGTTCCAGAGGGGTTTGGGAACGCAGATTAATTTGAGCACAGCATTCCACCCTCAGACAGATGGACAGGCTGAGCGCACTATCCAAACGCTCGAAGATATGCTACGAGCGTGTGTACTAGATTTTGGGGGTAGCTGGGATGAACATCTGTCGTTGATTGAATTTGCCTATAATAACAGTTATCATTCAGCTATCCAGATGGCGCCCTTCGAAGCATTATACGGGCGAAAATGTAGATCGCCGGTGGGCTGGTTTGAAGTGGGAGAATCAGCGTTGATTGGGCCAGACATCATTCAACAGTCAGAGGAGAAGGTAAAGCTTATCAGAGAACGCCTGCTGACTGCTCAGAGCCGCCAGAAGTCGTATGCAGATATGCGGCGTAGAAATCTAGAATTTGCGGTAAATGACTGGGTATACCTGAAGGTGTCTCCGATGAAAGGGGTGATGAGATTTGGTAAGAAAGGGAACCTTAGCCCGAGATTCATTGGGCCATATCAAATTCGGCGGAGAATAGGCCGAGTTGCATACAAATTGAACTTGCCTCCGGAGTTAGCATCTGTTCACCCAGTATTCCATGTATCTATGTTGAGGAAATTTGTAGGAGACCCTTCCACAGTTGTTCCAGTTTAGGATGTCCAGGTCACCGAAGAGTTAGCATACGAAGAGGTTCCAGTAGCTATCTTAGACAGACAGATCCGTAGATTGAGAACTAAAGATATTGCATCTGTCAAAGTATTATGGCGTAACAGGAACCGAGAAGAAATGACCTGGGAAGCCGAGGAGGACATGAAAGCCAGATATCCCCACTTATTCCGAGCATAGGCAAACGAGAGGTATGTTAGAACTGTTTTTCCTTATTAATGCTTATACTTCATATATGAAAGCAGGCGATTGATTATAGATAGTTTTATACATGAATGTTATTATATCGTGTAGAGTACCTGTATTGGGCTTTTCCTGCTTTTCAGGAATTATGAGATAGTCCATAATACAAGGGAAACTCTGCCAAAAATCTTTTTTCTAGAAACAAGTTGAGGAAGTCCTCTAGACAAAAGGTCATCCGAGGACGAATGTTCTTAAGGGGGAAAGAATGTTATACCCCGTAAATTTTAAATAAATAAATATCCTAAGGGCATGTTGGTTAAGGGATTTAGAAGGCAAAAAAAAAAAAAAAAAGAAAAATAAAATTGAAATTGATAAATAAAAGTCAGCTTCTTCATCACAATTAGCATATTTCCAGCAAGAAACAGGGGAAAACAAGTACTAAGAAAACCCACGACAAACATATATGAATTTCCTTCCAATTACGCGATGAAACGCTTTCTAAACTTCGTTCCGGCTTAGGTACAGGTGTATAAAGCTGCAGGGAGCAATCCTACGGAGTTGGTTTCGTGAAATTTGTCCGGCGAAACGTCGTGCTACCGAGGTAGAGTAAATAGAATTACTTTAAATTAATACCAATGTGTTCCTAGCGTTGCAGTGAGCATTTATCCCTTCTGGACTATCGAGAAATAACGAGTTTTCGACTGTTTTCCGAAAGGTTAAAGTTGGGATAAATATATATATCAAAAGTGATAATTTCTCCCGAATATTAATGTATTTAGTTTTAATTGACGTGTATATGAATGTAGTTGGGAGAACCAGCAGAAGTACCGACGGAAATCACATCGGTCAGTCGGGTACTCAGAAACCAGGTATGTAAAGTTATTCTTTCGGCAAGCCAGGAAGTACAGGGTAGAAAATAAATATAATAAACGCTATTAGCAGATACCCAGCGTACAGGAATGGTTTTAGTATAAATTCCAACAAGCATGCTAGTATATTATTACGTATCATGCGATAATCAGAATAATAGATATTCAGGCAATACGTGTTTCATCTGTTGAGATTGTATCCAGTAGTAGATGGTACATTTTTATATCATTGAGCTATATCCAGTTATAGATAGCATATACTATGTTATTGAGTTATATTTAGATATAATTAGATAGACATATAAAGGCCAGGTAGCAGTGAGTCCAGCAGCCAGCAACAGTGTAAGACAACATATAGCATCAGTTAATTAATACAGATTAGCCTCGAAATAAAAGAAGAGAATATGATTAGTATTTTTCATTTGAGCATGCTTGCTGTGTATGTGTTTGTGTGTTGAGACTTGCTGTGGCATGTGGGCACCCTTTAGCATCCCCACCGCCCCTGGGTTATAGCTGTGTCGATACCAGATTCAGATGCCGCCACCAGCTGGGCGATGTTGTCCGCCTAAAGGACGATGATGGCCGACCACCATGATAATACGGTCCAGACTACCCTGCTTGCAGGGGTAGTTCAGTTTACTCTGCGCAGGACTAGTACACCCTGTTTACAGGGGCAGACCACTCTGTGTGCGCACCTGCGCCCAGAGGCAGGAGTCTTCGGACTCAGACACAGTTTATTGTCAGAGGCCCAGGCTTGAGCTACGTACCCGAGGGGGCCGGTAGGAGGAGCTCACAGTGTCAGATGAGTGGAGTGACTTATTTTTGGTTGGTTTAGACCCGGGTAGGGGTATATAGATTGCTTGCTTGGTTGGCACCTTCCGGCTTATGGGGTTCAGTCAGGTATTGTGTGTATTGTTATGTATGTTGATATGTGCTATTAGATACTGATAGACAGAAGGACGACACGTCTTCAGGTACGCTCAGTTAGTTACAGAATGTACAACTCTCCCCAGTTATCCTCAGCTAGATAGACTCAGCTACTCCTTGCTTATACGTCATGTAAATGTTGCTATTTATTTTAGTTGCATGTTTCAGTTTGCTTTACATGCTCAGTACCTGTGGTACTGACGCCCAGCGGGGCGCTGCATTGCTTGCCTGCAGGTACTCACGGACGAGGAGCCGATCCCTCGTGATTCCAGCCAGCCAGTGAGTCATCAGCTCCTGTCATCCGGAGTCTGATTCCCAGAGGTGTAGCTCCTTTTCTTTTGTTGTGCGGTATGGGTAGGTCGGGGCCCTGTCCTGATCATTTCTATTAATTTCTTACAGTATTCGTAGAGGCTTGCAGTCTGTATATATTCCCTGTGGTTAGTTGAGCCGGTCGTGCAAGGCCGTGCAGTCTGCTGTAGCTGTTCAGTATTTCAGTTTATGTTGGCCGTGTGGGGCCTTAGTTTGACAGTAGTGGTGACCTTGCCGGTCACGTAGTTTTACAGCAGTCTTCTGTTGAGTTATAGATAACTAGACAGCATGGTGGCCTTGTCGGCCCGCATAGGTTCCTTGTTACAAGTCTGTTTCTGGTTAGCTGTTGTACAGGTACAGATGGCTACAGGTCAGTTGGCCGGAGGCTGTATTTACAGCCGTTATATAGCCGATTTGTTTCTTGAAATAGAGCCAAAGCCAGCCAAAGCACCAGATGTGCTCAGCTGGACCTTTTAGCAGTCTAGAGTCTAGCAGGCACCAGGTGCCCGTCATACCCCCCAAGGTGGGGTGTGACAGACTCAAAGTTCTTGAACACCCATAATGAAATTGATGGAATCTTGGGGAAGAAGACCTTGAACCTCCCAAAAATCTCTCTAAAGTTCTTGCATGAGAATGGGCATCCATAAAGGACTTAACTCATCTTATTACACTCAGAAAATATTCATAAACGATGTAGTTCAGGGTCTAAAAGAATGGAAAAGTCAAAAATGCCCTTAAAATTATTTCCCTGAAAACTATCCCAGAAGGACCAATGACCGACTCAATGGGGCATGGTAACATACCACTACTCGTGGTATCAAGTCGTCGGGTCCACTGCCTCATAGCACATCTCAAATCCTTCCCAATCATGAGTACGAGTCTTTGTTTCAAACCATGGATCGTTGAATAGACCTTCAACAACTCCTTGACCAATCTGACTTCCCTTTTCACGAGCCTCACCATGACTCTTGGTTCCTTCCAAAGAGTCGTGGTCTCCATCCGTTGAATGCACTAGAAATCTCCACCCACAAGCAACGACTTGAAACAATGGGTCATTCCTCCTTACCACGAATCGTGGGATGCCCCGTTGTTTCTCCCTCAGGCTAAGCTCAGTCCTTCTAACGACTGGTAACAATGACTCATTTTTCCTGACAACGAGTCATTACACCATTTGTGGTCACCACGGTTCCCCTGAACCCCCATTCCAAAACTGCTCTCGACAACTCGTTTTATCCACTCATGAGTCATGTAGTCGTCCGTTCTGTGATATTTTTGCCAGTTTTTCGCAACTTATCAAATTCAACTCCCGGGTCTGTTCTTAGCCCTCTTCGTGGTATTACAATATCTCCCCCATATAAACATTCATCCTCGAATGTAGGAAACAAGTAGCAACCAAAAACTTACAATTTATCATGGCTATTTACTGATTATTTTAACAGAAATTTTTATGGAATGACTACCTCCAAATAAAACCACATAGCTGAACTGATCTCGTGCTTTACATACACATTCATACACACAAAATAAACTTGCACACATGAATTGAACAGAAAACTTATTGGGATCATAGGCAGAACTGATACCTTATGTCGGAATTGAATCAGTAGAGAACAAATATGGATATCTAGCCATCATGTCCGCTTCAGCTTCCCATGTAGCTCCCTCAATATGCTGATTTCTCCATAAAACATTAGCTAAAGCTACTTCTTTGTTTCTCAACTTTCGAACCTGACGATCCATGATTTCAACGGGGATTTCTTCCAAACTGAGGCTGTCTTTTTCCTCAATGTTGTCTACTGGAACTACCAAGGCTGGATCACCCAAAAACTTTTTCTAAAGTGACACATGGAAGACGGGATGAACCAAAGATAACTCCGATGGCAAGTCCATCTCATAAAACACCTTACAAACTCTTCTCACAACCCGTTGGGGACCAACATAGCGGGACTGAGTTTCCCTTTGTTCCTAAACCACATGACTCCCTTCATGGGAGATACTTTTAGAAATACCAAGTCGTCCACATCAAACTCCAAATCTGTTCTCCTCACATCAGCTTATGATATCTGACGACTTTTAGCGGTTTTTAACTGGTCTCTTCTTATCTGAACCTTCACCAATGCCTCGTGAACCGAATCTTGTCCTATCATAGCTGCCTCACCAACCTCAAATCATCCAATGGGAGATCTACACCTTCGCCCGTAAAGAGCCTCGAATTGTGCCATCCAGATACTGGAGTGATAACTGTTATTATAGGCAAACTCGATTAAGGGCAAATGATCTTCCCAACTACCTTTGAAATCCATAACACATGCCCTCAACATATCCTCGACGGTCTGGATGGCTCGTTCTTCCTGGCCTTCTATTTGTGGATGGAAGGTTGTACTTTGTTTAACTTGCGTCTTAAGTCCTTTTTGAAAAGAACGCCAGAATTGAGAGGTAAACTGACAAGAGCACACCATAGAGTTGAACAAACTCTCGAATATACCATTTAGCATAATCATCCGCTGAATCCGTGGTCTTGACCAGTAGGAAGTGTGCAGCCTTGGTTAACCTGTCGAACACCACCCAAATGGAGTCCTATTGTCGGCGAGTATGGGGTAGACCTATAATGAAATCCATTTTAAATCTCTTCCCACTTCAAAGTTGGGATACTGATATCCTGAAGTACACCTCTCGGCCTTTGATGCTCAACTTTCTCTTGCTGATAGTTGGACATTTTGCTATGAACCCTGCAATATCTTTCTTCATACCATCCCACCAATAGATTTCTCGCAAGTCCCGATACATCTTTGTGGATCTTGGATGAATAGAATATCTGGTACTATGTGACTCATGCAACATCCGAACTCTAAAATCATCAACATTTGGGACACATAGATGACCCTAGTATCGTAGCACACCATCTCCCCCTTGGAAGAAAACCTCCACCTGTTGACTCCACACTGCCTCCTTCAGCTTTCTCAAAATTGGATCCTCATCTTGCCTGGATTTAACATCAACCACCAAGGATGATTTTGACCCTTTATGTACAATAACACCACCATCGGTCGAGTTGATCAATCTAACTCCCAGCCTTGCAAGTCAGTGTACATCTTTCATAAACTCCTTCTTTCCCTCATCCACGTGGGACACACTCTCCGTAGAGAGTCTACTAAGCACATCCTCAACCACATTAGACTTGCCTGCGTGGTAGAGAACACTCATGTCGTAGTCCTTTAGTAACTCCAACCACCTCCTTTGCTGAAGATTTTGATCCTTTTGTGTGAATACATATTGCAAGATCTTTTGATCCGTAAATACATCCACATGGACCCCATACAAGTAATGCCGCCAAATCTTTAATGCAAACACCACCGCGGCTAACTCAAGATCATAGGTTGGGTAATTCTTTTCATAATCTTTTAGTTGTCTCGAGACATATGCTATTACCTTCCCACGCTGCATCAACACATATCCCAGTCCGACTCTTCAAGCACCGCAACACACTATAAAGCCATCAGTGTCCTCAGGTAAAGTCAACACTGGTGCTAAAGTGAGTCGGGTCTTCAACTCTTGGAAGCTCTTCTCACAAGCATCCGACTATTGGAACTTCACCTTTTTCTGAGTCAACCTGGTCAGTGGGGCTGCAATAGATGAGAAACCCTTAACAAATGTTTGGTAGTATCCTTCTAGGGATAAGAAACTCTAAATTTCTGAAGGATTCACCGGTCTAGGCCAATTCTTCGTCGCTTTGATTTTTTGAGAATCCACCCTTATGCCCTCACTCGACACCACATGGCCCAGAAATGCCACCGAGTCCAGCCAAAATTCACACTTGCTAAACTTTGCATACAGCTGATGATCATTGAGGGTGTGAAGCACTACCCTCAGGTGAATGGCATGCTCCTCCTCGCTCTGCAAGTATATAAGGATGTCATCAATGGACATAGTCATGAAGATGTCCAAATATGAATTGGATACTTTGTTCATTAGGTCCATAAAAGTTGCAGGAGCATTGGTTAGTCCAAAAGACATAATTACAAACTAATAGTGGCCATACCAGGTTCTTAAGGATGTCTTTGGAAAGTCACACTCCCAAACTCTGAGCTAGTGATATCCGAACCCGAGATCTATCTTCGAGAAACACCTGGCACCCTAGAGCTGGTCAAATATATAATCAATCTTGGGCAAGGGGTACCTATTCTTGACGGTAACCTTATTAAGTTTTCGATAATCAATACACATCCGAAGGGAAACGTTTTTCTTTCGAACAAATAGAATCGGTGCACCCCATGGAGACTTGCTTGGTATAATGAAACCCTTATACAACAAGTCCTTTAACTGATCCTTCAACTCCTTTTGCTCGGCTAGATCCATCCTGTTAAGAGAGATAGAAATAGTCTGCGTATCGGCAGTAGATCAATACCAAAATCAATTTCCCTCTATGGAGGAACACCTGCCAAATCCTCAAGAAACACCTCCGGATATTCGCACACCACAGGAACTGACTTAATAGTCGGGGTCTCGGAGTCCACATCCTCAACCCTAACTAGGTGGTACATGTAACCCTTAGAGATCATCTTCTTAGCCTTAAGATAGGAAATGAACCGACCTACTGGTACCGCCTAACCACCCTTCAACTCCAACACTGGCTCACCCGGAAAATGAAATTCCACCGTACGGGTCCTACAATTATTCAAAGCATAGCATGCAAACAACCAATCCATGCCAAGAATAGTGTCAAAGTCAATCATGGCTAACTCTACAAGGTCTACGGAGGTAACCTTATTCAACACAGCAACCGGGAAATCTCTTATACTCATCTATCTATGACTGAATCACCAATAGGGGTTGAAACTAAAAATGGTTCTGACAAGGTCTTGGGACTAACTCCAAGGCTACTAGCAATGTAAGGAGTCACAAAAGAAAAGGTAGCTCTTGGATCTAGCGAGGCATAAACATAAATATGAAAGACATGCAACATACCAGTGACCACGTGTGGCAAAGTCTCCTACTCCTAGCATGAGGAAAGGGCACAGAATAAGTTTTGGCGCTGTCCGCCACCTCCACTAGTCGATGCTCCCTGTGGAGCAGAACGGGCTGGAGTTGCTGCTGTCCTAGTTGTCTGTGCATGACCCCTATCATCACCCTGTCTAGCATATGGGACGCTCGACGTATGTTCCCAGATCTACCATACCTATAGCAGACATCTGAGCCGAGCAGGCTCTCCCCGATGTGACTCTTACCGCACTTCCCGCAGGCTAGAGTGGTATACTCTAATAGGGTGCCCCTTTTATCCCTCAACCCTGAAGCCCTACTCCTCTTATCACCTATGGGTCTAGATGGAACACTAGCTGATAATGGTATTGGGGCTAGTGACCTCTGCTGAAACTGTTGACGGTAGCCATCGCTGGACCTCTACTGTGAAAACCCACGGCTGTCCGTACGAGCCCTTTTCCTCCCTCTCACTCACATGAGCCACCTCCATCTGTTGGGCGTACAAAAATATGCGAGGAAATTACATATCCTTGTGGAGCATAGCAGTCCTGAAATCCTTGTCTAAATAACAGGCTACACCATGAACAAATCAGCTCACCCGTGCCCTCTGGTCCATCACTAACTCTGGGGCATATTTTGATAGGAGAGTTAACTCAAGTGAATACTCCAACACTGTTATCTTTCATTGCTTGAGGTTCCCAAACTCAGATGCTTTCACTCCCTCATCTCCCTAGGAAATGACCTATTAAGAAAGGCCATGTGGAACTCATCTCAACTGATAGGGCCCGCTCCCGCTACCCTGTTGTCCTTCCATTGCTTGTACCAAATATGAGCGACCTCATTTAGCCCATAAATGGCCAAGTCAACACGCTTCCCATTTGTCACCCCCATAACCTGAGTGACCTTCAAGATCCCTTCAATAAACTCGTGTCGATCCTTATCTACCTTTGATCCAAAGAACTCTAGAGGGTTCATCCCCAAGAAGTTTCTAATTCGAGCCGCCACTGCATTGCCATTCTGTGGGACCTACAAAATAGCCTACTGGTTGACCTGAGCGGTCAAGGCCTACGCCAACATTTGAATAGCCGCCCGAAACTCAGCGTGGGTAGCTGGCTCAAGTGCCTGGGGCTTTTGAACAGGTGGGTCTTGCTGATGACCATGGTCATCACCATCTCCGTGGCTTTCATCATTTCCATTCCTCCTTCGTTCACTCTTCTAGGAGCCATAATTCTGCAATCGCGATTCGCATAAATTAGAAGGATGGAAAGGCTTTTCATCGCACGACATAGAACATCATAGAAGGGAGAATTTCCTAAACATCTAGTAGCTTCTTTGTCATAAGTGTGGCACTCTTCACATCCATGAAAAAGACTTTACTTATCGCGGCTTTAAGACATCCTAGGACACTTCAAACCTATCACTCTGATACCAAGTTTGTCCCGACCCCGACGTACACCCGGATTGTAGACACGGGACAAGGGACCCCGATGGACCTCGAGTCAACCCATGGCTCATTAATATAACTAATCTCAACCAAATAAGTGGAATGATAATCATTAAAACATAGCAAAACATAATCATAGAATAACATTAGAAAAGACTAGACGTACACATAAGCTGAATACTACACATGGTTTGAAAGCTTCTACTAAATACGATGGGTTGATGGGACAACATCACCAACTAACCCGAACAATATTGAAAGTTAAAGATAAAAATAATAGTCTGTCAATACCCCTCGGAACATGAGGACTCACCAATAAGCTGAGAACGAAGGCTGAGATGGACAAAGGATGAGGATGAGCCTAAGATCCGGACCCTGACCATGAAATGATACAACATAAAAAGTATAAAGTCAGTACGTGGAATGCACTGAGTATGCAAGGTAAATAAAACGGACATTTCAAAAATCTCGTAAATAATATAAGAGAAGGAAATCATGCTTACATCAAAATTTTCGTAATATAACATAAGGCTCAAGATTTTCAAATAATTCATAATCATTATTTTTCATAATCATAAGTAAAATTTATCAAAATATAACTTGAGCCACAACATAAACATAACAATGCATAAAACCTGTGGAACGATGGGAGAACTCGTCATAACCGACACCATCATGGTAGAGCCTTCCATGAAGCCCCACTATATCGCTCAAGTGGGAAAAGCCAACCTTGGCTTTCCAGGCGAGGGTCATGCATAAGGCAAGATATCACATTTGAGGGGATCATTCTCAATACATAATATCATTACAAACCCACGGTGGCACGTGGTTATGAGACACCGACGTAGTCCATTGAACGCCGGGATGCTCGGTGCTAGACACGGCTCCCATAAACATGCATATAGGCTCAAACATAAATAAATAACATCATGCATTAAGATTAATTTGCTAAAATATAACATTTATCATCATTGATCCCCTTTAAAACATGCTTAGCCAAGAATCAATTCCCTTTTCATGGGCCAACATCATAAATCGATAAATCATGTAGTTCACTACATGAATCATAAATCATTCTTTAACATGTAGGCATTGCCCAATACATCGTTATATTCAATTCTTTTAAAATATTCTCATAAATATGGGTAACTTGAATCCATGCTTTTCCGTCATCAATAATTTCAAAATATTGCATATTTATTATAAATCATAACTTTCATGAACTTTCTGTTATACCCCGTAAGATTTCCAGCACCTGGATGGCCTATTCGCTCGTTGGTTAAGCATATTTGAAAGCCATACGTGCTAGGGAAAGGCCCGGGAAAGGATTGGACAAGTAGCCTATCGAACCATCGCGGAAGGAGCCCGGGCAGAGCCCCTCCGCGATGGCAATGTGTCACGGAGGTGGAGCCTCCGCGTTGGCTCCGCGACACATTGGCCCTGTCCAGGACCAACTATATAAGCCCTCCACTTCGGTTTTAAATGAAACAATTCTCATAATTTCAGCGAAAATAAAGAGAAAAACCAAAGAGGAAAAGGGAACGAAGGTTTCTTGATAATTTCCGTCCGATTACGTTGCCAAATGTAGTCCAAATCTAAATTAACTCCAGATACCGAAGTATTTAGCAGCAGGGAGCATTCCTGCGGATTTAGTTTTGCGAAATACGGCCGACAAATTATCGTGCTACCGGGCTAAGGTAAGTGGAATTGCTCCAAACTAGTGTCTATGTGCTCCTAGCCGTAAAGTGAATACTTCTCCCTTTGGACTTCTGAAAAATAGCAAGTTTTCGACCGTCTTTCGATAGGCCTATGTTTAGGCTATAATTATATTGAAAGTGACGTCGTATTTCATAATAGTGCTGTATTTAGTGCTAATTGACGTATATACGAATGCAGTTGGGATAAATAGCGAAAATACTGACCGAGCTACGTCAGTTAGTCGGGAAATCAGAAGTGAAGGTATGTAAAACTAGTTTCCTCGGCAAGTTAGTAGTCTCGGTATAGTAAAATGGTTCAAAGGCCAGTAGAATATTTCAGAAGTCGTGGGTTATGTTTAGTATGAATATTAGCACGATATTGGAAACATCATATCATATATAGCGTGAAACTTGTAGCATGGTATAAATTCTAATATAAAGTGTTAGGACCTGTACAGCATGCCCAGTATGTGATCCAGTAAAGTATGTTAAGGTATTATCGTATTTAGTTGAAACTTAGTAAAACAATATCAGTATCTGTAAGGTATCTCAGAAGTAGAATGGTAGATTAAAATGAAGTTTAGAAAGAATGTTAGAAATAGTAAACCATGTTACTATGAAACTCAATTATACAGCATGATTCTCAGCAGAAAAACTATATCTTGTTTAACATTCGACTCACCACAGTGTGACAACATGATTATATATATACCATTTTCAGTCTCAGCATGTATTAAATACATACATATCACTATCACTAGTCAGCATATAGTATGTACAGATACATTATCATCACTAGCTTCAGCATGCGGTATACACAGTTAGTATTACTAGTAGAGACCACTGTATTGTCTTCGGGTAGATTACCTAGCATTCATGACCGCCCTAGGGTTAATAGCGATATCGACTCATCCGCCAGAGGGCGAGGATATGCCGCTCTATGGAGTGGAATGCCATCCCACAGGGGACGAAGATGGGATGCCATTTTCCCCATATTGAGCCTTGGTCGTCCTTTATACACCCCTGTCGAGCGGGTACGCCCGGGGTGTTGATTCAGGAGTCCTCCGGACTCAGGTACAGTTATAATCAGGGGCTCAGCGAGCCCAAGTGCATACCTAGGGGATCGGCAGGATGCTTATAGTTATTATAGGAGATGGGACGACCGGGTTAGGGGTATAGATTGCGTGTTGATTGTACCTCCCGGCTTATGGGGGCCGGGTAAGGTTTGTGTGTGCTATGCTATGTCATATTATGTTATGCCATGTTACACTAGATATGAGTAGATCGACAATAGAGCGATACATTTCCAGGTATGATTCCTACCCCTCCCAGCATAGTTAAGAGTAGGCATAGCTTTACATTTTCAGTCAGTTTAGTCTATTCCTTTCTATTTCAGTCCATCAGTTCTATCGTTGTTTTCAGATATCTTTCAGTTGTTGTTTTATCAACTCAGTACCAGTGGTACTGATGCCCCTTGGGGGCGCTGTATTACTTGCCTGCAGGTACTCAAAGACGAGGGGCCGATACCTCGTGTTTCTAGTCAGCTCACAGGGTCATCAGCTCCAGTTATCTGGAGCTAGATAGCTAGAGGTTTATCCCTTTTATTTTGTTGTACAGCATGGGTAGGACGGGGCCCTATCCCGACCATCTTGTCAGTATTCTTAGAGGCTTGCAGTCTGTATATATTTCCCTGTGGTTAGCTGTGTCGGTCGTGTGGGGACGTGCGTATGTTTAGTTGTTTATGTTGGCCGTGTGAGGCCTTATCCAGTCAGTAGTGGTGACCTTGCCGGTCACGTAGCTGTTTAGCACTTGTTATAGTAATTCAGAGCTAGCTAGACAGCATGGTGGCCCTGTCGGCACGCATAGGCTCCCTTATGTTGACATGATTCTGGTTAGCTGTCGTTATGGTATAGGTTGCTATAGGCCTAGTCGGCTGGAGGCTGTATTTACAACCGTTATATAGCCCATTGATTCCTTGAATCTGAGTTAGAGCTAGCCAGGCACCAGATGTGCTTAGGCTCACCGGTTAGCAGTCTAGGTCCTACTAGGGCACCAGGTGCCAGTCATATCCCCCAAGGCGGGGCGTGACAAACTTGGTATTAGAGCAGGTCGTATCCCAAGGAGTCTGCAAGCCATGCTAAGTAGAGTCCTGCCCATGGATGTGTTGTGCACCACATACTATGGGTAGGAGGCTACAAGGCATGATAGGATAGTTGCTTTTTATTCTTATTCAGTCGTGCTATAGCGCGGTACAGCATATGGTTGAGTCCCTAGAGCTTACTGTATGCTTTGGTTACAGATAATGTCAGACCAACGACATCCTATCACAGGCCGGAGCTTAGATATTGCAGCAGGGGAAGGCACCAGCAGGATGCCTCACCCTCGTTTAGAAACAGCCCGATCAGAGGGCACTACAGAGGCATCGTCCCAGCCTTCTCAGCAGTCTCCACCACATCATGAGCCACTTGGGGCGACACTACCTCCAACATTCCCTATACCGATACCTTCCGATCAGGAGGTTAGGAGTGCGGTAGTCATGTTAGCACAGATGATGGCTGCTCAGCGTCAGCCGATGCCGTCTGCAGTTGCAGAGTCGTCAGGAGGGCCCAGTAGTTCGAGGGTCCGAGAGTTCTTGGCTCTGAATCCCCCACAATTTACAGGTACGGACCGGACAGAGGACCCTCAGGATTTTATAGATTACATGCAGAGAATTTTCAGGGTTATGCATGCCACGCCTACAAAATCGGTTGAGTTGGCAGCATTCCGGTTACGAGACATCGCCGTATTGTGGTATGAAAGCTGGGAAAGGTCTCGAGGGAGAGATGTTTCCCCTCTGATCTGGTCCAGCTTCTCAGGAGATTTTCTGGATCACTATTTACCATGGGAGATTCGACAGGCCCGGGTGGACCAGTTTCTACATCTAGAGCAGGGGGCCATGAGTGTTCAGGAATACGCCTTGCGGTTTGATTCTTTGGCCTGGTACGCACCGGCCTTTGTTGATACCATGGCATCCAGAGTACACCGCTTTATCAAGGGGTTGAATCCAGAATATGTTGAGACTTGTATTACGGCCACACTGCGAGAGGACATGGATATTTCCCGAGTTCAGGCATTTGCCCAGAATATTGAGGGCATCAGGTAGCGGCATCGGGAAATCAGGAGGACCAATCAGGAACAGCGCCGCAGGGACAGGCCAGTTGAGTTATAGAGGGAGGCTCGGGGAGGACCTAGGCCATGATTGTTAGATAGGCCGCCCAGGCCCCCACCTCCACCACAGCCGCAGAGGGGTAGATTTAGCCGCAAGGGGCAGTTAGAGACCGACAAAGGCTCACAGATTGCAGATTCATTATTACAGAGGAGGGCGGAGCAGAGTAGGTATACACTACCACTTTGCCCTATATGCAGCCGATGCCATTCTGGAGCATGCAAGTATGGCTCCACCGGATGTTATATTTGTGGCCAAGAGGGCCATTTGATGAGAGATTGCCCAGCCAGAGGTCAGGAGGATCGGGATAGACAGGACAGGGCATCCGCAGGGTCACAAGCTACAGCATCCTCAGCAGGGCGCAGGCCCTCAGTTTCAGCAGGCAGGGGTCGGGGCAGATCAGGGGCCTTCAGTGTAGGTGCGGGTCCAAGCCGCACATATGCTCTACCAGGGAAGCAGGATTCAGAAGTGTCACCTGATGTTGTGACAGGTATGATAACTATCTGCTCACACCCTGCTTACGTATTGATTGATCCAGGATCTACTTTGTCCTACATTACTCCATTTGTGGTACGAAAGTTAAATATTGCACCAGCATTATTGCAGCAGCCTTTTTCTGTGTCCACGCCCGTCGGTGACTCTATTATTGCTAGCAGAATTTACCAAGGGTGTACAGTAGAGGTTGCTGACCGTCAGACCATAGTAGATCTGGTCGAGTTAGAAATGATAGACTTCGATGCCATAATGGGTATGGATTGGCTAGTGCCGTGCTTTGCCAATGTTGAATGTTGGACCAAGACGGTCCGATTCCACTTTCCAAGAGAGGCAGTGCGGGAGTGGAAGGGCAGCACTGCTACTCCAAAAGGTAGGTTTATTTCCTACCTTCAAGCGAGGAAATTGATAACTAAGGGATGTATCTACCACCTAGTCAGGGTTCAGGATGTCCGAGCAGAATCTCCGACACTCCAGTCTATTCCGGTGGTGAACGAGTTCCTTGATGTGTTTCCAGATGAGTTACCTGGTATTCCCCCAGAGAGGGAAATAGATTTCACTATTGATTTGTTACCAGGCACTCAGCCTATATCAATTCCTCCCTATAGTATGGCTCCTGCAGAACTTAGAGAGTTAAAGGAGCAGTTGAAATATTTTCTAGATAAAGGTTTCATCAGGCCGAGTACTTCACCATGGGGTGCGCCAGTTCTATTTGTGAGGAAGAAAGATGGCTTGCTCTGCATGTGTATAGATTATCTGCAGTTGAACAAAGTTACAGTAAAGAATAAGTACCCACTCCCAAGAATAGATTATTTATTTGATCAATTATAGGGAGCCAGATACTTCTCTAAGATTGACTTGCGGTCCGGATATCATCAGGTTCAGGTACGTGAAGGAGATATTCCTAAAATGGCGTTCAGGAACCGATATGGACACTTTGAATTTCTAGTTATGTCCTTTGGGTTGACGAATGCCCCAGCAGTATTCATGGACCTGATGAATAGTATTTTCAGACCATATCTGGACCTGTTCGTGATCGTGTTTATTGATGACATTCTGGTGTATTCTCGCTCCAAAGCAGATCACCGGACTCATTTATGGACAGTGCTCCAGATTCTTAGGGACCACCAATTATATGCTAAGTTCTCCAAGTGTGAATTCTGGATGAACTCAGTAGCCTTCTTGGGGCATATTGTGTCGGATGCTGGTATACAGGTTGACACGCAGAAGATAGCAACAGTTAAGACCTGGCCTAGGCCTACCACTCCGACTGAAGTCCGTAGCTTTCTGGGATTAGCGGGATATGACAGGAGATTTGTCGATAGATTCTCTACTATAGCGGCACCTCTAACTAAACTGACGCAGAAAGCAGCAAAGTTTCAGTGGACAGAGGCATGTGAGTAGAGCTTCCAGGAGTTAAAAGACAGATTAACCTCCGCCCCCGTGTTAACATTACCGAAAGGTATAGAAGGTTATTCTGTGTATTGCGATGCATCAGGCGTTGGGTTAGGTTTTGTGTTGATGCAGCATGGTAAAGTGATTGCGTATGCTTCCAGAAAGCTGAGGAAACACGAAAAGAATTACCCTACCCACGACCTGGAATTAGCCGAAGTGATCCATGCCTTGAAAATGTGGAGGCATTACCTGTATGGCGTCCATGTTGATATTTTTACAGATCACAAGAGCCTATAGTATATCTTCACTTAGAGGGAGTTGAATTTGCGACAGCGTCGCTGGCTAGAACTACTAAAAGATTATGACGTGGATATTCTGTACCACCTGGGAAAAGCCAATGTTGTAGCAGATGCTCTCAGTCGTAAGTCCATGGGGAGTGTGACATATTTTCAGCCCGAGCAGTGGGAATTGGTCAGGGAGATACATCAGTTAGCTAGCCTAGCCATTCGTGTAGAAGAAGTAGAGGACGGTAGAGCGGTAATTCAGAACACCGTCGTGTCATCATTAGTTGTGGAAGTGAAAGAACGGCAATATGACGATCCTAACCTGATCCAGCTCAAAGACAGAATCCAGCAGGGTAAAGCACCAGATTTTCAGATAACTGAGGAAGGAGTGCTGTTATGTAAAGGCCGCCTCTGTGTTCCAGATGTTTCAGGGCTCCGCCAACAGATTATCAATGAGGTACATTACGCCCATTATTCTCTTCACCCCGGTGCGACAAAAATGTACCATGATATCAAAGAAAACTACTGGTGCCCAGGTATGAAAAGAGAAATTGCCAAATTTATAGCCCAGTGTCCTAACTACCAACAGGTAAACGTGGAACACCAGAAACCAGGCGGTTTGACTCAGGACATAGTTGTGCCTCTCTGGAAATGGGAAGCAGTGAATATGGATTTTGTAGCAGGATTACCCCGTACTAAACATAGACATGACTCTATATGGGTGATAGTTGACAGATTGACAAAATCAGCTCATTTCCTACCGGTAAGAACTACTTTCTCGGCCGAAGATTATGCGGAGTTGTATATCCGAGAAATAGTCAGGTTGCATGGAGTACCAGTATCCATTATCTCTGATAGAGGAGCACAGTTTACGGCTAGATTTTGGCAGTCATTTCAGAGAGGTCTGGGGACGCAAATTAATTTGAGCACAGCATTCCACCCTCAGACAGATGGACAGGCTGAACGCACAATTCAGACGCTCGAAGATATGTTGTGAGCGTGTGTGTTAGATTTTGGTTGTAGCTGGGACGAGCATTTGTCGTTAATTGAATTTGCTTATAATAACAGTTATCACTCAGCCATTCAGATGGCGCCTTTCGAGGCATTATACGGGTGAAAATGCAGATCACCGATTGGTTGGTTTGAAATAGGAGAATCAGCGTTGGTTGGGCCAGACATTGTTCAACAGTCAGAGGAAAAGGTAAAGCTTATCTGAGAATGCCTACTGACTGCACAGAGCCGCCAGAAATCATATGCTGATGTGCGGCGCAGAGACTTGGAATTTGATGTAAATGATTGGGTATTTCTGAAAGTATCTCCGATGAAAAGGGTGATGAGATTCGGCAAGAAAGGTAAGCTCAGTTCGAGGTTTGTTGGGCCTTATCAGATTCGTCGAAGGATAGGCCAAGTAGCATATGAACTAAACTTGCCTCCAGAATTGGAATCCGTTCATCCGGTCTTTCACGTGTCTATGCTGAGGAAATGTCTAGGAGACCCATCTAGAGCAATCCCAGTCCAGGATATCCAGGTTACAGAAAAGATGGCCTATGAAGAGGTTCCAGTATCTATCCTAGACAAACAGATTTGCAGATTGAGGACTAAAGATATTGCGTCTGTCAAAGTATTATGGCGTAACAGGAACCGAGAGGAGATGATGTGGGAAGCTGAGGAAGATATGAAAGCTAAATATCCTCACTTATTCCAGGCCTAGTCAGATGACAGGTATGTCCGTATTATTACTTATGCAGTACTTTATGGTTGTATATGTATAAATGAGAAAGATTGATGTTTAGCTATCAAGTGAATATTAAAGTATTGTGTGCGGTACCTGTATTGGACTTTTCTGCGTTTCAGGTTTCCGGGATAGTCCATATTACAGGGAAAACTCTGCCGAAATTTTCTTAGAAACAAGTTAAGAAGTCCTCTAGATAAAAGTTTACATTCGAGGACGAATGTTCTTAAGGGGGGAGAATGTTATACCCCATAAGATTTCCGGCACCTGGATGGCCTATTCGCGCGTTGGTTAAGCATATTTGAAAGCCATACGTGCTAGGGAAAGGCCCGGGAAAGAATCGGACGAGTAGCCTGTCGAACCATCGCGGAAGGAGCCCGGGCAGAGCCCCTCCGCGATGGAAACGTGTCACGGAGGTGGAGCCTCCGCGTTGGCTCCGTGACACGTTGGCCCTGTCCAGGCCCAACTATATAAGCCCTCCACTTCGGTTTTAAATGAAATAATTCTCATAATTTCCAGCGAAAACAGAGAGAAAAACTAGAGAGGAAAAGGGAACGAAGGTTTCTTGATAATTTCCGTCCGATTATGCTGCCAAACGTAGTCCAAATCTAAATTAACTCCAGATACCGAAGTATTTAGTAGCAGGGAGCATTCCTATGGATTTAGTTTCGCGAAATACGGCCGACAAATCGTTGTGCTACCGGGCTAAGGTAAGTGGAATTGCTCCAAACTAGTGTCTATGTGCTCCTAGCCGTAAAGTGAATACTTCTCCCTTCTGGACTTCTTAAAAATAGCAAGTTTTCGACCGTCTTTCGATAGGCCTAAGTTTAGGTTGTAATTATATCAAAAATGACGTCGTCTTTCATAATAGTGCTATATTTAGTGCTAATTGATGTATATACGAATGCAGTTGGGAGAAATAGCGAAAATACTGATCGAGCTACGTCAGTTAGTCGGGAAATCAGAAGCGAAGGTATGTAAAACTAGTTTCCTCGGAAAGTTAGTAGTCTCGGTATAGTAAAATGGTTCAAAGGCCAGTAGAATGTTTCAGAAGTCTTGGGTTATGTTTAGTATGAATATTAGCACAATATTGGAAACATCATATCATATATAGCGTGAAACTTGCTAGCATGGTATAAATTCTAATATAAAGTGTTAGGACCTGTACAACATGCCCAGTATGTGATCTAGTAAAGTATGTTAAGGTATTCTCGTATTCAGTTGAAACTTAGAAAAGCAATATCAGTATCAGTAAGGTATCTCAGAAGTAGAATGGTAAACAATGTTACTATGAAACTCAATTATACAACATGAATCCTAGCAGAAAAACTATATCTTGTTCAACATTAGACTCACTACAGTGTGACAACATGATTATATATATACCATTATCAGTCTCAGCATGTATTAAATACATACATATCACTATCTTTAGTCAACATATAATATGTACAGATACATTATCATCACTAGCTTCAGCATGCGGTATACACAGTTAGTATTACTAGTTGAGACCACTATATTGTCTTCGGGTGGATCACCTAGAATTCATGACCGCCCCAGGGTTAATAGCTGTATCGACTCGTCCGCCAGAGGGCGAGGATACACCGCTCTACGGAGTGGCATGTCGTCCCACAGGGGACGAAGATAGGATGCTGGTTTCCCCATATTGTGCTTTGGTCAGCTTTTATACACCCCCGTCGAGCGGGTACGCCCGGGGTGTTGATTCAGGAGTCCTCCAGACTCAGGTACAATTATAGTCAGGGGCTCAGCGAGCCCAAGTGCATACTCAGGGGATCGGCAGGATTCTTATAGTTATTATAGGAGATGGGACGACCGGGGTAGGTGTATAGATTGCATGTTGATTTTACCTCCTGGCTTATGGGGGACGGGTAAGTTTTCTGTGTGCTATGCTATGTTACATTATGTTATGCCATGTTACACTAGATACGAGTAGATCGACAATAGAGCGATACATTTCCAGGTATGATTCCTACCCCTCACAACATAGTTAAGAGTAGGCATAGCTTTACATTTTCAGTCAGTTTAGTCTATTCCTTTCTATTGCAGTCCATCAGTTGTATCGTTGTTTTCAGATATTTTTCAGTTGTTGTTTTATATACTCAGTACTAGTGGTACTGACTCCCTTTGGGGGTGCTGCATTACTTGCCTACAGGTACACAGAGATAAGGGGCCGATACCTTGTGATTCCAGTCAGCTCACAGGGTCATCAGCTCCAGTTATCCGGAGCTAGATAGCTAGAGGTTTATCCCTTTTCTTTTATTGTACAGCATGGGTAGGCCGGGGCCCTGTCCCGACCATCTTGTCAGTATTCTTAGAGACTTGCAGTCTGTATATATTTCCCTGTGGTTAGCTGTGCCGGTCGTGTAGGGCCGTGCATTTGTTTAGTTGTTTATGTTGGCCGTGTGAGGCCTTATCCAGTCAGTAGTGGTGACCTTGCCGGTCACGTAGCTGTTCAGCACTTGTTATATTAATTCAGAGTTAACTAGACAGCATGGTGACCTTGTCAGCCCGCATAGGCTCCTTTATATTGACATGATTCTGGTTAGCTGTCGTTATGGTACAGGTGGCTATAGGCCTAGTTGGCCAGAGGCTATATTTAAAGCCGTTATATAGCCCGTTGATTCCTTGAATCTGATTTAGAGCTAGCCAGGCACCAGATGTGCTTAGGCTCACTGGTTAGCATCTAGGTCCTACTAGGGCACCAGGTGCCAGTCATACCCCTAAGGCGAGGCGTGACACTTTCATCAAATGGGCATTTTGGATTTAAAAGCTTAAAACATGATTTTAAAGAAAATAATAATAAAACCTACCATTCATTCATAATTAAATAATGAAGACTCAATTAAACCATACCAATAAGGAGAAATCACACTTTCATGCATTTGAGAAAAACCCAATAGACCTTAATAGGAGGATTTGTTATTTAAATTGAGATTTGGGCATGGGTGGGGAAGAATTTCACCCATTCTAAAACCCTACATACTTGGAAATGGATTGACTCAATGTTCCTTGAACACCCACAAAAAAATTGATGGAAACTTGGGGAAGAAGACCTTAAATCTCCCAAAAATCTCTCTAATCTTCTTGCATGAGAATTGGAATGCATAAAGTACTTAGCTCATGTTATCACACTAAAAAAATATCCAAAAATGATGTAGTTCAGGGTATAAAAGCATGGAAAAGTCAAAAATGCCCTTAATATTATTTCCCTAAAAATTGTCCCGAAAGGACCAATGATGGACCTAATGGGTCGTGGAAACATACCACGACTCATGGTATCGAGTTGTCGGGTCCAGTATCTCATAACACATCTCAGATCCTTCCCACAAGGACAAGTCATTGCATCAAACCATGGGTCGTTGAATCGACCGTTGTCAACTCCTTGACCAATCTGACTTCCCTTTTCACGAGCCTCACCATGACTCGTTCTTCCAATGAGTCGTGGTCTCCATCCATTGAATGCACTGGAAACTTAAAACCACAAGCAAGGACTTGTAACAACGGGTTGTTCCTCCTTACCACGAATTGTGGGATGCCCCGTTGTTTCTCCCTCATCCTAAGCTTAGTGCTTCTGACGACTAGTAACAATGACTTGTTGTTCCTAAAAATGAGTCATTACACCGTCCGTGGCCACCATTGCTCCCCTGAACCCCCATTCCATGAATGCTCTCGATGACTCGTTGTATCCACCCACAAGTCGTTGAGTCATTCGTTCTATGATATTTTTTCTAGTTTTTCTACACTTTTCAAATTCAACTCCCGGGTCTATTCTTATACCCCTCTAGGGTATTACACCTATGGTCTTACTAACATGATCGAACATAGGACCGGATCGAGACACAGAATAAAGAACAGCGAGAGACCCCAAGTCGACCTATGGCATGAACATGACATCTAAAACACACCATAATAATGCAGAAGTCTACCATATAAAATAGCAGAAGTCTAAAAATTGGATACCATCGAATATCTAAATACATAACAACGATCTAAAACGTAAAACATACTATGTCTAATAAGCCTATACACAATGACGAGTTGATGGGAAAAGGCCCCAACTAACTCACTAAAGACCGAAACTAAAAATACTGAATACAACTGATAAAAGGGTCCTCGAAGAATGAGAACTTACCAACTCTAGCTGGGAGATGCTAATTTGAGGATCCAGGTAATGGCGGGACGGAACTTGAATGTCAAATCCTTTATTGTGAAACGATACAACATGAATTATGTGGTCATTACATAAAATGTACTAAGTATGCAAGGTAAGTAGAAACACTAAGTAAGTAAGAATAAGAAATCATGCATATCATAAAACATTTCATCATAAGGTTCTGAGAGTAGGGCTTGCATGTTGTTATCTGAAAACACGATTTAAACATAACTGAATATCATAATTGAATCTAATGACACAAAGATAAAACTAATTAATTATAAGAAAAACTAAACATTCGGACAAACCTGCTGAAAACATAATATCATGAATGATGAACATGCATAACTAAAATCATGAGGAATAATGGGAGACTCATCATATAACTGACAATACCACGATCGAGCTTATGTGGTCCCGACTATTACACTCAAGTGGGAAGAGCCTTACAAAGCCTTGCCAGGGAAAAGGACACTACCATGACATTTATATAAGGCTAAAGGCCTCTTGGGGGAAGGGGAATCTCACAAGGGAGGTCCCAAATAATCAAAACATACCTACATTGGAATGTAATTCTGAGGCACGAGGTTGCCTGTTAAACCCCGAGAACCAAAGGATCAGACCAGGAAGTGAATACAGAGAAACACTAAAAATTTGCACCAGGTCACAAAATGATTCATGAGGTTTGTCGTGAGGTGTGACCACGAGTCGTGGTCAGAATGGGGATGGGTATTGTAGGCCACGGAAGGTGACCACGAGTCATTGTCCGACCTCACGACTCGTGAAGTCTCCCATGGGGTTCCCTTGGAGGTTTGGGCAGTGGAGTCAACAGATCAAGGCCACGAGTTGTGCCCTGTGGCAACGACCCGTTAGGTCCCTCGTGAGGACTGATGACCAAAAATTCCTGCGTTTTAATAAGGGTGTTTTTGTAATTTCCTAAGTCCCTAAGGCCTAAACTACATCATTTTGGATATATTTCTGAGTTAGATAAGATGGGTTAAGCCCCTTATTCATACCAATTCTCATTCAAATATTTTAGAGAGTTTTTGGGAGATTCAAGGCCTTCTTCCCCAAATTTTCATCATATTCTTTGTGGGTGTTCAAGGAACTTTATGTCCATCTATTCCCAGGTATGTAGGATTTTAAAATGGGTGGAATTCTTTTTCACCCATGCCCAATTTCGATTAAAGTCATGAATCCTCCTATTCAAGTCTATGGAGTTTTGCCCAAATGCATGAAAATGTGATTTCTCTTTATTGGTATGATTTAATTGACTTTTAATTAATGAATTATGCATGTTGGGATGGTTTTGTATTATTTTCTTCAAAATCATGTTTAAATCTTTTAAAATCTCAATTTCCCATTTATGGAAGTTCATGGAAATTATGATTTATGATTAATATTCATTATTTTAAGTTTATTGATTATTGAAATGCATGAATCCAAGTTACCCATGTTTGTAAGCATATTTTGAAAGAATTGTGTATGATGAAGCATTGGGAAATGCCCATATGATGAAGGGTGATTTACGATTTATGAAACGAATTTCATGATTTATTGATTTATGATGTTGGCCGATGAAAAAGGCCTTGATTCTTGGCTAAGAATGTTTTAAAGGGGATCAATGATTATAAATGTTATCTCTTAGCCAATGAATTTTTATGCATGATGTTAATGATTTATGTATGAGCCTATATGCTTGTTTTTTGGAGCCGTGTCTAGCATTGAGCAGCCCGTTTTTCAAAGGACTATGCCGGTGTCTCATAACCACCTGCCACTATGGGTTTTTAAATGATATGATGTATTGATATAGATCCCCTTAAATTTGATATCACGCCTTATGCACGACCATCGCCTGGCAAGCCAGGGTGGGCTCTTCGTACTTGAGTGAGACAGTAGGGCATTATGAATGGTTCTGCCATGATGGTGTTGGTTATGATGAGTCCTCCCATTGTTACACATGTTTTATGCATTGTTCTGTGTATGTTATCCGCTCAAGTTATATTATGATAAAGTTATTTACGATTATGATAACGAATGATTATGAAAGAATTGAAAGTCTTGGGCCTTATGCTTTGTTCGGCTTCTATGATGACTACACTCAAATGCACGTGGTCGAACAAGTAGTAAAATGGCTTAAGTAAAGCCAAGTATCGATCCCGCAGGGACTCAACCAAGGTAATAATTAACTTAAGTATTAATGAACTATATCTTTAAGAATACAGACAACCAAATGAATAATATTTTGAGAGTTTGAGTTACTAATTAATAAGAATCTAAGGCAAAATTATAAAGTGAGTCTGAACTATAGTAATGAGCATGCTGAGGTTAAAACGAACATGTAGGGAATTAATTTATCGATACAATTTAGTTAATCTTTTCTTCAGTTGCTAGTCAAGAATTATTGCCTATGGATTGGAACTTTCGTCTCCTATCCAACTTAAGAATCTTGAACCTTCAATCTACATTTCTGTGATAAAAGAATTTCATGTTCTAGCCATACAAAACCGATTCCTTAATGGACTAATAAGACTTTCAGATATATTTCTATTCAGAATGTAAATCAATTCTCAATTTTCACAAACTAAGAAGAGATCATATCCTACCAATTCACAACTTTCCAATTTCTTTCCTTCTCAAAATCAAAATTGGATTTTTTAGATATACATTAACATTGGCCAAACACTAATGCAGTAAGAACAAGAATTGATAGAACAACCATTGAAGAAAAGATGAAAACTAAAATGATCAACAATTACATTCCACTACAATTGTTCTTAACCTTAGCAAGAAGTGAATTTAGCCACTCATTTGTGGATTAAACGTCCTCAAATGAGTATAAATCATACAAACAATTGAGATAAAAGAGAAAGAGATAGAGAAGAACCCTAGAATTTTCGTCCCATCAACTGCCTGTAACCCACGTTCTTGCTCAACCAAGTCAGAATTCCTTAAAATAAAACCTAAGTGTGCTATTTATACTAGTGAGAATTTTTCCCGGAATAACAAGCAACGTGGCACGGAGTGTATCGCGGAGAACTCCCTCCGTGCCACGAGGGTATCGCGGACCCTCTATATAATTTTGCTCCTCATAAATTTCACCTTGGCATGCCACGGCCTGCATCGCGGAGCCTGGGTAACGTGTCACGGTTCTATCGCGCACCTAAACTAGCAATTGATGTCCCAGGTAATTATTCTCTATGTGCCACGACTTGCCTCGCGTGGCATTTCCTCCGTGTCACGGAGGTAACACGAGGCTTCACTGGAAATGGCCAAAATTAAATCAACCGAGGCAGAATGCCTCCGCGATGGCAGCGTGACACGGCTCCATCGTGGAGCCCTTATTTTTGCTGCTCTTCCATTGACTTTTTCCACTCCTTGCTTCCAAGTCCATTCCCGATTTTTACCAACATGTATCTTAACTTCCCAAAATTCCATTTTACCTGCAAAACAACACTAATCATGTTGGTTAGTATAAATTCACATTTTAACTACAAATCACATGAGAATGCACAAATAACGATTCATAACAAAGACGAAATGAAGCATTTGAGTATCACTTGGGCATATAATTCTGCCCAAGATCACTTACCCCACACTTAAAACCTTGTTCGTCCTCAGACGATACTCTCACATCTCATGCAATTGACACCCACGCATAGCTACTTTGGCTCGACTATTTAAGCTACGACTATACTGATTATTTAATCTAGCAAATCATCAAGAAAATATGCATGGTCTCATCAATACAATGACATACCCCACATTAAAACCTCCAATATTCAAGAATCGACTCTCGATCTCAGCAAACTCATGCAAATCAACTGATCAAGACATCCGACACGAAATTTAATCTCTGGTCAAGCATGTGCCCTCACAACACAAGAGAATCTCCCCATTTGCAATCATACGATTTCCAAAGCATTACATATAGGGGTATATGAACACGATTTCGCTCTCTCTCCCAAAGAATTCACATGCATCATGTCATGAACAATAGGCTTGCCTCTAGTGTTCTACTCCACTAATATAAGGTCGCATGATGTAAGATCACATAGGACTTAACGGGTTGTAATGTAAGCTAAGGAACTAGTAAATACTGGGTTAACCAATAATAGCAACTAGCTTCCTTAAGCGCTTTTCAATACATCCCACCATCATTATGGGCATTGTTTCTTCCTTCATCTTCTCATTCTTGAAATTTTTCTTTATTTTTGTTCCCATTTCTTTAAGCAGACTCGACTTAATAACCAAGATTAGTTATACATCTTTATTTTATTTAATTTCAGCAAGTGCACCTTTGACCTTTTCTTTAACTTTCACCACTTCCGCTTTTTCTTTCTTTTCACAATTCTCACTCCTTTACACTGTGGGAAAATTATTTTTCTTGAGCGCTTAAGAGTTTTGGATCAAATTCAAGGCTAATGAAAAGAAGGGATTAAGCTCGGTTTGTACCTCTTCAAAGAAAGAAAAAAATAGGCTAAAGGCTCAATGGGGGTAACTAGGATGTACATTCAAGGTAGGTATGATAATGGAAAAACATTCGGTTTAATCAAAGATATGCCTACATCCTTTCCTGCAATACACATCCTTCATTTTGTTTCGTACACACACCAGGCAAGTTCTAAACACTTCATAATAGCATGGAATAATAGAAAACTCAGCTCACACTCATTGCACATGCTCAACTAAAGACATATTCACAGACTCTTCAATCAGCTAATTACAAGAATTCAATATTAAGCCTCGATCACACCGAATCGAACTTTATGGCCTAATTATCTCAACGTGATTATGCATTTGCATGCTTTCATATGAATCACCTTTGCAACATAATATCATGTACAACACGTAACAAGAATTCCGAATCATGAAGTAGCGACACGTTTGGGAAAGAAACAAAAGAAAGAAAATAAAGAGAAACTACTCCTATCGACTACATTTCCCTTAAGACGGTCGTCATCCATCCATCATAGGGAACAGTCACTAATTACGACTTTGGTTCAATGGGACTATTCTCGGTAAAAGCACCGAAAACAAAGGCCGAGAAACCCAAAATAAAAGAAATTTAACGAAACATTTTAAAAATTTCGATAATTTTGATAGAAAACAAAAATATTTACAGAACAACCATTCAACAACTGCTCACACAACACACAACAGCTTAACATTCATTACAACACCACTTAATTACAAAACACATCAGACAGAGTCACAGGGTCACATTTTTCACAGGCACAACAACACAACACATCCACATAAACAAAAGAAAAAACGAAACAGTTAGCACCTAACTACTCCCACCCCACACTTAAACCGAACACTATCCCCAGTGTTCACAAAATTCACATATCACAAAGTTGGGTGGTGAAACTCCCTGATCAATCGAAGTATTCCACTTCTTCATCAGGTGCCATTGCCTCGTCTCCCATATCCAAATCGCCCCCGCTGTCCTCATCTGACTCAACATCTGAGTCCTCATGATGGGTCTCCTCATTAGTGGGTACATCATCATCTACAGGCTCCACAAAAGCTGGCCCCACTCGGCATAGAGCCCGGCATTCTCGCCAAAGGGGTAATCTAAGTCGAGCTGCCACAACTCATCTTCTGTTGCTGGCCTCCCGCCAATGCGCAACTGCAGCATCTGCATCCCGTACATGCGAGCCATATACTGATCATCCCGAGCATGTCGCTCGGCTAGTGTGAGAATAGGCCCATGAGTAGTGTCAGGTGCCTTGGTTTTGGTAACATCCAAGGCATACCTGTCAATCTGTGGGATGTAATCTAGGGCCTCCTCCTCAATATCATGGCCCCTTAGGAACGTGGTAAGCAAACCACCGAACCCGTACCTTTTCCCTTGATGTAAGCGGGCTCTCTTCATGGCGGAGATGATCACCACCCCAACATTTATCTCAAGCCCTTTTATCAGGGTATACACCAAGCACACTCGATCCCGGGTGACATGTGTCATGTGCACCCCCAGGATCAGGCAGGAACACACAATTTTTAGCAAGATCCTGGCTTCCCTATTCATTTGAGAGTAGGGTAGTGTCTGATGGTAGCCCCTCTCTTTGTGCCTACTCCAACGTGCTGTTGAATGGGCTCCACATAGAGTGCGTCTGATGTCCGCATACGATGGAGTTTTGTTTAGCTGCCGGAGTACATGGGCGTCTGTGTCCTGCGCCCCCAATATAGCATTCAAGTGATGGGGCTCAAACGTGACAACCTGCACTCTTATCTTGACGGTGTGACTGTGGAGGGTCGGGTTCCAGTTGGCATAGAACTCCCGAATCAGATGGAGATTGCACTCCTTGGGCTCTTCGAAGATGAAGTTCAGCCCTGCGGTGTCAATCCGGTGTACGATTCTCGGGAATTCCTGTGCCAGTGGTGACGTGCCCGCAAGTGTACGGGTCGTGCAAGTAATATAGTGGCTCTTTTTAAGAACCGGAATATCGAACCCACAGGGACTGGACCAATTCCTATAACTATCCATTACAAGTGTGATCATAAATACCGAAAATGTTGGTTATAAAAGTTTTTGAGGGAGATTAATTAAATCTAGTTATGGTCAATGAAATATCCTGAATTTACTCTAGGAGCAATATAGAGTTAAAACCAGATAATCATGCGATACTATGATTTGCAATGGGTTAAGCATGCAACTATCGATTGTTCTTTCACATAATTAGAAATGCATGTTCATGGTCTTTCGAGCCTCTAAACACGGAAAACTAGACTCACTGCATTATTGTGAGTGAGGATGCTAATTTCTAGTTCGCGTGCAAATAATTGTGTTGTGGTTTACAGGGAAATGATTAGGGACTTTCGTGCGTCTAACCATTTAACTCAACCCAGCCTCACAACTACTTCTTCGAGTGGTGATGTGATAATACTAAGTTGGTCTTTGATAACCCCCGTTTATCAACCAAGCAAGGTGTTAGGTATATTTCTATCCTAACAAGAATTTATATCGTGAGGTACAAACATGCTCCGTACATTCTCATATCCTGACCTAGGTAATTCTTTCTCAAGCAATTGCCCAAGCTAACATATATGTTTTAATGGTGATTAATCATAAAAACAACCAACAATCCAGAATGCAAGACGAAAACAACAATCAATAACTTAATTCCAAAACAACTTCATAAAATCACAATCATAATTCATGGCTTCAACCCTAGAGGAAGGGTTCTTGCCATTCATGTTCGTAAAACTACAACTAACTACTACTAAACTAACATACTTACATGAATTTGGTAGATGAGAAGGGAATTTGCCAAACCCTAGATGTGTTCTCCCACTTCTCCCATCACTCCTAGGTAGTTTTCAAGAATAAAATCGTGACCAAAATGGAATTAGGAACTAAGGGACCTATTTATAATAAAGGAGAAACATGCCCAATTTAGCTTGTCATGGAATGGCTCCGTTTCACGGAGTGTATCGCGGAGCACTGCCTCCGTGACACGGAGGTAACGCGAAGGCTCTCTGGAAATCACCCAAAATCGACCCTAGGCAGCCTTCTTTACGCGTTGGCAGTGTGTCACGCTGCTTGGGCAGTGCGTTGACACTTCTTTGGCGCGGGGATGGTCTGCCGTGGCACGTTGCTGGCATGCTAGAGCACTACCTGCTGCCGCATCTGCTCGCTTGCCATGCCTAGGCCTTGCCGACTTTCGCCGATTGCTTCCAACTACATTCCTTTCTTTCACCAACTTATAAATTAGTTCCTCCAAATCATTGAAACCTACAAAACAAGGTCTAATCATGTTGGTTAGCACATATATTCACATTTATATAAAAATACATGAAAATGTATAAAATGCATTAGATAAACAAGACTACATTAAGGTATAAAGCATCACTCCGGTATGCTATTTTAGCCTAAGATCACCTACCCCACACTTAAAGTCTTGTTTCGTCCTCGAATAACCTTTTACATCTCATACATATCGAGACTCACCCATAACTCATTTAGCAAGAATATTCAAGCTACGGCTACAATGATTACGTAAGATAACAAGCTGAAAAAGAGCATGCACGATTTGATCATCGAAATGAAGTACAACTATGTTAAGACTTCTTAACCTCAAGAATCGACTCTCAATCTTAGCAAACTCATGCAAATCAATTGATTAAGAAATTCGACATGAATTATATCCTTCATTCAACATGTGCCCTCGCGGAAAGAGAGTTACCCAATTTCACACGCAAAAATAATTTTTAAATCACAACATGTGTGGGTACATGAATAGAATTACGCTCACTCTCACAAAGAATTCACATGCATCATGTAATGACCCATAAGCTTGCCCTTAGTGTTTTATTCCACTAATTTAAGGATGTATGAATGTAAGATCAAGTAGGACTTTTTAGGTTGTAATGTAACTTAGGTGCGGGTAGGTACTATTGTGGCCAGTAATAGTGACTATCTTTCCTAAGAGATTTTAATACATTACGCCTTCATTACGAACTTCCCTTCCCTTACTTCACCTTTTTCTCCTTTCAGCTTTCTTTTTCCTCTTATGTTCCCCCTTTCTTTAGGCACTTTTAGCTTATTAGTAAGGAGCTCTATAAAAAAAATTTCATTAATTTGTTTTCGAACTCCTTAATAATAATCAACCATTTTCACACAAGTGCACCTTTGTCCTTTTCTCCACTTCTACAACTTGCTACTTTTCCTTTCTTTTCACTCCTTTACTCTTTCATATTTTTCCCTTAAGCGCTTAGGAGTTTTGGATCAAATTCAAGGCTAATGAAAGAAAAAGGATTAAGCTTATGTTGCAGCTGTCAAAGAATAGGCTCAAGGCTCAATGGGGCTAACTAGGATTAATTTCTCAAGGTAGGTAAAATGAGGGATAAAAATTTGGTTCATTCAATGAAATGCCTAGATCATCTCCTACACTTCTCATCCTTTATTTCATTTTATAAACACACCAGGCAAGTTCTAGACAATCCACAATAGCACAGAATACTCAAAAACCTTACACTCATGGCACATGCTAAATTCAAGACACATTCATCAGACTCTTACTCAGCTAATCACAAGAATTCAGAATTAAGCTTCAATCATATTAAGTCAAATTAAAGAGCCTAAGTGTCTCACACAAAGTCATAAACCTGCATGCTTCACACTGAACATACTTGCCTCTTACAATCACGTATAACACATAACAAGAACATCAAGCACCAATTAGTTATGGTTTCAAAAACCCAAAACCTATCGACTAATTTTTCCTCAAGACGGTCGTCATCCATCCATCGTTGGAAGCAATCCCTAACTATGACTAAAACATTATATACAGACAAAGGAAAGCAAAAGAAAAATTTTATTCTTCCGTTCAAATACCCCCGTCGGAAAAGAACTGAAAAGAAAAACCAACGGGTGATGAAGTCATGCTTGACTCATAAAACAATTTTCAAAATTCTTCTCACAAGCATTACATTCACCAAAAATCGCTAAGCACAAAAAAATTTGAAATTTTCTTGAAATTTCCCTCACCCCACACTTAAATCATGCTATGTCCTCATAGCATCAAATTAACATTTAAAGAATGAGAAATACTCCCTGAGCCTCTATGCCAAGCTAAAAGCATGCTTTCCTTTCAAATTTTTAGAGGTGGGTGTTCGACCCCACATTTCTTCTATTCCATGCTCTTTAGCTTCCACCTTCTCGGTACTCAGACTTCCCTCCATCTGTGCTTAACTTTCCACCAAAAACGCAAACAAAATAAACATAACAAAATCAACACAAAATCAAAATTACAAATTGTACCTGAGGTACCCTTGGGTTGCCTCCCAAGCAGCGCCTTATTTTACGTCGTGGCCCAACGTGGACTGTCCTTTTCAGGACATCCTCATAACTGGGTTCTCTTTCGAGAACCATCTCCTTTTCTTTTGCTGTTTAGAGGAAATAGCCTCCACTCTATTCCTCTCTTTCTCCAACTTCTTCTCAATTTGAAGTCCTCTATCAGACTCGGGCTAAACACTTGACCTTTCCTTTGGTCGTGCACCTGTGGAATCCTCCACCCCACACTCATCCTCTGACAACACACTAACCTGACAAAGGTTAATGTAGTGTGCGGATGGGTTCATTTCTTGGTAAACGCGGAAGAGTTCTTCTTCATCTTCGACCCTCATTTTCAGGGTCCCTGCTCTCAGATCAATCACCGCTCCACCGGTGGCCAAGAATAGCCATCCCAAGATTAAGGGTACCAGGTCATCTACCTGAAAATCTAGAGCAATAAAATCAGCAGGTATAATAAACTTACCTACTTTGATGAGGAGGTCCTCTATTATTCCATCAGGTGTCACTCACGACTTGTCAGCCAGCTGCAGCATCAGCCATGTCGGCCTCGGTTCTCCAAACCCCAGGGTGTTGAATAAGGATAGGGGCATTAGATTAACTGCTTCCCCTAAGTCACACAAAGCTCGTAGAACCTCAGCTTTACCAATTTGTATGGGGAGGGTAAAACTCCCTGGGTCTTTGAGCTTCTTTGGCATTTTGCTCAATACCCTGTGACTGCACTCCTCAGTCAGTGCTACAGTCTGGACATCCACCAATCTAACTTTTTTCACCATCACGTCCTTCAAGTATTTAGCATACTTGGGCATTCCCTGCAAGACATCAATAAGACGCAAATTTATGTGAAGTTCTTTGAAGCTCTCAAAGAACTTTTTGAAGCATTCCTCCTCCTTGCTCTATCTAAATTTTTGAGGGAATGGTGGTGGTGGTCTTTGTGCTGGCTGCAATGAAAGTTGCGCATTTTGTCGCCCAGCACTCTGATTATCTCCCATGTTGATGGATGGTCCTAGTCTAACCAACTCCGCTGCACCTTCTTTCTCAACTCTTTAGGCATTGCATCAGCTAATTGCTTTCTGCTTCTAAGACTGATGGCATTGATTTGCCGGGGGTTAGGGTATGCATCGCTTGGTAATCCCCCCTGCAACCTCATGTTCTGAGCAGCTTCTAACTGACCCACTTGTTTTTCAAGATTGCGGGTGGCTACTTGCTGATTCATTAAGTCTGTTGCCATCCTCGCCTGATTTTCCGCTAACTGATTCTGGGTCTCCATAATTTTCTGCAGTGTTTCCTCAATGCTGCTACTCAATTGCCCATCATTCTTCCTATTCGTCTGATACTGCTGTGGTTGAGGTTGCATATAATTCTGCTTTTTGTTTCCACCCCAAGAAAAATTTGGGTGGCCCTGCCAATTTCTATTGGAGTTGTTCCCAAAATCCTAATTCCTATGCACATTACCAACAAAATTGACTAATTCCGGATTGGCTCCACAAGATTCTGCATTGTGCCCAGTATTACCCCAAATTTCGCACCAACTCGGAGCTTGCTGAACTGCGTTAACCTGGCCCTAGTGTTGGTTCATACTCAGTTTATTGAACTGAGTCATCATTTGATGTTGGAACGAAGCTAAATGTGCTGCCAAGGCATTCAAACCATCTACTTCTATCAACCCCGATCTCTTTCCTGCCCCTCTCGATGACTCGTTGTACCACTCTGGATTTCCTTGTGCAATTCTGTTCAACAAAGTGTACAATTCATCATATGTCTTCTCCAAGGCTTGCCCACCCGATGCAGAGTCTAGTAATATTTTTCTGTGTGGGTCTAGACTTTCTATAAAGGTATGAGCCAACACTTCATTTGATTGCTGGTGAAGGGGGCAGTCTCTCAACAATGACTTGAATCTTTCCCAAGCCATATATAAGTTCTCATCAGGCCTCTGCTTGAAACTGAGTATTTCACTTCTCAACTTTGCAGTTTTGCCTGAAGGGAAGAATCCGATAAGGAAATTCTTAGCGAAGTCATTCCATGAAGTTATGGAGTTCGGTGGCTCAGCCTTCAGCCATTTTTTCGCCTCTCGCAATAGTGAAAATGGGAAGAGGGTCAGTCGGACATAATCTGTGGACACGCCGGTGGGGACAAACGTGTCACTAATCTCTAAAAAGCTCTGTAGGTGCTGCTGCGGGTCCTCATGTGCCATCCCAGTGAATTGACCACTAGAATGTAACAGCTGCACCATGTTCTGTTTAAGCTCAAAGTGCCCTCCAGGCTCCAGTTTACGGATGCTAGAGGTCACATTCGTCGCTAGTGGGATTGCCACTTTGCGAACTGGTCTCGCTGCCATTGCTTCTGATGACAATTGTGCTTGTCCCGTGGGTGGTTGTTGTTGTACCTTTTCTTGAAGTCTCTTCAGCTTTTGCTCTAGAGCTACTCTCCTTAGCAAATGGATTTGACGTTCAGGTTCCAACAACGGTTCCACAAGCTCTCTATTTCAAGCCAGCTCGGTAGGATAACCTGTCACCTGCAAATAAACAGACTAAGACCAAGTTTCTCAACACTTAAGGAAATTTCAAAAATCACACGAAAATAGATAAATTATCAAAACTTCGCCTAGTCCCCGGCAACGACGCCAAAAACATGACGTGCCCGCAAGTTTACGGGTCGTGCAAGTAATATAGTGGCTCTTATTAAGAACCGAAATGTCGAACCTACAGGGACTGGACCAATTCCTATAACTATCCATTACAAGTGTGATCGTAAATACCGAAAATGTTGGTTATAAAAGTTTTTGAGGGAGATTTAATTAAATCTAGTTATGGTCAACGAAATATCCTGAATTCACTCTAGGAGCAATATAGAGTTAAAACCAGATAATCATGCGATACTACGTTTTGCAATGGGTTAAGCATGCAACTATCGATTGTTCTTTCACATAATTAGAATTGCATGTCATGGTCTTTCGAGCCTCTAAACACGAAAAACTAGCCTCACTGCATCATTGTGAGTGAGGATGCTAATTTCTTGTTCGCGGGCAATTAATTGTGTTGTGGTTTACAGGGAAACGATTAGGGACTTTCATGCGTCTAACCATTTAACTCAACTCAGCCTCACAACTACTTCTTCGAGTGGTGATGTGATAATCCTAAGTTGGTCTTTGATAACCCCCGTTTATCAACCAAGCAAGGTGTTAGGTATATTTCTATCCTAACACGAATTTATATCGTGAGGTACAAACATGCTCCTTACATTCTCATATCCTGACCTAGGTAATTCTTTCTCAAGCAATTGCCCAAGCTAACATATATGTTTTAATGGTGATCAATCATAAAAACAACAGACAATCCAGAATGCAAGACGAAAACAACAATCAATAACTTAATTCCAAAATAACTTCATAAAATCACAATCATAATTCATGGCTTCAACCCTAGAGGAAGGGTTCTTGCCATTCATGTTCGTAAAACTACAACTAACTACTACTAAACTAACATACTTACATGAATTTGGTAGATGAGAAGGGAATTTGCCAAACCCTAGATGTGTTCTCCCACTTCTCCCATCACTCCTAGGTAGTTTTCAAGAATAAAATCGTGACCAAAATGGAATTAGGAGCTAAGAGACCTATTTATAATAAATGAGAAATGTGCCCAATTTAGCTTGTCATGGAACGGCTCCATGTCACGGAGTGTATCGCGGAGCACTGCCTCTGTGACATGGAGGTAACGCGAAGGCTCTCTGGAAATCACCGAAAATCGACCCTAGGCAGCCTTCTTGACACGTTGGCAGCGTGTCACGCTGCTTGGGCAGCGCGTTGACACTTCGTTGGCGCGGGGATAGCCTGCCGTGGCACGTTACTGGCGCGCTGGAGCACTGCCTGCTGCCGCATCTGCTCGCTTGCCATGCCTAGGCCTTGCCGACTTTCGCCGATTGCTTCCAACTACATTCCTTTCTTTCACCAACTTATAAATTAGTTCCTCCAAATCATTGAAACCTACAAAACAAGGACTAATCATGTTGGTTAGCACATATATTCACATTTATATAAAATTACATGAAAATGTATAAAATACATTAGATAAACAAGACTACATTAAGGTATAAAGCATTACTCCGGCATGCTATTTTAGCCTAAGATCAAGCGGCTCCCTTGCTATATGCTCTTCCAGGAAGTATTTGGTTTCTTTGTGTTATGCATAACATTTCTTCCCTTCATCAGTCACCCATTGGATTTCCTATTGTCGGCGTTGGCCTCACGGAATCGCTGGTGCTGCCGGAACTGCTGTTCCCAACCTTATTCTTTTTCTGCCGGCGCTCGATGTGGATGTGCCCTTTCCCTTGTCTTGTCTGCCCGACATTGTTCCTGCACATATAACCATACAATCCCAATGTTATTCAAATCATAACTAGCTACGACTAAGGTTGGGTTTAATTGAATCACCCCACACTTAGTCTTTAACCGCAATTAAAACAATTCGACAAGACATTCATGATTTCACAATCTTTACATTCAACATTCTAAGTGCCTTCATATAATTCAATGGAATAATTACTATGTACTATTCAGACTTCGTACAACGAATAACAATATCACCATCGATTCCATTGTATCATCATAGCACTTAGCCAAAATTTTGTTCTCAACAACCTATGCAATTCACCAATTTCATTTTTCCAAAATTCCCTTGTCTACTTAGCATATTAAACATTAATCACGACATAATTCACAACACCCAACATGCACAAACCAATTTTTTTTCACATTTCAAACAAGATTAGTTTTCTTCCTATTAAAATTCCAACCCTAGCTACCAATTTCGCAAAAATTCATTAAAACATGCATTCATCGAGTTCATATACTAACAACAATATTATGAACATCAATCAATCAAAAAATAAATAAATTCAAGCTTAATTTTTCACTTACGGCACGTTTCAATCACTACCCATGCTCAAAAATTGAAATTTCAAGCAAAAATGAGGTAAAGTTCAAGAACATACCTTTAATCCGATGAAATTGAAGAAAACTTGTGGCTAGGTCCGTGTCACATTGGGGGAGGAGAGAATTTAGGGTGTGGGTCGTGGAGGAACTGAAAGAATAGGAAAAAATGAAGGAATTTGAGGTTAAAAATGAGGTTTTTCGCGCGGGTTACCCGGTGTGACCCGACGCGAATTACACCTCAACGTGTCACGGAGGGTAACGTGGAGCACCTACTCCGTGACATGGAGCCATCGTGTAGGTGTTCTAGAAATTTAAAATAAATCCAGAATACCTTCAACGTGTCACGGAGGGTAACACAGAGGCCCTCCTCCATGACACGGAGCCAACGTGTAGGCTCACTGTCATGCCATTTTTATTTTTGTCACCTCGATTTTTTCCTTTGCGCTTTTTTGCATTTTTGCCCTCCGTTCCACCTAAAAATCATTTCACAACAAGGAATTGGTTAGAATTCATAGGTTTCAACGCAACAATAAATTTTTTTCTATTTATTTTTTTTTCTTTTTCTCTTTTTTCTCTCTTTTTTTTTCTTTTTTTTCAACTAATACTACTAATCTATTACAACAATTTCACGGGTTTCCTCCCGTGCAGCGCCTGGTTTACTGTCGCAGCTCGACGTCATTTATGCTCAATCATCCTCTAGAGTGATGGACGTCTTCTCTCGAATAATGTCCTCACCCCAGTAATGCTTACAACGCTGCCCATTAACCAAGAACGTGGCACTTCGATCTTTTTGCCACAACTCCACTGCCCCGTGCGGGGTCATTCTAAGTACCTCAAACGGCCCTGACCATTTGAACCGCAATTTTCCTGGAAACAACTTCAATCTTGAATTGAAAAGCAACACTTTCTGCCCCGGCTCGAATATACGATGCACCATATGCTTATCATGCCACCTCTTTGTTTTCTCTTTGTAGCACTTGGCACTTTCATAAGCATGCCAATGAAACTCATCAAGTTCGCTGAGTTGCATCATCCTCTTCTTACCCGCTAGCTCTAAATCCATGTTCAATTTCCTCACGGCCTAGAAAGCTCGGTGTTCTAGCTCCACCGGTAGATGACACGCCTTTCCATAGATCAATCTATACGGAGAAGTCCCAATTGGTGTCTTGTAAGCAGTTCTATAAGCCCACAACACATAGTCGAGTTTGCTTCACCAATCACTACGTTGTGCATTCACTGTTTTCTGGAGAATCTGCTTCACTTCTCTGTTCGACACCTCCAGTTGCCCACTAGTTTGGGGATGATATGCCGTTTCCACCTTGTGGCGCACCCCATACTTAGCTAGAAAGTTCTTGAAACTTGCATTTACAAAATGAGCCCCTCCATCACTTATAATGGCTCGAGGTGTCCCGAACCTGGTGAAAATGTGTTTTTTCACAAATTTCATTACCACCTTGTTGTCATTCCTAGGGCAAGCTGTTGCTTCAACCCACTTTGATACATAATCAACGGCCACCAAGATGTAACGATTACCAAATGACGGTAGGAACGGGCCCATGAAATCAATGCCCCATACATCAAGGATCTCCACTTCTAATATCGACTGCAGTGGCATCTCTTGCCTCCTACCAATTTTGCCTGTCCTTTGACATCTATCACACATTTTGACATATGCCATAGAGTCTCTAAACAGTGTAGGCCAGAAGAAACCTGACTGTAGCACTTTGTGTGTTGTCCGCTCGCCTCCGTGGTGCCCTCCATACAATGAAGAGTGACAACTCCTCAAAACTTCTGCAATCTGGCTCTCCGGGTTGCATCTTCTCATAGCCTGATCCAGTCCCTGCTTAAACAAGTACGGCTCATCCTAAATACAATACCGGCAATCATGCCTCAATTTTTTTCTCTATTGAGCAGTAGCCTCCGATGGATAGACACCACTCACTAGCAAATTCACTATGTCTGCATATCAAGGGATCTCAGCTTCCCTTATTGCCAAGAGCTACTCATCCGGAACTCCTCTTTGATGTTGTCACCTTCCTTCACATGCGACCGGCTTTCCAATCGCGATAGGTTATCGGCCACTTGATTCTCGCTCCGCTTTCTGTCCTTAATCTCTAGGTCAAACTCTTGCAACAACAAGATCCATCTGATCAGCCTGGGCTTTGCATCCTTCTTGTTAAAGAGATACCGAATCGCTGCATGATCGGTATACACCACTACTCTAGGACCCACCAAATAGGACCTGAATTTATAAAATGCAAATACCAATGCTAGCATCTCCTTTTCTGTGATTGTATAATTAACTTGGGCAGCGTCTAGTGTTTTGCTTGCATAATGAATAGAATGAAAAATTCTATTCCTCTGCTGCCCCAATACAACTCCCACAGCCACATCGCTTGCATCACACATCAGTTCAAATGGTTGTTCCCAATTCGGAGAAATAAGGATAGGTGCTTCTATCAATTTCTACTTCAACTCCTCGAATGCTTTGAACCAATCTTCATCAAACTCGAACTTCACCTCTTTTTCTAGCAACCTGCATAATGGTCTAGAAATTTGAGAGAAGTTCTTAATGAACGGTCTGTAGAACCCTGCATGCCCGAGAAAACTGCGAACACCCTTCACTGACACAAGTGGTGGTAGCTTTTCAATAACTTCGATCTTAGCAAGATCCACCTCAAACCCCTTGCAAGACACTTTATGGCGAAGGACGATACCCTCCTTGACTAAGAAATGACATTTCTCCCAGTTGAGTACAAGGTTGGATTCTTCACAGCGAGCTAGCACCCTGTCAAGATTCCGCAAACAATTAGCGATCAAATTACCGAAAACAAAAAAATCATCCATAAATACCTCGATGAAATCTTCCACCATGTCGTGAAATATCGTTATCATGCATCTCTGGAATGTGGCCGGTGCATTGCATAAACCAAACGGTATCCGCCTAAAAGCATATGTCCCATACGGACATGTGAAAGTAGTCTTCTCCTGGTCCTCCGGTGCTATGGCTGTTTGGTTATAGCCAGAGTACCATCAAGGAAACAATAATATTCTTGTCTAGCCAATCTGTCCAATATCTTATCAATTAACGGGATAGGATAGTGATCTTTACTTGTGGCTTCATTGAGCTTTCTGTAGTCCATGCAAATCCGCCAGCCTGTGACGGTGCGTGTAGGGATCAACTCATTTTTCTCATTGGTGACCACGGTCATCCCTCCTTTCTTTGGAACTGAATGGGGCTGACCCATTCGCTGTCTGAAATAGATTAGACCGCACCTGCATCAAGCCACTTAATTACTTCTTTCCTAACCACATCCTTCATCATCAGATTCAACCTCCGCTGAGGCTGTACAATTGGCTTTGCTCCTGTCTCTATGAAAATTCTGTGTGTGCAAAAAGCTGGATTGATACCCCGAATATCTGACATTTGCCAGCCCATCGCTTTCTTCCTTCTTTTGAGAACCACCAATGCTTCCTTTACCTGTGCCTCCGTCAATTCTGTAGAGATGATGACTGGCAAAATTTCATCTTCCCCCAAAAGATATATTTTAAATGGGGAGGCAATGTTTTCAACTCCAGTTTTGGTGCTTCCTTAATAGATGGTTTCGGCAATGGTTTTAGGGACCTCATTAAAGGCTGAAAGTAACGCTTCCTGAGATACCACTTTGGTTCATTCAACATTTGCACCATCGCATAAGTATCCCTATCTCCGAAATAATCGGAGCTCATCAAAGCTCTTTCCAATGGATCTCGAGAATCAACAATCTAAAGAATTTCTGCTTGGTCTAGCACATTGATTGCTGGAAGCTCCTCATATATGGCAGGAAGCTTCATGGCCTTATATACATTAAATACCTTCACTTTGTCATGCGCTCGCATGGTTAGCTGCCCTGTAGCTGCATCAATCAAAGCTCTCCCGGTTGCCAAGAAAGGACGTCCCAAAATAAATGGGACTTCCGCATCCGGCTCAAAATCTAGGACAAGGAAATCTACTGGAAAGATAAGGGAGCCCACTTGCACCAGCACGTCCTCCACAATGCAATCTGGTCTGGCCAAAGAGCGGTCCGCTAACTGCAAAATCACTATAGTTAGTCTAGGACTGCCAAGTCCCAACTTCTTTAACACCGATGTCGGCATCAAGTTAATGCTCGCTCCCAAATCGCATAATCCGCGAGCTTGGATACTTTGCCCAATTGTTATCTGAATTATGAAGCTCCCAGGGTCCTGGAGCTTTTTTGGCAACCTGTTCTGTATTCGGGAAGTGCACTCCTCAGTAAGCGCCACTGTAGCATACTCCATCAATCTGCTTTTGTTAGCTACGATGTCCTTGATATACTTTGCATATTTTGGCACTCCCTGCAAAACATCAACCAAAGGTAAATTAAAGTGTACCTGTTTAAGCACCTCCATGAACTTTTTGGAGCAAGCATCCTCCTTGTGTTACTTTAATCTTTGAGGGAACAGGGGTGGTGGTCTTTCTGATTCAGCTGCCTTCTCCTTTCCCCTCTCATCATCATGTTCCCTATCTTTCTCCACTGCTCTTGACTGCTGAGGTGGTCTTTCTGGTTCCACCTCCTTGAGTTGTAAACCATTCCTTGTGGTCACTGCATTAACCTGCTTGGGATTCGGGTCAGTGTCACTCGGTTGTCCGACTCTTGGCCTGGTGTTTTGAGCTCCAGCTAGTTGTCCAAACTGGTACTCCAACGCCTTTGTAGCTAACTGGTTGTTTTTTATGTTTGCTGCCAATTTCACATAATCAGCCTGCATATGAGCTTTGTTAGCTAACATTGTTTTAAACATTTCCTCAATGCTGGTGGGTGGTGGAGGAGGTGCATTGTTTCCTCTGTATTGAGATTGATAATTCTGCTGCCCTCCTTGATTTCTCTGCGCACCCTGATTCGAACTCTTCCCTTGATGGCTATTACTACCCCAAGAGAAATTCGGATGATTCCTCCAATTCGAGTTGTAATTATTGTCATACTATTGGTGATTATTTCTCTGTACATTCCCAACAAAGTTCACTGAATCTAGATTTGCACCAGAACACTCAGCTGAGTGTTCATTACTACCGCATACTTCACACCAAATTTACTGCACTACATTAACTGGGGCTTGAGGATGATTCAAGCTCATATTGCTGAAGTGGGTGTTGAGTTGATTTTGCAATGCAGCTATCTATGCAACAATAGCTGTAAAACCATCCACTTCAAAGACTCCTGCCGCTTTCCTTGTTCCTCCTCTAGAAGAGTCCGCATTCCACTCTGGATTTCCCTGCGAAATACGATTTAACAAAGTATATAGCTCCTCATAAGTCTTTTCTAATGCTTGTCCCCCAGCTGCTGAGTCTAGCAAAATTTTTGTGTGGGGTTTCAAACCCTCTATGAAAGTATGCACCAGCATATCATTGGACTAGTGATGGTGAGGACAATCCCTTAGCAATGATTTGAACCTTTCCCAAACTTGATACAGATTCTCCCCCTCTCTTTGTTTAAAACTTAGAATCTGACTTCTAAGTCTTGCTGTTTTCCCGGATGGAAAGAACCGTCTCAGAAACTTTCTTGCAAGATCATCCCACGTGGTGATAGAGTTAGGTGGTTCATCTTTCAACCACCTCTTTGCTTCCCCCAATAATTAAAAAGGGAATAATGTAAGATCACGTAGTCGGATGATACTCCAGCGGGGATGTAGGTGTCACTTATCTCCAAAACGTTTTAGAGATGTTGTTGTGGATCTTCGTGAGGGAGACTTGTGAATTGCCCGCTGTTGTGCAGCAATTGCACCATGTTCTATTTTAGCTAAAACCTCCCTCCTAGCTCAGGTCTGCGAATACTCGATGTAACATTGTTAGCATGTGGGATTGCCTCTTCGCGAACCAGCCTAGCTTCCATTTCCTCGGGCACTAACACTGCCCTCACAGGTGGTGGATTATGTTGTTGCTCCAGAATTGTCTGTCTCAGTAACTGTAGCTTTTTCTCTAGAGCTTCCCTTTTTTGACGATGAAATTGTCTTTCCGGCTCTATGTATGAATCCACCAACTTCTTGTCTCTTGCTAGTGTCCAACAAAATTCAATATCTGCAAAAGACAGGCTAAGATCAAGTTGTCAGCACTTATATAGAAATTGTAAACTAACACTAAGAAAACAATTTTACCAATTTCCAGTCCCCGACAACGGCGCCAAAAACTTGTTCGGCTTCTGTGATGACTATACGCAAGTGCACGTGGTCGAACAAGTGGTAAAATGGCTTAAGTAAAGCCAAGTATCGTTCCCATAGGGACTGAACCAAGGTAATAATTAACTTATGTGTTAATGAACTATATCTTTTAGAATGCAGACAACCAAATGAGTAGTATTTTGAGAGTTTGAGTTACTAATTAATAAGAATCTAAGGCAAAATTATAAAGTTAGTCTGAACTATAGTAATGAGCATGCTGAGGTTAAAACAAACATGCAGAGAATTAATTTATCGATACAATTCAGTTAATCTTTTCTTCGGTTTGTAGTCAAGAATTATAGCCTATGGATTGGAACTTTTGTCTCCTATCCAACTTAAGAATCATGAACCTTCAATCTACATTTCTGTGATAAAAGAATTTCATGTTCTAGCCACACAAAACCAATTCCTTAATTGACTAATAGGACTTTTAGATATATTTCTATTCTGAATGTAAATCAATTCTCAATTTTCCCAAACTAAGAAGAGATCATATCCTACCAATTCACAACTTTCCAATTTCTTTCCTTCTCAAAATCAAATTGGACTTTTTAGATATACATTAACGTTGGCCAAACATTAATGCAGTAAGAAGAAGAATTGATAGAACAATCATTGAAGAAAAGATGAAAACTAAAATGATCAACAATTACATTCCACTATAATTGTTCTTAACCTCAGCAAGAAGTGAATTTAGCCACTGATTTTTGGATTAAACATCCTCAAATGAGTATAAATCATCCAAACAATTGAGATAAAAGAGAAAGAGATAGAACACTAGAATTTTCATCCCCTCAACTGCCTGTAACCCACGTTCTTGCTCAACCAAGTCAGAATTCCTTAAAATAAAACCTGAGTGTGCTATTTATACTAGTGGGAATTTTTCCCAGAATAACAAGCAACGTGGCATAGAGTGTATCGCGGAGCACTCTCTCCGTGCCACGGGGTTATTGCAGACCCTCTCTGGAATTTGGCTCCTCAGAAATTTCACCTTGGCGTGCCACGGTGCTATCACGTACCTACACTGGAAATTGATGTCCCGGGTAATTATATTCAATATGCCACCGCTTGCATCGCGTGGCATTGCCTCTGTGTCACGGAGGTAACGCGAGGCTTCACTGGAAATGGCCAAAATTAAATCACCCGAGGTAGAATGCCTTCGCGATGGCAGCGTGACACGGCTCCATCGCGGAGCCCTTATTTTTGCTGCTCTTCCTTGACTTTTTCCACTCCTTGCTTCAAAGTCCATTCTCGATTTTTACCAACATGTATCTTAGGTTCCCAAAATTCCATTTTACCTGCAAAACAACACTAATCATGTTGGTTAGTATAAATTCACATTTTAACTACAAATCACATGAGAATGCACAAATAACGATAGATAACAAAGACGAAATGAAGCATTTGAGTATCACTTGGGCATATAATTCTGCCCAAGATCACGCTTTATTACGAAGATTTTGATGCAAGTATGATTTCCTTTTCCTATGTCTTTTTATGAGTTTACTTTACTTCTAAAATGTCCGTTTCACTTACCTTGCATACTTAGTACGTTCCACGTAAGGACCGCATACTTTCTATGCTGTATCGTTTCTTGATACAGGGTTTAGATCTAAGGATCATACTCATCCTTAGTCCATCCTAGCCTACAATATCATCTTGTTGGTGAGTCATCATGTTTTGAGGGTTGTTTTATAAACTTTCCCGTTGATTATGTTTCAGTATTGTTCGGGTTAATTGGGGGTGTTGTCCCATCAACCCATCTTACGTATTAGAGTTTTTTGGACAAATGAGTAGTACTCAGCTTATGTAAATGTTTAGTATTTCCTGATGTCACTTCATGGTTACATTTCAGCGATGTTTTACGCTTAATATTCCATTTATTTAAATGAGATTTAGTTGAATGCATGTGCCATGGGTTGACTTGGGGTCTCTCGGGGGTCCCTTGTCCCGTGTCTACGATCAAAGTGTACGTTCGGGTCATGACAAACTTGGTATCAGAGCAATAGGTTTGAAGTATCCTAGGGTGTTCGAAAGCCGCATTAGGTAGAGTCTTTTTCATGGTTGTGAAGCATGCCACACCTATGAAGAAGGCTACTAGACGTTTAGGAAATGTTTCCTTTTTTCATGTTCTACGTCGTGCGATGAAAAGCCTTTCCATCCTTCTAATTCGTGCAATTCGCGATTGTAGAATTATGGCTCCTACGTGAATGATCGGAAGGAGGAATGGAAATGATGGAGGCCATAGAGATGGCAATGACCATGGGCATCAGCAAGCCCAACCTATTCCAGAGCCCCAAGAAGCAAAGCTAGCTGCCCACGCCGAGTTTCGGGCGTCGATTCAGATGATGGCGCAGGCCTTGATCACTCAGGTTAATCAGTAGGCTGTTGCACAAGTTCCACAGAATGGCAATGTAGCAGCGGCTCAGATTAGATACTTCTTGAGGATGAACCCTCCTGAGTTCATGGGATCGAAGGTGGATGAGGACCGACACGAGTTTATAGAAGGGATCTTGAAGGTCACTCAAGTTACAGGGGGTGAAAAATGGGGAATGTGTTGAATTGGCATCTTACCAACTAAAAGAGGTCACTCATATTTGGTACAAGCAATGGAAGGAAAGCAGGGCAGTGGGAGCGGGCCCTATCAGTTGGGACGAGTTCCACATGGCCTTTCTTGACAGGTTCTTCCCTCGGGAGATGAGGAAATTAAAAAGTAGTTGATTTTGTTAACTTCAAGCAAGGAAAGATGACAGTGCTGGAGTATTCCTTTGAGTTCACCCAGCTTGCGGGAAGTATGGCAAGAGTCACACCGAGAAGTGCCTGCTCGGTTTGGATGTCTAATTTGGGTGTGGTAGATCTGGGCACATGCGCCGAGCATGTCCATATACCAGACAGGGTGATTATAGAGGTTGAGCATAGAGCACCAGGACAGCAGCATCTCCAGCCCGTTTAGCTCCACAGGGAGCATCTACTAGTGGGGGTGGCGGTCAATGCCAAAACCGATTCTATGCCCTTGCCTCGCTCCAGGAGAAGGAGACATCACCTGATGTGGTCACTGGTATGTTGCGTGTCTTTCATAATGATGTTATGCCTTGTTAGACTCGGGAGCCACATTGTCTTTCGTGACACCTTAAATTTCTAGTAGTTTTGGAGTTAGTCTTGAAATTCTATCAGAACCATTCTCTGTATCCACTCCAATTGGTGATTCAGTTGTAGCTAAGTAGGTATATTGAGGTTTCCCATTACTTTGTTGCGTAAGGTTACCTCTGCAAACTTAGTAGAATTGGCCATAATTGAATTTTACATCATTTTGGGTATGGATCGGTTTTTTGCACGTTACGCTTTGATTAATTGTAGGACCCATATCGTGGAGTTTGATTTTATGGGTGAGTCAGTCTTGGAGTGGAAGGGTAGTTCGGCGATGCCATAAGGTCGGTTTATTTCCTATCTTAAGGCTAGGAAGATGATCTCTAAGGGGTGCATGTACCACCTAGTAAAGGGTTAAGGATGTGGAGTCCGAGACCTCGAGTATTTAGTCAGTTCCGGTGGTGTGCGAATATCTGGAGGTGTTTCCCGAGGATTCGCCAGGTGTTCCTCTAGAAAGGGAAATTGATTTCGGTATTGGCCTATTTCCATATACGCAACCTATTTCTATCCCTCCTTATAGGATGGCTCCAACCGAGATAAAGGAATTGAAGGATCGGTTAAAGGATTTGTTGGATAAGGGCTTCATTAGACCGAGCCAGTCTCCATACGGTGCAACAATTTTGTTTGCTCGAAAGATGGAAGGTTGCCTTCGCATGTGTATTGACTGTCGGTAGTTGAACAAGGTTATCGTTAAGAACAAGTACCCCTTCCCAGGATCGATGATTTGTTTGACCAGCTTCAGGATGCCAAGTGCTTCTCTAAGATCGATCTCAGGTCCGGGTATCACCAGCTTAGAGTGTGGGAGAGTGACATCCTGAAGACCGCTTTCCGGACTCAGAACGGTCACTATGAATTTATTGTTATGTCATTTGGGCTAACCAATTCCCCCGCAACTTTTATGGATCTAATGAACAGGGTGTTCAAGCAATATTTGGATATGTTCGTGATTGTGTTCATCGACGACATTCTTATATACTCCTAGAGCGAGGAGGAGCATACCACTCATGTGAGGATAGTGCTGCAAACCCTCAAGGATCGTCAGCTATATGCAAAGTTTAGTAAGTGTGAATTTTTGCTAAACTCGATAGCATTTCTGGGACATGTAGTATCAAGCGAAGGCATAACGGTAGATTCCCAGAAGATAGAGGCGGTGAAAAATTGGCCCAGACTGGTGAATCCTTCAGAAATTTGGAGTATCTTGGGCCTATCAGGTTATTACCAAAGGTTTTTAGAGGGTTTCTCATCTATTGAGACGCCTTTTACTAAGTTATCTCAGAAAAAGGTAAAATTCCAATGGTCGAATGCTTTTTGAGAAAAGCTTCCAAGAGTTGAAGACCCGACTCACTCAGCTCCAATGTTGACCTTACCCGAGGGTACCGATGGCTTCATTGTCTATTGTGATGCTTCGAGAGTAGGACTGGGACGTGTGTTGATGCAGCGTGGGAAGGTAATAGTATATGCCTCAAGACAGCTGAAAGTCTATGAAAAAAATTACCCAACCCATGATCTCGAGTTGGCTGCGGTGGTGTTTGCATTAAAGATATGGAGGCATTACTTGTATGGGGTCCACATGGATTTATTTACGAATCACAACATTTTGCAATATATGTTCACATAGAAGGATCTAAATCTTCGGCAATGGAGGTGCTTGGAATTACATATGGACTACGACATGAGTGTCCTTTACCACCCGGGCATGGCTAATTTGGTTGTAGATGCACTTAGTAGACTCTCCATGGAAAATGTGTCCCACGTAGATGAGGGAAAGAAGGAATTGGTGAAGGATGTCCACCGACTCACAAGGCTGGGAGTTAGATTGATCGACTCGACCGATGGCGACGTTGTTGTGCATAGCGGATCAGAATCGTCCCTTGTAGTTGATGTTAAATCCAGGCAAGATGAGGATCCAATATTGAGGAAACTGAAGGAAGTAGTGCGGAGTCAGAAGGTGGAGGTCTTCTCCCAAGGGGGAGATGGTGTGCTATGATACCAGGGTGGACTATGTGTTTTAGACATCGAGAATTTGAGAGTTCGGATATTTCATGAGGCACATGGTACCAGATATTCTATTCATCCACGATCCACGAAAATGTAACGGGATTTGCAAGAAATCTATTGGTGGGATGGCATGAAGAAAGATATTGCGGAGTTCGTAGGAAAATGTCCAAACTGCTAGCAAGTGAAAGTCGAACATCAAAGGCCGGGAGGTGTGCTTTAGGATATTAGCATCCCCACTTGGAAGTGGGAAGAGATTAATCTGGATTTTGTTACAGGCCTACCTCGTACTCGCCGACACTATGACTCTATTTGGGTGGTGGTGGACAGGCTAACTAAGGCGACACACTTCCTACCGATCAAGACCACAGATTCAGCATATGATTATGCTAAGTTGTTTATTCGGGAGTTGGTTCGACTTCATGGAGTGGCCTTGTCTATTATCTCAGACCGAGTACTCAATTTACCTATCAATTTTGGTGTTCTTTTCAAAAAGTACTTGGGACGCAAGTTAAGCTCAGTACAACCTTCCATCCGCAAACAGACCACCAGGCAGAACACACCATTTAGACCTTTAAGGATATATTGAGGGAATGTGTTATGGATTTTAAAGGTAGTTGGGATGATAATTTTCCCTTGATCGAGTTTGCTTATAATAACAATTAGCACTCCAGTATCCAGATGGCCCCGTTTGAGGCTCTTAACAGGCGAAGGTGTAGATCTCCTATCGGATGGTTCGAGGTTGGTGTGGCAGCTACGATAGGACCAGATTCGGTTCATGAGGTGATGGTGAAGGTTCAATTGATAAGGGACCATTGAAAACTGCTCAGAGTCATCAGAAATTGTATGCTGATGTGAGGAAAAGAGATTTGAAGTTTTATGTGGGCCACTGGGTATTTCTAAAGGTATCTCCCATGAAGGGAGTCATGCTGTTCGGAAAGAAAGGTAAACTCAGCCCCTGCTATGTTGGCCCCTATCGGGTTGTGAGAAGAGTTTGTAAGGTGGCGTATGAGTTGGACTTACCCTCGGAGCTATCTTCGATTCATCCCATAATTCATGTGTCACTTTTGAAGAAGTTCTTGGGTGATCCAGCCTTGGTTGTTCAGGTAGACAACATTCGAGTGAAGGAAAACCTCCATTATGAAGAAATTGCCATTGAAATCTTGGATCGTCAGGTTTAGAGGCTGAGGAACAAAGAAGTAGCTTCAGTTAAAGTATTATGGAGAAATCAGCATGATCAGGGGGCTAAGTGGGAAGCTGAGGAAGATATGATAGCTAAATACCCTCATTTGTTCCCTACCGGCTCAATTTCAGTTTGAGGTACAAATTTTTCCCTATACCTTTAATTAGCTTTTTCCGTTTAGTTCATGTGTACAAGTTTGTTTTATGATATTGTAAATGTATGTGATGTCTGAATTCAGTTTAGCTATGTAGTTCCTTTCGGAGGTAATCATTCTGTTAGTTTTCGACTTAAATGATTGATAATTGTATATGGTGATAGCTTGTTTATGAGTTTTCTGCATGTTTCTAACATTCGAGGACGAATGTTCCCAAGGGGGAGATATTGTTATACCCCGGGAACCCAAGGATCAGGCCTGGAAATGAAAATAGAGAAAAACTGAAAATTTGCACCAGGTCACAGAACGACCCATGAGGTTGGTCATGAGGAGTAACCACGAGTCATGAAGTGACTCGTGGTCAGCTTGGTTTAGCAAAGTCTGAGAGAGGAGGCCACGGTCCTGTCCATGAGTCGTGGTCAGACCTCACGACTTATGAGGTCACCCGTGGTCAACCTTGGAGGATTGGCAAAATGGGGATGGGAAGTGTAGGCCACGAAAGGTGACCACGAGTCGTGGTTGGACCTCACGACTCGTGAAGTCTCCTATGGGGTTCCCTTGGAGGTTTGGACAGTGGACTCAACGGATCAAGGCCGTGAGTCATGCCCTGTGGCAACGACCCGTTAGGTCCCTCGTAAGGACTGGCGACCAGAAATTCCTGCATCTTGATAAGGGTGTTTTCGTAGCTTCTTAAGTCCTTAAGGACTAAACTACGTCATTTAGGATATATTTCTGAGTCAGATAAGATGGTTTAAGCCCTTTATGCTTGCCCATTCTCATGCAAGGATTTTAGAGAGGTTTTTGGGAGATTCAAGGCCTTCTTCCCAAAATTTTCATCAAATTCTTTATGGGTGTTCAAAGAACTTTTAGTCCATCTATTCCCACGTATGTACGATTTTAAAATGGGTGTAATTCTTCCTCACCCATGCCCAATTTCGATTAAAGTCATGAATCTTCCTATTCAAGTCTATGGGGTTTTGTCCAAATGCATGAAAATGTGATTTCTCTTTATAGGTATGATTTAATTGAGTTTTAATTATTGAATTATGCATGTTGGGAAGGTTTTGAATATTTTCTTCAAAATCATGTTTCAATCTTTTAATATCTAAATCGCCCATTTATGGAAGTTCATGGAAATTATGATTTATGATGAATATTCATTATTTTATGTTTATTGATTATGGAAATGCATGAATCCAAGTTACCCATGTTTATGAGAATATTTTGAAAGAATTGAGTATGATGAAGCATTGGCAAATGCCCATACGATGAAGGATGATTTACGATTTATGAAACGAATTTCATGATTTATCGATTTATGATGTTGGTCGATGAAAAGGGCCTTGATTCTTGGCTAAGTATGTTTTAAAGGAGATCAATGATGATAAATGTTATCTCTTATCCAATGAATTTTTATGCATGATGTTTATGATTTATGTATTAGCCTATAGTAATGTTTTTGGGAGCAGTGTCTAGCACCACATCCCGACATTCAAAGGACTACGCCGGTGTCTCATAACCACGCGCCACCGTGGGTTTGTAAATGATATGATGTATTGATAAAGAACCTCATAAATATGATATCACTCCTTATGCACAACCCTCTCCTGGCAAGCCAGGGTCGGCTCTGCCTACTTGAGCGAGACAGTGGGACATCATGAAAGGCTCTACAATGATGGTGTCAGTTATGACTAGTCCTCCCATTGTTCTGCATGTTTTATGCATTGTTATGTTTATGTTATTGGCTCAAGTTATATTATGATAAAGTTATTTACGATTATGATAATGAATGATTATGAAATATTTGAAAGTCTTAAGCCTTATGTTTTGTTACGAAGATTTTGATGTAAGAATGATGTCCTTCTCCTATGTCTATTTATGAGTTTACTTTGAAAATGACTGTTTTACTTACCTTTCATACTCAGTACATTCCACATACTGACCGCATACTTCCTATGCTATATTGTTTCATGATACAGGGTCCGGATCTTAGGCTCATCCTCATCCTTACTCTATCCCAGCCTACAGTATCAGCTTGTTGGTGAGTCCTCATGTTCCGAGGGTCGTTTGATAAACTTTCCCTTTGATTATGTTTCAGTATTGTTCGGGTTAGTTTTGGGTGTTGTCCCATCAACCCATCTCACGTATTAGAGGTTTTCGACAAATGAGTAGTACTCAGCTGATGTAAATGTTTGGTATTTCCTGGTGTTATGTCATGGTTATGTTTCCGCGATGTTTTATTCTTAATATTCCATTTATTTAACTAAGATTTAGTTTAATGCATGTGCCATCGGATTACTTGGGGTCTCTCGGGGTCCCTTGTCCCGTGTCTATGATCTAGGTGTACGTTCGGGTCGTGACATTAACCTACCCTTAGCCTACACGGTGCTAGACATTACTCCTAGAAACTGCATATGCTCTCCGTCGTTTTACAATGAAGTTGAACCATCATCTTGCGATGAAGCGAAATCTTAATAATACATGCATAATGTAAAAATATAACATGAGGAGCCATGGCTCAAACCATACCACAAGTTGAAAAGAGTGGGAGTCTAGACTCCAAAACCATGTTGTAAGCTAATAACATGAAATCAAATGTAATTCATGAACATAAAAGAGCACATGGGCCTTCCCCAAACATAAACATACTTTAGATAGTAAAAATCATGGATATAAACATGGGTAATTTGGAAATCATACTTTCATCATATACATCTTGTCATACTTAAAAACATAAATCATAATCTCAACCTTTCATGAGCTTTCATAATTGGGCATCATAATTGTAAGACTTTGAAAACATGAATTTGTAATTGAAAATATTATAAAACATACCCATAAATTTGAATTCACCATTAGAAACATGAATAGAATTTATCCATGATAGCTACTTAGAAAATTAACAAGTTGGGTTAAAACCCCATAGATTTATCGGCTTAGGATTTCCATAAATTTGAGAAGCAATTGGATAAGGGAGTGGATGAATACACCCATTCATAACCCTACATATCAGGTACTTCTGATTTCTCAACCTTCTTTAATGCCCAAAGGAAATTGAAGGAGAATTGATGACTTTCTAGGCTTGATCACCCTTAGGAATGTATAGACATGCATGGAGAGGGATAGGTTTAGAATGAGTTAAACCTTCTTAAAACAGACTTATCGAAGCTTAAAACGATGCAGTCTAGGTCTTAGGAACTTAGGAATTATGGAATAGCCCTTAATAAATTCACAGGAAAAAGTATACTGCCAGTCCCAGTGAGGGACTGGACAACTTGTTGCCTGAGGAACGACTCGTGGCCTTCTTCTCGTTACCAACACTAGGAACTATAATCCTGTCAGTCACCATGAGGGACACCATGACTCGTGTTGCACCTAATGACTCATGGTGACGAGTCGTGATGAACATAATCATCCCATCCTTCATGTCAGCTCCTTGACCACGACTTGACCATGAGTCGTGGCATCCACCGTGGTCAACCCCTAGATCAAAAATTCAACCAAACTTTCCCTCCACTCCATGATTCACCTAACAACTCGTGGTGTGCCTCAAAGGCCAGTGGACAACTCACCCTGTGACCTGGTGTAGAAATTCCTATTTTTCTTCATTTTAACCATCGGGTCTGATCTTACGGCTTTCCTTTATAAGCTGAACCTTCTCGAAAGCCACATGGACTGAATCTAGTCCTATCAATGTAGCTTTACCAACTTCAAACCATCCAATAGGAGATCTGCATCTCTGCCTATAAAGAGCCTTAAATGGAGCCATCTGAATGTTGGAATGGTAGCTGTTCTTATATGCAAACTCAATGAGAGGTAAATGATCATCCAAACTACCCTTGAAATCAATCATACACGCCCTCAATATATCCTCAAGGGTTCGAATGGTCCGTTCATCTTGACCATCTGTTTGCGAGTGAAATGTTGCGCTAAGCTTGACCTGATTACCAAGTCCCTTCTGAAATAATCTCCAAAACATGGAGATAAACTTAGCACCTCTACGTGATATGATGGACAGGGGAATTCCATGCAACCGAACTAAGTACCGAATATACAACTTAGCATAATCCTCCGCTGAATCAATAGTTTTGACCAATAGAAAATGATATGCTTTAGTCAACCTGTCTACAACAATCCAAATAAAGTCATACTATCGACAAGTACGAGGCAACCCTCTAATGAAGTCCATATTGATTTTCTCCCACTTTCAAGTAGGGATACTAATATCTCGAAGCAGACGTCTGGGTCATTGATGCTCAACCTTCAACTTTTGACAATTCGGACACTTACCCACAAACTCTGTTATGTCCTTCTACATGCCATTCCACTAATAAACTTCCTGTAGGTCACTGTTGTTACACCCCATAAAATTTAAATGAATAAAATAGCCTAATGGCATGTTGGTTAAAGGATTTAGAAGGTAAAAAAAAAAAAAAAGGTCGGTTTTCTTCCTTAAAATCAGTAAATTTCCAGCAAAAAAACAGAGGAAACAAATAGGAAGAAGAACCCACGACAATTATATACAATTTCCTTCCAATTACGCTACGAAACGCGGTCTAAACTCCGTTTTGGCTTAGATACAGAGGTATAAAGCTGCAGAGAGCAATCCTACGGAGTTTGTTTCGTGAAATTTGGCCGGCGAAACGTCGTGCCTTCGAGGTAAAGTAAATAGAATTGCTTTAAATTAGAACAATGTGTTCCTAGCGTTGTAGTGAGCATTTATCTCTTCAGGACTATCGAGAAATAACGAGTTTTCGACCATTTTTTGAAAGGTTGAAGTTTTGGAAAAATATATATCAAAAGTGATAATTTCTCCCGAATATTAATGTATTTAGTTCTAATTGACATGTATATGAATGTATTAGGGAGAAACAACAGAAGTACCAACGGAAATCACATCGGTCAGTCGGGTACTCAGGAACCAGGTACGTAAAGCTATTCTTTCGGCAAGCCAGGAAGTACAGTTTAGAAAGTAAATAGAATGAAAGCTATTAACCGATACCCAGCGTACAGGAACGATTTTAGTACAATTTCCAGGAAGCATGCTAGTATATTAATTACGGATCATGCGATAATCAGAATAATAGATATTCAGGCAATACGTATTACATCTGTTGAGATTGTATCCGGAAGTAGATGGTACATTTTATATTATTGAGCTATATCCAGATATAATCAGATAGACAGATAAAGGCCAGGTAGCAATTAGTCCAGCAATCAGAAACAGTGTAAAACAGAATACAGTATCAGTTATTTAATACAGACTGGCCTTGAGATAAAAGAAGAGAATATGGTTAGTATTTTTCATTGAGCATGCTGGCTGTGTATGTGTTTTGTATGTTGAGACTTGTTGTGGCATGTGGGCACCCTTTTAGCATTCCCACCGCCCCTGGGTTACAGCTGTGTGGATACCAGATTCAGATACCGCCACCAGCTGGGCGATGCCGTCCGCCTAAAGGACGATGATGGCTGACCACCATGATAATACGGTCCAGACCACCCTGCTTCCAGGGGTAGTTCAGTTTACTCTGCGCAGAGCCAGTACACCCTCTTTACAGGGGCAGACCACTCTATGTGTGCTTGTGGCCGAGGGCAGTTTTATATACAGATTTTTATAAAATCACCCTGTTGCGTGCTTGCACCCAGGGGCCGTTTCAGTAACGGATACAGCAGCAGATCACCCCGTGCGCAACTGCGCCCAGAAGTAGGAGTCTTCGGACTCAGACACAGTTTATTGTCAGAGGCCAAGGCCTGAGCTACGTACCCAAGGGGACTGGTAGGAGGAGCTCACAGTATCAGATGAGTGGAGTGACTTATTTTTCGTAGGTTTAGACCCGGGTAGGGGTATATAGATTGCTTGCTTAGTTGGCACCTTCCGGCTTATGGGGGTCGGTCAGGTATTGTGTGTACTATAATGTATATTGATATGTGCTATTAGATACTGATAGACAGTAGGACGACACGTCATCAGGTACGCTCAATTAGTTACAGAATGAACAAACTCTCCCCAGCTATCCTCAGCTAGATAGACTCAGCTACTTCTTGCTTATATAACATGTTATTGTTGCCAATCATTTCAGTGCATATTTCAGTTTGCTTTACATGCTCAGTACCTGTGGTACTGACGCCCAGCGGGGCGCTGCATTGATTGCCTGCAGGTACTCACGGATGAGGAGCCGATCCCTCGTGATTCCAGCCAGCGAGTGAGTCATCAGCTCCTGTCTTCCGGAGTCTGATTCCCTGAGGTGTAGCTCCTTTTCTTTTGTTGTACAGTATGGGTAGGTCGGGGCCCTGTCCCAATCATTTCCACTATTTTCTTACAGTATTCGTAGAGGCTTGCAGTCTGTATATATTTCCTTGTGGTCAGTTGGGCCGGTCGTGTGAGGCCATGCAATCTGCTGTAGCTGTTTAGTATTTCAGTTTATGTTGGGCGTGTGGGGCCTTAGTTTGACAGTAGTGGTGACCTTGCCGGTCACGTAGTCTTACAGTAGGCTTGTGTTGAGTTACAGATAACTAGACAGCATGGTGGCCTTGTCGGCCCGCATAGGCTCCCTTATATCGACATGTTTCTGGTTAGCTGTTATTACAGGTACAAATGGCTATAGGCCAGTGGGCCAGAGGCTGTGTTTACAGCCGTTATATAGCCGGTTTGTTTCTTGAAATAGAGCCAAAGCCAACCAAAGCACCAGATGTGCTCAGGCTGGACCATTTAGCAGTCTGGAGTCTAGCAGGCACCAGGTGCCTGTCATACCCCCCAATGTAGGATGTGACGAACTTGGTATCAGAGCAGTTCGTGTCCCAGGGAGTCTGCAAGCCGTGCTAAGTAGAGTCTTGTCTATGGATGTATTGTGCACCACATACTATAGGCAGGAGGCTGCGAGGCATGTTAGGATTGTCACTCTTCTTTCTTATTCAGTCGTGCTATAGAGCGGTACAGTATAGAGTTGACTTTTGAAACTCACCAACCTCTTTGCGTACAGATATTATGGCAGACCAGTGGCACCCAGCAACAGGTAGGAGATTGGATACAGCAGCGGGCGAAGGCACCAGTAGGATGCCTCAGTTACAGCCAGATTCCGCCCGGTCTGAGAGCAATACTGAGGCGTTATCTCGGCCCTTCCGGCAGTCTCCGCCTCGCCAGACACCATTTGAGGCAGCACCGCCTCCCACAGCTCCTACACCAACTTCATCTGATCAGAAGCTACGTAGTGCGGTGGTTATGTTGACTCAGATGCTAGTTGCTCAGAGTCAGCCAGCACCACCTACAACAGCAGAATGCCTAGTTGGGCCAGGTAGTTCCAGGGTTAGAGAATTCTTGGCGTTGGGACCCCCTCAGTTTACAGGGTCGGATTCAGCAGAGGACCCTCAGGATTTTCTGGACCAGATGCAGAGGATCTTTAGAGTCATGCACGTAACCCCAGCAGAATCAGTTGAGTTAGCAGTGTTCCGGTTAAGGGATATTGCTGTTTTGTGGTACGAAAGTTGGGAGAGGTCTCGGGGAAGAGATGCAGCCCCTCCTACTTGGTATAGCTTTTCAGAGGCCTTCCTGGACCATTACTTACCCCGGGAGGTCAGACAGGCCCGGATGGAACAGTTCTTACATTTAGAGCAGGGGGTTAGGAGCGTCCGTGAATATTCCTTAAAATTCGACTCCTTAGCCCGCTATGCTCCAGCATTTGTGGACATCATGTCATCCAGAGTCCACCGCTTTGTTATGGGCCTGAATCCAGAGTACATAGAGACGTGCATGACAGCTACTTTTAGAGAGGACATGGACATAGCCAGGGTACAGGCCTTCGCACAGACAATTGAGGTCTTGAGGCAGCGACAGCGGGGTGACAGACAGGCGACTTCACAGCAGCGCCGTAGAAGCAGACCCGCTGAGATTCAGAGGGAAATTCCTAGGGGGCCGAGACCATGGTTTTCAGATAGGCCACCCAGATCTTTACCGCCGGTACAGCAGCAGAGGGGCAGGTTTATTCGCCGGAGTCAGTCAGAGTCCGGTAGCAGTTCACGGACAGTAGCCTCACCTCAGTAGCGGAGGGTAGAACAGAGTAGATTTGCATCTACCCCTTGTCCTATATGCCACCGACTACATTCTGGGGCCTGCAGGCAAGGCTTCCCAAGGTGTTATTACTACAGACAGGAAGGGAATTTAATGAGAGATTGTCCATCCAGGGGACAGGGTAGTCAGGATGATCTGGATAGAGCGTCAGCAGGGCCACGAGTTCCAGCAGCCTCAGCAGGGCGCAGACCCTCAGGTTCAAGAAATAGGGGCCGAGGTAGACCAGGAGCCTCTGGCTCAGGTGCAGGCCCCAGCCGTACCTATGCATTAACAGGGAGGCAGGATTCAGAGGCATCTCCCGATATGGTCACAGGTATATTGATTATCTGCTCATACCCTATTTATGTATTGATTGATCCAGGGTCTACCTTGTCATATATTACACTATTAGTGGCCCGGAAGTTGGGTATCGAACCAGAATTGCTTCAGCAGCCCTTTTCGGTGCTTACACTGGTCGGTGACTCGATTACAACTAAAAGAGTTTACCGAGGGTGTACGGTGGAGGTTGCTGATCGCCAGACCACAGTAGACTTAATAGAACTTGAGATGGTCGACTTCGATGCCATTATGGGTATGGACTGGTTAGTGCCATGCTATGCCAACTTAGAATGCTGGACCAAGACGGTCCGATTTCACTTTCCGAGGGAAGCAGTGTGAGAGTGGAAAGGGAGCACAGCTACGCCGAAAGGTAGGTTTATTTCCTACCTTCAGGCAAGAAAATTAATAGCAAAGGGATGTATTTACCACCTAGTTAGAGTCCAGGACGTTCGGGTGGAACCTCCAACTCTTCAGTCTGTTCCAGTGGTCAATGAATTCCCTGACGTATTTCCAGATGAGTTGCCTGGTATCCCTCCCGAAAGGGAGATAGATTTTGCGATTGACTTGTTGCCAGGGACTCAACCTATATGCATTCCCTCGTATCGCATGGCACCAGCTGAGCTTAGAGAGTTGAAAGAGTAGTTAAAAGATTTGCTCAACAAAGGTTTTATCAGGCCTAGTACTTCCCCGTGGGGTGCGCCAGTTCTGTTTGTAAGAAAGAAAGATGGCTCACTCCGTATGTGCGTAGACTACCGGCAGCTGAATAAGGTAACGGTTAAAAACAAATACCCGATCCCTAGAATAGATGATTTGTTTGACCAGTTGCATGGGGCCAGATGTTTCTCTAAGATAGATCTGAGGTCCGGATACCACCAGGTCCAGGTTCGTGAGAAGGACATTCCAAAGACTGCTTTCAGGACCAGGTATGGTCACTTTGAATTTCTAGTTATATCTTTCGGGCTGACGAATGCTCCCGCAGTGTTTATGGACCTGATGAACAACATATTCAGACTGTATTTGGATCTGTTCGTGGTAGTATTTATCGATGATATTCTGGTATATTCTCATTCAGAGACAGATCACCAGAACCCTTTACGAATAGTACTCCAGATCCTTAGAGAACGTCAGCTGTACACCAAGTTTTCTAAGTGTGAGTTCTGGCTGAACTCAGTTGCCTTTTTGGGGCATATCATGTCGGATGCTGGTATACAGGTAGACACACAGAAAATAGAGGCGGTCAAGACATGGCCTAGACCTACCACTCCGATCGAGGTCCGCAGTTTCCTAGGTTTAGCAGGGTATTACCGGAGATTTATTGAAGGATTCTCCACTATAGCGGCACCTCTGACAAAGCTGACACAGAAAGCAGCGAAATTTCAGTGGACGGAGGCATGTGAGTAGAGTTTTCAAGAGTTGAAAGACAGATTGACCTCCGCCCCAGTACTAGCATTGCCAGAGGGAACAGATGGGTATGCGGTGTATTGCGACGCTTCAGGTTTGGGACTGGGTTGTGTGTTGATGCAGCATGGTAAGGTGATTGCTTATGCTTCCAGACAGCTGAGGAAACACGAAAAGAACTATCCGACCCATGACTTGGAACTGGCCGCAGTGATCCACGCTCTGAAAATTTGGAGGTATTATCTGTATGGCGTCCATGTAGATATTTTTACAGATCATAAAAGCCTACAATACATTTTCACACAGAGGGAGTTAAATCTGCGGCAACGTCGCTGGTTAGAATTGTTGAAAGATTATGATGTAAATATTCTCTATCACCCGGGAAAAGCTAATGTAGTAGCAGATGCCCTGAGCCATAAGTCAATGGGGAGTTTGGCGTACTTGCGGCCCGAGAAGCGGGAATTAGCCAAGGAAATTCATCAACTAGCTGGTTTAGCCATTCGAGTAGTGGAGACAGAAAATAACAGAGCGGTAATTCAGAATTCTGCCGAGTCATCACTGGTTACAGAGGTAAAAGAACGACAGTACGAGGACCCTGACTTAATCCAGCTCAGAGATAGAGTTCATAAAGGTAAGGAGTAAGATTTCCAAGTGACTAAAAATGAAGTGCTACGTTGTAAGGGCCGTCTATGTGTCCCGAACATACCAGGGCTTCGCCAGCAGATCATGCATGAGGTACATTACGCTGGCTATTCCCTTCATCCAGGAGCAACGAAAATGTACCACGATATCAGAGACATTTACTGGTGGCCAGCTATGAAATCTAAAATAGCTGAATTTGTATCTAGATGTCCTAACTGCCAGCAGGTGAAAGCGGAGCACCAGAAACCGGGCGGTCTGACGCAGGATATAGCTGTGCCTATGTGGAAATGGGAAGCGATAAATATGGATTTTGTAACAGGGTTACCCCGTACCAGACGCAGAAATGATTCCATTTGGGTAATAGTTGACGGGCTGACAAAATCAGCTCATTTCCTGCCAGTGAAGGCTACCTTCTCGGCTGAGGATTATGCCGAATTATATATTAGAGAAATAGTTAGATTACATGGAGTGCCGGTATCCATTATTTCAGATAGGGGAGCACAGTTTACAGCTAGATTCTGGTAGTCGTTCTAGAGGGGTTTGGGAACGCAGATTAATTTGAGCACAGCATTCCACCCTCAGACAGATGGGCAGGCTGAGCGGGCTATCCAAACACTCGAAGATATGCTACGAGCATGTGTACTAGATTTTGGGGGTAGCTGGGATGAGCATCTTTCGTTGATTGAATTTGCCTATAATAACAGTTATCATTCAGCTATCCAGATGGCGCCCTATGAAGCATTATATGGGCGAAAATGTAGATCGCCGGTGGGCTGGTTCGAAGTGGGGGAATCAACGTTGATTGGGCCAGACATCATTCAACAGTCAGAGGAGAAGGTAAAGCTTATCAGAGAACGTCTGCTGACTGCTCAGAGCCGCCAGAAGTCGTATGCAGATATGCGGCGCAGAAATCTAGAATTTGCGGTAAATAACTGGGTATACCTGAAGGTGTCTCCGATGAAAGGTGTGATGAGATTTTGCAAGAAAGGCAAGCTTAGCTCGAGATTCGTTGGGCCATATCAGGTTCGGCGGAGAATAGGCCGAGTTGCATATGAATTGAACTTGCCCCCGGAGTTAGCATCTGTTCACCCAGTATTCCATGTTTCTTTGTTGAGGAAGTTCGTAGGAGACCCTTCCACAGTTGTTCCAGTTCAGGATGTCCAGGTCACAGAAGAGTTAGCATACAAAGAGGTTCCAGTAGCTATCTTAGACAGACAGATCCGTAGACTGAGAACCAAAGATATTGCGTCTGTCAAAGTATTGTGGCGTAATAGGAACCGAGAAGAAATGACCTGGGAAGCCGAGGAGGACATGAAAGCCAGATATCCCCACTTATTCCAGGCATAGGCAAACGGGAGGTATGTTAGAACTGTTTCTCCTTATTAATGCTTATACTTCATATATGAAAGCAGGCGATTGATTATAGACATTTTTATACATGAATGATTTTATATCGTGTAGAGTACCTGTATTGGGGTTTTCTGCTTTTCAGGAATTTTTAGATAGTCCATAATACAGGGGAAACTTTGCCAAAATTTTTCTAGAAACAAGTTGAGTAAGTTGAGAAAGTCCTCTAGACAAAATGTCATTCGATGACGAATGTTCTTAAGGGGGGGAGGATGTTACACCCCATAAGATTTAAATGAATAAAATAGCCTAATGGCATGTTGGTTAAGGGATTTAGAAGGTAAAAAAAAAGGTCGGTTTTCTTCCTTAAAATCAGTAAATTTCCAGCAAAAAAACAGAGGAAACAAGCAGGAAGAAGAACCCACGACAATTATATACAATTTCCTTCCGATTACGCTACGAAACGCGGTCTAAACTCCGTTCCGGCTTAGATACAGAGGTATAAAGCTGCAGAGAGCAATCCTACGAAGTTGGTTTCGTGAAATTTGGCCGGCGAAACGTCGTGCTATCGAGGTAAAGTAAATAGAATTTCTTTAAATTAGTACCAATGTGTTCCTAGCGTTGTAGTGAGCATTTATCTCTTCAGGACTATCGAGAAATAATGTGTTTTCGACCATTTTTTGAAAGGTTGAAGTTTTGGATAAATATATATCAAAAGTGATAATTTCTCCCGAATATTAATGTATTTAGTTCTAATTGACATGTATATGAATGTAGTTGGGAGAAACAGCAGAAGTACCGACGGAAATCACATCGGTCAGTCGGGTACTCAGGAACCAGGTATGTAAAGCTATTCTTTCGGCAAGCCAGGAAGTACAGTTTAGAAAGTAAATAGAATAAAGGCAATTAACTGATACCCAGTGTACAGGAATGATTTTAGTACAATTTCCAACAAGCATGCTAGTATATTAATTACGGATCATGCGATAATCAGAATAATAGATATTCAGGCAATACGTATTACATCTGTTGATATTGTATCCGGTAGTAGATGGTACATTTTATATTATTGAGCTATATCTTGATATAATCAGATAGACAGATAAAGGCCAGGTAGCAATTAGTCCAACAATCAGAAATTGTGTAAAACAGAATATAGTATCAGTTATTTAATACAGACTGGCCTTGAGATAAAAGAAGAGAATATGGTTAGTATTTTTCATTGAGCATGCTGGCTGTGTATGTGTTTTGTATGTTGAGACTTATTGTGGCATGTGGGCACCCTTTTAGCATTCCCACCGCCCCTGGGTTACAGCTGTGTCGATACCAGATTCAGATACCGCCACCAGCTGGGCGATGTCGTCCGCCTAAAGAACGATGATGGCTGACCACCATGATAATACGGTCCAGACCACCCTGCTTGCAGGGGTAGTTCAGTTTACTCTGCGCAGAGCCAGTACACCCTGTTCACAGGGGCAGACCACTCTATGTGTGCTTGTGGCCGGGGGCATTTTTATATACAGATTTTTATAAAATCACCCTGCTGCGTGCTTGCACCCAGGGGCAATTTCAGTCACAGATATAGCAGCAGATCACCCCGTGCGCACCTGCGCCCAGAGGCAGGAGTCTTCGGACTCAGACACAGTTTATTGTCAGAGGCCAACGCCTGAGCTACGTACCCAAGGGGACTGGTAGGAGGAGCTCACAGTATCAGATGAGTGGAGTGACTTATTTTTGGTTGGTTTAGACCCGGGTAGGGGTATATAGATTGCTTGCTTAGTTGGCACCTTCCGGCTTATGGGGGTCGGTCAGGTATTGTGTGTACTATTATGTATATTGATATGTGCTATTAGATACTGATAGACAGTAGGATGACACGTCATCAGGTACGCTCCATTAGTTACAGAATGAACAAACTCTCCCCAGCTATCCTCAGCTAGATAGACTCAGCTACTTCTTGCTTATATGTCATGTTATTGTTGCCAATCATTTCAGTGCATATTTCAGTTTGCTTTACATGCTCAGTACCTGTGGTACTGACGCCCAGCGGGGCGCTGCATTGCTTGCCTGCAGGTACTCACGAACGAGGAGCTGATCCCTCGTGATTCCAGCCAGCGAGTGAGTCATCAGCTCCTGTCTTCTGGAGTCTGATTCCCCGAGGTGTAGCTCCTTTTCTTTTGTTGTACAGTATGGGTAGGTCGGAGCCCTGTCCCGATCATTTCCACTATTTTCTTACAGTATTCGTAGAGGCTTGCAGTCTGTATATATTTCCTTGTGGTCAGTTGGGCCGGTCGTGTTAGGCCGTGCAGTCTGCTGTAGCTGTTTAGTATTTCAGTTTATGTTGGCCGTGTGGGGCCTTAGTTTGACAGTAGTGGTGACCTTGCCGGTCACGTAGTCTTACAGTAGGCTTGTGTTGAGTTACAGATAACTAGACAGCATGGTGGCCTTGTCGGCCCGCATAGGCTCCCTTATATCGACATGTTTCTGGTTAGCTGTTATTATAGGTACAGATGGCTACAGGCCAGTGGGCCGGAGGCTGTGTTTACAACCATTATATAGCCGGTTTGTTTCTTGAAATAGAGCCAAAGCCAGCCAAAGCACCAGATATGCTCAGGCTGGACCATTTAGCAGTCTAGAGTCTAGCAGGCACCAGGTGCCCGTCATACCCCCCAAGGTTGGGTGTGACGACTGTACATCTTGGTGGCACCTGGATGTATAGAATATCATGAACCATGAAACTCATGCAATATCCGCTCCCTCAAGTTATAAACTCCTGGTACACACAAACGACCCTGATATTGTAGTACATCATCTCCCGCTTGGGAGAAAACCTCTACTTTCTGATTCTGAATAGCTTCCCTCAACTTTACTAAAATAGGATCCTTGTTTTTTCTGGATTTGACCAATTTTAATCCATTTTAAACACTGACACTACCATCCGACAAGTCAACAAGATGAACTCCTGGTCGCGCAAGCCGCTGCACATCCTTCACTAATTCTTTCCTCTCCTCATCTACATGGGTCACACTATCAGTAGAAATCCTGCTAAGAGTGTTTGCCACCATATTAACCTTGCCCAAATGTTAAAGGACACTCATATCATAATCTTTAAGAAGCTCTAACCACCTTCTCTGACATAGATTTAGATCGTTCAGAGTAGACACGTACTGTAGGCTTTTGCGTTCCGTAAACACATCCACACGGACCTCGTACACATAGTGTCTCCAAATCATCAAGGAAAATACTACTACTGCCAATTCGAGATTGTGAGTCAGATAGTTCTTTTCATGGACTTTCGACTACCTGGAAGCATAGGCTATAACCTTACCGTGTTGCATTAATACACAACCAAGGCTGATCCTTGAGGCGTCACAATATACCACAAACCCATCGGTACTCTCAAGTAGGATCAACAATTTTGCTGAGGTGAGTTGAGTCTTAAACTCTAGGAAGCTCTTCTCACAGGCCTCCGACTATTGGAACTTCACTTTCTTCTGGGTCAACTTAGTCAACGGTGCTGTAATGGATGAAAACCCTTCAACAAACCTCTGGTAGCAACTAGCTCAACCTAAGAAACTCTTGATATCCGAAGGACTAACTGGTCTAGGCCAATTTTTCCTAGGTTCTATTTTTTGAGAGTCCACATGTTCAACCTTACTTGACACCACATGACCTGAAAATTCTAGCAATTTTAACTAAAAATCACATTTTCTAAATTTAGCATATAGCTGGGGACCTTTAAGGGTCTGTAGCACCACCTTCAAATGAGCGGCATGCTCCTCCTTGCTCCGAGAGTATATGAGAATGTCATCTATGATCACAATCATAAACATGTCTAAATACGGTTTGAACACTCCATTCATCAAATCCATAAAAGCTACAGGGGCATTTGTTTGTCCAAAATACATAACTACAAACTCATACTAACCATACCGCGTCCTGAAGGATGTCTTTAGGATGTCACTCTCCCGAACACTCAGCTGATAATACCAAGAGCTGAGGTCTATCTTTCAGAAACACTTGGAACCCTGTAGCTAGCAAAAAAAGTCATCAATTCTGGAGAGAGGATACCTATTCTTAACAATGACTTGTTCAACTACCAGTAATCAATGCATATCCAAAGGGAACCATCCTTCTTACGGACAAAGAGAACCAGTGCACCCCACGAGGATTTGCTAGGTGTGATGAAATCCTTGTATAAGAGATATTCCAACTGCTCCTTAAACTCCTTTAGCTCTGCCAGAGCCATTCTGTAAGGAGGAATAGACATATGTTGTATATCGGGAAGAAGGTCAATACCAAAATCGATCTCCCACTCAGGAGGAATTCCCAGTAAATCATCTGGAAACACCTCTAGATATTCACACACTACAGGAACTGAATGGATAGTTCAGGTCTCAAACGTAGCATCCTTAACCCTAACAAGATGATACACACAACCCTTATAAATTATCTTTCTGGCCATAAGGTAGAAAATGAAGCGACCTACAGGCACAACTGAACTAGTCTTCCACTCTAGTATAGGCTCACCGAGAAATCGAAACTCTACATCACGGGTTCTACAATTTATTGAGGCATAACACGCATGTATCCAATCCATGGAAAATATAATATCAAAATCTATCATGGTTAGCTCTACTAAATCTGTTGAGACTTTCTGAAGGACTGTGACAGGGAAATCTCTATATACCCATCGAGCTATAACTGAATCATCAACTGGAGTAGAGACTGACAAGGGTTCTGATAGGATTTTGGAACTAACTCAAAAACTACTACAAACATAGGGTGTCAAAAAAGATAAGGTAGCCCCTGGATCTAACAAAGAATATAAATCAAGGTGAAATAATTGTAACATACCAGTGAATACATCTGGGGAGGCCTCTTACTCCTAATGAGATGCATGGCATAGAATCTATTCTGACGCTGACCACCACCTGTACTTATGGAGGCTCCCTGCTGAATTGGGCGTGCTGAACTAGTGGCTGGGTCAGCCTCTACCATGGCCCTGTCTAGATGCCGGACAATCTCTGAGCATATGATCGGACTTTCCACACTTGAAGCAAGAACCTGTCCTTGCTAAGAACTGAGCAGTATGCCTCCTAGCACACCAGTCACAAGATGGAATACTAGGCTCCTAGATCCGCTCCCCTAACCTCGAGAGCCTAATGTTCATCCCCTCTGTTCGCGCCTAGATTTGGATGGCACACTCTCTGATGATGGTGTTGGGGCTGATGATCTCAGGTGGGACTGCTGACGGTTCCCACCACCAGGTCTATGCTGCGAGAGTCCTAAGCTTTCAGTACCGGCCCTCTCTCTCCCACTCACTCACCTATACTGCCTCAATATGCTGGGAATATAGAACTATCCGTGAGAAGTCAATGTCTTGTTGAAGCATCGCGGTCTGGCAATCTTTGACCAAGTAGTCTACTATCCCATGCATAACCGACTCACTTTAGGCCTTTAGTCTGCCACCATCTCAGGTGCATACTTGGATAGGTGGGTGAACTTTAGAGCATACTCCAGGATTTTCATGTGGTTTTTTCTCAAGTTCACAAATTCAACTGTTTTTATCTCGCTCATCTCACGTGGAAAGAACTAATCAAAAAACACGATATGGAACTCATCCCAACCAATAGGGCTTGGTCCAACTGCTCTACTATCCTTCCACTGCCTAAACCAGATATGTGCAACCCCTTTCAGTTGATAAGAGGCTAAGTTTGCGCACTCCTCCCCTGTCACCCCTATGATCTAGGTGATTTTTTGAATTTAATCAATAAACTCATGCGGATCCTCATCCATCTTCGATTTGAGAAATTCTGGAGGGCTCATCCCAAGAAAGTTCATAACTCTTGCCGCTGCCGCATTCCCATTCTAGGGGATATGCGCTATTGCCTTTTGGTTGACTTGGGCGGTCAAAGCCTGAGCTAACATCTGAATTGCTGCCCTGAACTCTGCATAGGCCACCTGCTCGGGCACATGATCACAGGGAGCTGGTGGGACCTACTGGTGCCCATCTCCATTTTAATTCTCATGGCCACTTCCATTTCCGTTTCTTCTTCTGCTAACGAAGTGAGGAGGCATGACTCTACAAACGACATAGATCATGAAAGAAGGGAATATTTCCTAAAATGTTTCATAGGCTATTCTTCACCAGTGTGGAGCGCTTCACACCAATGAAAAAGACTCTACTTAATGTGAATTTTAGAAACCCTAGGAAACTTCAAAACCTAATGGTCTGATACAATGTTTGACACAACCCAAATGTAGGCTCGGATTGAGACACGGGACAAAGATCCCCAAGAGGCTCCAAGTCGACCCATGGCATGAACATGACATCTGAAACTCAACATACAAAGTCTAACATATAAAATAGCGGAAGTCTAAAAATCTTAATATCTGAATACATAACAGCGATCTTAAACTGAAAACATACTAAACCTGATAAGCCTCTACATACTGATGAGTTGATGGGATAAGGCCCCAACTAACTCACTGAAGACCGAAACAGAAAATACTAAATACAATTGATAAAAGGGTCCTCGAAGGATGAGGACTCACCAACTCTGGCGGGAGATGCTTTTCTGAGGATCTGGCTAAAGGCGGGACGAAACCTGAATGTGAGCCTATATCATGAAACAATACAACATAGAGTAAGCGATCAGTACGTGGAATGTACCGAGTGTGCTTGGTAAATAAAACTGCTAAGTAAGTAAAAAAATCAAAAATTATGCACATCATAAAATATTTCATCATAAGATTCTGAGAGTAGGGCTTTTTTGCTATTATCTGAAAACTTAATTTAAACATAATTATATGTCATAATTGAATTGAATGACCCAAAGTTGAAACTACTATCATAGGTAAAACTGAACAGTGGGTCAAACCTGCTGAAAACATAATATCATGACTGATGAACATGCATCACTGAAATCATGCGAACAATAGGAGACTCGTCATATAACCGATATTACCAAGATAGAGCTTATGTGGTCCCCACTATTACACTCAAGTGGGCAGAACCTTCCAAAAGCTTGTCAGGGCTAAGGATGCTGCCATGATATCGATATCAAGTTGAAGGACCCTAGGGGACATGGGAAGCACACAAGGGAGGTCCCAAATAATATTAATATACCTACGTTGGGACGTAGTTCTGAGACACGGGGTTGAATGATCCTTAGCCTGCACGGAGCTAGACACTACTCCTAAAAATATGCATATGCTCTTCATCATTTATCAACGCAGCTGAACCATCATCTTGTGAAGAAGTTGAATCATAATAATGCATGCATAATCTGAAAACATAACATGAGGAGCCTTAGCTCAAATCATACCATAAGCTAAAAAGCGTGGGAGTCTACACTCCAAAACCATGTGGTAAGCTAATACAATGAAATCGAATGTAGATCATGAACATACTTGAGCATATGGGCTTGCCCAAAATTAAACATACTTTAGATAGTCAAAATCATTGATATGAAAATAGGTAATTTGGAAATCATACTTTCATTATATACATCTCATCATACTTGAAAACATATATCATGATATCAACCTTTCATGAACTTTCATAGTTGGGCATCATAATTGTAAGACTTTGAAAACATGAATTTGTAACTGAAAACATTATAAAAAAAATCCATAAAAATGAATTCAACATTAGAAACATCAATAGAATTTACCCATGATAAATAGATAGGAAATTCAAAAGTTGGGTTAAAACCCCATAGATTCATCGAGTTAGGATTTCCATAAATTTTAGAAGGAATTGGGCATGAGAGTGGATTAATACACCCATTCATAACCCTCTATACCTGGATACTTCTAATTTCTCAACCTTCTTGAATGCCCAAAGGAAATTAAAGGAGAATTGATGACTTTGTAATCTTGATCACCCTTAGGAACTTCTAGGCTTGCATGCATGGAGAGGGATAGGTTTAGAATGAGTTAAACCCTCTTAAAACATACTTATCTGAGCTTAAAACAACTTAATCTAGGTATTAGGAACTTAGAAATTATGGAAAAGCCCTTAATAAATTCTCAGGGAAAAACATACTATCAGTCCCAATGAGGGACTAGACAACTCGTTGCCTGAGGGATAACTCGTGGACTGCGTCTCGTTACCAACACGGGGAACTATAATCCTTTCAGTCACCACAAGTGACACCAAGACTCGTTGTGCACGTAATTACTCGTGGTGACGAGTCCTGATGAACACTGCAAGTCACCCCATCCTTCATGTCGGCTCCTTAACCACGACCAATCTAACGACTCATGGCTTCCCCCTTGGTCAACCACCAAACCAAAATTCCAACCAAACTTTCCCTCCACTCAAAGAGTCACCTAACAACTCGTGGTGTACCTCAAGGGTCACTGGACGACTAGTCTTGTGACCTGGTGTAGAAATTACTATTTTCTCTATTTTAACCCTGGGGTCTAATCTTAGGGCTTTCGAGGTGTTACACTCACCTTGATCGCATCAAAACCGGCCGATATGGGATCTATATTTTCTGTTATATAAAGATTAAAATGGCACCATGGCAATGATTGAGTGAGAGTTATGGTTGTATGCAAACTCTACCAAAGGTATGAACTTATCCCAACGGCCCTTAAACTCGATCACACGAGCCCGAAGCATGTCCTCTAACACCTGGATCATTCTCTTTGATTGTCTATCTGTCTACAAGTGAAATATAATGCCTAAATCCAACCTGGTACCTAGTTTAGCTTGTAAGGTCCTTTAAAAATGGTAAGTGAACTGTATGCCTCTGTTTTAGTCGATCGATGATTGAATCCCATATAACCAAACCACCTCCTTCACATACAATTTGGCCAGCCTCTCTACATTGTAAGTCACCTGGCAGACTTAGTAGTCCGTCAACAATGACCCTGATGGAGTCAAACTTCTCTAATGTCTTCGGAAAGCTAACCATTAAGTTACTTTTCGCTCCTATTTTCACTCTAGGATGGGCATTCTCTAGAGTACTCCCCTAGGTTTTTGATGCTTTTATTTAACTTGCTAGTAGTTTCGGCAGTGGGCAATGTGCTCAATGATGTCTCTCTTTACCCTGTTCCACCAATAGGGTCACTTTAGGTCATGATACATCTTGGTAACTCGGGTATGTATAGAGTACCTCGAGCTATGAGCTTCTAACAAGATAGTTTTAATCAGCTGACCAACCCTGGGGAACACATGCATTCCCCCTTATCCTTAAGACCCCTTCATCAGCTATTGTTGCCTACTTCGCCCCCCTTGTATGACCTAGTCAGGAATCTTACTCAGTCTTGTATCCTCAAACTACCTAGATTTTATTTCCTCCAGTAGTGATGATCTAGCCTCCACATTGGCTAATATTCCACCTTACTTTGCCAATGTAAGTCTCAAAAGACTAGTGGCTAATGTCTTAGTTTCTCTGGCCATCGGGCACCGAAAAACTTCCAAGCAAGCAAACTACCCATACTTATTGCTTTTCTGCTCAAAGCATATGCCACCATAGTAGCCTTCCCCAGATGATACATAATCATGACATCACAATCCTGAAGCAGTTCTATCCATCTCTGTTGTCTTACATTGAGATCCTTCTAGGAGAACACATAGTATAAAATGTGATTGTCCGTGAACACCTCACAATAGGCCCCATATAGGTAGTGCATCTAGATTTTCAGGGCGACTACAACTGCTGCCAATTTCAAGTCATGTGTGAGGTAGTTCTTCTCATGCACTCTCAGTTATCTCGAAGCATATGTAATTACCTTTCTTTCCTCTATCAACACATCACCCAAGCCAAATCGTGAGGCATCACAATAAACTAAAAAATCTTTACCTTCTACAGCTAGCTTCAAAATAGATGTCGTGGTTAATAAGGTTTTGAACTTTTGAAAGCTCTTTTCACACTCTTTTGACCATTGGAATGGAATTTGCTTCTGGGTTAGCCTCTTTTCACACTCTTTTGACCACTGGAATGGCACATCCTTCTGGGTCAGCCTAGTAAAACTGGGAGGCAATAGCCGCAAAGTCCTTCACAAATCGACGGTAGTAACTGGCTAGCTCTACAAAGCTACAAAGCTTTATAACTGTAGTGGGCCTGGCATAAATTTAGACTATTTCCACCGTTTATGGAACCTCCTTAATCCCTTTGTTGGAGACTATATGCCCCAAAAAGGACACTTATTCCAACCAATATTCGTGTTTAGTGAATTTTGCATATAGTTGCTTCTCCTTTAGAAACCCCAACATAATACTTAGGTGATTCTCATATTCCTGCTTAGTCTTGAAATTCACCAAAATATTTTCAACAAAAAGGATTTCAAAAGAGTCCAGATAGGGTTTGAAAATATCATTTATCAGGCTCATGAAAGTCGTTAGAGCATTGGTGAATGGAATTCATAATGCCCATATTTAGTTTGTAAAGCTATCTTCAAAATATCCTCAGAATAGATTTTCAGCGAATGGTAACTCGACCTCAAATCAATATTTGAGAACACTACTGCACTTGAAGGTCATCAAACAGGTCATTTATTCGAGGAAGGGGATATTTATTCCCAGTGGTTTCATTATTCAGTTGTAGTCAATGCACATCCGCATGCTACCATCTTTCTTCTTCACAAACAATATAGGAACACCCCATGGCGAGACACTTAGATGAATAAACCCCTTACTAAGTAACTGCTACAACTACTCCTTGAGTTCTCTCAACTCAGCTGGTGCCATCCTATATTGTGGTATGAAGATAGTTCTGGTCCCTAGCTCTAAATCTATGAAAAAATCAATATTAAGGTTTGGAAGAAATCCTAGACAATATGCAAGAAGCACCTCTAGAAACTCATAAATTTTAACCCTCTAAAAGTCCCTAAGATAAGATTCGAAAACTAAAATAGAGAAAATAAGAAAACCTGTATAAGATCAAAGAACGAGTCGTTGAGTGACTTGTCAACTCACCTGATGGGTCGTTACAACACTTGTTAAGTGGGAAATATAGGTGAAAACATAGGTTTTTGAGAGTCATAATGAGTGGTGAAATGATCCGTAAGTGTCATGATGAATCATTAAGTTGATGCATCAAGAAAAGATCAGAATGTTGGAAATTTTCTCCAGTGGTAATGGTTTGGGTGACGACCCTTCAACTTTCCTAATAGGTCATTGACTCACTTGTTGGGTGTGCTAAAATGATTTTTCCAATAGGGCTATTAAGGGTGTTTTCATAATTCCTAAGTTTCTAACTCCTAAACTAAGTTGTTTTAAGCTCCTAAAAGGGTGTTTTAAGGGGTTGTATTAATCCTAATCCCTCATTCTACTCCTAAAATCTCTAAATGAAGATCAAATTCCCTCAAGAGAAGCTGGGGTTCATCATCAATCTTCCCCTCAATTCTCTTTGGGTCTCAAATCAAGATAAAGATTAATCAAGTCCAGGTATGTGGGGTTATGAATGGGGGAAACTCTTCCACCCTGATGCCACATTTCATCCCTCGTTCTAGATTTCAAGTCTCCAAACATGATATATTGAAATTTTAGTGTTAGACCCAATTCTCATGACAGTTCAAATCCTGTCTCCTCAACATCTTGTTTTAAACTATTTTAGGGTATGAAATCAAGTTTCTTATGATTAAATTCATGATTTATGATTTATGATTAAGATTGCTTATTTTCTACTAGAATGACTCATGGATCTATACTTTTATGTAATGGTGATTTTTTCCCAATTATGCATGATTTTACAAATTTCACGCTTATGAGTCTATGATTTCAATTATAGCTATTTATCCAAGTATGTATCATTTTTAGGATACTCAAGCTATTTATCATGGACCTCTTAATGAGATTATTCTGATGAATATTTCATGTATTTCAAGTATGATTATGATTTCATGAATTAGACAAGCCCATGAAAGATCAAATATGTTTTCAAGATGATGATTGTGAGCCATGTGCATGTTTTTGTGAGTAGTGTCTAGCATCGAGTAGGATAGAGGTACAAGAAAACCTTGAACTTCATAACTACATTCTGCCATAGGTATATATATATTAATGTATGGGGCCTCGCGGGAAAGTGTTCCCCCAACTCGACGGGGCTCACAAGTGATATCATGCCTTATTGTTCTTTGCCTTGGCAAGGCTTAGGATGGATTTGCCCACTTGAGTGAGATAGTTGTGGAATCATGTAAGCTCTATTATGATGGTTTCAGTTTTGAAGAAGCCTCCCATTGTTCCTCATATTTTAAACTACTCATGTTCATAACTTTTGATACTATGTTTTTAGCATATTTGACCCGTTTATTAATATATGAGATTTTACTTGTACTTACAAGTATAGTACATTACATGATTTCTATTTGTAAACCTTGGGTTATTAAAATTTAGCATATGATGAATAACTAATGTTTATGGTTATTGTTCAATTATGATTTCAGCATTTGCCCTATTCTCATGTTCTCTTTAGCCTTTACTCTCACCCTTGATTTACTGTTTATGAGCATTTTTTACTTTCAACTCACTTAGTACATTTAAATTACTAACCACATACCATATGTTATATCATCTAATTATATAGGTTTGGGTGATCAGTATTAGTCTCGACGTTAGCTCGCTCTCGCTTACATATAGTACCATCCTAGTTTTTGGTGTGTCATCGTGATCTGACGACGACAATTTTGGTTCATGTCTCTTTTTCCTATGTCTTTTAGTTTCTAACTTACCGAGCTAGTTGGGGGTGTTGTCCCATCAGCTCATCTTATGAGTAGATGCTTTTCAAACAGTTATATATAGATTGTTTAGAGTTGTTAACTTGTTGTCTATGATAATGTTTTATGGTTATACAGACTTCCACTTATGTTTTGTTCAGGTTTATTTCCACTTTATATATAGTCTTTCATGTTATGTATGTACCATGCATTACATTAGAGCCATTCTTGATTCTAGGTCCTGTGTCTCAATTCAGGGTCCACACTAGGGTCATGACAAATATGGTATCAGAGCATTATGTTTAAGGGAGTCCTACGGTGTCTGAAAGCCGCATTAAGTAGTGTCTTTTCCGGTGTGAAGCATGCCACACTTATGTGGAAGGGGATACGAAATATTTTAGGAAATTTTCCTTCTTTCATGATCTATATCGCGTGATAAAATTCATCTCTCTCTATTCTCTAATTCATGCAATACATATTTGTAGAAATATGCCTCCCCCCCATGTCAATAGAATAAGAAATGGATTAGGCTCTATAGGTCAGAGGATCATGACAGGAGAGTGCACTTTCTCAGCTAGCAGGAAGTATGGTAAAAACCACCCAAGAAAGTGCTTGGTTGGCTCAGATGTTTGCTTCAGGTGTCAAATGCCCAGACATATGCACAGGGACTATTCTTTAGCTTGACAGGGTGACGGTAGAGGCCGTGCCCCAACCACCACTTCAGTAGCTCCAGGAGCTCTCCCATCTCAACATGGAGTTTCATCTGGTGTTGTTGGCAAACGGTGCTAGAAAAGGTTCTATGCACTTTAATCCTATCAAGGTGCAAGAGTGCTCACCCGATATTCTCACCAATATGTTATGAGTTTACCATCTTATGTTTATACATTATAGTACAAAGGGCCATATTATACTTTGTGAATCCTTATGTTGCTATTAATTTCTAAAATTTCTTGAAATCCTGTTAGATCCCTTCTTAATCTCTACTCCTGCCGATGAATCAATTTTAGCTCGACCAATATACAGAAATCTCCCTATCATGAATCTTCATAAAGTCACTTCAGTCGACCTAGTAGAGTTAGATATGACCAATTTTAATGTTATCTTTGATATGGATTAATTTCATGCTTTTTATGCTTTGGTTAATGGTAGAACCCATACAATTGAGTTTTAATTTTTGAGTGATGTAGTCCTAGAGTGAAAGGGTAGTTCAGTTGTGCCTGTAGATTGCTTCTTTTCCTATCTTAAGGCCAAAAAGATAATCTCAAAGGGTTGTGTATATCATCTTGTTTGGGTGAAGGATTCTATCTTTGAGAACCCGACTCTTTAGTCAGTTTTTGTGGTATGTGAGTATCCGGAGGTTTTCCAAAATAATCTACCAGGAGTACCTCCCGAATGACAGATTGACTTTGGTATTGACCTTCTCCCTGATACGTAGCTCATATATATACCTCTTTACAGAATGGCTCCAGCCAAGCTATACCATGGATTACGTTTGATCCATTCATGATTCTAGGTACCGTGTCTCGATTTGAGGTCCACATTAGGGTCATGATAAACACGATATCAGAGCATTAAGTTTAAGGGACTCCTAGGGTGTCTAGAAACCACGTTAAGTAGTGTCTTTTCCGGTGTGAAGCGCTCCACACTTATGTGGAAGAGGCTACAAAATATTATAGGAAATTTTCCTTCTTTCATGATCTATATCGTGCAATAAAATTTATCTCTCTCTATTCCTCTAACTCATGCTATAAATATTTACAGAAATATTCCTCCATCCCGAGTCAATAGAAAAAGAAATGGAAATGGAAATTTCCATGAAAATGGCAATAGAGACAGGCATCAGCCATCCCCACCAGCTCCAGCAGATCACAGGAGACTCATGTTGAGTTCTGGACTATATTTCAGATGTTAGTGCTGGCTATGACAGTGTAGGTCAACAAGCAGACTATGGCTCATGTGAATAAAAATGGGAATGCAGTGGTGGCTAGGGTGCAAAACTTCATCCGGATGAACTCACCTTAGTTTCATGGGTCAAAAATGGATGAGGACCTGCAGGAGTTTATTGAGGAGGTCCAGAAGATTACCCAGGTTATGGGTGTTTCCGGAGAGGATGGTGTAGACTTGGCCTCCTATCAGCTGAAAGGGGTTGCGCACATATTATTCTGATAATGGAAGTATTACTTGGGAGTTAGTGCAGTCCCCTTTAGTTGGGATGAGTTTGTTACAACCTTCTTGGACAAATTCTTTCTCTGAGAATTGAGGGAAGTGAAGGCAACAGAGTTTGTCTAGTTGAAGTAGAATGACATGACTATCTAGGAATAAGCCCTGAAGTTTACCCAACTGTGCTAGTATGCTCTAGAGATGATTGCTGACCAAATGGCTCGTATGAGAAAATTCATGAACGGGGTTGTAGATTCATTAGTCAAGGAGTGCAGGACAACCATGCTAATTAGTGATATAGATATCTCCCGACTAATGATATATGCCCAATAGATAGAGGCCAAGCAGATGAAGGAAAGGGAGTGAGAGGCCAAGAGGGCCAGGATAGGGACCTATGGGTACTCTCAATTGACATCTGGTGGTAGACATCGTCCTCAGTCCTACTAGAGGTTGTCAGCTCCTGCTCTATCATCAACCAGCATTCCATTCAGACCACGAGGTGATCAAAGGAGCAGAGCGTTAGGCCCTATGGGTCAGAGGAGCATGATAGGAGAGTGAACTTTCTTAGCTTGTAGGAAGTATGGAAAAAACCACCCAAGAAAGTGCTTGGTTGGCTTAGATGTTTGCTTCAGGTTTCTAATGCCCGGGCATATGCACAGGGACAATTCTTTAACTGGACAGGGTGACGTTAGAGGCTGTACCCCAACCACCACATCAGTAGCCCCAGCAGCTCGCCAATCTCAACATGGAGTCTCATTTGGTGCAGTTGGCAGACAGTGCCAGAAAAAGTTATACGCATTTTAATCATGTCAACTGCAAGAGTGCTTACCAAATGTTGTCACTGGTATGTTATGAGTTTAACATCTTATGTTTATACATTATAAGACCCAGGGGCCATATTATCCTTTGTGACTCCTTATGTTGCTGTTAATTTTGATATCTTTCTTGAAATCCTTTTATAACCCTTCTTAGTCTCTACTCCTGTCGGTGAATCAGTTTTAGCTCGACTAGTATATAGAAATTGTCCTATCATGAATCTTCAAAAAGTCACTTCAGTCAACTTAGTAGAGTTAGATATGACCAATTTTGATATTATCAATGATATGTATTGATTTCACGGTTGCTATGCTTCGTTTAATGGTAGAACCCATACGGTTGAGTTTCGATTTTCGAGTGACGTACTCCTAGAGTTGAAGGGTATTTCAGTTGTGCCTGTAGATCACTTGTTGTCCTATCTTAAGGAAAAAAATATGATCTCCAAGGGTTTTGTATATTATCTTGTTTGGGTGAAGGATTCTATGATCGATACCCCGACTCTTTAGTTAGTTCTTGTGGTATGTGAGTATTCAGAGGTGTTCCGAAATAATCTACCAGGAGTCACTCCTTAATGAGAGATTGACTTTGGTATTGACCTTCTCCCCGATACGCAGCTCATATATATACCTCCTTACAAAATGGCTACTACCGAGCTAAAGGAGTTGAAAGAATAGTTGAAATATCTCTTAGATAAGGGTTTCATCAGAATTAGTAAATCCCCATGGGGTGCTCCCGTTTTCTTTATTCACAAGAAAGATGGTTCTCTTTGAATGTTTATTGATTATCGACAGTTGAACAAAGTTATAATCAAGGATAAGTATCCCCTCCCCAAAACTGATGGCTTGTTTGACCTGCTTCAAGGTGCTAAGTGCTTTTCAAAGATAGACCTCTGGTCCGGCCATCATCAGCTCAGAGTTAGGAAGAGTAACATTCTGAAAATATCCTTTAGGACTTGGTATGGTCACTATGAGTTTGTAGTCATGTCTTTTGGACTGATGAACACTCTTGCAGCTCTCATGAATTTGATGAATACGGTGTTCAAGTAGCATTTGGATATGTTCGTGATTGTCTTCATATATGATATCCTCATCTACTTCGGAGTGAGGAGGAGCATGCTACTCATTTGAGAATTGTGTTGCAGACTCTCAAGGATCGTCAATTGTTTGCTAAATTCATCATGTGAAAATTTTGGTTGAACTCAGTAGCATAATTGGGTCATGTTGTGTCTAGTGAGGGTGTACAGTAGACTCTCAAAAGGTAAGAGGCTGTGAAGAATTAGCTTTGACTTGTCATTCCTACTGATATTAGGAGCTCTTTGGGTTTAGCTGGCTACTACAGGAGGTTTGTAGAGGATTTTTCATCCATTGCATAACCATTGAATAAGTTGACCTACAAGAAGGTTAAATTTCAGTGGTTGGATGCTTGTGAGAAGAGTTTTCAGGAGTTAAAGACTCGACTCACTGTGGCCCCAGCATTGATCCTACTAGAGACCATGGATGGTTTCATTGTATATAATGATGCCATAAGAATAGGCCTTGGGTGCGTGTTGATGCAGCATGGTAATGTCATTACTTATGACTCTAAAAAACATATGACACGTGAGAAGAATTATCCGATGTATAACCTAGAAATGGCAGCAGCGGTGTTTTTCTTGAAGATTTTGAGGCCCTATTTTTAAGGGGTGCATATGGATGTGCTCAAGGACCACAAGAGCCTTCAGTATGTGTTTACTCAAAAGGACCTAAATTTGTGGTAAAGGAGATGGCTAGAGCTTCTCAAAGACTATGAGATAAGTGTTTTTTATCATCTGATCAAGGCCAATGTAGTGGCGGCTGCTCATAGTAGGTTGTCCATGGAGCGTGTGTCCCATGTCGATGATGGGAGGAAGGAGTTGGTGAAGGATTTTCATAGGCTGGCTCGTTTAGGAATTTGCCTTGCAGATTTAATGGATGGTGGTTTTATTGTTCAAAATGGGTCGAAATCTTTGTGACAAAGGTTAAAGCAAGGCAAGATGATGATCCCATCCTAGTGAAGTTGAAGGAAGTAGTTTAGAATTAGAAAGTGGAGGTTTCCTCCCAAGAGGGAGATGGTGTGCTCCGATATCAGGGCTGATTGTGTGTTCCGGCGATGGATGACTTGAGGGAGTGAATGTTGAGCGAGGCTCATGGCTATTAGTTCTCTATCCGTCCAGGTGCCATCTAGATGTACCGTGATTTACTGGAATTTTATTGGTTGAATGGTATGAAGAAGGACATAGCAGAATTTGTGGCAAGGTGCCCGAATTGCCAGCAGATGAAGGCCGAGCATCAAAGAACTGGAGGCATGCTTTAGGACATCAACATTCCTACTTAGAAGTTGGAAGAAATCAACATGGACTAACACAACATTTCCTAGAACATATCGACAATATGACTCTATATGGGTGATATGGACAGGTTTCCAAATTAGCACATTTCTTACAAGTCAAGACTATAGATTAAGCCGAGGATTATGCTAGGTTGTACATTCAGGAGTTTATTAGGTTGAATGGTGTTTCTTTGTCGATTCAGATAGCGATACCCAGTTCACATCTCAGTTCTGGAGATTGTGTCAGAGGGGCCTTGGTACTCAGGTGAAGCTTAGTATAGCTTTTCACGCACATATAGATGGTCTAGAGGATATGTTGAGAGCCTATGTGATTGATTTCAAAGATAGTTGGGAAGATCATTCTCCTCTCATTGAGTTTTCTTAAAATAATAGTTATCACTCTAGTATTCAAATGACTCTATTTGAGGCTCTGTATGGGTGGAGATGTAGATCACCAATTGGATGGTTCGAGGTAGGTGAGACTATGTTGATAGGGAAAACTTTAGTCTATGAGGCTATGGATAAGGCTCATCTTATTAGAAAAAGGCTAAAAATTGCTCAAAGTCATCAAAACTCTTATGAAGATGTTAGGAGGAGAGAGCTTGTGTTTGAAGTTGACGATTGAGTGTTTCTGAAAGTGTCTCCCTGAAGGGAGTTATGAGGTTCGGCAAAAAAGGGAACTTTAGTCCATTATATGTTGATCCCTGTAGGATTCTGAGGTGAGTTCGCAAGGTGGCATATGAGTTGGAGCTACTGGCGGAGTTAGCTTCGGTGCATCCAGTTTTCCATGTGTCTTATTGAAAAAATGCATTGATGACCCAACTTTAGTTGTTTCGATAGAGAGCATTGGGGTGAAGGATAGACTTACCTATGAGGAGGTTTCGGTTGAGATCCTTGATCATCAGGTTCGAAAGTTGCGGAACAAGGAGGTAGGTTCAGTTAATATTTTATGGAGAAATCAGCTTGATGAGGGAGCTATGTGGGAAGCCGAAGTTGATAAGATGGCCAGACGTATCTTTTCCATTCCAGCTCCATCTCAGCATGAGGTACCAGTTTCCTACTTAGTACTCTATTGAGTTTTATGTCAAGTTTATGTCTCTCAGTTCCTTTCATGTCATTGTATGCATGTATGTTTCATGAATTCAGTACAGTCATGTATCCCAGTGTGAAGTCCGTCACCCCGTCAATTTCCAGCTATGGTTATTCAGTTTTGGGATTGCAGTTATTACCCTATCCTTCCTATGTGCTTAATTAGCATTTAAGATAAATATTCCCAAGGGGGAATTAATGTAACACCCCTTAAGTCCCTAAGATCAGACCCGAGGACTGAAATGGAGAAAAAAGGAAAACCTGTATCATGTCACAGCATGAGTCATTGAGTAACTCATCAAGTGACTTGATGGGTCATTAAGTGACCCATTAAGTGGGAAATGGTGAAAACATGGTTTTCAGAGAGTCATAACGAGTGGTGAAATGATCCATTAAGTGTCATGACGAATATTTAAGTGGAGGCATTAAGAAAAGTTCAGAAGGTTGGAAATTTTCTCTAGTGGTAACAGATCAAGGTGATGACCCCTCAAGTGTCACAACGAGTCATCGGGTCACCCGTTGGGCCTGAAGAATGATTTTTCCAGTTGGGTTATTATGGGTGTTTTCATAATTCCTAAGTTCCTAACTCCTAAACTAAATCATTTTAAGCTCCTAAAAGGGTGTTTTAAGGGGTTTTATTCATTCTAAACCCTCATTCTACTCCTAACACCTCTATGTGAAGATCAAATTCCCTCAAGAGTAGCTAGGGTTGTTCATCAATCTTATCCTCAATTCAATTTGGGTCTCCAATCAAGTTAAAGATTTATCAAGAATAGGTATGTAGGGTTATGAAAGGTGGTAATTCTTCCACCCTTATGTCCAATTTTATCCCTCTTTCATGATTTTCAGTCTCCAAGCATGATATGTTGAAATTCTACGGTTAGACCCAATTCTCATGAAATCTCTTATGATCTCTTATGAATTCAAGTTTCTTATGATTAAGTCCATAATTTATGAATAAGATTTCTTATTTTCAACTAGAATTTCTCATTGATCTATACTTTGAAGTTATGGTGATTTTGCCCAATTATACATGATTAAATGAATTTCAATATTATGAGTCTACGCTTTCAATTATGGCTATTTATCATGGCCAACATAGGGGCATCATTCTCTTGACTATTTCATACATGTCTAGTATGATTATGATTTCATGAATTAGACAATCCTATGCAAGATCAAGTATGTTTTCACGATAATGATTGTGAGCCATGTGCATATTTTTGGGAGTGTTGTCTAGAACCGAGTAGGGTAGAGGTACAAGCAAACCCTGAACCTCATAACTACGTGCCACCGTAGGTATGTATATATTCATTTATGGGGCCTCGCCAAAGAGTGTTCCCCCAGCCCGATGGGGCTCACGAGTGATATCATACCTTATCACTCTTTGCCCTAGCAAGGCTTTGGACGGCTCTACCCACTTGAGTAACACGATTGGGGCATCATGTAAGCTCTATCATGATGGCGTCGGTTATGATGAAGCCTCCCATTGTTCCTCATGTTTTAAGCTACTCATGTTCATGACTTATGATACTATGTTTTATAGCGTATTTGGACCTATTGATTAATATATGTACTTTTACTTATGATTTCAACTATAGTACACTGTATGATTTCTATTTCTAAACCTTGGGTCATTACACTTCAACTTATGATGAATAAGTTATGTTTATGGTTATTGTTACGTTATGATTTCATCATGTACCCTACTCTCATGTTCATTTTTGTTTTTACTCTTTACCTTGATTTACTCTCTTATGAGCATGTTTTACATTCTCTACACACTCAATATATTCAAAGTACTTATCTCATACTATATGATATATCATCTCATGATATAGGTTCGGGTGATCAGACTCAGTCCCGATGTTAGCTCGCTCCCGCTTCAATCCAGTACCATTTTAGTTCTAGTGACTCCTCATGATGCGAGGACAACAATTTTTGTTAATGTCTCTTTTTCCTATGTCTTTTAGTTTCAGACTTAGAGATCTAGTTTTAGGTGTTGTCGCATCAGCTCATCTATGGATTAGAGGCTTTTCAGACCATTTTGTATAAATGGTTCAGTGTTTTTGACTCGTTGTCGATGCTTATGTCTTTATTTTATGCAGACTTCTACTTATGTTGTGTTCAAGTTTATTTCTTCTTTAAATATGATCTTTCATGCTATGTATGTACCATGGTTTACCTCAGAGCAATTTTTGGTTCTAGGTCCCATTTCTCGAACCGAGGTCCATAGTCGGGTCATGACACAAACTACCGAAAGAGACTCTATGAAGGGACCCTATGAACTGGTATCTCAAATATGGGCTAGATAGGTAAATATTTGAGATAATGTTCTTAGGAGCAGGGCCGTAATTCCCTTTCTACTCCAACCTAGATAATCCTGGCATCACCTATGGTGACTGTCTTAGCATGGCAATCCAAAATGACATGGTAAGGAGACAACCATCTTATTGCAAAGATAACATCTAATTCTACCATGTCTAAGATCACCATGTCTACCGACATATCATAACCCATAAAACTCACCAATGAAGCATGGTAAACTCCATCCACAACTACAGAATCCTCAAAGGGAGTAGAGAAATGAATCGAGACATCGAAAACATCACAAACAAGATTAAATGCAAAAACAAAATAGACAAACACATAAGGAAAATATAGAGCTAGGATCAAATGAAGTAGCAGTCATTCTGTCATATATAAGAATAGTACCTGTGATAACTATATCTAAAGCCTCTGCATAAGGCCAATTGGCAAATGCATAAAAGTGAGCCTAACTTCCTGCCTGAGACTCGCCCCTGCTGGGCTGTGTCCCTTCTCAACAGGACTGAGTACCACCCTTTCCTATCTGAACACCCCCTCTACTAGGTTGGGTACCACCCCTACCTGCGGATTGACTACCTTGCGCAAGCTGAGGGAAATCCCCCCTGAATGGACTACCTCCCCTCCCTACTGTGGCTGGAGCTCGGTGAGCTAGGTGAGGAATAATCTATGTGCTCTATCCAAACCTACAATACCATATCCAAATGTGGCCATACTCGCCACACTTTTGACATACCTTATCGAGCACTGGTCTCTGATCCAGAACGAAGGAGATAGGGTGAGCCCTAAAATCTGAGCAAACTATCTTTTTTCTCCCAACTATACATGAAGGCCGCTGAATTGTCCTAGCAGATCCCCGACTGATACTGTAATGCCTTTGATGTTCGGGCTAAGTTTAAAATCATTCTAGGTATGTAGAGGTCCGAACCTGATAAATTTTATGGAAAATAAGTGTTAAGATAAATTCATAAGTGCGATAAGTATATTAGATACAAATTAAGGTCATAAGGAACCTCTAACACTAAGTTGAGTTAGGAGCCTTCTTAGCGATTGAGTTTTCGAATAAGTTCTTACAATGGTCAACATCAAACATATTATAACTCCAGTTTATGAAGTATTTCCTACTGATTAAACCCATCGAATTGAAGTCCTTTGAGTTTTGTTTCCAACTCATCCAACCTAGCGTCAATTGGAGTTTAGAGTAAAAAGTTATGAGAAATTTAGTGAAGCACTATCAAGTGACAGGGGGTCAAAGTTAAAAACGTGTGAGGTTACAAAAAATAATCTTAAAGTTATTTTATGGAGCTCTCACGGTTTAATTTCCTAAACCTAGATGGTATGTGATGTTTAAAGGTATTATTGAAGTAGTCCAAAAGCATAGACACTCATTCTTCACCATTCCAATTAGAATTCAAGGATCAAAGCTTTCAAGTTTTTAAAGAAGCTAGGAAATCTTCTTCTCCAAACTAGGGTTCTTAAAGCTTTAGTCTAAGGTTCTATTTTTCCAATTTTCTAATGCTAACTAAAGTAAGGATTCTCATTTATCCTTATGCCCTACATTTACATAAGAATTCGTTTAGATTAAAGCTAGGGTTTCTACCAAAATCTTGAATTATCTTCTTCTATATCTACATATGTTGAATTGTCATTGTTCAATTCTTCATATTGAGTTATTTATCTACATAGGAAATCTACATATTTATTGGTTTATTTATTGTTGAATTTTTATTGATTATTTGTCATACTCTCTTAATTCTTTTTTCTTTATTCTTGAGGTTGGTTCATGTTTCTTATCCCATGAACCCTAGTTGCATGAAAGCTTTATTTGAAGAAAGCATGATTTTTTAAAGTATTGTTTTGAAAGCACGTATTTTTGAAGTAAATGCATTGTTTTACCCTAAAGATTGACCATATTTTGAAAAGAGCATACATGATGATATTCTAAGCATAAAGAGCTAATTTTTAGCATGATTTTCAAAAATAAAAACATAAGTATAGCCTTATTTTGAATCTCATAAGATGTTTTGAGTGAAAGGCTCCATATTGATGCTTAAAGATTGTTTTGATCAAAAGGCTCTTCGTGATGTTTTAAAGTATGATTTGAGCAAAAGGCTCTTCATAATGTTTTAAAGATGTTTTAAACTATGTTTTGAGCGAGAGGCTGATAAGCAAGTTTAAAGATGATTTTTGAGCAAAAGAGCTCCACAAATGATTTTAAACATTAATTATATGTTATAGCTAAAGTACGTTATAATAATGTTTTTGATGTTGCCTCACTGAGGGCATTTTATTGGACACGATCAAGATTGTTTAGGGAGGAGTATTTAGCACCTAGTTGGAGATCGAGTTCAGACAATCCCTAAGCCCCATAACTATGTCGTCGGCGTAGGTGAGGATCATATAGTTGGTTTGGGAAACTCTACAAATAGTCCCTAGTAAGGAATTTGATATTTAGGAATCCTAGATTGTGATCATCCTCTACCCTGGCTAGGTTTTTGATGGCTCTGCCAACTTTAGCGAGATAGTTGGGTATCATATGCTCATTCATGATGGTATCGATTATGGGAAACTCCAACCAAACCTACTATTGATATACTTTACTTGCATAAGTATTTAAAGATATGTTTTGATGTATATGTTTTATTGCATAAACTAATTTACACATTTTTATATTATGTCATATGTATCACATTGAGTTATAGAGTATGGTTCCCCTCTATTGTTTCAAGTCAAGTTTATTGATTCCAGTTATTTCCTTCACTTGAGATATTCTTGATAACATTGTTTCATTAATCTATTTTACATACCATACATTCCATGTACTGATGCCCTTTTGGCGCTGCATCATATTATGATGCAGACTCAGGTAGACAGGATCAATAGAGGATGCTTCGCTAGGACTTCATCTACATTCATCTTTTGGTGAGGCCTTCTACATTCTGAGAGTCCTAGTTATTGAGTATTTTCATTTAGCGAGCTTGAGGTAGCTGTGGAAACGATGTCCCGGCAACCGTTCTACAATTACTAGAGACCTCATTGATAGAGTTAGATATTGAGTCATTGATGGTACTTCTTAATATTTATTTCAGTTATAGAATAAATTCTCTTTCTTTATAGTGAGCTCACTATGTTTCAGCTTCCGTATTGTTTATTGAGATCTAGACTGATAGTAAGTCAGTCCAAGGGTTGCTTGGATCATGAAAGTGGTCTGAGTGCCGGTCGACGCCCTGGGTCTAGATTCGGGGCGTGACAAACTTTGTATCAAAGCTTTAGGTTTTCAAGTTTTCTAGGGTTTCTATGAAGTCTTGTCTGCTCGTTTCCTTCTTATCAGTGTGAAGCATGCCATATCTATAATGAGGAGACTATGAAGCACTAGGAAATACTTCTTTTTTTTTCATACTCTAGATCGTGCGATAGAGTTTGAATCTATAAAGAGTTCCTACTAACTCGGACATGCACGTGCTCCAAAGCATAATACTAGTCAGAGGAATAAGATGCGCTTCTGAACTAGTTCTTCCCATAAGAGTTGAGGGAAGCCTAGACATAAGAATTCATGATCTTGAAACAAGGCATCTAAAGAGTGGTGGATTATAATCTCAAGTCCACCCAGTTATTTGGACATGCTCTAGAGGTCATATTAGACTTGAGAGCTAGCATAAGGAAATTTATGTTCGGTTAAGGTAAGCATGAGAAAAGAGAATGAAAGGATACACTTCTTCTTAAGGAGATGAACATCTCTAGACTTATGATGTATAGCAGTAGTTAGAGGAAGATAAACAAAAGGATAGTTAAAAACATCAAGTATTAGCGAGTTTCTGAGGATGAACCCACTAGTGTTCACAAGGTCTAAATGTTGATGAAGACCCCCAGAACTTTATTAATGGAACGAGCTGAATCTTGAGAATGATGCACATAAATAAACAAAAGGAGTCGAGTTTACTTCTTATCAGCAAAATGATGTTGCTAATTTATTGTGTGATTAGTTTAAACCTTTTAGTGTTTCTACTCCATTGGTTGAGTCAATTTTAGGTAAGAGAATCTATAGAGATTGTACAGTTGCAGTCCATCACAGAGACACCACAACTGACTTGATAATGCTTGATATGGTGTGTTTCGATTTTATTCTAGGCATGGATTGGTTATATTCCTGTTATGCCAAAATTGATTGTAGGACCTGAATCATCGAATTCTGATTTGCCGATGAGCCAATCATAGTTTAGGAAGGTAGTCCCGTCATGCCTAGGGTCATTCATTTCATACCTTAAGGCCAGAAAGTTAATCTCAAAGGGGTATGTCTATTATCTAGAGAGAGTGGGAAACTCTGCTGTTGAGACCCCATCCCTTCAGTCAGTTCATATTGCTAATAAATTTCCTGAGGTCTTCCTCGATTATCGTCCAGGAGTCCTTCCAGATAGGAAAATAGATTTTGAATCAATGTTAATCCTAATACTCAGCCTTTTTCTATCCCTCTTTATAGAATTGCTCTTGTTGCACCTCAACGCACACACAAGCATACGCGGCCGTACAAGTAGTAAAGTGACTCTTAGAGAGCCAGGTGTCAAAACCTTAAGGACTGGATTATTTTAGTGAATTATTATGTTCAACTATTAAAAAAAATTTCGAAAGTTCTAGAGTTTCAACATTTGAAGTTTTGTTCCTAAATCTAGAAGTGATCACAAATTTAATTGAAAAAATAATAATGAGAAACCTCTACAGTCAAGGCCAAACATTGACATACAACTTCAATTCACGATGGATCAAATGTTTGTTCTCATTTGTTATCTCACAAAATAACTTCCATGTTCGTGGTCATTCGAGCCTCTGAACAAAATTGAATTAGACTCACAACTACTTTGTTGAGCGGGGATGTGAACACCTAATTCAAATTCAATTATTTACGTGGAGTAGTTAATAGGGTTAATTCCCTTCGTTATGGACTTTGAAACCTCTAACCATTTAACCTAGAATTAACTTCACAACTACGTTTGAGAGTGCTGATGTGACAATTTAATCCTAAGTGTCTAGCTCTCTTCCTATTTAGTAACCAAGGAAGGACAATTAGATATATTTCTATCCTAACAATGAATCAAGTCATGAAGACTTGAACTTAGTTCTTGCATTTCAAGTTCTAACCTTTGTTTTTTCTCTTTCAAGTTTTTCCTAAGCCTAACACATGCATTACATGGTGATCAATCATTAATATGATAAAAAATGCAAGACAAACAACAATGAAAATTTTAACTATATAGAATTTACGCTAATATATCTTGTCATGTGGCCTCAACCCTAGAAGAAGGATTTTAGCCACTCGTGCTAATACAAGAAATCAACTTCATGTTTGAATTCATGTGATTACAAGAGTGTTAAAGAAAAGGAAGCATAAGAACCCAAGTTATGGAGTCCATATGTTCCTTGCTCCTGCTCTCCATATTTTTTTTTCAAAAATAATATCTGATCCCCATATATAATAACGAAACTATCCTATTTATAATGTGCATATTTTTATCGTGGAGGAACTGCCTCCATGCCATGCTGCTTTTCATGCAGCATGGCTTCTATGGCATGGTTCAAATGCAAAGGCTCACTGGAACTCAATGGTTGTATGAGCCATGGCATGGTGCAAGGTGGGTGTGGCACGGAAGCTGTTGCGCAGCTTACCCATTGTGGCATGGTTGTATCATATAGGCACACCACCTCGCCTGCTCCTGCATGCGCACATGCCTGGCATGACGCAACCCTTATCGCGACATCTGGCCAGTGTAACATGCTTGTTGGCGCACACATCAGCGGGCAGGGAATGCTGGTGGACACTACCCTAGCTCACTTCTTGACACTAGCATGCTTCTTTGTTGAAATTAATTTTGAACTTCCTTCTTGCTCATGTATCATCATATTAAGCCATCCTTTGCATTTTTCACCTACAAGCAAGGACTAATAACCTTGATTGACATACACATATATATTTTACATGAGATTATGCTTAATTAACTTGACAAACACGACTAAAAATTAGATGTAACATGACACTTGGGAATGTTAATATGCCCAAGATCACTACCCCACACTAAAAGTCTTGTTCGTCCTCGAACAACTCCATTATATCTCATGCACAAGGAGGAATCCAAATTACCAATTAAAGCAAGATGACTCAAGTTAAGGCTACAATGACTGACTTAGATGGAAAGTTTGAAATAGAGAATTTTATATATTACACAATTAAATTCATGAAAACTAAGTTAAGACCTCCTAGCCTCAAGAAACGACTCTAAAACCTTAGTGAACTTATGCACATTAGCTAATTAATAAGTTTAACATGAATTCTATATTTCCTCAAACATGTGTCCTCACATCAAGAGAGATACCCATTTTCACTAGCAATTTTTGTACAAATTATAGCATGAATGGGTATATGAATAGCAATTACACTGACTCTCGCAAAGAATTCACACGCAACATGCAATGACCCATATGCTTGTCCTTAATGTATTACTTCTCTAATCCAAGAACATCTAAAAGTAATATCAAGTAGGATTTTATGGGTTGTAATGTAAGCTATGGGATGGGTAGGTACTATTCTGGAAGTAATAGTGAATGTCTTCCCTAAGCGCTTTTAATACATCACAATTTGCTCATTAAGTCCTTTTTTTTCTTCACCTCTTGTTCTTTTCAACTCTTAATTTCTTTGTTTTTTGATTCCTTATGTCTTGAAGCACACATATATTGTTAGTAGGGATTACTTAAGAATTACACACTTTTTCATTCTTTTATTGTTTTACTCCCTACCAACACTTAAGCATTTTAAACAAGTGCACCTCAAATCTTTTCTTCAACTTCCACAACCGTTGCTTCCCTTATTTTTCAAGATTCTCACTCTTTTAACTCTTTGAATTTTCATTTATGTTCTTAGGAGTTTTGGATAAAATTTAAAACTATTGAAAGAAAAGGGTTTATTTTTTATTATGGCTAACAAAGAATAGGCTAAAGGCTACATGGGGTTAACTAAGATTATGCATTAGAGATATGTCAAGCAAATGATGAAAATAGGCTCATTCAATGAAATACCTATGTCATCTCTTACAATTAGCATTCTTCATTTAAGTTTGTAAACACAACAAGCAAGTTCTAGAACTACATGATAGCATGGAATATACATAGAACCTCACACTCACTACACATGCTCAATTCAAGATAGACCCAGACAAACTCTTAATATAGCTAATCACATGAATTGAACAATTAAGCCTACAACATATAGAGTCACATTCCTGAGCCTAAGTGTCTCAAACAAAGTCATACAATTATCCATATGCTTCACAATTAAAACTCTAGTTGCCTCTAACAATCATGTGCGACACTCACAAGAGCATCAAGAAACCAACCAATTATGGGTTAAACAAAAACGTACTAACTAATTTTTCCTCAAGACGGTCGTCATCCATCCATCCTCAATAAAATTCTTTAACTATTACTAAGAAAACTATTCATAGACACACAAAAATTTTATTCTTGGTTCAAAGTGCCCCATTTGGAAAAGAACCGAAAAGAAAAACCAAAGGGTGGGTGAACTGTGTTTTACTCAGACTTCGCATCATATAATTTTTAAACCAAGCTCCAAATTAACCCGAAATCAACATAATTTTTTTTGACTCACTGCATACTTAAAAGTATGCTATGTCCCCAAAGCATTAACATAAACTAAAAAGAAGGGTTGGGGAACCTTCCTGAGGCCTCTAGACCTAGCTAGCAATATGTTATGTCCATTTTTCATCTTGGGGATCATTACCCACCCCTCATGTTTTGCCATGCTACTTAGATTCTTCTTCTCAGGGTATTCAAACTTCCCCTTTTTCTGTGCTTACTCAAAAAAATACAACAACAAAAGTCAAAATAAAAAAATTAAAAACAATTGAAAAAGAAATTGTACATGTGGTACCCTTGGATTGCCTCCCAAAAAGTGCTTAATTTTACGTCGTGGCACAACATGAACCATCCTTTTGAGGATGTTCTCAAATAGTTCTTCCCTTTTGGGAACCATCTCCTTTTCTTTTAACTTTTGATGGAGTAGCCTCCACACTCTCCCTCTCCACATTCATCACCTTAGAATTCATCTGCATATGAACCACAGCTAACTTGGGCTTATTTATTGAAAGTTCCTTCAGAAGTGGACCTTTGGAATCCACCACCCTACATCAATACATTGATCTTTCAAAGATCTTTGTAGTGTGTTAGGGGTGTATTTCCTAGTACACTCTAAACATCTCTTCCTCGTCATTCACCCTCATTTTCAGGGTGCCAGCTCTAACATCAATTATAGCTCCTACGGTGGCCAGGAATGTATATCCCAGGATTAGTGGTACCTTATCATCAACCTCAAAATGCAAAATAACGAAATTGGTAGGTATGATAAACTTACCTACTTCTATGAGTAGGTCCTCAATAATCCCCTCTAAGGACACCTTCGACTTGTCATCTAGATGCAACATCACTCTGGTGGGCCTTGGTTTTCCCAAATTAAGTGTGTTTAACAGAGATAGGGGCATCAAGTTCACTACGCCCATAAATCAGACAAGGACCACATCACAACTATTCCCCTAGTTTGTATGGGGAGGGTGAAACTCTCTGGGTATTTGAGCTTTTTGGGCACCTTTCTCGTCACCCTAAAAATACACTCCTCAGTGAGTTCTATAGTTTAGACATCCACTAGCCTCATCTTGTTGGACACCACATCCTACAAGTACTTAGCGTACTTCGGCATTCCCCTAAAAACATCAACTGAAGGAAAATTTATGTGAAGCTCTTTGAAAATATCAAAGAACTTCTAAAAACATGCATCCTTCTTTCTCTTCTTGAGCCTTTGCAACAAAGGTGGTGGTGGTCTCTATAGTGTCTTCAAAGCTGATTGTGCATTCTCTGCTGAAGCCTTCTTTTCTGTGTTCTTGGCCGCTGATAGACTAGGTCTGACCAACTCTCGCTGCACCTCATTCTTCTTATCTTTTGGTGATGCATTAGCTAACTGCTTGCCACTCCTTAGATGGATGACCATGACCTACCATGTTTGTGTATGTATCATTGGTTAAACCCCCTGGCAGTCTATTATGCTGTGCAACTACCAATTAACCCATCTGTTTCTCTAAATTTCTAGTGGCCAGCTACTCATTCTTTAACTTTGAGGCCATCTTTGCCGATTAGCTGCCATCTAGGTTTGATTGGACATGATCTTCTACAACATCTCCTCAATGTTGCTAGCTTGTCCACTATTCTGCATGTTCTGTTACTGGTACACTGTTGCTGAGGCTATTGATAACTCTGACTTTGCCCCTGATTACCACCCCAAGAAAATTTGGGTGATTCTGCCAGTTCCTTTTGTAGGTGTTCCTATAAGTATGATTATTCCTCTACACATTCTCTACAAAATTGACTGACTCTAGATTAGCATCACAAGAGTCTGCACTATGTCAATTGTTGTCACATATCTCACCAGTGCCTATGGTTATGCTAAGTTTAGTTTGCTGAACTCAATCATCATATGTTATTGAAATGAGGCCAACTGACCTGTTAATTCATTGACACTATCAACTTCAATAACCCTAGCTGCTCTCTTGCCTTCCCCTCTGGATGAATCACTATGCCACTCTGGATTTCCTTATGCAATCCTGTTCAACATAGTGTACAGCTCATCGCATGTCTTCTAAAGTGCTTGCCCACCTGATGTAGAGTCTAGCAAGATTTTTGTATATGAGTCTAGACTCTCCGAAAAAGTATGGGCCAACACTTTATTGCTTTGTTGGTGATGGGGGAAGTATCTTAACAAGGACTTGAATCTCTTCTAAACCAAATAAAGATTTCCCTCTAGACGCTATTTGAAACTCAGGATTTCACTCCTCAACTTTACAGTCTTGCGAAAGAGGAAAATATGATGAGGAACTTCCTTACCAGGTCATCCTAAGTAGTGATTAAATTCAGTTTCTCTACCCTCAACCACCTCTTTGCTTCTCCCAATAGTGAGAATGGGAAAAGAGTCAATCTCACGTAGTCATTCGACACTTTAGTTGGGACAAAAATGCCACTGATCTCTAGAAATTTCTTTAGGTGCTGTTGTGGGTCCTCATGTGTCATTCATGTGAATTTCCCACTAGAATGCAGCAACCGCCCCATATTCTGTTTGAGCTCAAAATTACCTCGAGGCTCCAATCTGCAGATACTAGAAGTAATATTCGTCTCGAGTGGGATTGCCACTTCAAGAACTGGTCTGGCTGCCATGACTGCTGGTGCAACCTCGCCCTTCTTTGTTGGTGGACTTTCTATTAGTGGAGCCTATGGAACTAGCCGAATAGTTGAAGAACTTCCTTCCTCAGTAGATGTAATAATCGCTCATGCTCCAAATACGGCTCCATCAATTCTCTCTCACGTGCTAGCTTGTTGCTAGGACACCCTGTTACCTGCAAAGTAAATCACCAAGAACAAGTTTTTAACACTTCAAAATTTAAAAAAAAAGAATTTCACCAAATATTTCCAGTCCCCAGCAACGGCGCCAAAAACTTGTTGTGCCCCAGTGCATGCACAAACGCACGCAGTCGTACAAGTAATAAAGTGACTCTTTGAGAGCTGGATGTAAAACCCATAGGGACTAGATTATTTTAGTAAATTATCATGTTCATGTATTAAATCAAATATCAAAAGTGCTAGAGTTTAAAGATTTGAAGTTTTGTTCCTAAATCTAGAGATGATCACAAATTTAATTGAAAAAACAATAATGAGAAACATCAAGTGTTCAGGCCAAACATTTATATACATCTTCAATTCACAACGTTTCAAGTGTTTTTTTTTCATTAGCTTTCTCACAAAATAACTGTTATGTTCATGGTCTTTCGAGTCTCTAAAAATAATTGAGTGAGTCTCACAACTACTTTGTTGAGTGTGGATGCGACAACCTAATTCGAAGGCAATTATCTATGTGGAGTGGTTTACGGGGTTAATGCCCTTAGTTATGGACTTTCTAAACTCTAACCATTTAACCTGCAATTAACTTCTCAACAACTTCTGAGAGTTGTGATGTGATAATTTAATCCTACGTTTATAGCTATCTTCACGTTTAGTAACCAAGCAAGGCGAATTAGGTAAATTTCTATCCTAATCGCAAATCAAGTCGTGAATACTTGAACTTACATCTCACATTTCAAGTTCTAACCTAGGTTTTTTCTCTTTCATATTTTGCCTTAACACATGCATTACACTGGTGATCAGTCATTAAAATGATAAAAACAAAAATGCAAGACAAACAACAATGAAAACCTGAACCATATAAAATTTATGCTAATATAATCATGTCCTATGGCCTCAACCCTAGAAAAAGGGTTTTAGCCACTCATGCTACTACAAGAAATCAACTTCATGTTTGAATTCATGTAATTACAAGTGTTAAAGAAAAGGAAGGATAAGAACCCCAGATATGGAGTCCGTATGTTCCTTGCTCATGCTCTACTATGATTTTTTTCAAAAATAATGTCTAATCCCCATATAAAATAACCCAAGTCTCCTATTTATAATGTGTACATTTTTTCCATGGAGGAACTGCCTCTGTGCTATGATACTGGTCGCCCAACATGGACTCCATAGCACGGGGCAAATGCAAAGGCTCACTGGAATTCAACAGTTGTATGTTCCATGACATGGTGCCAGGTGGGCGTGGCATGGTAGCTATCGCGCAGCTTACCTAACATGGCATAACTGTATCGCACAAGCACACTGCCTCTCCTGCTCCTAGCACGTGTACACGTCTGGCATGACACGACCCTTATCGTGGCATCTAACTAGCGCAGCACGCTTGCTGGCGCGCACATTTGCCGGTGTGGCATGCTGATGGACACGACCCTAGCTCACTTCTTGACACTTGCATCTTCTTCATTGAAATTCATTCCAAACTTCCTTCTTCCTCGTGAATCATCATATTAAGCCCATCAATAGCATTTTTCATATACAATCAAAGGCTAATCATGTTGGTAAGTTCATGCACACATATATATAAACTTACATGAGATTATGCTTAATTAACTTGACAAATACGACTAAAAATTAGATGTAAAATGACACTTGGGAAAGTAAATATTCCCAAGATCAGCTCCAGCCAAGTTGAATGAGCTAAAACAGTAGTTTAAGGATCTGTTAGAAAAGTGTTTCATCTGCCTTGTGGTTCACCTTAGGGTGCTCTAGTTCTCTTGTGCGTGTGAAAGATGGTACCTTTATAATGTACATTGATCATAGGCAGTTGATAAGGTCACTATTGAGAATATATATCCTCATCCTAGAATTGATGAGTTGTTCGATCAGCTTCAGGGTACTGCTTGTTTCTCAAAGATAGACATCAGATCAGTCTATAATCAATTAAAGATAAGGGAACGTGATATTCCCAAGACAACTTTTAGGACCCATTATGGATAATATGAGTTTGTCGGTATGTCCTTTCGATTGACTAACGCTCTTGCAACATTTATGGATCTCACGAAAAGAGTGTTTAAGCCATATCTGGACATGTTTGTTATTGTGTTTATGAATGATATCTTGGTTTACTCTAAGAGTGAGGAGTAACATACTAACTATCTCAGATTAGTCCTTTAGACACTTAAGGACAAGGAGTTATATGCTAAATTCTCTAATGTGAATTCTCATTGAAGTCTATGGCATTCTTACGCCACATTGTCTCCAATGAAGGTATTAAGGTTGACTCTCAAAATATTGAGGTAGTTGAGAATTGTCTTAGACCCACAACTCCAATAGATATTAGAAGTTTCTTAGATTTAGCTGGTTATTATATAAGGTTTGTAGAAGGTATTGATTTTCGCACAAAGGGGAGATAGCGTCCTGAGGTACCAAGGTAGATTGTGTGATCCTAATTAATGTAGATGGCTTTAGAGATAGAATTTTAGTAGAAGCACATAGCTCTAGATATTTTACTCATCCAGGTTCAATAAAGATGTACCATAACTTGGGAGAAGTCTATTGGTGGAATTGTATATAGAAGGACATAGAAAACTTTCTGGATAAGTGTCAAACTTGCCAACAGGTTAAGGTTGAGTATCAAAAGCCATGTGGTGTTGCTCAGAATATAGTGCTCCCTGAATGGAAGTGGGAGATGGTTATTATGGAAATTTGTCATTGGTTTATCGAGATCCCACAAATAGCATGACTCTATTTGGGTGATCGTAGATGGAATATCTAAGTCTGCTCACTTCTTAGCGGGGTGAAGACTAGCAACACAGCTGAGGATCTTGCTATGTTTTATCTTTGGGAAGTGGTGAGACTTCATGGAGTGCCATTGTCCATTATTTTAGATAGAGGTACTCAGTTTACGGCTCAATTTTGGAAGTCAATTAAGAAATGTTTGGGTTCAAAAGTGATCCTTAGTACTGCTTTTCATATGCAGATAGATGGTCAAGCAGAGCCTACTATTTAGACCTTGGAGGATATCTTAAGGGCAAGGGTTATTGATTTCAAAGTAAATTTGGCTAACCACTTACCTTTTATTGAGTTTGCCTAGCTATAACAATAGTTATCATTCTAGCATTCAGATGGTTCTATGTGAAGATCTTTATGGGCGGAGATGTAGATCTCTAATTTAATGGTTTGAGGTTCGCAAAGTAGAGTTGATAGGACAAGACCTAGTGCAACAAGCTATGGAAAAAGCTAAGAACATCCAAGAAAGGCTTAATACTACACAAAGCCGCCAGAAGTATTATACCAATCTTTGAAAGAGAGATTTACAGTTTGAGGTTAATGATTGGGTGTATCTTGAGGTTTCACCTATGAAGGGTGTTATGATGTTTGGAAAGAAGGAAAGCATGTGCATCGTTATATTAGCCCATATTGAATTTATTAGAGAGTTGACAATGTAGTTTGTGGGTTGGAGCTTCCATCTAAATTAGCCTTGATCCATACGGTGTTCCACATCTCTATGCTTAAGAAGTGTGTGGTAGACCTCTCACTCATTGTTCATACAAAGAGTGTTGGGGTTAATAACAACATGTCATATGAGGAAGTGCTAGTTCAGATTCTGGATCATCAAGTTTGTAAGCTAAGCAACAAGGAAGTTGCTTCAGTGAAAGTATTATTATGGAAAAATAAACATGTTGACGGAGCTACTTAGGAAGATGAAGCATTCATGATGGACAAGTATCCCTATTTATTCCCTTCTAGTCCAAAACCATCATGAGGTAAGAGTTTCCTCTTATAGCATCCATATTTATTTCATATTCTGTTTAGTTGGTATTGACTTCCTTAGTGTGATGTTGACTTCCATGAACTGAGATGGAGCATCATAGTTGAATCAGCTGTTCTTAGTCCTATGTTCAATTATCATTCGAGGATGAATGACCCCAAAGGGGAGATATTATAATGCCTCGGACTTTCGGGCTAAGTTTGAAACCATTCTAGACATGAGGATAGACCCAAACCTGATGAATTTTATGGAAAATAAGTGTTATGATAAATTCTTAAGTGTGAGAAGTGCATTAGACACAAATTAAGGCATAAGAAACCTCTAGCACAAAGTTGAGTTGGGAGTCTTCTTAGCGATTGAGTTTTCGTATAAGTTCCTACAAGGGTAAATTTCAAATGATCATAACTCTTAGTTTACAAAGTATTTTTGAGTGATTCAACCCATCAAATTTAATCCTTTTAGTATTCTTACCAACACATCCAACTTTGCATCAATCGGAGTTTAAGTAAGACATTATGAGCATTTCAGTGAAGCACTGTCAAGTGACACGGGGTCAAAGTCAATAACGCGTGAAGTTACCAAAAATGATCTTAAAGTTATTTTAGGGAGTTTCCATGGTTTAATTGCCTAAACCTAGGTTGTTTGGGATGTCTAAAGGTATTATTTAAATACTCCTAAAGTATATACACTCATTCCTCACCATTCCAATTAGAATTCAAGAAATAAAGCTCTATAATATTTAAAGAAGCTAGGACGTCTTCTTTTCCAAATTAGGGTTCTTCAAGCTTGAGTCTAAGGTTCTATTTTTCCAGGTATGTAATGCTAACTAAAGTAAGGATTCTTATTCATCCTTATGCCCTACATCTATGTAATAATTCATTTAGATTATTCTATCCAACTCTTGAATTGTCTTCTTCTCTATCTACATATTTTGAATTGTCATTATTGCATTATTTATATTGACTTGCTTATTGATGTCTCTTGATTGTAATCCTACTCCATTGACTGGTTGTCATACTCTCTTAATTATTTATTCTTCATTCTTGATTCTTGATTCTTGGTTCTTGATTTTTTATTCTTGAGGTTGGTTCATATTTCTTATCAGATGAACCCTAGTTGCATGAAAGCTAGATTTTCTAGGAGCATGATTTTCAAGAAAGCATCATATATTAAAGCAATGTTTTGAAAGCATGTACTTTTGAAGTAACTACATTCTTTTACAAAAGATTGACCATATTTTCAAAATAGCCGGCATGATGAGATTTTAAGCATAAAGAGCTGATTTTTACCATGATTATTTTTAAATAAACCTTAGTAAAGTCTTATTTTGAAAGTCATGAGATGTTTTGAGTGAAAGGCTCCATATTGATGTATAAAGATTATTATTACAAAGAGGCTCTTCATGATATTTTAAAGAAGTTTTAAAGTATGTTTTGAGCAAAAGACTCTTCATGAACTTTTAAAAATGTTTTAAACTATGTTTTGAGCAAGAGGCTCATAAGCAAGTTAAAAGATGATTTTGAGTGAAAGGCTCCACAGATGATTTTGAACATTCATTATGTATTATAGCTAAAGTGCTTTATAGTGATTTTTCTTATGTTGCCTCACTAAGTGAATTTGACTGGACATGAGCAAGATTGTTTTGGGAGGAGTAATTAGTGGACTGGGTGGCCGGGTTCAGACAACCCCTAAGCCCCATAACTACGTCTTCAACATACGTTAGGATCGTACCATTATTATAGGAGACTCCACAGATAGTCCGTGGTAAGAACTTTGATTGTTAGGAATCCCAAATTGTGATCGTCCTCTTCCCTGGCTAGGTTTTGGATGGCTCTGCCAACTTGAGCGAAAAAGTTGTGCATCATGTGCTTATTCATGATGGTGTCAATTTGATAAACTCCTACCCAACCTACTATTGATGTACTTTACTTCGCATAAGTGTTTATAAAGATGTTTTGATGCATAAGTTTTATTGCGTGAACTGTTTTACACATTTTCATATTCTGTCCTATGAATCATATTGAGTTCCAGAGCATAGTTCCCATATATTGTTTCATGTCAAGTTTATTGATTCCAGTTATGTCCTTCACTTGAGATATTATTGCAAACATTGTTTCATTCGGCTATTTTATATACCATACATTCCATGTACGAATTTCCTTTTTGCACTGCATCGTATCATGATGCAGACTCAGTAGACAGGATTAACAGCGGATGCCTCGCTAGGACTTCATCTACATCCAGCTTTTGGTAAGTCCTCCTACTTTCGGAGAGTCCCAGTTATTAAGTCTTTAATTTATCGAGCTTGAGGTAGCTGTGAAAACTATGTCCCGACACTCCTATAGTTATTAGAGGCTTCATAAATAGAGTTAGATATTGAGTCAGTGATGTTACTTCTTAATATTTATTTCAGTTATAGAATAAATTCTCTTTTATTATATTGAGCTTACTATGTTTTAGCTTATGCATTGTTTATTGAGATCTAGACTGATAGTATGTCAAGCCAAGGGTTCGCTTGGATCACGAAAACGGCCTAAGTGTTGGTCGATAACTTGGGTCTAGATTCGGTGTGTGACAGATACCTACATAACCAGCTGAATAGGGAGGCCCGAGTACTCCTTTGGAATCGAAACCCTATCAAAAGAACTAGCGAAGTTACTTACCTTTCGAGCTCTCTTCTCGGTACTCCTTGCAGAACCATCTTGTTTTACCCCCTCCACGTTCTTCACAAACTCCACCACTTCCTAGAATGTCTTACCTGCTAAGACCATCTACAGAGGTGATAACTGGATTCCCATATTTAGGCCCTTTACAAACTGACTATTCCTTTCCTCTGTGGATAGTAATTGCCGGGTATACCTAGACAATGAGTGAAAACGGGCCTCATAGGCTATAACTGAGGAGGTTTCCTACTCAATGGTCTTTCTTTCGATATCACTATATATGGGGCACATACATCTCCAGAAACATGGAATAAAACTGAGTTCATGTTAGTGGCAGTGACCCCGCCAGTCTGATGGATGATGAGTAGCTAAATCATTAGCTAGAGGTGTGTGGTGATGAATGCTTAATTAGATTGGGTATTGCTAGATTCATCTCGATATTGTTTGATTAGTATAAATCTGTTAAGTTCTCTCCAATTTGTAATTGAAGATCCATAGTTGCAGATATGGGTCTACTTTTCTTACTTGATTTTTACTTGAAAGAGAAGAATTAAGTATTAGGAGATGATTTAATGGTGGACATAGATGTGATGTTGTGGAGTTGGGATAGACATAGCCAAACCCACATTCTCGCTCCTAATTAATAGCAAATCACTAGAGATTAGTGCATCTATTAATCCAAACTTGATTGGGTTAATTTAATTGTGTCTAGTGGTTTTGAAATAATTCTAGCAAGAGGCATTATGAGGTTGAGAAACACAGAATGCACACCAGCCCAAAGTTATTTACACAATTTGAATTAATGAGAAGATCTAGCATATCCTTGTTTAATTAGCAGATTATCTACACCACACCTCTAGTCCTTCTGATTATTGTTGAGAACTTTGGTTATTTTTGTTATACCCCGTAGAATTCCCGGCACCTAAATGACCTATTCGCACGTTGGTTAAGCATATTTGAAGGCCAGACGTGCTAGAGAAAGGCCCGGGAAAAGATCGGATGAGAAACCTGTCGAACCATCGCGGAAGGAGCCGAGGCAGAACCCCTCCGCGATGGCAGCGTGTCACGGAGGTGAAGTCTCCGCGTTGGCTCCGTGACACGTTGGCCTTGTCCAGGCCCAAGTATATAAAGCCCCACTTCGGTTTTAAATCATTTATAAACTTATATTTCCAGTGAAACAGAGGAGAGAAATCAGAGGGAGAAAAGGAACGAAGGGGGTAATATAATTTTCATCTGATTACGCTGCTAAACGTTGTCCAAACTCAAATTAACCTCAGATATCGAGGTATTTAGCAGCAGAGAGCATTCCTACGGATTTAGTTTCGCGAGATACGGCCGACGAATCATCTAGCTACCGAGCTAAGGTAAGTGGAATTGATCTAAACTAGTGTCTATGTGTTCCTAGCTGTGAAGTGAATATTTCTCCCTTCTGGACCTCTGAAAAATAGCGAGTTTTCGACCGTCTTTCGATAAGCCTAAGTTTAGGCTATAAATTATATCGAAAGTAACGTTGCTCTTTAAAATAAAGTTGTATTTAGTATTGATTGACATATTTATGAATGCAGTTGGGAGAAAATAGTTGAAATACCGGCCGAGCCTCGTCCGACAGACGGATTGTTCGGGGATAAGGTATGTAAAGCTAATTCCTTCGGCAAGTTAGCAAGTTCGGCATAATAAAGTAAATTAAAGGCCAGTAGAATATTCAGAAGTTATGTGCTGTGTTATTACGAATGTTGGTACGATATTAGAAGTATCATATTATGATTAGCACGAGACTTGCTAGCGCAATATAGATTCTAATAAGAGTGTTAGAGACTGCACAGCATGCTCAGTATGTGATGTAGTACAGAATGTTAGGATATTATCGTATTCAGTTGAAACTCAGTAAAGCAATGTAATATTTGTAAGACATTTCAGAAATAGAATGATAAGTTAGAATGAAGTTAGAAAGCATGTTAGGAATAGTAAATCATGTTACTATAGAAACTCAGTATACAACATAGTTTCCAGCAGAAATACTATATCATGTTCAACATTAGACTCAGTACAGTATGGCAAAAGAGTATATTTATATATATATATACTATTATCAGTCCCAACATGTATTAAATACGTACACATCAATATCACTAGTTCAGCATGCAGTATGTACAAACTCTTTATTATCATTAGTTTCAGTATGTGGTATATGCAGATAGTATTATTAGTGAGACTGTTGTATTGTTTGGGGTTGGATTACATAGCATCCATGACCGCCCAGGGTTAATAGCTGTATCGACTCGTCCGCCAGAGGACGAGGATACGTCGCTCTACAGAGTGGCATGCCGTCCCACAGGGCACGAAGATGGGATGCCAGTTTTCCCCGTATTGTGCCTTGGTCGGCCCTTACACACCCCAGTCGAGCGGATACGCCTGGGTATTTATTCAGGAGTCCGCCGGACTCAGATGCAGTTATAGTCAGGGGCTCAGCGAGCCCAAGTGCATACCCAAGGGACCGGCAGGATGCTTACAGTGTTTATAGGAGATGGGATAACCGGGGTAGGGGTATAGATTCTGTGCTGGTTGTACCCCCCGGCTTATGGGGGCCGGGTAAGGTTTGTGTGTGTTATGTTATGTCATGTTATGTTATGCCATGTTACGTTAGATACTAGTAGATTGGCAGTAGAACGATACGTCTCCAGGTATGACTTCTACTCCTCCCAGTATAATTAGAAGAAGGTATGATTACGTTATCAGACAGGTAATCTATTTCTTTCTACTTCAGTTTCATCAGTTATATTATTGATTTCAGATATTTCTTTCAGTTATTGCTTTACATACTCACTACCAGCGGTACTGACGCCCGGTGGGGCGCTGCATTACTTGCCTGCAGGTACTCATAGACGAGCAGGCGATACCACGTGATTCCTGTCAGCGATCGAGTATTCAGCTCTTGTCATCCCGAGACTGAATTCCTGAGGTGTATTTCATTTTCTTTTGTTGTATAGTACGGGTAGGTCGGGGCCCTGTCCCGATCATTTTTATTGCTATTCCTAGAGGCTTGCAGTCTGTATATATTTCCCTGTGGTCAGTTGAGCCGGTCGTGTGAGGCCGTGCAGTTGTTAGCTGTTAGTACTTTTGTTTCTTTTATGTTTGCCGTGTGGGGCCATAAGTTTGACAGTAGTGGTGACCTTGCCAGTCACGTAGCCTTCTAGTATTCTATTGCTGAGTTGCAGATAACTAGACAGCATGGTGGCCTTGTCAGCCCGCATAGGTTTCCCTATAGTTGCATGTTCTGGTCAGCTGTTGTTACAGGTACAGAAGGCTATAGGCCAATGGGCCGGGGGCTGTGTTTACAGCCGCTATATAGCCCTTTGTTTCCAGAAATGTGAGTTAGAGCCAGCCAGGCACCAGATGTGCCCAGGCTTAGGAATCCAGCAGTACAGGTCCTAGTAGGGCACCAGGTGCCAGTCATACCCCCCAAGGCGGGGTGTGACAAACTTTGTATCAGAGCAGGTCGTGTCCCAGGGAGTCTGCAAGCCGTGCTAAGTAGAGTCTTGTCTATGGATGTGTTGTGCAACACATACTATAGGCAGGAGGCTGTGAGGCATGATATGATGGTTACCCTTCCTTCTCAGTCAATCGTGCTTTAGAGCGGTACAGTATAGGGTTGAGTCCCTGAGAACTTACCGTATTCTTTGATTACAGATACGAAGGCAGATCAGCATTACCCTATCACAGGCAGAGGATCAGAGATAGCAACGGAAGAGAGCATTAGTCAGTTACATGATAGCTACAGCAGCAGGAGGAGGTATCAGAGACCTCCCAGCATGATACCTTTATTGGCACTATTCCCAGTATACGTTGATAACGTTAGAATAGGAAGTCAGAAGTATAATGTACATATGAGTTGATTTACTTATTAGTTATATAAGATCTGATTAAGATTATAGACAAGGTCAGACCACCAGGTAAGTATGAAAAAGAGAGGGAAATGCAGGAATCCCAAATACCTCTTTTCGGATATGGTACAGTCAAATGCTTTTGCTTGTTGCAATAAGAAAAGGGCTATTCCCACCCCTTGGTTTTGATGCCAGTATAGTAAAGGGGCATAAGACTTGAGATGGGGTTGCGAAATCAAGCAGTAAGTAAAGATGGGCTGATTGATCCTAGTAAGTATTAGAAGGTATAAAGAGACCTTATGATTACGTAGGCTGAGCAGACCCTTATAATAACAAGTCAGTAAAGAAAGTAAGACTGTTAGCCTACCCGAAGTAGGGGTAACAGACCTGCTAGTGATGAATGCCTAATAATAGTCAAGTTTGAATCAGAAAAAGGCCAAGTCCGCCATATATGCTAACAGATAGCAAGACATACCTGTAAGATTATAGTTATGATCCAGTTGTGACATCGAAAGATATAGAGGTCATGTGAATCAGATGGGCCTGAATATAAGCCAGAAGAAGTATAGGCCGAGGCTTGATCAGTAATCTCATTAGCAACGAAAGGCAGGTACCTTGAACCCCAGAGTTCAGTTTAAGTAAGATGAGGGGAAGAAGCACGAATGCCAGATTTGGTTGGGAAATCAGGGTTACCCCCTCCAGATTAATACAGTATCGTTTTAAGGATTAAGCTTCGGGCTGACAGTAAGATTGCGGTTTGGAATACCGCAGTATGCCCGTTCATGGAGAAGTTAAAAAAGTTACCGATACAGCAATTCTAATCTAGTGTAGCCTAGAGCTAAGGCCCAGCAGACAGTCATGGGCTCTTAATATAAGCCAAGTAAGGCCACAAGATTCGAACGTTGACCCCACATCGCAGGAGTGGCGGAATTTCAAACAGCAGACAATAACTAAGGTGTTTATGTTTGTTACTTTCAGAATGGGGTGACAACACAATGAAATGATAAGTCAGGGTAAAAGATAGTATTAGGTCGTAGAAGCGATGTATCATGTACGGTATGAGACTCAGCAGAGCATGTCAGAGATTATGTATTACCGCAGAATTCAGTACATATTGTACGTAACTATTGATATATATATGTATACAGATAATAGATATGCTGTGAGTGGCTACCTATAAGGGGTACAATCACAAATGCTGATTAGTAATAGAAAGCATGTACAAATTGCAGTGTAGGACACCCCCTTGCCAAAAAAAAATATAAGAAAGAGGGAGAAGAAAGAAAAAAAAGGAGAAGGGAAAGGGCTGAATTATGTATGAAATCATAGAAACTATCTCAGTTCTCAGTTAGTAAGTTAATAGATTTATGTGTTGTTGCCAGATCTAGGCCCTAGGAGCTTATCAGAGTTAATGGCCTAAAATAGATGGCTAGATGATAAGGGCGCAGTTAGATGGTCTACCGACCAGCTGACGCCTGCATTAGCAGGGAGGCGTCCCTGAAGATCGGTAACAGTAGTGTATATGTTAGAACCAGGATTAGAGGCCGAATAGGCAAATTTCAGAGATTAGCAATACCAGAATTGTTCTAGTATGTCAAGTGGTTGTACGCCATTTTCCCAGCTTTGTAGGTGAGAGTCGGCCTTAGCTAACCTAGCAGTCATTATGTGGAATACCCCATAAGTTAGCCGGCCGTCCCAGTCAGAATACTCGTGGGTACCCAGGGTCCACATCAGTAGTCAGCGACAGACTAGTACTTCATCTGGTTCTCATAAGATATTTAGATACAGAGTCCTAGCAGAAGGCCAGTATTTACAGAGTAGTTCTTAAGACCGAGAATTCCCCAGAATAGTAGTATAAATCCAAGTGGATACACACAAGGCGTAAGAGATTGATAGTACCCTACTAGCACATTGTTTACTAAGACCAGGGGATCAGTAGACCCCCCGTGGAGACCCAGAGATTGATCACCTGGGAGTAAGTTTGATTAAGTCCAGCCTTATAGTGGTTCAAGCGAAATAACAAAGCAATTAGATGTCCACAAGTCTGTGGTCATGCATGAACTATAAGTATTTAAGTAGAACAGTTAGAGCATTGTTAGACTACTGCCACATCCGGGTCATTCAACCCGACTATTCAGTTACTTAAGGTTATGCAGCCAGATCATTAGAGGTCATGGTCAATATCAGGACCCCCTAATCAGATACGGGCACACGGTGTGCAAATAGCCGTTCAAGGTTACCTTAACAACAAGTAGCCTTAGCATGCGGTCAGAAGGCCAGGTAAAGCTCTAGCTATACCGGTAGATTACTTGTCAGATTCTCCGGCATAATAAACCAGTATGACCGTCAGTTATATGTCAAATTTTGTAAATGTGAATTTTGGTTGAGTTTAGTAGCCTTTTTGGTCACATTATGTCAGAGGCTGGGGTACAGATAGATACACAGAAAAATTGAAGTAGTAAAGATATAGCCTAGACCTACCACTCCAATCGAAGTACGCAATCCCTGCGGTTAGCTGGGTACTACAGAGGGTTTGTGGAAGGATTTTCCACCTTAGCAGCACCTCGGACTAAATTGACACAGAAGGCAGCAAAGTTCCAGTAGACTGAGGCGTGTGAGTAGAACTTCCAGGAGTTAAAAGACAGGTTAACATCATCCCCAGTGTTAGTATCGTCAGAAGGTACAGAGGGTTAATGCAGCATGGTAAAGTAATATCTTATGCCTTCAGGCAGTTGGAGAAACATGAAAAGAATTATCTTACCCATGACCCGAAGTTATCCGTAGTAGTTTATGCCTTAAAGAGTGAATATTTTGTATCACCCAGGAAGGGCTAATGTGGTAGCAGATGCCCTTAGCCGTAATTTATGGAGATGTGACATATTTTCAGATAACCGGGGATGAAGTGTGGCGATGTAAAGGCCGCATTCGTGTTGCAGATATTTTGGGGCTTCGCCAGCAGATTATGAGCGAGGCGCATTATGCCCGCTATTCTCTCCGCCTAGGCGTGATGAAGATGTACCATGATATCAAAGAAAACTACTGGTGGCCAGGTATGAAAAGAGAAATTGCTGAATTTGTAGCTCAGTGTCCTAACTGCCAACAGCTGGAAGTAGAGCATCAGGAACCAGGCGGTTTGACCCAGGACATAGCTGTGTCTCTCTGGAAATGGGAAGCAGTAAACATGGAATTTGTAGCAGGATTACCCCGTACCAGGCATAGACACAATTCAATTTGAGTAATTTTTGACAGACTGACGAAATCAACCCATTTCCTATCAGTAAAAGCTACTTGCTCTGCCTAAGATTACGCCAAATTGTATATCAGATAAATAGTTAGATTACACGGTGTTTCAGTATCTATTATCTCTGATAGAGGAGCACAGTTGACGGTTAGATTCTGGCAGTCGTTCCAGAAGGGTTTGGGAACGCAGATCAACTTGAGCACAGCATTCCACCCTCAAACAGATGGGCAGGCTGAGCGGACTATCCAAACGCTCGAAGATACGCTACGAGCGTGTGTGCTAGATTTTGAGGGTAGCAGCATCTTTCGTTAGTTGAATTTACTCATAATAACAGTTATCATTCAGCCATCCAGATGGAGCCTTCTGAGGCATTATACAGGCGAAAATGCAGATCACCAAATGGTTGGTTTGAAATAGGAGAGTTAGCATCGGTTAACTTAGACGTTGTTCGGCAGTCAGAGGAAAAAGGTAAAGCTTATCCGAGGACGTTTACTGACTGCTCAGAGCCGCTAGAAGTCTTATTCAGATATGCGGCGCAGAAATCTAGAATTTATGGTAAATGACTGGGTATATCTGAAGGTGTCTCCAATGAAAGGGATGATGAGATTTGGCAAGAAAGGCAAGATTAGCCCGAGATTCATTGGGCCATATCATATTCGGCGAAGAATAGGCCGAGTTGCGTACGAATTGATCTTGCCTCCGGAGTTAGAATCTGTTCACCCAGTATTCCATGTCTCTATGTTGAGGAAGCTTGTAGGAGACCCTTCTACAGTAGTTCCAGTTTAGGATGTCCAGGTCACAGAAGAGTTAGCATATGAAGAGGTTCCCGTGGCTATCTTAGACAGACAGATTCGCAGGTTGAGGACTAAAGATGTTGCGTCTGTCAAAGTATTGTGGCGTAACAGGAATCGTGAGGAAATGACATAGGAAGCTGAAGAAGATATGAAAGCCAGATACCCTCACCTATTTCAGACCTAGTCAGGCGACAGGTATGTCCATATTATTATTTACGCAGTACCTTAGAGTTGTATGTATGTGAATGAGAAGGATTGATACTTAGCCATCCAGTGAGTTTTAAAGTATTATGTACAGTACCTGTATTGGACTTTTCTGCATTTCAGGTTTTTGGTATAGTCCATATTACAGGGGAGACTCTGGCGAAATTTTTCTAAACAAGTAAGTTAAGTAGTCCTCTAGATAACAGTGTACATTCGAGGACGAATGTTCTTAAGGGGGGGAGAATGTTATACCCCGTAGAATTCCCGGCACCTAAATGACCTATTCGTATGTTGGTTAAGCATATTTGAAGGCCATACGTGCTAGAGAAAGGCCCGGGAAAAGATCGGATGAGAAACCTGTCGAACCATCGCGGAAGGAGCCAAGGCAGAACCCCTCCGCGATGGCAGCGTGTCACGGAGGTGAAGTCTCCGCGTTGGCTCCGTGACACGTTGGCCTTGTCCAGGCCCAAGTATATAAAGCCCCACTTCGGTTTTAAATCATTTATAAACTTATATTTCCAGTGAAACAGAGGAGAGAAATCAGAGGGAGAAAAGGAACGAAGGGGGTAATATAATTTTCATCTGATTACGCTGCTAAATGTTGTCCAAACTCAAATTAACCTCAGATATCGAGGTATTTAGCAGCAGAGAGCATTCCTACGGATTTAGTTTCGTGAGATACGGCCGACGAATCGTCGAGCTACCGAGCTAAGGTAAGTGGAATTGCTCTAAACTAGTGTCTATGTGTTCCTAGCTGTGAAGTGAATATTTCTCCCTTCTGGACCTCTGAAAAATAGCGAGTTTTCGACCGTCTTTCGATAAGCCTCAGTTTAGGCTATAAATTATATCGAAAGTAACGTTGCTCTTTAAAATAAAGTTGTATTTAGTATTGATTGACATATTTATGAATGCAGTTGGGAGAAAATAGTTGAAATACCGGCCGAGCCTCGTCCGACAGATGGATTGTTCGGGGATAAGGTATGTAAAGCTAATTCCTTCGGCAAGTTAGCAAGTTCGGCATAGTAAAGTAAATTAAAGGCCAGTAGAATATTCAGAAGTTATGTGCTGTGTTATTACGAATGTTGGTACGATATTAGAAGTATCATATTATGATTAGCACGAGACTTGCTAGCGCGATATAGATTCTAATACAAGTTTTAGAGACTGCACAGCATGCTCAGTATGTGATGTAGTACAGAATGTTAGGATATTATCGTATTCAGTTGAAACTCAGTAAAGCAATGTAATATTTGTAAGACATTTCAGAAATAGAATGATAAGTTAGAATGAAGTTAGAAAGCATGTTAGGAATAGTAAATCATGTTACTATAGAAACTCAGTATACAACATAGTTTCCAGCAGAAATACTATATCATGTTCAGCATTAGACTCAGTACAGTATGGCAGAAGAGTATATTTATATATATATATACTATTATCAGTCCCAACATGTATTAAATACGTACACATCACTATCACTAGTTCAGCATGCAGTATGTACAAACTCTTTATTATCATTAGTTTCAGTATGTGGTATATGCAGATAGTATTATTAGTGAGACTATTGTATTGTTTGGGGTTGGATTACCTAGCATCCATGACCGCCCAGGGTTAATAGTTGTATCGACTCGTCCGCCAGAGGATGAGGATACGTCGCTCTATGGAGTGGCATGCCGTCCCACAGGGGACGAAGATGGGATGCCAGTTTTCCCCATAATGTGCCTTGGTCGGCCCTTACACACCCCAGTCGAGCGGATACGCCCGGGTGTTGATTCAGGAGTCCTCCGGACTCAGATGCAGTTATAGTCAGGGGCTCAGCGAGCCCAAGTGCATACCCAGGGGACCGTCAGGATTCTTACAGTGTTTATAGGAGATGGGATGACCGGGGTAGGGGTATAGATTCTGTGCTGGTTGTACCCCCCGGCTTATGGGGGCCGGGTAAGGTTTGTGTGTGTTATGTTATGTCATGTTATGTTATGCCATGTTACGTTAGATACTAGTAGATCGGCAGTAGAACGATACGTCTCCAGGTATGACTTCTACTCCTCCCAGTATAATTAGAAGAAGGTATGATTACGTTATCAGACAATTAATCTATTTCTTTCTACTTCAATTTCATCAGTTATATTATTGATTTCAGATATTTCTTTCAGTTATTGCTTTACATACTTAGTACCAGTGGTACTGACGCCCGGTGGGGCGCTGCATTACTTGCCTGCAGGTACTCATAGACGAGCAGGCGATACCACGTGATTCCTGTCAGCGATCGAGTATTCAGCTCCTGTCATCCGGAGACTGAATTTCTGAGGTGTATTTCATTTTCTTTTGTTGTATAGTACGGGTTGGTCGGGGCCCTGTCCCGATCATTTTTATTGCTATTCCTAGAGGCTTGCAGTCTGTATATATTTCCCTGTGGTCAGTTGAGCCGGTCGTGTGAGGCCGTGCAGTTGTTAGCTGTTAGTACTTTTGTTTCTTTTATGTTTGCCGTGTGGGGCCATAAGTTTGACAGTAGTGGTGACCTTGCCTGTCACGTAGCCTTCTAGTATTCTATTGCTGAGTTGCAGATAACTAGACAGCATGGTGGCCTTGTCGGCCCGCATAGGTTTCCCTATAATTGCATGTTCTGGTCAGCTGTTGTTACAGGTACAGAAGGCTATAGGCCAATGGGCCGGGGGCTGTGTTTACAGCCGCTATATAGCCCTTTGTTTCCAAAAATGTGAGTTAGAGCCAGCCAGGCACCAGATGTGCCCAGGCTTAGGAATCCAGCAGTACAGGTCCTAGTAGGGCACCAGGTGCCAGTCATACCCCCCAAGGCGGGGTGTGACAAATTTGCTATCCTAATTATCCAAGTTAGAATTTATACCATAATTTGACATCAAGTCTCCCTGAAAATGTTTATTGCTTTGTTATTTTGGAGTGGTGCGAACTAACTTCAATTTTCCAAACAGCACTTGTGCATATCATTTGTTAGTCTCTGTGGAATTTGACCCCGACATCTGTCGGGATATTTGTTTTGATACAATGACTATTTACGCTCTTTTGTGACGAAGAGTGTATTTTAGACATTGTCAAATGTGGCGCTGTTGTTGGGGACTAGCGCTTGATATTCTCTTGTTGATTGTTAATTTGAAATAGTCTTGCATAATAAGTGTTGACATTAATTTGGCTGTATTTGTTAGGGTAATGTCATGTGTTTGTAATACCCCAAAAGTGCGTAGGAGTAGACCCAGAAGTGAAAAGCTGAAATTGCAGAAAATAGGGGAAAATATCTCAGGACGGGCCGAGGTACGACTCATGGTGTCATACCATGCGTAGTTGTAATGAGTCGTGATTAGGTTCAGGTTGGGTGACAGTGTAAACCATGGGTGACATGACGACTCATAGTGGAAAAGAATGAGTCATTCATAGCAGTCGTAGGATGGAGCTGAGTTCATCAGGTGACTTACAACGGGCGTCCAAATTACGTGTTAGAAGAAACCACAAGTCGTGGTTTATGGTCATTGTTTGAGGTTGAGTTTTCCAGTGGGGTTGACGGAGGGAAGCAACGACTCATTATTCATAGTGACGAGTCGCAGTGTGACCCGTTAGAAGATGAGATGCCAGGTTTCAGGGGGCAAACCATGGACGATGTATAGAGTCGTGGGTTGAAATGACGGGTTATCCTGACCATCCGTTGGTTGGTTCTGAGAAAAGACTTTTAGCAGTTCATTCCACGAGAGATATGATGGGTCGTTTGTGGTTCCCATGACTCGTTGGTACCACCCGTGGGTTCCATCCGGCCAGTTATCAGGGTAGGTTCATTAAGGGTATTTTCGAATTTTTCATGATATAAGGTCCTAAAGTAATATTTGATATTTAAATTGATTATAAAATTGTTGATTTATAATTTCTAAACAATTAAGCTTTATTATGCATGCCCCATGATGAATCAATTTATGATCCATTGATCCATTGATGTTTTTGATAAGCCCAATATGAATTATGAATTTATTTATGAATTCATTAAGTTATCTACTATGATCTTATGAAATTCAAGCTATATGCATGAACTAAAATTAGGTATGAATTTTGTCAGTCATGATTATGTTTTTGGCTGACCGATGGGCCTCAATCATGGTTAGTTCTTATATGTTCAAGAATGTTTTTGATTATCATGATTTAACTAGCCCATGAACTCATGTATGTATTATTATGAGCACTATATATGTTTTGGGAGTACTATAGAACATAAAATAGGTTTAGGGCTTAGGTTAAGCCCCGAATCTCATGAACTACGTGCCATCGTAGGTATGTTGGAACCGTTTCATGTTTTTCCCTGGACCAAATGGCCCTTTTAATGTGTGATCATGCCCTTCATGGTTCCTACCTTTGGAAAGGTACGAACACCCTCCCGAATAGGGCTACAAGTCGGGCATCATGTGCGCTCATATAGGGTATGTCGGTTAAGAGAATCTCCCACTATTCCTCATGATTTATGCATGTTATGATTATGTATGTTGGCTAAAATTATGTTAAGAAAAGTTCTTCTATTATGATTATGATTATGTTTATGTTACAAATGTTTTGAAAACCTTAAGCCATATGATTTGTTATAACGATTTATGATATGAGCATGTTGTCCTACTCTTATGATCTTTTATGAACTTTATATATGTTTTTAAATGTTCGTTTTACATACCTTGCATACTCAGTACATTCAACGTACTGACCGCATACTTTCTATGTTGTATTGTTTCATGATACAGGTCCTAGTTCTCAGGATCATCCTCACCCCTTGCTAGTTTCACCCTTGCTCTCAGCGTACTTTGTGAGTCCTCATGTTCCGAGGGATACATGTTCACACTCTATTTTATTTCTTTCAGTTTCTTGATATTTGATTAGTTGGGGAGTTGTCCCATCAATCTGCCTTTCACGTTTAGAGGCTTATCAGACTACGAGTTGTATTCCGCGTATTGTATAAGTCTTGTACAGATCTTCCCTTATGCTATGTTATGATTACATTCTTTATGTTTAAGTCTTCCGTTCATGTGATTGACTGAGATGCATGCTCATGTCATGGATCGACTTGGGGTCTCTCACGGCTTCTTGTCCCATGTCTATGATTTGGGTGTATTTTTAGGTCGTGACAAACTTGGTACCAGAGCCATAGGTTTATGTGTCCTAGGGAGTCTAAAGTTCTCATTTGGTAGAGTCTTTTCCATGGGTGTGAAGCGCACCATACCTATGACAAAAAGGCTACTATACATTTAGGAAATGTTCCCTTCTTTCAAGATCTATGTCGTGTGATGAACGTCCTTTACTCTGCTAATTCGTGGTATTCGCGTTTATAGAATCATGCCTCTACGTCGAGCAAATTCCAAGAGAAATGGAAATGGTAATGATCATGAGGGTGCCCATGATGGTCTACATCACCCAGCTCCACTTGTTCATGGGGAGCACGTACCAGAGATAGCCTCCCACGTTGAGTTTAGGGCGGGGATTCAAATGTTGGCACAAGCCATGACAGCTCAAGTTCAAAATCAGATTGCGGCACATTATCCGCAAAATGGGAATGTGGCAACTACTAGGGTGAGGGATTTCATAAGGATGAGCCCTCTGTAGTTCACAGGGTCGAAGGTAGATGAGGACCCACATGACTTTATTGAGGAGATTTTGAAGATCACCTAGGTTATGGCAGTGAACAATGGGGAATGCGTTGATTTGATCTCCTACCAGCTAAAAGGGGCAGCACATATATGGTTTAAGCAATGGAGGGATGCTAGGGAGGCGGGTGTAGGCCCGATAGGTTGGGATAAGTTTCACACAGCATTCATGGATTGGTTCTTCGCTTACGAGAAGAGGGAGCTTAAGGCGGCTGAGTTTGTTAATATGAAGCAGCATAATATGTCAGTCCAGAAATATGCATTGGAGTTCACTCGGCTATCTAATATATGTTCCAGAGTTGGTGGCGAATCAGCGGGCTTGGGTTAGCTGTTTTGTGCATGGAGTAGTAGATTATTTGGACAAGGATTGTCGAATTTCCATGCTTCACCGGGATATTGAATTTCCCCTTATTATATTGCATGAGTAGAAGACCGAGTCGGTCTATTGGAGGTTGAGAGAGGCCAAGAGGGTGAGGATCGACAATTACGGGGTTTCTCAAGCCAGGTCAGGAGGTGGACTAAGTCAGCTATCATAGCACAGGTCCATTACTCTAGCTCCATCATCGGCCAGCACACCATCCAGGTTCAAGGGAAACCATAGGAACAGGGCTACAGGCTGGGGGGGTCATGATAGCATGCAGGTGGAGCGTACTTTCCTAGCTTGTGCGAGATGCGGCAAAAATCATCCCAAGAGGTGTCTGGTTGGTGCGGATGCTTGTTTTGAGTGTGGCAAACCCAGACACAGGATTAGAGATTGCCCCGTAGCTAGTTCTACCACTCCAACCGCACGACCCCTTCAGCAGGGTGTCTCCACTAGTTCAGCAGGCGGTCAGCGCCGAGATTGATTTTATGCTCTAGTACCACCGTAGGAGCAGGAGGCGTAACCAGATGTGGTCACGGGTATGTTGAAAGTATTCCATATAGATGCTTAAGACTTGGTATCCAAGAGCTACCTTATCTTTTGTGACCTCTTATATTTCTAGTAGTTTTGGAGTTAGTCCTAAAATTTTATTAGAACCGTTTTACGTATCTACTCCAGTCGGTGAATCAGTGATAGCTAGGCGGGTTTAGAGAGGTTGCCCCATAACAGTGTTGCATAAGGTTACCTATACAGATTTAGTATAGCTGGTCATAACTCACTTTGATATCATCTTGGGTATGGATTGGTTGTTTGCGTGTTATGCTTCGATTAATTATAGGACCCGTGTGGTGGAATTTCGATGTCGAGTGAGTCAGTCTCAGAGTGGAAGGGTAATTCAGCTGTACCAGCTAGCCGATTTATTTCATATTTGAAGGCCAGGAAAATGGTCTCTAAGGGTTACATGTAACACGTAGTTATGATTAAGGATGTAGAGTCCGAGACCCCGACTATTCAATCAGTTTCGGTGGTGTGTAAATATTTGGAAGTTTTCCCCAATAATTTGCCAAGTGTTCCTCTGAAAAGGAAAATTGATTTTGGTATTGATCTATTGCCTGATACGCAACCTATCTCCATTCCTCCTTACAGGATGTCTCTAACCAAGCTAAAAGAGTTAAAAGAACGATTGAAGGACTTGTGGGACAAGGGTTTCATTAGACCGAGCAAGTCTCCATGTGGTGCAACGGTTCTCTTTGTTTGTAAGAAGGATGGATCCCTTCGGGTGTGTATTGATTATCGGTAGCTGAATAAGGTCACTGTCAAGAACAGGTACCCCTTGCCCAGGATCGGTGATTTATTTGACCAGCTCCAGGGTGCCAGGTGTTTCTCAAAGATATTTCTAAGGCCAGAAAATCACCGGCTCAGAGATCGGAAGAGTGACATCCCATAAACCGCTTTCAGGACTTTGTGTGGTCACTACGAATTTGTTGCTATGTCTTTTGGACTAACCAATGCTCCTGCAACTTTTATGGACCTTATGAACTGGGTTTTCAAGAAATATCTGGATATGTTCGTGATTGTGTTCATTGATGACATCCTTATATACTCACGGAGCGAGGAAGAGCATGTCGCTCACTTGTGATTTGTGCTTCAGATCCTCAAGGATCATAAGTTTTATGAAAAGTTCAGCAAATGTGAGTTTTGGTTAGACTCGATTTCATTTCTAGGCCATGTGGTATCAAGTGAGGGTACAAAAGTAGATTCTCAGAAAATCGATGAGGTGAAGAATTGGCCTAGATCGGTGAGTCCTTCAGAAATTTGGAGTTTCTTGGGCCTAGCTGGTAACTACTGGAGATATGTTGAGGGTTTCTCATCTATTGTTGCACCTTTGACTAAGTTTACTCAAAAGAAGGTGAAGTTCCACTGGCTGGAGGCTTGTGAGGAAAGCTTCAAAGAATTGAAGACCCGACTCACTTCAACAGCAGTGTTGACTTTACCCAAGGGTACAAATGGTTTTGTTGAATATTTTGATGCTTTGAGAGTCGTACTGGGATGTGTCTTGATGCAGCATCGAAAAGTAATAGCATATGCCTCTCAATAGCTGAAAGCTCATGAAAAGAATTACCCGACCCATGATCTTGAGTTGGCTGCGGTGGTGTTTGCATTGAAGATATGGTGGCACTACTTGTATGGGGTCCATGTGGATGCATTCACTGATCACAAGAGCTTTCAATATGTGTTCACACAGAAAGATCTCAATTTTTGGCAAAGGTGGTGGATGGAGTTACTAAAGGTCTACAATATGAGTGTTCTTTACCAGCGGGGCAAGGCTAATGTGGTTGCGGATGCCCTTAGTAGGCTCTCTATTGAGAGTGTGTCCCACGTGGAGAAGGGAAAGAAGGACTTGGTGAAGGATGTCCACCGACTTGCAAGATTGGGAGTTAGATTGATTGACTCCACCGATGGCGGCGTTATTGTGCAGAATGGGTCGGAATCGTCCTTGATGGTTGATTTCAAATCTAAGCAAGATAAGGATCCGATTTTAAGGAAGACAAAGGAAGTGATGTGGAGTCAAAAGGTGGAGGTTTTCTCCCAAGGGGGAGATGGTGTTCTATGATACCAGGGTCAACTATGCCGCCCAGACATTGATAATTTGAGAGTTCAGATATTACATGAGACACATGGTACTAGGTACTCTATCCATCTGGGATCCACAAAGATGTATCGGGACTTGCAAGAAATCTATTCATAGGATTGTATGAAGAAGGATATTGTAGAGTTCATAGCCAAATTTCCAAACTGTCTGCAAGTGAAAGTCGAGCATCAAAGGCCGGGAGGCATACTTTAGGATATCAACATTCCCACATGGAATTGGAAGAGATTAACATGGACTTTACAATAGGTTTTCCCTGCACTTGAAGACAGTAAGACTCTATTTGGGTTGTTGTGGATAGGTTAACCAAGGCTTCACACTTTCTACCGGTTAAGACCATGGATTCAGCGGATGATTATGCCAAGTTATATATTCGGGAGTTGGTTCAAATTCATGGAGTGCCCTTGTCTATTATTTCAAACTGAGGTATTAAGTTTACCTCTCAGTTTTGGTGGTCTTTCCATAAGGGGTTTGGGACTCAGGTTAAGCTCAGCATCGCATTCTATCCGCAAATAGATGACTATCCAGAGCGGACAATCAAGACTCTTGAGGACTTGATGAGGGCATATGTTTTGGATTTTAAAGGTAGTTGGGAAAGCATTTTCCCTTGATTGAATTTTCTTATAATAATAACTATCACTCTAGTATTCAAATGGCACCGTTCAAGGCTCTCTATGGGCGGATGTGTAGATCTCCCATCGTATGGTTCGAGGTTGGTCAGGCAGCTTTGATAGGGCCAGATTTGGTTCACGAGGCGATGGTGAAGGTTCAATTGATAAGGGACCGATTGAAAATCTCTCAGAGTCATCAGAAATCATATGCTGATGTGAGGAGAAGGGATCTGGAGTTTGATGTGGACGATTGGGTATTTATAAAGGTATCTCCCATGAAGGGAGTCATGCGGTTCAAAAAGAAAGGGAAACTCAGTCCCTGCTATGTTGGCCGCTACTTTGTTAAGAGAAGAGTTGGCAAGGTAACATATGAGTTGGACTTGCCATCAAAGTTATCTTCTGGGCATCCCGTGCTTCAAGTGTGGCTCTTGAAAAAGTGCTTGGGTGATCCAACTTTAGTAGTTCCGGTGGACAGCGTTGGAGTAAAGAATAGCCTCAGCTAAGAAGAAGTTCCAGTGGGAATATTAGATCATCAAGTCCGTAAGCAAAGGAGCAAGGAAGTACCCTTAGTTAAGGTGTTAGGGAAAAACCAACATGTTGAGGGAGCTACGTGGGAAGCTGAAGCGGATATGATGGCTAAATACTTAAATTTATTCTCTACCAGCTCAGTTCCGACTTGAGGTATCAGCTTTGCTCTATGATTCTATCTAGTTTTCATGTTCAGTTCATGTGTGCAAGTTTCTTTTGTGTGTATGAATGTGTATGTGAAGCATGAGTTCAGTTTGGGTATGTGTCATGAATCGGAGATAGTCATTCCGTAAAAATTTTGGTTAAAATGATCAGTATTCGAGTATGGTAATTGTATATCTCTTATTTCTGCTTGTTTCTAACATTTGAGGATGAATGTTCCCAAGGGTATATATTGTAATACCCCGGAAGTGCGTAGGAGTAGACATTAAAGTGAAAAGTTGAAAACTGTAGAAAATGGGGGAAAATATCTCAGGACGGGCCGAGGTACGATTCGTGGTATCATACCACAGGTCGTTGTAATGAGTCATGGTTAGGTTCAGGTTGGGTGACAGTGTAAATCATTGGTGGCATGATGACTCATTGTAGGAAACAATGACTCATTGATAGCAATTGTGGGAAGGAGCTGAGTTCATTAGGTGACTTACAATGGGCGTCCCAACAACCCGATAGGAGAAACCACGAGTCATGGTCTATGGTCATTGTTGGAGGTTGAGTTTTCCAGTGGGCTTGACAGAGGGAAACAATGACTCATTGTTTGGAGTGACGAGTTGTGGTGTGACCTATTAGAAGATGAGATGCCAGGGTTCAAGGGGCAAACCTCGGAGGATGTAAGGAGTCGTGGGTTGAAAGGATGGGTCATCCTGACCATCCGTTGGTTGGTTTCGAGAGAAGACTTTCATTAGTTTATTCCATGAGAGATGGGTCGTTGGTGGTTCCCACGACCAGTTGGTACCAACCGTGTATTCCATCCGGCCAGTTTTTAGGGCAGGTTCATTAAGGGTATTTTCGGCTTTTTAACGATATAAGGCCCTAAATAACATCATTTTGGCTTGGGAAAGCTAGGTTTTTAAGAAAATAATCCCTCCTAAACTCTCATTCAAGCATGCAAGGATTTTGATAAGTGTTCTAATGGGGATTCTAGGTTTTTCACTTCAATTCTTCCAAATTCACTCTTGGGCTTCTAAGGAGAGTTAGAGTTCGATAATCCCAGGTATGTAAGTTCATCAATGGGTGGTTCCTTCCATACCCATGCTCCTACTCAATGATTTTACATTTAAATTATAAAAACTCGTGGGGTTTGGTATTTGATTTGTACAAAATCAAATGATTTAATTATGGGTCTTGTGATTTTGAAATCTTATCATAATTTACTGATTTGGATCATCTTTTTAGATTTAAATTGATAATAATATTGTTGATTTTAAATTTCTAAACAATTAAGCTTTATTATACATGCCCCATGATGAATTGATTTATGATCCATTGATGTTTTTGATAAGACCAGCATGAATTATGAATTTATTTATGAATTCATTATGTTACCTATTACAATCTTATGAAATTCAAGCTATATGCATGATCCACAATTATGTATAAATTTTTTCAATCATGAATTATGTTTTTGGCCAACCCATGGGTCTCAAGTCATGGCTAGTTCTTATATATTCAAGCATATTTTCGATTATCATGATTTGACTAGCCGATGAACTCATGTATCTATTATTATTAGCACTATATATGTTTTGGGAGTAGTATCAAACACCGAGTAGGTTTGGGGCTCAGGTTAAGCCCCGGATCTCATGAACTACGTGCCACCGTAGGTATGTTGGGACCCTTTCACGTTTGTCCCTGGCCCAAATGGCCCTTTTCATGTGTGATGACGCCCTTCATGGTTCCTACCCTTGGAAAGGTACAAACACCCTCCCCACTAGGGCTACAAGTGGGGCTTGATGTGTGCTCATACGGGGTATGTCGGTTAAGAGAATCTCCCACTGTTCCTCATGATTTATGCATGTTATGGTTATGTATGTTGGATCATGTTATTTTAAGCAAAGCTCTTCTATTATGATTATGATTATGTTTATGTTACGAATGTTTTTAAAATCTTGAGTTGCATGATATGTTATAACGATTTATGATACGAGCATGTTGTCCTACTCTTATGATCTTTTATGAATTTAAATGACCGTTTTACTTACCTTCCATACTCAGTAAATTCCATGTACTGACCATATACTTTATATGTTGTATCGTTTCATCATACAAGTCCCAGTTCTCAGGCTCATCCTCACCCGTAGCTAGTTTCAGCCTTGCTCTCATCGTATTTGGTGAGTCCTCATGTTCCGAGGGCTACATGTTCCCAGTCTATGTTATTTCTTTCAGTTTTAGGATATTTGATTAGTGGGGGATTTTTCCCATCAATCCGCCTTTCATGTTTAGAGGCTTATCAGACTACGAGTTGTATTCCCCCGTATTGTATAAGTCTTGTACTGATCTTCCCTTATGCTATGTTATGGTTATGTTCTTTATGTCAAGTCTTCCGCTCATATGATGGACTAAGATGCATGTTCATGCCATGGGTCGACTTGGGGTCTCTCGGGGCTCATTATCCCGTGTCTACGATCCAGGTGTACGTTTGGGTAGTGACAAAGTCATCACTCATACGCAAGGGATAACTCAGTTGAGGGTAATATGGAGCATGAATAGGATAATCCAGTGATGCCCGAAATTGCAGGAGCCATTTGCTTACCACCTATGGTAGGGAATGTCATGTTCCATGTCACAAGTACAATGCTGCATTTGATATATATGAAAGGGCTCTTTGAGGGCAAACCATGTGAGGAAGAAAATTGCCATTTGAGGAATTTATCAGAGATATGTCAGCCTTTCACCATAAGTAATATAAGTCAAGAGTCAATCAGGTTAATGCTCTTTCCATTCTCCCTAACAGGAGAGGCGACTATGTGGTTGGAGGAACTTCCTCCTAGTTGCATTACATTGTGGCAAGAACTGACTGTAGCATTCTTCGATCGTTTCTTCCATTAGTCCAAAATCTTACCGCTGAGGGATGATGTCACGAAGCTCTGACAAGAGTCAGGAGAACCGTTGCTTGAAGCATGGCTAAGGTTCAAGAAGAAGGTTTCCCTTTGTCCCAACCATGGTCTCCTAGATGGAGTGCTTCTTCAATGTTTTTACTGAGCCATAGATTCCATTAACAAATCTATTATCAATAATTCAGCTGGAGAATCAATCATGGATCAGACATATGGATTAGCTAATGCCCTCTTGGACAGAATGACAGACAAATCAGGTATGGCATATGAGAGAGACTAATGTATCAATGCATGATATTGGTTCTAGTGCGTTGGCAGTTGAGTTATGAAAATGATACGAAGAGTGAGATGAAAATCTTCCTAGAATAATGATGCAGCTATACTAATGACAAACCATGTGATGGGGGCAGGGCCCAAGGTTGTGAATGTTGTAGGTATGCAATGTCTATTGCACTTTGTAGGAGAATTGTCACCACCGAGGTACGATAAGGAATGCCAGTACATGGCAAATCAGATGGGGGGTTCTCAACCAGGCTTTCAAGGGACTAATCAAGGTCCTTGGCGCCCAAGGGAATAGAATCAAGCTCGGTGAAATCGTGATGCATAAGGATGGCCCAATAGAAATGAATGATGGGGCACTAGAGAGAAAAATAGGGAAGGGGACGACTATCACCGAAGTTCAAACCCATATGTTCCCCCTCCTAATGTTTAGAATGCCCAAAATGAGCTTGGTGTGATCGATGCAAGTAGCTCAAAAATTTAAACAATGTTAGCAAGAGTCTTCTAGAAAGTGGAATCAACCGACAGCGGGGTGAAGGAATTGAAAGGGGAGGTGTCTAACCTCACCCAAATGGTGAGTTCTCATTCAACCTCCATTAAGCATTTGGAAGCTCAAATGAACCACTTGTCCGCTCAAATGAATCCCCAAATGAAGGGAACACACCCAAGTAATACAATGCCAAACCCAAAGAAAGATTGTCAATGCATAGCCATTGTTACGAGGAGTTGGTAAAATGGTTGGAGATGCAAGTGTGAAGCCTAAGGAGGTTGTTACTCCTAAATCAAATGATGAAAATGAATTTGATATGGTGCCAAAAGCACCAAGTGGCGATGATAATAGTTAAGAGGAAGGTGAGGGAAAGGATGATGAAGTTCCCTCACAGGTTGATGAACTAGAGGAAGGCATGAAGGCCTCAAATAATGAAGAGCTTGAACCAAGAGCTCCACACCCTACCCACAAAGATTAGCTAAGAAAATAAAGGATGATCAGTTCAGCAAATTCATCGACATGTTCAGTAAATTATCCATTAATATACCACTGGTGGATGCCCGACTTCAAATGCCTGGATATGCCGAATTCATGAAGGAGCTGTTGAAAGAAGAAGAAGGTGGTAGATGGGGGAAACAGGGAGACAATGTATCACTGTAGTGTGATGATGATAAGCAATCTTGCACCAAAGCGAGAAGATCCAAAAGCCTTCATGATTCCTTGCACAATTGGTTATGTTACGAAAGCCTTGTGTGATCTTGGCACATGTATAAATCTAATGCCCCTTATCATTTTAAATAAATTAGGGGTCGGGAACACCAAACCCACATTAATGAGGCTATTAATTGCTGGCGGCTCCATAAAGAAACCTGTGGGTGTGCTAGTGGATGTATAGGTGAGGATGGATAAATTTATTCTACCACCTGATTTTGTGGTTCTTGATTGTGAAATGGAGTTAGAAGTGCCAATCATTCTGGGAGACCATTGCTCGCCACAGGTAGAGCTTTGGTCGATATGGATCTAGGTGAGCTCAAGTTCCAAATTGGAAGTTAAGAGGTCACCTTTAAGGTGTTTCTATTAGATGAAACTCCCGATGAATGCAAAGTGATTGGAGTGTTGCATGAGGAGAATAAGGATAGCTGAGTGGATATGAAAGAGGTTGAGTCGGTGGATGATCCTTTGAAGAAATATTGCTAAATGAGAAATACGTCATGTAACGACCTTAACTAAGGCATTCCTTTGGAGGCAACCCAAGTGTTTTATTTTTATTTTTTCAATGTCATTGTTGTTGATTTTGTAGGATTAATGAAATACGAAGTAAGGAGAGAAAGCATAAAAATAAGGCAGAGAATGCACTGGACCGATGAATCGCTGATCCAGATGGGCGAACTGCCGCACGCTGACACAAGCAACAAGAAACCTGGGTACATTAATCTTAGAATGGCGGATGAATTAGTGGACCATCAATTTAAAGGGAAGTATAATTGTTTAATCGCCTATGCAACCCAGAATACATGAGAAATGGATTCCCAAGAGGCAATCCACAAACAGAACGCTGACCCAAGTTGTGAATGGCCGGTCAATCGTCGGTTGTAGGACAATAAACTGAGAATGAATTCAAGCACAAAAAGGTAACTCAGCAAATTGCCACATCAAACCAGCGATGGCTGGTGTAATGTCGGTAAAGATATGAGTTCAAATTCAATATGTCAGTAAATTATGGACCCACCTAATCCCAATACCTAGTTGAGCCGCCCTAATCTGAAAAATATTCCCTTAGGTTTCCCTTTTTCCTCTTTTACCACTTTCCCACACTTCTTTTTATCTTCCCAATACCCCACCATTCCATATTCCCCCAACTCCCTCTCTTCCACTTTCCACACAATCAACTCACCATTAAGCTTCCACCTCCTCCTCAACAAACCACATTATCACCTGCTCACCTATAAAATCTCACTCTCTCCACCATATTCTCGCTACACTCACATTCTTCCTCTCTACTAAACAAGTTTCAAAAGTTGCCATTGTTGAGCAATACTAAGCTTCAATAGTGAGTCTCTGGCAAACATTCTCGCATGAGTGGTAATGCTTCTTTGACTCTCTTATTTTCTCATCAATGGTACTTTCGGCGTCATATCCATGTAGCTATAACATATATTCCCCTCCTTTACTGCCATTCTTCCCCCATTAGTTTCATGATTGATGCCATATTTGATGTTATATAAATTTGTGGGGTAATAGAAGTTATTGCTGAAATGGGTGTGGGGATTTTGTGATTGTTGTGTAGACTTAAATTGGGTGAAGTCTGAGTAACCCAAATGGGCTAAAAATTCATGTTTTGCCCTATGATAGATTGGGTGACGTCATTCTTTAGGGTAAATAGTCATTTTAGTCCTTTTTAATATGTAGAGTTGATGAATTGGTATGATGTGAGTAAGTGCGTGTGAAATGGTGCCATTGAAACTCATGGGAATGCCTTAGGGACGATGACTATCGGCGATTACCGATCGGGTCTAGTGAAATGCCAATGGAACGCCGGTTCGATCTAATGGTGGCTTCAGGCCACTGCTTTCATCCTGCATTACATCAGTGGTTTGCAGATCGGGACCGGCGACTCGCTGCTTTATCGCGGTCGAATACCTACTGCCTAGTTTATTACTTCTCACTTGTGGATCGTGGATACCATCCGGTGGCTCGCCGGTGCTGCTAATTTTTTAATGATAATGATGCATCTTTGCTTCTCAATTCAATTATAGGGTAGTGTTAGTTATTTCATTTCAACGCATTATGGCTGCCACTAACATCATGCTTGCAGAAAAATTTCTTCATCCAGGAACACCAGAAAGGGAAAGGTCCTAACCTCCTCAACCACCAAAGGAAAAGGCAAACCCAATGCCTCTGGAACACTCACCAACTTCTAGGGAAGACATCATGTTCTGTGTGCTGAACATGAAAGGGCACTACGCCATATGTCAGGTCCGGTCGATAATGGTGGAAAAGAGGCTTAATTCAGCGGGACTGCGTTGTGACCTTTCCAACATCACTGCTCAATCCATAGAGAGGCAATGGCAAGCTTTCATCAATTCTCTCCCATACTACTACCTCATCTTGGTGCCGGAGTTATATACGTCCTACCAGGCTAGGAAGGATAGCATGAAACATAGAGACAAAATCGATGAAGTCCCCTACCTACCATCAGTCATGGTACAAGAGGTGGAAGTGGACATAACTTCGGAAGTGATCAACTATCGCTTCTAGGAAGATGAAATTGACACTGGCTCAGAATACATGGACAGGTTTGCGGAAATAAAAAATCATTTCACTTGGATAGACCCCACCATCGCAGTTGACACTCCTCTATAGGCTTCCATGGATGGAGAAATTTCTCTCCATGATATAAATTTTGAGGCCAAGTTATGGTTGGATTTCATCTGTGGCCGCATCATTCCCTTTAAAAATGAACATCGGGTCAGCTTAGAGATGACGATTCTCATAGCCTACATCATGTCCGGAGTCCCTATTAACTTTAGAGAGATTGTGGCCTAGCAAATAAAGTGAAAGGCAAGAAAGGCCAGCACCTCCATGCCATATGTTGTCCTCGTTTCTCAACTGTGTTAGCAAGAGGGTGTGCCATTGATCCATGATGATACCCCTATCCCTGCCTCAGGAATGATCGCCTTGGAAAGGAGAGAGATGCCAAGGCACTCACAGTTAAGAGAAAGCGAATGCAAGCTTTTGGGTTGGCAGAGGGATCATTATCCCATAGGTCATATCATTCGCCACAACCCCAAATTTGAATGCGTCTCACCAAGAGCTACGGGTCAAACCTCCGGTGACACACCTCTTAGGGGAGCATCAGCCCCTCCAACATCCTCCCAACTTACTAGTCTCCACAAACTCGTCGAAATGACAAACCCTCATAAGAGCCAACTCTAAAAGTTTGCCGGAGCCTCCCTACAGTCAATGCTCAAACAGTCAAAAGGGAGCTAAAATCAATGTATGAGAGCCTTAAAACTTTGTGCAAATGGGTGAATGCAATGGAGGGGGCTGTCACCTCTCTTCGAATTGAGGTGAGGGAGTGGAGAAGTCAGACACCTATGGATGTGGCTGACATGAGCGCTCTTGATGCCATAATGGCTGCTACTTCCACAGTTCGAGGCCCCATTGATTATCTATTTAAATTCTTGGTGATGACACCGATGATCTAGGAGAGGATGGCTTGAATGGCACCATAGGAGCAGGTGAAGCTACTAATGATAATGATGAGGAGTGATCCACTCAGGGAGTCTCTTGTCCCCTTTTATTTTGCATGCATACATTAGGGACAATTTATTCTCTATATTGGGGGTGGGATGAGTTTTTCTTGTGGGTCATTTGTTTTTTTTTTGCGGTGATTTGATGTAGCCCTTGTCGGGATTTTATTTTTATTTTATGAGGAATTGTGAGCCTTTGTCGGGTTTAATTTTAATCTCGATGATGATTTCCCTTGTTGGACTTGTTTTGTTTGTAACATCCCAAATCTTTCCTAGACCAAATTCAGACGTTGCCTGAAAAACAACAAGAAACCAAAATTTTTTTTGTCTCAGACAACCCACACAACAAACCGTTGGTGGAACCAATGCACCGTAGTAGTAGTCATGGTTTGAAGCAACCTTTCTTCGAGGGGAAACAATGAGTCATAGGACAACCTGTTGATTCTACCAATGGGTCGTCCTGTCGTCCATTGAATCCTAAATTCTGAGATCTACCGGACCCTTCCCTGAGACAACAGGAGGGAACAAAAGCCCGTGGTAGCCTCCAGCAAGCCATTGTGACCACCCGTTGTCTACTTCCAGGAACTAGAAGTGTGAACCACTAGGGGATACAATGGCCTGTTGGTTCTACCAATGAGTCGTTGTTATCACTCAATGCCCTTATGCCTTGTTTTCTTACCAGTTCCAATGGGAGGTACCAACCACCCGTTGTTACTTCCAATGGACTATTGTACCCAATCGTGGGTCACCCTTGTGAAACTAGTTTCTGAACCAAGAAACCACGGCTAGATTCAACGGGCCGTCGTTTCTACCAACGACCCATTTTGAGGCGCGTTGGTTCCTGTTGACCAGATTTCATATTTAAATTCCAGGGTTATTTTTGTAAAATTCCGCCTACCTAGTACCTAAACTACGTCATTTGGGGTTCATTTAGGGGTTTTAGAAGGGGTGACTAACGGTTTCTCACAATATTTCTTCTCTCATTCTCAAGAAACGAGCGTAGAATTCCTCTAGAAGCACAAAACAGAAGCTAGGGCAAACGACAATCCTCTCAGTTTTTCTCAGAGATTTTCACCAGAGTTCTTCTAAAGGTATTGGGAATTCAACAAGGAGATTGTTCTCCCCTTGTGTCCCTTAAAACTCTTTCCTTGTTCACTATCAATTCTAACCCTGAGTTAAAAACTCAGTTACTGGTATGATATTCAGATTTAGTCAGAATGCCTATATACTATGTATTTTCTCAGAATTGTTAGTTTAGATTTAGTCAAAGTAATAGATTATTTTGTGTTAGTCAGAAACGTCAGTCTATTCTCAGTCAGATTTTAGCAACCTCCAGGTTGACCAGAATAATGTCAGCTGATCAGTTTGACTATAGAATTTCTCGAGGTTCCAGTAGTACCTCCAAGATATCAAAATTAGAATTCGCTATTGGTCCACTAGGTAGTCTTAACATTTCAGATGTATTGCTCTGACTTGGCCTAGGACCCCATTCCAGATTTCAGTTTGTTCTTAGACAGTTACGACGCTTCTAGACAAGCAGGTCTGACTAGTCTAGGACCCAGTTTCAGAATATGGTCCACTAAGACCGTCAAGGCACTTGCAGTTATATGTCCCTGACTTGTCTTGGACCCCATTTTCGAGCTATCAGCTTAGTAGTTTAGTATAGGTTTCCAATTGGAGTAGGACTTAGCACCGAGGGGACCGGGGTTCCAGCACCCAAGTTCCCAAAACTACGCTGCCAACATAGATTACAGTATTACTTGGCCTAATTGGCCCCAGACTTTAGTGATCACCCAGTTCATGCCTTTATACCCTAGAAAGGTATATTGGATCCTACTGGTGGGGTGTATATGTCGGTTATAGACTCTCCCACTGGTTAGTCCAGTCTAGTTTCAGAATAAAAATCTCAGTTTAGTTTCAGACCTATCAGTCAAACTCAGTGTAATATAGTATCTCAGAATCAGCACTTTCAGATTTAGGGCATCTCTTGGACCACCAGACAGGGTCATTTTGACCATCTCAGTTACTTAAAATTATTTCAGTTCACATAATTAGTTGGTCATTACATGTCTTTCCAGTTTAGCCACTTACATCTATAAGTATATTCCTCTCACATATTCAGTACATTCAAAGTACTGATGCATATTTTTATGTTGTATCATTTCATGATACAGCTGCAAGTTCTCAGTCTCAGCACTGCTAGCCGCCGCAGCTCAGATTCTCCACCTCAGCAGTGAAATTTGAGTCCTCATCATCCGAGGGCATTATTTCTTTTTTTCAGTCATTTATTAGTTTCAGTTAGACTTAGAGTTAGCTAGGGGCTTGTCCCAGTAACTCCTCATTTAGATGGCTTTCAGACAGACATGATTTTCTTTCACATTTTTCAGTACTATTCAAATGTTTTAAACTTTATGTTTTCAGACTTGTCTTTCATAAATGTTTTGTGATATTATTTCAAACTTCCATTATGCATGTTTCAAAGTTCCATTATTTCAAAGTTCTAGGGGTTGACTTGGGGTCACTTGTGGCTTCAAGTACCATGTTACGTCCAGGGTGTAGACTCGAGGTGTGACAAACTTGGTATCAGAGTGGGATTAGAGTATCCTAGGAAAGTCTGAAAGCCGCATCGAGTAGAGTCCTTTTCATGGGTGTGAAGCGCTCCACACTTATGATGAGGAGGCTATGATATGTTATTAGGAAAATTTCCTTTTGTTCATATTCTTTATCGTGCGTTATAGTTCAATTCCAGAAATGCCCTTCTAATTCTGCTCTGTTTCATTTCAGTGAACCATGCCTCCAAGAGGCGGTAACTGAAGAACGGCCGGTAATGCTGACAGACCTGCCCCACCATCCTCGACAGCTCTTCAAGATGATTCAATTTGTACCGCAGAATTTATAGTGTCCATTCAGTTACTGGCCCAAACTGTGACCAATCAAGTGAATCAGCATGTTGTTCCGGTGAACACTAATAGGTCTGCAGCAGTTGCAAGGGTGCCTGACTTCACCGGTATGAACCCTCCATTGTTTCAGGGATCTAAAGTCGGGGAGGAACTCCAAGAGTTTGTAGATGAGGTTAGGAAGATTACCCGTTTTATGGATGGCAGATCCTCCAAGAGTGTCGACTTGGCTGCCTACCAGCTTAAAGGTGTATCTCGGGTTTGGTATGAGCAGTGGAAGGAGGGGCGGTCAGCGGAAGCAGGACTGGTGGAGTGGGAGGAGTTCCACACAGCTTTCCTGGATAGCTTTTTCCCTCGGGAATTGAGGGAGGCTAAGGTGGCAGAGTTTATGAACTTGCCATAGGGAAATAGGATAGTGGAAAAGTATGCTCTGGAGTTTACCAGTTTATCAAAGTATGCTCCAGAGATGGTAGCTGAGCTAAGGGCTCGCATGCTGAAGTTCGTTAATGGGGTATCTAATCTGGTCCTCAAGGAGTGCAGGACAATGATGCTAATCAAGGACATGGACCTTTCTATCATGATATTTTATGCGCAGCAAATTGAGGATGAAAAGCTAAAGGATATAGAGAGAAAAAACAAGTAGGCAAGAACTGGCCATTAAGATTTCGTCCATCAGAGATCTAGGGGTGGTAACCGCTTGCAGCAGCAACAGAGAGCCCCAACACCTAGTTCAGCCAGTGCCCCTACCTTTTGGTCCCGCCAGGATCGGAGGGGTGGGTCATCTGGCACTCAGTCTCAAGCTCACATTACAGGGAGCAGGTATCAAGTTTTCCCAAAGTGCGAAAAGAATCACCCTAGATAGTGTCTACAGGGCAGGGAGGGTTTTTTTGGTTTTTGAAAGCTCGGGCATTGGATTAGTCCATAGGTCCTCTCAGAACCATTCTCAGTCTCTACCTAGTTGGTGAGTCAGTTAGAGTCAGCTGGGTGTATAGGAACTACCCAGTCTCAGTCCAGAATAAAGTAATTCCAGCTGATCACGTGGAGCTAGACATGATCGACTTCGACCTTATTCTCGGCACAAATTGGTTGCACTCCTTCAATGCCTTAGTTGATTGTAGAACTAGAGTTGTCAAGTTCTAGTTTCCAAATGAGCCAGTATTAGGATGGACGGGCATCAGTTCAGCGCCTAAAGGTAGGCTTATTTCCTAACTTAAGGCCTAGAAACTAATTTCAAAAGGATGTCTATATCATCTGGTTCGAGTCAAGCAACTCTGAGACCCCAACCATTCAATCAGTTTTAGTTGTCAGTGAGTTCCAAGACGTATTTCCTGAAGATCTTCCCGAAGTTCCCCCCTGAACAGGAAATAGACTTCGGAATAGATCTTCTCCCATACACTCAACACTTCTCCATCCCTCCTTACAGAATGGCTACAGCTGATCTTAAGGAGCTGAAGGAGTAGTTAAAGAATCTTCTTGATAAGGGTTTTATCAGACCCAGCATCTCTCCCTGGGGTGCAAAAGTTTTATTCGTGCGTAAGAAAGACGGTACTCTTAGAATGTGCATAGATTACTCTCAGATGAACAAGGTCACAGCTAAGAACAAGTGCCCTCTGCCTAGAATTGATGATCTGTTTGACCAACTTAAGGGAGCCAGCTGTTTCTCCAAGATCTGTCACGACCTAGAGTACGCCCTGATCATAGATACGGGACAAGGAGCCCCGAGAGACCCCAAGTCAACCCGTGGCATGAGCACAATACTAATTCATTCATAAAAGGCGGAAAACATAACTTATCAATCATAAGCTAACTGAAAATCCTCTAGTGCAAGTGGTAGTTAGTGCCAGAATAGGTTCTATGCGCTATCTACTAGATTTGAGCAGGAGGTCTCTCCTGATGTGGTCACTAGTTTATTAAGAGTATTCCATCTTGATGTATATGCATTAATGGATCTTTGGGATGCATTGTCTTTTGTGACTCCTTATATTCCTATTAATTTTGGAGTTAGTCTCGAAATCTCATCAGAACCCTTCTCAGTCTCTACTCCTATCGATCAGTCAGTTTTAGCTCGACGGGTATACAGAAATTATCCTGTCACGATGCTTTATAAATTCACCTTAGCCAACTTATTGGAGGTAGATATGACCAATTTTTATGTTATATTTGATATGTATTTGTTACAAATTTTTTATGGCTCAGTTGATTGTAGAACCTGTATGGTACAGTTTCAATTTCTGGGTGAATCAGTCCTAGAGCAGAAAGGAAATTCAGTTGTGCCTTTAGGTCTCATTGTTTCCTACCTCAACTCTAGGAAGATGATCTCCAAAGTTTGTGTATACCATCTAGTTTGGGTTAAGGATTCTATATCCAAGGCCTCGACTCTTCAATCAGTTCCTATTGTATGTGAGTATCTAGAGGTGTTCCCAGATGACCTACCAAGAGTCTCTCTCGTGCCAGAGATTGACTTTTGTGTTGATCTTCTCCCAGATACGCAACCTAAACCCATTCCTCCTTACAAATTGGCTCCTGCCGAGCTAAAGGAGTTGAAAGAGAAGTTGAAGGATTTTATCAAGCCTAGCAAGTCTACATGGGGTGCTCCAATTCTCTTTGTTCGGAAGAAGGATGGATCCCTTAGGATGTGCCTTGATAATCGACTGTTTAACAAGGTCACAATCAAGAATATATATCACTTCCCCAAGATTGGTGACTTATTTGATCAGTTTCAGGATGCTATGTGCTTTTCAAAGATAAACCTTAGATCTGGCTATCTCCAGCTCAGGGTTAGGGAGAGTGGCATCCCGATGACAGCCTTTAGGACTCGGTATGGTCAATATGAGTTTGTAGTTATGTCTTTTGGATTAACCAATGCTCATATAGATTTTATGGACTTGATGAATAGGGTGTTCAAGAAGTATTTGGATATGTTCGTGATTGTCTTAATAAATGATATCCTCATATACTCTTAGAGAGAGGAGGATCATGCTGCTCATTTGAGGATTGTATTGCAGACTCTCAATGACCGCTAGCTATTTGCTAAATTCAGCAAGTGTGAGTTTTAGTTGAACTTAGTAGGATTGTTGGGTTATGTAGTGTCTAGTAAGGTTGCACAAGTGCACTCTCAAAAGATAAAAGCGGTGAAGAATTGGTTGAGACGTCAGTTCTATAGATATTAGGAATATTTTGGGTTTAGCTAGCTACTACAGGAGGTTTGTAGAGGAATTTTCATCCATTGCAACACCGTTAACTAAGTTGACCTTCAAGAAGGTGAAATTTTAAAGGCCAGATGCTTGTGAGAAGAGTTTTTAGGAGTTAAAGACATGACTCACTTCAGCCCCTAGTATTGACCCTACCAGAGGGTACGGATGGTTTCATTGTGTATTGTGATACCTCTAAGGTTGGTACTGGTCGTGTGTTGATACAGCATGGTAAGATCATTGCATATGCCTCTTGAAAACTAAAGACTCATTAAAAGAATTATCCGACGCATGACTTCAAGTTTGCAGTTATGGTGTTTTCTTTTAATATTTGGAGACACTATCTGTATGGGGTGCATATAGATGTGTTCAAGGATCACAAGAGCCTTCAGTACATGTTTACTTAGAAGGACTTGAATTTGCGGTAAAGTAGATGGCTAGAGTTTCTCAATGACTATGACATGAGTGTCCTTTATCATCTGGGTAAGGCTAATGTAGTGACGAATACTCTTAGTAGGTTTTCCATGGAGAGTATCTAATGTCGAGGATAAGAGAAAGGAGTTAGTGAAGGATGTTTATAGGCTAGTTCTTTTAGGAGTTCACCTTACAAATTCGGCGGATGGTGTTCTTATTGTTCAAAATGGGTCAAAATCATCATTTTGTGACGGAAGTCAAATCTAGGCAAGAGGAGGACCCTATCCTAGTGAAGTTAAAGGAAGCAGTCTTGAATCAGAAAGTGGAGGTTTTCTTCCATGGGGGAGATGGTGTACTTTGATATTAGAGCTAATTGCGTGTGCCGGCTATAGATAACTTGATAGAGAAAATGATGAGCGAGGCTCATGGTTCTCGGTACGCTATCCATCCAAGCACCACCAAGATGTACTGTGATCTGTAGGAAGTCTATTGGTGGAATGGCATAAAGAAGGACATAGCGGAGTTTGTGGCTAACTGTCCAAATTGCCAATAGTTGAAGGTTGAGCATCAAAGACCTGGAGGTGTGCTTCAGGACATCTGCATTCCTACTTTGAAGAGGGAAGAGATCAATATGGACTTTATTACAGGTTTACCTCATACACGCTAACAATGTGACTCTATAAGGGTGATTTAGACAGGTTGACCAAATCAGCGCATTTCCTATCAGTCAAAACTACAGATTTAGTCGAGAATTATTCTAGATTCTACATTCGGGATTTGGTTCGATTTCATGGAGTTCTGTTGTCCATCATCTCGGATAGGGATGCTTAGTTCACCTCTCAGTTTTAGAGATCGTTTCAAAAGGGCCTTGGTACTCAAGTGAAGCTTAGCACAACTTTTCACCCGCAGACAGATGGTCGGACCGAGTGGACCATTTAGACTTTTAAGGACATGGTGAGAGCGTGTGTGATATATTTCAAGAGTAGTTGGGTTGATAACTTTCCTCTCATCGAGTTTTCCTACAATAATTGTTATCACTCTAACATTCAGATGGCTCCATTTTAGGATCTTTACGGCTGAGATGTAGGTCACTGATTGGATTGCTTGAGGTTGGTTAGGCCATATTGATAGGGCCAGATTAAGTTGATGAGGCTATGGAGAAAGTTCAGCTCATTAGACAGTGGCTGAAAGCAACTCAGAGTCGTTAGAAATCTTAAGCAGATGTTAGGAGGAGAGATCTTGAGTTTGAAGTCGATGATTAGGTGTTTCTTAAGGTGTCTCCCCTGAAGGGAGTTATGAGGTTTGGTAAGAAAAGGAATTTTAGTCCCTGATATGTCTGCCCCTATAGGATTTTTGAGGTGAGTTAGCAAGGTGGCATGTGATTTGGAGCTACCAGCAGAGTTAGCTTTGGTGCACCCAATTTCCCATGTATCTGTATTAGAGATGTGCATTGGTGGCCAGCCTTAGTTGTTTTGGTGGAGAGCACTAGTGTGAACGATATCCTTACTTATGAGAAGGTTTCGGTTGAGATCCTTGATTGTCAGATTCGAAAGTTGAGAAACGAAGAAGTAGCTTTGTGAAAGGTTTTTGGAGAAATTAGCTTGTTCATAGAGCTGCGTAGGAAGCTGAAGCAGATATGATGGCTAGATACCCGTATCATTTTCCTTCTAGCTCAGTTCCTACATGAGGTACCAGTTTCCTCCTTAGTACTCTATTCGGTTTTATGTCAAGATCATGTCTCTCAGTTCCTTTCATGTCATAGCATGCATGCATTTTTCATGAATTTAGTTTAGTCATGTATCTCAGTCTGGAGTCTGTCACTCCATCTGTTTTTCATTCTATAGTTTTCAGTTGGGGGATTACAACTCTTTCCCCTTCTTTCCATCTTATTTAGTCTCCATTCGAGGACGAATGTTCCCAAGGGGGAGAAACTGTAACACCTCAAAAGTTTCATTACCCGAGTTTACACCCTATACGCGACACAGTAAGGATCACAAGTAACCCTCAGTAAACCCATGTCATGGTGTAACACTGCTAATATATGTGTATCTAAATAAAATGAGCGGAAACATAACAAAAATAATGGAACAACTAGTTCTGAGAAACAAAATAATCCAAGTTAAGTAAATACATATGTAATATGAAATTTAAACATCAATTTGACACACTAACTGATTATCTATATAAAAGCCTCTATTAAAAGCTGAATTGCTGGTACAAGCCCCCAGTTAACTCTAAAGTCTAAAAATCTAGAAAATCAATAGCTGATAGCAAATCTCCAGCTATCAAAAGATGAGGACTCACCACTGCCAAATGTTGGAAATAGCTAGGAGAAACTAATTGTGCTACTAAGGCGTGGTACCTGAGCCTATATCATAGATTAATATAGCAAATGAAAATATGCGATCAATACATTGAATGTATTGAGTATGAGAGACATGAAAGCTTAGAATATAATCATCCTAAAAGAATATTATAAATAAACATGCTAAATAATATGATGTAACCCTAACTGAAATTATACATGCTACAGATAAACTGAAATCCGAGAGTACTGAAAACTAGTAATAAAAATATAAGGTTAATAAACATATTCTAAGATCTGATACTGAACTATATTATGGGAGAGATTCTTAACCGACATATAACCACGTGAGCTAAATATGGAGTTTGATGTATACACCTCATTGAAAAGAGCCCACTGTACCTTGCCAAGGTATATTGGCTGAAATGTGTGATTACTATCTCGGGCCTATTCGAGCTAAAAACCTATGCTAGCACGTAGTTTTAGGAACCTAGGTGCCCTGAACCGAGGCATGCTTGGTGCTAAGTAACTAAAGTTCTAGTTATATCCAAAAGGACTGATTAGCTCAATATTGATGTCCTAAGGTTAAGACAGAACAACTTATCTAAAAGTGTTCTGAGAGCCTAAGGACATGATAACTGAAGATACTGAATTTAAATATAGACTGATAAAAGGGCCAAACTGATCAGCTGAAATTTCAAAAGAGTAATAAGTATGACTGCAATAAGAAAATACTAATTTTAACTTGAAACATTCATAATAAAAATTTGTAGTCGGATAATAGCCCAGGAAAGTATAATTCAAAACCATCTTTTAAATCATACAAAGCTCAACCAAAAAGAAGTCATACAAAAACTAGAGCTAGTAGTCATACTATAACATTCAGATTAGAAATATGAAAATCATATGCTAGAATTATAGAATCTTTCTAAAATATATGGAATTAACTGAACATACATAATTTGTCTAATCAACCCTCACTCATACTTTAGAGAAGATTCTGAAGATGATTTTGGAGCACAAGGACAAGAGAATTCCATTTTTGAATCCCCACATACCAATAGAAGAACACTTGAGAAAAACACCTGATCTCTGAGGGAGAGAAGAAGCCCAACTCTTTCTATGAAAAGTTCGTCTAAGTTTGTACATAATGTTTTTGTGTGTTTGGGAGAAAATAAAAGGAGTATGTCAAATAATTCCCTTCTAATTGTACCCCAAACAACGTAGTTTAGGAGTTAGGAACTTATGATTTTATAAAAGTACCCCTGGGTAAACATTTCAAAATCTAACTATCCAGATCCAACGGGCCTCACGATGAGTCATCAGTGGTGACCACAATTTGTTGGTGCCAGAAGTTGTTTCAGAACTAGAAATTTCTCTTTTCTAGAATTCTCACAACGGATGACATGATGACTCATTGGTACATACAATTGGTCGTTGTTTCTAACTATTGCCACTGGAGGAAATTTGAAAAGTTTCTGGATATCGACCAATGAAAGGATAGAATGACCCATTAGCTAAAACAACAAGTTGTTGATTCCAACCCTTGTCACTGGGAGAAGTTGAGCACTTTCTGTATTTTCATTCAATGACTTCATAGGACGAGTTGTTGCATCAAACAATGACTCGTTGTCTGTCTCACTGTTTGAAAGAATGATTTAACAGGTTTCTAGACTAGGTTACAACAAGCTACAGGACGACTCGTTACTTCATACAGTAAGTCTTTCTACAGCTTGTTTGTACCAAGTAGGAAATTTGCAGGAGCTTACGACGACTCTTCTGATGGGTCATTGTTCCTGACAACGACTCATTAGTTGTCATTCTGAGGCAAGATTTTCTGGTTTCTTTCTTGTATCCATGCCAAGTCGGGGGTTTAGCCTTTAGAACTTTTGGGTTGTTACATTATCTCCTCCTTGGGAACATTCGTCTTTGAATGAAGTCTAAGTAATTAGATAGACAGGGTATAAACTTATTAGTGAAGGAGTGACTATCCAAACTGAGATAGACATACAAACTTAATTTATGACACTAGGGTGCACATTAAAACATGAATCGAGCTGAAGGTTATGGTACTGAATAGAGTACTGAGGATGAATTTAGTACCTTATGCTGAAGTTGAGCTGGAAGGGAACAGGTGAGGGCATTTAGGCATCATATCCGCTTTTTCTTCCTATGTAGCTCTCTCAAGTAGCTGGTTCTTCCATAAAACCTTTACTGAATAAACCTCTTTGTTCTTCAGCTTATGACCCTAGTGGTCTAGGATCTAAACTAGAAAATCTTAGTAAGACAGACTTTCATTTACACCAACACTCTTTAAAGGAACTATTGAGGTTGGATCACCTGTCACGACTCGAATGTGCACCCGTATCGTAGAAAAAGGACAAGGGACCCCATGTCGACCCATGGCTCATGCATACAACTAATCTTATTCAAATAAGCAGAATAATAATCATGCAAACATAGCAGATACGTAATCATAGCATAACATTAGAAAATACTAGATGTACACATAAGTTGAATACTACACATGGTTTGAAAGCCTCTACTACATATGATGGGTGGATGGGAAAACATCCCAAACTAACCCGAACAATACTGATATGTAAGATAACATAAAAGTTTTTCAAACAGCCCTCGGAACATGAGGACTAACAAATAAGATAAGAACGTAAGCTAAGATGGATTAAGGATGAGGATGAGCCTTAGATTCGAACCCTATATCATGAAACGATACAACATAGAACATATGTAGTCAGTACGTGGAATGTACTCAGTATGAAAGGTAAGTAAAATGGACAGTTAAAATTAAAAAAGAATCATAAGTAAATGTAAGAGAAGGACATCATGCAAGTATCATAAACTCCATAGAAAACATAAGGCTCAAGGCTTTCAAATCATTCCAAAAGAGTTGATAATCATAATCGTAAGTAAACATTATCAAAACATAACTTGATCCAATAACATAAATATAATAGTGCATAAGACATGCGAAACAATGGGAGAACTCGTCATAACCGACACCATCATGGTAGAGCCTTTCATGATGCCCCAGCTATCTCACTCAAGTGGGCAGAGCCGACCCTGGCTTGCCAGGCGAGGGTCGTGCATTTGGTGTGGTATCACATTTGAGGGGATAATTATCAATACAATATATCATGATAAACCCATGGTGGACGTGGTTGTGAGACACCGGCGTAGTCCTTTGAACGTCGGGTTGCTCGGTGCTAGGCATGGCTCTCAAAAACATGCATATATGCTCATACATAAATCAATAACATCATGCATTAAGATTCATTGGCTAATATGTAACATTTATCATCACTGTTCCCTTTTAAGACATGCTTAGCCAAGATCAAAAGCCCTTTGCATCGGCCAACATCATAAATTGATAAATCATGTATGTCGTTCATAAATCGTAAATCATTCTTCAACATGTGGGCATTGCCCAATACTTTGATATACTGAATTCTTTCAAAAAAATGCTCATAAACATGGGTAACTTGAATTTGTTCTTTTCCATCATCAATAAACTAAAAATATTGAGTATTCATCATAAATCATAACTTTCATGAACTCTCATCAATGGGCATTTTATATTTAAAAGATTGAAACATAATTTTTAACGAAAATAATATGAAATCTACCTATCATTCATAATTCAATAGTTAAAACTCAATTAGATCAAACCCATAAAGAGAAATCACATTTTCATGCATTTGAGTAAAACACCATAAACTTGAATAGGAGGATTCATGATTTTGATTGAAATTTGGGCATGGGTGGGGAAGAATTTCACCCATTCTAACCTACATACTTGGAAATGGATTTACTCAAAGTTCCTTGAATACCCACAAAGAAATTGATGGAAACTTGGGGAATAAGACCTTGAATCTCCAAAAAATCTATCTAAAGCTCTTGCATGAGAGTAGACATGCACAAAGGACTTAATCCTCTTGTCACACTCACAAAATATCCAAAAAGATATAGTTTAAGGTCTAAAACTGTGGAAATGTCGGAAATGCCCTTAAAATTATTTCCTTAAAAACTGTCCCGGACGGACCAACGACCGACCTAAAAGGTCGAGGCAATATACCACGACTCGCGGTATCGAGTCGCCGAGTCCACTGTATCATAACACATCTCAGATCCTTCCCATGATTCGTCTGGACGAGTCGTTACTTCAAACCACGGGTCGCTCAATCGACCGTCGTCAACTCCTTGACAAATCTAACTTCCCTTTCCATGAGCCTCACAACGACTCGTGGTGTCTTCCGACGAGTCATGGTCTCCATTCGTTGAATGCATTGGAAACCTCAACCCACAAGCAACGAATTGAAACAACAAGTCGTTCCTCCTCACCACGAATCATGGGATGCCCCGTTGTTTCTCCCTCAGCCTAAGCTCAGTCCTTCTAACGACTGATAGCAATGACTCATTCCAAACAACGAGTCGTTACACCATCCGTTGTCACCACAGCTCCCCTGAACCCCCATTCCATGACTTCTTTCGATGACTCGTGGTATCCACCCACGAGTCGTTGACTCGTCCGTTATGTGATATTTTTCCAGTTTTTCTGCATTTTTCAAATTAAACTCCTGGGTCTATTCTTAGGCGTTTATGGGGTATTACAATATCTCCCCCTTGGAAACATTCATCCTCGAATGTAGGAATCAAGCAGAAAACCGTAATATATAATTTATCACAGCTATATACTGATCAGTTTAACTAACATTTTTCACGAAATGACTACCTCCGAATAAAACCACATAGCTGAACTGATCTTATACTTCACATACACATTCATACATATAAAAGAAACTTGTGCACATGAACTGAATATGAAAACTAGATAGATTCATCCGGAAAAACTGATACCTTATGTTAGAACTGAGACGGTAGAGAAAAAATATGGATATCTAGCCATCACATCCGCTTTGGCTTCCCACGTAGCTCCCTCAACATGTTGATTCCTCGATAATACTTTAACTAAAGCTACCACTTTGTTCCTTAGCTGATGGACTTGACGATCTAAGATTTTCACCAGAATTTCTTTATAGCTTAGCCTATCCTTTACACCAATACTGTCTACCGGGATTACTAAAGCTGGGTCACCCAAGCACTTTTTCAAAAGTGACACATGGAAGACAGGATGAACGGAGGCTAATACAGAAGGCAAGTCAAACCTATACGCAACCTTACCAACTCTCCTCATAATTCGGTAAGGGCCAACATAGTGGGGACTGAGTTTCCCTTTCTTTCCGAACCGCATGACTCCATTCATGGGATTTACCTTTAGAAATACCCAGTCGTCCACAAGAAACTAAAGATCCCTTCTCCTCACATCAGCATACAATTTCTAATGACTCTAAGCGATTCTTAACCATTACCTTATCATCTAAACCTTCTCCATCACCTCATGAACTGAATCTAGTCCTACCATAGCTGCCTCGCCAACCTCAAACCATCTGATGGGAGATCTAAACCTTCGCCCGTAAATAGTCTCGAACGGTGCCATATGGATACTGGAGTGATAATTGTTATTATAGGCGAACTCGATTAAGGGATAATGATCATCCGAACTACCTTTGAAATCCATAGCACATGCACTCAACATATCCTCGAGGGTCTGAATGGTTTATTCTGCCTGACCGTCTGTTTGCGGATGGAAAGTTGTACTGAGCTTAACTTGCATCCCAAGTCCTTTTTGAAAAGAATGCCAGAATTGAGAGGTATACTGAGTACCTCGGTCTGAAATAATAGACAAGGGCCCTCCATGAAGTCGAACCAACTCCTAAATATACAACTTAGCATAATAATCCGCTGAATCCGTGGTCTTGACTTGTAGGAAGTGTACAGCCTTGGGTAACCTATCGACTACCACCCAAATGGAGTCATAGTGTCAGCGAGTACGAGGTAGACCTGTCATAAAATCCATACTAATTTCTTCCCACTTCCAAGTAAGGATGCTGATATCTTGAAGTACGCCTCCCGTCCTTTGATGTTTGACTTTCACTTGCTGGCATTTTGGACATTTTTCTACGAACTCTGCAATATCTTTCTTCATACCATCCCACCAATAGATTTTTCGCAAGTCCTGATATATCTTTGTGGATCCTCGATGAATGGAATATCTGGTACCATGTGCTCATGCAATATTTGAACTCTCAAATCATCAACATCTGGGACACATAGAAGACCTCGGTATCGTAGCACACCATCTCCCCCTTGGGAGAAAACCTCCACGTTTTTACTCTGCACCACCTACTTCAACTTCCTCAAAATTGGATCCTCATCTTTCCTAGATTTAACATCAACCACCAAGGACAATTCTGACCCATTATGTATAAGAACACCGCCATCAGTCGAGTCGATCAATCTAACTCCCAGCCTCGCAAGTCGGTTGTACATCTTTCACAACCTCCTTCCTTCCCTCACCCACATAGGACACACTCTCCATTGAGAGCCTACTAAGCGCATCTGTAACCACGTTAGCCTTGCCTGGGTGGTAAAGGACACTAATTTCATAGTCCTTTAGTAACTCCAACAACCTCTTTTGCCGAAGGTTTAGATATTTCTCTGTGAATAAATATTGCAAGCTCCTGTGATCCGTAAATACATCCATATGGACCCCATACAAGTAATGCCGCCATATCTTTAATGCAAACACTAGCGCGGCTAACTCAAGATCATGGGTCGGGTAATTCTTTTCATGAACTTTCAGTTGTCTCGAGGCATATGCTATTACCATCCCACATTGCATCAACACACATCCCAGTCCAACTCTTGAAGCACACAATAGACTACAAAGCCATCAGTGCCCTCAGTTAAAGTCAATATTGGCGCTGAAGTGAGTCGGGTCTTTAACTCTTGGAAGATTTTCTCATAAGCATCCGCCTTTGGAACTTCACCTTTTTCTGAGTCAATAAGATCAATGGGGCTGCAATTGATGAAAAGCCCTAAAAATTCTTCGGTAGTAGCCTGCAAAAGGATTCACTGGTCTGGGCCAATTCTTCACCGCCTCAATCTTCTGGGAATGTACCCTTATGTAGTCGCTTGATACCACGTGACTCAGAAATGCTACCGAGTTTAGCCAAAATTCACACTTGCTAAATGTTGCATATAACTGATGATCCTTGAGGGTTTGTAGCACTATTCTGAAATGAGTGGCATGCTCCTCCTCGCTCTGGGAGTATATAAGAATGTCATCAATGAACATGATCACAAACATATCCAGATATGCCTTGAACACCCTATTCAGTAAATCCATAAAAGTTGCAGGGGCATTGGGTAGTCCGAAAGACAAAACAACAAATTCATAGTTACCATACCGAGTACTGAAAACGGTCTTCGGGATGTCACTCTCCCGAACTCTGAGCTGGTGATATCTGGACTTGAGATCAATCTTGGAGAAACACTTAGCACCCTGAAGCTGGTCAAACAAATCATTGATCCTGGGTAAGGGGTACCTGTTCTTGACGGTAACCTTATTCAACTGTCGATAGTCAATATACTTGCAAAGGGAATCGTCCTTCTTTCGAACAAATAGAACTGGTGCACCCCATGGAGACTGGCTCGGTCTAATGAAGCCCTTATCTAACAGATCCTTTAACTGACCCTTCAACTCCTTTAGTTTGGCTGGGGCCATCTTGTAAGAAGGAATAGAGATAGGCTACATAGTGGGTAATAGATCAATACCGAAATCAATTTCTCTATCCGAAAGAACACCGGGAAAATCATCAGGAAATACATCCGAATATTCGCATACCACTGGAACTAACTGAATAGTCGTGGTCTCGGACTTCATATCCTTAACCCTAACTAGGTGGTACATGCAACCTTTGGAGATCATCTTCCTAGCCTTAAGATAGGAAATAAACTGACCTTCTGGTACCGCTGAACTACCCTTCCACTCCAAAACTGACTCACCCAAAAAACGAAATTCCACTGTACAGGTCCTACAATTAATCAAAGCATAGCATTCAAAAAAACCAATCCATGCAAAGAATAATGCCAAAGTCAGTCATGGATAACTCTACAAGATCTGTGGAGGTAACCTTATGCAACACAGTGACCGTGCATTCTCTATATACTCGTATAGCTATGACAAAATCACAAAAGGGGTCGAAACTTAAAACGGTTTTTACAAGGTCTTGGGACTAATTCCAAGGCTATTATCAATGTAAGGATTCTTGAAAGACAAGGTAGCTCCCGGATATAGAAAGTTATAAACATCAATATGAAATACACGCAACATACCAGTGACCACATCTAGTGAAGTCTCCTGCTCCTAGCGCGAGGCAAGGGCATAGAATCGGTTTTGCCGTTGTTCGCCACCTCCATTAGTCGATGCTCCCTGTGGAGCAGCACGGCTTGGAGCTGCTGCTGTCCTGGTGGTCTGTGCAATACCCCTATCATTACCCTATCAAGCATATGTGCATGCTCGGCACATGTGCCCTGATCTACCACACCTGTAGCAGACATCTGAGCGGAGTAGGCAGTCCCCGGTGTGACTCTTGCCGCACTTCCTGTAGGCTGGAGTGGTATACTCTAACTGGGTGCCTCTCTAATCCCTCGACCCTGAAGCCCTGCTCCTCCGATCACCCCTAGGTCTAGATGGAACACTAGTTGATGATGGTGTTGGGGCTAGTGACCTCTGCTGACACTACGGGTGGTAGCCACCTCCCGACCTCTGATGTGAAAACCTCCAGCTGTCTGTCTGAGCCCTCTATTCCTCCCTCTCCCTCGCATGAGCCACCTCAATCTACTAGGCGTATAACACTATGCGAGGAAAGTCCATATCCTGGTGGAGCATAGCATTCCTACAATCCTTGTCTAAATAACTGGCCACACTGTGAGCAAATCTCACATGCGCCCTATGGTCCATCACTAACTCCGGGGCATATTTTGACAGGCGAGTGAACTCCAGTGAATACTCCAACACTATCATCTTTCCCTTCTTGAGGTTCAAAAACTCAGCTACTTTCAACTCCCTTATCTCCTGACGGAAGAACCTATCGAGAAAGGCCTTGTGGAACTCATCCCATCTGATAGGGCCCGCTCCCGCTGCCCTGCTGTCCTTCCATTGCTTGTACCAAATATGAGCGACCTCTTTTAGCTGAGAAGAGGCCAAGTCAACACACTCCCCATTTGTCACCCCCATAATCTGAGTGACCTTCAAGATCCCTTTAATAAACTCGTGTGGATCCTCATCCAACTTTGATCCCGTGACTTCAGGAGGGTTCATCCTCAAGAAGTCTTTAATCCGAGCCGACGCTGCATTGCCATTCTGTGGGACCTATGCAACAGCCTACTGGTTGACCTAAGCAGTCAAGGCCTGCACTAATATCTGAATAACCGCCCAAAACTCAGTGTGGGCAGCTAGCTCTAGTGCCTGGGTCTCCTGAACGGATGGGGCTTGCTGATGCCCATGGTCATTACCATCTCCATGGCCTTCATCATTTCCATTCCTCCTTCCGTTCATTCTTCTAGGAGCTATAATTCTGATATCGCGAATCGTAGGAATTAGATGGATGGAAAGGCTTTTCATCGCATAAAATAGAATATGAGAAAAGGGAACATTTCCTAAAAGTGGAGTAGCCTCTTCATCATAAGTGTGGCGTGGTTCACACCCATGAAAAAGACTCTACTTAACATGGTCATTCAGACTCTCTAGGACACATCAAACCTCTGGATCTGATACCAAGTTTGCCATGACCAGAATGTACACTTGGATAGTAGACACGGGACAATGGACCCCAACGGACCCTAAGTCGACCCATGGCTCATTCATACAAAAAATCTCACTCAAATAAATGGAATGATAATCATAAAAACATAGCAGAAACATAATCATAGCATAACATTAGAAAATATTAGACGTACACATATGCTGGATACTACACATGGTCTGAAAGCCTCTACTACATACGATGGGTTGATGGGATAACATCCCCAACTAACTCAAAAAATACTGAAACGTAAGATAACAAAATAGATTGTCAAACAGCCTTCGGAAACATGAGGACTCACCAATAAGCTGAGATGGACTAAGGATGAGGATAAGCCTAAGATCTGGACCCTATATCATGAAATAATACAGCATAGAAAATATATGGTTAGTACGTGGAATGTACTGAGTATGCAAGGTAAGTAAAACGGAAATTTAAAAGTAAAATAAGACTCATAAGTAAACTTAATAGAAGGACATCATGCATGTATCATAAAACCCGTAGAAAACATAAGGCTCAAGGCTTTCAAATCATCCGTAAAGTGTTCATAATTGTAATCATAAGTAAACATTATCAAAACATATCTTAAGCCAATAAAATAAATATACTAGTGCATAAAACATGCGGAACAATGGAAGGACTTGTCATAACTGACACCATCATAGTAGAGCTTTTCATGATGCCCCAACTATCTCACTCAAGTGGGCAGAGCCAACCCTGTCTTTCCAGGCGAGGGTCGTGCATTAGGCGTGATATCACATTTGAGGGAATCATTATCAATACAATATATCATTAGAAATCCATGGTGGCACGTGGTTGTGAAACACCGGCGTAGTCCTTTGAACGCCGGGTTGCTAGGTGCTAGACATGGCTCCCAAAAACATGCATATAGGCTCATACATAAATCAATAACATCATGCATTAAGATTCATTGGCTAAAATATAACATTTATCATCGTTGATCCCCTTTAAAACATGCTTAGACAAGAATCAAAGGCCCTTTTCATCGGCTACCATCATAAATCGATAAATCATGTAAGTCGTTCATAAATCGTAAATCATTATTCAACATGTGGGCATTGACCAATACTATGATTTACTTAATTCTTTCAAAAAAATGCTCATAAACATGGGTAACTTGAATTCATTCTTTTCCATCATCAATAAACTAAAAATATTGAGTATTCATCATAAATCATAACTTTCAAGAACTCTCATCAATGGGCATTTTAGATTTAAAAGATTGAAACATAATTTTTAAAGAAAATAATATAAAATATGCCCATCATTCATAATTCAACAGTTAAAACTCAATTAGATCAAACCCACAAAGAGAAATCACATTTTCATGCATTTGAGTAAAACAGACTTGAATAGGAGGATTCATTATTTAAATTGCAATTTGTCCATGGGTGAGGAAGAATTTCACCCATTCTAAATACCTACATACTTGGAATTGGATTGAATCAAAGTTCCTTGAATACCCACAAAGAAATTGATGGAAACTTGGGGAAGAAGACTTTGAATCTCCTAAAAATCTCTCTAAAGTTCTAGCAAGAGAATGGGCTTGCATAAAGGACTTAACTCCTCTTATCACTAAGAAAATCCAAAGCAACATAGTTTAGGGTCTAAAAGCATGGCAAAGTCAGAAATACCCTTAATATTATTTCCCTGAAAATTGTCCCGGACGGACCAACGACAGACCCAACGGGTCGTGGCAACATACCACGACTCGTGGTATCGAGTTTTTGGGTCCACTACCTCATAATATATCTCATATCCTTCCCACGACTCGTCAGGACGAGTAGTTACTTCAAACCATAGGTCATTTAATTGACCTTCGTCAACTCCTTGACCAATCTGACTTCCCTTTCCACAAGCCTCACCACGACTCATGGTGCCTTCCAATGAGCCGTGGTCTCCATCCGTTAAATGCTCTGGAACCCTCAACCCACAAGAAATGACTTAAAACAAAGGGTCGTTCCTCCTCCTCATGAATCGGGGGATGCCCCGTTGTTTCTCCCTCAGCCTAGGCTCAGTCCTTCTAAAGACTAGTAACAACGAGTCATTACACCGTCCGTTGGTACCACAGCTCCCCTGAACCCCCATTCCACGACTGCTTTCGACGACTCGTGGTATCCACCCACGAGTTGTTGACTCGTCCGTTTTGTGATATTTTGCTAGTTTTTCTGCATTTTTCAAATTAAACTCTCGGGTCTATTCTTAGGCCTTTCCGGGGTATTACATCACCAATGCATTTCATCAATAAGAAAATATGGAAGACTGCGTCCACTAATGCTATCCCCGCAGGGAAATCCAACTCATAAGCCATATTTTCAATGCGTCTCTATATTCTGTAAGGACCAACATATCTAGGACTGAGCTTTCCTTTCTTACCAAATCTCATCACACCTTTCATAGGTGTACTTTTCAGATATACCCGATCATCCACGACAAACTCCAACTCCTTTCTCCTAGCATTTGCATATGATTTATATCAGCTTTGAGTTGTTTTCAACCGTTCAGTGATAATCTAAACCTTCTATATGGCCTTATGCACCGAATAAGGTCCTATTACAATAGCTTCACCAGCATCATAACACCCTATAGGAGATCTACACTTCCTACCATATAATGCCTCGAACAGGGCCTCTGAATAGTAGAGTGGTAGCTATTGTTGTATGCAAACTCGATGAGAGGCAGGTGATTATCCCAAATTCTCTTGAAATCAATCACATAATCCCTACACATATCCTCTAGATTCTAAATGGTCCATTTAGCTTGATGATGTTGGGTATATTCTTATGCCCATTTGCCATATTTTTACCCATATTTTGCCTTATTTGAATTCATTATCCTTGTAAAATGTATGAATTCATGTATTCCAGTGTAGTATGAGATAATCAATGTTTCTAGGTGTTTTGAGTAGGAAACCATGGAAAAATGACCCAAAAATGACCCGAGGTGTGAGAAAGTAGAGTTTGCAAAAGACGGCCTAGGGCTATGGCTGACGTGGCGCACCAACACTAGTGCTTTAGAGAAATATGAACCAATGTTGGTGATATGGATGATGTGGGGTACCAGGTCTCTTCCTTCAGATATGAGAATTTGACTAACACCTTGACGAGTTAGAAAGCTTGAAGCTCTAGAAGCATTCCAGACATAGGAAATTTTCTTAACATTCCAGTGTTATGGATGAAATGGGGTGCAAAATGGTCTCTAAAGCCGAGAAATTTGACTAACACTCTGGTTCTACACATGGAGTGGAGTGTCATAGGTGTTTAGAAGTGTAGAAATTTGGCTGCCTTTGGTGCTATAGCTGGAGTAGGGCGCCCGGAGCTATACTTCAAAGGAAAATTAACCTAGACTTGGGGCTATGCATGGGGTGGCACTCCATACACTCCCTCGATTGCATTTTACTGATTTTTAAGCCAAGTACTTGAGGACAAAAAGATCATTTGAAGGCTCACTTATGAATATAACATCTAGGGCATTTTTAGCAGATCATTCATCATTTTGTTTGATCATAGAATGTTGTAAATGCAACTTTTGGAGGAGAAAGAAGTTCCTAAATAGGTTTGTTCTTTTCTTTATCATTTTACTTTGAAGAGATGATAATTTCTATGTTTTTTCACTAGTCTATAAGTGGCTAAATGCTCATTCTAGGGTTTCGTCCATAGTTGATGGTTGAAGTTTGAAAGACTAATTAATGCTTATTTTGATTCTTCATTAAAGTTTGTTTATATTTACTTGTTTTAATTTCTTATTCATTAGACTGATCACCATATGAGTAAATCTGTTTGATTTTGGTTGAACTTGGGAAAGGGAACTGAAAGGGCTAAAATTAAATGTAAAACATGAATTCTAAGTCCCTTTGGCCTATTGGTTGAAGGTTAGAAGTTGTTGTTGAGGATTGAGATATACCTTTCAACACTATTTTTGTTGATAAACATGTAGGCATAACAGTCGTTTCATATTTCTCCTGTGACCATAGAGATATAGGCATTTGGGTTCATGAGATAGTTCTTAGATGCTCGGGAGAGTGGCAAAAAATATGATAGTAACTTGCAACTAGCAACCTTCGAAAGAATTAATCTAATGTAATCACGTCTTGAAAACTCAACCTAAAACAAAAGTGCCAATTCCCTATATTTCCATCATCATTTGAAGTACAAACATGTTTGAAACAATCTTAGTTATCACCTAATATTACATTTAAAGTTTTTAGTAGTTTAATTGTTCAAACCATTCCCCATTTAATTTGTGTTTGTTAGAGTAGCGAAATAAAGTAGTAACCTTAAACAGTTGATCTTACAAGTCTCTGAGGGATCGATAATTGGGACTTCACCATCCTATATTACTTGAAGACCATGTGCGCTTGCGTGCACTTAGGAAACATCACCTAGCCAACTATTTGTGGGTGAAAAGCTGTGCTGAGCTTGACTAGAGTTCCGAGTCCTTTCTGAAATGACTTCCAAAACTGTGAGTGAACTAAGTACCCTATCTGAAATGATGGACAAACTGCACTCACATTGGGAACACATAACCTTCTCTAATAATGGAGCACACCATCTCCCTTTTTGGAGAACGCTTCCATGTCATTCCTTAAGACTTTTTCCTTCAACTTGAGTAGATTTGGGTCTTCATCGTGCTTTGACTTAACCTCCACCACCAGGGAGGATTCTAACCCACTATGGACTATAACTCCACCTTCTGTTGGATTAACTAATTGGACCCCTAACAGAGCTAGTATCTGAATATCCCTTGCCAGCTCCTTCTTACCCTCTTCAATATGAGCAACACTTCCCATAGACATCTTTTTGAGGGAATCAGCCACTACATTGGCCTTTCCTGGGAGATACAACACACTCATGTCATAATCCTTTAATAATTATAGCCATCTTCTTTAATGAATATTCAGGTCCTTCTGACTAAATACATACTTAGGCTCTTGTGGTCAGTAAAAATATCCACATGCACTCCGTAAAAGTAGTACCTCCAAATCTCCAAGGAAAATACTACTGCTGCCAGCTCGAGATCGTGAGTCAGATAGTTCTTCTAATGAACTTTGAGCTATCTGGAAGCATAAACTCTTCTCACATGCATCAGACCACCGAAACTTCACCTTCTTTTGTGTTTGTATGATAAAAGGTGAGGCAATGGAGGAGAATCCTTCTAGGAAACATCTGTAACAATTTTCTAGGCTCATGAAACTCCTGATGTCTATCGAAGAAGTGGGCCTTGGCCAATCCCTGACTACCGCTATCTTTTGAGGATCCATCTTAATACCCACACTTGAGATCACATCACCAAGGAAGGCAACTGATTTCAGCCAAAATCTGCACTGGCTAAATTTAGCAAATAACTGGCGGTCCCTGAGGGTCTACAACACTATACTTAGGTGATCTACATGTTCCTCCTCTATTCTGGAGTAACCTAGACTCTCGTTTATAAAGAAAATAATGAAATTTTCCAAGTATGGCTTGAATACCCTGTTTATCAGATCCATAAAAGTTGCAGGAGCATTGGTTAGTCTAAATGACATAACTACGAATTCGTAGTTACCATTCTGAGTTTTGAAGGCTATTCTTGGAATGTCACATTCTCCGATCCTAAACTGGTGGTATCCTAATTCGAGATCTATCTTGGACGAACAACTAGCTCCCTGAAGTTGATAGAACAAGTCATCGATCCTGGGAAGAGGATACCTATTGCTGACTGTGACCTTGTTCACCTGACTGTAGTCGATGCACATTATGAGTGTACCATCATTCTTTCCTATGAATAGGACTGGGGTAAGACTGGGTCACCCCATGGAGAGATGATGGGTCTGATGAAGCCCTTATCTAGAAGGTCTTTCAGTTGTTCCTTTAACTCATTAAGCTCAGCTGGAGCCATTCTTTAAGGAGGAAAAGGGATAGGATGGGTATCTGGGAGAAGGTCTATGTCGATGTCTATTTCCCTCTCAGGAGGGACTCCGAGTAGATCATTGAGAAACACATTGAGGAACTCATTTGCAACTAGAATTGCCAGAAGTTTCGGGATCTCAAAAGTAGAATCTTTGACCCTATCCAAGTGATAGATGTACCCCTTAGCGATCATTTTCCTAGCCTTAAGGTATTAAATGAACAGACCCTGAGGCGCTGGAGTACTACCCTTCCACTCTACGAATGGTTCATTAGAATACTATAATCTAACGACTCTGGTTCTGCAGCCAACTGAGGCATAGAAAGAACGAAACCAATCCGTTCCTAGAATGAGGTCGAAGTCGACCATACCTAACTCTACTAGATCGATTGGGGTGACTTTATGTAACATTGTAATTGGACAATTTCTGTACACTAGACTAGCTCTAACTAACTAACCAATAAGAGTAATGACTGAGAATGGCTCTGAGAGAATTTCTGGACTAATATAAAACTGGACAACAACATAAGGAGTCACGACAAAGAGTGTGGCTCCTAGATCTAGTAAAGCATAAAAATGTGTTCGAAAGAGACGTAGCATACCGGTGACTACTTCGGGTGAGTTCTCCTGATCTTGACGGGAGGATAGGGAATAGAAGCAATTTTGGCACTGATCGCTATCTGTACCCGAGGTAGTACCTTACTGAGCTGAGCGACCCGACAGTGTTGTTTATGTGGTGGACTCTGCCTTTCTCCATCTTGCTGATGGGAAATCTCTCAATCTATGACCTAGCTGGCCACAATGAATACAACCCTCCTTGCCCAGACGACACTCACCCAGATGGTTCTTACCACAATTAGAACATTCTAAAAAATTGCAGCTGCTGGAGACATGACTCTGAGATTGGAAGCCTGACACTCCTCCCCTTCAATCTTTACAGGACCTGAAAGAGGGAACACAGACTGGTGAGGGAGCTGGAGCTCTCTATTGCTACTGTGGGTGACTACTGCCGCCCAACCTCTATGGAGAATACTCAAACTGGCCTCTCCGTGACCGCTTACTCTCCCTCTGTATCTCCTTCAGTTTCTTCGCCTCTATCTGTTGTGTATGGATAATAAGTCTGGAGCTGTCCATCTCATTGATAAGCATAATAGTCCTGCACTCCCTTGCTACTAAATGTGGGACTATGTTCACGAACTTAAGCATGCGAGCCCTCGGCTCCACACCCATTTCTAGAGAATACTTCGACAGGTTAGTGAACTTCAATGCGTACTCCTACACTGTCATGTTGTTCTACCTCAAGTTTACAAACTCAGCGGCCTTAGCTTCCCTTAACTCCCGGGGAAAGAATCTGTCAAGGAATGCAGTCACAAACTTGTCCCACTGTACCAGACCTGCACCATTTTTCCTTCTTTCCACTGCTTATACCATATCTTAGCAATAACATTTAACTAATAAGAAGCCAGATGTACACTTTCTACCGAAGTAACACCCATGATTTGGGTTATCTTCTAAATCTCATAGATGAGCTCTTGTTGGTCCTCATCTACCATAGACCTATGAAATGTTGGGGGATTTATATGAGTAAAATATCAGACACTGGCAGAAGTTGCCGACCCATTAGCACTGACTGGTACGACGACCTACTAGTTGACCTGGATGGTCATCGCTTGAGCAAACATTTCGTTAGCATCCCAAAACTACGCATGTGACACCTAATCGTCCTAACGGGTTGCTGGAGCTGGTGGAGCTAGCTGGTTATCATTCTTGTTCCTCGTTCTATTTCCTATTTTAGGAGGCATTGTAAACTAAAAAGGGTAGAGCACGAGTTAGGAGGACAATTTAGAGGTTAAAACTCTATGCACGATTTGAGTCTTGAAGAAAGGAAATTTTCCTAAAAATGCCTTGTAGATTACTCCTTAATGTGTGGTGCATTTCAAAACCTTGAAAAGGACTCGACTTGATGTGGCTTTCGGACATCCAAGGACACTCTAAACTTGATACTCTGATATGAAGTTTCTCACAGCCCGAGTTTACAGTCTGAACGCGGCACAGTACATAGGATCACAAGTGACCCCAAACAAACCTGTGGCATGGCATAACACTACTCTGATTTGTATTTCTAAATAAACTGAGCAAAATCATAACTAATATAATGGAATTACTATTTCTGAGTAACAAAATAACCCAAGTTAAGTAAATACATATGAAATCTTAAATTTAGACATCAATTTGACACACTAACTAATTTCCTGTCCGGAAGAGTATACTAAAAGATGAGTTTCTAGGACAAGCCCCCAGCTAACTCTAAAGTTTGAAAATCTAGAAAATTAATACCTAACATGAAATCTCCAGCCCTCGAAAGATAAGTACTCACCATTGCCAAATGCTGGAAATCGTCGGGAGAAACTAACTACGCTGCTGAGGCTTGGTACCTGAGCCTATATTGTAAAAGATATAGCACACGGAAATATGTGATCATTACTTTTAATGTTCTAAGTATGCGAAGTCATGAAAGTTTAAAATATAATCATGCTAAAAGAATATTCTAAATAAACACGCTGAATAATATGAAATGACTTCAACTGAAATTATACATGCTCTAAGAGTACTAAAAACTGGTAAAAAAATATAAGGGTCGTAAACATATTCTATGATCTAAGACTGAACTGTACTATGGGAAAGACTGTTAATCAATATATAATCACGTGAGATAAATGTGTAGTATGATGTATACACCATCAAAAAGAGCCCATTGTACCTTGCCAGGGTATAGTGGCTGAGTTATGTGATTATTGTATGGGGCCCATTCGGGCTAATAACCTATGGTGGTAGTTTTAGGAATCGGGATGCGCTAAACCCTTACCCATGCAATGCTAACTACAAATCGTAACTGAAGTTCTAGTTATATCTAATTGGAAAAATTAGCTCAAGACTGATGTCCTAAGGCTAAGATAGCACAACTTATCCAAAAGTGTGTCTTGAGAGCCTAAGGGACCTGATAACTCTAGATACTGAATTTAAATACAGACAGATAAAATGGCCAAACTGATCAGCTGGCAATTTTTATGAATAATAAGTGTGCCTGCAATTTGAAAATAATTATTTTAACTTGAAACACTCATACTAAAATTCTGTAGTCATATAATAGCCCTAGGACAGTACAAGTCAAAACCATCTTTTAACTCATGCAAAGCTCAACCCAAAAGAAGTCATACAAAAATTAGGGCTAGTATTCATATTAAAATGTTTAGATCAAGAATATGAAAATCACATGCAATAATTGTAGAATCTTTCATAAATATACTTAATTAACGGAACATACATAATTTGTCTAGAAGAACCCTAACTCGTAAAATAGAGCAGTTTTCTAAAGATGATTTTGGGGCACAAGGGCAAGAATTTCCTTGTTAAATTCCAACATGCTTGTAGAAGAACCTTTGAGGAAAGAACCTGAACATTGAGGGAGTGAAAAGCCCTATGTCACGACTCGAACATGGGCCCAGATTGAGACACGGGACAAGGAGCCTTCTGAGCATACATCTAACTCAATCAATAAAAGAGGAAAATCAACATAAAAAACCTGGCAGTAGTCTGAACATAACATAACATCAAAACATACGACACGAGTCTAAAGCTAAATACAATCTATGTATGAAAAATATCTAGTTCTGATGAGTTGATAGGACGAGACCCCAACTAACTCTCTACGTTTGAAACTGAAAATGAAAAGATATATGATAAAGAATGGTCCTCGGGATATTAGGCCTCACCAACTGAGACTGGATAAGGTACTCTGGAAGGTGGGCTAGCAACGAGGCTGAGTCTAAAAATCGGAGCTTGTATCATAAAATTATACAGCGTAGAATATGCGGTCAGTACTTGGAATGTACCAAGTATGCAAGGTAAGTAAAATGAAAAGTTAAAATACATAAGAGTTCATAAGAGTAGGACTGTTCGGTTGGTTTGTTGGGTGTTAAAAACCGACACGCAAGTGCACGTGGTCAAACAAGTAGTAAGTGGCTTAAGTAAGCCAAGTATCGATCCAAGGAGACTCTGGATAAGTAAAAATTGCTTAAGTATACTATATTCTATCTCACTTCTAAATATGCTGACAATAACGTAACTAACAATTATAAAGTTTGTTTTATAAATTATATACTAAAACTACTAACAATTATCTACTTTGAATTTAAACTATGGATATGAGCATGCCAAGGTTAAGAACATGTAATGAACTTGATTATAATGATAAATTGGTTAATCCCTTCTTCCAGTTGCTAGGCAAGAACATTAGCCAAGAGATTAAAACTCTCGTATTTAATCTCACTTAAGAATCATAAACCATCCGTCTACATTTCTGTGATCAAATGCAATTCATGACATAGCAATACAATTCCGGTTCCTAAATTGACTAATACGACTTTCAAGTATATTTCTATCAGGAAAGCACATCAAAACACAATTTTCCCAAATCAAGTTAAGAACAATACCCTATTAATTCACAACTTTCCAATTTCGTGCTCTCTCGAGTGAAATCGGACTTTTTAGATATACATTAATGTCGGCCACACACCAATGCAGTAGAAACAAGAAGTAATAGAACAACATGGAAGGAGAAGATGAAAAACCATATAATTCAATAATCAAAATTCATCACAAATGTTCATAACCTCAGCAAGGAAGGGAATGAGCCACTCATTTGTGGATTAATCATCCTAAAACAAGTGTTAATCATACAAACAATTGAGTGAAAGAAGAAAGAAGGAGAGAAAAACCCTGAGTTTTTTCGTCCCTCAACTGCCTGTAACCCACGTCCTTGCTCCACCAAGTCTGAATTATGAAAAATACATTTAAGTGTTCTATTTATACTAGTGGGAATTTTTCCCGGAATAACAAGCAACGTGTCACGGAGTGCATCGCGGAGCACTGCCTCCGTGACACGGCGTGGACGCGGACCCTCACTCGAAATTTGGGGTCCGGGTATATAGCAGCAACGTGGCACGGCGTGCAACGCGGAGGCTTGCCACCGTGCCACGGAGCTGTCGCGAGGCTCCACTGGAATTTGACCATTATTTCACCCTCTAGGCAGAATGCCTCCGCGATGGCAGCGTGACACGGCTCCATCGCGGAGCCCCTTTATATTGTGCAGTCCAATGCCTTTTCCGTGCTCGCATCCAAGTCCAACTCGGATATTGTTCCAACATGCATTTTAGCTCCTCAAAATCACATTTTACCTACAAAATAATGCTACTCATGTTGGTTAGTATAAATTCACATTTGATTACCAATTACATGAAAATGTATACATATTGCTAGATAAACAAGGCGAAAATGATACGTTTGAGTATCACTTGGGCATATAAATCTTCCCAAGATCACTTACCCCACACTTAAATCCTTGTTCGTCCTCGAACAACAAACACACACTTCATGCAAATTACATCCCAACCTTCGCCACTATGGTGCGACAATTTGAGCTACGGTCATACCGATCATTCAATATTGCAAATCATCAAGAAAACATGCATGGTCTTAACAATGCAATGACCTTCAATACATCAAGACTTCCTAGACTTTAAGAATCGACTCTCGATATCGGCAAACTTATGCAAATCAGCTAATCAAGATATCCGACACGAAAATCAATCTTTCATCAAGCATGTGCCCTCACAACTCAAGAGAATCTTCCCCTTCATGCTCATGTGACACACAAACATTCAAGTAGGGGCATGTAAAAATTAATTTCACTCTCTCTCCCAAAAGAATTCACATGCATCATGTCATGACCCATAAGCTTGCCCTTAGTGTATTACTCCACTAATATAAAGAAATGCAATGTAAGATCACGTAGGACTTTAATGGGTTGTAACGGAAGCTATGGAACTAGTACATATTGGATTAGCCAATAATAGCCACTAGCATCATTAAGCGCCTTTTTCAACACATTCCCATCAACTCATGGACATTGTTTCTCTCTTTTCTTTTTTTCATCATCCCATTCATGATGATTTACTTTCGTCTGGCCCATTTCATCAAGCACACTTGACACAAAAACAAAGGTTTTTGATGCACATTCATTATCATTTAATTATAGCAAGTGCACCTTTAACCTTTTCTTTTCTTTCCTCACTCTGCTTTTCTTTTTTTCTTTTCACCATTCTCACTCTTTGACACTTTGGGAAAATTTTTGTTCTTCTTAAGCGCTTAAGAGTTTTGTATAGACTTTACGGCTAATGAAAAGAAAGAATTAAGCTCAGTTTAAGCTTTTTGGACAAAAGAAAAAAATAATAGGCTAAAGGCTCAACGGGCTGACTAGGGTATACAATCACATCAAAAGGGGAGTATGACAAGAAAAAAATAGAAACTCTTGGTTAAAGCAAAGAAATGCCTACATCCTTTCCAACACTACACCTCCTTCATTTCGTTTTGTACACACACCAGGCAAGTTCTAGACACTTCACAATAACATGGAATAACAATACCTCACTTCAGACTTTATGCACATGCTTCACTCAAGATGCATTCACAGACTCTTCAATTAGCTAATTACATGAATTCAAATTAAGCCTCAATCACACCGAATCAAACTCTACAGCCTAGGTATCTCAACATATTTACAAAATTGCATGCTTTCATACGAATCATCTTTGCATTTTGAATATCAGGTACAACACGCAACCAACATTTCACAACCATATAGTAACTACAGGTTCCGTGATGCAATCCACCAAAGAAAAAACTGAAAAATAAATTAAACTAACTACTCCTACCGACTACATTTCCCTTAAGACGGTCGTCATCCATCCATCATAGGGAACAGTCACTAACTATGACGTCGGTTCAATGGGACTATTCTTGGTAAAAGAACCGAAAACAAACTCCGAGAAACCCAAAATAAACATTGAAAATTTTTGCAAAACATCGATCATTTCGATGGAAAAATTATTTACAAAATATTTTAATATGTACAAAATATTTTCGCAAAATTTTAAAAATATCGATCATTTCGATAGAGAAAAAAAAATAAATTAAGAAAATATTTACAAAATTTTTACAGACTTAGCTGGCAACCACAACATTCCACAACACACATCAATACCACAAATCTGTACAGCTACAGAACAGTTTGCAATTCACAAACACAAGGAAACATACATACAAAACAGAGGAAAGCATACAAGCAAACCAGCCCAGCCCCAACACCTAACTACTACCCACCCCACACTTAAATCGAACACTGTCCCCAGTGTTCACAAAAATTAAAAATCACAAAATTGGGTGGTGGAACTCCCTAATCAGTCAAAGTATTCCACTTCTTTATCAGGTGCTGCTGCCTCATCGCCCATGTCCGAGTCGCCTCCGTCGTCATCATCGGACTCCACATCGGAGTCCTCCCGACGTTTCTCCTCGTCTGTGGGGACATCATCGTCAGTCGGCTCTACAAAGGCTGGCCCCACTCGGTATAGAGCCCTGGCGTTTTTGCCAAACGGGTAATCCAGCTCGAGCTGCCATAACTCCTCCTCCGTGGCTGGTCTCCCACCGATCCGAAGCTGGAGCATTTGCATTCCAAACATCCGTGCCATGTACTGGTCGTCACGAGCATGTCGCTCGCCAAGCGTCAGCACTGGCCCGTGTGTGGTGTCGGGGGCCTTAGTTTTGGTCACGTCAAGGGCCCTCCGCTCCAACTGCGGGATGTAGTCCAAAGCCTCTTCCTCGACATCGAGGCCCCGGAGAAATGTGGTGATTAGTCCCCTGAACCCATACCTGTGGCCCTGGTGTAGTCGGGCTCTCTTCATGGCGGATATGATGACCGCTCCACATTAATCTCCAGCCCTTTCATCAGGGCATACACCAGGCAAACACGGTCCTGGGTCACATCAGTCATGTGCACCCCCGGGATTAGGCACGAGCAGACTATCTTCAACCATATTCTGGCCTCCCTGTTCATTTGAGAATATGGCAGAGTCTGGTGGTAACCCCTTTCCTTATGTCTGCTCCATCTGGCTGTGGATCGAGCCCCACACAATGTGTGTCTGATATCGGTATATGGTGGGGTGATCTTCAGTTGGCGGAGAACGTGGGCGTCTGTGTCCCGTGCTCCGGTGATGGCATTTAGCTGCTGGGGTTCCAAAGTGACTATCTGCCCTCTGATCTTGATTGTGTGGCTTCTGATTGCCGGGTTCCAATTAGCATAGAACTCCTGGACTAGATGTAGGTTGCATTCCTTGGGCTGCTGAAATATGAAGCTGAGCCCAGCTGCCTCGATCATTTGAACTATGCGGGGGAACTCCTGTGCTAATGGTTCCCGTGCAATATGCTCCTCGGGGAAGTATTTATTCTCCTTGTGTTTGGCGTACCACTTCTTCCCCCCATCAGTTACCCACCTCATTCCATATTGGCGGCGCTGGCCACGTGGAACTGCTGGTGCAGCTGGGACTGCTGTGCCCAACCTAAGTCTTTTCCTCCCGGTGCCTGAAGTTGATGCACCTTTACCCTTATCCTGCCTACTTGCCATTTTACCTGTCAACACAAATAAACAAGCGCAATGTCAAGCTAAATGAATATTAACTTTGGCTAAGGTCGGGTTAAGCTAAGTTTACCCCACACTTAGTCCTTAGCTACGGTTATGATACTACGGCAAGAATAACTTTATTTACACCAAAAACAAACAACTATACAATTCATGCTTAGTGCGTTCGCAAAGCAAAATTCGACGGTATAACTTTAGTGTACTACTCAGACTTCATACAGCTAATCCCAATCACTACCATCGCTAGCAATTCAACCATCGCACTCCGCAAAGACAAACAACAAACAAAAACAACAACAAAAATTCTATATACACACGAACCTATATAATCAACCCAAATTGAACCATTTTCAACATTTTCCCAAAAACTCGAGAATTCGTCGTCTATTACATTCAAAAAATATTCTACGATGACTTATCTCATTCAATACATACAATCCGGCATATAATTCACAAATTTAACAAGTTACCAATTTCGATTCCAACAACCAAGCCCTAGAATTGAATTTCGCAATCAAATTCGAATCATTCGCGCAATCGACAAGTTCAAACGCTCATTACAACATTCCGAACATTTATCAATCAAGGAATAACTCAAATTCATGCTAAATTTCGACTTAGGGTGATTTAGTTCACCTCCCATGCTTAAATTCGAATAAAATCGACAAAAGCTTGAGATAATCGGAAAACATACCTCGTAGTTGAAGAACCGAAGAAAACTTGATAATTCTTTGCTTTATACCATGGCACGTTGATGGGGAAGGGAATTTTGGGTGTTTTGTCGCGGAGAAGTATTAAATGAGGGAAAAAGGGGCAAAATCGGGGGTTTAAAATGAAGAAAACACGCGGGTCACCCGGCAACCCGGTGTGACCCATCACAACTTGTATGGCAACGTGTCACGGAGTGCATCGCGGTGCACTGCCTCCGTGACACGGAGCCATCGCGATAGCTTACTGGAATTTTAAAAAATTCCAGATTACACTTCAATGTGTCACGGAGGGTAACGCGGAGGTCCTCCTCCGTGACACGGAGCAATCGCCCCAGCTCACTGTCTCTGCATTTATTTAATTTTTTCCATACCTCGCCTTTTCCTTCACGATTCCGTGCACATTTTTCTCCGTTTAACCTGAAAATCATCTCACTAAATAAAATTGGTTAGATTAATAGGTTTCACCTAACTAAAATAAAAAATAACTACTAAAATAAAAAAATTGTACTGAATCAAGAAAAAGCAAAATAAAATTCTTTTTACACTTTACAAAATGAAAAGAAAAATTTTCCGCTAGGGTGATGGACGATTTCTCACGATCATTGTCCTCCCCCCAGTAGTGCTCACACCTATCCGGTGGTCTTCCCATCAACTCTCGGGAATCATTCATTTGTTTAGCATTACCATGATCAATTACATTGATCACCGAGAGTTCTTCATTCACCATCGGGAGCTTAGGTGCTTTGTACACATCGAACACCTCCACCTTGTCATGTGCTCGCATTGTAAGTTGACCCGCAACTACGTCGATTAATGCTTTCCCGATTGCCAAGAAGGGTCGTCCCAAAATAAATGGGACTTCCGCGTCTGGTTCAAAATCCAGAACAATAAAATCTACCGGAAAAATGAGGGATCCCACTTGCACTAGAACATCCTCAACAATGCCATCCGGCCTAGCTAAGGATCGGTCTGCCAACTGCAAGATTACTGTTGTAGGTCTAGGACTCCCTAGACCCAACTATCTGAATACCGAAGATGGCATCAGATTTATACTCGCCCCCAAGTCACACAATCCACGAGCTCGGATGCTTTGCCCAATAGTAAGCTGGATAGTAAAACTTCCAGGGTCTTTTAGCTTTGTAGGCAGTCTATTTTGCATTCGGGAAGTGCATTCCTCCGTCAAAGCCACCGTGGCATACACGGTCCAACGACTTTTGTTGACCACGATGTCTTTAATGTATTTGGCATATTTAGGCACTCCCTGCAAGACATCAACAAGAGGTAAATTAACATGTACCTGTTTAAGAACCTCCATGAATTTCTTGAAACACGCCTCCTCCTTGTGTTTCTTGAGTCGTTGAGGGAACGGGGGTGGAGGTCTTTCTGATTCAACTTCTTTGGTCTTCCCCCTTTCTGAACTTTGTTCCCCCTCAACTTCTGCTGCTCCTGACTTTTGAGGTGGTCTTTCTGGTTCCACCTCCTTCAGCTGCAAACCACTCCTTGTGGTCACTGCATTCACCTGCTTCGGATTCGGATCCGTGTCGCTAGGCAGTCCTCCTCTGGGCCTTGTATTTTGGGCACTAGCAAATTGCCCAAATTGATACTCAAGAGCCTTGGTCGCTAACTGATTATTTTTCACTTCAGCTGCCAATTTAACATAGTCAGCCTGCAATTGCGCTTGATTAGCGATCATGGTCTTGAACATTTCCTCAATGTTAGGTGATGGTGCTGGAGGAGGGGCATTGTGATTTCTGAATTGAGATTGGTAGTTCTGTTGCCCTCCTTGATTCCTTTGCATACCCTGACCCGAACTTTGGCCTTGTTGGTTGTTGCTACCCCATGAAAAATTTGGATGGTTCCTCCAATTCGAGTTGTAGCCGCTACCATACTGCTGCTGATTTCTTTGTGCATTGCCCACAAAGTTAACCGAATCTGGGTTTGCTCCACAGCACTCAGCTGAGTGCTCACTGCTTCCACACACTTCACACCACATTTGCTGGACCGCATTGACTGAAGCTGAAGGCTGGTTCAAAGTCATGTTGCTGAAGTGGTTGTTCAATAGATTCTGCAAGGCAGCTATCTGTGCAGCGATAGCTGTAAATCCATCCACTTCAAGCACTCCTGCTGCTTTCCTTGCTCCACCTCGTGATGAATCAGCATTCCATTCTGGATTGCCCTGTGAAATCCGGTTTAGCAAAGTGTACAGCTCCTCATAAGTCTTTTCCAGCGCTTGCCCTCCAGCTGCTGAATCTAGCAAAATTTTAGTATGGGGTTCCAAACCCTCAATAAATGTGTGCACCAACACCTCATTGGACTGATGATGATGAGGACAGTCCCGCAACATGGATTTAAATCTTTCCCAGGCTTGATACAAATTTTCTCCCTCCCTCTGTTTGAAACTTAGAATTTGACTTCTAAGTCTGGCTGTTTCACCAGAGGGAAAAAATCTTATCAAGAACTTCCGTGCTAGATCATCCCACGTTGAAATAGAATTTGGTGGCTCAGCTTTTAACCACCTCTTGGCTTCACCAAGTAATGAGAACGGAAATAGTGTAAGCCAAACATAATCAGGTGACACTCCAGCTGTTATATAAGTGTCACTTATATCCAAAAAGTTTTGGAGATGTTGTTGTGGGTCTTCATGAGGGAGACCGGTAAATTGCCCGCTTGTGTGCAACAGTTGCACCATGTTTTTCTTGAGTTCAAATCTCCCTCCAGGCTCTGGTTTGCGGATACTTGATGTAACATTGTTGGCATGTGGGATTGCCACCTCGCGAACCGGCCTTTCTGCTGCTTCTTCGGGCACTAACACTGCCCTCACAACCGGTGGATTTTGTTGCTCCATAATAGTCTGTCTGAGCAACTGCAGCTTCTTTTGTAGAGCTTCTCTGCATTTAGTATGAAATATAGTTCAGGCTCTATATAAGATTCCACCAGCTCTTTGTCTCTTGCCAGTGTTCACAGAAATCAAGTCTGCAAAATACAGGCTAAGACCAAGTTGTCAACACTTAAGAAAGTAAAATAAAAATACAGTAAATTTACACTTAATACAATTTCACCAATTGCCTAGTCTCCCCGGCAACGGCGCCAAAAACTTGTTCGGTTGGTTTGTTGGGTGTTAAAAACCGACACACAAGTGCACGTGGTCAAACAAGTAGTAAGTGGCTTAAGTAAGCCAAGTATCGATCCAAGGAGACTCTGGATAAGTAAAAATTGCTTAAGTATACTATATTCTATCTCACTTCTAAATATGCTGACAACAACGTAACTAACAATTGTAAAGTTTGTTTTATAAATTATATACTAAAACTACTAACAATTATCTACTTTGAATTTAAACTATGGATATGAGCATGCCAAGGTTAAGAACATGTAATGAACTTGATTATAATCATAAATTGGTTAATCCCTTCTTCCAGTTGCTAGCCAAGAACATTAGCCAAGAGATTAAAACTCTCGTATTTAATCTCACTTAAGAATCATAAACCATCCGTCTACATTTCTGTGATCAAATGCAATTCATGACCTAGCAATACAATTCCGGTTCCTAAATTGACTAATACGGCTTTCAAGTATATTTCTATCAGGAAAGCACATCAAAACTCAATTTTCCCAAATCAAGTTAAGAACAATACCCTATTAATTCACAACTTTCCAATTTCGTGCTCTCTCGAGTGAAATTGGACTTTTTAGATATACATTAATGTCGGTCACACACCAATGCAGTAGAAACAAGAAGTAATAGAACAACATGGAAGAAGAAGATGAAAAACCATACAATTCAATAATCAAAATTCATCACAAATGTTCATAACCTCAGCAAGGAAGGGAATTAGCCACTCATTTGTGGATTAATCATCCTAAAACAAGTGTTAATCATACAAACAATTGAGTGAAAGAAGAAAGAAGGAGAGAAAAACCCTGAGCTTTTTCGTCCCTCAACTGCCTGTAACCCACGTCCTTGCACCACCAAGTCTGAATTATGAAAAATACATTTAAGTGTTCTATTTATACTAGTGGGAATTTTTCCTGGAATAACAAGCAACGTGTCACGGAGTGCATCGCGGAGCACTGCCTCCTTGACACGGTGTGGACGCGGACCCTCACTGGAAATTTGGGGTCCAGGTATATAGCAGCAACGTGGCACGGCGTGCAACGCGGAGGCTTGCCACCGTGCCACGGAGCTGTCGCGAGGCTCCACTGGAATTTGACTATTATTTCACCCTCCAGGCAGAATGCCTCCGCGATGGCAGCGTGACACGGCTCCATCGCGGAGCCCCTTTATATTGTGCAGTCCAATGCCTTTTCCGTGCTTGCATCCAAGTCCAACTCCGATATTGTTCCAACATGCATTTTATCTCCTCAAAATCACATTTTACCTACAAAACAATGCTACTCATGTTGGTTAGTATAAATTCACATTTTATTACCAATTACATGAAGATGTATACATATTGCTAGATAAACAAGGCGAAAATGATACGTTTGACTATCAATAGGGCATATAAATCTGCCCAAGATCAAGGACAACATGATCATAACGTAAATATCATAAGGTAAACATAAGGGCTCAAGGTTTTCAAAATATTTGTAAATCAATCATAATTGTAAGCATAAGAGCAAATCTTATTGAACATAACTTGAGCGAAAGTACATTTATCATAATCATGCATAAATCATGAGGAACAGTGGGAGATTCTTATAACCGAAATACCCCATATGAGCACACATAGAGACCTACTTGTTAACCCTTAGTTAGGAGGGTGTTCATATGTTTCCATGGGTAGAACCATGAAATAGGGGTGATATCATTCATGAAAGGCCCATTCGGGAAAAAGGGACAATCGCAAAGGAGGTCCCTCATGGCTACATTGGCGCGTAGTTCTGAGACTAGGGGTATGCTTGGACCCAGGTCCACTTTGTTTTATATACTACTCTCAAAATATATATAGTGCTCATAGGATAATATATATGAGATTTATGGGCTAGTAAGAATCATGATAATCATAAGCATGCTTGAAATACGTGAACTAGCCATGAAATAAGGCCCCGGAATCAGCCAAAATCACATATCCATAAATCATGAAATTCATGCAAACTTGTAAAATATGTATATACTTGATATCTCATAAATCTGTGATATGTATTTGAGAAAAATCATATCGTAAAGTATAAATCATAGTTGGGATAATCTAGATCAAGGTCATAGCGAAATCATAACTTAGCTATTCATAAGAACCCGCATAATTGGGAATAATTGGATTTAAACTCAAATCTATCAATTTGTCTTCAAAATAGTTATAAAATCGCCCATATATCATAAAATATGATTTAATACATGAGAGAGATTGACCCATCAATAGATCATGTCGAATCTCACATGAATCGACATAAACTTTATTGATCATGAAACATTACTTTTAGAATAGGAATTCATTAAATTTGAGATGGGTTTAGCCATAAGAGTAAAAGGAACTCTCGTTAATAGCCTCACATACCTGGCTAAGTTGATTCTAATCACTTTATTGATCACCCAAAGGAAACTGAAGAAGAATTGAGGAAGAACCTTGATGAACTATGCTTGATCACTCTCTAAACCCTCAAACTTGCATGCATGAGTCTTTTGAATAGGCTACCCTCAAACTTGCATGCATGAGTTTTTGAATAGGCTAGAATGAATTAAACCATCTTAATACACTCTATTCTAACCTTAAACAATGTAGTTTAGGTCTTAGGATCATAGGAACTACAGAAAAGCCCTTAATAAACTAGCAGGAAAAAAAAGACTACTAGTCCTAACGAGGGACTGGACGAGACGTTGTCCATGGCCATGACTCGTGGTCTTCATCCATTGCCTCCACTGGAAATTTCATCTGGGTTGTCACCATGAGGCACCTTAAGATTTGTTACTGGTAACCACGACTTGTGGTCACCTCCCGTTATCCTCAATGCCAGAAATTCACCTAGGGATCACCACGGAGGACACCACGACTCGTGGTGCCCAACCCATTAGGTGCACTACCCATTCTTCCTCTTCCTTCAACCACCCTTTACCATGGGTAGCTTAACCAATAATGGGGCTGACCACGACTTGTGGTCGTACCCGTGGTCACGACAAACTTAAAATTTCCAACTAAGTCCAACTCCTCACCACGAGTCACTTAATAACTCATGGTCATCCTGATGGGCCACTGGATGACTCGTCATGTAACCTAGTGCAAAAAATTCTATTTTCTCCGTTTCAACTCCCAGGTCTGATTTTAGGGCTTTCAGGGTATTACAATATCTCCCCCTTGGGAACATTCATCCTCGAATGTTGAAATCACATAGAAAAGAAGAGAAAGGCCATCATCACACTCAAATACTGAACATACATACTAAAAACTGATAGAGTGACTAACTCCGATTTGAACAACATGACTTAATTGTATTCCCGAACCACACATACATCCATTTACATGAAAGAAACTGAGGTACATGAGCTGAACATGAAACTGAATAGAGTATTAAGGAGGAAATTAAGACCTCAAGCTAAAACCGAGCCTGAAGGGATAAATGTGGGTATCTAGCTATCATATCTACTTCGCCTTCCCAGGTAGCTCCCTCAGCATGCTAATTCCTCCATAAAACCTTGTCTGAAGCTACTTTCTTATTTCTTAGCTTTTGAACCTAACGATCCAGTATATCCATCGGAACCTCCTCATAACTAAGACTATCCTTTACAACCATACTCTTTACCGGAACAATTAGAGATGGATCACCCAAACACTTCCTTAAGAGAGATACATGGAAAACTGGATGGATTGAGGTTAGTTCTGAGGGAAACTCCAATTCGTATTCTACCTGGTGTGCCCGCAAGTGTACGGGTCATACAAGTAATATAGTGTCCCTTTTTAGGAGCTGGATGTCGAACCCACAGGGACTAGACCAATTCAGCTAACTATCAAGTTCAAGTGTGATATTAAATGCCGCAAGTGTTGATTATAGAAGTTTTTGATAGAGTTAATTAAGTCTAGGGGCGGTCAATGAAATACTCTGAATTAATTCAAGGAGCAACTAGAGTTAAAGCCGGATAATCATGCGATACTACGATTTGCAATGGTTTAGGTATGAAATTATCAATTGTCGTCTCACATAATTAGAATTGCATGTTCATATTCTTTCGAGCCTCTAAACACGACAAACTAGACTCACAACTACGTTGTTGAGCGGGGATGTGATATTCTAGTTCGTGGGCAATTCATTTACGTGGATGTGGTTTACTAGGTTTATGTTATTGATTAGGGAGTTTCGTACCTCTAATCATTTAACTCAACTTAGACTCACAACTACTTCTTCGAGTGGTGATGTGATATTTCTAAGTTGGTGTCTAGCTCATCCCATGTTATCAACCAAGAAAGGTATTAGGTATATTCCTATCCTAACATAAATCATATCGTGAGATACAATCTTGCTCCCTACATTCTCTTGTTCTTGCCTAGGTTATCTTTCTCAAGCATGTCCCTAAGCTTAACCCACTTGTTTTTATGGTAATCAGTGATAAAAACAACCATAATTCAGAATGCAAGACAAAACAACAATTAATAACTTAAAACCAAAACAAAATCGGAAAATCACAATTATATATTGTGGCTTCAACCCTAGAGGGAGGGTTCTAGCCACTCATGTTCATATAATTACAAGAAAACATAATTAAAGTAACATACATACAAGAATTGGTAGAAGAGAAGATGAAATTGATGAACCCTAGGTGAGTTCTCCCACTTCTCCCTCACTCCTTGGCAGTTTTCCAGAAATAAATCGTGACTTCCTTTTTAGGAGCTAAGGGACCTATTTATAGTAAATGAGTGATGTATAAAATTATGCCCGGCATTGAATAGCTCTGTGTCACGGAGGTTATCGCGCCATTATGCCTCCGTGACACGGAGTCATCGTGTAGACACACTAGAAAGCAAAACAGTCGCCAAGCAGAAGTTGTCCGCGTTGGCAGCGTGTCACGCTGCTTGGGCAGCGCGTTAGGTGGCGTGTCATGGCCCTTATCGTGCAGCCTTCCTGCCATGGCACATTGCCAATGCGCAGGTGGGCTGTTTCTCGCTCCCTCCTTGCCGACGTTTGCGTTCTACTTCCGATTCCATGCCTCCACTTCACCAACTCATGGATTAGTTCATCAAATTCATTGTAAACCTACAAAAACAAGAACTAATCATGTTGGTTAGTGTATATATTCACATTTACATAAAATTACATGAGAATGCATATAATTAAATAGATAAACAAGGCAATACTAAGTTATAAAGTATCACTTGGGCATGCTATTTTGCCCGAGATCACCTACCCCACACTTAAAGCCTTGTTCGTCCTCGAACAACCCTTTTACATCTCATGTAAATGAAGACTCACACATAACTAATTTAGCAAGACAATTCAAGCTACGACTATAATGATTATTTAAGATAGCAAGTTAAACGTAGAGCATGCACGATTTAATCAATGAAATGATATACAACTCCGCTAAGACTTCCTAACCTCAAGAATCGACTCTCAATCTTAGCAAACTCATGCAAATCAACCGATCAGGAAATCCGACATGAATGTTATCTCTCATTAAACATGTTCCCTCACAACAAGAGAGTTACCCATTTTTACTCACAAATTTTCAATTCAAAACATGTATGGGTATATGAATAAGATTACGCTCTCTCTCTCTCAAAGAATTCACATGCATCATGCAGTGAACCATAAGCACGTCCTTAGTGTTTCACTCCACTAATTTAAGGATGTATCAAAGTAAGATAAAGTAGGACTTAATGGGTTGTAATGTAAGCTAAGGGACGGGTAGGTACTATTCTAGCCAGTAATAGTGTCTATCTTTCCCAAGCGCTTTTAATAACTTCAACCTTCATTAAGGACATCTCTTCTCTTACTTCACCCTCATTCTTTTCAATCCTGAATATTTTTTTCTTCTTGTTCACTTTCTTTAAGCACACTCAGCTTAGTAGTAAGGAGTACTTAAGCAATTTTTTCATTCATTTATTTTCTTACTCCCTATTAATAATCAACCATTTTCACACAAGTGCACCATTGTCCTTTTATCAACTTTTACAACTTGCTACTTTTTCCTTCTTTTTCACGATTCTCACTCCTTTACTCTTTTGGATTTTTCACTTAAGTTCTTAGGAGTTTTGGATCAAATTCAAGGTTAATCAAAGAAAATGATTAAGCTTATGTTGCAACTATCAAAGAATAGGCTCAAGGCTCAATGGGGCTAACTAGGATTAAATATTCAAGGTAGGTAGAGTGAGGGATAACATTTAGGTTCATTCAAAGAAATGCCTAAATTATCTCCTCCAATTCACATCCTTCATTTCGTTTTGTATACACACCAGGCAAGTTCTAGACATTTCACAATAGAACGGAATATTCCAAAAACTTACACTCTAAGCACATGCTCAATTCAAGACACATTCAGCAGACTCTTACTCCGCTAATCACAAGAATTCAAAATTAAGCTTCAATCACATCGAGTCAAATTCAAGAGCCTAAGTGTCTCAAACAAAGCTATACACTTGCATGTTTCAACACTCAACATACTTGCATCTAACAATCATGTATAGCACATAACAAGAACATCAACCCATCAATTAGCTACGGGTTCAAAAACCAACCTATTGACTAATTTTCCTCAAGACGGTCGTCATCCATCCATCCTCGGAAACAGTCTCTAACTATGACTAAAAACACTATATACAGACAAAGAATTTTTTTTTATTCTTCGATTCAAAGACCCCCCCCCCATCGGAAAAGAACCAACAAGAAAAACCAACGGGTGATGAAGTCATACTTAATTAAAAAATATATATATGTATCAAGTACTACATTCACCAAAATCATTAAGCACAAAATTTTTGAAATATCCCTCACCCCACACGTGAATCATGCTATGTCCTCATAGCATAATATTAAAATTAAACAGGATGAGAAATACTCCCTGAGCCTCTATGCCTAGCTAACAACATGCTTTTCTTCAAGTTTTCATAAGTGGGTGTTTGACCCCACACTTCTTCTCTTCCATACTTGTTAGCTTCCTCCTCCACGGGTACTCAGACTTTCCCTCCATCTGTGCTTAACTTTCCACCAAAAACACAAATACGATTGAAACACAATTGAAATAAACAAAATCAACACAAACAAAAAAATCACAAATTGTACCTGTGGTACCCTTGGGTTGCCTCCCAAGCAGCGCTTAATTTTACGTCGCGGCACGACGTATCAAGTTTCACCACTTTTTCCTCCAGCTTGAGGATATGAATCTCACCCCTAATTTCTTTTCTAATTTTCTCTTATGCTCCCGGGTGGTGGTGAAAAATTTAAAGGACCAAGCAATAGATGTTGTCTTTGGCATTTATTGGCCCTTAAGTAAGTGAAGTCATTCTTTCTTTCAGAATCAACAAATTTCAGAATATATGGGGCTTGTTCCCCCTCTATATCTTTCTCCACAAGTTTGGAAGACTCTAGTTCTAAGTTGTCAACCAAACTCAATGTCGAAAAATTATTCCAGTGGGGTACAATAAACCTCAACTCTGAAACTGCATTTTTCTTGACTTTCTTACTTGTATATACCTGCTCCACATAAATATCTAACTCCTCATGAATGTTAAATGGTAGGTATTCTATCTCTTCTTTCAAGAATGGATCGGCTATACATGTGAGACAATCATGAAGACTCTCGGGAGCTTCCACAGTTGAGCTTCTTTAAAGAACTCACTCTTTTCTTCTCCTTGTAGTCCCTCCGGAGTATTGCAGAAAACCGTCACTTGCAAGTTAGAGCAAGCTTCAGCTTCAACCCTCATTTCCATGAACTTGTTGCTTATCATTTCTAGGGCCTTTCCATTTTCCTATTGCTGAATTCTCAATGCTTCCCTCTCCTCCTTCATTTCTTCTGTTTGCTCAAGGATCTGTTTTAGCATGTCTTCTATTCGAGCTTGGCGTTCCAAGTCCTCATTTTCATCATGCCTATAATCAGCAAAAACAACAGAAGGATCATAGTAGGGGCTTGGGGGAGGGGAGTATGCATTTGGAAAACCATCCATATGGCCATTTTGACCACCGCATATATTACAAGTATTACAATGTTGCCATAACTGGGGTCCTCCACAATTCAGACAAGACTCATAAAATAAGAGTATCCACCATTTAACCCATCTATATTCCATGATGTCATGTTAAGAAGAGTATCAGATTAAAATTAAAAATTTAAAATAACTCTAAAACTAATAAAGAAATTTTTTTTTCAACACTTAAGGAAAATTAAAAATCACACAGAAACAGACAAATTCACAGAACTTCATCGAGTCCTCGGCAACGGCGCCAAAAACTTGGTGTGCCCGCCAGTGTACGAAGCGTACAAGTAATATAGTAGCCCTTTTTAAGAGCCGAACGTCGAACCCACAGGGACTGGACCAGTTCAGCTAACTATCAAGTTCTAGTGTCATATTAAATGCCGCAAGTGTTGATTATAGAAGTTTTCGATAGAGTTAATTAAGTCTAGGGGCGGTCAACGAAATACTCTAAATTAATTCAAGGAGCAACTAGAGTTAAAGTCGGATAATCATGCGATACTATGATTTTCAATGGTTTAAGTATGAAATTATCAATTGTCGTCTCACATAATTAGAATTGCATGTTCACGGTCTTTCGAGCCTCTAAACACGACAAACTAGACTCACAACTACATCATTGAGCGGGGATGTGACATTCTAGTTCGTGGGCAATTCATTTACATGGATTTGGTTTACTGGGTTTATGCTATTGATATGGGAGTTTCGTACCTCTAATCATTTAACTCAACTTAGACTCACAATTACTTCTTCGAGTGGTGATGTGATAATTCTAAGTTGGTGTCTAGCTCATCCCATGTTATCAGCTAAGCAAGGTATTAGGTATATTCCTATCCTAACACAAATCATATCGTGAGATACAATCTTGCTCCCTACATTCTCCTGTTCTTTCCCAGGTTATCTTTCTCAAGCATGTACGTAAGCATAACCCACTTGTTTTCATGGTGATCAGTGATAAAAACAACCATAATTCAGAATGCAAGACAAAATAACAATTAATAACTTAAAACCAAAACAAAATCGCAAAATCACAATCATATCTTGTGGCTTCAACCCTAGAGGGAGGGTTCTAGCCACTCATGTTCGTATAATTACAAGAAAACATAATTAAAGTAACATACTTACAAGAATTGGTAGAAGAGAAGATGAAATTGATGAACCCTAGGTAAGTTCTCCCACTTCTCCCTCACTACTTGGCAATTTTAAAGAAATAAATTGTGACTTCCTTTTTAGGTGCTAAGGGACCTATTTATAGTAAATGAGAGATGTATAAAATTATGCCCGGCATGGAACAGCTCCATGTCACGGAGGTTATCGCGCCATTATGGCTCCGTGACACGAAGTCGTCGCGTAAGCACACTGGAAAGCAAAACAGTCGCCAAGAAGAAGTTGTCCGCGTTGGCAGCGTGTCACGCTGCTTTGGCAGCGCGTTAGGTGGCGTGTCACGACCCTTGTCGCGCAGCCTGCCTGCCATAGCATGTTGCCAATGCGCAGGTGGGCTGTTTCGCGCACCCTCCTTGCCGACGTTCGCGTTCTACTTCCGTTTCCATGCCTCCACTTCACCAACTCATGTATTAGTTCCTCAAATTCATTGTAAACCTACAAAAACAAGAACTAATAATGTTGGTTAGTGTATATATTCACATTTACATAAAATTACATGAGAATGCATATAATTAAATAGATAAACAAGGCAAAACTAAGTTATAAAGTATCACTTGGGCATGCTATTTTGCCCAAGATCACTACCTTGCCAACTTGTTTAACAATCTGGTATGGCTTAAAATTACGGCGAGTGAGTTTCCCTTTCTTTTCGAACCTCATCACTCCCTTCATTGAAGATACCTTTAGAAACACCCAAGCGTCGACTTCAAACTCAAGTTCTCTTCTTCTCCCATCCATGTAGGACTTTTGGCATCTCTGAGGTGTTTTCAACCTGTCCTTCATTAGATGAACTTTCTCCATAGTCTCATGGACAGAATCTGGCCCTATCATTGCATTTTCACCGACTTCAAACCAACCAATAGGCGATCTACAGCTCCGCCTATAGGGTGCCTCAAGCGAAGCCATCTGAATGCGGGAATGATAGTTGTTGTTATACGCAAACTCAATGAGAGGCAAATGATCATCCCAACTACCCTTGAAGTCAATAAAACATGCTCTCAACATGTCCTCGATAGTATGAATAGTCCATTCTGCCTTACTATCCATTTGAGGATGAAATGCTGTGCTATGCTTGACCTGAGTACCAAGTCCCTTTTGAAACGATCTCCAAACCTGGGAGGTAAACTGAGTACTTGTGTCTGATATGATGGTCAAGGGCACTCCATGAAACCAAACTAGATCTTGAATGTATAGTTTAGCATAATCCTCCACCGAGTCAGTACTTTTGACCAATAGAAAATGAGCAGCTTTGGTCAACCTGTCCACGACCACCCAAATGGAGTCATATTGTCGATGAGTGCGAGACAATCCTGTGATGAAGTCCATATTGATATCCTCTCACTTCAAAGTAGGAATACTGATGTCTTGAAGTACACCTCCCGGTCTCTAGTGCTCAACCTTCACTTGCTGATAATTTAGACACTTATCTTCAAATTCTGCAATGTCCTTCTTCATGCCATTCCACCAATAGACTTCCCGTAGGTCATGGTACATCTTGGTGGCACCTACATGTATGGAATATATGGAACTGTGAGCCTCATACAACATTCCATCGCTAAAATCATTAACATTCGGAACACATAAGCGACCCTTATATTGAAGCACATCGTCTCCCCCGTTGGAGAAGACCTTTACCTTCTGATTCTGAACAACTTTCTTTCACTTTACCAAAATAGGATCCTCGTCTTTTCTAGGTTTTATATCAGTCACCAAGGATGATTCTAACCCGTTCTGAATGATAACTCCACCATCGGTCGAGTCACTCAAACGAACTCCCAACCGTGCAAGCCGATGCACATCCTTCACCAACTCCTTCCTTCGCTCATCTACGTGGGACACACTCTCCGTAGAGAGACTACTAAGAGCGTCTGCTACTACATTGGCCTTTCACGGAATGTAAAGGACACTTATATCATAATCCTTGAGTAGCTCCAACTACCTCCTTTTAGAGGTATAAATACAAACGCTTAATGACCATATTGGGTCCTAAAGGCTATCTTCGGGATGTCAATCTGCCGAACCCTGAACTGATGGTATTCGGATCTGAGATCTATCTTCGAAAAGCACTTAGCACCCTGAAGATGGTCAAACAAATCACCAGTCCTAGGAAAAGCATACCTATTATTGACGGTGACCTTGTACAATTGCGGACAATCAATACACATACAGAGAGAACTATCTTTCTTTCGGACACAGAGAACTGGTGCACCCCATGGGGATTTGCTTGGTCTGATGAATCTCTTGTCTAAAAGGTCTTTCAACTCCTTCAACTCGTATGGGGCCCTTCTGTTAGGAGAAAATAGATATAGGCTATGTATCCAGAAGAAGTTCAATACCAAAATCCATCTCCCGCTCTAGAGGAATTCCCAGTAGATCATCTGGGAACATATCTGGATACTCACATACTACCAGAATGGACTGGGTAGTCGGGGTCTCGAACTTAGCCTCCATAACCCTAACTAGATAGTACATGCAACCCTTGGAGTTCATCTTTTTGGCCATAAGATAGGAAATGAAATGACCTACAGGCATAACAGAACTACTCTTCCACTCTAGGACTGGTTCACCGAGAAATTTGAACTCTATTGCTCGGGTTCTACAATTAATTGAGGCATAGCATGCAAACAATCAATCCATGCCGTGAATAACATCAAAAATAGTCATGGCTAACTCTGCTAAATTCGTTGAGGTGACTTTTTGAAGGAATGTGACCGGGGAATTTCAATACACCTGTCTAGCTATAACTGAATCAGCCACTAGAGTAGAGACCGAGAAGGGTATTGATAAGATTTCGGGACTGACTCTGAAACTACTAGCAACATAGGGAATAAAAAAAACAAGGTATCCCCTGAATCTAACAATGCATATACATCATGATGGAATACTCGTAACATACCAGTAAGTACATCAGGGGAGACCTCTTACTCCTAACGGGATGCTAGGGCATAGAATATGTTTTGGCAATGTCCGCCACCTGTGCTGGTAGAAGCACCCTGCTGGAAGGGTTCTGCTGCTTGAGCTGCTGAACTAGAGGTTGGGGTACGGGCTCCACCATTGCCTAATTTGGCTGAAGGACCATCTCTGAGCCTTTGTAGGGGTTTTCCACACCCGAAATAAGCATCCGAACAAACTGAACACCTCCCTAGGTGGTTCTTGACAAACTTCGCACAGGTTGGAGGATCTCCTAAAATAATTCCCTAGCCTCTCGAGCCAGATGCTCTACCCCTTTGATCATGTTTTGGTCGGGGTGGGGCACTAGCTGATGATGGTGCTGGGGCAAATGACCTTTGCTGAAGCTAAGGGTGGAGACCACCACCGGATCTCTGCTGAGTGAACCCAACACTATCCGTCCTATCCCTCTTGGCCTCTCTCTCCTGCTCGCTCATTTGTACCGCCTCTATCTGTTGGGCATATAGGACTATCCGAGCAAAGTCAATATCCTGGAGAAGCATCATGGTTGGACAATCCCTGACCAATGAGTCTACTATCCCATCTACGAACTTGCTCTCACGGGCCCTCTGATTTGCCACCAACTCAGGTGCATACCTAGACAAACGCGTGAACTCGAAGGCATACTCCCAAACTGTCATCCTTCATTACTTAAGATTCAAAAACTCAATCACTTTAAGCTCCCTTGTCTCCCGAGGGAAGAACCAATCTAGAAAAGCAGCATGAAACTCATCCAAACTGACACGGCCTGCTCCAATCGCCCTACTATCCTTCCACTGTTTGAACCAAATGTGTGCGACCCCCTTCAATTTATATGAGGCCAAATCAGCACGCGCTTCCCTAGTCACCCCCATAATCTGGGTAATCTTAATAATCTCTTCAATTAACGCACGTGCATCCTCGTCCACCTTTGATCCAAGGAACTCGGGAGGGTTCATTCTCAAAAAGTCTAACCCTTGCTGCCACGACATTCCCATTCTGAAGGTCATGTGCTACCGCCTGCTGATTGACCTGGGCAGTCAAGGCCTAGGGTAACATCTGGATGGCTGCCTTGAACTCAGCATGGGCCATCGGCTCTGTTACACACCGTAAGTTCTTGACACTTAGTTGGCCTATTCACATGTTGGTTAAGAGTTTTAGAATGCCATAAGTGCGAGAAAAGGGCTCGGGGAGAGACCGAACAGGTGCCAAGTCAGAGCGTCGTAAGACAAATGTGACTTATAAATCGCATTCGACAAATGCGACTTAAAGGGGATTCAGGTCCAAGTATATAAAGCCCCACTTCGGTTTATTTTTGGTCATTTCCGTTCTTCATTTCAAGAGAACAAACAGAAACAGGGGAGGGACGAAGGTTCAACATAAATTTCCTTCCATTTACGCCGTCAAACATAGTCCAAACTCAAATTAACTTTGGGTAGAGAAGTATAAAGCTGCCAGGAGCATTCTTACGAAGTTAGTTTCGTGAAATTCGGCCGACGAATCATCGTCTCACTGAGCCAAGGTAAGTGAAATTTCTCCAAACTAGTGTTAATATACTCCCATCATTAAAGTGAGTATTTCTCCCTTCTAGACTTCCAAGAAATTACGAGTTTTCGGGCGTTCTTCGATTAGTCGAAGAATAGGCAGTAGGTATATCCATAAGTATGGTTTCTTTCCAAAATAACAGTAGAATTAATTCTATTCATTCGTGAATATTGAATACAGTTGGGAGAAATAGCTGAACATTTGCTGAGCTGCGCTAGTTAATCAGAAAGTCCCAGGCGAGGTATGTAAAGCCAGTTTCTTTCGACAAGCTAGTAGTTCCAGTACAGCAAAATAGTACAAATTCCAGTAGAATGTTTTAGAAGACGTATATTATATTCAGTACGAGTTCACCAAGTATGCTACAATTATTATACAGTGTTCAGCATGAAACACAGTAAAACAGTATAATTCCCAGCAGAATATTCCAAAAATATTATTTCAAACTCAGTATATCTCAGTATTAGAATTAATATATTTCATTATTAGATTCAGCATATTCCAGTATCAGATTCAGTATATTTCAGTATGAAATTCAGAACAGAATACCAGAATATAAATATTATTATCAAATTCAGTATATATATATATATATATATATATATATATTACATGTGGTTATTGCTATCTATGGAGACATGATTATTCTTTTTTGGGCACCCGTAGAGCTTCCTTGACCCCCCAGGGTTTATAGCTGTGTCAACTCGCCTGCTAGAGGGTGAGGATACGTCGCTCTACGGAAAGGCATGTCGTTCGCCAGCGGACGAAGATGGGATGAGATTCCCCATAGCAGGCTGATCAGCACTATACCACACCCCCTGTCGAGTCCTTACGCCCAGGGTGCAGATTACAAATTTTAGATTTCAGATTTAAGGAGTCCTACGTACTCAGATCCAGCTATAGTCAGGGGCCAGTGGGCCCAAGTTGCATACCCTGGAGGCCGGCGGGATGATCATAGTTACTAGATGGATGGTGTGACTTGGGTAGCGGTATATAGATTGTGTGATTGTTGGTACCTTATGGATTATGGGGGCTGGTAAGGTTCTTGTATTCTATGTTGTGTTAGTTATTAATAGATAGAAAGTAGAACGCCATGTTATCAGGTATGACTCTTACTCTCTTCAATAATGTTATGCTCTTTCCGGTCAGTCTCAGCGCGTCTCTTATTACTTCAGTATCTATCAGTATTATTATTTACTTTCAGTTATTTTCAGTTATTGCTTTGCATACTCGGTACAAGGGGTACTGACGCCCTTTTTGGGGCGCTGTATTACTTGCCTACAGGTACTCATAGACGAGGAGCAGATCCCTCGTAGTTACAGCCAGCGTATAGAGTCTCCAACTCCTATCATCCGGAGCTTGATAGCTAAAGGTTTACTTCCTTTTTTGTTTGTACAGTATGGGTAGGCTGGGGTCTTGTCCCGACCATCTTATTATTCTTAGAGACTTGCGGATTGTAAATTCCATCTTTTTAGTTGTACTGGTCGTGTGGGGCCGTGTATATATTTTTAGTTTGCATGTGATGGCCGTGTGGGGCCTTGTTCAGTTGTCAGTTGGTGACCTTGTCGGTCATAGATCAGCTTAGCACTTGATTCTACTTTTCAGTGATAACTAGTCAGCATGGTTGCCTTGTCGACCCGCATAGGTTCCCTTATGTTCAGTTTTTCGTTTTAGTTAGTATTTTTCATTTTAGTTAGGGAAATCTATTAATCTAACCAATTTTTGTTTAGTAAGGTGATTTTCAGGTCAACCGGAAAGAAATGTGCATGTAATTGGGAAGGAAAAGGCAAGGTATGAAAAAATGAATAAAATGAAGAGACAGTGCACTGGGGCGATGGCTCCGTGTCACGGAGGAAGGGCTCCGCGTTACCCTCCGTGACACGTTGAGGTTAAATCTGGATTTTTTTTAAAATTCTAGTGAGCCATCGCGTTAGCTCCGTGTCACGGAGGAGGGGCTTCGCGTTACCCTCCGTGACACGTTGCCCTATATTTTGTGACGGGTCACACCGGGTTGCCGGGTGACCCGCGTGTTTCCCTTCATTTTTAACCTCGACTTTAGTCCCTTTTCCCCCATTTCCTCTCTTCTCCGCGACCAAACACCCGAATCCCCCTCCCCAACCAACGTGCCACGCTATTAAGCAACCAAATTGTCGAGTTTCTTCAATCATTCAACTTAAAGGTATGTTTTCCTCTACTCTCTAAAGTTTTTGTCGATTTTAGTCGAATTTGAGCATGGGAGGTGAGATAAATCACCCTAATTAGCAATTTAGCATGAAATTGAATTATTCTTTGATTGATAAATGTTCAGAATGTTGTAATTAGCGTTTGAACTTGTCGATTGCGTGAATGATTCGAATTTGATTGTAAAATTGAATTCTAGGGCTGGGGTTGTTGAAATCGAATCGGGTAACTTGATAAATTGGTGAATTATATGCTGGGGTGTGTTTGTGAATTGAGATAGTCATTGTAAATATTGTTTGAAGGTAATAGACGATGAATTCTCGGGTTTTGGGAAAAATGTAAAAATTGTTCAAATTGGTTTGGTTATTTGGATTCGTATGTATATAGAATTTTTGTCGTTATTTTTGTTTGTTGTCTTCGTTGCTAAGTGCGATGGTTGAATTGCTAGCGATGGTAGGATTGGGATTAGCTGTATGAAGTCTGAGTAGTACGCTAAAAGTTATACTGTCGAAAATTTTTTGTGAACGCACTAAGCATAAATTGTATAGTTGTTTGTGTTTAGGTTGTAAATAAAGTAATCCTTGCCGTAGTATCGTAAGAGTAGCTAAGGACTAAGTGTGGGGTAAACTTAGTTTAACCCGACCTTAGCCGAAGCTAATATGCATTTAGCTTGACATGGTGCTTGTTTATTTGTATTGATAGGTACAATGGCAAGTAGGCAGGATAAGGGTAAAGGTGCATCTACTTCAGGCTCCGGGAGAAAACGCATGAGATTGGGCACAGCAGTCCCAGCTGCACCAGCTGTTCCGCGCGGCCAACGCCGCCAGTACGGAACGAGGTGGATGACCGATGAAGGGAAGAAGTGGTACACTAAACATAAGGAGAATAAGTACTTCCCTGAGGAGCATATTGCACGGGAACCACTAGCACAGGAGTTCCCCCGTGTTGTGTAGAGAATCGAGGCAACTGGGCTCAGCTTCATATTTCAGGCGCCCAAGGAGTGCAACCTACATTTAGTCCAGGAGTTCTATGCAAATTGGAACCCGGCCATCAGAAGCCACACAATAAAAATCAGAGGGCAGATTATCACTCTGGAACCCCAGAAATTAAATGCCATCGTTGGAGCGCGGGACACAGACGCCCACGTTATCCGCCAGCTGAACATCACCCCACCATACGCCGATATCAGACGCACTTTGTGTGGGGCTCGATCCACAGCCCGATGGAGCAGACATAAGGAGAGGGGTTACCACCAGACTCTGTCGTATTCTCAAATGAACAGGGAGGCAAGAATATGGCTGAAAATAGTTTGTTCATGCTTGATCCCGGGGGTGCACATGACGGATGTGACCCGGGACCATGTGTGCCTGGTGTATGCCCTGATGAAAGGGTTAGAGATTAATGTTGGGGCGGTCATCATATCCGTCATGAAGAGAGCCCGACTACACCAGGGCCACAGGTATGGGTTCGGCGGACTCATCACCACCTTTCTCCGGGGCCTCGACATCGAGGAAGAGGCTTTGGACTACATCCCACAGTTGGAGCGGAGGGCCCTTGATGTGACCAAAAGTAAGGCCCCCGACACCACTCACGGGCCAGTGCTGACACTGGGCGAGCGACATGCTCGTGACGATCGGTACATGGCACGGATGTTTGGTATGCAAATGCTTCAGCTCCGGATTGGTGGGAGACCAGCCACGGAGGATGAATTATGGCAGCTGGAGCTGGATTACCCATTTGGCGAAAACGCCAGAGCTTTGTGCTGAGTGGGGCCAGCCTTCGTTGAGCCCACTGACGATGATGTCCCCACGGATGAGGAGACACGTCGGGAGGACTCCGATGTGGAGTCCGATGACGACGATGGAGGTGACTCGAACATGGGTGATGAGGCAGCAGCACCGGATGAAGATGTCGAATATTTCGACTGATCAGGGAGTTCCACCACCCGAAATTTTTGTGATTTTTAATTTTTGTGAACACTGGGGACAGTGTTCGATTTAAGTGTGGGGTGGGAAGTAGTTAGGTGCTGGGGGCTGGGCTGATTTGCTATATGTTCTTCCTTTGTTTTGTATGTATGTTTATGTTCCCCTGTGGTTGTGAGTGCAAACTGATTTGTATTTGTATCTGTACATATTTTTGTGGTAATTGATGTGTGTTGTGAAAGGTTGTGGTTGCCAGTGTAAATATTTTGTAAATATTTTTTTTTGTTCTATCGAAATGATCGATATTTTTAAAATTTTTGCGAAAATATTTTGTACATAGTAAAATATTTTGGAAATATTTTTCCATCGAAATGATCGATGTTTTGCAAAAAATTTTCAATTTTTATTTTTGGGTTTCTCGGAGTTTGTTTTCGGTTCTTTTACCGAGAATAGTCCCATTGAACCGATGTCATAGTTAGTGACTGTTCCCTATGATGGATGGATGACGATCGTCTTAAGGGAAATGTAGTCGGTAGGAGTAGTGATTTTAATTAGTTTTCAGTTTTTTTCTTTGGTGGATTGCATCACTGAACCTGTAGTTACTATATGGTTGTGAAATTTTGGTTGCGTGATGTAACTGATATTCAAAATGTAAAAGTGATTTGTATGAAAGCATGCAATTTTGTAAATATGTTGAGTTACCTTGGCTGTAGAATTCGATTCGGTGTGATTGAGGCTTAATTTTTGAATTCATGTTATTGGCTAATTAAAGAGTCTGTGAATGCATCTTGAATCGAGCATGTGCATAAAGTGTGAAGTGAGGTATTGTTATTCCATGCTATTGTGAAGTGTCTAGAACTTGCCTGGTGTGTGTACAAAACGAAATGAAGGAGGTGTAGTGTTAGAAAGGATGTAGGCATTTCTTTGTTTTAACCGAGAGTTTCTATTTTTTTTCTTGTCATACACTACCTTTTTATGTGATTGTATACCCTAGTCAGCCCGTTGAGCCTTTAGCCGATTATTTCTTTCTTTTGTCCAAAAATTGTATAAACTAAGCTTAATTCTTTCTTTTCATTAGCCGTAAAGTCTATACAAAACTCTTAAGCGCTTAAGAAGAACAGAAAAAAAATTTCCAAAGTGTCAAAGAGTGAGAAATGTGGAAAGAAAAAGAAAAGCAGAGTGAGGAAAGAAAAGAAAAGGTTGAAGAGGCACTTGTCATAATTAAAAGATATTGAGGGTACATGAAAACCCTTTGTATCGTGTCAAGTGTGTTGGATGAAATGGGCAGTACGAAAGTAAACCATCATGAGTGGGATAAAAATAAAAAAAAAGAAAAGAGAGAAACAATATTCATGAGTCGATGGGAATGTGTTGAAAAGGCGCTTAAGCATGCTAGTGACTATTATTGGCTAATCCAATATATAGTAGTTCCATAGCTTCCATTACAACCCATTAAAGTCCTACGTGATCTTACATTGCATTTCTTTATATTAGTGGAGTAATACACTAAGGGCAAGCCTATGGGTCATGACATGATGCATGTGAATTCTTTTGGGAGAGAGAGTGAAATTAATTTTACATGCCCCTACTTGAATGTTTGTGTGTTGCATGAACAAAAAGGGGGAAGATTCTCTTGAGTTGTGAGGGCACATGCTTGATGAAAGATTGATTTTCCTGTCGGATATCTTGATTAGCTGATTTGCACGAGTTTGCCGATATCGAGGGTCGATTCTTAAAGTCTAGGAAGTCTTAGTGTATTAAAGGTCATTGCATTGTTAAGACCATGCATGTTTTCTTGATGATTTGCAAAAATTGAATAATCGGTATGACCGTAGCATAAATTGTCGCACCATAGTGGCGAAGGTTGGGATGTAATTTGCATGAGTTGTGTATGTGTTGTTCGAGGACGAACAAGGATTTAAGTGTGGGGTAAGTGATCTTGGGAAGATTTATATGCCCAAGTGATACTCAAACGTATCATTTTCGTCTTGTTTATTGTGCAATGTGTATACATTTTCATGTAATTGGTAATAAAATGTGAATTTATACTAACAAACATGATTAGCATTGTTTTGTAGGTAAAACATGATTTTGAGGAGCTAAAATGCATGTTGGAACAATATTGGAGTTGGACTTGGATGCGAGCACGGAAAAGACATTGTAATGCACAATGTAAAGGGGCTCCGCGATGGAGCCCTGCCACGCTACCATCGCGGAGGCACACTGCATGGAGGTTGAATTAATTTGGCAATTTCCAGTGAAGCCTCGCGACAGCTCCGTGGCACGGAGGCAAGCCTCTGCGTTGCATGCCGTGCCACGTTGAGGCTATATTCCCGGACCCTGGATTTCCAGTGAGGGTCCGCGTCCACGCCGTGTCACGGAGGCAGTGCTCCGCGTTGGCCTCCGTGCACGTTGCTTGTTATTCCGGGAAAAATTCCCAATAGTATAAATAGAACACTTAGGCTTATTTTTAATTAATTCAGACTTGATGGAGCAAGGATGTGGGTTACAGGCAGTTGAGGGACGAAAAAGCTAAGGGTTTTTCTCTCTTTCTTTCTTCTTTCAATCAATTGTTTGTATGATTAACACTTGTTTTAGGATGATTAATCCACAAATGAGTGGCTAATTCTTTTCCTTGCTGAGGTTATGAACAATGGTGATGAATTCTGATTATTGAATTATATGGTTTTTCACCTTCTTCTTCTATGTTGTTCTATTAATTCTTGTTTCTACTGCATTAGTGTGTGGCCGACATTAATGTACATCTAAAAAGTCCAATTTCACTCGAGAGAGCACGAAATTGGAAAGTTGTGAATTAATAGGGTATTGTTCTTAACTTGATTTGGGAAAATTGGGTTTTGATGTGCTTTCCTGATAGAAATATACTTGAAAGCCGTATTAGTCAATTTAGGAACCGAAATTGTATTGCTAGGTCATAAATTGCATTTGATCACAGAAATGTAGACGGATGGTTTATGATTCTTAAGTGAGATTAAATACGAGAGTTTTAATCTCTAGGCTAATGTTCTTGGCTAGCAACTAGAAGAGAAGAATAACCAAATTATGATTATAATCAAGTTCATTACTTGTTCTTAACCTTGGCATGCTCATATCCATAGTTTAAATTCAAAGTAGATATTTGTTAATAGTTTTAGTATATAATTTATAAACAAAAATTATTTAACTTTTGGTTACGTTGTTGTCAGCATAATTAGAAGTAAGCTAGAATATAGTATACTTAAGCAATTTTACTTATCCAGAGTCTCCTTGGTTCGATACTTGGCTTACTTAGCCACTTTATTACTTGTTTGACCACGTGCACTTGCGTGTCGGTTTTAACCTATACCAAAACACCCGAACAAGTTTTTGGCGCCGTTGCCGGGGAGATTAGGCAATTGGTGAAATTGTGTTAAGTGTAAATTTACTGTATTCTTGTTTTATTTTCTTAAGTGTTGACAACTTGGTCTTAGCCTGTATTTTGCAGACTTGATTTCTGTGAACACTGGCAAAGGACAAGGAGCTGGTGGAATCTTATATAGAGCCTGAACGTGAATTTCATAGTAAACGCAGAGAAGCTCTACAAAAGAAGCTACAGCTGCTCAGACAGACTATAATGGAGCAACAAAATCCACCGGTTGTGAGGGCAGTGTTAGTGCCAAGCAGCAGCAAGGCCGGTTCGTGAGGTGGAAATCCCACATGCCAACAATGTACATTCAAGTATCCGCAAACCAGAGCCTGGAGGGAGATTTGAATTAAAGCAGAATATGGTGCAACTTTTGCACACAAGCGGGCAATTTACCGGTCTCCTTCATGAAGACCCACAACAACATCTCCAGAATTTTTTGGAGATAAGTGACACTTATATACCCGCTGGAGTGTCACCTGATTATGTTCGGCTCACACTATTTCCGTTTTCCTTACTTGGTGAAGCCAAGAGGTGGTTAAAAGCTGAACCACCAAATTCTATATCAACGTGGGATGATCTAGCACGAAAGTTCTTGATAAGATTTTTTCCCTCTGGTAAAACAGCCAGACTTAGAAGTCAAATTCTAAGTTTCAAACAGAGGGAGGGAGAAAATTTATATCAAGCCTGGGAATGATTTAAATCCATGTTGCGGGACTGTCCTCATCATCATCAGTCCAATGAGGTGTTGGTACACACATTTATTAAGGGTTTGGAACCCCATACTAAAATTTTGTTAGACTCAGCAGCTGGAGGGCAAGCGCTGGAAAAGACTTATGAGGTGCTGTACACTTTGCTCAACCGAACTTCACAGGGCAATCCAGAATGGAATGTAGATTCTTCTCGAGGTGGAGCAAGGAAAGTAGTAGGAGTGCTTGAAGTGGATGGATTTACAGCTATCGCTGCATAGATAGCTGCCTTGCAGAATCAGTTGAACAACCACTTCAGCAACATGAACTTGAACCAGCCTTAAGCTTCAGTCAATGCGGTCCAGCAAATGTGGTGTGAAGTGTGTGGTAGCAGTGAGCATTCAGCTGAGTGCTGTGGAGCAAACCCAGATTCGGTTAACTTTGTGGGCAATGCACAAAGAAATCAGCAGCAGTTTGGTAGCGGCTACAACTCAAATTGGAGGAACCATCCAAATTTTTCGTGGGGTAGTAACAACCAACAAGGACAAAGTTCGGGTTAGGGTATGCACAGGAATCAAGGAGGGCAACAGAACTACCAATCTCAATTCAGAAATCACAATGCCCCTCCTCCACCACCATCACCTATCATTGAAGAAATGTTCAAGATCATGATTGCTAATCAGGCGCAATTGCAGGCTGACTATGTTAAATTGGCAGCCGAAGTGAAGAATAATCAATTAGCGATCAAGGCTCTTGAGTATCAATTTGGGCAATTTGCTAGTGCCCAAAACACAAGACCCAGAGGAGGACTGCCTAGCGACACGGATCCTAATCCGAAGCAGGTAAATGCGGTGACCACGAGGAGTGGTTTGCTGCTGAAGGAGGTGGAACCGGAAAGACCGCCTCAAAAGTCAGGAGCAGCAGATGTTGAGGGAGAGCAACTTGCAAATAAGGGGAACACCAAAGAAGCTGAATCAGAAAGGACTCCACCCCCGTTCCCTCAACGACTCAAGAAACACAAGGAGGAGGCGTGTTTCAAGAAATTTATGGAGGTGCTTAAACAGGTACATGTTAATTTACCTCTTGTTGATGTCTTGCAGGGAGTGACAAAATATGCTAAATATATTAAAGACATCGTGGCCAACAAAAGTCGTCTGACTGAGTATGCCACGGTAGCTTTGACGGAGGAATGCACTTCCCGGATCCATAATAGACTGCCCACGAAGCTGAAAGACCCTGGAAGTTTTACTATCCAGCTTACTATCGGGCAGAGTATCCGAGCTCGTGGATTATGTGACTTGGGGGCGAGCATAAATCTGATGCCATCTTCGGTATTCAGAAAGTTAGGTCTAGGGAGTCCTAGACCTACAACCGTAATCTTGCAGTTAGCAGACAGATCCTTAGCTAGGCCGGATGGCATTGTTGAGGATGTGCTTGTGCAAGTGGGATCCCTCATTTTTCCGGTTGATTTTATTATTCTGGATTTTGAACCAGATGCTGAAGTCCCATTTATTTTGGGACGACCCTTTTTGGCAACCGGAAAAGCATTAATTGACGTAGCTGCGGGTCAACTTACAATGCGAGCACATGACAAGGTAGAGGTATTTGATGTGCTAAAATCCATGAAGCTGCCAGCTATAAATGAGGAGCTTTCGGAAATTAGTGTGGTTGAACATGGAGAAATTAGGCAGGTTGTTGACTCTCAAGACCCATTGGAAAGAGCATTAACGCATTCTGATCATTTTGGGGATAGAGAGGCGTGTGGAATGTCCAATTGTTGATAGGGGCACCTCATCATCTGAGGAGACAGGAATTCCAGTCATTGATGAGATCTCTAGAGCCTTTGCCGAAACCATCCATTGAGGAGGCACCAAAGCTGGAGCTGAAAGAATTGCCTCCCCATCTAAAATATATCTTTTTGGGGAAGGGGGAGACGTTACCAGTTATCATCTCTGCAGACTTGACGGAGGCACAGGAAAAGGCAGCATTGGGTATCCTCAGAAAGAGGAAGAAAGCAATGGGTTGGCAAATGTCTAACATTCAGGGTATTAATCCATCTTTCTGCACACACAGGATATTCATGGACCAAGGAGCCAAACCAACCGTTCAGCCGCAACGGAGAATTAATCCAGCAATGAAGGATGTGGTAAGGAAAGAAATAATCAAGTGGCTTGATGCAGGTGTGGTCTACCCAATTTCAGACAGTGAGTGGGTCAGCCCCGTTCAATGTGTTCCTAAGAAAGGGGGGATGACCGTAGTCCCCAACGAGAAAAATGAGTTGATCCCTACTCGAACCATCACAGGCTGGCGGATTTGTATGGACTACAGGAAGCTAAACGAAGCCACGAGGAAAGATCATTACCCCATCCCTTTCATTGATCAAATAATTGATAGGTTGGTAGGACAGGAGTATTATTGCTTCCTTGATGGGTACTCTGGTTATAACCAAATAGCCATAGCTCCGGAGGATCAAGAGAAGACTACTTTCACCTGTCCTTATGGGACATATGCTTTCAGGCGGATGCCGTTTGGGTAATGCAACGCACCCGCCACATTTCAGAGATGCGTGATGGCTATTTTCCATGACATGGTTGAGGATTTTGTTGAGGTATTTATGGAAGATTTTTCTGTTTTCGGTAATTCGTTTGCTACTTGTTTGCAGAATCTTGACAGGGTGTTGGCTCGATGTGAAGAATCCAACCTTGTATTAAACTGGGAGAAATGCCACTTCCTGGTGAAGGAGGGAATTTTCCTTGGCCACAAAGTATCTAAAAAGGGGTTGGAAGTCGATCGTGCTAAGATCGAGGTTATTGAAAAATTGCCACCACCAGTGTTAGTGAAAGGTGTGCGCAGTTTTCTGGGGCATGCAGGATTCTACAGACGGTTCATCAAAAACTTTTCCAACATTTCTAGACCACTATGCAGACTGCTAGAAAAGGAGGTAAAGTTTGAGTTGAATGATGAGTGTGTTACAGCATTTGAAAAGTTGAAGCAGAAATTGATAGAAGCACCTATACTTACTTCTCCTGATTGGGAACAACCATTTGAGCTGATGTGTGATGCCAGTGATGTGGCTGTGGGAGCTGTATTGGGACAAAGAAAAAATAGAATTTTCCATTCTATTTATTATGCAAGCAAAACACTGAATACGGCCCAGAGCAATTACACAGTCATAGAGAAAGAGATGCTAGCCTTGGTGTTTGCATTTGACAAATTCAGGTCTTATTTGGTGGGTTCGAAAGTTGTGGTGTACACCGATCATGCAGCTATTCGGTACCTATTCAACAAGAAGGATGCTAAGCCCAGATTGATTAGATGGATCTTATTGTTGCAGTAGTTTGACCTTGAGATCTGAGACAGAAAGGGAAGCGAGAACCAAGTAGCAGATCACCTATCACGACTGGAAAGTCGGTCGCATGTGATGGAAAGTGATAACATAAATGAAGAATTCCCAGATGAGCAACTCTTGGCGGTGGGAGAGGTTGAAGTTCCCTGGTATGCAGACATAGTCAACTTGCTAGTGAGCAGAGTCTACCCACCTGAAACAACAGACCAACAAAGAAGCAAATTGAGGCATGACAGCCGGCATTATGTATGGGATGAGCCATATTTGTTCAAATAGGGACCAGATCAGGTGATGAGAAGATGCATCCCAGAGAGTCAGATAGCAGAAGTGTTGAGGGGCTGCCATTCTTCGTTGTATGGAGGGCATCACGGAGGCGAAAGAACAGCGCACAAGGTTCTACAGTCAGGTTTCTTTTGGCCAACACTGTTTAGATACTCTATGGCGTATGTCAAAATGTGTGATAGATGTCAGCGTACAGGATCAATTGGCAGAAGACAAGAGATTCCTTTGCAGAATATACTAGAAGTTGAACCCTTTGATGTATGGGGCATTGACTTCATGGGTCCATTCCCACCGTCATTTGGTAATCGTTACATCTTGCTGGCTGTAGATTATGCGTCAAAATGGGTGGAAGCAATAGCTTGCCCCAGAAATGACAACAAGGTAGTAACGAAGTTTGTGAAAAAACACATCCTCACAAGGTTCGGGACACCCCGAGCAATTATCAGTGATGGAGGGGCTCATTTTGTCAATGCAAGTTTCAAGAAATTACTAGCCAAGTATGGGGTGCGCCATAAAGTGGCAACAGCATACCACCCCCAAACTGGTGGGCAAGTAGAGGTGTCAAATAGGGAGGTGAAGCAGATTCTTTAGAGAACGGTGAATACACAACGGAATGATTGGTCAAGCAAACTCAACAATGCATTGTGGGCTTACCGAACTGCTTATAAGAACTGATTGGAACTTCACCATACCGATTGGTCTACGACAAAGCATGTCATCTCCCGGTGGAATTAGAGCACCGAGCTTTCTGGGCTGTCAGAAAACTAAATATGGACTCAGAGCTGGTGGGAAAAAAGAGACTAATGCAGCTCAGTGAACTTGATGAGTTCCGCTGGCATGCCTATGAGAGTGCTAAGTACTACAAGGAAAGAACCAAGAGATGGCATGATAAGCATGTGGTGCATCGCATTTTCGAGCCGGGACAGAAAGTTTTGCTCTTTAATTCGAGGTTGAAGTTGTTTCCTGGTAAGCTAAGGTCTAAATGGTCGGGACCGTTTGAAGTGGTAAGAATGACCCCTCACGGGGCCGTAGAACTGTGGCAAGAAAATCGGAGTGCTACATTCTTGGTAAATGGGCAGAGATGTAAGCACTACTGGGGGGAGGATAATGATCGTGAAAAATCGTCCATCACCCTAGTGGATAATCGAGCATAAAGGACGTCGAGCCGCGACGGTAAACCAGGCGCTGCACGGGAGGCAACCCGTGAAAAATATATTTTTTTTCTTTTGTTTAGTAAAGTGTAAATAGTTTTTATTTTAATTTTTCTTTTTCTTGAGTTAGTAAAAATTTTTCATTTTAGTTAGTATTTTTCATTTTAGTTAGGGAAATCTATTAATCTAACCAATTTTTGTTTAGTAAGGTGATTTTCAGGTCAACCGGAAAAAAATGTGCATGGAATTGGGAAGGAAAAGGCAAGGTATGAAAAAATGAATAAAATGAAGAGACAGTGCACTGGGGCGATGGCTCCGTGTCACAGAGGAAGGGCTCCGCGTTACCCTCCGTGACACGTTGAGGTTAAATCTGGATTTTTTTAAAAATTCCAGTGAGCCATCGCGTTAGCTCCGTGTCACGGAGGAGGGGCTCCGCGTTACCCTCCGTGACACGTTGCCCCATATTTTGTGACGGGTCACACCGGGTTGCCGGGTGACCCGCGTGTTTCCCTTCATTTTTAACCTCGACTTTAGTCCCTTTTCCCCCATTTCCTCTCTTCTCCGCGACCAAACACCCGAATCCGCCTCCCCAACCAACGTGCCACGCTATTAAGCAACCAAATTGTCGAGTTTCTTCAATCATTCAACTTAAAGGTATGTTTTCCTCTACTCTCTAAAGTTTTTGTCGATTTTAGTCGAATTTGAGCATGGGAGGTGAGATAAATCACCCTAATTAGCAATTTAGCATGAAATTGAATTATTCTTTGATTGATAAATGTTCAGAATGTTGTAATTAGCGTTTGAACTTGTCGATTGCGTGAATGATTCGAATTTGATTGTAAAATTGAATTCTAGGGCTGGGGTTGTTGAAATCGAATCGGGTAACTTGATAAATTGGTGAATTATATGCTGGGGTGTGTTTGTGAATTGAGATAGTCGTTGTAAATATTGTTTGAAGGTAATAGACGACGAATTCTCGGGTTTTGGGAAAAATGTAAAAATTGTTCAAATTGGTTTGGTTATTTGGATTCGTATGTATATACAATTTTTGTCGTTATTTTTGTTTGTTGTCTTCGTTGCTAAGTGCGATGGTTGAATTGCTAGCGATGGTAGGATTGGGATTAGCTGTATGAAGTCTGAGTAGTATACTAAAAGTTATACTGTCGAAAATTTTTTGTGAACGCACTAAGCATAAATTGTACAGTTGTTTGTGTTTAGGTTGTAAATAAAGTAATCCTTGCCGTAGTATCGTAAGAGTAGCTAAGGACTAAGTGTGGGGTAAAATTAGTTTAACCCGACCTTAGCCGAAGCTAATATGCATTTAGCTTGACATGGTGCTTGTTTATTTGTATTGATAGGTACAATGGCAAGTAGGCAGGATAAGGGTAAAGGTGCATCTACTTCAGGCTCCGGGAGAAAACGCATGAGATTGGGCACAACAGTCCCAGCTGCACCAGCTGTTCCGCGCGGCCAACGCCTCCAGTACGGAACGAGGTGGGTGACCGATGAAGGGAAGAAGTGGTACACTAAACATAAGGAGAATAAGTACTTCCCTGAGGAGCATATTGCACGGGAACCACTAGCACAGGAGTTCCCCCGTGTTGTGCAGAGAATCGAGGCAGCTGGGCTCAGCTTCATATTTCAGGAGCCCAAGGAGTGCAACCTACATTTAGTCCAGGAGTTCTATGCAAATTGGAACCCGACCATCAGAAGCCACACAATAAAAATCAGAGGGCAGATTGTCACTCTGGAACCCCAGAAATTAAATGCCATCGTTGGAGCGCGGGACACAGACGCCCACGTTATCCGCCAGCTGAACATCACCCCACCATACACCGATATCAGACGCACTTTGTGTGGGGCTCGATCCACAGCCCGATGGAGCAGACATAAGGAGAGGGGTTACCACCAGACTCTGTCGTATTCTCAAATGAACAGGGAGGCAAGAATATGGCTGAAAATAGTTTGTTCATGCTTGATCCCGGGGGTGCACATGACGGATGTGACCCGGGACCGTGTGTGCCTGGTGTATGCCCTGATGAAAGGGTTAGAGATTAATGTTGGGGCGGTCATCATATCCGTCATGAAGAGAGCCCGACTACACTAGGGCCACAGGTATGGGTTCGGCGGACTCATCACCACCTTTCTCCGGGGCCTCGACATCGAGGAAGAGGCTTTGGACTACATCCCGCAGTTGGAGCGGAGGGCCCTTGATGTGACCAAAAGTAAGGCCCCCGACACCACACACGGGCCAGTGCTGACACTGGGCGAGCGACATGCTCGTGACGATCGGTACATGGCACGGATGTTTGGTATGCAAATGCTTCAGCTCCGGATTGGTTGGAGACCAGCCACGAAGGATGAATTATGGCAGCTGGAGCTGGATTACCCATTTGGCGAAAACGCCAGAGCTTTGTGCCGAGTGGGGCCAGCCTTCGTTGAGTCCACTGACGATAATGTCCCCACGGACGAGGAGACACGTCGGGAGGACTCCGATGTGGAGTCCGATGACGACGATGGAGGTGACTCGAACATGGGTGATGAGGCAGCAGCACCGGATGAAGATGTCGAATATTTCGACTGATCAGGGAGTTCCACCACCCGAAATTTTTGTGATTTTTAATTTTTGTGAACACTGGGGACAGTGTTCGATTTAAGTGTGGGGTGCGAAGTAGTTAGGTGCTGGGGGCTGGGCTGATTTGCTGTATGTTCTTCCTTTGTTTTATATGTATGTTTATGTTCCCCTGTGGTTGTGAGTGCAAACTGATTTGTATTTGTATCTGTACATATTTTTGTGGTAATTGATGTGTGTTGTGAAAGGTTGTGGTTGCCAGTGTAAATATTTTGTAAATTTTGTATATATTTTTTTTTCTTCTATCGAAATGATCGATATTTTTAAAATTTTTGCGAAAATATTTTGTACATAGTAAAATATTTTGGAAATATTTTTCCATCGAAATGATCGATGTTTTGCAAAAAATTTTCAATTTTTATTTTTGGGTTTCTCGGAGTTTGTTTTCGGTTCTTTTACCGAGAATAGTCCCATTGAATCGATGTCATAGTTAGTGACTGTTCCCTATGATGGATGGATGACGATCGTCTTAAGGGAAATGTAGTCGGTAGGAGTAGTGATTTTAATTAGTTTTCAGTTTTTTTCTTTGGTGGATTGCATCACTGAACCTGTAGTTACTATATGGTTGTGAAGTTTTGGTTGCGTGATGTAACTGATATTCAAAATGTAAAAGAGATTTGTATGAAAGCATGCAATTTTGTAAATATGTTGAGTTACCTTGGCTGTAGAATTCGATTCGGTGTGATTGAGGCTTAATTTTTGAATTCATGTTATTGGCTAATTAAAGAGTCTGTGAATGCATCTTGAATCGAGCATGTGCATAAAGTGTGAAGTGAGGTATTTTTATTCCATGCTATTGTGAAGTGTCTAGAACTTGCCTGGTGTGTGTACAAAACGAAATGAAGGAGGTGTAGTGTTAGAAAGGATGTAGGCATTTCTTTGTTTGAACCGAGAGTTTCTATTTTTTTTCTTGTCATACACTACCTTTTTATGTGATTGTATACCCTAGTCAGCCCGTTGAGCCTTTAGCCGATTATTTCTTTCTTTTGTCCAAAAATTGTATAAACTAAGCTTAATTCTTTCTTTTCATTAGCCGTAAAGTCTATACAAAACTCTTAAGCGCTTAAGAAGAACAGAAAATTTTTTTCCAAAGTGTCAAAGAGTGAGAACAGTGGAAAGAAAAAGAAAAGCAGAGTGAGGAAAGAAAAGAAAAGGTTGAAGAGGCACTTGTCATAATTAAAAGATATTGAGAGTACATGAAAACCCTTTGTATCGTGTCAAGTGTGTTGGATGAAATGGGCAGTACGAAAGTAAACCATCATGAGTGGGATAAAAATAAAAAAAAAGAAAAGAGAGAAACAATGTTCATGAGTCGATGGGAATGTGTTGAAAAGGCGCTTAAGCATGCTAGTGACTATTACTGGCTAATCCAATATATACTAGTTCCATAGCTTCCATTACAACCCATTAAAGTCCTACGTGATCTTACATTGCATTTCTTTATATTAGTGGAGTAATACACTAAGGGCAAGCCTATGCGTCATGACATGATGCATGTGAATTCTTTTGGGAGAGAGAGTGAAATTAATTTTACATGCCCCTACTTGAATGTTTGTGTGTTGCATGAACAAAAAGGGGGAAGATTCTCTTGAGTTGTGAGGGCACATGCTTGATGAAAGATTGATTTTCCTGTCGGATATCTTGATTAGCTGATTTGCATGAGTTTGCCGATATCGAGGGTCGATTCTTAAAGTCTAGGAAGTCTTAATGTATTAAAGGTCATTGCATTGTTAAGACCATGCATGTTTTCTTGATGATTTGCAAAAATTGAATAATCGGTATGACCGTAGCATAAATTGTCGCACCATAGTGGCGAAGGTTGGGATGTAATTTGCATGAGTTGTGTATGTGTTGTTCGAGGACGAACAAGGATTTAAGTGTGGGGTAAGTGATCTTGGGAAGATTTATATGCCCAAGTGATACTCAAACGTATCATTTTCGTCTTGTTTATTGTGCAATGTGTATACATTTTCATGTAATTGGTAATAAAATGTGAATTTATACTAACCAACATGATTAGCATTGTTTTGTAGGTAAAACATGATTTTGAGGAGCTAAAATGCATGTTGGAACAATATCGGAGTTGGACTTGGATGCGAGCACGGAAAAGACATTGTAATGCACAATGTAAAGGGGCTCCGCGATGGAGCCGTGCCACGCTACCATCGCGGAGGCACACTGCATGGACGATGAATTAATTTGGCAATTTCCAGTGAAGCCTCGCGCCAGCTCCGTGGCACGGAGGCAAGCCTCCGCGTTGCATGCCGTGCCACGTTGAGGCTATATTCCCGGACCCTGGATTTCCAGTGAGGGTCCGCGTCCACGCCTTGTCACGGAGGCAGTGCTCCGCGTTGGCCTCCGTTACACGTTGCTTGTTATTCCGGGAAAAATTCCCAATAGTATAAATAGAACACTTAGGCTTATTTTTAATTAATTCAAACTTGGTGGAGCAAGGACGTGGGTTACAGGCAGTTGAGGGACGAAAAAGCTAAGGGTTTTTCTCTCTTTCTTTCTTCTTTCAATCAATTGTTTGTATGATTAACACTTGTTTTAGGATGATTAATCCACAAATGAGTGGCTAATTCTCTTCCTTGCTGAGGTTATGAACAATGGTGATGAATTCTGATTATTGAATTGTATGGTTTTTCACTTTCTTCTTCTATGTTGTTCTATTAATTCTTGTTTCTACTGCATTAGTGTGTGGCCGACATTAATGTACATCTTAAAAGTCCAATTTCACTCGAGAGAGCACGAAATTGGAAAGTTGTGAATTAATAGGGTATTGTTCTTAACTTGATTTGGAAAAATTGGGTTTTGATATGCTTTCCTGATAGAAATATACTTGAAAGCCGTATTAGTCAATTTAGGAACCGGAATTGTATTGCTAGGTCATAAATTGCATTTGATCACAGAAATATAGACGGATGGTTTATGATTCTTAAGTGAGATTAAATACGAGAGTTTTAATCTCTAGGCTAATGTTCTTGGCTAGCAACTAGAAGAGAAGAATAACCAAATTATGATTATAATCAAGTTCATTACTTGTTCTTAACCTTGGCATGCTCATATCCATAGTTTCAATTCAAAGTAAATATTTGTTAATAGTTTTAGTATATAATTTATAAACAAAAATTATTTAACTTTTGGTTACGTTGTTGTCAGCATAATTAGAAGTAAGCGAGAATATAGTATACTTAAGCAATTTTACTTATCCAGAGTCTCCTTGGTTCGATACTTGGCTTACTTAGCCACTTTATTACTTGTTTGACCACGTGCACTTGCGTGTCGGTTTTAACCTATACCAAAACACCCGAACAAGCTCCATGCTATGCCAATGTAGAATGCTGGACCAAGACGGTCCGATTCCACTTTCCAGGGGAGGCAGTACGAGAGTGAAAGGGCAGTACAACTATGTCAAAAGGTAGGTTTATTTCCTATCTTCGGGGGAGAAAGTTGATAGCCAAGGGGTGCATTTACCACAATTTCAGAGTTCAGGATGTTCGGGTTGAGCCTCCGACTCTCCAGTCTATTCCAGTGGTGCATGAATTCCTCGATGTATTTCCAGATGAGTTACTTGGTATTCCCCGAGAAAGGGAAATAGACTTTGCAATTCATTTATTGTCGGGCACTCAGCCCATATCAATTCCCCCTTATCTCATGGCTCCTGCTGAACTCATAGAACCAAAGGAGCAGTTGAAGGATTTGTTAGACAAGGGCTATATAAAGCCGAGTACTTCACCTTGGGGTGCGCCAGTTTTGTTTGTGAGAAAGAAGGATGGTTCCCTCCGTATGTGTATAGACTATCGGCAACTGAATAAAGTAACAGTCAAGAATAAGTATCCGTTTCCCAGAATAGATGTTTTATTTGATCAGTTACAGGGAGCCAGATGTTTCTCAAAAATTGACTTATGGTCCGGATATCATTAGGTTCGGGTTCCTGAAAGGGACATTCCAAAGACTGCCTTCAAGACTAGATACGACTCTTTTGAATTCTTAGTCATGTCCTTTGGGAGATGAATGCTCCAGCAGTATTTATGGACCTGATGAACATTATTTTCAGACCATACCTGGACCTGTTTGTGATAGTATTTATTGACAATATTCTAGGGTATTCTCGCACAGAGGCAGACCACCAGGATCATTTGCAGATAGTGATCCAGATTCTCAGAGACCATCAGCAATATGCCAAGTTCTCTAAATGTGAATTTTTAATGAATTCGGTATCCTTTTTGGGTCATATCGTGTCCGATGCTGGTATACAGGTAGATACACAGAAAATAGAAGCAGTGAAAACATGGCCCAAACCTACCACTCTGACTGAGGTACGTAGTTTCTTGGGATTAGCATGGTACTACAGGAGGTTTGTTGAAGGATTTTCCACCTTAGCAGCACCTCTGACTAAATTGACGCAGAAGGCAGCAAAATTTCAGTGGACTGAGGCATGTGAGCAGAGCTTCCAGGAATTGAAAGATAGGTTAACATCAGCTCCAGTGTTAGTATTGCAAGAAGGTAGAGAAGGTTATGCAGTTTATTGTGACGCTTCGGGTGTTTGGTTAGTATGTGTGTTGATGCAGCATGGTAAACTAATTTCTTATGCTTCCAGACAGCTGAGGAAACATGAAAAGAACTATCCTACCCATGACCTGGAATTGACCACAGTGATTCAGGCCTTGAAGATATGGAGACATTACTTGTATGGTGTCCTCGTGGATATTTTCACTGATCATAAGAGCCTACAGTATATCTTCACCCAGAAAGAACTGAACTTGCGGCAGCGTCACTGGTTAGTGCTGTTGAAAGACTATGATGTGAATATTCCGTATCACCCAGGAAGGGCCAATGTGGTGGCAGACGCCCTTAGCCGTAAGTTTATGGGGAGTTTGGCATACTTACAGCCTGTGCAGCAGGAATTAACCCGGGAATTGCATCAGTTAGCCAGTTTAGCCGTTTGGGTAGTAGAAACAGAGGACAACAGAGCGGTAATCCAGAACATCGCAGTGTTGTCTTTAGTCGTGGAAGTAAAGGAACGACAATGTGAAGATACTAGCCTGGTTCAGCTTAGAAACAGAGTTCAGCAAGGAGAGGTGACCGATTTTCAGATAACCGAGGATGGGGTATTGCGATATAACGATCGCCTTTGTGTTCCGGACGTTGTAGGGCTTCGCTAGGAGATTATGGGTGAGGTACATTATGCCCGTTATTCTCTCCACCCACGTTCGACGAAAATGTACCACGATATAAAAGAAATCTACTGGTGGCCAGGAATGAAGAAGGGGATAGCAGAATTTGTAGCTTAGTGTCCCAACTGCCAGCAGGTAAAAGCTGAACATTAGAAACCAGGCGAACTAACTCAGGATATAGCTGTGCCTCTATGGATGTAGGAAGCAGTAAATATGGATTTTGTAGGAGGATTACCCCGCACCAGGCGTAGATACAATTCGATCTGGGTGATTGTTGACAGACTGACAAAATCAGCTCACTTCCTGCTAGTAAGGACTACCTTTTTAGCTGAAGATTATGTCAAGCTGTATATCATAGAAATAGTCAGGCTGCATGGGGTTCCAGTGTCTATTATCTCCGACAGAGGGGCGCAGTTTACAGCTAAGTTCTGGAAATTATTTTAGAGAGGCTTGGGGCGCAGGTTAACCTGAGCACAATGTTCCATCCTCAAACAGATGGGTAAGCAGAACGCACCATTCAAACGCTTGAGGATATGTTGCGACCATGTGTGTTGGATTTCGGAGGTAGCTGGGATGAATATTTACCACTCATTGAGTTCGTCTATAATAATAGTTACCATTTAGCTATTCAGATGGCGCCTCATAAGACATTATATGGGCGAAAGTGCAGATCTCCAGTTGGTTGGTTTGAGGTAGGAGAATCAACATTGATTGGGCCAGATATAATTCATCAGTCAGAGAAAAAACTAAAGCTTATCAGAGAATGTTTACTGACTGCTCAGAGCCACCAAAAATCTTATGCTGACGTGCGGCGCAGAAACTTGGAATTTAATATAGGTGATTGGGTGTTTCTGAAAGTTTCGCGGATGAAAGGTGTAATGAGATTTGGCAAGAAAGGCAAGCTCAACCTGAGGTTTGTTGGCCTTGTCAGATTCGCCGAAGAATAGGCCAAGTGGCATATGAGCTAGACTTACCTCCAGAGTTAGAATCTATCCACCCAGTTTTCCATGTATCAATGCTGAGAAAGTGCATAGGAGATCCCTCCAGAATTGTCCCAGTCCAAGATGTTCAGGTTATAGAGGAGTTGGCCTATGAAGAAGTTCCAGTAGCCATACTAGACTGGCAGATCCGTACATTAAGAACTAAATATGTTGCTTCTATCAAAGTGTTATGGCGTAATAGGAATCAAGAGGAAATGACTTGGGAATCAGAAGAAGATATGAAAGCTAGATACCCTCAGTTATTTCAGACTTAGTCAGCCAGAGGTATGTTGATATTGCTGTTTTATGAGTTGCTTTATATTCATGTGTATAAGTGAGATGTTGACTTCAGTTTATTATGAAATGAATGATATAGTATTATACGGAGTACCTGTATTAGACTTTTCTGTGTTTCAGGATTTTTTAAATAGTCCATATTACAAGGGAAACTCTGCCGAAATTTTTCTAGAATAAGTAGAACAAGTTAAAATTTCCTTAAATAGAAGTTAACATTCGAGGACGAATGTTCTTAAGGCTGGAAGGATGTTACACCCCGTAAGTTCTTGACACTTAGTTGGTCTATTCGCATGTTGGTTAAGAGTTTTAGAATGCCATACGTGTGACAAAAGGGACCGGGGAGAGACTGGACAACCGCCAAGTTGGAGCGTCGCAAGGCAAATGCAACTTATAAATAATATTCAACAAATGCGACTTATAAATCACATTTGACAAATGCGACATAAAGGGGGTTCAGGTCCAAGAATATAAAGCCCCACTTCGGTTTATTTTTGGTCATTTTGATTCTTCATTTCCGGAGAACGAACAGAAACAGGGGAGGGATGAAGGTTAAACATAAATTTCCTTCCGTTTACACCATCAAGCGTAGTCCAAACTCAAATTAATTTCGGGTAGCAAAGTATGAAGCTGCAGGGAGCATTCCTACGGAGTTAGTTTCATGAAATTCGGCCGATGAATCGCCGTCTCACCGAGTCAAGGTAAGTGGAATTGCTCCAAACTAGTGTTAATATACTCTCATCATTAAAGTGAGTATTTCTCCCTTCTAGACTTTCAAGAAATTACGAGTTTTCGGGCGTTCTTCGATAAGTCATAGAATAGGACGTAGGTATATCAATAAGTATGGTTCATTTCCAAAATAATAGTCGAATTAATTCTATTCTTTCGTGAATTTAAATACAGTTGGGAGAAATAGCTGAACATTAGCTGAGCTGCACGAGTTAGCCAGAAAGTTGCTAGGCGAGGTATGTAAAACCAGTTTTTTTCAGCAAGCTAGTAGTTCAAGTACAGAAAAATAGTACAAATTCCAGTAGAATGTTTCAAAAGCCGTATATTATATTTATGAGTTCAGTAAGCATGTTAGAATTATTATACAGTGTTCAGCATGAAACTCAGTAAAACAGTATAATTCCCAGCAGAATATTCCAAAAATAGTATTTCAAACTCAGTATATCTCTGTATTAGATTCAGTATATTTCAGTATCAGATTCAACATATTTCAGTATCAAATTCAGTATATGTTAGTATGAAATCAGAATAGAATACCAGAATATAAATATTATTATCAGATTCGGTATATATATATTACATGCGGTTATTTTTATCTGTGAAGACATGATTGTTCTGTGTTGGGCATCCCTAGAGCTTCCTTGACCGCCCCAAGGTTAATAGCTGTGTCGACTCGCCCTCCAGAGGGTGAGGATACGTCACTCTACAGAGTTGTACGCCATCCGCCAGCGGACGAAGATGGGATGCAGATTCCCCATAACAGGCTGATCAGCAGTATACCACAACCCCTGTCGAGCGCTTGGGCCCGGGGTGTAGATTACATTTTTTAGATTACAGATTTTAGGTTTCAGATTTCAAGAGTCCTCCAGACTCAGATCCAGCTATAGTCAGGGGCCCAACGGGCCCAAGTTGCAAACCTAGGAGGCCGGCGGGATGCTCATAGTTAATAGGTGGATGGTATAACCTGGGTAGGGGTATATAGATTGTGTGCTGGTTGGTACCTTACAGCTTATAGGGGCTGGTAAGGTTCTTGTATGCTATGTTTTGTCAGTTATTAATATATAGAAAGTAGACCGCCATGCTATCAGGTATGACTCTTACTCTCTTCAATAAAGTTACGCTCTTTTCAGTCAGGCTTAGCCCGTCTCCTATTTCTTAAGTATCTATCAGTATTATTGTTTACATTCAGTTATTTTCAGTTATTACTTTGCATACTTAGTACCAGTGTACTGACGCCCGTTTTGGGGCGCTGCATTACTTGTTTGTAGGTACTCATAGACGAGGAGCAGATCCCTCGTAGTTCCAACCAGCATACAGAGTCTTCAGCTCTTATCATCTGGAGCTTGACAGCTAAAGGTTTACTTCCCTTTTTGTTTGTACAGTACGGGTTGGCCGGGGCCCTGTCCCGACCATCTTATTATTCTTAGAGGCTTGCGGATTATATATACCCTGTGGTTAGTTGTACCGATCATGTGCGGCCGTGTGTATGTTTTTAGTTTGCATGTGATGGCAGTGTGGGGCCTTGTTCAGTTTTCAGTTGGTGACCTTGTCAGTCACAGATCAGTTAAGCACTTGATTCTAATTTTCAGTGATAACTAGTCAGCATGGTGGCCTTGTCGGCTCGCATAGGTTCCCTTATGTTCAGTTGTTCTGGGTAGCTATTATATTCCTATAGGTGGCTATAGCCCTTGTCTGCCGGAAGCTATATTTACAGTCGTTATATAGCCGGTTGTTTTCATAAATCAAGAATTAGAGCCAGCCTGGCACCAGAAGTGCTTAGGCTCAGTAGTCCAGCAGTCCAGGTCCAGTAGGGCACCAGGTGCCAGTCATGCCTCCCAAGGCGGGGCGTGACAGGCTCAAGTTTGTGATACACATGGACTGGTGGGGCCTATTGGTGCCTATCTCCATTTCCATCCTCATGGCCATTTTCGTTCCCATTTCTCCTTCCGTTAACTCTATGGGGAGGCACGATTCTGCAAATGCGAATAACATGAGTTACAAGGATCGAGAGACATTTCAGCGAATGACATATATCAAGAAAGAAGGGAACATTTCCTAAACGTCTCCTAGCCTCTTTGTAATAAGTGTTGTGCGCTTCACACCTATGAAAAAGAATCTACTTAACGTGGCTTTCATACACCTTAGGACACTTCAAAACCTAATTCTTTGATACCATATTTGCCACGACCCGAACATGAGCCTAGATTGAGACATTGAACAAGGAGCCCCGAGAGACTCCAAGTCAACCATGGAATGAACATACATCTAACTCAATCAATAAAAGTAGAAGATCAACATAATACACATGACGATAGTCTGAACATAACATAACATCAAAACATACAACACGATTCTGAAGATGAATATAATCTATGTCTGAAAAGCCTCTAGTTCTAATGAGTTAATGGGACAAGACCCCAACTAACTCTCTAATATTGAAACTAAAAATGAAAAGATATCTGATTAGGAATGGTCCTCAGTAGATGAGGATTTACCAACTGAGACTGGATATTCTATACTGGAAGGCAGGCTAGCAACGAGGCTGAGTCTGAATATAAGAGACTGTATCATAAAATGATACAACATAGAATATGCTGTAAGTATGTGAAATGTACTGAGTATGCAAAATAAGTAAAATAGACAGTTAAAATACATAAGAGTTCACAAGAGTAGGAAAACATGATCATAATGTAAATATCATAAGGTAAACATAAGGGCTCAAAGTTTTCAAAATGTTCGTAAATCAATCATAATCGTAAGCATAAGAGAAAATCCTATTGAACATGACTAAAGCCAAAGTACACAATCATAATCACGCATAACTCATGAGGAACAGCGGGAGATTCTTATAACCAACGTACTCCATAAGAGCACACATGGAGCTCGACCTATAAACCCCTAGTCGGGAGGGTGTTTATACCTTTCCAAGGGTAGAACCATGAAATAGGAATGATATCACTCATGAAAGGCCAATTCGGGAAAAAGGGACAGTCGCAAAGGAGGTCCCATCATGGCTACGTTTGCGCGTAATTGTGAGACTCGGGGTATGCTTGGACCCTAGGTCTACTCGGTGTTAAATAGTACTCCCGAAACATATATAGTGGTCATATGATAATATAAATGAGATTCAAGGGCTAGTAAAAATCATGATAATCATAAGAATTCTTTAAATACGTGAACTAGGCATGAAATAAGGCTCGGGAGTCGGTTAAACTCATGAATCCACAAATCATGATATTCATGCACACTTGTAAAACATGTATATAATTGATATCTCATAAATCCATGATAATTATTTGAGAGAAATCATATCTTAAAGCATAAACCATGGTTGGGCTAATCTAGATCAAGATCATAGCGAAATCATAACTTAACTTTTCACAAGAACCTGCATAATTGGGCATAATTGTATTTAAACTCAAATCCATCAATTTATCTTTAAAATAGTTATAAAATCTGGCCATAGATCATAAAATATGATTTAATACATGAGAGAGATTGACCCATCGATAGATCATATCGAATTTCATAAGAATTTACATAAACATCATTAATCATGAAACTTGGCGTTTAGAATTGGAATTCATAAAATTTGAGAAGCGTTTAGGGTGTGATAGTGAAAGGAACTCTCATTTATAGCCTCACACACCTGGGTAAGTTGATTTTACTCATTTTCTTGATCACCAAACGAAATTGAAGAAGAATTGAGGAAGAACCTTCATGAACTATGCTTGATCACTCTCTAAACCCTCAAAATTGAATGAAGGAGTTTTTTGAATAGTCTAGAATGACTTAACCCATCCTAATACACCCTATTATAACCTTAAAATGATGTATTTTAGGCCTTAGGAAAATAGGAATTATGAAAAAGCCCTTAATAAACTCACAGGGAAAAATAGACTGCCAGTCCCAACGAGGGACTGGACGAGTCGATTTCCAAGGCCACAATTCGTGGTCTTCTTCTGTTGCCTCCACTGGAAATTTCATCTTGGTTGTCACCATGAGGCACCCTCTGATTCATTACTAGTGATCACGACTCGTGGTCACCTCCCATTATTCTCACTGCCAGAAATTCACCTGGGGATCACCATGGGGGACACCACAACTCGTGGTTCACCCAGCGAGTTGTGGTGACCAACCTATTAGGTGCACTGCCCATTCTTCCTCTTCTTTCAGCCATCCTTGACCATGAGTCACTTAACCAATCGTGGGGCTGACAACGACTCATGGTCACACCCGTTGTCACCCAAAACTTAAAATTTCAAACTAAGTACAACTACTCACCATGAGTCACGTAATGACTCGTGGTCATCCTGATGGGTCACTAGACGACTCGTCCTGTTAAATAGTGAAGAAAATCTTGTTTTCTCCCTTTCAACTTCCAGGTTTGATCATAGGGTTTTCGTGGTATTACACCCTAGCTCTTTCTTCGTAAAGATCGTCTTAAACTTTGAGGGAGAGAAGACGCCCTAGCTCTTTCTTGGAAAAGACCGTCTGAGTTTCTATGTACTGTTTCCATAAGTTTGGGAGAGAATGAGAGGAATACATCAAATAATTTCACGCCCCACCTTGGGAGGCATGATGGGCACCTAGTGCCATACTAGCAACTAACTAACCTGTCTTGGCTTATTCATGTCTAGTGCCAGCCTGCAACCCACTTAAAAAAAATAACGAGCTATATCTCATCTGTAAATACAGCCTCTGGACGACAAGGCCGCAAAGCCATCTGTAAACCAAAATATCTAACCAACAAAAGGCAACAGAGGGGATCCTATACATGATGACAAGGCCACCATGCTGTCTAGTTATAAAAAAATGGAGAAAAACTACTATCCTAGGACCCACACAGCCAACAAATGAAACATAACTGTTAAAGCCCCACACGGCCAACATACAACTAACTAACTGATGATTGTGGTCTGCAAGCCTCTAAGAGTATAAATAATGGTCGGTACAGGGCCCCTGCCTACCCAAAATGCTATATGACTGGAATACCGAAATCTCTACAACTTGGAAACTCTAAATGAATGGAGTTGTCCTAACTGCGGACTCTGAACAACTGTTACTGGACATCCTGAACCCTATCTGTCTAAACCTGCAGGCAAGTAATGTAGCGCCCAAGGGAGGGCATCAGTACAATATGTACTAAATATGTTAGGCAATAGATATGCTGATAAAGATTGGAAATGAATAGAAAGAAGGGCAGAAAGATTAAGTTGTATGCTGCTGGTTCGTAATCTATATTTAACCAAGACTACATGTACGTAAGTTAAGACTGTATAATTACACATTTATAAACTATAACTAGAAAACAAGAATACAAACAAGAACCTCACCCGGCCCCCATAAGATGGAAGGTACAATCAACACAAAATAACTCGTTCAGGCCCCCATAAGCCATGGCGAGCACATCTCAATCTATATACCCCTACCTAGGTTTCTATGACTCCACTGGTACTGTAGCCGACCTATCGGTCCCCTAGGTCTATAAGTGAGCCCTCTCGACCCCTGAACTATAGCTGTTTCTGAGTCTGACGGACTCCTGATATCTGCACCCCAAGCACTAGGCTCTGCAGGGGTGTGTAGAGCCAACCACAACATATGAGTACTTGAGACCCATCTTTTTCCCTCGCGGACGACATATCACTCTGTAGAGCGATGTCATCTCGCCCCTAGCGGGCATCGACACAGCTAGTAACCCTGGGGTGGTCATGGATGGCTCCTAAGTAAGGGCAACCCCAACCAAGGTGTTGTACTAACAACTCAATCTAGCCACTCAAAGGCGTAACTGGCCTTCTGGCCTAACGCCACTGCTGCTCGCCTCCTAGGATGGTCTGTAAAGCTGCTAGAAAGCACGCCGTGTACCTATATCTGATTATAGGATCCTGATACTGATCATGATCTCTAACAGTCTGGACTGAATAGGGTGAGATCTGGAGTGGTCTAACATAACTCTGAATGTCCTGCCCGGACGACTCTAACTCATAAACTACTATAGGGTCGCGAATGACTAACTACTTAGCTCCACTACTTACGATAACTATGGGGCTAGTATTGGCTGAACATGCTTTTGAGAGATTGGCCCATAATCCCCCATAGGAAGTTTATTGACATCCTTAGCTTGTGGGCAATACTATACTATAATGGTACTACTAGTGCCTTAGACCTCATCTTGGCCTAGTCAGATCTTATATTACTTTTCTAGGCAATTCTTAACCTTATAGGCAAGTTTATATAGGCTTAGTACTCCTGGCAATCTTTAGCTGAGTACCTTATAAGAACTGGCTGGGCAAGTTGGTAAGGTCCCCGTCCTTGGGGTACCTTCGGGCCTATTTGACCTGCACAACTGGACTGGCTTCCTAGGCGACCTGTATAATAATTGCTAAGTCAACTAGAGCTAACAACCTCTGGTAATGACTGATAGAATGGAAGGTTGCCACTCGGTGAACTAGACAACCCTAGTGTCACTAATTCTAATGCATAACTATTCTGTCTATATTTCTTGCCCTGGGGGTGCGGGTATGTCACGGGCTCTCTAGCGTGCTTTTATGGCAACCCAGGTGCCAAACTAGTAGTTGTTTCGCCCAGTCGCACCTATACTATTCAACTCACCACCCAATAACTATTCACGAGCTTCTAAGATATGGACCTGGCAATTAAACTTACAATTCTACTAATACAACAAACTGGAGAATAGAAGATCTTCTATGATGCTTCTAGCGCGTATCACACTTAACAAGTTCCTTCTCGATGAGAGACACTGTGGTATAATATGTATATACTCTCTAGCAGCTAACCAGAACCTGTATAATTGTAATCTACTGATAGCAACTAATCATAGTGTGTCTGATCTCTATATAATAGCAACAACTAATTACAACATGTCTAATCACAATCCAATGGTAGCAACTGTCTAGAGTATATGAAATAATCATTTCTATTCTATAACATAAGTCATAACACTGTACGACGAGTACACTTGCCGAGGGTTAAGCCTTACATACCTCAACTATTGTTTCCTAATAACTAACGAGTTTCCACTCAGATTCGTCAACTCTTTTCTACTGTAACCAATATACTGGAAGAAAGAGGTGAATTTCAATACCAAATTCATCTTGAAACGATAACTTTATATATAAATATTAACTATACTTCAACTTAATGGAACACAATCAAAAATTCGTAATTTCTCGAAAGTCAAAAAGGGAGAAATGCTTACTTGAAGCCTGTGATCGTATAGAAATTAGTTTGGAGCAATTCCAACAACTTTAGCTCGGCGGGGTTACTATTTGTCGAGTAAATTTTGTGACAATAACTCCTTAGCAATGCTCCACGCAACTTTAAACTTCAATGCCCGAAATTAATTTGAATTCGGGCTGCGTTTCATGGCGTAAACAGAGGAAAATCACCTGATATTTGCATAGCTTTTACTTCTGGTCGCGGGTCTGTTTTAATTTGAAGTGAACAATGAAAAAAACATTGAACTTATATATAACTCGTGCGGTGGACACAGGATCCGTGCCATGGACCCTGTTGCACCAATTCTGGGCCGTGCCACAAAGCCCAACACGCCAGGAAGGGTCCGTGCCACGTTGCCCCTTTAGGCAGCTAGTCCGGCCTTCTCCCGCACGGTCTCGACTCCGTGCTCGTTCGAATTTTACCCGGGCCCTTTCTCGTATGTATCATATTCTAAAACTCTTAACAAACATATGAGTAGGCCATCTAAATATTAAAAACTTACGAGGTGTAACAAATAATTACCTTAGTGCCGCTCTAACCGTACCCCAAATGATGTAGTTTAGGAGTTAGGAGCTATGTATTTTACAAAGCTACCCTTTCGTAACAATTTTAAAATTTGACTGTCCAAATCTAACAGGCCTCACAACGAGTCGTTGGTGGTGACTGTGACTCGTTGGTGCTATTCGTTTTCGAACTAGAAATTTCCCATCTCTGGAATTCTCCAAATGATGGCACAACTACTCATTGGTGGATACAATGCGTTGTTGTTTCTAACTGTTTCCACTGGAGAAAATTTTGAACGACATTTTGACATCGACCAACGGACGGACAGAATGACCTATTTGCTGAAACAACAAGTCAGTGGTTCCACCTATTGTCACTAGGAGAAGTTAAGCACTTGCTGGATTTTTTTTCAATGCATTCATAGGACAAGTCGTTACATCAAACAATGACTTAACGTCAAGTTCATTATTTGAAAGAAAGATTTAACAGGTTCCTAGACATGGTTATAACCAGCGACATGACGATTCATTACGTCATACAATGAGTAATTACGGCTCGTTCGTACCTAGGAGGAAATTTGCAGTAGCTTACAATGACTCATATGATGGGTTATTGTTCCTAACAATGACCCGTTAGTTGAGTCGTTCTAAGGAATGATTTTTTGGTTTTCTCTGGTTTTTCATCCCGAGTTTGGGCTTAGCCTTACGAACTTTTGGGTTATTACAAAAAGTTCCTATGATCAAGCCACAGACTTGTAGCAGATTTAGTAGAAAAAACTGCAAAAGTTCCTCAGAATGACTTGTTGTACGATCCATAAGTTGATGTCATGGGCCATTATAGTAGTCGTTGTATTTATGTGCTGCGAGTTCACAACACTTTCGACACTCAAAACTAAGAAAAGAGCATGAACTTTAGGTGTGTTTATATGGATAGAAGGCACTTTTTCATTGATTAAAGGAAAAATAAGTGTTGGATCAAGAATGTGCAAAAGAAGCCTTAAAGTGCAGAAAATGAGCTTAAGTGACAATCTCAATACGAGTTGTACGTTGATGGTATGAGCCATACTAAGAACCGTGAAAAGTTTCAAATGGCTGAACTGGGAAGAATGCAACCTACGACTCTCAGAACTAGCCGTACAATAATGGTACTAGCCGTAACTTGAGTCGTGGAAATATTCAGAAGAAACTACACCAAGGCATACACCTGATACGGATGGACTTATGAACTGTGGCAACAATGTATGAGCCGTACAAGGAGTAGCGGTGATCTTCATAGGATTCTCAGTGCTAAGCAAAACTTCAGACTGTACAAGTTGTGGCTGAGAGGTATGAGTTGTACCACAACACTCGTGAATAATTTCATAACATGTCAAAGTTCTTAGAGCCAGACCACGGAAGAAAAGCATGACTCGTAGGAAGCATGTATGAGTCTTACTATTTCCCAACACTTAGCCAAAATTTCAGCAAGCCAAGGACTTATATATAGTAGGTATGACCCGTACAATCCTGCTACGGGTCGTATTATCAGTTGTGGCTCAGGCGACGCCAGTTATGGAAAGTCACTAAATACCTTTTATTTTTTATTTTCAATAGTGAATCATAGAGAACATCAGAGAGAAGTCAGAGAGGCGTGAAATCAATAAGGATTCGAGGGAAAAACATAGAATTGAGCAGATTAACTTGTGATCAACCTTTTCTTGGATTTTTTCTTGATCTTTATCGATAGTTCTTGATGTTTTTCTAATATATTCAATGAATATTTTCCATCAACTACCATTTTAAATATTGAATTATCCGTTTAATTATGGATGCATATCACAACCTTGCAACTATGAGAGGCTAAGCCTCCATAGCTAGGGTTGTGGGAACCATGGTAGATTAACGAGCTAGGGATACACAAAAGTGATTCAAAAACAATGTAAAGCACTTTTATTGTATTCTCTTCATGCTTAAACATTTCTTAAGGGCGTACAACATTAGGACTTGCCCGAGTTCTTTACTTTCATGAGCTTAGAGAGGTAGAGATTATGAAAAGAGAATTACAACAAAGTCTTGATCTTGATGATCATTGTATTAACTTGACCTATGGTCGCATGATAGTTAAATTTGGAACATATTGATAATGGATAGTTTGAAACAGTTCATGAGACCTGACCCAGTGAATGAGTATAGTAATTCAATAAGGACGAACAAGTCGTATGGATGAACCCTAGTTATTAGTTCTACAAGTAAGCATTGGTATTGGTCATGTGTTTACACGCTAATTAATTATGAAGCCATGGGGGAACAAAAACTCTAGTTATTCTTAAATCTTGATTTAAATCATAATTCCAGTCGTTGTTTCAATTATTGTTTTCTTAAAACCCCCAAATTAGAGTAACTAACCAACAGTGTCACTTACCGACATTAGTCTAGATCTTCCATATTCCCTGTGGGTTCGACCCCAACCTCTTTTTTGGGTTCTTTATTGACAATGTATGCTTCATGCTTCTGCAGGAGGTGTGAGTTTGAGCGTTATAAAAAGTGGTGCCATAGTCGGGGAATACAGCTAAGACTTTATTAATTGCTTGTATTTGACTGTTGGTAGTTATTTCCTGAATTTCATTTTCGTTTTGTTTGTGATACCCACAGGTTGTTGCTTGGTGAATGCCTAGCACTCAAAGTAGTGGAAATCCCCTAATTCCTTTGAATCCCAAAATTGAACGAACACTTCTCCAAATGGAAAACCAGGAGAAGAGATATCCCCATATAGATGAAGAAGCTAGGCAAGCTGAGCTAGCTCGGCAAGCTGCACTTTAGGATGCATAGGATGCTAGAGATGAGGTTGTTAATGCTAGTCGAGATTGAAGGGGCAACAAAGGTCATAGATTTTCCCCTAAGTTCTTCGATGATGAGGACCTAAACATTGATGAAGTTGTGTCAACTGGAGCAATTGTACCACCATCACTACCCACTGCGGCCAAATTTTACATCACAAGCACCATGATGTAACTGTTAAACATGAAAGGGGTGTTTAGGGGTCACGAAGCGGATGACGCCAACCTACACCTGATGAACTTTGTGGGAATATGCAAGGCGTACAGGTTGCCTGGAGTTATCCAAGATTCCATCACACTCAGACTTTTACCTATTTCTTTGTCAGGGGAAGCCACTTTATGTTTATCGGAGTTGCCCAAAGACTCCATAACCAACAGGAAGGAACTCAAGCAAGCGTTCGTAGAAAGATTCTTTTCCCCCTTTAGAATGTTGTAGATCAAGGATGAAATTTATACTTTATGACAACTTAAAATTGAGGCACTTCTTGAAACCTAGCTGAGGTTCAAAAAGAAGTTGACAAAGTGCCCAAACCATAAAATTCCAGATGATAGTTTGTTGAAATTTTATACAAGTCTTTGAACAATAATACTAAAGTTGTACCATATATAGTGGCGAGAGGAGAATTGATGAGTTACACCTGGGAGCAAGCTGCTAGTATTCTTGACAGGGTGACAAAAACAAATAGGGCATGGCATACCCAAGAGGCAGATGCAGCGGCCGGTACATATGTTGTTGGTTTTATTACAAACCAATGTATGAAAGAAGAAGAATGTGAACAGGAGTTGGCTCATATGTGCACATCATTGGATTTTCTTACTAAGCACATTATCGGAGATGGAGCCAAAAAGGTGAACGCAGTGGGACACAAGGACAGGAGTTGGGGGCAAACCACTCTAAGTCCATGGAGGAGGAAAATTTCTTGGATAGCCAGGTGGAGGTTTTTCGAGCCAATGCCCGAGCGTCTGGGCATGAAACTTGGCGCCAAGGTTTTGGAAACCAAGGTCGAAACCAATATAGAGATAACTACAACTAGAATGGGTATAGAGACAGAAGCCGAGGTCATAAGAACAAAGTAGACTAGAGAAGGAATGAAGGCTACAACAATGATCAAACTGGAGTGATGTGCCTCCCAATGCACGAGAGGGGGAGGCTGGACAGTTAAAGTCTGAGAGCATGATGGCTAAGATGCCGAAAAAGGTGAGGTCCACTAATGATCAGTTGAAGGAAATCCATGGTGATATATCGAGCATGAGTCAGAGAGTGGAGTCCTACACGACAGCTATCAAGCAAATAGAACAGCAGCTTAGGCAACTATCAGCATCACTGGATCCTATACAGAAGGGTATGCTACCTAGAAACACAATCTAGAACCCAAAGAATGATGGCCATTGCATGGCTGTGATGACTAAGAGTGGTAAGACCATAGTTGACCCCCCTCTACCGGTTATAGTTGAACAGAAAAAAGAGAGCATGATTGAAGATAATGAAAATAGTGGTGAGATGGAATGTGCTGAGAATTCTGAGTTAACTGAGGCCCCAACTAGTGAAAGAGGGTATGAAGTTTAACAAGGCGCAACGCAAATTTACAAGGCTATCCTATGAACACTGCCACCATTCCCTCAATGAATGAAGAAGAATGCGGAGAATGGTAAGTTCCAGAAATTCCTGTCAATGCACAAACAATTATCTATGAACATACCATTAGTTGAGGTGTTGGAACAAATTCTAGGATATTCTAAGTTCATGAAGGACCTTGTGACAAAGAAGTGGTTCGTGAGTTATGAGCCTGTAGATAATGTACATCACTATAGTGCCATAGCTACATGGGTCCTGGCCCAAAAGAAGGAAGATCCGGGTGCTTTCACTATCCCTTGGACAATTGGCAATGTTGAGTTTGCAAGGGCACTTTGTAATTTGGGAGCAAGCATCAATCTAATGTCATTGGATGTACTCAAGCAATTGTGCTTGGTAGCCCCCACACCGACTACCATGCAGCTACTAATGGCTGATAGAACTGTGATGAAGCCAGTGGGGATCCTGCTTGATGTGCTTGTAAAATTAGACAGATTCATATTCACAGCAAACTTCGTGATCCTGGATTACGTGGTTCATTATGAGGTCCCCATCATGTTGGGGTGACTATTCCTTGCTACTAGGAGGGCCTTAGTAGATGTGGAGGCTGGCCAACTGAAGTTCATACTGATTAAAGAAGAGGTCATCTTCAACATTGGTCGGTCAATACAACAACTGAAGGAATATAGTGTAGTCTTAGCAATAGTGGATGAATCTGAGTTCCTTGATAAAGTCTGAGTAGTCAAGAGACTTGCGACGTGCCACGATGTTAAATCAGGCGCTTCTTGGGAGGTAACCCAAGTGGTGTCTTCGTGAATTCTGAGTAATCAGGCCATCTGCATCGTGCTGCGATGTTAAATCAACCGCTTCTTGGGAGGCAACCCAACTGACTTAACTAATGTGTGTTTAGTGTGTAGGGAAAACAAAAACAGGTGCCAGAAAACTGCTGAAAAAGAAGGTGCTACGGTTCTCAGTACGATTCATGAGAGGGTTGTACAAGTCATAGCATGAGTCGTTGTAAGGATCAGAGATGTGCTTTAGTGGAGGAGTTTAGTGTACTGTTGGTCCTAGTAACTCAAGTGTACGCATCATAGTATTTGTTGTTCTTGTGAACTATGCAAGCTATACATGGAAAGACTTGAAAGTCCAAGTACGAACTGTACCCACATGGTACGAGTCGTAAGATGCACTCGTTGGTCCACAGGTAAGTTTTTCAATTCATTGCATTGCGGTCCAAGTGACAAGTCATAGGGCCTTCCTACGACTCGTACTGATAGGCCAAATTTCATGAAATTACCTGACTCGGCCCAAAATTTTTAAATCTGGCCTCTAGCTATTTAAACTCAAACCCAGAGGGACCCTCCTCCCACGCACTCAAAACCCAAATCGCGAACGACTCCCTCAACTCCCTCACAACCGTAACTCGAAAAATCAAAGAATAAATCGAGCAATGTTTGCTCAAAAAAGCTTCGTCCAAACCCTAAGTCTACGTCCCAATAAAAGTAAGAAGCATCAAGTGAGTAAATTGCTTTGAAATAGATTAAACTTGTGTGTTGATGTAATAGTGCAAAAACCCTATGCGAGTCTGTGTTGTTGCTTGAAAAATTCAAAATAGATAATGATTAGGGGTGTGATTAATCTATGAATGACTGGGAAAGAAGATTGAAATCGTCAAGCTTGCACATTGCACTAGCAAAAAAGAGTTATGGGCAGTGAGTATGAAGGGGAGAAATGGTAGCTTTAAAAATGGGTTAAAACACATTCCTAGACTTGGGGAAGTTAGAGTACCCAAAAATTTAAAATTTAAACCCCTATTACTGAAAAAGAAACAAGGAGGGGACAGGCTTCACAAGACTTCCTAGGGCTCGTGGTTTGATATTACGACTCGTAGGATGGCTCGTTGGGACTGTCCCAAGCTAAATTAGAAATTTTATGGCTCTTCGTTTTCCTTTACGAGTCATAACAGGTATTCGTACCAAAGATCTTGAAAGGGTCAAGTCCATATGTGATAGTATGATCCTTCCTACGACTCGTGGAATATACCTACGGTCATACCATGAGTTATGGAAAATACAGTAAGATTTTTGCTAAAAAGGAACCCTCATATGACTCATGGTACAGATCGTACCTTGGTGGTACGAGTCATACCTAGGAGTTGTAATGTTCACCAGAGATATTATGGGTCTCTATACGAGTCATACCTCCAAGGTACGACCCGTACTACTTACCCATTGGAATTTACAGAGGACCTTACTTCTTGATTTCCTTTCTCAAATATGGAACTCTAGCTCTCTTTTCCTATAGGTACAATGAAGGTCAAGCACAAGGCATCCAAAGAAACTTCCCGGAGGACACTATATGTGAAACCTCTAAGTCTGATCAAGCAGGAAGCTCCCCTAGTTGTTCTATAGAGGACTGTAAGGTCCATACATCAGATACCGACAGGATCTGAACCACTAGGGCAAAGGCAAAAGCCCAAGCCATTGCAGCTACTACCACATCCGCTGAAGCTCCCTAGCCTGAGGAAGGAGCTAAGGAAGGAAATGAGGAGTCGGGAAGCAGCTCAAATGTAGAAGATGGGTCTGAGAAGACCCAATCTAGAGAGGCAAGTGGCAGTGCTGAGTTAGAGGAGGAGGCTCCTAACACTGAGTAGCAGTAGATCCTGCCTAGGGAGAATCACACCATCTGGTGGAGAGTACCAGGATCACAGGAGATGTATGAGGAGAGAATTGCTCTCACCACCAGAAACAAACCTAGGTGGAGAATCCAGGAAGAACTGATGATCCTCACAAACTCATTGAACGATGTAGAGGAGATGAGTAAATATTCAATTTCTACAGCTTTAAATGGATGGCTAGGACTCCAGACCAGTACACTTCAGAGATAGTATGTGAGTTCTACGCCAACTACTTGGCGACCATGGAGGAGAAGGCCAAAAAGGGGCAGAAATTGAAAGACCAGCCCAAACTAGAGGGTTTCATGGTCAAAGGTCAAGAAGTCGACATATCCGAGCACATAATCCCTTGGATCCTATATTAGCCACAATTCATACCACCGTATGCCTCGCTAGAATATGAGTACCGGGTGGAGCCACTGAAACAAATTAGGCAACTGGGCTTTGAGGAAAGAAAGAGGCAGCTATAGTAGTTGGCGGGTGTTATAGCTGAGGATAAAGAGGAAGTAGAGTGGGTTACTGGTGGAAAGAAGGTTACTGAAAATTCGCCCAAATTCATGGCAAAAGCCTGCTGGACATTAGTGCGCTGATTAGCATCAACAGTCTATTACAATAGCCTGAGTGCAAATAGAGAAGCTCTGGTGGCATGTATCATGCCGAGATACCCCATCAACATCCCAAGGATTATTGCATAGGAGATGCGAGATCGGGCTATGGGATTGAGCACTACCATCCCACTCCCAAGCCTTGTCTTCAGATTATTGGATGGTAGAGGATAGCATACATTGGCCTGATCTGGGATGAAATGAACCTGGTGAGTCGAGCCCGACTTCCCAGCAGTTCAACTGACCCAGCCAGCAGTGGACGCACAAGTGAATGTCCCCACCTCACACGAGCAAAGAAAGACACCGCTACAGATGCCGTTAATTTAGAGGCAGCTCCCAGCACTTCTTCTACACCACTGCCCAACCATCCGTGCCAGACACTAGAAGGGTACATTCTATTGCCCCAGGACTTTCACCAAAAATTGGCTAAGGGATTGACGATGGCCGAAAGAAAAATCTAGGCAATGAAGGAGAATGTGAAGACATGGGTAAAAGAAGAGATAGATACTTCCGCACAAGCCTTGTATGGAAGTCTTGATGGATTTGAGAGCCGATTTAGTAGACGCATGGCGAAGCAGACAAGCACAAGTAGTGTCTGGGAGGAGTTGGGAGCTCTTCGGAGCCAACTGACCGAGCTGGCATCATGAAAGTCGACAGTGATAGCAGCTCCCACTCTTCAAGACATGGATGAGGAGCTAGATAAGGAGATTGACTTGGAGGCTTATTGGGAGCCTTTGACAGTTGAAAAGGAGAAAGGAAAGAAGAGGGTCTTCAAGGATGTTTGAGAACAAGGATTGAGGAAGAGAATGAAGAAAGAAAGAAGAGAACGCATGCGGGAATGAGTTGATAGCCTGCAGACTCTCATGACTCACACATGTCAGAGCTGCAAGAGCGAGCTAGAGGAGAAGGAAACTCTACCATGGCTCAGCCAGAGCTTGCTAGTGGTAGGGACCCTTCGGGTCAGCCACATTAGGCCCAGATCATCACAGAGTCCATAAGAAGGCCAAGCCTACTGAGGGGGTAACCACTCCCCCTGTTGACACACCATTGAGTGCACCTGCCACCGCTAGCACCACAATTTTAGCGGAGGTAACTCCTCTGCAGGATAACAGGTGCGCTTAGAGCGCCACTTATATTTTTACTTCTCTATGTTCTTGTTGTTCATGTTTCGGGGATGAAGAACACTTTTAAAAAGGGGAGGGGTGTACTTGTTGTTTTTGGTTTTGGATTCGTCCGAGGGTTTTTCTTGCCATGTTTCTTTTCTCTCGAGCATACTATCTAGTAAAATCGACATGTTTAGGATTTTATGTTTTATTTTGTCATTTTTGTTTAAGTAGAAAATGTATCTTAGGAGTACTTAGCTAATTAAATTGCACTAGTTTTGGATTTTTGAAAAAATTAACCCTATTTAAATTTTTTTGATGAATTAGTTGAGTACTTGTGACTGCATGCATGATTTCTGTGGATCTTTTGATGTCATTTAGTGTATTAGCATGAGTAGCCTTATTAATCCATGCATAAGCCAGACAGGTAGAGTGAATGTATGTTATGTTCCATGAGTGAGTGAGTTTGATACTTAGTTTAGTACTATATTGTTGACCTAGAGCATGCCTGGTTGGTCTTTGCATAGGTTAAGGATGGTTGGTTAGGATATGATCATAGGCCATTTTTGTTGAGCTCACTATTTTCCTAAATGACCCTACCAAAATTACATGATTCCCTTGATCCCAATTTTGAGCCTTTAATAATTCATTTTTCTTTGATTAACCGATGAACTATTCCCATTTTTTTATAATGAACCTATTTTAGGCCTAGTATCTCCTTGGACATTGTACATAGACAAAATGCCTAAGTTGAGGGTGGCTAGATTACTGGTGTATAAATAGTGGGAACGAGAATAAGAAGAGAAAAGAGAAAAGGAGAAAAATGAGGTGTAGTGTAATAAAAGAAAAAAAGAGATGAAAAAAATTGAAAAAGAAAATTCAAAAAGAAAATTAATGATTGAAAAGGTTGAAAACACACCACGCTCATACAAATACACAAAAAGGGGGTGAAAAAGTAGGAAAAAGAAGGAAAAGCAAAAAAGGGTGAAATAGGTGAAAGATGAAGTCAATGTATGTAGTGTCAAGGAAGGGTTAGACACTTAAAAGATCCCATATTTATCATGTCCAGCCCTAAAAAACCTACATTAAAAGTTGCATCAAGTCCTATAGTGATCCTAAGTTGACCATCTGACAGACCGAAGCACAGAAAATAAGGGCAAGCCTATGGTATGTCATACACAGTATTTGAAACTTCTTTTTGAGAGTGAGAGTCTTTCTTGTTTAGTCCCATGCTATATCTGTTATTATATCTATGAGTGGGAAGTTCATTTGTTGTGAGAGTACATGGTTTGTGTTTAATTTTACCAGTGGTCTGTGTGAAAAGCATCGGGGATGACTTGATTGCCTGTTAATAGCTAGATGACATGTCTTGATCCCTGCTTATCATGTTATGTGATTGCTTGTAGTACATGTACTGATATTGTTTCATGGAAGAAGGGTCAAAAGTATTATTTATAGTGCAAATGTTGTCTGGTATTAGCTGTAGTATCCTAGGTTTATTTTCTAGTTCAACATCGTGTTTAGTTCTTTTCTTTTCTTTGCCTAAGGACATGCAAAAGTCTTAAGTTAAGGGTGTTGATGTGTTGTGAGTTTGCAGTATTTTTCGACTCTCAAAACTAAGAAAATAGAATGAACTTAGGTGTGTTTATATGGGTATAAGACACTTTTTCTTTGTTTACCGAAAAAATAAGTGTTGGAGCAAGAATGTGAAAAAGAAGCCTGAAAATGCAGAAAATGAGCTTAACTGACAGTCTAAGTACGAGTCATACATTGATGGTACGAGCCTTACTGAGAACCCTGAAAACTTTCAGATGGCTGAACTGGGAAGAATGCAACCTACGACTCTCAGTACGAGCCGTACAACAATGGTACGACCCGTAACTTTAGTCGTGGAAATATTCAGAAGAAATTGCACCAAGGCATACTCCTGATACGGATGGACTTATGAATCATGGCAAAAATGTACGAGTCATACCAGGAGCAGTGGTGATCTTTAGAGGATTTTCAATGCTAAGCGGAACTTCATATAGTACGAGTTGTGGCTGAGAGGTACAAGTCATACCACAACACTCGTGAATAATTTTTAGAAGATGTCAGAGTTCTCTGAACAAAACAACGGAAGAAAAGCATGACTCGTAGGAAGGATGTACGAGTCGTACTAGTGCTCAACACTAGCAAAAATTTCAGGCATGCCAAATACTTATGGACAGCAGGTACAACCCGTACAATCCTGCTACGGGTCGTATGATCAGTCGTGGCACAGGCGGCACTAGTTATGAAAAATCACCCTGTTATCTTAGGACAAGAATTCTTAAGTCTGTATAAATACCTTTTATGTTTTATTTTTAATAGAGACTCATAGAGAACATCAGAGAGAAGTTAGATAGGCTGAAATCAATAGAGATTCGAAGGAAAAACATAGAATTGAGCTAATTAACTTGTGATAGACCTTTTCTTGGATTTTTTCTTGATATTTATCAATTGTTCTTGAGGTTTTTATTATATATTCAAAGAATCTTTTCTCTAACCTACCATTGTAAGTGTTGAATTATCTGTTAAATTATGGATGCATATCACAATCTTGCAACTATGAGATTTTAAATCTCCACAGCTAGGGATAAGGGTTGAATTATCTGTTTAATTATGGATGCATATCACAATCTTGCAACTATGAGAGGTTAAATCTCCACAACTAGGGTTGTGGGAGCCATGATGGATTAGAGAGCTAGGGATACACAAAAGTGATTAAAAACAAATGCAAAACACTTGTATTGTATTCTCTTCATGATTAAACATTTCATAATGGTGTACAATGCTAGGACTTGGCCAAATTCTTTAATTTCTTGAGCCTAGAGAGGTAGAGATTAGGAAAAGAGAATTATGACAAAGCCTTGATCTTGATCATTGTATTAACTTGAGTTGTGGTTACAGAATAGTTAAATTTGGAACATATTGATAACTAATAGTTTTAAACTGCTCAAGATACCTAACCCGATGATTTAGTATAGTCATCCGATAGGGAAGAATCAGTCGTTTGGATGAACCCTAGTTATCATTTCTACAAGTAAGCATTGGTATTGTTCACATGTGTATAACCGACGTAGTTAAGAACCCATGGTGAACACAAACCCTATGTCACGCCCTGAGACTACACCTTGGATGATACATGGTACTTGGAGTCAAAAGTGACCCCAAGTAAACTCATGGTCTATCATACACTGGTACTCTGAGTAAAACATGCATAAGGAAGCTTTTTAAATAAAACATAAAACATTTATGGAAGCTAAAATGGAAACATAAAGTTTAAAACATCTAAAGGACCTGAAAGTCTGAAATCAAGTCTATGTCTGAAAGCCATCTAAAAGATGAGTTGCTGAGACAAGCCCCCAACAAACTCTAAGTCTAAATGAAAATAATGAAATCACACCCTCGAAGGATTAGGACTCACACTTTTGCTACTGAGGAGGATCTGAACGGAGTCTGCTAACGGGGATGAGTGTGAGAATGCATCAGTACTTTTGAATGTACTGAGTAAGTGAGAGAGAACATATTGCTTGATATAAAGTGACTGAGCTGAAAAAAATGACATGCAATGACCAACTAATATTCTGAACTGTAACAACCGAAGTAAACTGAGATGGTCAAGATGACCCTGTCTGGTGGTCAAAGTCATGCCCTAAGTCAGAAAGTTCTTAGTCTGAGATACTGTACTGTACTGAACTGATCTAAACTTAACTGAACTGAGGGATAGTTTATAACAGACATATAACCATGTGAGCTAGATGTGGAGTCCGATGTATACACCCCACCAGTAGGACCCAATATACTTTTCCAGGGTATAATGGAATGAACTGGGTGATCACATAAGTCTGGGGCCAATCAATCCAATAAATATTGTAACCTACGCTGGCAACGTAGTTCTGGGAAATTGGGTGCACTGGAACCCTGGTCCGCTCGGTGCTAAGTCCTACTTCCACTAGAAAATGTAAACTAAATACTAAGCTGATAGGTCAAAATTGGGGACCAAGACTAGTAAGGAGTATATAACTTAAGGTACCCTGAGAGTCTTATCAAACCGAATTCTGGAACTTGGTTGTAGACTGGTCAGAGCTGCTTATCTGAAGCATCATAACCATATAAGAACAAATTGTTTTCTTAACTGGGGTCCTAGGACTAGTCAGAGTTATCTATCTGAGTGTCATGACCGCCTCATGGACCAATGAAACTGAGTTCTGAGTCTGATTTTGATAATGTGGAGGTGGTACTGACAACTAGGAAATTTTTGTTGTGAAACTGATCAGCTGACATTTTCTGACTAAGACTGAGGATTCTAATGTTCTTACTAAAATTGAAATGACAATAATTGAATCGAGACTCACTGCTACTATCAATATGGGGATTCCCACAATAGTAAGTTCAAGCTAAGATTCAATATTTCAACACTGGTGTAGAGGTCAAGATTTTCTAGTCTAATGATTATGGCTAAATTTTTCATCTCACAATACTTGTCATTTTTGATACCACAAACTGGAAAAGATATAATCATAATCAACATAGGATAATATTCCACATGAATTATATGAGGTCTATCAAGAAGTTCTTTAACATTTGAAAAGTATGCAGGGCTAAAATTTACTTTTGAGAAAATAATCACCAAATAAATCATGAACTAATGGCAACCATAACTAATAATAATGACAGATATTATTCTAGGTGGATTCAAGGAAAATTTGATGAATTTTATTCACAATCAAAAACTCAAGGCTAGGATTTTTATAGAATGAATTAGAGAGGGATTTTAGGGACACAAGGGAAGCACTATTCCCTTGTTGAATTCCCACATACCTGGCTAAGAATTCCTTGGAGGAGGAAACTTGAATTTCTGAGATAATGAAGAACCCTAGGCCTAACTCTTAAAGTTTCTTGAGAGACTCTTCGATGATTTTTATGAGAATGAACGTGGAGAATGAGGGGAGAGGCCATTCATTCCCACTAATAGGTTTGAGATTACGTCTAAAACGACGTACTTTAAAGATTAGGAGAGTAGGAAATTACTAAATAGCCCTTAGAAAATCGCAGGGAAAAAAACTCTCAGGTGGTCCTAATGGTGACCTAACGGGTTGAGATCAGTGACCACGACTCGTGGTGTCCCACAATGAGTCGTGCTGAGGACTTGTGGGGTACACTGCTTAACTCTCTAAAAAACCTCCTCTAACTGATCACGACTCTCCTCACGACTTGTGGTGACTGACCACGAATTGTGGGGTCCTTCGTCAAGTACATTGCCCAACTCTTTAATTTCCTGTCCCAGGCCTAACCACGAGTGACCTAACGGGTCGTGGTGCCTAACCACGACTTGTGAGGTCTTCGTTTGGGTACACTGCCTCTCCCTTTCCATGACTGACCTAACGATTCGTTAGGTCTTCTAATGACTCACTAGGGGATTCTTCCTGAAGCATTTTCTGCAGACTTCTAGATTTTTTTTATTTAAGTCTCGGATCTAGTCTTTGAGTTTCTGGGGCATCAAAATATCTCCCCCTTGCAAACATTCATCCTCGAATGTTAGAAAACATAGAGGAACGCAGGGAATAACAATCATAAGGATCAAATAATGCTCATTTAACTACAAAACTGATAAAATGAATACCCACATTTCAATATGCATAACTGAACTGAATTCACGTTTCATACATACATAAAAATCATAAAGGAAACTTAAGCACATGAATTGAACCAAACAACTAGATCAATTTCTACGGCAAAACTAATATTTTAAAGTTGTAATAGAGTCGATAGAGAGCAAATGCGAGTATTTGGCCATCATATCTGCTTCGGCCTCCCACATAGCTCCCTCAACCTACTGATCTCTCCATAACACCTTTAATGAAGCTTTTTCCTTGTTCCTTAGCTTACGAACCTTACGGTCAAGGATCTAGACTGGTACCTCCTCATATGAGAGAATATCCTATATTTCTACACTATCCAATGGCACAACTGAGGTTGGATCTCTGATGCATTTCTTCAAGAGTGACACATGGAATACAGGCTGCACGGATGCCAACTCTATAGGCAACCACTTTTCCAATTCGCCTCCGAATGCTGCAGGGTCCCACATACCTCGGACTGAGCTTTCCTTTCTTCCCAAACCTTATCAGCCATTTCATGGGAGAAAATTTTCACATAAACCCAATAATCCACAGCTAACTCCAATTCTATTCTCCTCACATCCGTATAAGGTTTCTGACGGCTATGAGTTGTTTTCAATTTTTCTCTTATGAGTTGTACCTTCTACATAGCTTCATGAACCGAGTCTAGCCCAATTATATCAGCTTCACCCACATTAAACCACCCGATAGGAGATCTGCACCTCCTACCATACAATGCCTCAAACGGGGTCATTTGAATGTTGGAATGGTAACTTTGTTGTACTCAAATTCGATAAGAGGTAAATGGTCATCCCAATTACCCTTAAAATAGATCAAGAACGCTCTCAAAATAACTTCTAGGGTCTAAATGGTCCGCTCATCTTGCCCATCAGTCTGCGGGTGAAAAGTTGTGGTGAGCTTGACCTGAGTGCCTAGTCCTTTCTGAAAAGACTTCCAGAAGTGTAGGGTGAACTTAATTCCTCTGTCTCAAATGATAGGTAAAGGCACCCCATCAAGTCTGACTAACTCTCGGATGTAAAGTCTGGCATAGTCCTCAGCTGAATCCGTCATTTTGACTTGGAGGAAGTGTGCTGACTTAGTCATCCGGTCTACTAATACACATATTGAGTCATGTTGTCAACGACTCCAAGGTAGACCCATAATGAAGTCCATGTATACTTTTTCCCACTTCCATGCGGTTATGTAGATATCCTGAGTCATACCTCCTATCTCTGGTGTTCCACTTTAACTTGCTGGCAGTTCGAGCACTTGGCTACGAATTCAGCGATTCTCTCTTCATGTCATCCACCAGTAAATATCCCGTAGATCAAGGTATATTTTAGTAGAACCAGGGTGGATGGAGTACCTTGAGTTGTGTTCTTCATCCAGTATGTGCTTTCTCAACTTACCAACATCCGGTACACACAACCTGCCCTGGTAACAGAATAATCCATCTCCCCCTTTGGAGAAAGCCTCGACCTCCTTCCTGAGAACCGCTTGTTTGAGCTTAAGAAGGATGGGATCTTCATCCTGTCTGGACTTGACTTCCACAACAAAGGAAGAGTCCGAACCACTTTGCACCACTACTCCACCCTCAGCCGAGTCAACCAACTATACCCTTAATCGAGCTAGCCTGTGAACATCCGTTGCAAATTCCTTTTCTCTTTCTTCAACATGGGCCACACTACCCATAGAAACTCTACTTAGGGCATCAGCCACCATGTTGGCTTTGTCCTGGTGATATAGCATGCTCATGTCATACTCTTTCAGTAGCTCCAACTACCTTCTCTGATGAACATTTAGGTCCTTCTGACTGAACACGTACTAAAGGCTATTGTGATCTGTAAACACATCCATATGAGCTCCATACAGGTAATGTCTCAATATTTTTAGCGCAAACACCACCGCTGCCAACTCCAAGACATGAGTTGGATAGTTCTTGTCATGTACTTTGAGCTTCCTAGATATGTAGGCTATCACCTTGCCTCGCTGCATCAAAATGCAACCGAGTCCAACTCTGGAAGCGTCATAATAGACAACCAACCTATCTGTTCCATCTAGCAAGGTTAAAATTGGAGCGGTAGTGAGTCTAGTCTTCAACTCCTAGAAACTCTTCTCACACGCATCCGACCATTGAAATTTCACCTTCTTCTGAGTTAACTTAGTCAGAAGAGATGCTATAGAGGAGAAGCCTTCCACAAACCATCAGTAATAACCAACTAAGCCTAGGAAACTCCTGATTACTATCAGAGAGGTAGGTTTGGGACAATCTTTTACTTCTTCTATTTTGTGAGGATCTACTTGTATTCCTCACCTGAGACCACATGACCCAGGAAAGTCACGAATTTTAAATAGAACTCGCACTTTTTGAGCTTTGCGAACAACTGGCGGTCTCTGAGCGTCTGAAGCACTATCCTCAGGTGGTTAGCATGTTCTTCCTCATTTCTGGAGTATACCAGAATGTTTTTAATAAATACAATGACGAACATATCTAGATACTGCTTAAAGACTCTGTTCATCAAGTCTGTGAAGGCTGCGGGGGCATTCATTAGCTCGAAGGGTATAACCACAAACTCGTAGCGACCATAATGAGTTATGAAGGCTATTTTCAGTATGTCACACTCTCTGACCCTTAGCTGATGGTATCCCGACCTGAGATCTATCTTTGAGAAACAATTGACTCCCCGAAGTTGGTCAAACAAGTTGTTAATTCTGGGTAGGTGACACCTGTTCTTAACTGTGACCTTGTTCAGTTGACGGTAATCTATGCACCATCTGAGGGTACCGTCCTTCTTATGCATGAATAATACTGGGGCACCCTAGGGAGAGATGTTGGGTCTGATAAAACCCTTGTCAAGAAGATCTTTTTGGTGCTCTTTCAACTCTTTAAGATCAGCTGGAGCCATTCTGTAAGGAAGGATGGAGATGGGCTGAGTATCTGGGAGAAGTTCTATCCCAAAGTCTATTTCCCTTTCAGGGGGAACTTCGGGAAAATCCTCAGGAAATACATCTGGGAACTCGCTGACCACTGGGACTGTCTGGATAGTTGGGGCTTTTGAGTTTGAATCCTTAACCAAAACTAGATGATAGATATATCCCTTTGAGATGAGTTTTTGGGCCTTAAGGTAGGAAATAAACCTGCCCTCTAGCGCTGAACTACTGCCCTTCCATCCTAACACTAGTTCATTTGGAAACTGGAACTTGATCACTCTAATTCTGCAGTCAACTGAGGAATAGCTAGAGTGTAACCATCCATGCTGAGGATAAGGTCAAAATCGACCATTTCTAATTCTATGAGATCAGTTGGAATGACTTTATTCAATATTAAGATGGGGCAGTTTCTATACACCCGGCCGACTCTAACAAACTTGCAAACTAGGGTGGAGATTTAGAGGACCTCTGGATTGATATTGAACTAGACTGCTAAATAGGGAGTCAAGAATGAATAAGTGGCTCCTGGATCTAGGAGGGTATACACGTCCAGATGAAAGAGACGTAACATACCCATAACTACGTTAGGTGAGCTCTCATGATCCTGACAGAAGACAAAGCATAGAAATTGTTTTGGTGCTAACCGCCATCCATACCTAATATGTTGGCCTACCATACTGGTCGGCCTGCTGGAGTTGATAATGTAGTGGATTGTGATCTCCATTGCCCGGCTGATGGGTACTCCCTTAGCCGATGTCCGAGATGTCCACAGCCAAAACAGTCCTCTCAATCCTGAAGGCACACTCCTAGGTGATTCTTTCCACACTTGGGGCAAGCTAAATATCAGTTTTCGGCACTGTGGCTCTAAGACTGAGTGCCAGATGATCCACCCCTCTGATCTTGACGGGACCTAAAGGTTGGGGTGCTGGCTGAGCTGGGTGTTGTGGTTCTCTGCTGTTGTTTTGTTGCTGCTGCTACTGTGGGCGGCTACTACCGCTAGACCTCTGATGGTCATAATTTGACTGGACAGTCCTTGCTCATTTGTTCTTTTGCTCCATGTCCTTTAGTTTTTTAGCCTCAATCTACTGAGCATAGAAAATCAAGATGGAGGGGTCCATGCCTTTAATCCACATTGTTGTCCTGCACTCCTTGAGGATCAGATTTGACACTGTGTTCACAAATTTCAACATGCGAGCCCTTGGCTCGGCTACCATATCTGGAGCGTAGTTAGACAGCCTCGTAAACTCTAGAGCATACTCCTCCACTTTTCTATTCCCTTGTCTCAAGTGCATAAACTCGGCCATTTTTTCCTCCCTCAATTCCCGAGGGAAAAATCTATCCAGGAAGGCTGTGTTGAACTATTTTCACACTACCAGTCCTTCTCCCGCTGGCCGCCCCTCTTTCCACCGTTCACACCAGACCTGAGCTACCCTTTTTAGCTAGTATTGCCACACCCCACCTTGGGGGGTATGACAGGCACCTGGTGCCTGCTAGACTCTGGCTCTATTTCAAGAAACGAACCGGCTATATAGTGGCTGTAAATACAGCCCCCTGGCCGATCAGGCCTATAGCCACCTATATCAACTCATATAGGGAAACCTATGCGGGCCAAAAAGGCCACCATGCTGTCTAGTTATCTTTAACACCATATAATAGAATACTAAACGACTACGTGACCGGCAAGGTCACCACTACCATCAGACTATGGCCCCATACGGCCAACATACTCAACAAAGCTAAGCAACTAAACCAAACGCACGGCCTCACACGACCGGCACAACTAACCACGGGGAAATATATATACAGACTGCAAGCCTCTAGGAATACTGATAAGATGGTCGGGACAGGGCGCCGACCTACCCGTACTATACAACAAAAGAAAATGAAATACACCTCTGAATATGAAGCTCCGGATGACAGGAGTAGATGACTCTGCGCTGGCTAGGATCACAAGGGATCGGCTCCTCGTCTGTGAGTACCTGCAGGCAAGCAATGCAGCTCCCCTACGGGCTTCAGTACCACAGGTACCGAGCATGTAAAGTAGACTGAAATATACAACTGAAATGGATAGCAACAATAACATGACATATAAGTAGGAAGTAGCTGAGTTTATCTGGCTGAGGATAACTAGGGAGAGTTTATTTATTCTGTAACTAAACTAAGCGTACCTGATGACATGTCATACTACTGTCTATCAGTATCTAATGGCACATATAGATATACATATAGATACACACAATACCTGACCGACCCCCATAAGCCAGAAGGTGCCAATCAATAGAACAATCTATATACCCCTACCCGGGTCTAAACCAACAAAAAATAAGTCACTCCACTTATACGATAAATGTGAGCTCCTCCTACCGGCCCCCTTGGATACGTAGCTCAGGCCTTGGCCTCTGACAATAAACTGTGTCTGAGTCCGAAGACTCCTGCCTCTGGGCGCAAGTGCTCAATGGGGTAATTTGTTGTTGTATCTGTAACTGAAACTGCCCCTGGGTGCAAGCACGCAACTGGGTAATTTTATAAAAATTTGTATTCGAAACTGCCCCCGGCCACAAGCACACACAGAGTAATCGGCCCTTGTAAATAGGGTAATTTGGCTCTACGCAGAGTAAACTGAACTGCCCCTGCAAGCAGGGTAATCTGGACCGTATTATCATGGTGGTCGGCCATCATCGTCCTCTAGGCGGATGGCATCGTCCAGCTGGTGGCAGTATCTGAATCTGGTATCGACACAGCTATAACCCAGGGGCGGTGGGGAATGCTAAAGGGTGCCCACATGCCATAACAAGTCTCAACATGCAAAACACATACACAGTAAGCATGCTCAAATGAAAAATACTAATCATATTCTCTTCTTTTATTTCAAGGCCAGTCCGTACTAGACAACTGATGCTATATTCTATTTTACACTGTTTCTGATTGCTGGGCTAACTTCTACCTGGCCTTTATCTATTTATCTGATTATTGTTATCCGCGATCTGAAGCTATGTCAGTTTCTAGAGCCATATCTGCTTCTGGAGCTACATCTGTATCTGGAGCTATTTCTATATCTGATTATTGATCTGATTACATTTGGATATAACTCAATAACATAGGACATGCCATCTATAACTGGATATAGCTCAATAACATAAGATGTGCCATCTATTGCCGGATACAGTCTCAACAAATGTAATACATGCTATCTGTAATCTTGCTAATTCATTATACTGCTTTTACAACTTCCATTCTGGGTATTACGTAGAAACATAGTAAGCTACTAGCTGATACCACATTACTATCTAAAATCATCTGACGATCCGTTATTATGATTATCACATGATACGTAATGCTATACTAGCATGCTTGTTGGAAATTGTACTAAAATCATTCCTATACGCTGGGTATCTGTTAATAGCCTTTATTCTATTTATATTCTAGACTGTACTTCCTGGCTTGCCGAAAGAATAACTTTACATAACTGGTTTCTGAGTACCCGACTAACCGATGTGATTTCCGTTGGTACTTTTGGTGTTTGTCCCAACTACATTCATATACATATCAATTAGAACTAAATACATTAATATCCAGGAGAAATTATCTTTTTTGATATATATTTATCCTAAACTTTGACCTTTCGGAAAACGATCGAAAACTCGTTATTTCTCGATAGTCCAGAAGGGATAAATGCTTACTGCAACGCTTGTAACACATTGGTACTAATTTAAAGCAATTCTATTTAATTTACCTTGATAGCACGACATTTCGTCGGCCAAATTTCACGAAACCAACTCCGTAGGATTGCTCTCTGTAGCTTTATACCTCTGTATATAAGCCAGAATTGAGTTTAGACCGCATTTCGTAGCGTAATCGGAAGGAAATTATGTATGTTTGTCGTGGGGTTTGCCTTATATGGCTACACCCTCTGTTTTTTGTTGGTTTTTATTGAAGAAGATGGAAAAACTGACTTCCCTTTTTTTTTTTGCTAAATCCATTAACCAACATGCCATTAGGCTATTTATTCATTTAAAATTTGCGGGGTGTAACATCCTCCCCCCCTTAAGAACATTCTTCCTCGAATGACATTCTGTCTAGAGGACTTCTCAACTTACTCAACTTGTTTCTAGAAAAATTTTGGCAGAGTTTCCCCTGTATTATAGACTATCTCAAAATTCCTGAAAAGCAGAAAAGCCCAATACAGGTACTCCACACGATATAATAACATTCATGTATAACTGTCTATAATCAATCGCCTGTTTTCATATATGAAGTATAAGCATTCATAAGGAAAAACAGTTCTAACATACCTCCCGTTTGCCTATGCCTGGAATAAGTAGGGATATCTGGCTTTCATGTCCTCCTCGGCTTCCCAGGTCATCTCTTCTCGGTTCTTGTTACGCCACAATACCTTGACAGACGCAATGTCTTTAGTTCTCAATCTACGAATCTGTCTGTCTAAGATAGCTACTGGAACCTCCTCATATGCTAACTCTTCTATGACCTGGACATCCTGAACTGGAACAACTGTGGAAGGGTCTCCTATGAACTTCCTCAACATAGATACATGGAATACTGGGTGAACAGACGCTAACTCTGGAGGCAAGTTCAATTCGTATGCAACTCGACCTATTCTCCACCGAATCTGATACGGCCCAATGAACCTCGAGCTAAGCTTGCCTTTCTTGCCAAATCTCATCACCCCTTTCATCGGAGACACTTTAAAATATACCCAGTTATCTACTGCAAATTCTAGATTTCTACGCCGCATATCTGCATAAGACTTCTGGCGGCTCTGGGCAGTTAGTAGGCGTTCTCTGATAAGCTTTACCTTCTCCTCTGACTGTCGAATGATGTCTGGCCCAATCAACGCTGATTCTCCGACTTCAAACCATCCAACTGGCGATCTACATTTTCGCCCATATAATGCTTCAAAGGGCGCCATCTGGACAGCTGAATGATAACTGTTATTATAGGCAAATTCAAGCAACGGCAGATGCTCATCCCAGCTACCCCCAAAATCTAGTACACACACTCGTAGCATATCTTCGAGCATTTGGATAGTTTGCTCAGCCCGTTCAACTGTTTGAGGGTGGAATGCTGTGCTCAAATTAATCTGCGTTTCCAGTCTGGAACGACTGCCAAAATCTAGCTGTAAACTGTGCTCCCCTATCTGAAATAATAGATACCGGCACTCCATGTAATCTAACTATTTCTCTGATATATAATTCGGCATAATCCTCAGCAGAGAGTGTAGTTCGTACTGGCAGGAAATGGGCTGATTTTGTCAGCCTATCAAATATTACCCAAACAGAATTGTTTTTGCGTCTGGTATGGGGTAACCCTGTTACAAAATCCATATTTATCGCTTCCCATTTCCATAAAGGCACAGCTATATCCTGCGTCAGACCGCCCGATTTTCGGTGTTCTGCTTTCACCTGCTGGCAATTAGGACATCTAGATACAAATTCAGCTATTTCAGCTTTCATACCTGGCCACCAGTAGATGTCTCTGATGTCGTGGTACATTTTTGTTGCTCCTGGATGGAGAGAATAGCGAGCATAATATACCTCATGCATGATCTGCTGGCAAAGCCCTGAAACATTCGGGACACATAGGCGGCCCTTACGACGGAGCACTTCATCCTCAGTCACTTGGAAATCTAGCTCCTTACCTTTCTGAACTCTATCTCTGAGCTGGACTAAGTCAGGGTCCTCGTACTACCGTTCTCTTACCTCTGTAACTAATGATGACACAGTAGAGTTCTGAATCGCCGCTCTATTATTTTCTGTTTCTACTACTCGAACGGCTAAACTAGCTAGCTGATGAATTTCCTTGACTAACTCCCGCTTCTCGGGTCGTAAATATGCCAAAGTCCCCATTGACTTACGGCTGAGGGCATCAGCTACTATATTAGCTCTCCCTGGGTGGTAGAGAATATTTACATCATAATCTTTCAACAATTCTAACCAACGACGCTATCACAGATTTAACTCCCTCTGTGTGAAAATGTACTGCAGGCTTTTATGATCTGTAAAAATATCTACATGAACGCCATACAGATAATGCCTCCAGATTTTCAGAACGTGGATCACTGCGGCCAATTCCAGGTCATGAGTTGGATAGTTCTTTTCATGCTTCCTCAGCTGTCTAGAAGCATAAGCAATTACCTTTCCATGCTGTATCAGCACACAACCCAGTCCAAAGCCTGAAGCGTCGCAATACACTGCATACCCATCTGTTCCCTCTAGCAATGCTAGTACTGGGGCGGAGGTCAATCTGTCTTTCAATTCTTGAAAACTATGCTCACATCCCTCCGTCCACTGAAATTTTGCTGCTTTCTGTGTCAGCTTTGTTAGAGGTGCTGCTATAGTGGAGAATCCTTCAACAAATCTCCGGTAATACCCTGCTAAACCCAAGAAACTGCGGACCTCGGTCGGAGTGGTAGGTCTGGGCCATGTCTTGACCGCCTCTATTTTCTGTTTATTTACCTGTATCCTAGCATCCGACACGATATGCCCCAAAAAGGCAACTAAGTTCAGCCAGAACTCACACTTAGAAAACTTGGCGTACAGCTGACGGTCTCTAAGGATCTGGAGTACTGTTCATAAATGGTACTGGTGATCTGACTCTGAATGAGAATATACCAGAATATCATCGATAAATACTATCACGAACAGATCCAAATACGGTCTGAATATGTTGTTCATCAGGTCCATAAACACTGCGGGAGCATTCGTCAGCCTAAAAGACATAACTAGAAATTCAAAGTGACCATACCTGGTCCTGAAAGCAGTCTTTGGAATGTCCCTCTCACGAACCTGGACCTGGTGGTATCCGGACCTCAGATCTATCTTAGGGAAACATCTGGCCCCCTGCAACTGGTCAAACAAATCATCTATTCTAGGGAGCTGGTATTTGTTTTTAACCGTTATCTTATTCAGCTGCCGGTAGTCTATACACATACGGAGTGAGCCATCTTTCTTCCTTACAAATAGTACTGGCGCACCCCACGGGGAAGTACTAGGCCTGATAAAGCTTTTGTCGAGCAAATCTTTTAACTGCTCTTTCAACTCTCTAAGCTCAGTTGGTGCCATGCGATACGGGGGAATGGATATACGTTGCTGGCAACAAGTCAATTGCAAAATCTATCTCCCTTTCGGGAGGGATACCAGGAAACTCATCTAGAAATACGTCAGGAAATTCATTGACCACTGGAACAGACTGAAGAGTCGGAGGTTCCACCCGAACGTCCTGGACTCTAACTAGGTGGTAAATACATCCCTATGCTATTAATTTTCTTGCCTGAAGGTAGGAAATAAACCTACCTTTTGGCGTAGCTGTGCTCCCTTTCCACTCTCTCACTACTTCCCCCGGCAAGTGAAATCAGACCGTCTTGGTCCAACATTCTAAGTTGGCATAGCATGGCACTAACCAGTCCATACCCATAATGGCATTGAAGTCGACCATCTCAAGTTCTATTAAGTCTACTGTGGTCTGGCGATCAGCAACCTCTACCGTACACCCTCGGTAAACTCTTTTAGCTGTAATCGAGTCAACGACTGGTGTAAGCACTGAAAAGGGCTGCTAAAGCAATTCTGGTTTGATGCCCAACTTCCGATCCACAAATGGTGTAATATATGACAAGGTAGACCCTGGATCAATCAATACATATGCAGGGCATGAGCAGATAATCAATATACCTGTGACCACGTCGGGGGATGCCTCTGAATCCTGCCTCCCTGGTAATGCATAGGTACGGCTGGGGCCTGCACCTGAGCCAGAGGCTCCTGATCTACCTCGGCCCCTATTTGCTGAACCTGAGGGTCTGCGCCCTGCTGAGGCTGCTGGAGCTCGTGGTCCCGCTGATGCTCTATCCAGACTATCTCGGCTACCCTGTCCTCTGGCCGAACGATCTCTCATTAAATGTCCTTCCTGTCCGCAGTGGTAGCACCCTGAGAAGCCTTGCCTGCAGGCTCCAGAATGGGGTCGGTGGCATATAGGACAAGAGGTGGGTGCAAATCTACTCTGTTTTGTCCTCCACTGCTGAGGTGATGCTACTGTCCGTAAACTGCTACTGGACTCTGACTGACTCTGGCGAACAAATCTGCCTCTCTGCTACTTTGCCGGAGGTAAAGATCTGGGTGGCCTATCTAAAAACTGTGGCCTCGGCCCCCTAGGAAATTCCCCCTGAATCTCAGCGGGTCTGTTTCTACGGCGCTGCTCTGAAGTCGCCTGCCTGTCGCATCGCTGCCGATGTCTCAGGCCCTCAATTGTCTGTGTGAAGGCCTGTATCCTGGCTATATCCATATCCTCTCTCAAGGTAGCCATCATGCACATCTCTATGTAATTTGAATTCAGGCCCATAATAAAGCGGTGGACTCTGGACGACATGGCGTCCACAAATGCTGGAGCATAGCGGGCTAAGGAGTCGAACTGTAAAGAATACTCACGGACGCTCCTGGCTCCCTGCTCTAAGTGTAAGAACTGGTCCATCCGGGCCTGTCTGACCTCCCGGGGTAAGTAGTGGTCCAGGAAGGCCTCTGAGAAGCTGGACCAAGAAGGAGGGGCTGCATCTCCTCCCCGAGATCTCTCCTAACTTTCGTACCACAAAACAGTAATATCCCTTAACCGGAACATTGCTAACTAAATTGATTCTGCTGGGGTTACATGCATGACTCTAAAGATTCTCTGCATCTGGTCCAGAAAGTCCTGAGGGTCCTCCGCTGAATCCGACCCTGTAAACTGAGGGGGTCCCAATGCCAATAATTCTCTAACCCTGGAACTACCTGGCCCACCTAGAGATTCTGTTGCTGCAGGTGGTGCTGGCTGACGTTGATTATCTAGCATCTGGGTCAACAGAACCACCGCACTACGTAGCCCTAATTAGATGAAGTGGGTGCAGGAGCTGTGGGAGGCGGTGCTGCCTCAAATAGTATCTGGCGAGGCGGAGACTGCTGCGAGGGTCGAGATGACACCTCCGTATTGCTCTCAGACCGGGCTGAATCTGGCTGTAAGTGAGGCATCCTGCTGGTGCCTTCTCCCGCTGCTGTATCCAATCACCTGCCTGTAGCTGGGTGCCACCGGTCTGCCATAGTATCTGTAAACAAAGAGGGTGGTATGTTTCAAAAGAACCAACCCTATACTGTACTGTACTATGGCACGACTGAGTATGAAAGAAGGGTAACCATCCTATTATGCCTCGCAGCCTCCTGCCTATAGTATGTGGTGCACAACACATCCATAGACAAGACTCTACTTAGCACGGCTTGCAGACTCCCTAGGACACGAACTGCTCTGATACCAAGTTTGTCACACCCCACCTTGGGGGGTATGACAGGCACCTGGTGCCTGCTAGACTTTGGCTCTATTTCAAGAAACGAACCGGCTATATAGCGGCTGTAAATACAGCCCCCCGGCCGATTAGGCCTATAGCCACCTGTACTGTATCATCAGCTAATCAGAATCATCTCATATAGGAAAACCTATGCGGGCCAACAAGGCCACCATGCTGTCTAGTTATCTTTAACACCATATAATAGAATACTAAACGACTACGTGACCGGCAAGGTCACCACTACCATTAGACTATGGCCCCATACGGCCAACATAATCAACAAAGCTAAGCAACTAAACCAAACGCATGGCGTCACACGATCGGCACAACTAACCATAGGGAAATATATATACAGACTTCAAGCCTCTAGGAATACTGATAAGATGGTCGGTATAGGGCCCCGACCTACCCGTACTATACAACAAAAGAAAATGAAATACACCTCTGAATATCAAGCTCCGGATGACAGGAGTTGATGACTCTACGCTGGCTAGGATTACGAGGGATCGGCTCCTCGTCTGTGAGTACCTGCAGGCAAGCAATGCAGCGCCCCTACGGGCATCAGTACCACAGGTACCGAGCATGTAAAGTAAACTAAAATATACAACTAAAATGGATAGCAACAATAACATGACATATAAGCAGGAAGTAGCTGAGTTTATCTGGCTGAGGATAACTGGGGAGAGTTTATTTATTCTGTAACTAAACTGAGCATACCTGATGACGTGTCGTCCTACTGTCTATCACTATCTAATAGCACATATAGATATACATATAGATACACACAATACCTGACCGACCCCCATAAACCAGAAGGTGCCAATCAACAGAACAATCTATATACCCCTACCCGAGTCTAAACCAACAAAAAATAAGTCACTCCACTCATCCGATAACTGTGTGCTCCTCCTACCAGCCCCCTTGGGTACGTAGCTCAGGCCTTGGCCTCTGACAATAAACTGTGTCTGAGTCTGAAGACTCCTGCCTCTGGGCACAAGTGCGCAACGGGGTAATCTACTGCTGTATCTGTAACTGAAACTGCCCCTGGGTGCAAGCACGCAACAAGGTAATTTTATAAAAATCTGTATCTGAAACTGCCCTCGGCCACAAGCGCACACAGAGTAATCTGCCCCTGTAAACAGGGTATTCTGGCTCTACGCAGATTAAACTGAACTGCCCCTGCAAGCAGGGTAATCTGGACCGTATTATCATGGTGGTCGGCCATCATCGTCCTCTAGGAGGACGGCATCGCCCAGCCGGTGGCGGTATCTGAATCTGGTATCGGCACAGCTATAACCCAGGGGCAGTGGGGAATGCTAAAGGGTGCCCACATGCCATAACAAGTCTTAACATGCAAAACACATACACAACAAGCATGCTCAAATGAAAAATACTAATCATATTCTCTTCTTTTATTTCAAGGCCAGTCCGTACTAAAAAACTGATGCTATATTCTGTTTTACACTGTTTCTGATTACTGGGCTAACTGCTACCTGGCCTTTATCTGTTTATCTGATTATTGTTATCCGTGATCTGAAGCTATGTCAGTTTCTAGAGCCATATCGATTTTTGGAGCTACATCTGTATCTGGAGCTATTTCTATATTTGATTACTGATTTGATTACATATGGATATAACTCAATAACATAGGACATGCCATCTATAACTGGATATAGCTCAATAACATAAGATGTGCCATCTATTACTAGATACAGTCTCAACAAATGTAATACATACTATCTGTAATCTTGCTAATTCATTATACTGCTTTTACAACTTCCATTTTGGGTATTACGTAGAACATACTGAGCTACTAGCTGATACCACATTACTATCTAAAATCATCTGATGATCTGTTATTCTGATTATCACATGATACGTAATGCTATACTAGCATGCTTGCTTGAAATTGTACTAAAATCATTCCTATACGTTGGGTATCTGTTAATAGCCTTTATTCTATTTATTTCCAGACAGTACTTCCTGGCTTGCCGAAAGAATAACTTTACATACCTAGTTTCTGAGTACCCGACTGACCGATGTGATTTCCGTCGGTACTTCTACTGTTTCTCCCAACTACATTCATATACATATCAATTAGAACTAAATACATTAATATCCGGGAGAAATTATCATTTTTGATATATATTTATCCTAAACTTTGACCTTTCGGAAAACGGTCGAAAACTCGTTATTTCCTGATAGTACAGAAAGGATAAATGCTCACTGCAACGCTAGGAACACATTGGTTCTAATTTAAAGCAATTCTATTTACTTTACCTCGGTAGCACGACGTTTCGACGGCCAAATTTCACGAAACCAACTCCGTAGGATTGCTCTCTACAGCTTTATACCTCTATATCTAAGCCGGAACGGAGTTCAGACCACGTTTCGTAGCGTAATCGGAAGGAAATTATGTATGTTTGTCGTGGGTTTTGCCTTATATGGCTACACCCTCTGTTTTTTTTTGGTTTTATTGAAGAAGATGGAAAAACCGACTTTCCTATTTATTTTATTTTATTTTATTTTTTTTGCTAAATCCCTTAACCAACATGCCATTAGGCTATTTATTCATTTAAAATTTACGGGGTGTAAAAAGTATGCAGCCAGATCAACACTCTCAGAGGATCTGACTCCCATAATACAGGTAATCTTCTTGATCTCATCCATGAACTCTTGGGGATCCTCCCCTACTTTAGATCCATGAAAAGATGGAGGGTTCATACAGGTGAAGTCCTAGCAACTGCTGCAGACCCGTTGGTGTTCATCAACACCACCTGCTGGTTCACCTAGTTGGTGACTGTTTGGGCCAGTAGTTGAATGGCCGCCCTGAATTAGGCGGTAGATACTAAATCATCTTGAGGGGCTACCGGGGCTGGTGGGGTAGGTATGTTGGTATTACCAGCCTTTCTTCCGATACCGTGTTTGGGAGGTATGATTCACTAAAATGAAATAGAGTAGGAATTAGAAGGAGATTTCTGGGTTTGAACTTTAGCGCACGATAAAAAGTATGAAAAAAATAGAATTTTCCTAATAAGATCTCGTAGCCTCCTCGTCATAAGTATGGCGCGCTTCATACCCATGAAAAGGACTCTACTCGATGCGGCTTTCAGAAATTCTGAGGATACTCTAAACCTAGTGCTATGATACCAAGTTTGGAAGGCCCCGAGTCTACACCCTAGATGAGACACGGTACTTGGAGTTACAAGTGATCCTAGGTCAACCCCTAGTCTATCATGCACTGGTATTTTGAGTAAAACTTACATAGCGGAAGCTTTTTAAATAAAACATAAAACATTTATTGAAGTGAAAATGGAAACATAAAGTTTAAAACATCTGAATGACCTTAAAGTCTAAAACCAAGTCTGTGTCTGAAAGCCATCTAATAGATGAGTTGCTGGGACAAGCCCCCAGCTAACTCTAACTCTAACTGAAAATAACGAAATCATGCCATCGAAGCATGAGGACTCATACTTTTACTGAGGAGGATCTGAACGGAGTCGGCTAATGGTGCCGAGTCTCAGAACCTATAGTTGTATCATGAAATGATATAGCATAAAAGTATGCGTCAGTACTTTTAATGTAATGAGTGAGTGAGAGAGAACATAATCATGGATATAAACTGACTGAGCTGAAAAAAATGACATGTAAATGACAAACTAATATACTGAAATGTAACAACTGAAGTAATTTGGGATGGTCAAGATGACCCTGTCTGGTGGTCAAAGACATTCCCTAAGTAAGAAAGTTCTGAGTTTGGGATACTGTACTATAATGAATTGATCTAAGCTAATAGAGCTAAAACTAAACTGAACTGAATTGTTTATTCTGAAACTAGACTAGACTTACTAGTGGGAGATTCTATAACTTATATATAACCACGTGAGCTAGATGTGGAGTCTGATGTATACACCCCACTTGTGGGACCCAATATACCTTTCCACGGTATAAAGGCATGAACTGGATGATAACATAGGTTTGGGGCCAATCTGGCCAACAATTACTGTAACCTATGCTGGCAACGTAGTTCTGGGAACCTTGATGTGTTGGAACCTTGCTCCGCTCGGTGCTAAGTCCTACTCCAACTGGAAAATCTAAATTGAATACCAAGATGAAAGATCAAAACAAGGGTCCAAGACTAGTCAGGCGTATATAACTAAAGGTACCCTGAGATTCTTATTGGACCAGATTTTGGAACTTGGTTCTAGATCGATCAGAGTTGCGTAACCATCTAAGAACAAACTGTAATATGAACTAGGGTCCTATGACTAATCAGAGCTATCTGTCTGAGTGTCATGACTACCTCGTGGACCAACAAAACTAAATTCTGAGTCTGATTTTGATAACTGGGAGGTGGTACTGACACCTCAGGAATTTCTGTAGTCAAACTGATCGGCTGACATTTTCTGACTGAGACTGTGGATTCTAAAGTTATTACTAAAACTAAAGTGACAATAATTGAATCGAGACTCACTGTTACTATCAATACGGGGATTCCCACAATGGTATGTTCAAGATACGGTTCCATACTTCAACACTGGATCAGAGTTCAAGATTTTCTAGTCCAATGAGTATGGCTAAATTTTTCATCTCATAGTACTTATAATTTTTGATACCACAAACTAGAAAAAAATTAATTATAATCAACATAGGATAATATTCAACACTAATTATATGAGGTCTATCAAAAAGTTCTTTAACATTCGAATAGTCTACAGGGCTAAAATTTACTTTTCTGAAAATAATCACAAAATAAATCATGAACTGATGGCAACCATAACTAACAATAATCATAGATATTATTCTCGGTGGATTCAAGGAAAAATTCATGAATTCTATTGACAATCAAAAACTCAGGGCTAGGAAATTTATAAAATGAATTACAGAGGGATTTTGGTGACACAAGGGAAGAACTATTCCATTTTTGAATTCCCACATACCTGGCTAAGAATTCCCTGGAGGAGGAAACTTGAATTTCTGAGATGAATGAAGAAACTTAGGCCTTACTCTGAAAGTTTCTTGAGAGACTCTTTGATGATTTATCTGAGAATGAACGTGGAGAATGAGGGGAGAGGTCGTTCATTCCAACTAATAGGTCTGAGATAACGTATACAATGACGTAGTTTAAAGTTTAGGAGAGTAGAAAATTACTAAACATCCCTCAGAAAATTGCAGGGAAAAAATCTGTCAAGTGGTCCTAACGGGTGACCTAATGGGTCATGATCAGTGACCACGACCTGTGGTCACCGGTCATGGACCACACTAGATGCTCCCCATGGTTGAAACCACGACTTGTGGTATCCCATAACAAGTCATGGTGAGGACTCATGGGGTACACTGCTTAACTCTCAGAAAAACCTCCTCTAACTGATCACGGCTCACCTCACGACTCGTGGTGATTGACCACGAATCGTGGGTTCCTACATCAAGTACACTGCCCAACTCTTTAATTTACTGTCCCTAGCCTGACCACAAGTGACCTAACGGATTGTGGTGCCTGACCATGACTTGTAAGGTCTTCTTTTGGGTACACTATCTCTCCCTTTCGGAGACTGGCCTAGCGAGTCGTCCTGAAGCATTTTCTGTAGATTTCCAGATTTTTTTTATTTTAGTCCCAGATCTTGTCTTTTAGTTTTTGAGGAATTACGCCCTAGTTATTCTTAAATCTTGATTTAAATCATAAATTCAGTCGTTACTTTAAATATTATTTTCTTAAAACCCCTAAATTTGAGTAACTAACCAACAAGTTCACTTACCAGCATTAGTCTAGATCTTCCATATTCCCAATGGGTTCGACCCCAACTTCTTTGTTGGGTTCTTTATTGAGAACGTACGCTTCATACTTCAGCAGGAGATGTGAGTTTGAGTGTTATAAGGTATGCAGCAGTTCTCCCGGGCCTAGTAATGACAACTCTTGCTATGAGTCATAGGAGGCTGTAAAAAGCTATGTTATAACTCATTGTAGGAAACAACGAGTTTTAGAAGGAAGACATTGTTTGGGTCTATTGAGGGAAGGTACGATACCACGAGTCATGGTATTACTCATTGTAGGAAATAATAAGTATTTGTAGGTCGCCGTGGGGTGAAAGTGCAGAGGATGGGACCCCTAACCACGAGTCATGGTACTACTCATTGTAGGAAACAATGATTCGTTATAAGTCTTGTAGTTTGACAAACAGATAACCTGGAAAATTAAACTGGCTAACAATGAGTGGAAATCATGAGTCGTTATTTGGTGATACGGCTCATGGTATGACTCATGGTGCCTGGAAATCAATTTTAAATTATGTTTTTCCAAGGATACTTTTGTCACTTTCTAAGCATCTAAACCCTAAGTGACATCATTTTAAGTTTCTTAAACACTATGTTAAGGGGATTAACCTAGCCTAAGTCCTTATGCTCTCATAACTACATTAGATTTGAAATCCTCCCTTAAGATCAAGGCTAGGATTCCTCATTAATTTCACTCCCAATCTTCTTAGGTTTTCAAGAAAAGTTTAGGAGATAATTTTCCTAGGGATGTGGGGTTACCAATGAGCGATCCCTTTCACCCTCATGCCCTTCTTAATTGAAAAAATTATTTTCCTAAAACCCCATGTCGTAATTAAAAATTCTAGAGTTAGGTTGGATGTTGTTGAAATACCTTCATGTTCATCTATGAAATTAGCTTCTCCTTTATCTAATACATGTTTCCATGATTAGAGTTTCATGTTTCTATAAAATCTCTTATGAAATTATGAATTCTAAAGTATCAAGCATGGTTCTCCTAGGGTTATATTTGAATTGAGTTAGACTCTATAATTGTCTTGTGAATTCAAGTCCATTAAGTTTCAAATTATTTTTTATGATCATGATGCATGATTTTAATAAGAACCCTTTATGAATTTATGAAATTAGAAGATATGGTTATTTTCTCATGTATGCATGGCTTTCATGAATATCAATTTTATGTTTATGGCCGACTCACAGGCCTCGATCATGGCTAGTTCAGGTATTTCAAGCATGTTTACGTACTTTATGATTTAAACTAGCCCATGTACTTCAAATATGCTTTCATGATTATTATATGAGCACTCTCCTTATTTTGGGAGTAGTATTTAGCACCGACTTGGCTGGGGTTCCAGCTTACTCGGGTCTAAGAATTACTAGCCAATGTAACCATGATGGAGTCCTCCAAAAGAGTTTATCCCATGCTCGAATGGGCCACCGTGAGTGATATCATGCCTTTTCATTATCCTACCCTTGGTAAAGCATGGACACCCTCCGTAGTAGGGATTTATAGGTCGGGCTCCCCGTATGCTCACATGGGTTATATGGATTATAAGAATGTCCCATTGTTCATTATCTTTTATATATTTTTATGTTCATGCCTTATGATATATGACTTATGTCATTTTGGATCAAAACATGCTTTACAAGGTTTTACTTGTGAAAATAGTCATATTCAGCTTTATGTTATAGTTTTTGGAAACTTTGAGCTCTCATGTTCGATTTATGATCGTTGTCTCAAGTTTAGACAGTTTTACTCTCATGATCTCTTTATATTATTTTATCTTCATGCTTTACCTTTTCCTTACATACTAAATACATTCAAATTACTGACTGCATACTCTATGTTATATTGTTTCATGATATAGGTTAAGTTGTTCCCACTCTGTCCTTTCATTAGCTCGCTTGCTCAGACTAGCTCAGTTCCCATTCTTGGTGAGTTCTCATCTTTCGAGGACGTCAATAAGTTTATATGTCATGTCTTGTTTAAGTTTCAGACTTAGCGAGCTAGTTGGGGGTATTTTTCCATCAAATCATCGTATGACTAGAGGCTTTTTAGACAAACATGTGGTAGATGACTCAATATTGTGATATTGTCACTCTTAGTTATGCTTTATGTTATGTTGACATCCTCTTATCCATGCTTAGGTTTTAAATTCCTCTTTAGTTCATTCTCTTGAGTTACTATACATATGTCATGGGTTAGCTCAGGGCTGTTCGTGGTTCTAGGTTACGTGTCTTGATCGGGAGTCCACACTCGAGTCATGACACCAACCCCTCAAAGAAATTTTTAAGGTTGAAGGTTCCAACTTCATCGAGTTCTAGGTCTTGAAGTCTCGAATACATAAGGTTCTACAACTGCAGTAGCTCTAATTAGAGGTTGTTACTCATTCTTACGTTTAGGAATCAACATCCAACCCTTCTCCTTCAATTCGCCCTAGTTTCTACCAATCTAAAGTTTGTTGTTTAAAAAAACATCCACCTTTAGAGGTCTCCCCCATTGATTCAATGGTGGTAGCAAATTGGAAGTAGAAAGACTAAGCCATAAACCTTACCTTGGGAAGAAAAATTGCTCTACCCTTAGAAAAGTCGCCCTTCGCTTCTAAAAGTTCATGCCTTAGAGTAATGTTGTGAAAAACCCTGAAATCCCCTCTTCAACAGTCTTACTGCCTCCCGTCGCTGCTGCACTGGGCCCACTATGGCGACCAAGACCCCACCATCGTAGACCAAATGGCTAGTCATCGCTTTCAACTATGACGGACCACCGTCCATGATGACAGTCTCACTGCAACGACACTCCCATTGCTGCAATGGTTCCCATTAACCAGTAGGTCAAAATTTTGTTACACCTTTTCCATTCCTCAAAACCAAGTCTAATTACCACTTCCCCAACACTTTTCACTCTGCACCTAGGCAAAAATACGGTGTTCTAGACTTACTTCCCTCTATTGGAAGATGGGTCCTTACAAATTTTCACGAGGTAATTATATGTTTCCACATTTTCTATATTAATTTGTAATATCAAGGCTTCAAACTTCCTTACTTTATGGGATGAAGAAGCCTTCCACATCAGTTTATTGAGATTCTTATTAGATAATCATGATTGAAAGTTTTAAGATGTCTTAGGCTAAATAAATAGAACAATCATGGCTTCTGGAATGTTGCAACTCCGATAAACTAGTCAATATTTCCTTTTCCCTATCATAGTTATCATATATGTCTTCTCTATTATTTATCACACGTGCACTTAGATTCCTGAAAAAACACTGTCAAGCCTCTTTTGACTCCCTATCAACAATAACCAATGCTAGAGGAAGAATGTTATCATTTCTAACAATTTCAACAGTAATTAATAATTTGATCTCACATTTGCCATACATATGAGTTTCTTCTACTGAAATAATAGAGCGACAATTTCGAATTCATTAATGCATGGATTGCAAGCCCAAAATACAAACATAAAAGCTTTTACTTCTACTGAAACACGTAGACTCTTCATATTTCTATTCTATAATTGTTCAATGATTAAAGTGTTGAAAAGCTGCGAAAAATTTAGGTTGCTCACTAAATGATTCATCAAAGTCGGCATACACCAATTCAAATGTGTGTTGATTCCTAAGCCACACCTTCCCATATGTTACATTATAGTCAAATTATTTGTGAACCTTTTAAATAACATCTACCACCATGAACTTGGAATTTATTTTGAATTTGGTATAAAATCAAGGATGCAATCAAATTGGTATTCAAGTTGGCGTGGCCTTTGGAAAGCCCGTTAGTCTCACATCTATGATTATCAAAATAATTTCTTGTCCTCCATAGGTTATCTCCAACCTTCCGGCCTTGAAGAAACCGTAGGAAACCCAATAATTTATAAAACTTGCATCTTATGGCCCGTAGACTCTTTATTGATGTACCATCTTTAACTTTCTATTTTTGTGAAAATATAAAATTGTCACAAATCATTTCAAATTTTGTTTACTGTTAAAATACATACCGTTTTAAGTACTTTTTGCCATCATCAAACCAGGCTGAAAAACTTTTCATCTCAGATTCACGTGTAGAGATTAAAATATCTTCCTCTCTCTCCAATGTCCTAAAGTAGGTTATATCATGATGCAACATTCTGGACATGTCCTGACCATATTGATTATGATAATTTACATTAATATTATTTTGAGAAAAATCTCCAATATCATCAATATCTTCATTAGATAACTTTCCACGGTTCTGTCTCATTATCAACTTTAAAAGTGTCATAATCTTTTCAACTTTCATCACTAATTCCAGCATTTGCTTCATTGTACAAATCAATGTTGTCCTCATCTTCTCAATGAAAAAAATATATTAGTTAAATACTAGTAAGCAAGTTATTTATTAAACCCAGAAAATCTTTCTGAGTACAAATATCGTTAAAAGATAATTATGATTGCAGTTGTTTTTGAGGCTTTAATGAACTTGTCCTATCACTAAAAAGTAGTGCACAATTTTAAATATATAAAGGTGAAAGAGTTAGTACTACAAAATTCTTATGAGGAGTACATATAATTTGACTAATCCATTTTAAAGATATATAAATGCAAGCTATCACTAAAAGTTAAATAATCTTGTGTAATCTTTTTATATCAAGATTAATAGTTTATACTTATAATAGTAATAGTAGGCTAATGAAGTTGTTAACTTATTAAATTATTTCACTAAAATTTATTAAAATATAAGTTTGTTGATTTTCCTAGCCTCATATTCTCTGTGGCTACTATCAATATGTATTTGACTAATTGAGCCTTCATCAAACGATCAATGGCCACGCCTACTCGGGCCTATACCAAATGATTGATGAAAAACAGATGTTGCACTATATCTTGACATAGTGATGTGTGGTTGATAGAAAAAGTTTTTATGATCATGCATCGACAATTGCTGGAATGATGGTTGCATAATGTCACGACCTGAACGAAAGCCCGGATTGTAGACATGGGATGAGGGACCCCTAGAGACCCCATGTCAACCCATGGCATAAGCATTCAACTAAATAATTCAATAATAGGAAGAAAATATAATTATAAACTTAGCGGAAATCGAACTTAATAAAACCACATAATGAATAACTGAAGCTGAATACACGTTTAAGTTTGAAAAGCCTCCAATCTGGACGAGTTCATGGGACAACACCCCCAACTCGCTCAACAATACTGAAACTGAAAATACATCCTAGATAACTGAAAATATAGTCCTCGAAAGATGAGGACTCACCAAACAAACAGGTTCTAACTCTAATAACTTACTACACATGGGACTGAACCTGAGAACCTAATCATGCATCATTAAACAATGCAGCATAGAATCTGTGCGGTGAGTATGTGGAATGTACCGAATATGCAAGGTAAGTAAAACTGCTAAAGTAATATAAATCATTTAAATTAAATCATACATAACAAAACTGTGAATTATAAGAAGGAGACCACATGCATTTATTCTGAAATTGTACTCTTATCATAACATGATCATGCGTGGCTTAAGAACATCATGACTGAATCGAATGACTCAAAGCTGAACATAACATTTATATCAAAAGCTGGACAATGAGTCAAACCTTGTTTCTTGAACATTATGCATAAGTACTCATCATGAGGAATGATTATGCAAATATGAATGATATAGACAGTGCGAGACTCGCCATTTAACCGACATACCGCGGTAGAGCTTATATGGTCCCAACTATCACATTCAAGTGGGTAGAGCCGTCCATAACCTTGCTAGGGCGATGGACAATACCATGATATCAATTCAAGCTGAAGGGCCAATTGGGCTGGGGATAGCTCACAAGAGAGGTCCCAACAATATATAAATGTCAACCTACGTTGGCGCATAGTTTTGGGGAATAGGATGGTCGACCCTTAACCTGCTCGGTGCTAGACTCTTCTTCCTAAAACATGCAATGCTCTACATCGTATATAATGAAGCTCAACATCGTCTATTGACGAAGCTCAACACCTTCCTTTGACGAAGCTTAAGATGAAATCATGCATAACTCCACATCGTATGAAATGAAGCTCAACATTGTCTATTCACAATGCTCATAATGAAATCATGCTAGACTAGACATCATGTTAATATGAAGCTCAACATTATACCTTGAAAAAGCTCAAAAATGACATACATATCAATTATGAATTCATGCAAGTTGGAGACTTTATTTAGAAACATACCACAAGATAGAATCTATAATAAAAGTTGAGAAAAATTCACTTCAAACCATGTGGTAAGATTTTGTCGGGAAAATCATCACTTTAAATCAATATGTGGGCATCACCCAAGACTTTGTCATATTTTGATCTAAGCAATTCATTTTGAAAACATCAACATAGTCATGGGTAGTTTTAGAAACATGTTTTTTTCATCATCAACTTCATCTTCATCACACATTAATCATAAATCACTTCTTTTATGAACTCTTCACCCATGGGCGTTTTAGATTCAATTTCGGAAAACAATTTTTATAAGGAAAACAAGTTAGAATCCGCCCAAGCTTCATAAATCATCAATATAAACTCAATATAATATTAGCCATGTACAGAGATTGAAGAATCACGCAATTGAGTAAAACCCCATACTTGATCATAGACAATTTAATCACATTTTTATAGGGATTGGGCATGGGTGTTGAAGAAATCACCCACTCATGGCCTTACATACCAGGAAATGGTGAATTCTAACTCCACCTAATTGCCTAGCAGAGATTTCAATTGGAAACCTTGAGATTCCACCTTGATCCTCCTCTTCAAACCTTCAAACTTGCATACATGAGAATAATGGCTTAGGATAGGTTTTACCATGCTAAAACTCACTAAAACGAGCTTAAAATGATGTAGTATAGGCCCGCAGAACTTAGGAATTACGAAAAATCCCTTACTAAATTAACTGAAAATAACTTTTAGGGGGTCCTAAAGGACGACCTGATGACTCGTCACCTAGGCCAATGACTCGTTTGGTTACTCGTTAAGTGCACTAGATAGCTAGTCTGTCGGGGCTCCTAACGGATGACTTAACGAATTGTCCCCCGTGACCATGACTCTTGGTCATCCCCCGTCAAGTACACTACCTTAATTCCCAATAATAATCAACATGCCAGCTCACGACTCACCTCGCGAGTCATTGGGACTGGCCACGACTCGTGGGGTCCCATCCGTTAAGTACATTGGACAAATCCTCCTTCAAACATTCCAACTCCACCCCATGATTGACATGACGACTCATGGTGGCTGACCACGAGTCATTACTTCACTCGTGGGGACCTCGATTCCTTGATCACTCCAGGCCTTCCCACGAGTCACTTGACGACTCATGGGGTCTCCTCACGAGTCATCCAAAGGCTCGTTCTACAATTACAGAACCATTTTTTCCTATTTTTTCTCGATTCAACTTCCGGGTCCGATCTTTAAATTCTCAGGGTATAACACATAATTTTTTCTACAAAATGAGGTTGATTAACTGTGAAAAATTCATAATTTTGAGCCAATAAATTCATGTGGTAACCATTCATTCATTTGGTCTTTCCATCGATCTCCAAAATATTATATCAATATTATCCATAAATTTCTTTTGGGTATGGAAAACAATTGTAGCAAAGACTGGTCATTCTAAGTTTTAAACTAAATAAACCTTGTATTGTTACTTGGAAAGAAGCATGGACAAATTTCAGAAATATCCATTTGAATATTTTCACTATTAGTCCCCACTTTCTCATTCAACATTCCACCCAATTCAACGTATTTCGTTGAAATAGACATATTGACAATCATTCTGGCACATTCGGTATATCTGAATGAATTTATTTCAGTAATTATTTTTCCACCTCAATACAAAGCAACCATCATATTACTTTCAAAATTGGCCATGTCTACTCCTACACGCAAAAATACGATACTTATTAGAATTAAACCAAAAAAATTAAAAATTATACATTTATTAAAACATATTATACTATATTTGACTTAATTATTCCATACCTTGAATTTGTGAATACTATTCCAATAATGGGACACACAAACAGATGCTTGATAAAAAATGTTGGAATGTATTGAACATTCATTTCAAACATTATATTTTACAATTATCTATGGTTAGTTTCAAGAATATGAGGAAGAGATTTTAGCTATGTGTCTTTATTTTACGTAATTTTTTAATGTCAAAACATAATTTTACATAATATTTTACTGGTAAACCAATAGAAAGGTTGCTAATTTGTAGGATTTGATAGCCTGTGAGTAGATTTGCTGAAAGCATTACTCTCAGTAACGTATTTCCTTAAAACATGAATTACATTTGCGACGTTAAAGTTCGTAAAAATTTGCAAGGTGGGGCAGAGTGTTGTTATCCCTAGTTACGAAGTAACGAATCTTTACTACCAATAACATTTTATATCTACTCACCGTTAGTTTGTCCGTTGAATTTTTGTAAATAAAATAATGTATAATGATTTAATACATGATAACACTCCAATTACACCTCTAAATAAATATAATATGGTCATTGTCAATAAAGAACCTAACTAAGGTTGGGGTCGATCCTACAGGAAATATGGTCAAAATCTTCACTAAGCTAGTATTTAGGCTTTTAGTTCAATTATTTCCTAAGGGGGGGGGTGGTTCTAACACCTCGAGTTTCAAAATGGCTCCTTAAAAAAAGGACAGTTGGCTTTAGATCTGGTGTAGGGGTTGATAGAGGAGCCAATGGCATGTCAGATTGGTGATGGCTCGTCAATGTTGGTTCGAGCCTCCAACAATGAGAATGACGGTCATTAGGTTTGCAATGGACCGCCACGCGTGGCTTCATGCTTAGGTTCCACTTCTCCAAGGCGATAGAGGACTTGACGGACCATTAAGGGAGTGATAGCTTGTCACTCATACTGTTAGTAAGGAGGTAATTTGGACCCTTACTGATTAAGGGTGATGGTAAGGGTGGCAGACAGTCGGGCGTGTGACGGCTTGTCATTGCCACCATTGGGTTATTCAGTGATTCATTCCATGCTATCTATCCAGGGCTAGTTTTATAATTTTCTATGTTTCTAATACCTACGTGACGTCTTTAAGTGTGTAATTGATGGTTTTACTTATCTTATTCCTCACTCCTCTCACACACCAAAGTTGGGATATATCAAACTCTCAAGGAATAAAGGACTTCTCAACTTCTTCTTCTCCAATCTCTCTTGGGCAGCAAACTCCAGCGAGAATCTCATAAAGCCCAGGTATGTAGGGTTATGAATGGGGAAAGTTCTTCCACCCTCATGCCCAATTTCATCCCTATTCTATGATTTCAATTCTCCAAGCATGCAATATTAAAACTTTAGGGTTTAACCCAATTCAATGCAATCTTTCATGTTTATCTCTATGGGTTCAATTCTCCCATGTTTCAAATGATGATTTATGGCTATTAGGACATATTTGACTCTCAATTTACTTTTTAATTCATGATTTCAAGTTTATGAAGATTATGTCCTATTATGAATGATTTTTGAATTTCGAGCTTATGAGCTCATGATTTCAAGTATCATGAACTATCAAAGTATACATGAATATTTATGAATTCGTAAACATATGATTCCATGATTTTGAAATTATAAAGCCTTATTCAAGAATGTATGGATTTCAGGAAAAGTCAAGTTTATGTATCATGGCAAATTGTGGCACAAATTCCATGGCTAGTTCATGTATGTCATGTATGATTATGAATTCATGATTTTAAACTAGCCCATGCAAGTTCAAGTATGTTTTCACGATAATGATTATGAGCCATGTGTATGTTTATTTAAGAGTAGTGTCTAACACCGAATAGGCTAGGGGTTAAGGAAAAGTCCGAGTGTTAGAACTACGTGTCACCATCGGTATATATTCATGTTCAGACCCTACGGGAATTCACAAGTGATATCAAGCCTTAACCGTTCCCTGCCTTGGCAAGCTTGGGATGGCTCTTCCCACTTGAATGAGATAGTTGGGGCATCATGTAAACAATATCGTGATGGTGTCGATTATGATGAAGTCTCCCATTGTTCCTCATTTTTCTAGTTACTTTCGTTCATGTCTTATAATATAATGTTTTATAGAATATTTTACCCATTAATTAGTTTATGAGTTTTCACTTATTATTTAAAGTATGGTACACCACATTATCTCTATTTCTAAGCATTGGGTCATTATATTAAGCTTATGATGAATATCTCATGATTATGTTACTTCAGAAATATGACTCTTAGCATGTTATCCTTAATCTCATGTTCTATCTTATTTTACATTCATGATTTCAGACGATCGTTTTACTAGCATGTTTTACTTTCTCTACATACTAAGTACATTCAAAGTATTTACCACATACTCTATGCTATATCGTCTCTTCATATAGGTTTGGGTTATCCGTATCATTCCCATTGTTAGCTCACTCTCGCTCAGTCCAGTTCTTTCCTAGTTTTGGTGTGTCCTCATGATCTAAGTACATCAGCTTTGATTATGTCTCTTTTTTTCATGTCTTTTAGTTTCAAACTTAGTGAGCTAGTTAGAGTGTTGTTCCATCAGCTCATCAAATGTTTAGAGGCTTTTCAGACAGCTATGTATAGATGGTTAAGTGTTGTTGGTTCACGTTTGCGTTCATGTTGATATACTATGCAGACTTCCGCTTATATGATGTTCATGCTTTATTTTCACTTAGTTATGCTCTTATTCATTCTATGTATGTGCCACAGGTTAGCTTGAAGTGGTTCGTGGTTCTAGGTATCGTGTCTGGATCTGAATCCCAGCTCGGGTCGTGATAGGTTTGTAGATTAAGAATCGAGTGACAATATTAGGAAATGGTGTTGTTATCAATGTTATGAAATTAACTAGGAAAGTGTTCCTCAAAGCTTCTTAACTAGGTTGAGTTATTACACTTGCAATCTGATGTGGCCCAAGTGCACGTAGTCGTCAAGTAATATAGGACAATGAAGTCTTGATTATAAATCACCCAAAGAGTTGTCAGATTAATTGGACAAGGTTAACTCTTTGCTTTCCTACTCTAACAAAATAGATATAAATGGGGAATTGTTTGGAGAATTAAACTACTAAACTTGAAATGAAAATGACTAATAAACTAAAGTTGTTGCAAACTTGTTTATACTTCAAATGATGATGAAAATCTAGGGAATTCACACTTTTGCTTCAAGTTGAGTTTTCAAGACTTGATTATTCTAGATTAATTCTTCCTAAGGTTGCTAGTTGCAAGTTACTATCCTATTTCTTGCCACTCTCCCAAGCATCGAAGAACTATCTCATGAACCCTAAGGCCTATATCCCTATGGTCGCAGGTGAAACATGAAAAGACAGTTATGCCTACTTGTATATCAACTAAACAGTGTTGAAGGGTATATCTCTATCCTCATGAAAAACTTCTAACCTTCAAACCATGCAACAAAGGATCTTTGAATTTCTGTTTTATATTTACTTTTAACCCTTTCAGTTCCCTCTCCCGAGTTCAACTAAAAGCCAACAGATTTATTCACAAGGTAATTAGTCGTCTAGCAAATAAAAAATTAATGTAAGTAAATATAAACAACCTCTAACGAAGAATAAACAATTAATATAAGTAAATACAAACAACCTCTAACTAACAATCAAAACTAGAAATAATCAATCTTTCAAACTTCAACCATATCTATGGCCCAAACCCTATAATGGGTGTTTATCCACTCATAGACAAACAGAAAAACAAAGGCATCATCATTCGAAGCATAAATATGACAGAGAAAAAAATAAACATAAGTTATCAAGTTCTCTCCCCTCTAAAGTTGCATTACGACCCTTACTACGATCAAACAAAATGATATATGATAGCTAACAAACGATCTAGATGTGATATTCATAAGTGAGCCCTCAAATAATACTTTTTCCCTCAAGTAATTAGCATCAAAATTAGCAAAATCCATCTCAGAATAGGTCTGCCACGCTGCACCCTTCATGGCCCCAAGTTTGGCTAAATTTTCCTCTGAAGATTTGCTCCGGGCACCCCACGCTAGCGATAGCACCAAGGCGTTAGCCAACTTTCTGAACTTCTGGATCCTTCGGGCACCCCACGCTACTCAAAGCATCAGAGTGTTAGTAAAATTTCTAAGCAATTGAACCCTTTTGGTTCCCCAACCCATCCAAAGCACTAATGTACTAGAAAAACTTCCTATGTCTTGGATGCTTCTAGTGCTCCACGCCTTTCATATTGCCAAGGTGTTTGTCACGACCCGAGCTAGACCCAGATCGAGAAATAGACCTCAAACCATGAATGGCTCCAAGCCAACCCATTGCATGTGTATAGAAGCTAAAGAGCATAAGCTAAAGCGGAAAACTTAAAACCTTAAGCATTAATAAACAAATGTCTATATAGCATAATATAGAACACAAGAGTAACATACATCAGCAGTTGAGTCAACTAATGCATATTTGTCTGAAGAGCATATAATCATAGATGGACTGATGGGATAAATCTCCAACTAGTCCATTAAGTCTGAAACTAAACTAACAAACTAACAGGACTAAAGGAATGTCCTTGACAGATGAGGACTCACTAACACGGGGACTGTACTGGACAGATAGGGAGTAGGGCTAACTGCACAGCTGAGTCTGATCGCTCCAACTTATATCATGAAATGATATAGCATAGAATATGACGTCGGTATTTTGAATGTACTGAGTATGTGAGGTGAGTAATAACATTCTATTAAAATACATAAAAAGTTCATGAGAGTAGTTCATTTCAAACATGAAGTAATAATCATAAATTATGTATGAGGGCTCAAGGATTGCAAAGTAGTTAATAAGCTAATCATCAATATATTCATAATAGAAACCTTGTAAAAATATAACTTGAGCCAAATTATTATAATAATGAATATGCATAAAATTATAAAGAACAATGGGAGGATTCATCATAATCGACACCATCATGATAGAGCTTACATGATGCCCCAACTATCTCTCTCAAGTGGGCAAAGCCACCCCAAGCATGTCGGGCAAGGGACGATGATATGGTGTAATTACTAAAGAGACCTCATAGAGTTAACATGAGTAAAATCCTATGTTGGCACCTAGTTCTGAGGCCTAGATTCACAGAACTCTGACCTATTCGGTGCTAGATACTACTCCCATAAACATGCACATGGCTCATAGAGTAATCATGAAACATACTTAAAATACATGCGCTAATTAAAATCATAACATACATGAACATGCTTGAAATACGTGAACTAGGCATGAAAAAGGATTGTGAATCGTCCATAAACATAAACATTAAATCTGTAAAAGCAATGCATACTTGATAAAGTCATCATACTTGAAATTCTTATGTTCGTGATGGGTTCTTGTAAAATTCATATCATATAATCATAATACATAACTTAAACTTGAGAGCTAATATCATAAGAAAACCATGGGATTTCAATAAAAGGGAATTTAACTCTAGAAGTTCATAATCATACTTGATAATAATATCATGGAAGACTTGATTGGAATACAAAACCCTTATCATATTTTTATCAATTCTATCTAGATAGCTAAACCGTACGAGAATCATGGAGGAATTCAACGATGCCCAATAAAGCCATAGAAATTTGAAATTAGGGCATGGGAAACTGGAGATCATGATTTCAATCAGAGAAGGGGCATGAGGGTGGAAGAACCCGTCATTGGTGAACCCCACATACCTTGATTCACTGATTCTTGACTTAGCTTGAAACCCAAAGAGAATTGGTTAGGATAAGGGTGAAGAACCCTAGCATGTTCTTAAGAGCCTTGAAGGATTTTGATCTTCAAAAATTAAGTGTTAGGACTAGAATAAGAGTTCTAGGGTGAATATCCACCTTAACACACCCTTTTTGAAGCATAAAACGACATATTTTAGGACTTGAAAGCTTAGAATTATGAAAATACCGCTAATGAATGGACATGGAAAAACACACTGCCAGTCACCACGATTTGTACCACGACTCGTACCTCCAAACTACGACTCGTGGTTCCCTTCCATTACTAGGTAGTACAAATTTCCATCTCTTTGATTCTAACCATGGACGCCTTCCATGACTTTTTGTTTCCAACAACACGTCATAGCTTGACTCATTACATCACACCTTCCCTCGATAGATTCAAACAATGACTACATTCCATGACCCATCATGCCAACAAACGAGTTGTACCTTGGATCATTGGTTTAAGATATAACAACTAGTAGACCCCTAACCCCGACTCGTTATATCAACCTACGAGTCCTACTGTGACTCATTGCCTCAAGCCTTCTTATGTAGATTCTGACTACGACTCATGACCATGAGTTGTACCTACTCACCATGACTCATGGTATGGACTCGTGGTCTAGGAGATGGAACTTCAGAACCTAACCACGATTCCTCCTACAACTCGTGACATCAAACCACGACTCATACAACGAGTCATGCTGAGGGATTTTTTAGATTTTTCTGTTGATCTTGCTACAAGTCTAGGGCTTTATCATAGGGACTTTTAGGGAAAAATCCAAAAGAGTAAAGGAGTGAGAATCGTGAACAAGAAGGAAAAATAACGGTTGTGGGAGTTGAGGAAAAGATTAGAGGTGCATTTGTTTGAAAATGCTTGAGTATTGGTAGCGAGTAAGAGAACAAATGAATAAAAAAGTTGCTTAAGTACTCCTTACTAATAAGCTAAGTGATCTTAAAGAAATGGGAAAAAGAAGAAATTTAAGAGTGAAAAGAATGAAGGTGAACTAAGAGAAGAGATGTCCGTAACGAATAGGTGATGTATTAAAAGCTCTTGGGGAAGATAGCCACTATTACTAGCCAGAATAGTACCTACCCGTCCCTTAGCTTACATTACGACCCGATAAGTCCTATTTGATCTTACGGTCAAACATTCTTAAATTAGTGGAGTAAAACACTAAGGGCAAGCTTATGGGTCAATACGCGTGGCATGTGAATTCTTTGTGAGAGTGAGCTCAATTCTTATCCATATACCCACACACGGTTTGATTTTAAAATTTGTGAGTAAAAATGGGTAATTCTGTTGTTGTGATGGCACATGTTTAATGAAGGATAATATTCATGTCGGACTTCTTGCTCAGTTGATTTGCATGAGTTTGTTGAGATTGAGAGTCGATTATTGAGGTGAGGAAGTGTTGACATAGTATATTTGCTTTTGATGGTTACACCATGCATGCAATATTTTTAACTTGCTATCTAAAAACAATCATTGTAGTCCTATCTTGAATTGTCTTGCTCAATTAGCTATGTGGGAGTCTTCATGTGCATGAGATGTAAAAGAGTTGTTCAAGGAAGAACAAGGCTTTAAGTGTGGGGTAGTTGCACTCCAGCGCACTGGTGGGCAAGCTGCTGGAGTTGTTGAAGTGATAGCTGGCGCACGACCTCAACTGCTGCCCTCTCTAGTTGATGAATAGTCTTTGAGCATGTGTCCTAGCCTCCCGCACACGAAACAAGGATCTTAACCAACCAAGAACTCTCCAGGGTCATTCTTACCATACTTTCCACAAATTGGGAAAGTGTACTCCCTCGTTGTGCTCCTCAATCCCCTAGAACCGGACGCTTGGCCTCTCTGATCATTTTTGGGTTTGGATTGGACATTAACTGACGATAGAGCTAGGGCTGAAGACCTCTGGTAGGACTGAGGGTGATTTCCACCACCGGACATCTGTCAGAGTTGCCTATATCTCCCTGTTCTGGCCCTCTTGGCCTCTCTCACCTTCTCCTTCTTTTGCTCGTCCTCTATCTACTGGGCGTATATGACCAACCGAGAGAAATCTAGGTCACTATTCAACAAGGTGGTTCTGTACTCCTTGACTAGTGAATCTGCCACTCCATTCACTTGCTCATACGTGCCCTCTAATCCGCAACCATCTCCGGTGCATAGTTAGATAGTCGAGTAAACTCCAAGGCATACCCCTGGACATTCATTTTTTTCTGCTTTAAGTTGACAAACTCCACCACCTTTGCGTGTCTCACCTCCTTATGAAAGAACTTGTCTGGGAATGCAGTCACGAACTTATCCCAACTCACTAGAATTGCTACCATTGCTGTACTCTCCTTCCACAGAAGGAACCATATATAAGAAACCCCCTTCAGCTGATAGGAGGGTAAGTCTATGATAACGCTCAAACTCACACTTCCTGACAAAGTATGACGAGGTCTTTGTCAATAAAGAACCCAACTAAAAGGTTGGGGTCAAACCCACAGGGAATAGGGTAAGATCTTGACTAATGCCAGTTATTGAACTTGTTGGTCAGTTATCTCCAAATTGGGGGGTTTCAAAGAAAAAAATATTAAAACAAGCTTATATTCTAGATTTAAATCAAGATTTGCAATAAACTAGGATAAGTATTTCCCATTGGTTCATAACTGCTTTGGGTATATCCACTTGATCAATCCCAATGCTTACTTGTGGAACTTATAACTAGAATTCATCCAAATGACTAGTTCGTCCCTATTGGATGACTTCACTCAATCACCGGATCAGGTCTCATGAGCAATTTCAAACTAACCGTTATCAATATGTTCCCAAATTAACTATCCTGCGACCACAACTCGAGTTAATACAATAATCGTAAGGACCAAGGCTTTGTTGTAATACTCTTTTCCTAATCTCTACTTCTCTTGGTTAAAGCGAGTAAAGAATTCGAAAAAGTCCTAACGTTGTACACCATTAAGAAACGTTTAAAGATGAAGAGAATACAACACAAGCATTTAGCATTCGATTTGAATCACTTTTGTGCAACCCTATTTCATTAATCCACCTTGGTTCCCACAACCCCTAGTAGTGGAGGTTTTAGCCTCTCATGGTTGTAAGATTACAATTTTAATTTATAGACAAACACATAATTAAATACTTACAGCAACGATAAGGAAAAAAATAATATTTGAATATCAAAGAACAGTCTCAAGAACAATGTAGGAATTCAAGAATTTGATCCCAAGAATTGCTCCTCAAAACATGATAAAAGTTCAGAAAAATTATTCTTCACACGTCTACTAATTCGATTATGTACTCCTCTAACTAAAATAAATCATAAAAGCTATTTATACAGACATAACAAACCTTTTCCTAAGCTAACAGGGAATTTTCCATATCTGGTGCCGACTGTGTCACCACTGAACCTACGACCCATAGCAAGATTGTACAGGTCATACCTACTTCTCGTAAGTCCTTTGCTGCTACAAATTTTGTTATGTGTTGGCAGGCTGATATGAATCGTACCTCCATCCTATGAGTCATACAACGCTTCCGTGGTTTATCTCTGAGAACTCTGACATCTTCCAAAATTCTCCATGAGTGTTATGGTACGACTCATACCTTCTTCCTATGACTCGTACTGTTTGTTGTGTCTGAATTTCTGCCATATATTAAATAATCTTTTGAAGTTCACCACGGCTCATGGTATGATTAATATGTTGATGCTACGATTCATTGTTTCTGAATTTCGGCCAATTATTTGTGCAATTTTCTCTGAACAATTCCTTGACTCCAGTTATGTCTCTTACCATCTTGGTACAGCTCGTATTGAGATTCGTATGTTCTCATCCTCTTACTCCATCCTTCTGAATTTCATCACAATTGTCAGTACAACTCATTCAATAAAGGTACGAGTTGTACAGAGTGTCACGCCCCATAACCGGCGGGAAGGCGCGACTGGCTCCCCATACCTGACTGACTGGGAAGCCGACTATATGACATCTGTAACTGTAACACCTAGGTCATCCAGGCCACCTGTCAAAAGCAACTGGAGAACAAACTGGACCCATAATGTCTCAACAATACAGGGTAAACAACTGAAATGCAAACAAGGCTATGAGTATGCTAAACTAAACAACAAAAAGCCGACAAGGCCACAAACTGAATACCATTGTACACACTAAGTCCACAAAGGCTCTAAAGAGTAAACTGACTGATGGTCGGAACAGGGCTCCAACCTACCCATAACTGCATCTCAAAACTCTAACGGAAACAAAACCAGTCTTAGCTCCAGAAAGAAAGGGGCATACCAACACAACCACTAATTTCACGAACTACTACTGTAACTGGCAATCCTGACCTCTACCTGCACCTACGGCACGAACGCAGGTCCCTAGGCTAAGGAACGTCAGTACAAATGAAATGTACTGGTATGTAAGGCAGAAGACTATAAACATGTAAGATAGCAATGATAACTGAGCCAAAAATAATGAATAACTACAACTTGGAATCCGAGAAACTGAAACTTGGCAATAAGTTAATACTGAAGTGCAAATGCAACCAAGTAATGCACAAGAAACACTATAACTGTAATGCCAACAACCAACCAACCACAAATCCATATATAAAATTCGTCTAGCCAGTGTACCATACCAAGGAAAAATAAAATTATCTTCAGCTGATGTATCACACCGGGGTAAAATAAAAATATCTCTAGCCGATGTACAAAACCGGGGTAAAATAAAAATATCTCTAGCCGATGTACCACACTGGGGTAAAATAAAAATATCTCCAGCAAATGTACCACACCGGGGTAACATAAAAATATCTCTAGCCGATGTACCACACCGGGGTAACATAAAAATATCTCTAGCCGATGTACCACATTGGGGTAAAATAAAAATATCTCCAGCCGATGTACCACACCGGGGTAAAATATAAATATCACCAGCAAATGTACCACACCGGGGTAAAACAAAAATAATTCTCAATCATAATCACAAACAGGGTCGATATGGCTTATATTGAGTCAATTTAACACGTATGGCATATAAATAACAAATGTTAAATCTGCGGACGGAATAGGCCTCTTTCGTAACCCATAAATGCAAGTGAGCACCAATATCATGTGAAGCTAGAAAATATGTATATATATCACGTAAAGTTGTCATTATACATGAACATGTCCACTCAGTTACTTGAAGGACCTTCAAGAGATTTAGACAACATATGAACTTTTGTCGGCTTACAAACAATGTCCTACAAATAATCCTACCAATTGAACATATTACTTGGATTGAAACACATAGAGCTCATTTCTACAGAATTGTTTAACATTTGGGAAGTACAAATATAAACTGTCTACCAGGTGGTTCCTTTAACCTGTATCAGCAACTATACATTGGGATTTCATCGCCAAATTTATCATTTGGATAAGCTCATATAGTTCTTAATTCATTTTACTTATTTGCAGGAAAACATGGAAATTATAACTAGGAACTTGGAGTTATTTGTCATATACATAGAGCTGAGAACTAAACTACAAACATACAATGTATAAGACTTCTATATAATGTATAACTCGTATTTACTTAACTAGGTGACCTCCAGGAGACTTCTTGGTATTCAAAGTTCTGAGCTTAACTGAGCATCATCATAGCCTGAACTTATACTTACTTTGACATTAGGAACATTGTTACCTAGGAGAATCTCACCTCTGAATTTAGGAAATTAAACTGATAACTCAACAAGAGCTAAACATAAAGATGCATGACTTGAATATAACTAAAAGAATTCTACTGTATGTTATAACATGAAAATCGTACACATTAAGACTTTTTATTGGTAAGACATATAAAGACTTGATTTCTTATACTTGTATACAACATCAAATACTTGACCGAGACATTAGCATAATTCTCGAAATATGATCTCTCAAAAACTTCTTAGATCAGCTAGAACATTTCAACATAAATTAGGGACGTAAAGACATAACTTTAGGATCTGAGACTTGGAGCTCTATAACTTGGGAACTCATGAGTAACTCTCTAAGTGATGCCTTATAGGTAAATAAAGATATATAGTCGTAATTCGGGTGATACTGGATTGACTTAGATAACTTTGCAATTATCTGCGGAGCTTAAGAAAGCTTACATAATCATAAGTGACATAGAAGATCCTAGGATTACCCTTTTCAGACATGGTATAAAATTTCAACACTTAGAATAGATAACTTAACATAATCCTTTTTGGGTATAGAAGAGAGCTTCTCAACTTAAGTTACTATTTATGCAGACGTTCAACTCTAATTATTTCATAGAAGGTTAACACTTTAGTGGTTATTCATCAACCTAACACATACTGAACATAAACAACTTAACTTATAACTCTTTTGCTAAACGTCTTTAGAACACGGTTAATCTTCCTAGCTATTTCCTACCTCGTTCACAATCGTAACCCATATCGTCTAATTTAACAATATTTAGCTCTACTTTCCTTATCCATCTTAACTTCTTTGCCAAAAACTATTCACTCTACACTCAAGTCTTTACCCTCGTGTTCACTATTCCATCAATTCTTATACACACTTACCTCTTTGTTAATTGACAACTTCGCCACGCTTTCCCCGTTAACATGTATCGATTAAGCTTATTTGAAACGTGCCACTTGCTTTTCTTTAGAGAGTGATTAAAATTATTACCAAAACATCATTTCAATAAGCTCGTTTACCCTCAATCGGCTTAGCGTCATCTTCTTCAATTACATGTCGTCGTCTTAGCATTTCTTACCAATTTCACTAAGTGACAAGATGTTAACATATATTAAACATCACATATATAGTATACTGCAAAGGACCAGATCACGGTGCCCACGTTAAGGGGACTTCAGACTCGATTTGGAACTACGACAACAATCGTATAAAAATTACACCTTTCGCTTCACATTTGTTCGCTTCAACCATTCTTAATGATTCAAGCTTTATGCCGGGTATTTCCAACCCTTTGGAAAGGAACATACATGCCTCAATATGATTTTAAAAACATAGGAATATTGATCCTTTCAATAACTTAGTTTTGTTCTTGAAAAACAAGGAAAGGGACCGCCTTTACATACCTTGGAACGTCGACTCTAATTTTGCCGAAAATCTTCCGTTCAAGTTTAGTCTTTAAGGATCCTTCCAAGTACAATTTACAAACCCAACAAGCAGCAACATCACTTCACCAAAGTTCTGGAAAAATAGGGCAGCAACATGCCACAGAAACACATAAAGAAACAACAACACAATACTACAACATTCTCCAAGTTATATCCTCATAAACTTAAAGAAATGAAAAAGGGAATTACTTACCCTTTCTTGGAGATGTTATCAGCTAATGTAGGAGTAAACTCCTAGTGTTTCCTCTGCCTAGAATCATCTAAAAATGCAGCAATACCACAATCAACCACACGACAACAACAAGTAATGATTTCCTTCCAAGGTTCTATTTTCAAAGCCCAAAAGAGACAAGAGTGAAGTTTCTTACTTGGGATATCTTTTCTCCATGTGATAGGGCTTTGAATTCTATGAATTATGAAAAAAAAATCAACTAAAATGGAGTAAAATGAGCTTTCTAGCTCAATTTTACTTCATATAGGCGGGATGGCAAGGGTTTGGGCGGTGCCCGCGCGACATGCCCTCGCGCGCGCGCACCTACTGCTTGCCTGTCTCGGCGCCCGCGTGCCTGGGCGCTTTCCCAGCGGACAGTGCTATCTTCAACGAGCATAACTTTTTACTCAGGACTCCGATTGATGAGCGGTTGTTTTCAATGTAAACTAGACTCAAATATCTTTCATTTGACATGTTATGAGACTTCTGGATCATTATATATTTGCAGATATGACCATTTAAAGTTGACCCTTATTTACAAACTTCACATAGTTTTCGCTTTTCCCTTTGCACATGTTTCCCTCCTCACCTATCGACAACATACAACCCATAATTCCCTTAATGCGACATATAACCATAAAATAATCATCAAGAAAAATTCCGGGGTGTAACATCCTCCCCCCCACCTTAAAATCATTTGTCCTCGAATGAGGGTTATACCTCGGTAGGCGTAACTTTAGCCATAACATCTTTAACTTTTCCTTTCCTTGTGTCATAAACATACACTCTATTTTTCGTAAGCACATCCTCTTTCTAGTGCCGCTTCTTATCAAACCGTACTTACTCAACTCCATCTATTTGTCAGACGTATGATAGACATGCTTTATTACCATAAAATCGGTAACTTTTCTAACTCTAATCAAATTAATAAACTACAATGGGAGTTATGATTTACTCCAATACCACCTCTCCATTAATACCATTAGGAAATATCACAAAGAAAAAAAAGTGAAAATCACAACTTAACCACTTAACATATAAAATCAGTGTCAAACCTTAAGTTGCTCTTTTACCTTTGCTTTTACCACAAGTTTTCACTGCCTATCTTGGAAACGGGGGCTAAAAGAAATTGTAGTCTAATATAGGGACAAGGTAGAGACTGAATCTTAAGGAGAAACTGAATGTCTGGCTGGCCGGGGTCTCCAAGCACTACGAGGGTCCTTAAATAGTCTTACAGACCTGTTTTTTCTTACTCTGTTCCACTACCTTGTCATTACTTGGGGGACGATGAATCAGATCATCCGTCTTTTGAGCAAATGCTAGCATCCAAGGAGTAGAAATTTTTTTCAGGGTAGACATTCCTAAACACTCTCGGACCAAATGGGGTCCCCAACCTAATACACTCGATATACTCTTTCCCTCGTATTCCGCACCCTATCTGAAATATAATGGGGCAAAGAATTAAATCTGAGACTATATTCACGAATACTCATGCTGCCCTACTCTAGGTAAAAAACCTTATTAGCTCAAACGCGTCGAAATTCCTGTGGTAAGTATTGATTCATGAAGACTAGTGGATTTAGGCTCAAAACCTATGGGCACTAGAGCTCTCAAAAGTTCCCTTGGATCCTACCATTAATTTTAACTATTTATTTTGAAACGTCACTGCTTGGGCTAACATTTGAAATGCTTTCTCAAAATCTCATCCCTTTGATATACCTGAAGGTACAGCAGGTGCTGAAGGATCAATAACTCTACATTCTCTTAGCTCTATCGAATCTGAAACAATAGGAGGGGCTGAATCCCTTCCCACAGTAATTCCGACTGGATCTTGGAGGAACTATGGTACAACGAATGGGAAACATTCTTCGAGCCTCTATTGTATTTCTCGGATCGACAGGAGAGCGAGTAGGACCCTTTCAAGCATTAATATCAATAAATGTCATAATCATCTTTCTTACTCCAGTTGAATTCTTAAACATAAGCACGATTTAGTTTTCAAACAGCCCTTACATCATTGCTCTATAGCACGATCTATTAATGAACATACCTATAAGCAAGACGCTACTAGACACAGCTTGTGGACTCTCTAGGATACGACTTCGCTCTGAAACCAAGTCTGTCACGCCCTATAACTGGGGGGAGGGTGCGACTAGCTCCCATACCTGACTGACTGGGAAGCCGACTATATGACATCTATAACTGTAACACCTAGGCCGTCCAGGCCACTTGTCAGAATCAACTGGAGAACAAACTAGACCCATAATGTCTCAACAATACAGGGTAAATAACTGAAGTGCAAACAAGGCTATGAGTATGCTAAACTAAACAACAAAAAGTCGACAAGGCAAAAAATGGAATACCATTGTACACACTAAGTCCACAAAGCCTCTAAAGAGTAAACTGACTGATGGTCGGAATAGGGCTCCGACCTACCCATAACTGCATCTCAAACCTCTAACTGAAACAAAATGAGTCTTAGCTCAAGAAAGAAAGGAGCATACCAACACATCCACTAATCTCACGAACTCCTACTGCAACTGGCAATCCCAACCTCTACTTGCACCTGCGGCACAAACGCAGGTCTGTAGGCGAAGGAACGTCAGTACGAATGAAATGTACTGGTATGTAAGGCAAAAAAATGTAAACATGTAAGATAGCAATGATAACTGAGCCAGAAATAAGGAATAACAACAACTTGGAATCCTGGAAACTGAAACCTGGCAATAAGTCAATACTGAAGTGCAAATGCAACCAAGTAATGCAAAAGAAAAACTATAACTGTAATGCCAACAACCAACCAACCATAAATCCATATATAAAATTCGTCCAGGCGGTGTACCATACAAATGAAAACTAAAAGTATCTTCAGCTAATGTATCACACCGTGGTAAAATAAAAATATCTCCAGCCGATGTACAAAATCGGGGTAAAATAAAAATATCTCCAGCCGATGTACAAAATCGGGGTAAAATAAAAATATCTCCAGCCGATGTACCACACTGGGGTAAAATAAAAATATCTCCAGCAAATGTACCACACCAGGATAACATAAAAATATCTCTAGCCGATGTACCACACCGGGGTAACATAAAAATATCTCTAGCCAATGTACCACATTGGGGTAAAATAAAAATATCTCCAGCCGATGTACCACACCGGGGTACAATATAAATATCACCAGCAAATGTACCACACCGGGGTAAAACAAAAATAATTCTCAATCATAATCACAAACAGGGTCGATATGGCTTATATTGAGTCAATTTAACACGTATGGCATATAAATAACAAATGTTAAATCTGTGGATGGAATAGGCCTCTTTCGTAACCCATAAATGCAAGTGAGCACCAATATCATGTGAAGCTAGAAAATATGTATATATATCACGTAAAGTTGTCATTATACATGAACATGTCGACTCAGTTACTTGAAGGACCTTCAAGAGATTTAGACAACATATGAACTTTTGTCGGCTTACAAACAATGTCCTACAAATAATCCTACCAATTGAACATATTACTTGGATTGAAACACATAGAGGTCATTTCTACACAATTCTTTAACATTTGGGAACTACAAATATATACTGTCTACCAGGTGGTTCCTTTAACCTGTATCAACAACTATACATTGGGATTTCATCGCCAAATTTATCATTTGGATAAGCTCATATAGTTCTTAATTCATTTTACTTATTTGCAGGAAAACATGGAAATTATAACTAGGAACTTGGAGTTATTTGTCATATACATAGAGCTGAGAACTAAACTACAAACATACAATGTATAAGACTTCTATATAATGTATAACTCGTATTTAGTTAACTAGGTGACCTCCAGGAGACTTCTTGGTATTCAAAGTTCTGAGCTTAACTGAGCATCATCATAGCCTGAACTTATACTTACTTTGACATTAGGAACATTGGTACCTAGGAGAATCTCGCCTCTGAATTTAGGAAATTAAACTGATAACTCAACAAGAGCTAAACATAAAGATGCATGACTTGAATATAACTAAAAGAATTCAACTGTATGTTATAACATGAAAATCGTGCACATTAAGACTTTTTATTGGTAAGACATATAAAGACTTGATTTCTTATACTTGTATACAACATCAGATACTTGACTGAGACATTAGCATAATTCTCGAAATATGATCTCTCAAAAACTTCTTAGATCAGCTAGAACATTTCAACATAAATTAGGGACGTAAAGACATAACTTTAGGATCTGAGACTTGGAGCTCTATAACTTGGGAACTCATGAGTAACTCTCTAAGTGATGTCATATAGGTAAATAAAGATATATAAATCTTGAAAACCTCTGTGTCCAAGAAGTACCTTAGCGTGCTAAGTTTATGTCGAAGGTGCGGCTCAGGTAAGCCTTCAATCTTGCAATCTCATCAACATCATCACCAGTGACCATAATATTCTAAACATTTACTATGATCTGGCTATCTCAAACCAAAAGCAGTACCGAAGATAGTATGAAATACGAACAAAACCTTCCGGTTTTTGGGGAAGAAGAAAGTACCGGATAAATTAGGCAATATTATGACAATTCTTTTTCATCATCAGGGCTTTTATCCCCGAGATGATAGAGGGCATTTCACTCCTTTCCAAGAAGAGAAGGGCTTGTTTGTGACTAGCAGTAGCTGGCAATGGTCTTTGATGCATTTATTAGCTGAAGAGGCCTAAGGCTGGTCTCTTTCCTCTCGTACCATGCCTGTTGAAAGTTTCTTACCTTTTCCCTCTCCCTGTAGGTCGAGCTTCATTTTCAGCCCTCTCACTTTGTTCGAGCTGAATTACATCTACCCTCGAACTCATCAAGGTTGGATTCTGATTGAGAAGTCGCATCGGATAGAGAACACGAGATGTTGCCCCCATTGTTGAAGATTTGCTCTTCTTAGGCGTCTCCAGGGAGATGTTCATAATTTGGGTGATGCTGGATTGACTTACATAACTTTGCAATTATCTACGGAGCATAAGAAAGCTTACATAATCATAAGTGACTTAGAAGATCCTAGGATTACTCTTTTCAGACATGATAGAAAATTTCAACACTTAGAATAGATAACTTAACATAATCCTTTAGGGGTATAGCAGAGAGCTTCTCAACTTAGTTAAAATTTTGCAGACGTTTAACTCTAATTATTTCGTAGAAGGTTAACACTTTAGTGGTTATTCATCAACGTAACACATATTGAACATAAACAACTTAATTTATAACTCTTTTTCTAAACGTCTCTAGAACACGGTTAATCTTCCTAGTTGTTGCCTACCTCATTCACAATCGTAACCCGTATCGTCTAATTTAACAATATTTTGTTGTACTTTCCTTGTTCATCTTAACTTCTTTGCCAAAAATTATTCACTCTACACTTAAGTCTTTACCCTCGAGTTCACTATTCCATCAATTAATATACACACTTACCTATTTTCCTAATTGACAACTTAGCCACGCTTTCCCCGTTAACATGTATCGAATTAGCTTATTCGCTATGTGCCGCTTGCTTAGCTTTAAAGAGGAAAAGCATAAAATCTACTTCTTATCTTAAGCACTTTAAAACATAAACATATAGGATGGATTAAAAATATTATTAAAACGTCATTTCAATAAGCTCGTTTACCCTCAATCGGCTTAGCGTCATCTTCTTTGTTTAAGTTCAATTACATGTCGTCGTCTTAGAATTTCTTACCAATTTCACTAAGTGAAAAGATCTTAACATATATTAAACGTAACATATACGGTATACTGCAAAGGACCAGCTCACGGTGCCCATGTTAAGGGGACTTCAGACTCAATTTGGAACTACGACAACAATCGTATAAAAATTATACCTTTCACTTCACATTGTTCGCTTCAACCATTCATAACAATTCAAGCTTTATGCCAAGTATTTCCAACCCTTGGTCATCCGGTCTACTATCACCCAAATTGAGTAATGTTGTCGGTGAGTACGAGCTAGGCCTGTAATAAAGTCCATATTCATTTCTTCCCACTTCCATGTGGGTATGCTGATATCCTGAGTCATACCTACAGGTCTCGGGTGTTCCACCTTAACCTGCTGGCAGTTTAGCCACTGTGCCACAAATTCTTCAATATCCCTTTTCATGTTGTTCCACCAATAAATATCCCATAGATCACGGTATATCTTAGTGGCACCTGGGTGGATGTAATATCTCAAACTATGTTCTTATGCCAGTATCTGTAATCTCAAGTCACCTACATTCGGTACATATACTCTACCCTAGTAACGGAGCACACTATCTCCCCCTTTGGAGAAAGCCTCCACTTCATTTATGAGAACTGCTGCTTTTAGCTTAAGTAGTATGGGATCTTTATCCTGCCTTGACCTACCTTCAACAACTAATTAGGAATCTTACCCACCTTGCACTACTACTCCACCCTCAGCTGAATCGACCAACTACACTCCCAACCAAGCTAACCCGTGAATATCATTTTCCAGTTCTTTTCTACTCTCTTAACATTAGCCACGCTCCCCATGGACATCCTACTTAGGACATCAGCCACCACATTGGCCTTTCTCAGGAGGTACAGCATACTCATGTCGTAATCCATCAATAGTTCCAACCACCTTCTATAAAAAAGATTCAAGTCTTTCTAAATGAACACATACTGAAGGCTCTTCTGATCGATCGAAAAAACCATGTGAGCCCCGTAAAGATAATGCCTCCATTTTTTCAACAAAAACACCACTGATGCAAACTCAAGGTCATGAGTCACGTAGTTCTTTTCATGAACCTTGAGTTGTCTGGAGGCGTAAGTTATCACCTTACCCCAATGCATTAGAACACAACTGAGTCCCACTCTGGAAACGTCACATTATACTACAAACTCATCTGTTCCTTTCGATAAGGTTAAAACTAGAGCGGTAATGAGTCAAGTTTTCAACTCCTAGATACTCTTCTCACAGACTTCAACCAGAATTCACATTTGCTGAATTTAGCGAACAACTGGTAGTCTCTGAGCATCTGTAGCACTATCTTTAGATGGTTATCAAGTTCCTCCTCATTTCTCAAATATACCAGAATGTCAGCAATGAATACAATGACGAAAATTTCTAGATACTACTTTGAAACCCTGTTCTTCAGATCCGTGAAGGTTGTAGGGGCATTAGTTAGCCCAAAGGACATAACCACGAATTCATAGTGACCAAACCAAATTTTGAAGGATATTTTCAATATGTCATATTCTCTTACTCTAAGCTGATGATACCCCGACCTGAGATCTACCTTGGAGAAACAACTGGCTCCCTGAAGCTGATCGAACAAGTCGTCAATCCTAGGTAGGGGATACCTGTTCTTAACTATGACTTTATTCGGTTGATGGTAATGGATACATATTCTAAGAGTACCTTCTTTCATTCGCACGAATAATACTGGAGTACCCCATGGAGAGATGTTGGGCCTGATGAAACCCTTATCAACAAGGCCTTTTAGGTGCTCCATCAACTCGTTAAGCTCAGCATGGAGCCATTTTATAAGGAGGGATAGAGATGGGCTGAGTTTCTGGAAGAAGGTTTATGCCGAAGTCTATTTCCGGCTCAGGAGGGACTCGGAGAAGGTCTTCAAGAAACACATCAGGGAACTTGCTGACAACTGGAACAGACTGGATAGTTGGGGTCTCAAAGCTGGAATCTTTGACCCATACTAGGTGATAAATGCACCCTTTAGTAATGAGGTTCCTTTCCATTAGGTAGGAAATAAAATGACCCTTAGGCACTAAACTACTGCCCATCCACTCTAAAACTGGCTCATTAGGGAATTGAAATCTGACGACTCTAGTTTTGTAGTATACTAAGGCATAACTGGAGTGTAACCGATTCATGCCAAGAATGAAATTAAAATCGACCATGTATAGTTCTACTAAATCAGTTGGAATAACTTTATTCAATACTGAGACTAGGCAGCTTCAATACATGCGACTAACTATAACTGACTCAGCAACTAGGGTAGAGACTGAGAATGGTTTTGAGAGGACTTTTGGACTAATTTCAAACTGGAATACTACGTAGGGAGTCAAGAACAATAGTGTGGCTCCTAGATCTAGTAGGGAATACCCATCTAGGTGGAAGACACGTAAACATAATCGTGACAACATCAGGTGAGCACTCCAGATCCTGATGAGAGGACAAAGCATAAAAGCGGTTGTGGCGATGACCGCCATCCGTACCTGAAGTATTGTCCTGCAGAGCTGGTTGGCCTACTAAAGCTGCTTAAGTGGTAGACTATGATCTCACCCATCCTACTGACAGACATTCTCTGAGCTAGGGATATAGCTGTCCACACCCAAAGCAATCCTCTTTGCCCTGACGGCATTCCCCTGGATGAGTCTTGCCACACTTAGGGCAAGCTAGGTAATGGTTGCTAATGCTGTGACTCTAGGATAAAGAGCCAGATGCTCCACCTTTCCTATCCTTACAGAAACGGAAAGTAGGGGCACTGGTTGAACTAGGTGTTGGAGCTTTCTATTGTTGTGGGCGGCTTCTTCCGCTAGACCTCTGATGGCCATAATCTGATTGGACTGTCCTAGCCCTCTTATTCTCCCATTCCATGTCTTTCAGCTTTTGTGCCTTAATCTGCTAGGCATGAACGATGAGGTTGGAGAGGTCAATGTCTTTTATGAGCATTGCAGTCCTGCACTCCTTAAGGAATAGGTTTGATACTCCATTGACGAGCTTAAGCATGCAAGCCTTAGGCTCGGCTACCATCTCCAGAGCATTTCTTGACAAATGCATGAACTCCAATGCATATTCCTCCACTGTCCTGTTTCCCTACTTTAAAAATTCATGAAATTTGTAGTCTTAGCCTCCCTTAACTCCCGGGGGAAGAATCTGTCTAAGAATGTTGTGATAAACTCTTCCCACTCCATTGATTCCACTCCTGTTGGTTTACCTTTTTCCACTGAGCATACCAGATCTTGGCTTCCCCTTTCAAATGGTAGGCAGCTAGATCAGCACTCTAAACGAAACAAGGAACTATAATCCGGGTGATTTTCCGTACCTCATCCATGAACTGTTGTGGGTCCTCTCCCACCTTGGATCCATGAAAGGCTTGAAGGTTTATTTGGGTGAAGTCTCAAACCTTGGCAGTTGCTGCGGACCCATTTAAGTTTACTGGAACCACCTGTTAGTTCACCTGGATTGTTTTTGTCTGAGCCAGTAGCTGAATTGCCGCTCTGAATTCTGTTGAGGACACTTGGTCGTCCTGAGGGGCTTCTGGAGCTGGTGGGGCAGGTCAGTTAGTGTTTCCCGCCCTTCTTCAATTTCCGCGTCTTGGAAGCATAGTTTCACAGAAACAATATAGAGCATGAGTTAGGAGAGCATTTCTGGAATTGAATTTCAACGCATGATCAGGAGTATGAACAAAAGGTAATTTTCCTAATAACATCTCGTAACCTCCCTGTCATAACTGTGACCGACATCACACTCATGACAAGGACGCTACTTGACTCGCCTTTTAGACATCCTAGGATACTCTAAACCTTGGGCTCTGATACCGTGTTTGTCATAACCCGAGTTTATACGCTGGATGAGACATGATACTTGGAGTCACAAGTAACCCCAAGCCAACCCATGGTCTATCATAACACTGGCAATCTGAGTAAACATATGCGGAAGCTTTAAATAATAAAATCATTTAAGAAAGCTAATTTGATAAAAGTCCAAACAACTGAGAAACAACAATGCTGGATGTCTGAGTCTATGTCTGAAAGCCATCTAGATAAGACCCCAGCTAACCCTAAAGTCTAACTACAAGAAAATAACTGAAAAATAAATATCTTCCTTGTAAGATGAGGACTCACCTACTGGAGATGATGATATCACCTGCAGAAAATCGACTAATGGTGCTGAGACTGAGAACCCGTGCATGTATCATAATACGATACAACATAAAAGGTATGCAGCAGTACTTTGAATGTAATGAGTATGCGAGAGATGTTGTAAATATGTATAAACAAATAACTAAATTGAATGACATGAAATGACCAATTGAAATACTAGATACTGAGCAATTGAATATATATACGATACGCTTAATAATGACCCTGGCTGATGCTCATAGACATGTCCTAAATCTGAAATATGACCTGAGCTAAACTAAAACTGAACTGAACTAAGCAGAATTGGGTCTGTACTAACTAGTGGGAGAGTCTATAACCAACATATAACCACCTGAGCTGGACATGGAGTTCGATATATATGCTTCATTAATAGGACCCAATATACCTTGCCAAGGTATAAAGGCATGAACTGGGTGATCAAAAGTCTAGGTCCATAGGCCAATAAAATATCCTACAGTGGCAACGTAGTTTTGGTAACTTGGGTGTGCTGGAACCCCAGTCTGCTCAGTGCTAAGTCCTACTCCCACTGGATAGTCCTAGTATGACTACTAAGCTAATAATTCGAAACTAGGGTCCAAGACTAAGTAAAGGATACTTACCTAGAAGTACCCTAAGAGTCTTATCGGACCAAATTCTGTAACCGGTGTTCTAAGAGTGGTCAGAGTTACTTATCAGGAAGTGTCGTAACTGTCTAAAGAACAAACTAAACTGAAGCGGGTGGTTCTAAGATGGGTCAGAGCTGCTTATCTGGAAGCGTCGTAACCGTCTAAAGAAAAAACTACTATCTGATAACTGATAATTAATTCTTATAACTGACATTTAGGAGGCACCCCTAACATCTCAAGAAAAGACTATAGTCCAACTGATTAGCTGATATTTCTGAAATTACTGAGTAGGCTAGTATCCTGACTTAAACTGGACTACCGTGAACTGACTAAAACAATAAACTAACATTAATATTATGGGAATCCCAACACTGATAGGATCAAGTAGCATGACTAACAAATGAATTTTGTAAGACTCTAATTTACTACTTTAAAAAGCTGAGGCTAAATTATTTTACAAGAAGCTAGTTTCCACATGATTTCTAATAATTGGGAAAATATAGCTGCTAGTAACATCCATAATATTCCACCTAAAATTTTGCGAATTCTATTTGAAAACTTTCTAAATTTCAAAACCTCAAGGCTATAACTGATAGAAGATTATGGAAGGGATTTGAGGACACAAGGGAAGAACAATTCCCTTTTTGAATTCCCACTTACCTGGTTAAGAAATCCATAGAAAATCTCTTGAGAATCTGACAAGAGAAGTTGATAGCCTTAGCTTTTGCTCTGAGTTTTCTGAAAACGTTCTATGATCTGACTTCTGAGGGAATGAAAGGAATGAAGTATATCAATGATTACCCCTCTAAATTTCCTGAATATATCCCAAAATAATATAATTTAGGGATTAAAAAGGTGGGGAGTTACAAAAACATCCCTGGGTGAAAATCAGGAAAAAATTGTTGATAGGAACCAACGGGTCACTCAACCAGTCGTTGGTTGAGACCACGACTCATTGGGACCAGGTTAGTCCTCAGCCTGGATTTTTGGCTCACTGGAACTGGCAATGAGTGGGACCATGACTCGTTGGATGAGCCAACGGGTTGTTGGTACCTCCTGTGACCAGCTGCAAGAAATTGAACTAAACACTGGACCCTCTCTCAAACGGGTGACACAATGACTCGTTTGTTCAGACAACTAGTCGTTGTCACCTCTCATTCTTTCCACTAGAAATCCTAAAGGATTCTTGAGCTTCACACCATGGGTGCGGACAATAACTCATGTGTGATACAATGTATCGTTGTTGCCACTTGTTGCCACTGAAGGAGATACCTAGGAGCCGAAATAACGAGTCACACCACGAGTCTTTATATCATGCGACGACTCGTTAGGTGACTCGTGGATTCCTAGATATAAGGACCAACTGGATTCTGAGTTGGGGATGCAAGGAGTGATAGGAAGACTCATTATTTCTCACAATGTGTCATTCCATGTCCCGCTGTTCCCAAAGGACCAAGGTAGGGCTGACCACGACCAGACAATGGGTTGTTGGAGCTGACCATGACTCATTGTCTCGATCATTCTGAGGCAAAAATTAATGGTTTCTTCTGTATTTTTCTTGCAAGGTTTGACTTTGGTCTAGAAAAGTTTCAGGGTGTTATAACAATCCTTCATACGGCTCATGAATTAACATTGTAACTTGTAGTATGGCTCATTGTGTTTGTCCCAAGCCAAATTCATAAAAAGTAAGAGGTACAAAGCCTAGTACGGCCCGTAGTATCCTGCTACGAGTCGTACCTGGTAGTCGTACCAGGAGTCTGAAAAGGGTTAAGTCCAATAGTGATAGTATGATCCTTCCTATGAATCGTGGAATCAGCTTATGGGTTATACCATGTGTCATGGAAAAATACATATAATTGGTTTTTAGGGGGAATCTTTATACGACTCGTGGTACGGATCATACCTTCATGGTACAAGTCATAGCTCAAAGTCGTAACTTTGATCTCAGACATTATGAGTCTCCGTACAACTCATAACTCTTGGGTACGGCTTGTACTGTAGACCTATGAAAAATTATAGAGGAATTTTTTCTTACTTTCTTTTTCTCAGGTTTGTAATTGTAACCCTTTTTCTCAAAAGGTACAATGACTCAGAAGAGGAAAGCATCACAAGCGACTACTCAGAGGGCATTGATAGATGAAACCTCTGAATCTGAACAAGCAGGAAACCCACCTAGTGGTTCATTAGAGGAATACAGGGTCGATACATCTAACACTAATAGAACCCAAACCGCTAGGGAAAAAGCTAAACCGCAGGCTGAGGCGACCATTACAACATCTACTGGTGCTCCCTAGTATGGGGAGGGAGCTGAAGAAAGAGCCCAAGAGTCCGAAAGTAGCTTTAATAATGATGAGGGGTCAGAGGAGGCCCAATTCGGTGATAGAGATAGTGAGTCTGAATCTGAGGAGGAGGCAGCCAATGCCAAGTAGGAGCAGACTCTGCTTAGGGAGAACCATACCATTTCATGGAGAGTACCAGGAGCATAGGAAATATATTAATTGAGTTTTGCTCTCACCGCCAAGAGCAAACCCAGGCAAAGTATTCAAGAAGAGCGACGGATCCTCAACAATGCACTGAATGATGTGGAGGAGATTAAGCGGCTATTTAGTTATTATGGGTTTGATTTGACGGTTATAACCCCAGATCAATACACTTCAGAGATCGTCCAGGAGTTCTATGCCAATTATTTGGCGACCATGGAGCAGAAAACAAAGGAAGGGCAAAAGTTGAAAAATCAACCCAAATTGGAAAGCATCATGGTACGAGACCGCACTGTTGATCTATTCAAGCACACTATTGCTCGGGTGTTATATAGGCCCCAAGTCATACCACCACACACTATATCAGAGTATGACTACCAGGTGGACGCCATAAAAAAGATCAAGAAGTTAGGCATTGATGAGAGGCGGAGGCAGATTCAGTGGTTGTCTGGGTATTGCTAAGGACAAGGAGGAAGCAGAATGGGTCATTAGAGGAAAGAAGGTCACCAATAATTCATTAAACGTCGCACTAAAAGCAAGTTAAACATTAGTTCGCCACCGGTTGGTCCCGACCATCATTGAAAATACCCTTAGCATAGATAGAGCAGTATCAGTGGTGTGTATCATGTCCAGATACCCCATCAACATCCCGAGGGTCATAGTGGAGGAGATTGAGGATCGGGTTATGGGATTAAGCACTACCATCCCATTCTTCAGTCTCGTACTTAGGTTGTGCATAGAGGCAGGTATAAAGGTGTGTTGTAGTGAAGATTGGTTGATCGGAGGATAGCAAATAGTTTATACTAGCTTAATTTGGTATGAAATGAACCCTGTAACCTGAGCATGACTTTCTATAGTAGTCCCGATACCACAAACAATTGGGGGCGAGCAGAAGAGTGACCCCACTTCACAGGAGCAGTATGAGACACTGGCTACAAATTTCGGTCTTTTAGTGACAGCTCCCAACACCTCTGCTGCACCACCTATAGGCCTTTTGAGCCAGAATCCAGCCGGATACATGCTAGTGCCTCGGGAATTTCTCCATAAGATGGCCAAGAGACTGACTATAACTGAGAAAAAGGTACAGTCTACGATGGAGAACGTGAAACCTTGGGTGAATGCTGATATTGAGGCGATTGAACAGGTCCTACACACTAGACTCTTTGAGAGTTGCTTCAATGATTCTATGTCCAAAAAGACTGACACTGGCAGCCTCTATGAGGAGTTGAGGGTTTTCAGTGCCAAGTGGCTGAGCTGTCATCACGAAAGTCTATAATCCTAGCAGCCTCCACTCTTCGTAACCTTAATATTGGTATAGATAAGGATCTTGAGTTGGCGACATATTGGGAGCCTATAGGAGCTGAGAGAGAAAAAGGCAAAAAAAGGGTATTTGAGGATGTTGGACACGAGACCCTAAAGAAGAAGCGAAAGAAAGAAAATAAAGATAGCAAGTAGGTGAGATTGGAGAGCCAATGGACTCATGAGTAATATAGGTCAGAGCTACATAAGAGAGCGATAGGAGCGAGTAGCCCCACCACTACCCATGCCGAGCTTGCAGGTGGCAAGGACCCTTAAGGTGAGCCAGATTCAGTCCTAGTCATTCAAGAGGTCATAGAATCAACCGCTACTGCTGAGGGGGTAACAAATCCCTCTATTGATACACCATTTGGTACGCCGGCCACCGCCAGCGCCAGGACTACAACGGAGGTACTACCTCCGCAGGATGATAGGAGCACTTAGTGCACCACTGGTATGTTCAGTTCCTTCTTTTTTATACTCTATACTTTAGGGAAGAAGCATGCTTTTTAAAAGGGGATAGGGTGTACTTGTATTTTTGGGAGTTTTGGATTTATCTGAGGGTTTTTCTTGTTGCGTTTCTTTTCCCTCAGGCAATCTATCTAGTAAAACTGGCATGTTGAGGATGTTCTTGTTTAATCGTTAAGTAGTATAGGATTACTCAGCCAATAAATTGCACAAGTTTTTGAAAATTTTTTACCCTGTTTAAAAATTTTTGATTGTTAGCTATATACTTGTTGATTGCAAAGCATGATTTATGTGGATTTTTTTGTGTCATTTAGTTTATTAGCATGAGTAGTTCGAGTTATCCATGTATAAACTGGGCATGTAGAATGAATGCAAAACATGTACCATGAGTGAGTGAGGTCTATACCTAGTTCAATACTGTGTAGAGGATCTAGAACTTGCCTGATTTGTTTTTATATAGGTTTTAGGATGGTTTGTTAGGAAAGGATCATAGGACATTTTTATTTAGCCCATTTTAGCTTAAAGTACCCTACTAGAATAACATGATTCCCTTGATCCCAAATTTGAGCCTTAAATTAACCATTTTTCTTTGATTAATTGATTAATCATACCCATATAATGAACCTATTTTATCCCTGGACCCTCCTTGGATATTGTGAACCTTAACATTGGCAAAATACCTAAGTTGAGGGTGGCTAAAGCAGGGGTGCATATATGTTGGTGAGGCGAAAAAGGAAGAGAAAAGAAAAAGGGTTAAAAATAAGGTGTGGTGTTACAAGACAAAAGAAGAAAAAGAAACATTGGAAAGAAGATACAAAAAGAGAAAAATGAATGAAAACTTGAAAAACACATCACACCTATACAATTGCATAAAATGGTGAAAAGGGAGGAAAAAGTTGAAAAAGATAAAAGGGTGAAAAACTTAAAAACTGGAGCCACGTGTATGTAGTACCTAGGAGGGTTTAGTCGCTAAAAAGATTACATATCTACCATACCCAGCCCAAAAGCCTACATTACATGCTGAATCAAGTCCTACAGTGATCCTTGCCTGACCATCCGAAGAGTCGACTTAGAGAAAATAAGGGCAAGCCTATGGTTTCTGATTTTGCAAAATTTGTAACTTTTTGTGAGGATGAGAGTCTTTTTCAGTCCCATGTTTCATATTTTTATATATATGTGAGTGGGGGAATTTATTTGCTGTGAGGGTACATGGTTTGTGTTTTATTCTGCCAGAAGTCCGTGTGAAAAGCATTGGTGATAACTTGACTATCCTCTAATAACTATAATACATATCTTGATTCCTTTTTATCATTATTTGTGGTTACTTTGTGTGCATATGCTGATTTGGTTTACTAGAAGAAGGGTCAAAAGGTGTTTGAGTTTATGGTGCAAATTTTGATTGATGTTGGCTTTAGTATCCTAGGTTTATTTTCTAGTTAAGCATCGTTTTAGTTTTTTTGTTTTTCTTTGTCTGAGGACATGCAAAAGACTTAAGTTGAGGGTGTTGATGTGTTGTGATTTTACAGCACTTTCGACGTAGCATGGACATAGGTATGTATATACGGATATGAGGTACTTTTACTTATTTTAGGGGAAAATAGGTGTTGGAGCAAAAAAATATAAAAAAGATGAAAAGTGCAGAAAGTCAGCCAAGTACCAATCTAAGTACAAGCCGTAACTAGATTGTACGAGCCACACTAAGACTCGTGGAAAAACTCAGAAGACTGAAACAATGCGAAGGCAAAGTTCGACTCCCTGTACAAGCCATACCAAGATGGTCCAAGCCGTAACTGGAGTCGTGGAAAACTTCAGAGAAAATTTGCACAAGAAGTCTCTTGGTACGGGTGGAACCCACGGATCATAACATCTACATAAGGCCCATCCCATGAGTTGTGGGGAGCCTCAGTGATTCATAAAGATTTCACAGAACACCAGATGCAACAAGAAAATACGATTCATAGGAGCAAGGTGTGAGGCGTACCACAACCTCGTAAAGAACATTAGAAGATGTCAAAGTTCTCACGGCCAAGCCACGGATGGATTGTACTACTCGTAGGACCATGGTATAAGTCGTACCTCTTGCAAATACTTAGTCAATTCCACCGTAGCTAAGGAATTTACGAGAGCCAGGTACAACCCGTACAATCCTGTTATGGGTCGTATGACCTGTCGTAGGACGAGTCAGTGTCAGATACGGAAATTTCCCTCTTAACTTAGGAAAAGGTTTCTGATATCTATATAAATACCTTTTTTGTTTTTTTTAGTATAGGAGAGATTAGTAGACGTGTGATTACATTGAGAGAAGTATTGTTTGTAAATTATTATCAAGTTGAGAGCAATTCTAGAGATCGACACTTGGTTTTATCAATTGTTCTTGATTTTGTTAACAATATTCAAAGAAGGTTTTCTTCCAATTATTCTTGTAACTATATAATTATGTGTTTCTCTATGAATACTAATTATAATTTTACAATCATGAGAGGCTAAAACCTCCATAATAGGGTTGTGGGAACCATAGTGAATTAATGAAATAGGGTTGCACAAAATGATTCAAAACCAATGTTAAACGTTTCTATTGTATTCTCTTCATCTTTAAACATTTATTAATGATGCATAATAATAGGACATACCTAAATTCTTTACTTTCTTGAACCTACAAAAGTAGAGCTTAGGAAAAGAGAATTACAACAAAGCCTATATTTTTATGATAATTGTATGACTTGAGCTACGATCGCAGGAAAGTTAATTTTGGACATATTGATAATGGTTAATTTAAAATCGCTCATTAGACCTAACCCAGTGATTGAGTATAGTCATCCAATAGGGACGAACCAGTCGTTTGGATGAACCCTAGTTATCAGTTCTTTAAATAAGCCTTTTGATTGATTACGTGTGTATACCCGAAGTATTTATGAATCTATGGGGAACACTTACCCTAGTTATTTGCAAATCTAGATAACAACCACAATTACGATCTTATTTTATTATTTTTTTCGTTAAACACTCCAATTTAAAGATAACTTACCAACAAGTTTAAGTACCGGCATTAGTTTAGATCTTACCTTATTTCCTGTGGGTTCGACCCCAACCTCTTTATTAGGTTTTTTATTGACAACATCCACTTCATACTTTAGCAGGAAGTGTGAGTTTTAGCATTATCAGTATGTGAGATTTAAATAAACACAGATATAATAGTAACTCATAACTGAACTGAAGTAGAATGCAGAGACCCTATTAAAAAACGTAAATACAGTAAATAGTCTGACATCTATAGGAAAACCGTAAGAACTTATAAACTAAGTTAAGTTTATAATTATATCCTGAAAACGGATAGACTGGACTGGACTGAGGACTTTGACTATACTATACTATGGGAGAGCCTATAATCGATATATAACTATGTGAGCTAGACATGAAGTTTTATATATACACCCCATCCAAGAGAGCCTATTGTTCCTTGCCTGGGTATAGTGGCAGAGATGTGTGATCACTATTTGGGGCCCCTTTTGGGTTAATAACCTACGCTGACACGTAATTCTGGGAACATGGGCGCGCTCAGTGCTAAGTACAACTCTCACTGAAAATCGAATTATATCTAGTTTTGCTAATAACTCGAAACTAATGTCCTAAGACTAAGTAAGAACTACTTATCTAGAAGTGTTCTGAGAGTCTAAGGACCTGAAAGAAATTATGTTCCAAGACTCATTAGAGCTGCTTTATCTGAAAGTGTCATGACAGTCTAAAGAACAATGTACATGCTGATAAATTGATAATACTGAATATACTGAGTACTGACAATATTACTGAGATCTAACATACTAAAAGAATTGTCTTCCCATTAAAACATCTATGCTAAAATTCTTAATTCAAGTGAACATATCATGATAATGCAATATTTCTATTTGAAATCTAAATCATGCAAGTTTTATTCAAAAATCATGCTAAAGATCAGGACTAGGAACACACACAGTGTGAATGAAACCAAGAAATGAATTTTTGGTAGTAATAGTCATTAAAGCCTAAAGCATCATCAATATTAAGGAATTTTTAAGATGACTAAAAAACCCTACCTTCTAATTTTCTACAGGATTGGAAATTATAAAATTTTTTGGAAATAATTTGAGACACAAGGAGGAAAGTGAATCCCTGATGAAGTCCCACACACCTGAAGAAGAATCCTAGAGAATTATCTTTGAAATTTTGAGAACATATGATGCCCTGGCTTGAGAGGAAAACTCTAAACTCTACGTACTATTCTTGAAAATCTGGGAGAGAATTCCCTTGTTAATCTCTCTAAATAGACCCTAATACGATGTAGTTAATAAGATAGGAGCTTAGGATTTTACGTAAATACCCCTGGGTAACCATTTAAAAATTTGATTGTCCAGATCCAACATGTCTCACAACGAGTCATTGGTTGTGATCACGGCTCGATAGCACAAGTCATTGGTTCTGGTCCTGGGAAGTTAGTTTTTGAACTCTGACCAACAAGTGGACAGGATGACTTATTGGATGTAACAATGGGTGGTTGTATCTACTCGTAGTCATGGGAAGGATTTTGAACAACTTCTGAACTTCTCCTAACGGATGGATAGAATGACCCGTCATCTAAAACAATGGGTCATTGCTTCCAACCGTTATCACTAGAGGGATTTATACCCATTCTAGATTTTTATCTAACGGCTCCCTATGATGAATCATTATATCAAACAATGAATCTTCGTCTGTCTCATTGTTAAGAATACAGATTTTACATGTTTTTGGGTATTGCAAGAATGGGTTGAATGATGACCATTCAAATCTAAAAATGGATCAACTTATCACTCGTTAGTTTGAGGAATGAAAACAGCAAGGCTGACAATGACTTAGGCAACAGGTCATTGTTATTGACAATGACTTGTTGGTTGAGTCATTAAGATATAAAATTTTCTAGCTTCTTTTCTGGTTTTTCCTTCCATGTATGGGTTTGGTCCAAGGAACTTTGGGGTGTTACAAAATTTCCCCTTGGGAACATTCATACTTGAATGAAGGCTAAGTATGGTGAAAGACTGGGGAAAGAGCTGCAATCCCGAACTAAAGACTATTAACTAATTACAAAAGGACTGACTGACTACGAACTGATATAGACATACTAATGGACTTTATGCAACTAAGGTGCATATTAAAACATAAATAGAGCTTGAGGTGTGGAAGTGAATAGAGTTCTGAGGAGGAATTTAGTACCTGATGTTGAAGCTGAGCTGGAAGGGAATAAGATAGAGTATTTAACCATCATTTCTTCTACTGCTTCCCATGTAGCTCCCTTATCTAGCTGGTTTCTCTATAAAATCTATACTGAAGTGACCTCCTTATTCCTCATCTTACGAACCTGACGGTCTAGGATCTAAGCTAAAACCTTTTCATAAAAGAGACTGTCCTTTACACCAACACTCTCTAGAGGAACTACTGAGGTGGGATTACCGATGCATTTCTTCAACAAGGACACATGGAAGACTGGGTGTATCGATGCTAACTCCATAGGAAAATCAAGCTCATAGGATACATCACCAATGCATTTAAGGATTCTATTAGGACCAACATATCTAGGACTGAGGTTTCCTTTCTTCTTGAATCTCATCACACCTTCCATAGGTGAAATTTTCTAATATACTCAATCATCCATACCAAACTATAGCTCCCTTCTCCTTACATTTGCATACGATTTCGGCTGGCTTTGAACTGTTTTAAGCCATTCACTAATAAGTTGAAACTTCTGAATGGCCTCATGTACTGAATCAAGTCCTATTAAGGTATCTTCACCAACCTCAAACACCCTATAGGAGATATACACCTCCTACCATATTATGGCTTAAATGTAGCCATCTAAATACTAGAGTGGTAGCTATTATTGTATGCAAACTCGATGAGAGGTAGATGATCATCCCAACTTCTTTTGAAATCAATTAGGCAAACCCTCAAGATATCCTACAAAGTTTGAATAGTCCGCTCAGCCTGCCCATCTATCTACGAGTGAAAAGTTGTGCTAAGCTTGACCGGAGTACCGAATCCTTTCTGAAATGACTTCTAGAAGTGATAGGTGAAGTGAGTATCCCTATCTGAAATGATGTAAAAGGGAGCTCCATGCAATCTAACTAACTCCCGAATGTACAGTCCAACACAATCCTTTGTTGAGTCTTTGGTCTTAACTGGTAGGAAATGTGCTAACTTATTCATCCAATCTACGACTACCCAAATTGAGTAATGTTGTTGGTACATACATGGTAGACCTATAATGAAGTCCATGTTCACTTCTTCCTACTACCAACTAGGAATGTTAATATACTGAGTCATACGACCAAGTCTCTAATGTTCAACCTTGACCTGTTGGCAATGTGGAAACTTCGCCACAAATTTTGCAATGGCTTTTTTCATGTCGTTCCACCAGTAGAATTTTTGTGGATTACGATACATCTTGGTTGCACCTGGGTGGATAGAGTACTTGGTGGTGTGAGCTTCTGTTAGTATCCGCTGCCTCAAATCGTCTACATCAGGAACACACAACCTGCCCTGATAACGGAGCACACCATCTCACCCTTTGGAGAAAGCTTCCACCTCTTTCTTTAGGACTTCTTCCTTCAGCTTAAGCAGGATGGGTCTTCATGCTGCTTTAACTTAACCTCCACCACCAAGGAGGATTCTGACCCACTCTAGACTACAATTCCACCATTTAATGAATCAAACAACTGTACCCCTAATCGAGCCAGGCTGTGAATATCCTTTTCCAGTTCCTTTTTATCCTCCACTACATGAGCAACACTCCCCATAGACTTCTAACTGAGGGCATCACCACTACATTGGCCTTTCCCCGGTGATAAAACACACTCATGTCATAATCCTTTAAAAATTCTAGCCATCTTCTCTTACTAGATTTAGGTCCTTCTGACTGAACACATACTGTAGGATCTTGTGGCCAATAAAAACATCCCCATGAACCCCATAAAGGTAGTGCCTCCAAATCTTCATGGAAAATACTACCGTTTCTAGCTCAAGATCGTGAGTTGGATAATTCTTCTTATGAACCTTGAGCTTTCTGGAAGCATAAGCTATGACTTTACCATGTTACATTAAAACAAAACCAAGGCCAACCCTGGAGGCATCACAATAGATCCAGAACCCGTCTAAACCTTCTGGCAGAGCCATAACTAGTGATATAGTGAGTCAAGTTTTCAACTCCTGAAAGCTTTTCTCACATGAATCAGACCACTGAAACTTCACCTTTTTGAGTTAGTCAAGTCAAAGGAGAGGCGATGGAGCATAACCCTTCTACAAATCATCTACAATAACCAGCTAGGCCGAAGAAACTCCTGATATCTAATAGAGAGATCGGTCTGGGCTAGTCCTTGACTACCGCTATCTTTTGAGGATCCGCCTAAATACCCTCAGTGGAACCACATGACCAAGGAATCCAATTGATTTCAACAGAATTCACACTTTCTAAATTTAGCAAACAACAGGTGGTCCTTGAGAGTCTGCAACACTATTCTCAAATGGTCTGCATGCTACTCCTCTATTTTGGAGTAAACAAGAATATCCTCTATAAAGACAATAACGAACATGTACAGGTACTGCTTGAATACCCTGTTCATCATATCCGTAAAAGCTATAAGAGCATTGGTTAGTCCAAAAGACAAATCTACAAATTCATAGTCAGCATGATGTGTTCTGAAGGGCATTTTTGAAATGTCACATAATCTGACCTTGAGCTAATGGTATCCTGATATGAGATCTACCTTGGAAAAACAACTAGCACCCTAAAGTTGATCAAACATGTCATTAATCCTAGGTAGAGGATACGTGTTCTTAATTGTAACCTTCTTCAGTTGATGGTAGTCGATGTACATTTTGAGTGTACCATCTTTCTTTAGCATGAATATGATAAGGGCACCCCATGGAGAGATCCTGGGTCTGATGAAGCCCTTATCTAGAAGGTCTTTCAATTGCTCCTTTAACTCCTTTAACTCAGCTGGAACAATTTTGTAAGCAAGAATAGAGTTAGGTTGGGTATCTAGGAGAAGGTGTACAACGAAGTCTATTTCCTACTCAAAAGGGACTCCAGGAAGATTTTGGGGAAACACATCCCGGAACTCATTCACAATTAGAACTTACTGAAGTGTTGGGGTATCAGAACTAAAATCTTTAACCCTAACCAACATAAAAATGTAGCCTTTAGATATCATTTTCCTAGCCTTACGGTATGAGATGATCCAACTATTAGCCATTGAAGTACTACCCTTCCACTATAGGACTTGTTGATTAGGATGCTGGAATCTAATAATCCTGGTTCGTAGTCAACAGAGGCATAGCAAGAATGTAGCTAGTCCATGCTGATAATTAGGTTAAAGTCAACCATATCAAACTCGACTAGATCAATTGTGGCGACTTTATGTAACACTGTGACTGAACAATTCCTATACTCCCGACTAGCTCTAACTGACTCACCAACCGTAGTAGAGATTGGAAATGGCTCTATGAGAGTTTCTTGGATAATGTCAAACTAGACAAAAATGTAAGGAGTAGCAAAAGAAAGTATAACTCTTGGATCTAGTAAATAATACAAATCTATCTGAAAGATACATAACATACTAGTCGTTATGATAGGTGAATTCTCCTGGTCCTAACGGGAGGATAAAGCATAAAAGTGGTCCTGGCGCTAACCGCCACCTATACCTGAGGTAGTAGCTTGGTGAGTTAAATAAAAGAGAGAAGTTTACGCTCTCCAACAAAGAAGCACTCACCTCCTATCATCGTCATTCTCTTCCACCGAAAGCAAGAATGGCATAATAATGACCTAGTTGAGCTGCCGATGTGGTGGACTAGGTCTTCTCCAGTCATGCTGACGGGCAATCTCTCAATATTTGACCCAGCTGGCCACAAAAAAAAACCCTCATTTCCCACACGGCATTCACCCGGATGGTTCTTGCCACAAATAGAACATACTCAAAAAGTGCGTTGTTGGAGACATGACTCTGAGATAGGGAGCCTGATTCTCCACCCTTTCGATCTTTACGAGACCTAGAAGAAGGAGCACTGGCTGACAAGGGCACTGGAGTCCTGTTATGGGTGACTACTAATTTAAAACTTATGTTGAGAATACTCAAACTAGCCTGTCCGTGTCTGTTTTTTCTCTCTCCCAATCTCCTTTAGTTTCTCCGCCTCTATCTACTGTGCGTGGGTAATGAGCCTGGAGATATCCATCTCATTGATAAGCATGGCAGTCCTGCACTCTTTCACTACAAAATCTAAGACTCTATTCACAAACTTGAGCATGCGAGTCCTCGGTTCCGCAACCATTTTTGGAGCATACATCGATAATTGAGTGAACTTTAACGCGTATGCCTAAACTATTATGTCGCTCTATCTCAAGTTCACAAACTCTGCAGCCTTAGCTTCCCTTAACTCTAGGGAAATGAATCTGTCTAGGAATGCAGTCACAAATTCATCCCACTCCACCTGACCGAGACCATTACGCCTTCCCTCCTTCCACTACTTATACCATATTTAAGCCACAACTTTTAACTGATAAGCAGCGAAATTTGCACTTTCTACAGAAGTAACACCCATGATTTTGGTAATCTTCTACACCTCGTCAATGAACTCTTGTGGTTCCTCATCTACCTTATACTCGTGAAATTCCAGGGGATTCATCCGAGTAAAATTTCAAACTTTGGAAGCAGCTGCAGCTCCATTAGCATTGATTGGTACGACAACCTATTGGTTAACCTGGTTGGTCATCGCCTGAGCCAGCATTTGAATAGCAGCCCGGAACTCTGCATGCGACACTTGAATGTCCCGAGAGGCTGCTAGAGCTAGTGTGTCTGGCTGGTTAGCATTGTTGTTCCACCTTTAGTTTCCTCTTTTGGGAGGCATCGTTAACTGAAAAGGGTAAAACACAAGTTCGGACGACATTTTAGCGTTTGAAACACTATGTATGATAAGAATCATGAAGGAATGGGAATTTTCCTAAAAATGCCTCAAAGCCTCCCCCTCATAAATATGGCACACTTCACGCCCTTGAAAAGTACTTTACTTGAATCTACTTTTATACATCCTAGGACACTTTAAACTTGACGCTCTAATACTAAGTTTGTCACAATTGAGTTTACACCGTGGACGCGACACAATACTTAGGATAACAAGTGAACCCAACCAAACCCATGGCAAAGCATAATTCTATTATGACTAATTTACTGTAAAATAATATTAAGCGAAAGTTATTTTAAAACAATAACCAAACACTGAATAAATAAAGAGCATCTAATAAAGTATTGATATATGCTTAAAAACTAGAACTCAAGCAAAAACTAACATGTTATGTCTGAAAGCCTTTTAAAAGAAACTGATGAGTTTCTAAGACAAACCTCCAACTAACTCTAAGGTCTGAAAGTAAAAACTAAATATAACAAAGCTTAAGATGAAAACACCTGCCCTCGGTAAATGAGGATTCACAACTGTCAACTGCTAGAAAGTGGCCGAGAGAAAGTGGCTGCAGTGGTGAGGTTGGGTACCCGAGCCTATATCATAAAATTATATAGCACAAACAAATATGCGATTAGTACTTTGAATGTATTGAGTATTTGAGATACAAATAAACACATATATCAATAACTAATAATTGAACTAAAGTAGCATGTAAAGACCCTTTGTGAAAATATAAATATAATAAATAGTCTGACATCTATAGGAAAACTGTCAGAATTGATAAACTGAGTTAGGGTCATAAGCATATCCTGAAAACTGATAGATTGAATTTGACTGAGGTCTCTGACTATACTATACTGTGGGAGAGCCTATTATTGACACATAACCACATGAGGTAGATGTGGAGTTCGATGTATACACCCCATCAAAGAGAGCCCACTATACCTTGCTAGGGTATATGGATGAGCTATGTGATCACTATTTGAGGCCTCTTTAGCGCTAATAACCTACGGTGTCATGTATGCTTGGGAACTTGGGTGCGATGAACCCCAACACGCTCGGTGCTAAGCACTACTCCCATTGAAAACCTAATTTTATCTAGCTGTGCTGATAGCTCAAAAGTAATGTCCTATGACTAAGTCAGAACTACTTATCTTGAAGTGCTGCGAGAGTCTAAGGACCTGAAAGAAACTGTGTTCTAAGACTCGTCAGAGCTGCTTTATCTGAATGTGTCGTGATAGTCTAAAGAACAATTAACATGCTAATAAACTAATACTATTGAATATACTGAGTACAGAAAATATTACTGAGATTGAACATACTAAAAACATTGACTTTCCATCAAAGTATATGTGCTAAAATTCATATTTCAAGGGAAAAATATCATGATAATACAATATTCTTTCTAAATTCTAAATCATGCAAGTTTTATTCAAAATCATGCTAAACATCAGGGAAAGGAAAACACATTGTGTGAATGAAACCAAGACATGAATTTTGGCTACTAATGGTCATGAAAACTTAAAGCATCATCAAGATTAGGGAACTTAAGTTGACTGAAAAACCCTAGTTTCTAATCTTCTACAGGGCGGGAAATTATAAAGTTTTTCTAAAATTAATTTGAGGCACAAGGGGGAAAGGGAACCCTTGTTGAAGTCCCACATACCAAAAGAAGAATCCCGATAAATTAGCTTGGAAATTTTGAGAACAAATGGATGCCCTGGTTCCTAGTTTTAATGGAAAACTCTAAACTCTACGTACTATTCCTGTAAGTCTGGGAGAGACTAAGAGGAGAATATCGACCTAATCCCCTCTAAACGAACCTCAATACGATGTAGTTTAATTAGCTAAGAGCTTAGGATTTTACACAAATGCCCCTAGGTAATTGTTTCAAAATATGACTGTCCAAATCCAACTTGCCTTACAATGAGTCGCTGGTTGTGACCACGACTAGTTGGAACTAGTCGTTAGTTGTGGGCTTGGGAAGTCAGTTTTTGGACTACGACCAATGGATAGATAGGAAGAGTCGTTGGACGTAACAATTTTTCATTGTATCTAGTCATAGTCATGGGAAGGATTTCAAACAACTTCTGAACTTCTCCCAACGGAAGGACAGAAAGACCCGTCTTCTGAACCAATGGGTCGTTGTATCCAATCATTGTCAATGAATTAATTTCTACCCTTTATGGATTTTCCCTCCCTATGGCGATTCATTATATCAAAAAGCGACTCATCATCTAACTCATTGTTTGGAAGACAGATTTGACAGGTTTTTTGGTATTGCAAGAATGGGTTGAACATAGACACCGACTCGGACTACATGGATGAGGACTTGTTGTATCACTTGTTAGGTTGAGGAATGGAAACTACAAGGCTGACACCTACTCAGACAACGGGTCGTTGTTACTGGCAATGACTTGTTGGTTGAGTCATTCTGAGACAAAATTTTCTAGTTTCTTTTCGTGTTTTTCATTCCAGATCTGGATTTGATCTAAGGAACTTTTGGGGTGTTAAACCACTCCAATGGCCATCAAGACCACCACACAAACCAAAAGTATGATAGTGTTGCCATAGGTGAGGTCCTCCACAATTCAGACACATATCACTAAAATATGAGTACCCAATATTTGACCCATTTATATACTAAGATGCCATGTTAAGAAGAGTAGTAAAATACTAAAAAAGACAAAAAAATAATAATTTGTACAATATACTTAAAAAAATTAAATACTTTAATATTTTAATAAAAAATCCTAACCAAAAATAATTAATAAATATTCAAGTCCCCAACAACGGCGCAAAAAATATGATGTCACCGAAGTGTGCGCAAGCGCACATGGTCGTCAAGTAATACAGGACAATGAAGTCTCAATTATCAATCCCTTAGAGACTTGTCAGATTAATCGCTTAAGGTTAACTCTTTATTTTGCTACTCTAATAAAGACAAATATAAATGGGGAATGGTTTGAAGAATTAAACTACTAAACTAGAAATGAAAATGAATTAATAAACTAAAGTTGTTGAAAAATTGTTTGTACTTCAAATTATGATGAAAATCTATGGAATTGTCACTTTCACTTCAAGTTGAGTTTTCAAGACTTGGTTACGCTAGACAAATTCTTCCTAAGGTTGCTCGTTTCAAGTTACGATCCCATTTCTTTCCACTCTCTCGAGCATCCAAGAAATGTCTCATGAACCCTAATGCCTATATCCCCATGGTCGTAGGAGAAACATGTAATAATGGTTATGGCTACTTGTATATCAGCTACCCCTATCCTCATCAACTGTATATACTTATCATCATCAACAACTTCTAACCGTCAACCCATGGGCCAAAGTATCTTTGAATTCTTGTTTTATAAATACTTTTAACCCTTTTAATTTCATCTCCCAAGTTCAACCAAAAGCCAATAGATTTATTCACAAGATAATCAGTCTAGCGATAAGCAATTAACATAAGTAAATATAAATAACCTTAACTGAAGAATCAAAACTAGTAATAATAAATATTTCAAACTTCAATAATAGCTATGGCCAAAACCCTAGAATGGGCGTTTAGCCACTCATTAACAAGTGGAAAAACAAAGACATCATCATTCGAAGCATAAAAATGATAGAGAAAAGATGAAACCTAAGTTATAAAGTTTTCTCTCCTCCTTAGCTGCGTTACAACCCTTACTACAATCAAACAAAATTATATACGATATTTAACAAATGACCTAGATGTTACATTTATTAGTGATCCTTCAAATGACTCTTTTTTCCTCAAGTAATCAGCATAAAATTCAGCTAAATCCATCCTAGAATATGTCTGGCACGCCGCGCCCAACAAATCCTGAAGTTTGGCGCAATTTTCCTCTAAAATTTTTCTCTAGGCACCCCAAACAAGTCGTAGCACCAAGGTGTTAGCAAAATTTCTTAATTTTTGGATCCTTTCGGCACTCCATGCCACTCAAAGCACCAAAGTAATTGTCAAATTTCTGCACAATTGAACCCTTCTGGCACTCAATTCCATCTAAAGCACCAAAGTGTTGGAAATTTTTTTTAAGTCAAGGATGCTTCTAGCGCTCCATGCCTCTCATCTCGTCCAGGTGTTGATCAAATTCTCCTCTGATGTTCGGGACCTAGCACCCCACACCACCCATAGCACCAACTTTGGTGCATATTTCTCTGATGTTTTGGGGTTGGCGCGCCACGCTAGCTATAGCCCCTGACCAACTTTCGCAAACTCTTCTTTCTTCTCACCCTGGGTTATGTATGGGTCCTTTTCCCTTGGTTTCCTGCTCAAAAAAAGTAAAAACATCTGTTAGCTCAAAATACACACAAAAATATGAATTCATGCATTTCATAAGGATTATGCACTCAAAACAAGAAAAAATATGGGTTAAAACATGGCAAATGGGCATAAGAATATGCCCAACAACATCATGATCTATTCCGATCTTAGCCTGTAGAACTGATAAACTATGTTCATCCAACAGTTGAGTCACCCCTACTGAATTAATATACTCGATTACCGAGTTGGGTCTCATGAGCGATTTCAACTAACCTTTGCCACTACTTCCTAATTAACTTTCCTGTGACCGCGTTTCAAATTATTCAGTGAAAATAACTTTCAAGTTTTTGTTGTTCTCTTTTCGTAACCTCTACTTCTCTAGGTTCAATAAAATAGAGAATACAGGATTGTCCTAACACTGCACGTCCTTAATACACATTAATCATAAAGAAAAGAATAATACAGATATTAGTATCAGTTTAGAATCATTTTTTGTTACCCCTTATTTTTTATTCCACCATGGTTCCCGCAACCCTAGATATGGGGGATATATCTATTCATGTTTGTAAGCAATAAAACAAAATTCAAAGAAGAAATCATAATTAAACAATTACAATATTGACGGAAGAAAAACCCGATAATCAAATTCACAATAAACATCAACAATCAAGAATACAATGATGAACTAGATCAAGATTTTCATGTGTTTATTCTCCAAGTATTGTTAGGAAACTCAAAAACAATTTCAAAGAAAAAGTATCAGTTCTTTTAAAGAAAAAAAAATAAAAGAAAAGTATTTATACAATAAATGAAATCCTTTCCTAAATTGACAAGGATTCCACCGCCGGGATGACCTACCAGTCGTAGCATGCTTCGTGGTATGCACTCTTGGTCTACTTGACAGCTTCTAGTCTTCTCAAGGATGACTGATGTCGCCTAATCACACGCAAGAGCATGTGCTCGTCAAGTAATATAGTACGATGAAGTCCCAAATATTGATCTCTCAGAGACATGTCAGATCAATTGTTTTAAGTTTACTTCTCTATTTTGTTATTCTAACAAAACAAATATAATGGGAAATGGTTTGAGGAATTAAACAACTAAAAACTTGAAATATAAAATTTACAAAAGACTAAGATTGTTGCAAACTTGTTTTTACTTCAAATGATGATGAAAATATAGGGAATTGGCACTTTCATTTCAGGTTGAGTTTTCAAGACATGATTACTCTAGGTTTATTCCTCCTAAGGTTGCTTGTTGCAAGTTACTATCCTATTTTTTTCCACTCTCCCGAGCATCCAAGAACTATCTCATGAAACTTAATTCTTATATCCCTATGGTCGTAGGAAATACATGAAAAAAAGGTTATGCCTACTTGTATTTGAACTAAACAAGGTTGAAGGGTATATCCCTATCCTCAATAACTTCTAATCAGGCACAGGATCATCGAATTCCTATTTTACATTTACTTTTAATCCTTTCGATTCCTTTTTCAAATTTTAACCAAAAGCAAAAAGATTTACTCACAAGATGATAAGTCCAGTGAATAAGCAATTAAAACAAGTAACTATAAACAACCTTTATTAAGAATTAAAACTAGCAATCATCAATCTTTAAAACTTCAACCATCAACTAGGGCCAAAACCATAGAATGGACGTTTAGCCACTCATACACAAGTGAAAAAACAAAGATAACATCATCATTCTCAGTAAAGTAATAAGGAAAAGGAGAAACCTAAGTAAAACTTTGTTGTCCTCAAAATGATGCATTTACAACCTTCTACAATCAAACAAAATGAAGTCTGATATGCTAAAGATGCCCTAGATTTTATATATATGTGAGCCTTCAAATCAATCTTTTGACCTCAAGTATTTAGCTTAAAAATAAGCAAGATCCCATTTAGGGGGGTCTGGTGCCCCGCCCCACGTATAGCCCCAAGGAGTTAGTCAAATTTCCTCAGTAGATGGCTCCGGGCGCCATACACTCCTGTCATAGCACTAAGGACTTAGCCGATTTTTTTCTCTTTTAAGACCTCTAGTGCCCCATTCCATCTGTAGCAATAGAGTGTTAGTCAAATTCTTTAGCTTTAGAACCCTTCTGGTGCCTCACTTCATCCGTAGCCCCAGAATTTTAGGAAAATTTCCTAAGTCTGGAATTCTTCTGAGGCTCCATGTCGTCCTTCTAGCTAAGGTGTTAGTCAAACTCTCATATCCGAAGCTAGGAAACCTGGCGCCCGACACAATCTGTAGCACCAACTTGGTGCATTTTTTTCTGAAGTACAAGTGTTGGCGCGCCACGCAGTTGATAGCCCGGGGCCGACTTTTGTGAACTATTCTTCTTCACACCTTGGGTCATTTTTGGGTCCTTTTCCCATGGTTTCCTGCTCAAAACATCTAGAAAAATTTGTTAGCTCACAAGAAACATGAAAACATATTTTACGCATTTCATAAGTATTATGAACTCAAAACAAGGCTAAATATGTGAAAAAACATGGAAAATGAGTATAAGAATATGCCCAACATCACCACCCCATACTTAAACTATTGTTCATCCTCAAGAAATCCTCAACTCCATGCACAAACTCATATTTTCACCACTTTTCACCCATATTAATTCACATTCAAACAACTAGTAGAGAGCATATGATTAAGTGGTTCATAAACTTAAGTAATTCACATCAAGCACATGTAGAGTTTTCACATTAAAGACTACACAACTTCTATAACCGGCTCACTTTTCAGAATAGTCTTAACATGATTAAATAAAAAACATGAAACACATAGTACATCGACTTAGAATCTTATGACCCTCACTTTAGTGATATTCCTCTCTCAAATTATCAATGCAAAGCGTGGACCATAATAAGTAATGCACACTCACACTTAGAAAATGATGTATCATACATATGCAACATACCATAACCTTGCTCATCTTGTACACGTAGACTACTTAGTCATTTCAAGAGATTAGGATCATAAGGACTTTTCTTGATAGTAATGTAGGCTAGGGGATGCGTAGGAATGATTTTTCTTTTCTAATGACGATCAATTCTAAGCACTTTTAAGACATACTTTTTTTTCTTTCAAGTCCACCACCTTTTCCTTTTTGTTCACCCCTCACTTTGCTCACCCTTTTTCTTTTCTTTTATTGCCCTTTTTTATCACTACTTGACTGCTAACCTTTGCTTATAGAATTATAATGAATCTTCACTCTTAATACTCTTTCTTTCATTGTTTTAGCAACAAGTAACCAACAAATTTTATGGGCACCCCTTCTTCCTATTTTCTCTTTTTACTTTCCTCATATTTTTCTTTATTTCCTTTCCCTTGTTATTCATGCATTATTGTACCTTCACTCATAAGACTCAAAGTGCCTAAGACTACTTTGGATCAACAATTCTAGATGTCTTATAGAAAAAAGGGAATAAGCTACTTTTGTGGCTAAGAAAAGAATAAGGATTATGGCTCAAGGGAGTTGACTAGGGAACATGTTCAGGAAGGTAAACAAACATGGGAAACATGGATTTTTCAAAGAACTACCTTGATCATATCTTAACACTTTACACAACTAGCTATCAGACATACACTAACATAAGTTCGAGGTGCTACAATTAGTACAAAACAAGAAAATTAATGTCATCTCACAAGGCATTAAGACTCTAGTCAGTTTCCTATAGCTACATCTTTATACAATCTTATGGAATCACATTCTTCATTATTAAGCCCTAAAAGTATATTGAGTAAAATTTACAGAACTTTATGTGTCTCTCATTGAGTAAAAGTTTCCACGCCATTTCCTCTAGCTTAGCGTCTAAGTGGAATGTCAAAAAGCACAAAATTGACTTATGTATAAATCCAACACAAAAAATAAATTTAAAAACATGACTAAATTCCCTTAAGACAATCATCATCCATCTATCATAGGGAAGGATCACTACTCTATGACCACAATGACTCCTAAAAATGAAAAAATAACCTAGTACAAAGGTCTTTCCATTTAAAAAACACCGAGGCCGTAACAAAAACCCAAGGGTGGGTGAGACATGCCATTTAAGAAAAATGAGCTAACTAATTATAGAGCTACTACCACAGGGAATGAAACTATGCTACAGTCTACTACAAATATAGCAAAGAAAAAGCAAACATGAATATTTCTTCCACCTCACACATAAACACTAACTATCCTCAGTGCACACACGATCATCTCAAATAGGTAGAGAAAAGGAACTTCCTGGGACACTACGCATCATTATCAGGATTATACTTCTTATCAGCATCATCCTCATCATCGTCATCTCCATCAATCTACATAGCTCTCGTGGTAGTATCATCCTCATCATCATTATTTTCCAAGTTATCAACTCCATTAGTGAGCACCATGGACACATCATCATCCAGCGGCTCCTAGAGGCATGTCCCATTCTACACATCTGCATAGTACTCTCCGTGAGTAGGTATCTATTCTCTACAGCTGCCATCTAATCATCTGTGGTAGGTCGGCCTCCAATCCTAAACTGCAACTCAAGCATGCTCAACATACGGCCTTTCCAAATATTATCTCATGACTGGTGATCAGCGATAGTGAGAGGTGGAGTTCTGGAAGTGATGGACTCCTTAAGCTTTGTAATGTCCATCATCTTTCTTGCTAGGGACCCAGCTCTTGGTAGATGAAGGTCTGCCTCTTCCTTCTCAATGCCTTTTCCTGTTAAAAACTTAGTCAAGAGACTACCATAATAGTATTTCCACCTCTTGTCCCTCACTCTCCTTATATTGCCTCTAAGCACTGCACAAGAATTGAGTGGTAGCCCTTTCATTAGCATGTATACCAACATGACCCGCTCTCTAGTGATGTGTGTCCTAGGGAGAAGTGTGGCACAAAGAATTTTTACCCACACTTTTGCCTCCATATTCAGGTAAAATGGAAGTGTGCAATAAATTCCCTAATGGTTCCTTGCCCAACATGTGGCTGAATGTTCACCACAAATCATATGGAAGATGTTTCAATATGGAGGCTTCTCTAATAGAAAGAAGTACTTAGATGGGTCTACCACTCCTGTTGCGAGGAAGGCATTGAATGTTTAGTAGTGAGCCACACCACCTGTCCCCCTATTTCGGCTTTGTTGTTCTCCCCAAAAGAAGTGTCCTAGTTTGCATAAGATAGCCTTATAAAAATGAGGTTGCACTCCACAGCTCAGCCAAGATGTAGCCTAATCTCAGCTGACGGACCTTGTCCCAATTGGCAGGGAACTCAAGTGCAAGGTGGCCTTCGTCAATCCAATTCTCAGGAGCATATTTGACCTCCTTTTGCATTTTGAACCATGCTAGTTCATAAGGTTCCATTACTCTCTCTCCAAACCTCCAACATGGGCTCAATTAGCCAATGAACTTGACCCTTTTATGCCATTTCGGAGATGCTTGAAACCCTTGTCAGCTGCTACTATCTCGTTTGCTATGTTAGCATTTGATTCCATGAAACTTGTCAAACAAAAATCAAGAACTTCACAAGACAAGTTTGTGAACAAAACGGCTAGTTAATTGGGTATAATGGGAGAAAAGTGACCCATTGCACCCCCACACTTAATTCGCTAGCATACTTTTATGAATTTCAAATAGGATACTCAAAATTTCCCCTATCATCACTAACTTCCTATTACAACCAAGTTCATGAATTTTTCATATCTTTCCTCTATTAATTTCAAGAATGCCTAACTTTGGCCATTTTTTTCCTTTCTTCCATTAATTCATCACTCAATTAACACATGCATGGAAGTAGCTACATTTAATTCATTTAACAACCAACAAGCAATATACTACAATCCGTAATGAATTAACAAGAATTTTCAATAACTCAAGATTCTTCACATTCAAGACTTTAAGAACAAAGTACTTTCTCTCTCTATAATCAATGTTCTACCCACAAAAATCATGGAATTCAAATCATCAACCGCCTTCATCCCTACAACTTCAAATCACTATATTCAAACAAAAATAAGCAACCCAACATGGATCAACACATTATCATGGAAAAATTTAAGAGATTAAAGCTCATGAAACCCACATTATGAAACTTAAAGTATTGACCAACAATGGTGGTTTTGGTTCTTTAACTTGGGGAAGAAGGGTACGGGGGCATGCTTTTCATACAAAATAAATAAAAGAGAGGACAATTGCTTACTTGAGTTTAAGAGACAATCTTCTTGAAGAAGACAACAATGGAGCAATGGGAGAGGGAGAGTTATAGCCTACTTGAAAGAGAGAGACAGAAAGAGAATTTTTTATTTACTTTTTGTTTTGAGGATGAATGGGAACTTAAATAAAGGTGTGTGGCATGGGTTTTTGGTAATTTTAATGTCTTTAGGTCAACTTTGACCCACTGGACAAAAACAATTTCAGACCACAACACTCTAGCTCGGCACTCAAGCCACCTCACCACATACTTAGAAATAAATTTTCTTTGTGGACAGGGACTGGCGCGGTGTGCCACCCCTAGCACCATTCTGAAAGTTTTTTTCTAGAGCTAACACCTAGCACCCCACACCAGGTATCTCATCCAATACTTAATCTTTTTTAGCTCATTTTGCCACCTTTTTATGCCTCTAATGTCCTATCCATATCTGCAAAAATGAAATTTTAGAAAGATAGGCTGCCTCCCACCAAGCGCCTTATTTATAGTAGTGGCATAACATTCACATGTTACCTCCCATGTAGTGCCTAATTTAATATTAATGTCACTCTCAATCCTTCAACCGAGTGAGATGAATAGGATCCTCTGTTGCACTTGCTAAATTCTCATGCAACACATGCTATCCATTGCCCGCTTACACCCTCCAAGCTCTATCATTGGCTTCATTGTGATGTTCTCATAATGAGGTGGCCACCTTACCATTCTAAACATGTAGAAGACTACCTCCTGACCATCCACAATCATCCACATCTTACTCCACTTCACTTTTATGACCGCGTCTGCGGTGGCTAAGAATCCTCTCCCTAGAATGAGGGGAACTGCTGCATCTACTTCATAATCTAGTATTATGATGTCCACATGTAAGACTAAAGGTCCAACCTTTATCAAGACACCCTCTATGATTCCATTGGGATAAGCAAGAGACTTGTCGGCAAGCTGGAAGGTTACTACGGTCGGATGTGCTTCACTTATACCAAATGTTTTGAACAAAGATGCATGTCTTAGATTAATGATTGCATCCAAGTCGCACAATCTAGAACCTAGTTCTTTATTTCCAATCACCACTAGAATGGTGAAGCTCCCGGGGTCTTTAAACTTCTTACGAATTTTGTTTTGCACCCGAGAAATGCACTCTCCGTGAGAGAAATAGTTTCAAACTCTGTTAGCCACCTCTTATTGGCCACAATGCTCTTCACATACTTGGAATACTTCGGAACTTCCTACAAAAGCTCCACCAATTGTAGGTTAACATATACTTGCTTCAACACATCAGGAAATTTCTAGCAATAAATCCTCCTTTTTCTTCTTAAATCTTTGAGGAAATGGAGGGGGTGGTCTTGTTTCTACCAACTTCGGCTTTGAATTTCATGACTCACAAACCTCCTATTTGGACATCACAAACTGCTCTTCATCAGTTTTCTTTTCTCTGGTGATCACCTTTCTCAGCTCTTTACCACTACGCAAAGAGGATGCACTCATATTTTCCTTGGGGTACTTTTTAATGTTACTCGAAAGTGCCCCTTGTGGTCTATTGGTCTACTGAAGGACCAATTTCCCCATCTGTCTCTCAAGCTCATTGATGGAATTCTGCATCTCATTAACCACTTGAGTTTGTGACACCATCCACTTCTTCATTGTTTCCTCAAGTGAACTGTTCAGCCTCTGGCCGGGAGGACTCAAATAGTCATTCTAGGGCCTTTGGAAATTTTTATTCCCTCTCCATGAGGGATTGGTTATCTTTCTATACTCCTGGTTATAGTTTCTACCTGTAAAATCTCTACCACAACCTTGTTTCCCCAGCAAAAACATATAATCTGTTTTTAGTAGATAACTTGAATAAACGTGGCTTTCTCTATACATCTCACATGATGCGGATAGAGTCTAACCTGATGGACCTGATGGACCTGCTGAACCTGACATCCTATTGGTGTGCTCACAAGCCTGATAATCACATTTACCAGCTGAATTAGGTCTGCTCGGATTGCCACCACACCATCTACTTCGAGCTTTCCAGCCACCTGGCTGTTGTGAATCCTCTACCAAAGTCTTGATATTATTGACTCCTTGCTAACATGAGATTTAAAAGAGCTTCAATTTCATCATAGTTCTTAGACAAAATTTATCCCTGTTCAGTAGTGTTGAGCAAGATTTTGTACTTTGGCTTCAGCCCTTCTATAAAGTTGTGCCTGATAGTCTCCTTTGTCTTCATGTGGTGTGGGCAATCTCGCAAGTAGCCCATATATTGTTCCACAGACTGAGCCAATGTTTCACCATCTCTCTGCATAAAATCAGAGATCAACCCTCTCTACTTTTTCCTCCTCTTTGAAGAGAAAAACCTATTGATGAACTTGTTGGAAAGAACCTCCCAAGTGGTGAGGGAACCTGCTGGATCATTTTGAATCCACTCCTTGGCCTCACCAATCAGCAAGAATGGAAACAATGTGAGCTTTACATACTCATGTGACACATTCTGATAGTAAAAGTTCTCACTCAGCTCCACGAACGTCATTAGGTTCCTTTAAGGATCCTAATATTGGCATGTGTTTTGGACCAACCACGCAATCCCTTTCTTCAACTCAAAGATCCCAGTAATGGTTGGCTTGACGATTGCTTTAGAAGGGTTCTCCAAGTTCAGCCTAGTAAAATTCAACACCAGAACCATCTCCCGGTTGTTTCCCTATGCCTACTCGTTATTCTCCATAGTTAACCTTCAAAAGGTTCTCTCAATTTTAGGATCAAGAGAAGTGAAAACTGGCTCTTGACTTCTCGTATTTGGCATACACGGAGGACACAACACCTGTAGCTTCACAACAAACAAACAAAAACATAAATACAGAATAGCAGAATAAAAATCCTAACCTACAAATGACCAATCAATCTTCAAGTCTCCGGCAACGGTGTCGAAAATTTGACGTCGTCCAAGTGCATGCAAGTGCGTGTGATCGCCAAGTAATAACGGTGAAGTTCCAATTACCAATCCCTCAAAGATATGTCAGATCAATAATTTTAAGGTTACTTCTTTATTGTGTTATTTTAACAAAACAAATATAATGGGGGGTAGTTTGAAGAATTAAACTACCAAAAACTCAAAATGTAATATTATTTAAAGACTAAGATTGTTGGAAAGTTGTTTGTACTTCAAATGATGATGAAAATCTCAGGAATTTGCACTTACATTTCAGGTTGAGTTCTCAAGACTTGATTACGCTAGATTGGTTCCTCCTAAAGGTTGCTAGTTGTTAGTTACTATCCCATTTCTTGACACTCTCAAAAGCATCTAAGAAATATCTCATACACCCTAACACCTACTTGTATTTCAACTAAACAGGGTTTAAGGGTATATCCTTATCCTCAACAACAACTTCTAACCTTCAACTAATAGGCCAAAGGATCTTCAAATTCCTATTTTACATTTAATTTTTACGCTTTTGATTCCCTTTCCCAAGTTCAACCAAAAGCTAACAAATTTACTCACATGGTTATCAGTCTAGTAAATAAGCAATTAAAATAAGTAAATACAAACAATCTTTATTAAGAATCAAAACTAGCAATCATTAGTCTTTCAGACTTCAACCATCAACTATGGCTATCACCCTAGAATGGGCATTAAGCCACTCATAGACAAGCTGAAAAACAAAGATAACATCATTATTTTCAGTAAAACAATATGTAAAAGAAGAAACCTAAGTAAAACTTTTCTCTCCTCAAAATGATGCATTTACAACCTTCTACAATCAAACAACATGAAGTCTGATATGCAAAAAATGCCCTAGATTTTATATATATGTGAGCCTTGAAATAAAGCTTTTTCCCTCAACTATTTGGCTTAAAAATTAGCAAAATCCCATTTAGGGGGGTCTGGCGCACCACCCCATTCATAGCCCCAAGGAGTTAGTTAAATTTCCTTTGAAAAATGGCTCTGTGCGCCCCACTCCCGCCATAGTACCAAGGACATAGACAAATTTCTGCACTTCTTAGACCTCTCGCGCCCCACTCCATTCGTAGCACCTAAGGGTTAGTCAAATTCTTGATCTTTAGGACCCTTCTGGTGCCCTACTTCATCCATAGCCCCAGAATGTTAGGAAAATTTCATAAGTCTGGAGTGCTTCTGGGCTCCACACTATCCATCTCGCAAGGTGTTAGTCAAATTCTCATCTCTAAATCTAGGGAATCTGGTGCCCCAGGCCATCCATAGCACGAACTTTGGTGCATTTTTATTTAATGTACAAGTGTTGGCACGCCACGCCAGCCACAGCCCCAGACGGACTTTTACAAACTCTTCTTCTTCACACATTAGGTCATTTTTGGTCCTTTTTTCCTAGTTTGCTGCTCAAAACATCTAGAAATAGTTGTGAACTCACAAGGCACACGAAAATAGAATTTATGCATATCATAAGGATTTTGAACTCAAAACAAGGCTAAATATGGGTTAAACATTGAAAATAGGTATAAGAATATGCCCAACATCAACGACTGACTGGTACGACTTCTGATGTCTCACTACGAGTCATGGTAACCAAACATGACTTGAACTTTTGAAATCTTGCATCTCTGTTGATTCTCCTAGGGGTTCTTCATATAACTCATACCATATTGGTATGAATCGTGTAATCCGCTCGTGCCCTGAGTATGCCAAGTATCTGATCCTCTGAATCGTACCACGAGTCTATCAATACGATTCGTACATCGTTGTCATGACTCATGGCATCTTCTTGTAACTTGGGATTTGACAATTGACATGTTTTGAATCTTAAAAACATATACTCAATATAGCTCTTACTCGGATGGTACGACACATACAGTCAGTCGTACACTAAACTCAACACTTGTGCATTTTCTCTGAAGTGCTGCTACAGGTGTTAGGTCCGACACGTACTAGGATGCTATCGCTCATACTATGACTACAACAATCCATTTTCTACACTTTTGCACTCCTTTTACAAATCCAACTATGTGACTTGATTTCCTTGAAAACAAAGTAAAAGAATCTCAAATCCGTATAAACACACCTAAGTCCACGATTGTTCCTATCTTTTAAGCATCAAAAGTTCAATAAAATTGCCATACATCAACACCCATAACATAAAACTTTTGCATGTCCTCAGGAAAAAAAAACACTACTACATAGTCGACCCTTAACTAGAAAGTAAAATATAAGACTCGCAGCCAATAATAATAAAATCAGGACACATGACCACTATCTAGTATTAACCCTCTTTTATTTCAAAAGCTCAAAACAAGGAATACTATGTACCCATGCAACTATAACTCATGACATAAAACTATAACAGACAACTGAGCAATCACTAATGCTATTTACATAGACAACTGGTAGTATGTAAGACAACCCATGTACCCTCACAATATAAGAAGTCCTAAACACTCACAATGATATGTATATAAGAAACCGAGACTATCAAACAAAGCTCTACTTCTCATAATGAAATTCAAATACTGCACAAGTGATACCATAAGCTTACCCTTACTTTTTCTGCTCCGCTTCTTCAGACAGTCAAATTAGGATCACTATAGGAATTTCATTAGCTTGTATGAAGGATTAGGGACAGGTGTGTCAAATCTGGACTATAGTGACTTACCCTCCTTGAAACTACACAACTTTTGGTCTACCCTTTTCTCTTTCTTCTCCAGTTTTCCATTTTCTCCATCACTGCACACTTAATGATTGACTAAATGAATTGTGGGGATGCTTAACAACTCATATCCTATCCATCACACCTTCTAAGAAGTAACATCTTCTCAAAAATTTCACCACTTAACGGGTCACTCAACAATCCATCAAGTGTCATAAGGGTTCACCTAATGAGTCATTTTATGACCTGGTGCAAATTCTCTTTTTTTTTCTTATTCAACCCTTACGTCTGATCTTACGGACTTTTCGAGTGTTATATTATCTCCCCCTTAGGAACATTCATCCTTGAATGTAGGTTAGCATACTAAGAGGCTGGGGAAAGATTTGCAATCCCAAAACTGAATACTAAAGGCTAAATGCTAATGGAGTATTTGACTCCGAGCTAAATTACATGACTAAACTAAATTTATGAGTCATGCATGCCTGCTAAGACATGAGAAGGAATGAAAGACATGGTACTTACATAGAACTAGGTGGAGTACTGAGGAGGAGCTATTTCTCCAAACTGTACTGAGTTGGTATGGGCGGAGTTATAAATCCCCAAACTAATTTATGATATCTGAATAGATGACATAATGATTGAACTGACAGAAAGTAAGACTTATCTAAATACAACTTTGAAAATAGTCCCTGCTACTGGCTAATTTCTCTATAAAACCTCCAATAAAACCAAATCCTTGTTTCCCCCAATATATGAACCTTTTAGTCCAAGATTTCAATTGGAACCTCTTTTTATTAGAGTTTTCCATTCCCATCAACAGTTCGCCACCCTAATATCTCATCTCCCCATATAAGAACACTATAGTAACTTCACTCACTTACCAAATGCCAACACACAATGCAAGCCTATCACTACACTCATCTTACGGCTCCGTTGAAGCTTATACTATTCCAAATACACCTTAGACTCCCTGATATGTCTAATAACTGCACTTCATGAACTTCTACCTACCGAGCCTCTGAGGCATCAATGGAGAGTCAATTCCGGAAATATTCATTGCAACCATCATTTTTTATGGGGGAACATACATAGAGGTAAGAGTAAGGAAACCGCAAGCACGAATCATTTACAAAATTTTATACTAAACACATACATGAGGTAACATGATATGCCAAGCCGTTAAGGAATATTCTAAGGACTGAGTTCATAGGCAGAGCATACTGCGAGACATGAGTTTACATACCTAACTAGTTTCATGACATGAAGTTGAGATTTTTCAAGTCCTGGAGGAAGACTAGGATATTTGTCTGAAGCGGTTATAAATAATTTTAGGAGTCTAAACATAAGCATGAGTAGGATGTAGCATTGACTGAAACATAAGGGAAAACATCTTAATAGGAAAGGATTGACATCCCACAGCTACTATACCTGGATCTCCCCTACTAGAACACTCAAGACCTGACTTTTCTCTTCAACTTGCCATCTCCCCCTTAGCTTAAGGCCAACGTTCTAAGACTCTTTGATCCTTTCTTGAGACTAGGCTACAGAACTAAAGCTTGACTTTCCATTTGCCCCTACATCTTTACTGAAGGCCTCATACTCATAATTATTTTATACCATTCACGGACAAGTCTCATAATAGCATTCAAAAACATTCGTAGGATTTATACTATGACTCCCAAGTCTAAGAATATGAAAGAATCAATCATGAACAGCTCATAACATACTTGTGACTACTTATGGAAAGCTTCCCCAATCTTGACATGATGATAGGGTGTAGAAGTGTTCTTGATACTATGCACTACCTGCACCAGCTGATGTGCTCTACTGAGGTTGGAAGCCTGTCAAAGTTACTGAAGAGGTGGCTAGGAATCTACCTTCACCCTGTTTTGCTGCTAGGAAATCTCTCAGTTTAAGGCCCGACTTGTCGCAGCAAAAGCAAGTGCCTGAACTAGCAATACACTCTCCCAAATGGTATATTCTAGAGTTCTTGCAAGCTAGGTATGTAATCTCCCTTATTATGGGTTTGTATGAAACACTAGTTGTCGATGGTGCTGGGACTGACGGTCTCTGACAGGACTGAGAATGAGGTCCACCACTCATCCTCTGTTGGGAATACTCTGAGTCCCCTATCTCTTCTCTCTTGCTATCCTTTTCCAACTCATTTATCTTTTCCTCCTCGATCCGTTGATCATGGAACATGAATCTAGAAATGCCTATGTGACTAATGTGCAATGTTGTCCTACACTCCCTAGCCACTATACTTGAGACTCTATTTACAAACTTTCTTATGCGAGCCCTTGGCTCTGCAACCATCTCTAGAGCATACTTCAACAACTAAGTGAACTTTATAGCATACTCCTGCACTGACATATCATTCTATCTCACGTTGAAGAACTCTGCAACCTTTTCTTCCCTCAATTCCTGGGGAAAGAAGCTGCCCAAAAAGGCTATCACTAATCTGTTCCAGTAAACCGGTGTTGCACCTGCCCTTGGACCTTTCTTCGATTATCTGAACCATATATGAGATACCCCATTTAGTTGATAGGAGGCTAGGTATGCACTCTCCTCCTCGGACATCCCTATAATCTGGGTAATCTTTTGAATCCCCTCTATGAACTCATGGGGATCCTTATCCACCTTCAACCTAAAGAATTTCGGCGGTTTCATTTTAATAAAATCTCGAACCCTTGCCTCCCTATCACTCCCCTTAGGGTCGACGAGCGCCATTGCATGATAGTTATCCTATGCTCTGAAGGCTTGCGCCAACACCTGAAATACAGCTCAAAACTCTGCATGGGTAACCTGTTCATTCATTAGATCCACTGGGGCTAGTGGGGCTAGCTGGTGCCCATTACCGTTCCTCCTTCAATTTGTCTATTTGGGAGGCATTATCTGCGAACTTGTAAGGTACGAGTTAGAGGAAGAACTTTTAGACTTTCACACTTTATGCACGATAAGGATCATGAAGAAATAGAATTTTCCTAAAAATGCCTTGTAGCCACTTCTTCATAAGTTTGGCGTGCTTCACATACATAAAAAGGACTCTACCTGATGCGACTTTCAAATACCCTAGGACACTCTAAACCTAATACTTCGATATCAAATTTTTCATGACCTGATCCAAGACCCTAGACCAAGAAATGGGACCTAAAACTACGAATGACTCTAAGCTAACCAATGGCATATCATAATGCTAAGATAAAAACAACTAATAAACCATAACTGAGTAGAAGCTTAACTAAAACGTAACTAATAAAAAGGAAAGGATAATAATCTGATAACAACCCTGATTCATTAGTTGAAATTAGTACTACCCTTTCTGAAAGCCTCTACTAATCTGATGAGTTGTTGGTACAAGTTTCCAGCTAACTCTAAAATCTAGCAACTAGAAATAAACTAAAATAAAGAATGCAAAACTCCCATCCTTGTAGGATGAGGACACACCACTGTTAGCTGGTAGAGTCTAGAGCGTGTCTATACCTAGATCTATATCGTAAAATGACATAGCACATAAACTATGCGGTCAGTACTTAAAATATATATGGGAAACATAACTGAAGATAGGAACATGCTCATATTCTTAAAAAGACTAATCTGAATACATAACTGACGTGAAGTACAATGACCCCATGTGAGATGTATAAATACTAATATGATAAGCTCATTTGAAAAGATTTGATGAAATATAGGTAAATTCAGTTTTGGGTCATGTATGTGTACTGGAGAATGAATCTAAAATCGTAAACTAAAAACTGTAACTGAAATAGTTATACTAACACTGAAACTGAATTGTACTATACGAGAGACTATTAACTGATAAACTCCAATGTGAGCCTAATGGAGCCTTACCTATAACCCCGGTTTGGAGGGTGTTCATACTTTGCCAAGGGTAAGAACTCTGACTGGCATTATATCATCTCAGGGAGACAATCTCTAATAACAATGACCCCTGCATGTGCCCGTCGATCAAAGGATGACACTCTCAAATAATGAGGATCCCTTAATCCTCAGGCTAAGGGAAACATTCTATACTATTAAGAATCCCTTATCGTACGGCTGCACATAGTGATAAGACCTGGGTATGTTGGAGCCCTGGCCTACTCTGTGCTAAGTACTATTCCCAACTGAACATAAAGATACATGTAACTGATAAATCTGAAGTTGATGTCCTAAGACTAGTCAGAACCACTTTATCTAGCAAGAGTCTCGAAAGCCTAAAGGACCATGACATATTGATAGTGAGGGCTCGTGGCTAATGTTCTAAGAGTAGTCAGGGTTACTTTCTATTAGCAAGAGGCCTGAGAGTGTAAAGAACCATATACTTGTGGATCATACTGAATTCATGAGAGTCTAGTCAGGGCTACATTCTACTAGAAAGAGCCCAGAGAGTCGAGGGAATCATAAGCATGCTAATCATACTAAATCCATGAAAACCATAAAACTAAATCATAGTGTAAACCATGTGTGCTGAATTCATGGTAAAATCATATAACTCAAACTAATCATATTTTCAAAAATAGCTAATTCGTGGGCTAAACTTTGGGTAATCATGCTAGCATCTAATCATGAGGATACATTGTGCAATTTAGAGTGAAATCATGGACATCATGTAATATATATCATGAGTAACTTGAAAATCATGGAAGATATGGGAGAAAACATCTAGAGAATGAAAACCCCGAGACATGCTTTTCTAGAGAATCAAAGTAACTAGGGTTTTGAGCATAACTTAGGACATAAGGATGAAAGAAGATCCTTATTGAAGTCCCACATACCTAGCTTGAAGAAATCCCCCACTAGCACTTGAATCTTGTAGATCTCAGAGAAAAACCCTAGGTGCTCTTGAGCCTTGAGAGGAAGAGAGGTGAAGAACTTACTGATGATTTGAGTGGAATGAGGGATTAAGCTAGGAAAACCCCTTTAATTTGACCCTTAGGAGTCCCAAAAAAACATCATCAAGGAGTTAAAAGCATTGGATTTTACAAACATACCCCTAGGAATTCACTTTAAAAATTTGCCCAACAGGGGCAATGACCCTCTGAATGAGTCATTGTCTGACTTAACGACTAGTTGGATCCATTCGTTACTTCTGCGTTTGAAATTCCACATTTTGTTCTTCAACCAATGGATTATCAGGATGACCCATCATTGGAACTAACGGATTTGTCACTTGACTCATCCTTATTGGAAAAAAAATGTTAAACCCAAAAATCACCCCACTTGATGGGTCACATAATGGATCATCAAGCGACTTGACGACTCATTCCTTAATCCATGGAGAACACTAGAAATCAACATTTTCTTCATCACTACACACTTAACGCTTGACTAAATGAATTGCGGGGACATTTAACAACTCGTCATCTCATCTGTCATAACTTCTGGGAAGTAACATCTTCTCCAAAATGGCACCACTTAACAAGTCACTCAACAATCTATCAAGTGACTTAATGAGTCACCTAACCTGGTAGATCTTCCTATTTTCTCTGATTCAACCTTCGGGTCTGATCTAGAGACTTTTGGGGTGTTACATATACCATGTAAAAAGCAATCAGAGTTACCATAAAGTGTGTGATCATGCTTAAATAGGAAATAAATCACACAGACTACCATATAAGCATATTCTCCGATAAGGCAATGAAACTTTTAATTTAACGTATCAAATAACATAGAAGCTATCTCGTGATATGAAATAGACTTTTCTCATACTAGAAATCACCAACAAAACTGATCATGAAGAAAGTATAAGACAAAATAAGTTCCAAATGCATAACAACTAAAAAGTCGAAAAGTATTTAATGAATAATTTGTTTATGTTATACCCCGGAAACCCAAGAATCTGACTCGAGAGTGAAAATTGAGAAAAACTAAATATTCATATCAGGTCACAAAATGACTCTTGAGGTGAGTCGTGAGGAGTGACCACGAGTTGTGAAGTTACTTGTTGTCAGCTTGGTTGGGCAAAGTCTTAGTGAGGAGGCCACAGGCCTGACCACGAGTCGTGGTCAGACCTCATGACTCATGAGGTCATCCATGGTCAACCCTGGAGGTTTGGCAAGATTGGGATGCGCAGTGTAGGCCATGGAAGGTGACCACGAATCGTGGTCTAATCCCATGACTCGTAATGTCTCCCATGGGGTTTCCTTGGAGGATTGGGCAGTGGACTCAATGGATCAAGGAAACGAGTCGTTCCCTATGGTAACGACCCGTTAGGTCCCTCATGAGGACTGGCGATGAAAAATTCCTGTGTTTTAATAAGGGTGTTTTCATAACTTCCTAAGTCCCTAAGGCCTAAACTACGCCTTTCGGTTATTTTCCGGGTGTGATAAGAGGAGTTAAGTCCCTATTTCTTGCCCATTATCATGCAAGGAGTTTAGAGAGGTTTTTGGGAGATTCAAGGCCTTCTTCCCCAAATTTTCATCAAATTCTTTGTGGGTGTTCAAGGAACCTTAAGTCCATCTATTCCCGGGTATGTAGGGTTTTAAAATGAGTGGAATTCTTCCTCACCCATGCCCAATTTCGAGTTAATTCATTTATTCTCCTACTCAAATTCCATAGGGTTTTACCCAAAGCATGGCAATGTGATTTCTCTTTATGGGTATGTTTAAATTGAGTCTTAGTTATTGAATTTTGAATATTGGCCAGGTTTTGTATTATTTTCTTCAAAATCATGTTTCAATACTTTTAAATCTAAATTGCCCATTTATGGAAGTTCATGAAAATTATTGATTTATTAGGAATATTCATTATTTTAATTTTATTGATTATGGAAATGCATGAATCCAAGTTACCCATGATTATGACCATATTTTGAAAGAGTTGAGTATGATGAAGCATTGGGTAATGCCCACATGATGAATAATGATTTATGATTTATGAAATGAATTTCATGATTTATCGATTTATGATGTTGACCGATAAAAAGGGCGTTGATTCTTGGCTAAGCATGTTTTAAAGCGGATCAATGATGATAAATGTTATATATTAGCAAATGAATTTTATGCATGATTTTAATGATTTATGTATGAGCCTATATACATGTTTTTGGGAGCCGTATCTAGCACCGAGCAGCTCGACATTCAAAGGACTACGTCGATATATCATAACCACGTGGCGCCGTGTGTTGTAAATGTTATGATGTATTGGTAATGATCCCCTCAAATGTGATATCACGTCTTACGCACAACCCTCGCCGAGCAAGCCAGGGTTGGCTCTACCCACTTGAGCGAGACAGTGGGGCATCATGAAAGGCTCTACCATGATGGTGTCGGTTATGACGAGTCCTCCATTGTTCCACATGTTTTATGCATTGTTATGTTTATCTTATTTGAGCAAGTTCTATTTTTATAAAGTTACTTACGATTATGATTTTGAATGATTATGAATGATTTGAAAGTCATGAGCCCTATGCTTTATTATGAAGATTTTGATGCAAGCATGATGTCCTTCTCCTATGACTATTTAAGAGTTTACTTCACTTTTAAAATGTCCGTTTTACTTACCTTGCATAATCAGTACATTCCACGTACTGACCGCATACTTTCTACGTTGTATCATTTCATGATACAGGGTCCGAATCTCAGGCACATCCTCATCCTTAGACCATTCAAGCCTACGATATCAGTTTGTTGGTGAGTCCTCATGTTCTGAGGGCCGTTTGATAAACTTCCCTGTTGATTATGTTTCAGCATTTCTCGGGTTAGTTGGGGTGTGGTCCCATCAACCCATCATATGTATTAGAGACTTCCGGACAAATGAGCAGTATTCAGCTTATGTAAGTGTTTGGTATTTCCTGATGTTATTTCATGGTTATGTTTCTGTGATATTTCATGCTTAATATTCTGTTAAATTACATGAGATTATTTGAATGCATGATCCATGGGTTGACTTGGGGTCTCTCAAGGTCCCTTGTCCCGTGTCTACGATCCGGGTTTACATTTGGATCGTGACAAACTTGGTACCAGAGACATAGGTTTGAAGTGTCCTAGGGTGTCTGAAAGCCGCATTAGGTTGAGTCTTTTTGATTGGTGTGAAGCGCGCCACACCCATGACGAAGACGCTACAAACATTTTAGGAAATGTTACCTTCTTTCATGTTCTAGGTTGTGCGATGAAAAGCCTTTCCATCCTTCTAATTCATTAGATTCACGATTGCAGAATTATGGATCTTAGGAGAATGAATGGAAGGAGGAATGGAAATGATGAAGGCCACGGAGATGGCAATGACCATTGGCATCAACAAGCCCCATCTATTCCGGAGCCCCAAGCACCTACCCACGCCGAGTTTCGAGCGGCGATTCAGATGTTGACGCAGGTCTTGACCGCTTAGGTCAATCAGCAGGCTGTTGCACAGGTTGCATAGAATGGTAATGCAGCGGCAGCTCAGATTATAGACTTCTTGAGGATGAACCCTCCCGAGATCACAGAATCAAAGGTGGATGAGAATCCAAACGAGTTCATTGAAGGGATCTTGAAGGTCACTCGGGTTATGGGGCTGAAAAATGGGGAGTGTGTAGACTTGACCTCATATCAACTAAAAGAGGTCGCCCATATTTTGTACAAGCAATGGAAGGACAGCAGGGTAGCGGAAGCGTGCCCTATAAGCTGGGATGAGTTCCACATGGCCTTTCTTGACAGGTTCTTCCCTCGGGAGATGAGGGAATTGAAAGCAGCTGAGTTTGTTAACCTCAAGCAAGGAAAGATGATAGTGCTAGAGTATTCTCTTAAGTTCACCCGGTTGTCAAAGTATGCCCCAGAGTTGGTGATGGATCAGAGGGCGCGGGAGAGCCGATTTGTTCATGTCGTGGCCGGTTATTCAGACAAGTATTGCAGGACTGCCATGCTTCATTAGGATATGGACTTCCCTCTCATAGTGTTGTATGCCCAGCAGATGTAGGCGACCCATGCGAGGGAGTGGGAGGCAAAGAGAGTTCGGACAGATAACCGTGGGTTTTAACATCAGATGTCCGGCGGTGACTACCGTCCACAGTTTCAGCAGAGGTTACTAGCCCCAACACCATTATTAGCTAGCATCCCATCTAGACCCAAGGGTGATCAAAGGAGCAGGACTTCATGGTCGAGGGATCAGAGGGGCAGCCAGTTAGACTATACCTCTCTAGCCTATGGGAAGTGCGGCAAGAATCACATCGGGGAGTGCCTACTCAGTTCAGATGTCTGTTTTGGGTGTGGTAGATCTAGGCACATGCGTCGAGCATGTCCATATGCCAGACAGAGTGATGATAGGGGTCGGGCACAGACCACTCGGATAGCAGTAGCTCCAGCCCGTTCAGCTCAACAGGGAGCATCTACTAGTGGGGATGGCGGTCAGCGCCCAAACCCGATTTTATGCCCTTGCCTCTCCCCAGGAGAAGGAGACTTCACCAGACATGGTCACTAGTATGTTGTGTGTCTCTCATATTGATGTTTATTCCTTGTTAAACATGGGAGCCACATTGTCTTTCATGACTCCTTACATTGCTAGTGGTCTTGGAGTTAGTCCTGAAATTCTGTCAGAACCATTCTCTGTGTCTACGCCAGTCGGTGTTTCAGTTGTAGCTAGGCGGGTATATAGAGGTTTCCCCATTATTGTGTTGCATAAGGTTACCTCCGCAGTTTTTGTAGAGTTAGCCATGACTTATTTTGACGTTATTCCTTGTATGGAATGGTTATTTGCATGTTATGCTTTGATTAATTGTAGGACCCGTACCGTGGAGTTCTGTTTTTCGGGTGAGTCAGTTTTTGAGTGGAAGGGTAGTTCAGCGGTGCCAGCAGGTCGGTTTATTTCCTACCTTAAGGCTAGGAAGACGATCTCTAAGGGGTGTATGTACCACCTAGTTAGGGTTGAGGATGTGGAGTCCGAGACCCCAACCATTCAGTCAGTTCTGGTGGTGTGCGAATATCTAGAGGTATTCCCCAAGAATTTGCTAGGTGTTCCTCTAGAAAGGGAAATTGATTTCGGTATTGATCTATTGCCAGATACGCAACCTATTTCTATCCCTCCTTACAGGATGGCCCCAGTCGAGCTAAAGGAATTAAAGGATCAACTAAAGGATTTGTTAGATAAGGGCTTCATTAGACCGAGGTACTCAGTATACCTCCCAATTATGGCGTTCATTTCAAAAAGGACATGGGACGCAGGTTAAGCTCAGTATAGCCTTCCATCCGCAAACAGAAGGCCAGGAAGAACGAACCATTCAGACCCTTGAGGATTTGTTGAGGGCATGTATTATGGATTTTAAAGGTTGTTGGGATGATCATTTTCCCTTGATCGAGTTTTTTTATAATAACAGTTACCACTCCAGTATCTAGATGGCACCGTTCGAGGCTCTTTACGAGCGGAGGTGTAGATCTCCCATCGGATGGTTCAATGTTGGTGAGGCAACTATGATAGGACCAGATTCGGTTTATAAGGCAATGGTGAAGGTTCAGTTGATAAGGGACCGGTTGAAAATTGCTCAGAGTCGTCAGAAATCGTATGCTGATGTGAGGAGAAGAGACTTGGAGTTTGATGTGGACTACTGGGTATTTCTAAAGGTATCTCCCATGAAGGGAGTCATGCGGTTCAGAAAGAAATGTAAACTCAATCCCTACTAAGTTGGCCCCTATCCGGTTGTGAGAAGAGTTGGTAAGGTCGCGTATGAGTTGGACTTTCCCTCGGAGCTATCTTTGGTTCATCCCGTCTTTCATATGTCACTTTTGAGAAGTGCTTGGGTGATCCTGCCTTGGTAGTTCTGGTAGATAGCATTGGAGTGAAGGACAACCTCAGTTATGAAGAAATTCTTGTTGAAATCTTGGATTGGCAGGTTCGGTGGCTGAGGAACAAAGATGTACCTTCAGTTAAAGTATTATGGAGAAATCAACATGTTGAAGGAGGTACATGGGAAACCGAAGCAGATATGATAGCTAAATACCCTCATTTATTCCCTACCGGCTTAGTTTTAGTTTGAGGTACCAGTTTTTCCATAAACCTTTAATCATCTTTTCCCGTTCAGTTCATGTGTATAAGTTTGTTTTATGATATGGTAAATGTATGTGATGTATGAATTCAGTTTAGCTATGTAGTTCCTTTCGGAGGTAGTCATTCCATCAGTTTCGACTTAAATGATTGGTAATCGTATATGGTGATAGATTGTTTTTGGGTTTTCTGCATGTTTCTAACATTCGACGACGAATGTTCCATAGGGGGAGATATTGTTATACCTTGTGAACCCAAGGATCAGACCCGGGAGTGAAACTGGAGAAAAACTAAAAATTCTAACCAGGTCACAAAATGACTGATGAGGTTAGTCTTGAGGAGTAACCACGAGTCATGAAGTGATTCGTGGTCAGCTTGGTTTGGTAAAGTCCCAGTGAGGAGGCCACAGGCCTGACCACAAGAAGTGGTCAAACCTCATGACTAGTGAGGTCACCCGTGGTCAACCCTGGAGGTTTGGCAAGATTGGAATGGCCGGTGTAGGCCACAGAAGGTGACCATGAGTTGTGGTCTGACCTCACGACTCGTGAAGTCTCCCCTAGGGTTTCCTGAGGTTTTGGCAGTGGAATCAACAGATCAAGTTAATGAGTCATGCCCTATGGCAATGACCCGTTACGTCCCTCGTGAGGACTGGTTACCAGAAATTCTTGCATTTTAATAGGGGTGTTTTCATAACTTCCTAAGTCCCTAAGGCCTAAACTACATCGTTTTGGTTATTTTCTGAGTGTGATAAGAGGAGTTAAGTCCCTATTGCATACTCATTTTCATGCGAGGATTTTAGAGAGGTTTTAGGGAGATTCACGGCCTTCTTCCCCAAATTTTCATCAAATTCTTTGTGGGTGTTCAAGGAACCTTAAGTCCATCTACTCCTAGGTATCTAGGGTTTTAAAATGGGTGGAATTCTTCCTCACCCATGACCAATTTTGAGTTAATTCATGAATTCTTCTACTCAAATTCCTTGGGGTTTTACCCAATGCATGACAATGCGATTTCTCTTTATGGGTTTGTTTAAATTGAGTTTTAATTATTGAATTATGCATGTTGGGAAGGTTTTGTATTGTTTTCTTCAAAATCATGTTTCAATCCTTTCAAATCTAAATTGCCCATTTATGGAAGTTCACGATAATTATGATTTATGAGGAATATTCATTATTATAAGTTTATTGATTATGGAAATGCATGAATCCAAGTTACCCATGTTTATGAGCATACATTGAAAGAATGGAGTATGATGAAGCATTGAGCAATGCCCACATGATGAAGAATGATTTATGATTTATGAAACGAATTTCATGATTTATTGATTTATGATGTTGGTCGGTAAAAAGGGCTTGAAATTCTTAGCTAAGCATGTTTTAAAGGGGATCAATTATGATAAATGTTATATCTTAGCCAATGAATTATATGATATTAATGATTTATGTATGAGCCTATATGCATGTTTTTGGGAGTCGTGTCTAGCACCGAGAAGCCCGGTGTTCAAAGGACTATGTCGGGTCTCATAACCACATGCTACCGTGAGTTGTTAATGTTTTGATTTATTGATAATGATCCACTCAAATGTGATATCACTCCTTACACACGACCCTCGCCTGGCAAGCCAGGGTCGGGTCTGCCCACTTGAGAGAGATAGTGGGGCGTCATGAAAGGCTCTACCATGATGGTGTCGATTATGACAAGTCCTCCATTGTTCCACATGTTTTATGAATTGTTATGCTTATGTTATTGTCTCAAGTTATATTTTGATATAGTTACTTACGATTATGATAATGAATGATTATGAATGATTTGAAAGTCCCGAGCCCTATGTTTTATTATGAAGATTTTGATGCAAGCATGATGTCCTTCTCCCATAACTATTTATGAGTTTACTTCACTTTTAAAATGTCCGTTTTACTTATCTTGCATAATCAGTACATTCAACGTACTGACCACATACTTTCTATGATGTATCTTTTTATGATACAGGGTCCGGATCTAAGGCACATCCTCATCCTTAGACCATTCCAGCCTACGATATCAGTTTGTTGGTGAGTCCTCATGTTTCGAGAGCCGTTTGATAAACTGTTGATTATGTTTTAGTATTGCTCGGGTTAGTTGGGGGTGTTGTCCCATCAACCCATTATACATATTAGAGGCTTCCGGACAAATGAGTAGTATTCATCTTATGTAAGTGTTTGGTATTTCCTGATGTTATGTAATGGTTATGTTTACGCGATGTTTTATGCTTAATATTCCGTTAAAATTTCATGAGATTAGTTGAATGCATGAACCATAGATTTACTTGGGGTCTCTTAGGGTCCCTTGTCCTGTGTCTACGATCTGGGTGTACGTTCGGGTCGTGACAGTCTAGATATGATAATACTCATATCTTTCTTATTTATAATAAAAATAGAATCTCAACTCAAACAAACAAGATAATTAACAACCAACTTCTAAACATAAGGTGATAGAAAAATAGAAAACTAAAAACATGAAACAATAAACAAAGGCTCAAAGCTTAAAGTACAACAACTCATCCAAACATCGAGTCCACAAAGAAGAATATTTATCAATAGAATGAAACTTAAAGAAATAAATTTCCAAAAACTCATGTAACTAACAGAATGATAGATTATTTTGAAGTGTATTTAACCAATAAGAAATATTGAATAGCCTGTCTTATAGTTCTAGGGAGCTTGTCAATGGAAAATGATTAATTCAAAGGCATAGCTCCCTTATAACATAACACTTCGCGAGAGACAAAGTAAGGAAAAGGGGATGAGGGTCATGACTTTGCAAACATATCATAAATTCAAAGGTAAAAATAATTTGAGCATGATTTAAGCACATAGGCATATATAAACACGGAGAGACAAAAAACCCAGTTGAAATAACTAACGTATGAGAACGAACTCTAACTATATCTTGGTTTCTCTTCTCAAGATTTGTTACACCTGTGAAGTTTCATTCTTGAAACCTCGAACCTCACCACATATGCATGTATATTGGACAGGTTTGAGATTAATCCCAAAAGATTTTCTTTGAATCTTATAGTGACAAAAACTTTTTTAGGTTTTGGAGATGAGAATGGAAGAGAGGAAAAATATTGGTTCTCAGTTATCGGAGCACGCTTGAGTAGTGAGAGGATATGATAGAAGAGATGAGAGGCGGTGGTGGTGCAACTAGGAGTAGTGAGGCGGCGGGAGTAGAAGGGAATGTAGAAAGTGTATGGTGGTTTTTTGCTTCCACCGATCAACAACAATGGTCTGGTGGAGAGGAAGAAGATGAAGAGGAAGTGGTGAGTTTTTTGTGTTCATCTGGTGAGAGACATAGAAATAAAGGATGAAATGGAGTATTGTTTGCGGTGGATTCCGCCACTAGTCCACCGAGTCAGTGGTGTTACATCTATATATATTAATATGTAGCTTAGACGGGTGATTGGGAGGTTAAAATTGGGTGTCAAGAACTACTCCTTCTTTGCTCTGGACTGAAGGATGAATCACCGAGCAAAGAACATTGACTTAGTAGCCAATTTTGTCCGGCCTAAAGAAACAATTTTGGTGGTGCTTGATAAAACAAAATGGAATTATGAAATATTGCGGCCAAGACTTCATTTTCAAGTCACCTACATATATCGTGTTTCATGATATTCAAGTCGTGTGGAGTTCTAGATTTGGGATGAACGAAATCCACAAAAGAAATTAATAATAAGAGCTTTGAGATGAAAGTAGCACAAGGTGATGAGTACGAAGGTATAAGAGAGGCACGTGAATTATTACATTATATGAAATTGCGATGATATCAAAATTAGAGTTAAGCTAGAAGGCAACGAATTGAAAGGAGAAATAAAAGCTAAAATTGCTTCCATTTGATGAAAGATCTATTGCTTTTGTACCTTCTAGCTTTAGCACTACTAGATAAAGCAGTTAATCATATATAAAAAAACATATACTAGTATGAAACTAATGACAAAATAAGTAAAATTGAAGGGAAGATATATATATATATATATATATATATATGTTTCTTAGGAGGTCTTGAAACAGTTCGCCCCAGTTCTAGCTTTCTAAGAAGGATACCTGCTAAACTAGATAAATTTGTTAGTACTCAGGTATACATACAAAATTATTTATAGTTGGTATATCCCGTTTTAGGGTAGAAAAACCCAATTATTTGAGATTAATTATAAATAATGGGATCAAATGTAAGTCACGGCTAAAATATAAATCACGGGATCAAAATGTAAATCACAGGGATCAAAATTAGTTCACGGGCTCAAAATATAAAAGGGGCTCAAACTACAATAGTCGGGCTCAATTGTCTATTTTTAGGGCAGACTAACCCAGTTGTTCATTTTTAGGGTGGACGAGCTAATTTGTCCATTTTTAGGGAGAATGAGCCCAATCGTCCATCTTTAGCGCGAACAAGCCCAATTATCCATTTTTAGGGCGGAAGAGTCCAAATAGTAGTAGCAAAATAGTAGCATGAAAGTAGCATGATATGAATCTGGTTGAACAAAATTATAGCAACATAATACGAGCCTGATTGAATAGTAGCATGATAGTTGCACAATAATAATGCAATAGGGACTTGACAGTAGCATAATACAGGCTTGATTATTCAGCATTATAGTAGCAAGATAGTGGCATAGTAATAACACAATAGGGATTCACAGTAACATAATATGAGCCTTGAATAGTAGCAAGATAGTGGAATTATAATAACACAATAAGAGCTTCACGGTATCATAATACACGCCTGGAATAGTAGCAAGATAGTGGCATAATAATAACATGATAAGAGCTTCACAATATCATAATACGGGCCTTATTGAACAACATAATAGTAGCAAGATAGTGTCATAATAATAATGTGGTAATAATAACTAAATTTTGTGGAATAATAACTTTAATTCGGATGCATAATACTAGCTTGAATTCAGATGCATAATAATAGCTTGAATTTAGAGGCATAATAATATATCTTGAAAGTAGCATAATAATAGCTTGATGACCATGGCATGATATGGTGATATAATAACTTGAATCTTGAGGCATAATAGTAGTGGAATACGTGTCTCTGGCATTGTGTGTCTGTTGCTTCTAGAATTAAAGAAAAATTGTAAGTTTTTAAAAGATAAGGTTAATACGTACCTTTTTTCGTTATCGTAGTTTTGAACTCAATGGATGTTGTAATTTGTTTTGGTGAAATTTTGAGGAATTCCCAAAAAATTAGTCCCAGTTTAGAACGCAAAAACGCTTAACACATCTCCTTGTTGCATGCTTGTGGAATTTTTAAGTTTTTCATAAAAATTCTAGCCCAGTCTGACTTTTGTATTCTAGTTTCACTCATGGAATATTATCAAATCAAAAGGAAGCAGTTGTCTTATAATTGAACATCGAGATTCAGTTTTAAATCCACATTTTCCATTTAAGAGTCGAACCAAACTACCATGGATTTCATATTTGAGAAAGATATTTTATTTGTCTGTGGAAGAAAGAATTTTATTCGATTAGGATTGAACCCAATAGTGGGTTTCCTACGTATCCATAGAGGAAATAAGGTCAAAAGTAGTTTAAGAATACAAAGAAAATGGATAATATGTAAAAGCTATAGAGGGGACAAGAGAATGATGGAACTTTGCTTATGATGGTTTCAGCATTGTCAATTTATTTTACGCTTCCTTGTCAAATGTCTTGAAACTATTTTTGTCACATCACCTTGGACAATGATTACTCCAAGAGTGATATAGTCGTAGTTAATTGGTCCTTGATGCACTATTACCTTTCTCTTTTCAATCAAATCTGGAAGCTTGTACCTCAATGCTACATATCCTTCAGTATCATTGCCTTGAATATTGGAATGGTATGCGCATCCCATAGATGGATCAAAATTTGGGGAAGAATATTTGGGAATCCATCCTCCTCTTGGTTTCAAAACTCCTTGGGCCCTCAACTTTTCAAATATGTTTGTCAAAGGTTCAGTTAGAGTGGTAAATATGGGATACCTCACTTCTTTTGATTTACAAAATTTGGATTGCACCGAATCAGCCTGTATTGAGAACCATGTAGTTTTAAATCAAGTGGTTTCTTATAAACATTGTATTGAGAACTCTGCACATTGTAAGAGTCAAAGATGGTGTGTACTTGTTCAATATATTGATGGTATTGTGGTGGAGATATAGTGTTTGAGATACCTTCTTCATTTCTTCGAAGGACTTTTTGGCTCTTCAAAACTTATCTACGTTCTGGCTATATTGATAATTCTTCCGATTCGAATGCCATATTCCAATTCTTTTCCAATCAGAATCAGACTTGTTAAGCTATGAATGACTATGAAATACAAGTATTTATGAGATATACCATCTAGTGACTTGACAAAAAATTGGACTAATTCTTCATCAGATAGTGAATGACATATCTTGGAAGCTTCCCCCTCCGTCGTATCACGTATTCCTCAAAAGATTCATGAGTCATTTTCAATACTTCGAGAAAACCAATAAATTCAGATCAACCTTGATGTTAAACTTGTATTGCTCCACAAAATATCAATATATATCTTCCAATGTATGTCATTTGTTAAAGTCTTGTTTGGCGTACAAGGTGAATGTCATTCCAGACAGACTCTGCATAAATAATCTCACTAAAAGAGTTTCATCGTGTCCAATTCAAATTAATCTACTGCAATAGTTCTTCAGGTGCTCAGTTGGGTCTCCATGCCCATCGAAGATGGTGAATTTTAGGATCTTGTATCCCGGGGGCAGCTTAACACTTAGATGTAAACACAACTTTTTATACCTTATGAAATATTTCTGGAGCATAATTTCTCATCCATAATCTTCACCAAGTCATTGAGATCTTTTTATGGTGTCCTGATTTTGGTTTGCTCGGCTCCAAATATTACCATATCTCACAAAGTGCCAAGATGGGTGTGTGCAGAAAGAATCTGTTTAGGGAGTGTATGAGTGGGGGTTAGATGGAGAGTTAAAGTTTGTGTTGGAGGAGGACCAATGTTTGTGTTGAGAAGAGGACTAGAATTGTTTGGGATGTTGGACATTTTGTCAAATCACAGATTCTTAACTGGATCGATCTTCAAATACCTAACAACCTTTAAGAAAAATAAACAAATCAAATTCAAATATCAATTAACATTTGCACAACTAAGAACAAAATGACCACAATAAAATTAATTGGATCAAATTGATGAATTCATTAAACAGTTTAGTTCGAATAAGAAAATTTAGAATCTGAATTAATGCAAACATTTGAGAGCACAAAGAGGACAATGGTGTGAAACTCGTTATTTGAAACAACTGATGTAACACTTGACGACCGCTATAGAGATAAGATTTGAATAAATGGATAGTGACAATGATAAAGAATTTAGCAAGTCAATGGAATAAACAAGATCGAATTATGTTGGACACCATACTCTAAGCTTGAAGTGTACCCTTAATTGTTTCTACCATATCATTTTGTTAGCTTAGTTTCAACTTCAGGAGATCGGTTATGGAGTTTCTACAGAACTTGGGGGAAAATGATAATTTTATTATGGTAGACCGAACCCATTAAATGTGCGCCTAAGTATCCCGCATGAGAATCAGGTCAACCATAGTTCACAATTGAAAAGAAATTGAAAAAGAGCAAAGATGAAAAAAAAAATAGAAAGCGAATGCAAATGGTAGCCTTGCAAACTATGAGATGTCACCTCTTATTCAAGTCTCCTCTTCAAATGCCTTGTAGCCAACTCTTATCGGTAGAAACTTGCACTTATTTCTTTGTTTCCCCTTGGCATGGTTGCTTGATAAGCTGTGACAATAAATTATCGATGAGGTGTCGGGATGTAATTTGATATTGGAGCAATGGTTGGAGGCGGACACCACGTAGTCTGAAAAGGAGGTCTCACAGTGAAAGATGGGTGATATGTTAGAGTATAGTTTGATGTTGGAATGATTTCTAGGGGTTGATACCATTTGTGATATCCTACCACTGCTTATCAACTTTTGTATCTCTTCCGTTAAGTGGCGACATTCATTTGTATCATGACCTTGCATGCTAGAATGGAAAGCACAATATTTATTTTGATCGAATTCCTTGTGTAAAGGATTAGGAATTCCGTCATTTTTTGAATGTAAAATTCCATTGACTTTAACATCTCAAAAGTGATTACAGGTGGTTCAGCCAACTGAGTCATAACTGAGCGTTTCCTTGTTTTGAACTTCGGAGGTTTGATTACAACTTTTCTCTTATCCTAGGATTGTAGTTTGGCCAGACCAAACTTCATGTTCTTTGATAATCCTCTATGACCAATTCTGTAATCTTTCTTTTCAATTTGTTGTCATATTTCTCAAGAAAACTGTTAGACAAATGGTTCTAAGAAAGCCAATCATTTGTGTCTTTCATTGCGTACCACATCAAAGCTGATCTAGTGAGTGTCCTAACAAAAAGTTTCATCTTAAGATCTTCACTTTGCCCAATACCCACTAGTTTTTTGAGGTATGCTTTCAAATGAGAATGGGGATCTCCAAACCCATCAAATAATGGAAAATCAAGGTCTCTTTTTCCACCTTTCATCAATTTAGCCAACTTATCCATCTCCATTTGTTGACTAGATCCTGCCATGTAGTTTGAGGTGTTATCTCCTCTTTCCTTTCCTGTGTCCATTCCTACAAAACCATTGAGTACTTTTTGTAATGCTAGTGAATACAAGCTTGATCCCTCTTGCGCATTCTATATCAGTGAGGTAGACAATATGGGAGGCGCCACAGTGTAGGCGGGAGAACAACATGATTCTTGGACATCAACTTTTAAAAACCAGGAGGTACATCGGATGAGTTTTTAAGGTCGATAACTAATCCTCTTATTCGGTCTATTATTCTTTCCATGCTTGCTTCAAATGGAGTAATATCATTTGGTGTATCCCACAATCCTAGTGTTAAACTTTACTGTCGATAAGATTGATGAAGACTTTTTGGCTAGCCATTTGATCTGCTTTGATGTTCAAATTTAGTCAATCCTTTGAGTAGAAGAAGTACGCAAGATGATAAGAGTTATGAATTGAAGTTATGAAAGGTTCAATGCAAAATATCAAAACATTAATGACCAGAAGATAAACTAAAGCGTAGTTTGGACCTAATTTGGAAAAGGCATGACTATTATGAAATGATTATGTAATTGCGAAAAAAATAAGTTCAAGATGCATTGAACAATCAATTGACCGAGAGAAAACACATGCTAAAGAGAATATTTTGGGAGGCACATAAAAAATAATTTTGATAAAAGAAAAATAAAATGGACTAGGCTCCAAGATTATACTGTTTGGGCCTAAAACATAAGGTATATTGAATATACGATTTATAGAGTGTAAGCACAAAATGATTTCAGAATTATTTAAAGATTAGAGCTCAAAGGATGAAACAAAATACGAAAAAATTACATAAATAAATAAAACAATGATATATATCTCAAATTAACATGTAGCAAATAATTTGTGCGTCCTAATGTATTGTGACCTCTTTTGTGTCAGAGATAGGTCTAAAGAATTTTGAGAGAAGAACATGCCATGACATATCATCCTATTTGCTCCCATTAAAATATAAATAATTTTATAACTTTATTATACAAAATGAAATATTACAGAAAATGAAATATTACAAAAGTAATGATAATAATAAAACTATAATCCAAATAAGATGCTCCTCCTTTTTGGCTTCTCGACAGCTTACATAAAATTTGATGCTGGATTTGTCCGTAATAACCTGCATCATAAAATGTAGTTTGTCCGTAATAACCTGCAAATAGTCTACATTTTTGGCATATTCACCTCGCAAACAAAATGCAAATAACTATGATAATGTCTTTTAATAGATTGTAAATCTCTTTGGACTTTTGGCGAGGTCAAACTATTGGACATAATATAAAAAGGATACCAAGACCTCCTAGGGATAATGCGTTCCTGATACGACCTAGAAATCTAAGAATCAAGTAGATACTGATTGAAAGATTTTCTTATGCGAGGAGGTACGTGGTAACATGGTAGCAAAACTATCCATTCATCCCACGTATATGCCAACTCTTTAAATGGGTTTTAGAAAGAAACTCGAAGAAGTGCAAAGCACAACTCGTGTGTACCATGTGTGATATTGAGAAGTTCCCAAGTGGGGGAAGTATGATTGGAATTACAATTATAAAGCGGCAATAATTAGCAGATAATGAAAAATAAAGTACACAATAAATATAATAAATATAAAAGCAAAGGAACAAATAATATATAGAACAAAGAAAAATAGTTAGTGATTTCATAGTCAAATAGATAATATTCAACAAGAACAAAATAATTATATTAATGCATATAACAAGAAATGAAAAAAGTAAAGAGATTAAATATGAAATTAAATTAACAAGTTAAGGAAACAAATGAAGGGTAAAAGGACAGAGATTAAACATGAAAGTAGATTGATTATATAAGGAAATAAATAAAAGACGAAAGGAAAGAGATTAATTATAGAGTAAAAAATAATCTAAATATGGCAATAAATAAATAAAACAAGGGAAAAGGGATATACTTGAAATCAAATTGATTTATAAAGCAACAAATAAACAGAAAAAATAAAAATGGTTTATTAGATACACAGTTTCCTCAAGAGAATAACTTGAGAATGAGGAAGAGAATGATCGTCGATGCACCGTTGATCGACCAAATTATGAGGCATTTCTCGGGGGTGTTTTAATAGTTAACGGTCGTGAAGCCACGCAATCATTATCATGTGTGAATGTGAATTCTAAATTTGAAAAAAAAAGTAATAAAGTAACGCTTTATATATAAAATATAAACAATAGAATATAGAGGAAGATATTAATGAAATATGTAATTTATATGAAAGAGACACTAAAAATACAAAACAATAAATAAATAAATAAATAAATAAACTTATTAAATCATAAAATTGAGCAGATGATACTTTTTGAAAAATGAAGTAAGTAACTTGCGGAATGAAACATTTAAAGAAAGAGATGAACATGGAAGGAAACTAAATCATGTCAAACAAATAAAATAGAAGGAAAGTATATCGACATAAAAGTCAATTGATTAACTAAGAAAAGCAAATAATGAAAAAGTTAATTATAAGAGAAATATAATTCTTTCTAAGAAAGCAATCAAATATTTAGAAAACACATAAAATATAGAAATATCTAAAGCATGAAAGAAATTTTTATCAATTAAAGAAGAAAAATAAATTAAATAAGGAAACAACATAATAATGAATAAATGAATTTAAGAAAATAATAACTTAAGTACTAAAAAATAATGAGTGGACGGAAAAAAGGGTGCTCATGATAATTCTAAAAAAAAGACCAATAATGAAAACACATAAAATGAAAACACACAAAACTCACATAATTAAATTTGTAATTGTTAGAGCCTAAAATCCCAGCAGAGTCGCCATGCTATCGCACGCCATTTTTCTCGCAAAAAAGTGAACTTAATATGTGACAAATCTTTAGAATTATTTAATCAGAAGAGTCACCACCTAACGAATTAGGGTGCATTAGGGCACCATTACTAACTAAGCATGCAACTCGATTTAACTCGCCTAGGTCACAAGATTTAGGTAGGGATTTAAGTCACCTCAAAAGGAAGGTGGTAGAAACCTTTCGAGGTCCACAACTTCGGTTCGCTACCGTATTCATTAATTATGTGGGAGAATTAAGTGATAAACAAACAAGTCATCATTTTGTTAAAACTAACTTAACTAGATGATTAGGCAAATAAACTCTTAAAATAATTAATTAATCTAGATATAAATTAAATTTATTTCCTAATCAATATGAGACTAAGATAACAGACATGCAAACATTATTAGATATATGAAACAAACGGATTAAATATTCTTTTTTAAGAATAACTTACGATTAGATATGAATTAAGCTGCTAAAGTGATAATATATAATAAAATATTTAATATGCCAAAATATCTATTAGATATACAAATTATGTTAAGATGACTTACGGAAACTGAATCATTAAGACAAGCAAGGAGAAGGAAATTTGAAAAACTATAGATTAAATTTTTTATTTATTCTCAAAATTCATAATCTTATAAACATATGAAACACTAACTACCCCAAGAAGAGGAAAGGCAAGACATAACAAAGATAATTTATAAAAAATTCTGTAACAATTCAATTGTTCTTTTAGATATTAATTAATACAAAAGAGTTCTAAAAATCTAAAAATATTTGTTGCTTTTTATGGATGATAACACGATATTGTGAATCATAAACTTCAACCTTAGAAATGTATTGATTTGAGGCCAGTCTTAAATTAAAAATATAATAGTAATATATTTAAGAAGATATCGCAACCCCAAATAGGTAGGCAGTGCGGGCATCTACATCGACTCTACCCGGTGGGAGAACCCTTTACGGAACATTACATAAAGTACCCAAAATTTGTCATTAATTTATATAAATAGAAAATAACTCAAAATATAAAAAAAAGTTCTCAAAACCTTGACTCTCCCAAGATCTAGTCTTGATAGCTATGAGAGCTCTAATAGAATACATGACAAGACAAATTACACAACTTCATTTGAGAAGAACATGAAGACAGATAGTGAATATTCCACATCAATCAAGGAACTTTAAACCTGCCACAACCTACAACAAAATTGTATATTAAGGTAGTATCATTATACCATATATACTGATAAGCATCATCGACTGACTAAGATTAGTTCACATAATAGCATAATAATTAATACACAATCGACAATAATAAATTTATAACTACTCCATCATGCAACAACACACTAAGTTTATTAACTAAATTATCATTTTTTAGGTAACATCAAAGTCCCTGGAATTTTCCTACAACTCTAACCATCAATTAATCTTTCAACCTACCTTTTCCCTATTCTGCTGAAGCGAATGTTTTGACCTCTACAGCGGTTTCACAACCGCGGCGATTTCGCTGCTGCAGTGATAACCAAAATAGTTAGTACCAGATTTCCCCTAATCCCATTCTGTTTTATTTCACCATATGACTTTGTAGCAAGACTAACTCTCTCACTATTTCACTATCATTGATCAAGTTTGTTTTTACCATTTATTGACCTATTTAATTACCTACCGGATTTCCTGACCCTCCTTAATTTAGTACATTAAATAATAAATTCTAACCCACAGTCTCTTGATGTGTTGGCAATTTACCAACTCATTAGGCTCTTAAGCATGATCTTTAGCTTAGTTTTTAAGTATTTTAGTAGGATTTTATGCCCTTTTGCTTTTGATGTTGTAGGTACCTAACTTGAAGAGAAGGAGCATGAAATGGAGAATAAGGGAGGAAATTAAGGTGGAAACCGGCGCTCCACCAGAAAATATCAGCCAAACGCCGGCTTATCGTAGGTATCTACTGGAGTGAAGAGCAAATGTAATCTGTGATTGGAAGAATCACATCCAGCAAACCGCCAGTGCCAAACACCAAACTATACTAGAGTTCACTGGACACTTGCCTCAGCCAATCAGTGGACCGCGGATGGACACCGGTGAACTGCCGGTGGCTCGCAAATGGAAGACGCCTGAAAAGGGAAAAAATGTCCAGCTCTAAAGAGAGGAGAATGTTATGAACTACTTTTGTACATATTCTAGAAAAAGTACTCTGAACATATTATTAAATATTCCCATTACTTTTTAGAGATAGAAAACTCCAGTAGAAAAGGGAAGAAATATTTGAATATTACTTTTCCATCTTCTTCTTCTCCAGCAAGGTATAACCACCATTGTAGAGATATTTTGAGCTTGATTTTGCTTAGTCGTAATTATGAAATTATTGAGTTTATTTATAAATATGCTATAGCTAGAGGTGTGTGCCGATGGGTATTTGATTTGATTGGGTATTGCTAGACTTGTCTTTTTATTACATAATTAGTGTAAATCTATTAAATTCTCCTCAAATTGAAGTTGATTGCTAAAAGTTACAAATAGAGGTATTATTTTCTTACTTGAATTTGGCTTGAAAAAGAAGAATTAAGTAATGGGGAAGAATTTAATAGTTTATTCGGATTTGATTATGTGGGGTTGGATTAGAAATGGCCAAAACCAATGGTCATAATCCCTTTAGAGTTTGATGGCTAGAAATAGGTTAGCCACTAACCCCAAACTATATTGGAATAGTTGATTGCACCTTGAGGGTCGAAAGGACTTGAGGATAAGGCACCCACATTGTTGGAAAACGTTGGGCTCCATCTTTTTCAAAGGTTATTTACACATATTAGTAATAATTTGATTATCTAGCAAATCCTGGTTTGATTGACATTTCATCTACACCACACCCCTGGCCTTTGCTCATTATTGTTTCCCAATTTTGGTTATTTTTCCTCTCTTGATTAGCAGATTTTAGAGTCCACAATATTATTGGATTCACTTCCCCAAAAATTTACTTTTACATCTTCATTTCTTAGATGTGAATCAATTCAATTCACTAAACAACTCTTGTGTAAATCATTCTCTATTCTATGTGGAATTCGATCCCGACACCTGTCGGGTAATTTGTTATAGTACAACGATCTCTTACTTTCTCTCTAAACGAGAAGTTTATTTTGAGTGTTATCAAAAATGGCGTTGTTGCCAGAGATTAGAGCTTGATATCCTTGAGTTGTTTATTAATTTGAATTGATTAAGCATCTTATTTGTTTTGACGTTGTTCTTGTTATTGGCCATCTAGGGTGTATTTATATGAGCCAACACTTGCAAGAGGATGATAGTTCGATGGAAGAAAACATGAAACATCAAGAGGATAACCCAGTCATACCTGAGGTCACAGGTGCCATTTGCCTACCAGCTACAGTTGGGAATGCGGTGTTTCACATCACTAGTACGATGCTGCACCCATTGAAGATGAAAGGGATCTTTGGAGGTAACTGAGTGATAATGCAAATCCCCATTTGATGAACTTCCTCGAGATGTGCCAACATTTTAATATAACCAATATAAGCCAAGAGTCCATTAGGTTGAGGCTCTTCCCATTCTCCTTAACGGGAGAAGCAACTACATGGTTAGAAGAGCTGCCTTCGAGATGCATCACCTTATGGCAGGTGTTGACAAAAGAATTTTTGGATCAATTTTTCCATCCTTCAAGGATCTTGCAATTGAGGGATGACATTACAAACTTTAAGCATGAGCCAGGTGAGCCTTTTCATGAAGCATGGTTGAGATTTAAGAAGAAGGTGTCTCTTTGTCCTAACCATAGTCTTCCCGGTAGAATGTTACTTCAAAGCTTTTATCAAGCCCTAGACTCCATCAATATCTCTGTTGCTAATAACCTAGTCGGAGGCTCAATAATGGACCAAACATATGGTCTAGCTAAAGCCCTTTTGGATAGGATGATGAAGAAAAACAGGTCGTGGCATACAAGGGAGACGAATATATCTTCACATATTGGTTGTTCTACATTCTTAACAGCTAAAATGAGAAAGAAAGAGGAAGAGCGAGATGAAAATCTCGCTAAAATGATGAATCAACTAGAGTTAATGACTAAACATGTGATCGGAGTCGAGCCTAAAGGTGTAAATTCTGTGGGAATGCAAGCTCCAATTCATTTAAAGGGAGAGACTTTGCCATCAAGGTACGAAGATGAGTGCCAATATATGACAAATAAAATGGGGGGCTCTCGACCCGGGTACCAAGGACTAATCAAGGCACTTGGCACCCCAGGGAAGAGGACCAAGGATGGAGGAATCATGACGCACAAGAGTGTCCTGATCGGAATGAAAGATGGGGAAATAGAAAGCAAAACCGTAAGGGGGACCGCTATCATAGAAGCACAAATCCGTATGTTCCTCATCTTAAAGCTGAGAATGCCCAATCCATCGATTGTGAGTGATGTAGGGAACCAAAACATTGAAGAAATGTTGGCAAGAGTTCTCAAGAAAGTTGAGCCAATGGATAACAGGGTTAAAGAACTTAAAGAGGAGGTATCTATCATCGCCCAAATAGTGAGGTCACACTCAGTTTCTATCAAGTATTTAGAAGCACAAATGAACCATTTATCTTCTCAATGAACCCCAGATGAAAGGAATTCCTCATGACATGATGTCAAATCCTAAAAAGGATAATCAATGAATGGCTATTGTCATTATGAGTGGCAAGATGCTGGGAGATGTAGGTGTTAAGCCCAAGAATGTTGTTGCCCCAACGGCAAGTGATGTGAAAGAATCAAATGACTTATCACAAGCACCTCATGGTGTAATGATGTTAAGGATCTAGGTGAAGGAGATGTTGGTCAAATTATGAGGAAGGAAATGCGGGCATTAACGCCTCCAGTGAGAAAGAGCAAGAACCAAGAGTTTCAGCTCCTTATCCACAACGGTTAACCAAAAATAAAAAGGATGATAAACTTAGCAAGTTTATAGATATGTTCAACAAATTTTTCGTAAATATTCTGCTGGTGGATGCTTTAATCCAAATTCTCAGATATGCAAAATTTATGAAAGAGCTGTTGAAAAAGAAGAAGGTAGTCAATGTGGGCACCATAGAGACAATACATCATTGCAGCACCATGATGATGAGCAACCTTGACCCAAAATGAAAGGATCCGAGAGCCTTCACAATTCCTTACACCATAGAGTTGTGTGTGTTCAAGAACGCTCTTTGTGACCTGGGGAAAGTATAAATTTGATGCCCCTCATAATCTTCAAGAAGTAGGGGCTTCGCAACACCAAACCTACCTCGATAATATTGTTAATGGTTGATTGCTCAATCAAGAATCTGGTGGGTGTTTTGGAGGATGTATTGGTAAGGGTAAATAAGTTCATTCTACAAGCCGACTTAGTGGTTTTAGATTGTAAGATGGATGTGATGTTCCAATCATCTTAGGGAGACCACCGCTCACCACGGACAGAGCCTTGGTTGAAGTAGAGCTAGGTGAGCTCAAGTTTCGTGTGGGAGGTGAAGAGGTTACATTCAAAGTATGCCAAACCACTGAGCTTACGGACGAATGTAAGGCGATTGAATTGTTGAATGATGAAAGTGAAAATGGAAGAGGATGAGTCAGAGGATGATCCTTCAAAAAATGGAATATGAATGAGAAATATGTCATGCCGTGATGTTAACTAAGGTGCTCCTTGGGAGACACCCCAAGTGTTTCATTTTGATCATTTTGATATTTTGTTGTTTTTGATTTTGTAGGTAACTAAGATACACAGACAATGGAAAAGAAAAACAAGGTAGGCACAACGTTAGGCCAACGAAATAATGATGACAACATGAAAAATGCCTCTCTATCATAGGTCATGAACAAAAGAGAGGGAAAAATGAGATGAGACCAGTGACTCGCCGGCAAAATGCTAGTAGAAATTCATGGACTACTAATGTATCACCATCTCAAAATAGTGAACCTTGAAGTTTTGGGGTGCTCAATGATCCAAACGGCATCTCGTCGGTTCTATTCTACAAGTCGTCGGTCGATAACCAGTGAACTAGAAAGGTATGAGGCACCAGCCTTAGAACCGGCGAACTGCCGGTCCCTACTGGAAATCGCCGATTAAGTGTAGGTGCAAGTAAGCTCATCTTTTACAGATTTTTAACTGACCCATGAATTGACTTGGCCTAAGAATTTAAAAACATTGGTCAAACCCCTGTAGATTCCCATAAACCCCTTTCTTCAACCTCCACATTTCCCCATTAAACCTTTTCACCTTCCCTATACATCACCTTTCCACCTACCCACCATTAAAACCACATTTTCACCTACCAATTCCCTCTCCTCCTTCTCTCCTATAAAACCAATGTTCCATCCCTTACCTTATTCACTACTTACTCTACTCTTACATTCACTAAAGCAAGAACAAAGTGAGTGAAGCTTTCTTGTGCAAACCTTGATCTTTCTCATCATTGTGCTTTATAAACCATTTGGTATGTCATTTTTACTCTATTTTTAACTATCAACTGGCACAATATGATTGTTTTTGATCTTGGGACCACTGAAATACCCACAAAGCATGTATCCCCGTTACACTCTTGTTGTGCTAGATGATACTTTGCTATTATTTTTTTCTTAAGTATGTAGGGGTAGTGATATCATGTGACTACCAATGTGATTTTAGCATTTCATAAAATGCGTGTTCCTTAGTGTGTAGATTTTGAGTCGGGGGTGAAGTCTGAGTGACCCCGTGTGTGCTTACAATACCCGATTTGCTCGATGGTAGATCGGGTTACATCATTATTAAGGGAAAATTGTCTATAGTTAATACTAAAATGGTGTGAGTAAGTTTTTGTAAGGGTAAGATGTGTGACTGCTATTTTGAGGCATTGCGGATGATAACCATCAGTGAATCACCGATCAGGTCTGGCAAAATGTCGGATGGAACGCCGGTTCAAGAGAAATGGCTTCAGCCACTTCCTTGAACATGCTTTCCATCGGCGCCTCACAGATCATGATATGTGACTTGAGGATGAGTTTTCGGTTACCATTCCAATTTACCTGTATTCTGTCAAGCACAGGCGGTTCATTGGCATTTCGCGGATGCTTTTCTATGTTTCACCGGTGTATCTCTTGTACTTCCAATGCTTCATATTTCAAAAAATTCTACATGTTTGTCATCTAATGGTTACAATTCCTTGTCTTAGTTTATGAAAGATGATAGTTCTTGCTACTTTTGTTTTATTTAATTTTCTCTTATACAAAAACACAAAAGAAAATATGGCTTGATGGAACTAACATGGTTTTTGTAGAATACCACTTCATCCAGGAACCCAAGCAAGTGCGAGGCCCCAGTCTCCTCTTCCACAAAAGAAAAGGGGAAAGAAAATGGCATACACAACACCTACCAACTCTCGAGAGGACATAACTTTTTGTATGACCGACATGAAGGGGCACTATGCCATTTGGAAGAGTCGTTCAATCATCGTGGAGAAAATGTTTGACTTGGTGGGGTTGCGAGGTGACGTCCCCAACTTCACCGCGAATTTCACCGATAGGAAATGGCATATTTTTGTCAATCCACTCCCAAATTACTACCCCAGCCTTGTCTCAGAATTGTATGCTTCCTACCAGGCTAGGCATGAGAGCATGAATCATAAGAAAAAAGTGGACGAATTTCCTTGCGTGGCTTCAGTTAGGGTGCGAGCTATGGAGGTTGACATCACTCCAACAGAAATTAATTATTTTTTATGGGAGGATGAGCTTGAAACCAGCTTGGAATATATGGCTAGAATTGTTGATAAGGAAAATCAGTTCTTATGGATATCTCTAGTCATTATCGTAGACATTCCCTTTTGGGCTTCAATGGGCAGCGAGATTTATCGTGATCTCAAGTTTGAGTCCAAGCTGTGGTTAGATTTCAGTTATGGTCGGATACTTTCAAAGAACGAGCATCGAATGAGCTTGAAAATAGTTATCCTTATCACCTACATCATAAGAGGGGTCCCCGTAAACTTTGGGAAAATTGTGTTGTTCAAATGAAGAGGAAAGCAAGGCAAACTAGTGCCTACATGGCATATGTTTAGCTCATCTCTCAACTTTCCCTGCAATCCCAAGTGCCACTGTTTCCAAATGAAGACCTTAGCTCCGCTACTAGTGTAGTCATAGTAGATAATAAATGGGATGCAGATGTGCCCAAGAGTAAGATGAAGTGGATGTAGGCCTTTGATTTGCCAGGAGGTTCTTTCTCCCATGGTTCTGAGCAGGCTCCACTGTCTCCCGATCTAAACATGCCACACCAGAGGCATCGGGACAAGCCTCAGGTGAAGCCCCTATTAGGGGCGTATCACCTCCTCCCATATCCTCCAAACCAAGCAGTCTCCGCAGGCTGGTGGAAATGACTAAATCTCATGAGAGCCAGCTTCAGAAGTTGGCTAAGAGCCTCTCTGTCCTTATTTCCCTAATGGTGAAAAAGGAGATGAAGTCCATGTATGAGAGTTTGACAAAGTTGTGCTAGCAGGTGGATGTTGTGAAGGGGGTTGTTACCTCTCTCCAGATTAGAGTAAGGTAGTGGAAGAGTCGAACATCCATGGAGGTGCCTGACTTGAGCACCCTTGCTGCAACGATATCTACCCCTTCTACAGTCCGAGGCCCCATTGATGGGTTTAGGAGATGAGGCGGAGGATCTGGGTGGTGAAGGCCTTGATGAGTGGCTAGAACTGGCGCTGATGATGATGAGGATGAGGAGGAGTGACCAAAAAAGGGAGTTCTCACCCTCTGTTTTCTTCAAGCTTACATTAGGGACAATGTAGTGTTTGAGTTGAGGGTGGGATGAGTGTTCTTCTCAAGTGGTCATTTGTCATTTGTTCTATTTATTATTTGATGTAGTCCTTGTTGGGCTTTTGTTTATAACTTGTGAGGAGTTTTGAGTCTTTGTCAGGCTCATTTTAACTGTGTTTGATAATCTCCCTAGTCGGGCTATTTGTTTGAGTAAAATTGTAAATGGATAGATAGAAAATATATTGTCTTTGATGTTAGTGCTAATGGATGGGTCTTTGTTTTTATTCCCTAAGTTGTGACCCAAGTTTTATTTCGCCTTTTTAAATAGTATATAGTAATCAAACTCAAAGGGTTTTCTTCATACCACGGTTCTTTCATAAGGAGCACTTTCTTTTTATTTTCTCTTTGTTGTCGATCCGGGTTGACATTTGTCAATGATAGATTGTGAGTCGACTCTCTTAAGGGAAAATGCCATGTCTTTCTTTGAGTCTTTTGTGAAACTGTTTTTGAGAGGTACCACCAATATTTTTTGTGTGGCATGAAAAAAATGAAAATGAGCATTTCAAATGGAAAATATAGCATTATCTTGTCATACATTACATATTCCTTGTTTGGCTTGTGAATTTGCATGCACTCATGTCTTGCATCCAAATCTTGTGATAATAATGACTTGTATGAACTCTTTGGGTGGGATGCCTTATATGGTAAGGATTTTTGAATGAATCTTATGCATATTTTCTTGTCTAGAACTTTCTCTAACTATGACTCAAGGTGAATCCTAAATATAGCACTTAGTACATGATTTTAGGCTTTTATTTTATGTCACTTCATCTAAAATGACCTCTAAAATGTCTTCCCTTGCTAGCCAATATTGAGCCTTTTGACTATTTATTCCTGGAAACCACATTACAAGCCAATGTCCCTTTTTGTAACCCTCTTATTGGAACCCATCCTCTCTAATTGCTAGTGATGAGTGAATGAAAATAATGGGGCTTGAAGCCTAAGTGATAACACTCAAACTCACACTTCCTTGCAAAGTATAAGCAGACATTGTCAAAAAAGAATCCAACAAAGTGGTTAGGGTCGAACCCAAAGGGAATATTGTAAGATCTAGGCTAATGCCGGTATTTGAGCTTTTTGGTAAGTTATTTCCGAATTGGGGGGTTTAAATAAAAACAATATTAAAAGCAAGATTGTAATTGTGATTAATATCAAGATTTGCAAATAACTAGGGTAAGTATTCCCCATGGGTTCATAACTACGGGTATACAAACGTGATTAATCCTAGTGCTTACTGGTAGAACTGATAACTAAGGTTCATCCAAAAAACTGGTTCGTCCCTATTGAATGACTATACTCAATCACCGGGTTTGGTCTCATGAGCGATTGCAAACTAGCCGTTATTAGTATGTTCCAAATTTAACTATCCTGCAACCACAACTCAAGTTAATACAATGATCATAAAGACCAAGGCTTTGTTGTAATTCTCTTTCCTAATCTCTACTTCTCTAAGTTCAAGAAAGTTCTATGCCGTTAAGAAACGTTTAAAGATGAAGAGAATAAAATACAATCATTTAACATTGGTTTTGAATCACATTTGTGTAACTCTATTTTGTTAATCCACCATGATTCCCACAACCCCTAGTTGTCGAGCTTTAGACTCTCATGATTGTAAGATTATATTTTGTATTCATAGACAAACACATAATTAAATACTTACAACAATAATTGGAAGAAAACCTTCTTTGAATATGAAAGAAAAATCTCAAGAACAATGGATGAAATCAAGAGTTTGATCCTATGAATTACTCTCCAAAACATGATAAAAATTCACAAAAAATCCTCTTCACACATCTCTACTGCTTCCTTTTTATGTTTCTCTCCAAAAATAAAATGTAAAAGCTATTTAAATAGACATTAGATACCTTTTCCCAAGTTAACAGAGAATTCTCCAAATTTGGCAACGGCTGTATCACATTTGAACTTATGACCCGTAACGGGATTGTACAAGTTGTACCTGCTTCTCGTAAATCCTTGGCTGCTGTAGATTTGTCTAAGTGTTGGAAGGCTGGTATGACTTGTACCACTTTCCAACGAGTAATACAAGGCATCCATGGATTGTCCTTGAGAACTCTAACATCTTCTGATATTTTTCACGAGTGTTATGGTAGACCTCGTACCTTCCTCCTATGACTTGTACTGCTTGTGTATCTAAAGTTCTGCCAAGTATTGAAGAATTACTTGCAGCTTACCATGGTTCATGGCATGGGTGGTATGTGGTTGCTACAATCCATGAGTTCCACTTGTACCAAGAGACTGCCTTGTGCAAATTTTCTCTGAAGATTACCACGACTCTAGTTACAGCTCATACTGAGAGTCATATGTTGCCTTCCTCTTATTCCAGCCTTCTGACTTTAATCAGGATTCTCAGTATGGCTCATATAATCAAGGTATGGCTCATACTGAAACTTATACTTGGCTGATTTTCTGCACTTTTATACCTGCACATTTTTTCTCCAACACTTATTTTACCCGAAATCAAAGTAAAATTACCTCATATCCATTTAAACATACCTAAGTCCATGTTATTTTCTCAGTTTTAATTGTCGAAAGTTCTGTAAACTCACAGCACATCACCAAGAAGAGGGAGAGATAAGGAGATCAATGAGAATGAGGAAAAAGGCCTATGTTTGGGGGTTTTAAAAAAGGGGGAAATGCGGTGAGCCTAAATGTGAGCTAGAACCAAAAAGATATGAAGTAATACGTTGAGAAACCCTGAATCACCACAAGAGGAAAAAAATTGTGAAATGGTGTTACCTCTTCCTTAGACAAGGCTTTATAGGGGAGCCAAAAAAGCTACAAGGAGGGCCTTCGATAAATAAAATGCGAAGATGGATGAAAAAGGAGGAATAAGGTGAATTGATCTAAAAAGTTTGATGTGGAGGATATAAATCTTCATATAAAGGCATTAGGGAGGTTCTAGTCACCAAATCTAAATATTTGTCCTACCATTACCCTTAGCCTTCATTACAACCCGCAAGTCCTAATTGATTTTGAGTGTAGTTTGTTACACCTTGTTTTGGTGATTATTTGGTTTTTTTATGCTATGTCAGGAGAAATACAGGTTGTATATTGGTCGTAGATGACAAGGGAAATGAGTACGAATGGAAAAGCAAAGAGTATGTGAAGCTTATAAAGAAGGGTCAAATTTAAATGACCATATCTCCAAAATTATAATGAATTCCCAGCCCCACGATTTAAAAAATTAATGATCTTTGAGTCTAGTTTTCATAAATCAAACTGATCAACAATCGGAGTTCGCAGTAAAAAGTTATAGGTATTTTATGGTGGCACTATCGGGCAGTGATGTGGCCACCACTCTAAACACGTCCACCATCCGAATAACTTTATATTAAATCTTGTGCTATGACATCATTTTAAACTTTTCCAGATTTGAAGTTCTTGCTTATCCTCTAAAATCCTCTCAAATTTTCAGCAAACAACTAAGGAAAACACCAAGCTAAACTCCATCAAAACTAAAGCTAAGTGAAGGGGATCTATCACAAGGTGAAGGTGGTGTATTGGTGGCTGTTTTGGGTGCACATGGGCAGTGTTGCTGTGGTGAATTTGCTCCGTCTTTTGTGTTGTTCTAAGCTACATATGTTCTCCCTCTTTGTAGGTATTAAACACAATTATAAAAGTTAAGAATTCTATTGCTAACCTTTCTTGAATTCTTGATTAAAAGACTAGATGTTGGAGGAGTGTTTGGTTTGTTGGTGAACTGTTTTTGCTGCGTCTTGGACAGCAAGGTTGCTGCGTCTTTGGACAAGAATTTGAGGTCAAATACTCCTATTTTTAACCAAGAACAACCCCCCAGCAAAAGGTATGTATTTCTAGTGTACAACATGCAAGGATCCAGTTTGAAACTAGTAGTTGGGCCCAAAGTTTGGTTGCCATTCTTTGGAGTGATTTTGCTGAAGGTTCCTGCTCTGTTTTGAAGGTCGTTGTATCTGTGTATTACTGGAAATAAGATCCATGTTGATGGGAATTTTTTACAAAGGAAGATAGGTGATTTCTTACTTGTATTATTTCCTTAAAAGTGTGTAGAAAAAGTTGTAGCATTATGCTAAAATATTGCCTTGTGTGTTGTTGCTGTGGCTGCCGTTGGTGTGATGTTTTGGCTGGATATATTGTATTGAAATGGCCTTTTCACTTGGTTATGTGCTGATTGTTAAAATAAAGAAATTACATAACAAAGCTCGCCGAAAAAAAGGTATGTAAGTTGCCCCGTCTATCGTTCTTTTAAGCACGATTTGTGTGTTGTGAAACAAATGAGCCAGCAACCTCTTTAAAAGTCTTGAGGCAGCATGATAAGCTTCATTTAAGCATTAAAGTTTCATGTTTTATTGAGGTTAAATGTTACGATTATTCCTAGCCAAAGTGAGGCATTTAAAGTGTGATATTGTGTTGATTGGTTTCGTAGTTGTATATCGAACTGGAGACCCCTCAACATTGGCATTTTTACCTGGGCCTTACTGTATGTTTTATATATATATATATATATATGTTATATTAAATGTGTTTAAATGTCTGGTTGCTAACTGAAATTGGTGAAAGAGCTAAGATGATGACGTATAAACAATTTTAAGCCAACTAAAGATGTCGCAACCTATTAAGGGTAAACGAGCTAATTGAATTAGGATTGCCTCATTAATGTTGTCCTTTATCTTATGTTTATGTTATGAAATATGCCACATCAAGGGGAGATTTCATAATCCCTTTTCCTTAAGCCGAACGACAAGCTGGCAAGTCTTCGAGCTCTAATGTCCATTTGAACACAATCTATAAATCTTGTTGAAATTCATAGGTCATCCGCAGTTCCTTATGATTTATACAAGTTTTAAATACATGCATTTAAGTGCTAATTTCTAGTTTTTCATGTTATATGTGATCACTTGCAGGTATGCATTACGAAGGAGGCCTATGGAGGCCACATATTTAGTAGTCGTCATTCCTATGCTATACGTGTTAAATTGGTCCAGCATAAGCCATATAGGCTCCGTTTATGATTTTGAATAATATTTATTGATGTTACCTTGGTGTGGTACACTAGCTGGATGTATTTTTATTTTACCTCGGTGTGGTACACCGGCTGGAGGCATTTTTATTTTTGCCCTGGTGTAGTACACTGGCTGGAAAAATTTTATATGGATTTTATGGATGGCTGGCCACTGGCGCTTTAGTTATAGTTTCTATTGTGCATTATATGGTTGTATTTATACTTCAATAGTGAGTTATTGTAAGGTTTCGATTTCCAAGATTAAGGGTTGTTACTATTTCTCATTCCTGGCTCAAGTATCATTGTTATCTTATATGTTACAGTTTTTAGCCTTACATACCTATACATTTTATTGCTACTGATGTCCCTTCATCTAGGGATGACGTGTTGTGGATTTGCAACACATTCGATGCTCAAAACTAAGAAAACAACATGGACATAGGTGTATTTATGTGGATATGAGGTACTTTTCCTTTTGTAAAAGGATAAACAAGTGTTGGAACTTAATATTTCGAAAGATAGCTTAAAAAGTGCAAAATGGGAAAAAAGTGCAGACCACAGAACGGATCGTAGGAAGGACCTACGAGTCGTACTGGTGGTCGTGAGAAGTTTATGAAAGTTAGGGCTGAGATGATGTGACCCACGAGTCCCAGTACGATTCGTAGCAGGCCTGTACGAGTCCTGATGAAATCTAGAAGAATTGCATCTGTGTCTGACTCTTGCTACGAGAAGAAAGTACGACCCGTAAGATGAAGGTACGAGTCGTACCATTCTGGTTGTGATGAACTTTAGAATAACTTAAAAATCTCTGATTCAAAGTACGAGAGCTCAGTACGAGTCATGAGTTGATTTTACGAGTCTTACCTAGATCCAACACTTATCCAGAATTTAGCCAGTTGAGATTGTACGAGAGAAAGCTATGGGTAATAAAAGCATGCTATGGATTGTAGGTCGAGTCGTGGCACTGTGGGTGAAAGATATGGAAATTCAGCCTATTGGCTTAGGAAAAGGCTTTTTTTGTCCATATAAATATGTTTTAGGTTTTATTTTTATGGGAGGACGTTAGTTTGATAGTTTTAGAGAGTAGAATTTTTGAGAGAGAGAGAATTGAGTTGGTCTTAACATGTGATCAACCTGTTCTTGAATTCATCTTGTTCTTACTACTTGTTCTTCATGATTTTGTGGAGTAATTGAAGGAAGTGTTTTTTCTCAATAATTATTATAAGTATTGATTTTTATTCTTAATCATGAATGCAAATCACAACCTTGCAATTATGAGAGGCTAAAAACTCCATAGCTAGGGTTGTGGGAACTATGGTGAATTAACAAGTTAGGGTTACACAAAGTGATCTTAAAACCAATACAAACACTTATATTGTACTCTCTTCATTCTTAAACGTTTCTTAAACAGTGTGCATGCAGCGTTAGGAAGTGCCCGAATTCTATACTTGCTTTGGTTGAAGAGGTAGAGAATAGGAAAAGAGAATTACAACAATGCCTTGATCTTGATGATCATTGTATTAACTTGAGGTGTGGTCACATGATAATTAAATCTGGAACATAGTGATAACGGATAGTTTGAAACAACTCATGAGTCTTGGTCGAGTGATTGAGTATAGTCATTCAATAGGGACTAGTCGTTTGTTTGAATGAACCTAAGTTATCAGTTCTATAAGTAAGTATTGATGATAATCACGAGAATATACCCGAAGCAATTATGAACCCATAGGGAAAACAAACCCTAGTTATCCTTTGATATTGACTTAACATTAGAATTTTGATATTTGCTTTTATTATAGATTTTCTTTAGAATCCCCTTATTTTGAAGTAACTATCTTACAAGTTCAGTTACTAACTATAATCCAATCTCCCTATTTCCTGTAGGATTGACCCCAACGTCTAGTTGGGTTCTTTAATGATAACGTCCACTTGTCACTTCAGTAAGAGGTGTGGTTTGAGTGTTATTAAAAAGTGGCGCCGCTGCCGAGGAATACGAATGAAACTAGGTTATTAACTTGTAATTAACTTTTTGGTAGTTATTTCTTTAGTTACATTTATCTTTTGTGTTTTTGATACCCACACGCTTTTTTCCAATGAATGCCAAGAACTCGGAGTAGAGGAGATCCCTTTGTTCCATTAAATCCAGAAATCAAAAGAGCACTATGTAACACGGAAAACAACGAGCAAAGAGAGGCCCACATGGATGAAGAAGCTAGGCAAGTCGAGCTAGCTCGGCAAGCTGCACTACAACATGTGGAAGATGAAAGATATGAAGTGGTAAATGTTTGTCAACAAGGGAGGGGCAACAGAGCTCATAGATTTTCCCTCAGTACTTTGACGATGATGATGACCCAGAAATTGATGAAGTCAGGTCAACTAGAGCAATTGCGCCACCACCACTGCCCGTTGGGGCCAAATTCAACATTACACACACCTTGATTCAGTTGCTAAACATGAAAGGGGTCTTTAGTGGTCACACAACGGATGATGCCAACCTGCACCTAATGAACTTCGTAGGAATATGCAAGGCATACAGGTTGCTTGGAGTAACCCAGGATGCAATATGGCTCAGACTCTTGCCTTTTTATCTATCAGGGGAAGCTACTTTGTGGTTATCAAAGTTGCCAAACGAATCCATAACCAACTGGAGGGAGCTTAAATAGGCCTTTTTGGAGAGATTCTTTTCCCCGTCTAGGATGTTACATCTAAAAGATGAGATCTATAATTTTCGACCGATCAAGACTGAGGCACTTCATGAAACTTCGTTGAGATTCAAAAAGAAATTGACTAAGTGCCCCAACCACAAAATTCCAGATGATAGTTTGTTGGAAAATTTTTATAGGTCTCTGAACAATAGCACCAAGGCTGTAGCAGACACAGTAGCTAGAGAAGCATTGATGAGTCACACCTAGGAGCAAGCTGCCACCATTCTTGATAGGGTGACTAAGAAAAATAAGGCCTGGCATATGAGGGAAGCTGATGCAGTGGAAGACACATATGTTGTTAGTTTGACTGCAGACCAATGAAGAAAATTAGAAGAGCGTGACTAGGAGTGGGTTCGCATGCGCACATCATTGGACTTGTTGACAAAGCATATTATGGGAGTATGAGCCAAATGGGTTAATGCAGTGGGTACTCAAGGAAGAGAGCAAGGAGCTGATCACTCTGATTCAGAGGAGGAGGCAAACTTTATGGATAGTCAGGTGGCGGGTTTTTGAACAAATGCCCAAGCGTCTGGACAAGAAAATTGGCGCCAAGGTTCTGGAAATCAAGGTCGGAAACAGTATAGAGACAACTACAATAGAAATGGGTTCAGATATAGGAACCGAGGTCATGAGCACGAAGGTGATTAGAGACGCAATGGTGGTTATCGCAAAGACCGGGCTAGATTCTATGTGCCTCCAAATTCACAAGAAGGGGAGACTAGGCGATCAAAGTTTGAGAGCATCATGGTTGAGATGTTGAAGAAGGTGAGGTCCACCGATGATCAGCTAAAAGAGATCCGAGGTGATTTGCCAAGTATGGGTCAAAAGGTGGAATCACATTCCACTGCCATCAAGCAAATTGAACACCAACTTGGGCAACTATGAGAAGTAATGAACCCTGGACAAAAGGGTACACTACCTAGCAACACTATCCAAAATACGAAGAACGATGCACATTGTATGGCGGTAATGACTAGGAGTGGTAAAACCACAGTTGACCCCCCATTTCCAGTTGAAGTTGAATGGAAGAAAGAGAGCATAATGGAGGATGATGATGCTAGTGCTGAGAAAGAGACTGATGAGTTGCAAGAGGCCTTAAGAGGTGAGAAGGAACCTGTCATGGATCAAGGGGCAACGAAAATGCAAAAATCTATCCCACAACCACCACAACCATTCCCCCAAAGGATGAAGAAGAAGGTGGAGCATGGTAAGTTCCAGAAATTCCTTTCAATGCTTAAGCAGCTATCTGTGAACATACCATTGGTCGAAGAATTAGAGCAGATGCCAGAATATGCAAAGTTTATGAAGGACCTGGTGACAAAGAACAGATCTATGAGCTATTAGCCTATTGACAATGTGCATCACTGTTGTGCCATAACTACAAGGGTCTTAGCACATAAAAAAAAGGACCCAGGTGCCTTCATTATACCATGTATGATTGGTAATGTTATGTTCGCAAGGGCACTCTATGATCTAGGAGCTAGCATTAATTTGATGCCCTTGGATGTATTCAAGAAGTTAGGATTGGGAACTCGTACACCGACAAACATGCGGCTACTGATGGCTGACAGAACCTTTAAGAAGCCGATGGGGATCCTGATTGATGTGCTTGTCAAGGTAGACAGATTTATATTCCCAGCAGACTTCGTGATTTTTGATTGCGACGTCGATTATGATGTCCCCATCATTTTGGGGTGACCATTCCTTGCAACCAGGAGAGCACTAGTAGATGTAGAAGCTGGCCTATTGATGTTTAAGTTGAATCAAGAGGAGGTCACATTCAACATCTGCAAGACAATGAAGCAACCCAAGGAATTTATTGTGACCTCAACACTGGAGGATGAGTATGAATCATTTGACGAATTCTGAGTAGTCAAGAGATTTGCGTCATGCCCCGACATTAAATCAGGTGCTTTTTGCGAGGCAAACCAAGTGGTGAACTAGTGAAGTCTGATTAACCAACTCAATTATGTCGTGTCGTGACATTAAATCAAGCACTTCTTAGGAGGCAACCCAAGTTATTGAACTAATGTGAGCTCAATGTGCAGGGAAAATTGAAATAGGAGGCTGAAACATTAGTTGCTATTGCTCTCATTACGACCCATAATGAGATCCTACGAGCCATAGCAGCAGTCGTGGTAAGGTTAAGAAAAAAAAAGATTCCAGGCCCTGACCTACGAGTAATCCTACGGATCGTATCTCAATGGTACGAGTCGTATGATGAATTCGTAGGTTGTCAGGTATGTTTTCTTTAACAATTTGCCCACGAGTCCAGGGGATGAGTTGTGGGGTCTACCTACAACTCGTGGTACGATTCATGATAGGTCACAATCACCCGATTCGGCCTAGATTTTATTAATATGTTCCTACCTATTTAAACTTCAAATTACACCCTTCTCCCACGCAGTCACCACAAACCCACGAATAAAGTAACCTCCCCCACACCCATAGCTTCTCATCACCAAGGAATCGAGCAAAAATCCTTGCTCCAACTAAGTTTGAAAATCCCTAGAAGTTGATTTCCAGTCCACGAAACAACAAACAAGTAAGTATTCCACTTTGAATATCTTCAATAACTCAGGAATAAAAGTGGAAGGGGCCAAAACTAAAGCCCTTGTGAGTCGACTATGATACTCGAAATGGGTTCAAAAGGAAATACAATTTTATGGGGTTGATACTGTGATACTCATGAAAACATAATTGAATGTTGATTGTTGGGTTGAGTTTGAAACTTTATGGGCTAAGGGTTATGGCTAAAATAAAAGGGGGAGGGTTGAGCACTGTTAAAATGAGTTCGAAACATGCCTAAACCTGGGGAATTCTGAGTACCCAAAATGTGACAAAAAGAACCAATGCACACTGAGAAAACGAAATACAACAAAGGTTGGAAAGGGTACGAGACACAGTACAAATCGTAGTTAGACACTACGAGTCGTATTGAGCACTCGTACCCCAAAACTAAACAATGTCACACAGCAAATCTCTCAGTAAGACTTGTGGAATTGACCTATGGGTCATACAATGAGTGGTAGAAAAATTCAAAAGAACATAAAATTGGAGCTACATCATACGACTCAATGTACGAACCGTACCTTCATGGTACGAGTCATACCTTTGAGTGGTAGCTTAGATGACTCAGAATCTGGGACCTCCTATGAGTCGTACCTTCATGGTATGACTCGTATTGTCGACCCATGATGAAAATCTTCAAATTTCATTTCTAGTTTCTCTTTTTCAAAATCAGAATGCTAACTTCTTTCTATACAGGTACAATAACATTCAAACACAAGGCAGACAAACCAAAATCCCAAAGGAGATTGATTGTTGAACCGACTAACTCAGAATCTGACAAGGGCGGAGACTCACCTAGTGGTTCAATTGAGGATTATCAAATAGACACCTCGGACAGCGATGGAACCAGAACCACTAGGGAGAGAGTAAAGGCCCAAGCTGAAGCAACCACTGCCACATTCGCTCAAGCTTCACAGACTGAAGAGGGAGTTAGAGAGGAACGTCAAAAGTCAGGGAGCCACTCCAATGCTGAAGAAGGGTCAGGAGATGCCCAGAGTGAAGAGGAAAGCGGCAGTAATGAGTTGAAGGAAGAGGCTCTTGTTGTTGCACAGGAACAGACCCCACCCAGGGAAAATCGTACAATCTGGTGGAGAGTGCCAGGAGCCAAATAAATCTACGAAGAAGGCATCTCTCTCACCACCAAAAATAAGCCACGGAGGAGCATTCAAGAAGAACCGTGGATCCTCACAATCTCATTGAATGAAGTTGAGGAGATGAAGAGGATTTTTAGCTTCTATGAGTTTGAGTTGATGGACAATACTCCAACATAGTACACAGAAAACATAGTTCGGGAGTTCTATGCCAACTACTTGGCCACAATGGAGGTAAAGGCAAAGGAAGGGAAAAAAATAAATGACCAGCCTCTTCTAGAGACTGTTATTGTCCGAGGTCGAGAAGTTGATATATCTAAGTGGATCATTGCTCGATTGATGTATGGACCACAGTTCTTGCCTACTAGAATGATGCCAAAGTATGATTATAGGGTGGAGGCAATGAAGTAAATCAAATCCCTGAGTGTGTAGGAGTGATAGAGGCAGCTGGAATGGCTAGTAGAGGCTATTGCTGAGAACAACGATGAGGCAGAATGGGTTACATGTGGAAAATAGGTTACCAAGAATTCACTAAACTTCACTGAAAAATCATGTTGGACACTAGTTCGTCATCGGTTAGCACCTACGATCAAAGACAACACACTGAGTGCTAACAGAGCGACTTTGGTTGAATGCCTCATGTCTCGTTACCCCATCAATATTCTGAGGATCATATCAAATGAGATATAAGACTGGGCAGTGGGTGTAAACACTACTATCCCATTTTCGAGTCTTGTATTCAGATTATGTATGGAGGCAGATGTTCCACGGGGTGATGAGTGGTTTATTGGAGGCCAAAGGATTGTAGATATAGGCCTTATCTGGGATGAGATGAACCTGGTAAGCAGATCTAGGATTCCCATAGCTATCCCAGTAGCTCATCTAGAAGGGGATGTAAATGTGAATATCTTCATGACACAGGAGCAAAGCGAGACACCGACTACAGACGTCGGTCATTTAGAGTCAGCTCCTAGCACCTCAGCTACACTACCGCCCAGCATGCATGCTCAAACACCAGCAGGGTACATCCTAGTACCACAAGACTTCCTCCAAAAGCCAGCTAAGAGATTAACCATGGCAGAGAGTAAGATTCAGGCCATGATGGACAATGTCAAACCATGGGTCAAGTCAGAGATAGAGGCAGCAGCTCAGGCTCTACACGCCAGCCTAGATAGTTTTGAGAGCCATTTAAATGAGAGAATGGCGGATCAGACCAATACCAGCAGTCTCCCTGCGGAGTTGGGGGCTCTTCGGAGCCAAGTAGTTGAGTTGTAAACACAACAACCAATAGCGTTAGCAGCCCCCACTCTTCCAGACCTAGATGTTGAGCTTGATGAGTATACTAATTTTGCAAAATACTGGGAGTCGACCGTAGCTGGTGATAAAGGCAAGAAAAAAGCTGCTGAAGATGCTAGTGAGGTGAGTTTGAGAAAAAGAATAAAGAAAGATAGAAAAGAGAGCAAGCGAGATAGAGAAGTGAGCATGAAGAATCATGACACACATATTACTGAGTTGCATGAGAGACCTAGAGGAGCAAGCAGCTCCACTGCACCCATCCCGAGCTTGCCAGAGGCCATGACCATTCGGGAGAGCCACATTCAGCCCAGATATTTTTAGAGGTCGTCCAAGCTGCCACGACTGTCGAGGGGGGGACCACTCCCCCTATTGACACACAATTGAGCGCGCCAGCCACTGCTAGCGCCACTATTGCAGCGAAGGTACCACCTCTGCCAGATGACAAGAGTGCCTAATGCGCCACAGGTATGTTATCTTCCCTATGATCTTCTAGATGATGCTTCAGGATGAAGCTAACTTTTCAAAAAGGGGAGGGTGTGTACTTGTGATTTTTGGAATTTTTATTCCATCTGAGGGTTTTCCTTGCCGTGTTTCTTTTCCCTTAGACATGCTATCTAGTAGAACCAGTATGTGTAGGACTTTTATTTTTAGTTTGTAATTTTTGTTTAATTAGAATTTATCTTAGGAGTACTCAGCCAAGAAAATTTCACTAGTTTTGTTTTTTTCTAAAAGAAATTGACCCTATTAAAAAAATTCTGATACATTAGATATGTATTTATCAAAACATACATGATTACTGTGGATATTTGGATGTCATTTATTTTGTCAGCATGAGTAGTTTTGTTAAGCCATGTATAAACCAAACAGGTAAGGTGATAATAGTTCATGTACCATGTGTGACTGAGGTATATTAGTCAGTTTGGTATTGTGTTATAGATCTAGGACTTGACTGGTTGGTCTATGCATAGGCTAATGATGGTTTGTTAGGATATGATCATAGGCAATTATTTGTTTAGCTCACTTTTAGCCTATATTGCCCTACCAAAAGTTTTATGAATCCCTTGAACTCAAGTTTGAGCCTTAATAGACCATGTTTCTTTGATTTACCGATTAACAAGACCCATTTTTTGTAATGAACTTGTTTTTGCCCTGGTCCTTCCTTGGATATTGTGAACCTCAACATAAGCAAAATGCTTAAGTTGAGGGTTGCTAAAGTATGGGTGCATAAAAGTTGTGAATGGAAGAAAGGACAACAAAAGAAAAGAAAGAAACTGTGGGAAATGAGGTGTGGTGAGATAAAAAGAAAAGGATGAAAAATGCTGTAAATGTTGAAAAATAATGCTCAAACAAACTTTGAAAATGCTAAAAAACTGAAAACTCATCACTCCTATGCAAATGTGAATAAAATGGAGAAAAAGGAGAAAAAAGGGAAAAAGGGGAATGAAAGAATAAATGGGTGAATTAGGTGAATGGTGTAGCTAATGTATGTAGTGCCAAGGAAGGAATAGTCACATGTAAAATCTTCCATCTTTACCATGTCCATCCCTGAGCCTACATTACAAGCCATATCAAATCCTATAGTGATCCTAACCCGACCATCAGAAAATCCAAAGCAGAGAAAATAAGGGCAAGCCTATGGTATCTGACATATAATACTCATAACTTGTTTGAGAAAGTGAGCACCTTAGTTGCTTAGTCCTATATCATGTTTGACATTTCACATCTGAGTGGAGACTTCATTTGTGTGAGGGCACATGGATTATGTTTGCTTTTAATGTTGGTCTGTGTGAAAAAACATTGGTGATGACTGACTACCTGTTGATAGCTAGATGACTTGTCTTGATCTTTGTTTATGAGTTTTTGAGGTCACTTGTAATGCATTAGCTGATGTGGTTCCATGAGAAAAGGTCAACAGAGTTTGTATAAAAACTGCAGGTTTGTTTGAGTATTGGTTGTAGTATCTTAAGCCTATTGTTTAGTTGAGCGTCGTATTCTAGTTTTTCTTTTCTTTGCCTGAGGACACGAAAAAGTCATAAGTTGAGGGTATTGATGTGTTTGGATTTGCAGCACATTCGATGCTCAAAACTAAGAAAACAACATGGACTTAGGTGTATTTATGTGGATATGAGGTACTTTTCCTTTTATTACAGGATAAATAGGTGTGGTAACTGAAAATTTCAAAATATAGCTTAAAAAGTGCAAAATGGCCAAAAAGTACAGACCACAGTACTGATACTAGGAAGGACCTAGGGGTCGTGCTGGTGTCCTTGAGAAGTTGCTAAAAGTTAAGGCTTAGCAGATGCAACCCACGAGTCCTAGTACGATTTGTAGCAGGCTTGTACAAGTTGTGATGAAATCCAAAAGAATTGAATTTGAGTTTGACTCTTGCTATGAGAAGAAAGTATGACCCGTAAGACGAAGGTACGAGTCGTACCATTCTGGTCGTGATGAACTTCAAAAAAACATAAAAATCTCTGATTCAAAGTAACAGGAGCTCAGTACGAGTCATGAGTTGATGGTACGATGCCAGAATTTAGCCAGAAAACATTGTACGAGAGGAAGCTATGGGTCATAGGAGCATGCTACGGATCGTAGGTCGAGTCGTGGCACTGGAGGCAATAGATATAGAAAATCACCCTATTGGCTTAGGAATAGGATTCTTGGGTATATATAAATATGTTTTAGGTTTTATTTTTATGGGAGGACGTTAGTTTGATAGTTTTAGAGAGTAGAAACCTTGAGAGAGAGAGAGAATTGAGTTGGTCTTAACTTGTGATCAACCTATTCTTGAATTCATCTTTTTCTTTCTACTTGTTCTTCAAGAACATTTTGTAGTAATTGAAGGAAGTGTTTTTTCTCAATCATTATTTTATGTATTGATTTTTATTCTTAATCATGAATGCAAATCACAACCTTGCAACTATGAGAGGCTAAAACCTCCATAGCTAGGGTTGTGGGAACCATGGTGAATTACCAAGCTAGGGTTACACAAAGTGATCTTAACACCAATACAAACCCTTATTGTATTCTCTTCTTGATTAAATGTTTCTTAACAGTGTGCAACGTTAGGAAGTGACCGAATTCTTTACTTGCTTTGGTCGAAGAGGCAGAGATTAGGAAAAGAGAATTACAACGGAGCCTTGATCTTGATGATCATTGTATTAACTTGAGTTGTGGTCACAGGATAGTTAAATATAGAACTTAGTGATAAGAGATAGTTTGAAACCGCGCATGAGACTTGGTTGAGTGATTGAGTATAGACATTCAATAAGGACTGATCAGTCAGTTGAATGAACCTTAGTTATAAGTTCTATAAGTAAGTATTGGTAAAAGTAACTAGTGTATACCCGAAGGAGTTATGAACCCATGGGAACACAAACCCTAGTTATACTTTGAGATTGACTTAACATCAGAATTTTTATATTTGCTTTTAATATTGATTTTCTTTAGAATCCCCCATTTTATGTAACTACCGTACAAGTTCGATTACTGGCTTTAATCCAGTCTCCTTATTCCATATGGGATCGACCCCAACTTCTAGTTGGGTTCTTTATGGACAACATCCGCTTCTCACGTCAGTAAGAGGTGTGGTTTGAGGATTGTCAGGGAACCACTCCTGCAATCATGTTGGAGGTACAGGATGAGGCCTAGATCATTAGACGCAATAGGAGCCAAATTTAAGTAGAGTAGTGGTAAGCTCCTCTCTTCCTGGAGCCATGTCCTAGTTTTTACTATTTTGAATTTTGTGTACCGCAGGGGTAGGCCAGGGCCCTGTCCCGTGCATTTCAGTTTGTTTACTCTGTAGAGCCTAATGTGGACTAGTTTGTATAGTAGTTTTGGTTGTGTAGTAATGTTGGTTTTCCATTGCTATGTTTAGCTTTATTGTAGCCTTGTCGGCTTTCCAGATTGCTTATTTATCATTATCGAGAACTTATGGGTCCAGTATTTATCTTGGTTGGTTGTGACTGGTGGTGTGGTCGGACTTAGAGTTAAAATTTTTAGATGTTATATAGCTGGCTTCTTGATCAGTCATGAATCGAGTGCAACTGAGAGTTCCAAGTCCCTCGAGTTCTTGAGTTTAAGCCCTCCCATATTCAACAGATCAGACCCGAGCGTGGATCTTCAGGACTTTATTGATCAAACATATAGGGTATCGAAGGTGATGCGAGCTATAGTGATTGAGGAAGTAGACTTGGCGGCCTTCAGGCTACGTGAAATGGGTATATTGTGGTATGAGGCTTAGGCTCGATCTAGAGGAGCTGATGCACCGCCAGTTGAGTGGAAAGTGTTCTCCAAGGCCTTTATGTACCACTATCTACCTCGACAGCTTTTACAGGCTCGAGCTGTGCAATTTTTGCACCTAGAGCAGGGTAGTATGAGTGTGCATGAGTATTTTCTTCAATTTAATTCTCTTGCTAGCTATGATCCCCACATGGTGCAGACGATGGAGGATAGAGTTTATAGGTTCGTGTGGGAGTTGGGGCTTCATATAGCTCGAGATTGTTTGGGGGTATCTACTCAGGAACATATTGACATTGCACAAATTCAGGCTTTCACCCAGAGGGCGGAGGATTTGGTTCATCTACTAAGGGATACTCGGAGATAGAAGGAGAAAAGGAAGAGAGCTAGGACCATTTAATGCACCAAAAATCATAAGGTCAGACTTGGGAGTTGAAATAGAGAAAATAGGATTTTCTGCTCCAAATCACAAGACGAGTTATCCAGTGACCCATTGGGTGCATCATAAGTCGTTATGTAACTCGTGGGAGGTTGGATATGGTTGAGATTTTGAACTTTGTTGTGACCACGAGTGAGACCATGAGTCATGGTCAACACCACGATTTGTTGAGTGGTCCATGGTCAAGAGTTGATTGAAGGTTGAATGATTTCGGTAGTGTCCCTAACGGATTGTCACCACGAGTCGTAGGGTACAACACAAGTTTTGGTGTCCCTCGTATTGGCCAGTGGTGATGAATTTCTAGTGCAGGCAATGAGAGTGGACCATGAGTCGTGGTAATGGGGCACGAGTCGTCTAGTCCCTCATTGGGACTGACAGTAAACTTTTCCCTGCGAATTTATTGAGGGTTTTTCGGTAATTCTGAGCTCCTAAGGCCTAAACTACATCATTTTAAGCTCAAAATAGAGTGTTTTAAGAGAGGTAAGTTCATTCTAGGCTTATTCACTTCCATGCATGCAAGTCTACAAGCTCCTAAGGGTAATAAAGCCTAAATTCCTCAAGTTCTTCCCCCAAATTCTCATTGGGCAATCAAGGAAGTTGTGAAATCAGATTTCTATAGCTATGTAGGGCTATGAATGGGTGTATCTATCCACACCCATGCCTAATCCCCTCTCAATTCATTAAAATTCTAGTTGATGAATCTATGGGGTTTTTAACCCAACATGTGAATTCTCTAAGTTTCAATCATGGGTATGATCTAAGCATGTTTCTAATGTTGAATTATGATTAATGGGCATATTTTACAATTTTTACAATTATAATTTATGTTTTCAAGTTTTATAAATTATGATGCCCATCCATAAAAGTTCATGAAAGTTGGGATCTAAGAAATATATATTCAAGCATGATAAGATATTTGTAAATAAAGTATGACTTCAGATTACCTATATCTATGTTCATGATTTCGAATGATCAGGTATATTTCAAGCATGTGTAAGTATTTGGAAAGCCCATATGAGCAAGTACGTTTCATGATTTATCTAAATTTCATGCTATTAGCTTACCACATGGATCTTGGGGTCTAGACTCCCACTATTTTTAGCTTGTGGTATGGTTTGAGCTCAAGGCTCCTAATGTTATGATTTCAGATTTATGCATGTATGTTATGAGTCATCTTCTTGATTAGATGATTTTTCAACTTCATTGAAAAATGATGGGGAGCACATGCATGTTTTTGGAAGTAGTGTATAGCACCAAGTAGGCTAAGGGTCAGTCAACCCTATGCCTCAGAACTATGCGCCGACTTTGGAATGTCAGATTATTTGGGACCTCCCTTGTGAGCTTCACCTGCCCCCAAGGGGCCTTCAACTTGATAACGATATCATGGTAGCATCCTTAGCCATGGCAAAGCTTTGGACGGCTCTTTCCACTAGAGTGTGATAGTCGGGACATCGCAATCTCTATTGTGGTAATGTTGGTTATATGACGAGTCTTCCGTGGTTTCTCATGATTTCAATTATGCATGTTCATTAGTAATGATATTATGTTTTCAGAAGATTCGACCCAATGTTCAGTTTTACTTATGATTATCAATTTTCAGCTTTGGGTCATTTGATTTAGTTATGTTCAAATCATGATTTTCGAAAATAGAATACAATCCCTACTCTCAGAATCTTATCTTGATTATGTTTTATAATATGCATGATTTATGATTTTACTTAGTGGTTTTTACTTAACTTGCACTAACACAATGAATCTGATCGAACAAGTCATCAATGTTGTGAAGGGGATACTTATTCTTGATTGTTACTTAATTCAATTAGTGGTAGTTGATGCACATCTTGAGAGAACCATCATTCTTTCACACGAAAAGGACTAGAGCAACCAATGGGCACTTACCGGTCCTGATAAAACCTTTTTCTAGGAGGTCCTTCAACTATTCTTTCAACTATTTAAGCTCAGCTGGAGCCATTCTATAGGAATAATAGATATGGATTTGCATTTCATGAAGGAGGTCTATCCCAAAGTCAATCTCCCGTTAAAGAGGAACTCCACGTAGCTCATCTGGAAACACTTTGGGAAATTCACGAACAACTAAAGCTAATTGAAGAGTCGGGGTTTCGGACATAGAATTCTTCACCAGAACTATGTGATACATGCAACCCTTGGAAAATCATTCTCCTAGCCTTAAATAAGAGACAAAGCGACCCATAGGCATTGTGGAACTACCCATCCATTCTAGGACTCGTTCACCTAGGAATAGAAATTCCACTATTTGGGTTCTACAGTTGGCTGAAGAATAACAAGCATACAACCAATCCATGGCAAGCCATAATGGGTCGTGCAAAGAGTCATTGGATCTTACCAAGACTCGTGGTCACCAGTCATGGTCACTGAAGAATTTTTTTTCTCTATTTTTGATCTTTACATAATGAAGAGATAGGACTAGTCATCATACGGTACCACCAGTCATCATTTGGCTCGTGGTCTCTAGGAGAGCAAATGACAGTTTCAGGAATATGACTGGGTTGTTTAGAACGGATCACCCAATGAATCATTAGGTCCACCAACAACTCATCACATGAGCCATATAGAGTGGAACATGGAAGGCGTCTGGTTGCTCATCACGAGTCCCTCCACGACTCATGGCCTCACTCCACGACTCATTGAGTGGCTCATTCTGTGATAAAAATTTCAAATTTCCTATTGGTTTCTACCTCAAGTCTAGGGTCTGATCTTAGGAATGTTTAGGGTGTCACAACCTCATACAATAAAATAACCACATATTGTAGCCTGAAAGATGCCAGCTCCAATGCTTCTATCACTAAGATATGAATAACTTTAAGTATCCTATGGAGCTGATCAATACATTATTGAGGGTTTTCCTTTGGGTTAGAACCCGTGAATAGAGGAGGATTAAGGTTGTGAAATTGCCAAACTCTCAAACTTTTACAGCCATCAAAAGATCCATCCTTTTGTTGTTGCTTCAATATTACTATTTGTGTCAACAACTAAATTGCCTTTTATATGTCCCTAATCGTAGGGAAAAGTGGAGGAATAATCGGAATAAGGTCTCCTCTAACTACTTTGTCAGAAGCGTGTAGAACATAAGGGGATGGGCTTACTAGATCCCTTCCTACTTCCTTTGTCTCTGGCACCCCATGACGTGACAACGGTACAGATCATTCACCCAGGGCTTCATATGAATTCCCTATCTAGGCGAGGCATAACTAGTGCCTTCTCCTGCATCGACACTAGCTCAACCACTAGTGGTATTTAACTTTTTCAAAGGTAAGGTTGTAAAAACATTATAAAGCTTGAGTTATACTTGTATTCTTATGACTTAGCTTCATTCCCAGAATTCTATGAAATAAGGAAACGTAACTATCCCTAAATGCCATGGAGCCTCCTAATTACAAGTGTGTTGTATAATACATCTATAAGAAAGACTCAACTAGACATGGCTTGTAGACTTCCTAGGACTTGACGTGCTCTAATTCCAAGTCTATCACGCCCCAAACCTGGAAAGGTGAGATTGGAACCCGGTGCCTCACTTGACCTAGCTAGCCACTGGAACTCTTAAAACTCAAATAGCAACTAGGCTGACTAGGCCACCATAATAACATGACTATATATAAGTATTAATAAACTAACAACCTCAAAACATGCATATATAGGAATAACAAGCAACACATTCCCCAGGTACTGAACAACAAGCTAATAAGGCTGTGAATTGTAAAATAACTAAATAGAAGGGCGACAAGGCCATATATGATATACTAAAAGCCCATAGAAACATTTATATGCCTCTAAGAGTAACATGGCTGACATATAATCAGGACAACCTTGACCTATCCATCTGCTATACACATACTCAAAAGTAAAGTTGGAACTCTAACTCTTCAGCTTCAGGAAGAATTAGGGCTTATCAAAACCGCCGAACTCTGTAGCTCCTACTGGAGAAGTATATTTGGATCTTGATCTGGGCCTATTAGAAATCCAGCATCCCCGAAGAAATGTGTCATGACCTGAATCGGGGCTTGGATTGTAACACGGGACAAGGATCCTCGAGAGACCCAAGTCGACCCATGGCATAAGCATACATCTAATCTCAATCAAGAAACTAAATAATCAATAAAATACTCATAGCGGAACTCTAACTTGAAAACAATATCAGAATACAAACTCCTAAGCTGAATACATGCATATGTATGAAAAGCCTCTAAACATGATGAGTTGATGGGACAAGACCTCAACTAACTCAGCAAAACTAAAACTAAAATACATAAAGGAAAGCTGAAGAGTCTAGTCCTCGGGAAAAGATGACTCACCCACAATAAGAATGCTAACTTCGATAAGTTCACTACGAGTAGGGCTGAACTTGAGAGCTGGGTCCTATATCATGAAACGATACAGCATAGAGTATGCGGTCAATACATGGAATAAACCTAGTATGCAAGGTAAGTATAACTGCTAGAATAAACAAAATCATTTAAAGACAATGCATAATATCACGTAAACATTAAGAGTATAAGAGTAGGGCTTGCATACATTCTTTCTGAAATCATGATCTCTTTATAACATAACATAACATAACTTCATCATATCAAAACTGAATCAATCAACTAAAAGCTGAACTCTGACATTGAGTCAAACCTGCTTTAGTACATGCATATATATATAAATCTCATGAGTAATGAATATGCATATCTTAAATCATGAGGAATAATGGGAGACTCATCTTTTAACTGAAATACCACGATAGAGTTTACGTGGTCCCAACTGTCACACTCAAGTGGGTAGAGCCATCCCACGCCTTGCCAGGGCTAGGGATGATACCATGATATCAATATCAAGATGAAGGCCCATTTGGGCAGGGGAAACTCAAAATGGAGGTCCCAAAGTAATATATATATATAATAGTATCAACCTACGTTGGCGCGTAGTTCTGAGGAAAAAGGTGATCGACCCTTAGCCTTCTCGGTGCTACACATTACTCCCAAAACATGCACATGCTCTACATCATTTTATAACGAAACTCAACATCATTATGGTCGAAGCTCAATGATCAAATACATCTCAAATATGAAATAATGCATATGAAAAGCTTTAGCTCAAGACATACCACAAGCTGAAAACATAATTGGGAGGCTTCGCTCCAAAATCATGTGGTGAGTTATGCATAGAAAAACTTTAACTCAAAATATACCACAAGCTAGAAATATAATTGGGAGTCTTCGCTCCAAAACAATGTGGTAAGCTTAATTCCGGAAAATCATCACTCATACTTAACATGTGGGCATTGCCAAAAACTTTATCATACTTAGAAATACTCAATTCTAATCAAAATCATAATAGTAAACATGGGTAGCTTCAAATAATGTGTTTCATTATAATATCTCATCATCATCATATATTCATCACAAATCTCATTTTTCATGAACATTTCATCTATGGGCTTTTAATTCATAAAACTACAATCTTGATTTTAAATTGAAAACATTATAAAATTTGCCCATGCTCATAATTCAATAGTAGAATCGTAATCAAATCATACCCATGTATAGAAATAGAAGATTCATGCAGTTGGGTTAAAACCTCATAGATTAGACATAGACTTTCAAACTTTAGGGAGGGATTGGGCATGGGTTGGAAAGAAATCACCCATTCATAACCTTACATACCTACTGGTGGATGATTCTAACACTTCTTTAGATGCCAAATGGGAATTGAAAAGAAATTGACGAATTCTAAGCTTGATCACCGTCTCAAGTCTTCTACCTTGCATGCATGAATGAATGAGGCCAAAGATGAACTTAACCCCTTTAAAAGTCAGTTTTCATAATTCAGAACGTCATAGTTTAGGCCCTAGGAACTTAGGAATTACAGAAAAACCCTTACTAAATTTGCATAAATTAATTTTCAGGTGGTCCCAATGACGGACCTAATGACTTGTCGTCAAAGGTCACGACTCGGGGAGTCGGTCGTGAAGTACACTGCTTGAGCCTGAACAAATCCTTCCATTCTTGGACCCCAACTCACCCCACAAATCGTGGGGACTGACCACGACTTATGGGGTCGTTCCATCAAGTGAACTGCCTCCCTTCTCCTCTTTCCTATCCTTACCCACCCCACCGCTGACCTAATGACTCGTGGGGTATGACCACGAGTCGTTGTCACACCCGTGGGGATATTTTTCCTCAAACTTCCAAAACATCCTCATTGGCCTCCTCACGAGTTACATAACGACTCGTGGGTTGCACTAACAAGTCACCCCACAACTCGTTTTGTGCTTGATGCTAGTTTTTTACACTTCTCTCTGTTTCAACTCTCGGGTCGGATCTTTGGGCTTTTGGGATATAACAATATCTTCCCCTTGGGAAAATTCATCCTCAAATATTAGAAACACACATAAAAGCGGAGAAAATGCAATCATCATATTGAAATACTGATCATTTAAACCAAACACTAACGGAATGACTACCTCTGATTCGAATCACATAATTGAACTGATTTCATGAATAATGCACACATCCATATACATAAAAGAAACTTGCACACATGAACATGAAAACTAAATAAAGTTTGAGTGCAAAACTGATACTTCAAGCTAAAACTTGACCAGTAGAGAATAAATGTGGGTATCTAGCCATCATATCCTCTTCGGCTTCCCACGTAGCTCCTTCAACATGTTGATTCCTCCATGAAACTTGAACTAAAGCTACTTCCTTGTTCCTTGGCCTTCGAACTTGGCGATCCAATATTTCCATCGGAACCTCTTCATGGCTAAGTCTGTCTCTTAGGGGACTAAGATTCCCTTTCTTTCTAAACCACATCACTCCCTTCATAGGAGACACCCTCAAAAATACCCAGTCATCAACTTCAAATTCTAACTCTCTCCTTCTCACGTCCGCATAAGACTTTTGGCGACTCAGGGTAGTCGTCAACCTGTCCCTTATCAACTGAACCTTCTCCATTGCTTCATGAACCGAATCCGGCCCTATCATTGCCGTCTCACCAACCTCAAACCCTCCGATGGCCGATCTACATCTTTGCCCGTCGAGAGCCTCAAACGGTGCCATCTGAATACTAGAGTAATAGTTGTTGTTGTATGCAAACTTGATAAGTGGGAAATTCACATCCCAGCTACCTCTGATGTAAATTATACATGCTCTCAACATTTCCTCGAGGGTCTGTATTGTCCTCTCTGCTTGACCATCCGTTTGCGGGTGAAATGTTGTGCTGAGTTTAACCTATGTACCAAGTCCTTTTTGAAATGACCTCCAAAATTGAGAGGTAAATTGAGTACCTCGATCTGAAATTATAGGTAAGGGCACAACATGCAATCGGACCAACTCCTGGATATATAGTTTGGCATAATCCTCTGCGGAATCCGTGGTTTTAACCGGTAGAAAATGAGAAGCCTTGGTCAACCTGTCTACCACAAACCAAATGGAGTCATAATGTCGGTGAGTATGAGGTAAACCTATGATGAAATCCATATTAATTTCTTCCCACTTCCATGTAGGAATGATGATATCCTTAAGTACACCTCCCGATCTCTGATGCTCAATCTTTACATGCTGACAGTTCAAACACTTGGCTATGAATTCCGCAATATCCTTCTTCATGCCATTCTACCAATAGACTTCCCGTAAATCACGGTATATCTTGGTGGCACCCAAATGGATAGAATATCTGGATCCATGAGCCTCATACAATATCTGGCTCCTCAAGTGATCCACGCGTAGAACATATAAGCGACCCTGGTATCGAAGCACACTATCTCCCCCTTTGGAGAAGACGTCTACCTTATGATTTTTAATAGCTTCCTTCAACTTTACAAAAATAGGCTCCTCATCATGTCTAGCTCTCACATCAGTCACAAAGATGATTCTAATCCATTCTTAACCATAACACAGCCATCTGTTGAGTCAACTAACCTAAGTCCCATCCTTGAGAGTCAATGCACACCCTTCACCAACTCCTTTTTCCCTTCATCCACATACGACACACTCCCCATAGACAGTCTACTAAGTGCATCCACTACCATATTAGCCTTACCTAGATGGTAAAGGAAACTCATACCGTAGTTTTGAGTAGTTCCAACTACCTCGTTTGTCGAAGATTGAGATCTTTCTGTGTGAACATCTATTATAAGATCTTATGGTCAGTAAACAAATCCAAGTGGACCCCATACAAGTAATGTCACCATATATTCAATGCGAACACCACCATAGACAATTCAAGATCATGGGTCGGGTAATTCTTCTCGTGGACTTTCAATTGTCTAGAGGCGTATGCTATCACTTTCCCATGCTGCATCAACACACACCTAGTCTGATCCTATAAGCATCCCAATACACCACGAATCCATCGGTACCCTTGGGTAGGTTAAACACCGGTGCTGAGGTATGTCAGGTCTTCGACTCTTGGAAGATCTTTTCACAAGCCTCTAACCATTGGAATTTCACCTTCTTCTTGGTCAATTTGGTCAAAGGTGCTCAATAGATGAGAAACCCTGAACAAATCTTTGATAGTAGCTGGCTAAACCCAAGAAACTCTGAATATCTGAAGGATTCACCAGTCTAAGACAATTCTTCACCGCCTCGATTTTCTGACAGTCTACCCTTATGCCCTCACTTGATACCACATGGCCCAAAAATGCTACGAAGTTCAACTAGAAATCACTCTTGCTGAATTTGGCATATAATTGACGATCCTTGAGGGTTTGAAGCACTACTTTAAAATGACCGGCGTGCTCCTCCTTGCTCTAAGAGTATATAAAGATGTCATTAATGAACATGATCACGAACATGTCCGGGTATTGCTTGAACACCCTGTTCATCAAATCCATAAAATCTACCGAAGCATTCATTAGACCACAAAACATAACTACAAACTCATAATGACCATACCGCATCCTAAAGGTTTTCTTTCGGATGTCACTCTCCCGAACTCTGAGCTGATGGTACCCAGATCTGAGATCTTTTTTTGAGAAGCAGTTGGCACCCTGATGCTGGTCAAATAAATTACCAATCCTTGGTAGAGGATATCTGTTCTTGATGGTGACTTTGTTAAATTTCCAGTAATGAATGCACAAGCGAAGAGAACTATCTTTCTTTCAGACAAAGAGCACTGGTGCACCCCATGGGGACTTGCTCAGTCTAATGAAACGCTTATCTAAAAAGTCTCTCAACTGCTTAATCAACTCTTTTGGCTAGGCTAGATCCATCCTGTAGGGAGGAATAGATATAGGCTGCATGTCAGAAAAAAGGTCAATACAAAATTCAATTTCCCTCTCGGTAGGAACACCTGGTAAATAATCTGAAAATACTTATGGATACTCACGTACTTTTGGAATTAACTGGATTGTCGGGATATCAGACTCAACATCGTTAACCTTAACTAGATGGTACACACACCTATTAGAAATCAACTTTCTAGCCTTAAGGTAGGAAATGAAATGACCTACAGGTATAGCTGAACTACCCTTCCATTCTAATACTGGCTCACCTGAAAATCTTAACTCTACTGCCCGAGTTCTACAATTAACTGAAGCATAACATGCAAATAGCTAATTCATGCAAAGAATAACATTAAAATTGGTCATGGCTAACTCTATCAACCTCTATACACCCATCTAGCTATAATTGAGTCCCCTATTGGAGTAAAAACTAAGAAGGGTTCTATCAAGTCTTAGGGATTGACTCCAAAGCTACTGGCCACGTAAGGTGTCACAAAAGATAAGGTATCCCCTGGATCTAACAAAGCATAAACATCAACATGGAAAACTCGCAAAATACCAGTGACCATGTCCGGGGAGATCTCGTACTCCTGACGGGATGCTAAGGAATTGAATTTGTTCTCGCGCTAACTGCCAGTTATGCTAGTAGATGCCCCCTAATGGGCTGAGCGTGTGGGAGGGGCTGCTGAACTAGAAGCTAGGCCTCGTCCCCCAACCTAATCCTATCTCACTGCTGGGTAATCTTAAAGCATGTTTCCAGACTTCCCACACCCGAAACAAGCACCTGAACCTGCTAAGAACTGGCCTGTGTGCCCCCGACCACATCTGCGATAAGTTGGGGTGCTAGAATCTATGGGTCTACTGCTATGACCCCTCAGGCCTGATGCTTGCTCCTTCTGATTATGTATATGCCTAGATGGCACACTCAATAACAATGATGCTACGGCTTATGATCTCTGGTGGGTCGACTGTCGGTGCCTACCACCTGACCTCGATTGTGAGAATCTGTGGTCATCGGTCCTGGCCCTCTTGGCCTCCCTCTCTCTCAAATATGCCTCTTCCATATGCTGGGCGTACAACACTATCCGTGGAAAATTCATGTCCTGGTGGAGCATAGCAGTCCTAAAATCCTTGTCCAAATAGCCTGCTACTCAATGCACGAACCTGCTCACTCGCGCCCTCTAATCAACTGCTAACTCTGGGGCATATTTCAATAAGTGAGTGAACTCAAGGGCATACTCCTGTACTATCATTCTCCCTTGCTTCAAATTCACGAATTGAGCTTCCTTCATCTCCCTCATCTCACGAGGGAAGAACCATTCTAGAAATGCAACATGGAACTCTTCCCAAGTGATAGGACCTACTCCGGCAACCCTGCTATTCTTCCATTGGCGAAACCAGATATGCGTGACCCCTTTCAACTGGTAAGAGGCCAACTCTACGCACTCAACTCCATTCACCCCTATGACTTGGGTGATCTTGACAATCTCATCTATGAACTCATGCGGGTCCTTATCTAAGAGAATATTTACCCATGAATTTTTGACCATTCTGATCCTATTTCTGTGTACGTTGAGGTGATTTGGGGACCCGAGAGCACAACTATTCTTTATTGGAAAAGGTGCTTGAGTTGTGAATTTGAGGTAAGTGAGACTTTAAGCTTTGATGCTTGCTTTCCAATATTTTTTTAAAATTTTTGTTTTGTCTACTTGGTCTATGTGTTGGGACAAGCGTGTCCTTGGCAGAATTGATGGTCTTTTACTAACCACATATATGTTACTTTGAGAAAGATATTTTTTTTAAAAAAAATTATTATTTAATAGTTGATCTGTGGTGTGGCGTGGTCTCATACCATGGCGTTAGGGCGTTGGATATCCTTCCTTCGCTGCCATGATATAGTTACTAGGGGAATACATGTGCTACCATAACATGTTAGGGGCCTTGTACTTGCTGCCGTAGTATACTATTAGGATATTACATATGCTGCCGAGGACTAATTGGGGTGTTAGGTTGATCTCTTTCACTATCGTTTGACAAGTCCTAAGCGTGAGTTTTTGAGATATACATTGATCTTTCAAATGTTTGTTTGGACTTTATTGAGTATTACATTATGAATTATGGTTTTGTGCATATTATTTTTGTGTTCGTTGTTGTTGTATTTTCTAACACTTGTACCAGAGGTTAAAGTGGTGGGCCAAGGATCTTACTGAGTTATATTTACGTATAACTCACTCCATACCTGCATATCCACGTAGATACTATTTGTGAAGATAAATCTATCATTGAACGAGTTCTCTAGAGTTGATCTAGTTATTTGGGTAAGTCGCCACATTGTTCGTGGGAGCTCTTAAAGAGTCGTCATCATTTATTCTTTAATATCTTTTTTTTTGTAATTTCTCTTAGATACTCCATGGTTTAGTATGGGGTTTGGGCAAGAACTTCAAATTAGTATTTGAAGATATTAAATATCTCATAATTAATTATCATATTATTTGGGTACTTATATGACTTATTTAATATTGTGAATTTATGGTTAAAATATGAAAATTTGGTTCGCCTGGCTGGTGGTATGTGCTAGGTGCCAATCACGTCTAGGGGTAATTTGGGATGTGACATTAATAGGGTTAGGGTTAAATAGAAAATCAATGCATTACTTACAAACATAAATAGTTGTGGATAAGGTGACACCTGATGCTTTTCAGCCCTTGGGAGCCTTTTTCCTTGGGTTTTCTAAAACCCCAAGGTCCTAAACACACCAACCACTACAACTTGGGGAAGAATCAAACAATCTCTAGTCTCAATTATTTAATGGGTGTATTAAAATGGGTTTTTACTATATCTAACCTAACACCACATAATCAAAACACAATTACCCACCGTTGTTTTCTCACCCATATTATATTCCTCTTTTTCAAGCAACAATAGAATAAGTAAACACAATCTACACTTGAAATTACACATATTTTAGTTATAACTCAGAGAAAACAATGGATTTATGCTAAATATGTATTTCTAACATCACTCTAGCAACATACAATCCAATCTAGCCTCTATCCTACACACACCCCTAGAAAGATATTTAGTTACTCATTGATGAAGAACAAGAGATTATACTAATAAATAAATCCATATCATACATCATCAAGAGTAAAGTTCAAGATTAAATCTGTCTTAACTGGAGGGTTTTACCTTTAGGAAGATGAGGAAGATGAAGAAAAGCTCTCTATCTTTTTTTCGTCTCAAGAAATTCTAAACAATACAATATGCTAATGGAACGAAATAGAAATTTCTTTTGAAAGAATGTACAAAAAAAGGGTAAAGATGCTCCTCTTTTCTTGTACTGGATGATTTTATCCCTTGGATAATGGCTCACTTGAGAGGCCACTTGATCTCATTTGCGGGCCAGTGACTCCTATCATAGTCAAGAGTTGGCACCGGTAGTTTTCAGGTGCTGGCTTGCGTTCTACCGATGTACCTTCAACTTTTACGCAGTGCTCTCCTGTGTTTGCCCGATGTTTCTCCGGTATCATCCAGCAAAATGCAGGTCTTCTTCCAGCTCCATGCTTTTTGTTCAATTCCTTTCTTTCTCTATTTAAATTTAATGCTTGAAAAAAACAAAGAGAAAGGACATAAAATCTTCCTAAATGACCAAGTAAAAACTCATATTTAAATGCCTAATGAGTTGGTAAATTACCAACTCATCAAACCCCTAAACTTGAACCATTGGTTTTCCTCCAGTAAGGCAATTCTTTAGAACTGAACAATTTAATTAAGCATGTCACACCATATGAGTTCACAAGGGACCACTGGGACTAAGACAACCCCAAAATCGCTCACTAACTCAATCAAAATAAAAGACTCAACCATTTATGCAAATGCTTCAAGAGGTAACCACAAACAATTGGTATGATTTACAATGGTACTTTTCATTAAAAACAAGGGAATGGTTTATCAAAAAAAGCTTATATAGCATCTCAAGTCATTGAAAATTCACATTCAATGTTTTCCTTAAAGCTCACTACACTTTTGTCTCAATCACATCTTTTAACATATTTAAGCATGTTCGTCAAAGAAGTGATGTCACTCATAACAAGAGAGAATTCCATTTAATTGTCAAGCAATTCACATACAAAGGGATTATAGAATAAGACAAATAAAGTAAATTTCACAAAGAAATTCTCATGCACACGACCTGGCCCATAGGCTTGCCCTTCATGTAACTCGCCACTAATATAGAGTTACCACACTCAAAATCAATTAGGACTTGGGGGTCATAATGATGCCTAGGGCTAAAAGTAGGACGACGTTTTAGTTCGAGTGACTAGATCCTCCCTACTTCCCTTTTTGTGGCCATTTTTTGCATATTCCATTTCCTCTTGAGATTGCCCTACCTTATTTTCCTTCTTCCACTTCTTCATTTTACATCAATAGCCATCCTTATATCTCATTAGTTTCCATCTTTAGCCTCATCTCCTCAGGGGGTGGCACCTTTCAACAATTCTTTTTTTTCTAATGTTTAGAGTTTCTTCTCAACTAACCGATTTTATTCATTTCCTCATAATTTGGTGCTACATCACATTGGAACTCACATAATTTTCACATTTCCTATTGCACACCCCTAAACTTAGGATTTTTCCTCATTTCTCCCTTTTGTATTCTCACGTTTTCTAATCTCAAGCATCATTTTTCATTTTTTCTCACAACTAGCACTAGGGAAGATGGGTGCCAAGAGAGGGATTGCAAAAGGGTAATAGGCTTGTAATATGGTTCTCACGAAAAAAGGTTAAAGGCCCAACATTGGGTAGAAAAGATGGAAGTCCAAGGAGGCCATATATTGGTGAAGTAGCTACAAAAAGAAAGCCTAAAATCATGTTGTATGTTGGTGAAGTAGCTACAAAAAGAAAGCCTAAAATCATATTGTATGTGCAGCTACATCTAGGATTTTGCCTTGAGTCATACTTAGGACAAGTTCTAGACAACCATACATACATGAGAATTAAGCTAAAAGCCTAGGCATCACATTGCAAGGGGTTCACACAGTTTTCAAAACCACGTCAAGATCATGATTTTAGATAAGATAGCATGTGAATCAAAAAGATAAACATGGAATGTGCAACTCATGACACAAGATTGCTCAAATTCTAAATTCAAATGCCCCCTTCTTCCTTAAAATCTCTTTTCATTGCCAAAACTTTTAAGTGGTACCGCTCAAAAGAAATACAACAACTGACTCAAAAAAGGCTCTAAACTCGACATTTTCTCTTAAGAAAGTCGCTTCTCATTCTATCACTAAGAATACAACCCGGTTTGAAAATAAAAGAAAAGAAAAGAAAACTGCTCCTTGAGAAAGAACCGCGGTATAAACAAGATCCTTGGAGTTTATTTGCTAACTACTATGAACAAAGACATGGGTCATTAAACATTTGGCAATTTAAAATGTACCTATCAACAACACTAACAAGTCAAAATCACCACATTTCATTTGATAAAAGCCCGATAAGGTGATTCAATCAACTAAAAAAATTCGAACTAGCACCAAAGCATAAGAATTTCAGCCCGACAAGAGAAACACAAAACCAACATAACAGACAAAAGAGAGGCACAACCTACCCCAACTAAGAAACAACATTGTCCCCGATGTATGGGTGAAGAACAATGGATGGTATGAACTCCTTGATGTTGCTATTCTTCCTTATCATCAATGGTCTCATCATTTCATCGTCGCCAGCATCTCCCAAGTTTGCCTCCTCATCCCTACCTAAGCTATAATACCCTGAAAGTCCCTAAGATCAGGCCTAAGGATTCAAGTGAACCTGGGCGATAGGATGAGTTGTCCAATGACTCGTGGGAGGACTTCATGAGTCGTTAAGTGACTAGTGAAGTGAGAGGATGATTGGCAATAATTTATGGTCTGGGGGTGACCACGAGAGGAAGCCACGAGCTGTGAAGTAACTCCACAACTCAAGGAGTTGGTCGTGGTCAGGAGCTGGGATGCAACAGGGGCATTTTGGTAGAAGACTTAATGAGTTGGACATCAAGACTCGTAAAGCACCTTACGAGCCATGATGTCACACATGAGGTCTAATAGTGTCCATTTTTCTGCATTTAAGTAAGGGTGTTTTCATAATTCCTAAGCCTCTAGGTCCTAAACTACGTCATTTTAAGCTCAGTTAGGAGGGGTTTTGTCACGACCAGAATGGAGGCCCGGATCATAGACACGTGACAAGGGACCCCGAGAGGCCCCAAGTCAACCCATGGCATAAGCATTCAACTAACTCATTGAATAAACATGAAGAAAACATAATCATAAACTAAGCGGAAGTCAAAATTAATATAATGACAGAATAAAAATCTGAAGCTGGATACACGTCTAAGTATGATAAACCTCTAATCTAGAAGAGATAATGGGATAACACCCCCAACTAGCTCAACGATACTGAAACTGAAAGGACATCTAAAACAATTGAAGGTCTAGTCCTCAAAAGATGAGGATTCACTAATAAAGCAGGTGCTAACTTTGAACAACGACTACAAATGGGGCTTAATCTGAGAATCGGATCCTGTATCATGAGAAGATGCAACATAGAAAGTATGCGGTCAATACGTGGAATGTACCGAGTATGAAAGGTAAGTAAAGCCATATATGTAACATAAATCATTTAAAGCAATTCATACATATCATAAGCTTTTAAGTGTAAGTATAAGACTACATGCATTCATTCTGAAATCGTACTCTTTTCATGGCATGACCATGCGTAGCTTTAGAGCATCATGACTGAATTGACTGACTCAAAACTGAAACATACATTTATATCAAAATCTGATTAATGAGTCAAACCTTGCTTTTTGAACATACATGCATACGATAATTATCATGAGTGATGAATATGCAATCTGAATAATTTAGACAGTGGGAGACTAGTCACTTAACTGACATACCACGATAGAGATTACATGGTCCCAACTATCACACTCAAGTGGGAAGAGCCATCCATAACCTTGCTAGGGCGATGGACGATACCATGATATCAATATCAAGCTGATGGGCCGATCGGGCCCAAGATAGCTCACAAGGGAGGTCCCAATAATATAATAGTATTAACCTGCGTTGGCGCGTAGTTCTGGGGCATAGGGTAATTGATCCTTAACCGCTCGGTGCTAGACTCTTCTCCCAAAACATGCAATTCTCTACATCGTATATAATGAAGCTCAACATTATCTATTGATGAATCTTAACACCGTCTATTGACGAAGCTCAACATTAAATCATGCATAACTCAACATCATATAAAACGAAGCTCAACATTATGTATTGAAAAGGCTCATAATGAAATCATGCATAGACTAGACATCATATGGATATGAAGCTCAAAATTGTCTATTGACAAAGCACAATAATGACCTACATCTCAATTATGAAATCATGTATATGAGAAGCTTTATTTTGAAACATACCACAAGATCAATCATAGGTGGGAGCATCTACTCAAAACCATGTGGTAAGCTACGTATATAAGTATTTACTCAACATACCACAAGCAGGAATTTATGAAAAAAAATGGGAAATTAAACTTCAAACAATGTGGTAAGCGTATGTCCGGAAAAATTATCAAATTAAATCGACATGTGGGCATCACCCAAAGTTCCATCATACTTGGATCTAATCAATTCATTTTAAAAACAACAACATAGATCATGGGTAGTTTTAGAAACATGCTTTTCATCCTCATCTTCATCATCATCATACATTTACCATAATTCACCTCTTTTATGAACTCTTCACCCATGGGCGTTTTAGATTCAAATTTTAGAAAACAATCTTTATAAGGGAAAAATAATTTAGAATCCTCCCAAGCTTCATAAATCATCAATATAAATACAATATAATCATACCCATGTCTTGAGATGGAAGAATCATACAATTGAGTAAAACCCTATACTTGATCGTAGAAAATTTATCATATTTTGATAGGGATTGGGCATGGGTGTGGACGAAAACACCTACTCATAGCCTTACATGCCTGGGAATGGTGGATTCTAACACCCTCTAATTTTCCCAGCTGAGATTCCAATTGGAAACCTTGAGATTTCACCTTGAACCTCCCCTTTAAACCTTCAAACTTGCATGCATGAGAATAATGGCTCAGGATTGGTTTTCCCCTTCTAAGAACCCACTAAAATGAGCCTTAAACGATGTAGTATAGGTCTTAGAAAATTAGGAATTACAAAAATACCCTTACTGAATTCGCAGGAAAACACTGCCAGGTGACCCTAATGGGTGACCTGATGATTCATCAGGACGGGAAACGACTCGTCGAGTTGCTCGTCAAGTGCATTGGTTAACTAATCTGCTGGGGCTCGTAACGGGGGACATAACGACTCATTCCTCAAGACCACGACTCGTGGTCACCTTACGTCAGGTAAACTACCTTAAAATTCATGAAAAACCATTTTCTTGATCCCGACTCACCTCACGATGCGTTGGGTTCGGCCACGACTCATGGGCCCCATCCGTTGGGTACACTAGTCATTTCTTCCAATTTAATTCCAACATCACCCCACAAGTGACATGTTTACTCGTGGTTGTTGACCATGAGCCGCTCTCTCCCTCGTGGAGTCCTCGATTCTTCATTTTCCCTAGGCCTCCCCACGAGCTACCTGACGACTCATCCTATGCCTGCAACATCAATTTCATAATTTTCCCGTTTAATCTCCTCGTTCTGATCTTTGAGCTTTTGGGTATAACAATATCTCCCATTGGGAACATTCATCCTGGAATGTTAGAAACACACAGAAAACGCAGAAACAAGCAATCATCATATGAAAATACTGATTGTTCAAACCAAAAACTGACGGAATGAGTACCTTCGAAAAGAACTACACAGCTGAATTAAATGCAGACATCACATACATTTATCATAACATGATTCAAACTTTTAGACATGAACTGAGCATGGAAACTGATTAGATAATTAGGGAAAAAACTAATACCTCAAACTGCAACTGAGCTGGTAGGGAATGGGTGGCTGTATTTAGCAATAATAGCCACTTCGGCTTCCCACGTAGCCCAGTCAGCATGCTGGTTTCTCCACAACACCTTCACCGAAGCTACTTTCATATTCCTTAGCCTCCGAACCTGACGATCCAAGACTGCAACTGGAATTTCCTCATAACTGAGACTATCTCCCACACCAATGCTTTCCATCGGGACTACTATAACTGGATCACCAAAGTATTTTTTCAAGAGCGATACATGAAAGAAGAGTTGAACTAAAGGTAACTCTGATGGCAAGTCTAACTCATACGCCACCTTACCAACTCTTCTCATAATCCGGTAGGGACCAATGTAGCGGGGATTGAGTTTTCCTATCCTTCCGAACAGCATGACTCCCTTCATGGGAGATACCTTTAGAAATACCCGATCATCCACCTCAAGCTCCAAATCCCTTCTTCTCACATCCGCATATGACTTTTGACAACTCTGAGCAGTTTTCAGCCTATCCCTAATCAACTAAACTTTTAACATGGCCTCATGAACTAAATCAGGCCATAGCATACTGGCCTCCCCAATCTCAAACCATCCGATGGGTGATCTACACCTCCTCCCGTAAAGAGTCTCAAACGGTGCCATCTGGATGCTAGAGTGATAGTTGTTGCTATAAGAAAACTCGATCAAGGGAAAGTACTCATCCCAACTACCTTTGAAATCCATCATACATGACCTCAACATATCCTCGAGGGTCTGAATTGTTCGTTCCGCCAGGCCGTCTGTTTGTGGATGAAAGGCTATACTGAGCTTAACTTGAGTCCCAAGTCCAATTTGAATAGAACGCCAGAATTGGGAGGTAAATTAAGTACATCAATCTAAAATAATAGACAAGGGAACTCCATGAAGTCGAACCAACTCCCGAATATAAAATCAGGAAAAATCATCCGCTGAATCTGTGGTTTTGACCAGTAGAAGTTGTGCAGTCTTGGTCAACCTGTCGACCACCACCCGAATGGAATCGTAGTGTCGGTGAGTATGAGGTAGGCCTGTAGTGAAATCCATATTAATCTCTTCCCAATTCAACGAAGGAATGTTAATATCCTGCAATATGCCCCCTAGCCTGTTATACCCCACAAACCCAAGGATCTTATTCGGAAGTGAAAACGGAGAAAAACTAAAAATTTGCACCAGGTCATAAAATGACCCATGAGGTGTGTATTGAGGAGTGACCACGAGTCATGAGGTGACTCGTGGTCAGCATGGTGTGGAAAGTATTGAGTGAGGAGACCACAGGCTTGACCATGAGTCGTAGTCAGACCTCATGACTCATGAGGTCACCCGTGGTTAACCCTGGAGGATTAGAAAGTTGGGATGGGCAGTGTAGGCCACGGAAAGTGACCACGAGTGGTGGTCTGACCTCATGACTTTTGAAGTCACCCATGAGGTCCCCTTGGATGTTTGGGCACTGGAATCAATAGATCAAGGCCATGAGTTGTGCCCTGTGGCAACGACCGGTGAGGTCCCTCGTGGGGGCTGGAGACCAGAAATTTTCTGCATTTTAATAAGGGTATTTTCATAATATCCTAAGTCCCTAAGGTCTAAACTACGTCGTTTTGGATATGCTTCTGAGTTAGATAAGATGGGTTAATCCCTTTATGCATGCCCATTCTTGTGCAAAATCATAGAGAGGTTTTTGGAGGATTCAAGACCTTCTTTCCCAAATTTTATCAATTTCTTTGTGGGTGTTCAAGGAACTTTAAGTCCATCCATTCCCAGGTATGTAGGGTCTTAAAATGGGTGGAATTATTCCTCTCCCATGCCCAATTTCGATTTAAATCATGAATCCTCCTATTCAAGTCTATGGGGTTTTACTCAAATGCATGAAAATGTGATTTCTCTTTATGGGTATGATTTTATTGAGTTTTAATTATTGAATTATGAATGATGGGCAGGTTTTATCATTATTTTCCTTTAATCATGTTTCAAGATTTAAAATCCAAATTGCCCATTTGATAAAAGTTCATGGAAGTTATGACTTATGATGAATACTCTATAATTTGAGTTTATTGATGATGGAAAAAACATGATTTTTTTAGTAACCCATGTTTATGAGCATATTATAAAAGCATTTAGTATGATGAAGTAATGGGCAATGCCCACATGTTGAAGAATGATTTACGATTTATGAAACACATTACATGATTTATCGATGCATGATGTTGGCCGATGAAAAGGGCCTATGATTCTTAGCTAAGCATGTTTTAAGGGGATCGACGATGATAAATGTTATATTCTAGCCAATGAATCTTAATGCATGATGTTATTGATTTATGTATGAGCCTATATGCATGTTTTTGAAAGCCGTGTCTAGCACCAAGCAACCCGACGTTCAAAGGATTATGTCGGTGTCTCATAACCACATGCCACCGTGGGTTTGTAAATGATATGATTTATTGATAATGATCCCCCCTCAAATGTGATATAACGCCTTACGCACGACCCTTTCCTGGCAAGCCAAGGTCGGCTCTGCCCACTTGAGCGAGATAGTGGGGCATCATAAAAGGCTCTACCATGATGGTGTCGGTTGTGACGAGTCCTCCCATTGTTTCGCATTTCTTATGCATTGTTATGTTGATGTTATTGGTTCAAGTTATGTTTTAATAAAGTTTATTTACGATTGTAATTATGAACGTTTTTATGAATGATTTGAAAGCCTTGAGCCTTATGTTCTGTTATGAAGTTTATGTTACAAGCATGATCTCCTTCTCTTATGTTACTTATGAGTTTTATTGTACCTTTAAATATCTGTTTTACTTATCTTGCATACTCGATACATTACACATACAGATCATATACTTTCTATGCTGTATAATTTCATGATACAGGGTCCGGATCTCAGGCTCATCCTCATCCCTAGTCCATCTCAGCCTACATATTTAGCTTATTGGTGAGTTCTCATGTTCCGAGGGCCGTTTGATTGACTTTCATGTTGTTTATGTTAGTTTTTGTTGGGTTAGTTGATGATATTTTCCCATTAACCCATCATATGTATTTGAGGCTTTTAGACAATTATGTAGTGCTCCACCGTGTATAAGCCCAGTATTTCTTGATGTTATTCTATAATTACGTTTCGCTATGTTTTACAATTATCATTCTGCTTATTTGAATAAGATTAGTGGTATGCATGTACCATGGGTTGACTTGGGGTCTCTAGGGGTCCTTTGTCCCGTGTCTATGATCCGGGTGTACGTTCAGATCGTGACAAACTTTGTATTAGATCCATAGGTTCAGATGTGTGCTAGGGAGTTTGAAAGCCGTGTTAGGTAGAGTCTTTTTCATGGGTGTGAAGCGCGCCACACCTATGATGAAGAGGCTACTAGACGTTTAGGAAATGTTCCCTTCTTTAATGTTCTATGTCGTGCAATGAAAAGCCTTTCCATCCTTCTAATTCGTGTGATTTGCGATCGAAAAATTATGGCTCCTAGAAGAATGATGGAAGGAGGAATGGAAATTATGAAGGCCACGGAGATGGAAATGACCATGGGCATCAGCAAGCCCCACCTATTCAGAAGCCCCAAGCACCAGAGCCAACTGCCCACATTGAGTTTTGGGTGGCTATTAAAATGTTGTCGCAGGCCTTGACCACTCAGGTCAACCATCAAGCTGTTGCGTAGGTCCCACAGAATTTCAATGCAGCGTCAGCTCGGATAAGAGAAATCTTGAGGGTGAACCCTCCTGAGCTCATGGGATCAAAGGTGGATGAGGATCCATATGAGTTCATTGAAGGGATCTTGAAGGTCACTTAGGCTCTGGGGGTGACAAATGGGGAGTGATTGACTTGGCCTCTTATCAGCTAAAAGAGGTCGCTCATACCTGGTACAAGCAATGGAAGGACAGCACGGCAGCGGAAGCGGGCCCTATCAGTTGGGATGAGTTCCACATGGCCTTTCTAGAAAGGTTCTTCCTTCGGGAAATCAGGGATTTGAAAGTAGAGGAGTTTGTGAACTTCAAGCAGGAAAAATGATAGTGTTGGAGCATTCATTTGAGTTCATCCAGTTGTCAAAATATGCCCTAGAGTTAGTGATGGACCAGAGAGCGCGGGTGAGCCGATTTGTTCATGGTGTGCCCTGTTATTTAGATAAGGATTGCAGGACTGCTATGCTCTACCTGGATATGGACTTTCCTTGGATAGTGTTGTATGCCCAGCAGATGGAGGCATCTCATACAAGGGAGAGGGAGGCAATGAGGGATTGGATAGATAGTCGTCGGTTTTCACATAAAAGGTCCGATGGTGGCTACCGTCCATAATTTCAATAGAGGTCGCTAGCCCTAGCACCATCATCAGCTAGTGTTCCATTTAGACCCAAGGGTGATCAAAGGAGCAGGGTTTCAGGGTCGATGGATCAGAGGGGCACCCAGCTAGAATATACCTTTCCAGCCTGTGGGAAGTGCGGAAAGAATCACACCGAAGAGTGTCTGCTCGGTTCAGATGTTTGTTATGGGTGTGGTAGATGCGGGCATATGCATTGAGCGTCACCATATTCTAGATGGGGTGATGACGTGGGTCGTGCACTGACCACCAAGACAGCAGTTGCTCCAGCCCATTTCGTGTTCACTCCCAACTACACACAAGTGAATGTGGTCGTACAAGTAATAAAATGGCTTTATTTCAAGCCAGGTATCGAACCCACAGGGACTGTAATGTGACAGTAATTTTTCTTTAAGTGTTTAGTATACGCAATTCTATATACTAGTAGACAAAATGAACAAATGGTGAATTTTCAATAATACTAGTTAATGTAACTATAAGTACGAAGATTGTAAATTATAATCTGAACAATAGCACGAACAAGATAAGGTTAAGGCAAAACATGCAGATATGTAATTTACTGATTAAATTTCAGTCAACACTTCTCTTCGTTTGTTGGTCAGGAATTATTAACCAATGGATTGGGTCTTTCAAACTCCTCTCCAATTAAAGAATCATGAAACTTACATTACACATTTCTGTGATGCAAACTCTTCATATTCTATCAATACACAACAAATTCCATAGATGACCGAATATGACATTACAGATATATTTCTATTCTGAATGTTAATCTTCTATTAGTTCCTCAACCAAGACAAGAACATATCCTACCAATTCAAATCTATCCAATTAATCTTCCTTTCTGAAATAAAACTGGAATTCTATCATTTACATTAACAATGGCCAAGCATTAATGTAGTGAAAACAAGAATTAGTAGAACAACCATTGTAGAGAAGATAAAAACTGAAATAACATCAATTACATGTAATCATTCTCAACCTCAACCAAAGGCGAATTAGCCACTCATTTGATGATTAAACATCTTCAAACAAGTAGAAATCATACAAGCAATTGAAATCTAAGAGAAAAAGGAAGAAAATTAACCAAAGAACTTCTTCAGCTCAACTGCTTGATACCCACGCTGTAGCATGAAATGTCAGATATCTTAAAATAAAACCTATATGTGCTATTTATACAAGTGGGAAATTTCCCGGAATACACTGGCAACGTGGCACGGAGGGTATCGCGAAGCATCAGCTCCGTGCCACGGCCTTGTTGCGGAGCTTCACTGGAACTTTGCGTGCCGGATTATTATCTTCAGCGTGGCACGGAGGGTATCGTGGAGCCTCAGCTCCGTGCCACAGAGGTAACCCGAACCTTCACTGGAATCCAGGTGTGCAGGTAAGTCCTCCCATCGTGTCACTGCAGTGAGCGCGGAGCATGGGCTCCATGACACGGGGCCATCGTGCACCTTCACTGGAATGCAGCACAAATCCCACTCTAGGCAGAATTCCTCCGCGATGGTGGCGTGACACGGCCCTATCGCGGAGCATCAAGTTTTAGCATTTTCTTGCCGACTTTCGAGTTTTTCTTCCGAGTCCATTCTCCCACTTCACCAACATGTAGATTAGTTCCCAAAATTCATTCTAACTGCAAAAACAATCACTAATCATGTTGGTTAGTATAAGTCCACATTTACATAAAAACAACATGAGGATGTACACATAAAAGTAGATAAACAAGTCAAAATTAAGTAATAAAGTATCACTTGGGCATGCAATTATGCCCAATATCACCTACCCCACACTTAAAGAATTGTTCGTCCTCGAACAACCCTTTCACATCTCATGTGATTAAAGACTCATGCATAGCTAATTTAGCAAGACAATTCAAGCTATGGCTATAAGGATTAATTAAGATAGCAAGTTAAAAATAAGGGATGCATGATTTAATCATTTAAATGAATTACAACTATGTTAAGACCCCCTAACCTCAAGAATTGACTCTCAATCTTAGCAAACTCATGCAAATCAACCGATCAAGAAATCCACATGAATGTTATCTCTCATTAAACATGTGCCCTCACAACATAAGAGAGTTACCCCATTTTTACTTCAAAAGAATTTCAAATCACAAATGGTATGGGTATATGAATAAAATTATGCTCACTCTCTCAAAGAATTCACATGCAACATGTAGTGAACCATAAGCTTTCCCTTAGTTATTACTCCACTAATTTAAGGATGTATGAACGTAAGATCAAGTAGGACTTAAGGGGTTGTAATGTAAGCTAAGGGACGGGTAGGTACTATTCTGGCCAGTAATAGTGACTATCTTACCCCAAGCGCTTTTAATACGCCCACCTCCATTAAGGACATCTCCTCTATACTTCCTCCTCACTCTTCTCACTCTTGAATTTTCTCTTTTTGTTCCCATTTCTTTAAGCACACTAAGTTTACTAGTAAAGCGTATTTAAGCAAATTTTTCATTTACTTTTGTACTCTCTACTAATAATCAATCATTTTCAAACAAGTGCACCTTTGTCCTTTTCTTAACTTTCACAACTTCTACTTTTCCTTCTGTTTCACGCTTTTCACTCCTTCACTCTTTGGAATTTTTCACTTAAGCGCTTAGGAGTTTTGGATCAATTTCACGGCTAATGAAAGAAAAGGATTAAGCTTATGTTGTAACTATCAAAAAATAGGCTTAAGGCTCAATGGGGTTAACTAGGATTTAACATTCAAGGTAGGTAAGATAAGGGATAAAATTTAGGTTCATTCAATGAAATGCCTACATCCTTTCTTACAATCCACATCCTTCATTTCATTTTATACACACACAAGGCAAGTTCTAGACACTTCACAGTAGCATGGAATATTAGAAAAACTCACACTCAGTGCACATGCACATGCTCAATTCAAGACATATTCGCGAGCTCTTAACTTAGTTAAATACAAGAATTCAAAATAAAGCTTTAATCACATCGAGTCGAATTCTAGAGCCTAGGTGTCTCAACATGTTTAAAACACTTGCATGCTTCCATCCTAGGGAACAGTCTCTATCTAAGACTTTGGTTCAAAGGGACTGTTCTCGGAAAAAAGCACCGAAAACAAAAATCGAGAAACCCAAATAAAAAAAAAGGAAAAAATAAAGTAAAAAAATATAATAATAGCAAATAACATACACAAATAACTACTTAACAATTTGTTACAATTACATCACCAGCACCAACACACAAAAGCATCAACAACATAACACGAAACACAATGTCACACATTATACAGCCACAGAAACACAAACATAGCATAGCCTACTACACTAGCACCTAACTACTCCCACCCCACACTTTGTTGGAACACTGTCCCTAGTGTTCGCATATCTACAATTAAAAATGAAGTTTGGGTGGTGTAACTCCCTAATCAATAAAAATGTTCAATCTGTTCATCAGGCGCTAGTGCCTCATCTCCAAGATTAGAATCTTCTTCACCGTCCTCCTCTGACTCAATGTCTGAGTCATCCTGGCGCGTTTCCTCATCCGTAGGGATGTCGTCATTAATTGGTTCTACAAATGCGGGCCCAACTCTGCATAATGCTCGGGCATGCTCATCAAATAGATAATCCATGTTGAGCTGCCATAATTCATCCTCCATAGCAGGCCTTCCACCAATACGCAGTTGCAGCATCTGCATCCCATACATTCGGGCCATGTATTGGTCATCCCGAGCATGTCTCTCGGCGAGTGTAAACACAGACCCAAATGTGGTATCAGGTGCTTTGGTCTTAGTGACATCTAAAGCACGCTGGTCAAGTTGAGGAATGTAGTCCAGGGCCTCTACTTCAATACCATGGCCCCTAATGAAAGTTGTTAGAAGACCAACGAAGCCATACCGATGCCCTTGATGAAGTCTGGCTTTCTTCATGGCAGAAATAATCACCGCTCCAACATTTATCTCCAGTCCTTTCATCAATGCATACACCAAACAAACTCTGTCCTGGGTGGCATTAGTCACGTGCACCCTCGGGATCAGGCAAGTACATACTATCTTCAACCAGATCCTCGCTTCTCTGTTCATTTGGGAGTATGGCAATGTCTGGTGATATCCTTTTTCCTTGTGACGACTCCACCTAGCTGTTGATCGTGCTCCACATAAAGTGAGTCTGATATCTGCATATGGTGGAGTGATATTCAGCTGGCACAGGACATGCGCGTCTGTGTCCCGCGTCCCCAAGATGGCATTTAGATGTTGTGGTTCAAAAGTAACCACCTGTCCTCTAATCTTAAATGTGTGGCTGCGCACGGTGGGATTCCAATTAGCATAGAATTCCCTTATGAGATGGATATTGCACTCTTTGGGTTCTTCAAATATGTAGTTTAACCCAACAGTGTTTATCTTGTGTGAGATTCTCGGGAATTCTTGAGCTAGTGGTTCCCGTGCTATTTGTTCCTCTGGGAAATACTTGGTTTCCTTGTGTTTGACATACCGTTTCTTTCCGTCATCTGTGACCCATCATGGTCCATACTATCTACGTTGCCCCCTTGGAACAGGTGGTGCTGTTGCCACTGCTGCTCCAATTCTCAGTCTTTTTCTACTGGCGCCAGATGTGGATGCGCCTTTTCCCTTGTCTTGCGTTCCAGACATTTGCCTGTCCATCAAAAGCATCTATTTCAAAGTCATGTATGGTATATTTGGCTACGATTAAGGTTGGGCTTAAATTGAACACCGCACACTTAGTTATTAGCCGTAGTCAATACAATTTGACAAGAACAACCACATAATTTCAGCTCTTATTTCCCAAAAGGTTTAGTGCATTAATAAAAGTTGATGGAACAATTTCATTGTACTACTCAAACTTCATACAATGCATTATGAAAGTTCATCCATCGATTCATTTTACAAACTCATGAGCAATTCTCAAGTTGCGCACAACAACCTATGGAATTTTCCTACTTTCATCCCTAAAAATCAATCTTCAACCATAACATAATCCAACTTTAATCATAACATGTTTCAACTCAAACAACATGCACATCCCAAAATATCTCCATTTTGCCCATTTGTTCTTCTTCATAACTAAATTTCTCACCCCTAGTTATCAACAATGTAAGATTTTCAATACAAATCATGTAATTATTGAGTTCATAACACAACCTTAGCACAAAATCAACATTCATCCACGACCCAATCAATTACACATCTCATTAATAACTTAGGGAAGAATTTCATCAAAGAAAATATGTTCAAGAATCGAAATGTGTAGCAATAATGAGAAAAAAATTCGAGAACATACCTTTACTTGATGAATTTTAAGAAGAATTTAAGAAGTTTTCCTAGCTAGGGCCATGGCACGTTGAGGGAGAAGGGGGATTGGGGGTTTGGTCGCGGAGGATTTCAGAAAAATGGGGAAAAATAAGAATTTTAGGGTTAAAAAGAGTGATTTTGCGCGGGTCAACCCGTTGCCCAGAACTGACCCGACGCGAAAATACACTCAATGTTTCACGGAGGGTAACGCGGAGGCTCAGCTCCGTGACACAGAGCCTACGCGGAGGCTCACTGGAATCTGGAACATACTTGAAATTGGCCTCAACGTGTCGCGGAGGTCAGCCTCCTTGACACGGAGGTAACGCGTACCCTCACTGTTTCTTGCCCCAATTTTCACTTTTTACCTTTATTTTTCCACTTGCGATTTTTGTACTTTTGCCCTCTATATTTCCTGCAAATCATCAAACAACAACAATTTGTTAGAAAATCATGGCCCACCTAGAGCCATTTTTTTTTAATATTCTAATACATTACATCCATGGGTTGCCTCCCGTGCAGCGGCTGGTTTACTGTCACGGCTCGACGCTTGTCATCCTCATTCATCTACTAAGGTGATAGACGTCTTCTCTCAATCAACGTCTTCACCTCAGTAGTGCTTACACCTCTGCCCATTCACCAAAAATGTGGCACTTTTATCCTCTTGCCACAATTCAACTGCCCTGTCTGGAGTCATCCTTGCTACTTTACATGGCCCTGACGACTTGGAGTGCAATTTCCCTGGGAAGAGTTTCAACCTTGAGTTGAATAGCAACACCTTTTGACCCGGCTCAAAGATTCGGTGCACCATGTGCCTGTCATTCCACCTTCTCGTTTTTTCTTTGTAGCATTTGGCACTTTCATATGTGTGCCATCGAAACTCATCCAACTCACTCAACTGCATCAATCTCCTCTTTCCTGCAAGCTCAGGATCCATGTTCATCTTCCGCACAGCCGAAAAAGCTCGATGTTCCAGCTCCACGGGTAGATGGCAGGCCTTCCCATAAACCAATCTATACGGTGAAGTCCCAATGGATGTCTTATATGCTGTTCGATATGCCCTCAACGTATCATCCAATTTGCTTGCCCAATCCAAGCGTTGTGCATTCACCATTTTCTGGAAAATATGTTTAATTTCCTTGTTTGACACCTCTACTTGCCCGCTAGTTTGGGGATGATATATTGTAGCCACTCTATGCTGAACCCAATATTTCGCTAGCAAATTCCTGAATCTTGCATTCACAAAATGTGTCCCTCCATCACTGATAATTGCTCGTGGCGTACCAAACCTGGTGAAAATCTGCTTCTTCACAAATTTAGTCACCACCTTGTTGTCATTCCTGGGACAAGTTACTGCCTCAACCCACTTAGACACGTAGTCCACCGCCACCAAGATGTATCGATTGCCAAACAATGGTGGAAATGGGCCCATAAAATCTATCCCCCATACATCAAACACCTCAACTTCAAATATGTGATGCAATGGCATTTCCTGTCTTCTGCCGATTATTCCTATTCTTTGACATCTATCACATACTTTGACATAAGCTGCAGCATCTTTGAACAGTGTGGGCCAAAAGAACCCAGATTGCAGCACTTTGTGAGCAGTAATCTCTCCTCCATGATGACCTCCATACAGCGATGAATGAAAACTCCTCAATACGTTTGCCTTCTTACTTTCTGGAATGCATCGCCTCATCACTTGATCTGGTCCTTGCTTAAATAGATACGACTCATCCCACATATAGTACCAGGACTCATGCCTCAGCTTCTTCCTTTGTTGAGACGTTGCCTCAGGTGGGTATACTCCACTTACCAACAAATTCACAATATCTGCATACCACGGGAGTTCAGCTTCCTTTATTGCTAAGAGTTATTCATCGGGGAACTCTTCTCTGATGCTCTCACCTTCCTTCACATGTGAACGGTTCTCTAGCCGCGATAGGTGATCTGCAACCTGATTTTCACTTCCCTTCCTGTCTCCTATCTCCAGATCAAACTCTTGCAGCAATAATATCCACGTGATTAGCCTGGGCTTTGCATCTTTCTTGCCAAATAAGTACCGAATTGCCGTATGATCAGTGTGTACCACCACTTTCGACCCCACCAGATAGGATCTAAACTTGTCAAATGCAAATACTAGAGCCAGCATCTCCTTTTCAGTGACTGTATAATTAACTTGTGCTGCATCAAGTGTTTTGCTTGCATAGTAGATGGAATGAAAAATCTTATTCCTTCGCTGCCCCAATACCGCTCCTACAACCAGATCACTTGCATCATACATTAACTCAAAAGGATATTCCTAATCGGGAGCAATGAGAATAGGAGCTTCCACCAACTTCTTTTTCATCTTCTCAAATGTTTCTACACATTCCTTCTCAAATTCAAACTTCACCTCTTTTTTTAACAACCGGCATAACGGTCTAGAAATTTTAGATAAGTCTTGAATAAACCGTCTGTAAAACCCAGCATGTCCTAGAAAGCTGCGAACACCCTTAACTGATACTTGTGGTGCTAGATTTTCATTCACCTCTATCTTTGCACGATCGACCTCCAAACCTCTGCATGACACCTTATGGCCAAGGAAAACGCCCTCCTTGACTAAAAAGTGACACTTTTCCCCGTTGAGCACCAGGTTTGAGTCTTCACATCTAGCTAACACCCTGTCAAGATTCGTTAAACACATAGCAAACGAGTTACCAAAAACAGAAAAGTCATCCATAAATACCTCGACGCAGACTTCCACCATATAGTGGAATATCGCCATCATGCATCGCTGGAATGTGGATGGTGCATTGCATAGACCAAAAGGCATCCACCTGAAAGCATATGTCCCATAAGGACATGTAAACGTGGTATTTTCCTGATCTTCTGGTGCTATAGCTATTTGATTATAGCTAGAGTATCCATCCAAAAAGCAATAATATAACTGCCCTGCCAGCCTGTCTAACATTTGATCAATGAATGGAATAGAATAATGATCTTTTTGAGTGGCCTCATTGAGCTTCCTTTAATCCATGCAAATTCGCCAGCCCGTGACTGTGCGTGTGGGAATCAACTCATTCTTCTCACTTGTAACCACTATCATTCCCCCTTTCTTTGGAACGCATTGAACTGGGCTAACCCATTCACTGTCTGAGATGGGATATACCCCTCCTACATCTAGCCACTTGATCACTTCCTTTCTGACTACATCCTTCATCACTGGATTCAATCTCCGTTGATGTTGCACGGTTGTCTTGGATCCCTCTTTCATAAATATCATGTGCATGCAGAAAGCTTGACTAATCCCCTTAATGTCCGACGTCTGCCATCCCATTGCTCTCTTTCGCCTCTTAAGGACCACCAATGCCTCTTTCACTTGTGCATTTGTCAGTTCTGCTGAAATGATGACTGGTAAGGTGTCTTCTTCACGCAAGAATACATACTGCAGATGTGGAGGCAATGTCTTTAACTCTAATTTGGGTGCCTCCTCTATTGATGGCTTTGGGGATGGTTCCAAAGACTTATTCAACGGTTCAAAATCTTGCTTCTTGAAGAACCATTTTGGCTCATTCAAAGTCCGCACCATCTCATATGTCGCACTGTCCCCAAAATGATCACATCCCACCAAGGCTGTCTCCGAGGGATCCTGTGAGTTAATAATCTGAAGGGTCGACTCCTGATTCAAAACACTAATTGCTGATAACTCTTCATAAATGGCCGATAGCTTCATGGACTTGTAGACATCAAAGACCTCTACCTTATCATGAGCTCTCATGGTTAGCTTCCCAGCAGCTACATCAATTAAGGCTCGCGCAGTTGCTAAAAAGGGACGTCCCAAAATAAATGGGACTTCTGCATCTGGCTCAAAATCAAGAATTATAAAATCCACCGGGAAAATGAGGGAGCCTACTTGCACTAGCACATCCTCCACAATTCCATTAGGTCTGGCAAATGAACGGTCAGCTAGCTGCAAGATCACAGTAGTGGGTCTAGGACTGCCCATCCCCAGCTTCTTGAATACTAATGTTGGCATCAAATTAATACTTGCTCCCAAATCACACAATCCACGAGCTCGAATAGACTACCCAATTGTCATCTGAATAGTGAAGCTCCCAGGATCCTAGAGCTTTGTCGGCAATCGATTCTGAATACGGGAGGTGCACTCCTCAGAAAGTGCAACTGTAGCATACTATGTCAGTCTGCTCTTGTTTGCTACAATGTCTTTGATGTACTTGGCATATTTTGGCACTCCCTTTAACACATCAACTAAAGGAAGATTAATATGTACCTGCTTCAGCACTTCCATGAACTTCTTGAAGCATGCTTCCTCCTTGTGCTTTTTCAATCTTTGAGGAAACGGGGGCGGTGGTCTTTCTGTCTCTGCTACCTTTTCATTCCCCCTCGCATCATCGTTTCCTTCATCCTTTTCTGTTGCTCAAGATTTCTGAGGTGGCCTTTCGGGTTCCACCTCCCCGAGTTGCTTTCCACTCTGGGGAGTAATTGCATTCACCTGTTAGGATTTGGGTCTGTATCACTTGGTAATCCTCCCCTCAGTCTAGTATTTTGGGCTCCAGCTAATTGTCCCAACTTATACTCCAATGCCTTCTTGGCTAACTATTGATTTTTCATATCAGTTGTCAATTTTACCTAATCAGCCTGCATCTGCGCCTGGTTAGATATTATGGTTTTGAGCATATCCTTGATGTTACTGGACTGAGGAGGTGCATTATTTCCTCTCAACAGCAGCTGAAGATTGTGATGACCCCCTTGATTTCTGTGCACGCCCTGATTTGAACTCTGTCCCTGATAACTATTACTCCCCAATTGAAAATTTTGGTGATTCCTCCTATTTGTGTTATAATTGTTGCCATACTGCTGATTACTGCTCCTCTGAGCGTTTCCAAAAAAATTTACCGAATCTTGATTTGCACCACAACACTCAGCTAAATGTTCACTACTTCCACAGATTTCACACCACGCCTGATGAACCGCATTGACTAGGGCTTGTGCCTGGCTCAAGCTCATACTGCTGAAATGAGTGTTAAGTTGATTTTGCAAAGCAGCTATCTGTGTTGCGATAGTTGTGAATCCATCCACCTCAAAGACCCCTGCGACTTTCTTTGCTCCCCCTCGAGTTGTATCCGCCTTCCATTCTTGATTACCTTGTGAAATACGGTTCAACAAGGTGTTAAGCTCTACGTATGTCTTCTCCAATGCCTGCCCCCCGGTTGCTAAATCTAACAAAATCTTCGTATGTGGTTCCAAGCCCTCAATGAATGTATGCGCCGACACATCATTAGACTGGTGATGGTGAGGACAATCTCTTAGCATTGACTTGAACCTCTCCCAAGCCTGATACAAATTCTCGCCCTCTCTCTGTTTGAAACTTAAAATCTGACTTCTGAGACTGGCTGTCTTCCCTGATGGAAAGAATCGTATCAAAAACATCCTTGCTAGGTCATCCCAAGTAGTAATAGAATTTGGCGGTTTAGCCTTCAACCATATCTTGGCTTCCCCCAGCAGTGACAATGGGAATAGTGTAAGCCTCACATAATCAGATGATACTCCAGCGGGTTTATATGTGTCACTTATCTCCAAGAAGTTTTGGAGATGCTGTTGTGGATCTTCATGAGGGAGACCTGTAAATTGCCCGCTGGTGTGCATTAACTGCACCATATTCTGCTTAAGTTCAAATCTCCCTCCTGGTTTCGGCCTGCGAATGCTGGATGTTACATTGTTGGCATGTGAGATTTCCAACTCGCGGACTGGTCTTGCTGCCATCTCTCCGGGCACTAAAACTGCCCTTACAATTTGTGGTTGTTGTTGTTGCTCCAGAATTGCTCTCCTTAATAACCACAACTTCTTTTCTAGAGCTTCCCTTTTCTGTAGATGAAATTTTCTCTCCGGCTCTAACAATGGATCCACCAACTCCTTATCCCTTGCAAACATTCAAAAACAATTTAGTACCTGCAAGAGAAAGGCTACGATCAAGTCGTCAACACTTGTATCGAAGTTGTAAACTAACACTGAGAAAATTAAATAACCAATTGCCAGTCCCCAGCAACGGAGCCAAAAAACTTGTTCACTCCCAACTACACGCAAGTGCACGTGGTCGTACAAGTAATAAAGTGGCTTTATATCAAGACAATATTGAACCCACAGGGACTGTAATGTGACAGTAATTTTTCTTTAAGTGTTTAGTATACACAATTCTTTATACAAGTAGACAAACAGAACAAATGGTGAATTTTCAATAGTACTAGTTAATGTAACTTTAAGTACGAAAATTGTAAATTATAATCTGAACAATAGCACAAACAAGCTAAGGTTAAGGCAAAACATGCAGATATGTATTTCACTGATTAAATTTTAGTCAACACTTCTCTTCGGTTGTTGGTCAGAAATTGTTAACAAATGGATTGGGTCTTTCGAACTCCTCTCCAATTAAAGAATCATGAGACTTACATTACACATTTCTGCGATGTGAACACTTCATATTCTATCAATACAATACAAATTCCATAGATGACCAAATATGACATTACAAATAAATTTCTATTCTTAATGTTAATCTTCTTTTAGTTCCTCAACAAGGACAAGAACATATCCTACCAATTCACATCTATCCAATTAATCATCCTTTCGGAAATAAAACTGGAATTCTAGCATTTACATTAACAATGGCCAAGCATTAATGTAGTGAAAACAAGAATTAGCAGAACAACCATTGTAGAGAAGAAAAACTGAAATAACATCAATTACATACTATTGCAATCATCCTCAACCTCATCCAAAGGTGAATTATCCACTCATTTGATGATTAAACATCTTCAAACAAGTAGAAATCATACAAGCAATTGAAATCTAAGAGAAAAAGGAAGAAATTTAACCAAAGAACTTTTTCAGCTCAACTTCTTGATACCCACGTTCTAGCAAGAAATGTCAGATATCTTAAAATAAAACCTAAGTATGCTATATATACAAGTGGGAAATTTCCCGGAATACATTGGCAACATGGCACGGAGTGTATCACGGAGCATCAGCTCCGTGCCACAGCCTTGTCGCGGAGCTTCACTGGAACTTGGGGTGCCAGATTATTATCTTCAGCGTTGCATGGAGGGTATCGTGGAGCCTCAGCTCCGTGCCACGGACGTAACGCGCACCTTCACTAGAATCCAAGTGTGCAGCTAAGTCCTCCCATCGTGTCACTGCAGTGAGCGCGGAGCATGGGCTCCGTGACACGGTGCCATCGCGCACCTTCACTGGAATGCATCACAAATCCCACTCTAGGCAGAATGCCTCCGCGATGGTGGCGTGACACGACCCTGTCGCGGAGCATCAAGTTTTTGCATTTTCTTGACGACTTCCGAGTTTTGCTTCCGAGTCCATTCTCCCACTTCACCAACTTGTACATTAGTTCCCCAAAATTCATTCTAACTGCAAACACAATCACTAATCATGTTGGTCAGTATAAATCCACATTTACATAAAAAGCACATGAGAATGTACAATAAAAGTAGATAAACAAGTCAAAATTAAGTAATAAAGTATCACTTGGGCATGCAATTATGCCTAAGATCATTCCGCTCCTTAGGGAGCATCGACTAGTGGGGGTGGCGGGCAGTGCCAAAACTCATATTATTGACGAGTACGAGGTAAACCTGTGATGAAGTCCTTATTGATTTCTTTCCACTTACAAGTACGAATACTGATAACTCGAAGGACGCCTCCCGGTCTCTGATGCTCAACCTTTACTTGCTGACAGTTCGGACACCTAGCTACGAACTCCATGATGTCCTTCTTCATGCCAGTCCACCAATAAACTTCCCGTAGATCATGGTACATCTTGGTGGAACCTGGATGGATTGAATACCTGGATCCATGAGTCTTGTGCAATATTCGACTCCTCAAATCATCGACATCCAGAACACATAGATGACCCTGGTACCAAAGCACACCATCTCCCCCTTTGGAGAAGACCTCTTCCTTCTGATTTCGAACGTCTTCCTTTAACTTTACCAAAATCAGGTCATCATCACGTCTAGTTTTCACATCAGTCACAATGGATGATTCTTTTACGTTATGAACAATAACACCGCCATTGGTCGATCAACCAACTGAACTCCCAACCTTGCAAGTCGATGCACATCATTCACTAGCTCCTCCTTCCCTTCATCCACATGAGTCATACTCTCCATAGAGAGTCTACTAAGTGTATCTGCTACCACATTAGACTTACCCAGATGGTATAACACACTCATATCGTAGTCCTTGAGTGACTCCAACCACCTTCTTTGCCGAAGATTAAGATCGTTCTGGGTAAACACATATTATAAACTCTTATGGTCAATAAATACATCCACATGGACCCCATATAAATAGTGTCGCCATATTTTCAAGGCAAATACCACCGCGGCCAACTTAAGATCATTGGTCGAGTAATTCTTCTCATGAACATTCAGCATTATAAAGGCATATGCTATAACTTTCCCGCGCTACATCAATACACACCCAAGTCCGATCCTTGAAGCATCACAATACACCACAAACCCATCGGTATCCTCCGGTAGAGTTAACACCGATGCTAAATTAAGTCAAGTCTCCAACTCTTGGAAGCTTTTCTCACAAGCCTCCGACCATTGGAATTTCACCTTCTTTTGGGTCAATTTGGTCAAAGGGCTGCAATCGCTGAGAAAACTTCCACGAATCTTCAATAGTAGCTGGCTAAACCCAAGAAACTACGAATATCTAAAGGATTCACCGGTCTAGGCCAATTCTTCACCGCTTCTATGTTCAGAGAGTCCATCATTATGCCTTTTCTTGATACCACATGACCCAAAACCTCTATTGAGTTCAACCAAAACTCACATTTGCTGGATTTGGCCTATAATTGGTGATCCTTGAGATCTGAAGCACTATTCTCAAATGAACGGCATGTTCCTTGTTGCACCCCAGTGCACACGATCATACAAGTAATACAGTGGCCCTTTTTCGGAGCCGGATGTCGAACCCACAGGGACTGGACTAATTTAATGAATTATCAAGTTCAAGTGTTAATTTAACCTTCACAAGTGTTGATTATAGAAATTTTAGGAAATTCTAATTAAGCCAAGGGGTGATCACAAAATACTCGAGAAACAATATAAGAAGCAACTACAGTTAAGGTCTAATAATCATGCAATGCTACAATTCACAATGGTTCGAGTATGAAAGATTCAGTTGTTGTCTCACATAATTAAAATGCTATGTTCATGGTTTTTCGAGTCTCTAAACACGACAAACTAGTCTCACACCTACATCGTCGAGTGGGGATGTGACATTCTAATTCGTGAGCAATTCAACTATGTGGATGTGGTTTATGGAGTTTGTGTCCTTGATTATGGACTTTCATACCTCTAATCATTTAACCTAACTTAGCTTCACAACTACTTCTACGAGCAGTGATGTGATAATTCTAAGTCGGTGTCTAGCTCATCCCATTTTAGTAACCAAGAAAGGCAAATTAGGTATAATTTCTACCCTAACCGTGAATCCTATCATAAAGATAAGAACTTGGTCCTTACATTTTTGTGTTCTAGCCTAGGGTTACTCTTTCGAGCTTTTACCTAAGCTTAACACATTTGTTTTCATGTTGATCAAGTATAAAAAAATAATAATAAAGAATGTAACACAAAACAACACTAAAAACTCAAACCCAGAAGAATTCATGCATTAATAATCATATCATGTGGCCTCAACCCTAGGGATAGGTTTTATCCACTCATGATCGTACAAATACTTAAATCGTGATTCAAGAAGAGAACTTACAAGAATAGATAAAAGAGAATGAAAATTAGTGAACCATAAGTAGAGTTCTTCCTTTCTCCCTTCGCTCTTTTCTGTTGTTCTCAAGAAATTTCATCATAATGAAATTAGAATCTAAGAGTTCAATTTATAATAAGTTGGAAAAATGCAAAATTTGGCTTGTGATGAAACAGCTCCGTGTCACGCTGGCTATGGCGGAGATTTTCCTCTGTGACGCTCTTCTATCGCGGATTCTCACTATCTGGAAGCCCCTGCTCATATAAATTGATTCTTTGCTCCCTGGCACGTTGTTGAGAGCCCCAATTCTTCTCTGTGGCACGGAGTGGACTCCAAATGTCCTTTTTAGCTTCTCTCATCATGCATAATCCATCACTTAACATTTATCTTCAAGATTAGGACTATTATCTTCACATTGAGCTCCATACATTGGCAATTTAAACCTACAAAGAGAGCTAATCATATTTGTTAGTCCATGGACACAAATTACACAAAATACATGAGGTTATTCTTAAATAAAGGTACAACATGGGTAAAACATGGATATAAAATAGTATTTGGGAATGTAAATATTCCCAAGATCACTACCCCACACCTAAAGCCTTGTTCGTCCTCGAACAACTCCATTCCATCCCATGCACCTAAAGAACTCTCACATAGCTAATTGAAGCAAGACAATTCAAGCTAAGGCTACTACGATTTTTTTACATGGCAAGTTAAAAATAGAGCATGCAAGATATAACTAATAAAGTCACATATAACTACATTAAGACTTCAAAGCCTTAAGAATCGACTCTCAAACTCAACAAACTCATGCAAATTAACCAACCAAAAAATCCCACATAAATCTTATCCTTCATCAAACATGTTCCCTCACAACAAGAGAGTTACCCATTTTTTCACTCATAAGTTTTAAAATTGTGACGTAAATGGGTGTATGAATAAGAAATAAGATCACTCTCACAAAAAATTCACATGCAACATGTATTAACCCATAAGCTTTCCCATAGTGTTTTACTCGATTAATTTAGGAACATTTGAAAGTAAGATCAAGCTGGACTTATCGGGTTGTAATGTAAGCTAAGGGAAAGGTAGATACTAATCTGGCCAGTAATAGTGACTATCTTCCCTAAGAGCTTTTAATACATCACACTTGCTTATTAAGCACATTCTCTTCTTTCACTTTACCACTTGTTCTTTTCACTCTCATTTTCCTTTTTTGCTTCCCCATTTCTTTAATCATACTTATATTATTAGTAAGGAGTACTTAAGCAACTTTTTCATTCTTTTGTTCTTTTACTCCCTACTAACACTTAGGCATTTTAAACAAGTGCACCTCTAATCTTTCCCTTAACTTCCATAACTACTATTACCCTTCTTTTTATAGAGTCTCACTCCTTAACTCTTTTGCATTTTTCACTTAAGCGCTTAGGAATTTTGGATCAAATTTAGTTCTATTAAAACAAAAGGATTAAGCTTTTGACGTGGCTAATCAAAGAATAGGCTAAAGGCTCAATGGGGCTGACTAGGATTGTGCATTAAGGTTAGGTAAAGCATAGGAAGAAAATAGGCTCATTCAAGGAAATGCCTACAATATCTCCGACAATTAACATTCCTCATTTCACTTTGCAAACACACCAGGCAAGTTCTAGACACTACATGATAGCATGGAATACATGAAGAACCTTACACTCACTGCACATGTTCAATTCTAGACAGACCCATACATACTCTTAATACAGCTAATCACATGAATTCAGAATTGAGCTTTCAAGCATACAGAGTCATATTCGAGAGCCTAGGTGTCTCAAACAAAGTTATATAACTGTTACACATGCTCCAAAAAAAAACTTGCGTCTTATAACCATGTATAACACTCAACAAGAACATCAAGCTATCAATTAGCTAAGGGTTCAAAAATAAAAACCTATTGACTAATTTTCCCTCAAGACGGTCGTCGTCCATCCATCATCGGGAAAAGTCCCCAACTATGATGAAAACAGTTATGTACAGACAAAGAAAAATTTTATTTCTCGGTTCAAAGTGCCCCCCTTCAGAAAAAAACTGAAAAGAAAAACCAAAGGGTGGGTGAAATGTGCTCAACTCTGACTTTTCATCAAACAATATTCTATAAGACACCAAATTCACCCGAAATCACTTAGCACAAAATTTGAAATTACCCCTCACCCCACACTTAATTTATGCTATGTCCCCAAAGAATCATTTAAAAGAATGACTAAAGGTGAGAGATACTTCCTGAGGCCTCTAGGACTAGATAGCAGTATGCATTGTCCATTTTTCTTCTTAGGGATCCTCAACTCCACACTTGTGCTTTAACATGCTCCTTAGATTCTCCTTCTAAGGGTACTTAGACTTCCCCTTTTTCCGGTGCTTAATTCACAAAAGAAAAATAAAAAGTCAAAATAACCCAAAATCAAAACAATAGAAAAAGAAAATTGTACCTGTGGTACCCTTGAGTTGCCTCTGAAGCAGCACCTGAATTTACGTTGCAACATGACGCATCAAGTTCCACCATTTTTCCTTCATCTTTGAGGATATGAATCTCACCCCTAATTTCTTCTCCAGTTTCCTCTTATGCTCCATGGGTGGTGGTGAAAAAATGAAAGGACCAAGCAGTGGATGTCGCCTTTGGCACTTATTGGCCATTACGTTAGTGAAGTCATTTTGTCTCTCAAAATCAGCAAATTTCAGAACATACAGGACTTGTTCCTCCTCTAGACCTTTCTCTACAAGCTAGGAAGACTCTATATCAAGTTTGTCAACCAAACTTAATGTCGAGAAATGCTTCGAGTGGGGTACAATACACCTGAACTCTGAAAATGCATTGTTCTTGATCTCCTTACTTGTGTACACCTTCTCCACATCAACATCTGACTCTATATGAATGTCAAATGGTTGGAACTCTATCTCTCCTTTCATGACTGGATTGGCCATATGTGTGACACGATCACAGAGACTCTCTTGAGATTGTTCCTAGAACTCACCCTTTTCTTCTCGTTGCAGTCCCTCTTGATTATTGGCTAAGACTGTTACCTGTAAATCAACACAAACTTTAGCCTCAGTCATCAACTCTGTGAACTTGGCTCTTATCATTTCTAGGGCCTCTCCATTTTCCTTATTCTGAAACCCCATTACATCCATCTGCTCCCTCATCACTTCCTAATAACCCTCAAACCACACCTCTTTCAGAAGTATGAAGCAGACGTTGTCAATAAAGAACCCAACTATAGGTTGGGGTCGATCCCACAGAGAATACGGAAGGATTTAGAAAAACTCTAGTGCTTAAACTTTATAGATAATTATTTACTGGGGGGAAAATTTAGAAAAGTAACAAACAATGTCGTTGTGAGAAAGTGAAGGTTGATTTCAAGTTAATGCAACTAACTAGGGCAAGTGTTCCCCATGACTTCATAACCACAAGGCGTTTTATACTACTGATCTATTTTGGTGGTTAGCATGCAATATTGGTAAATTAAGTTAACCTAAATTGTTGGTCCCCTATTTAGATGATTTTCACCACGCAACTTCGTTCATCTATGGGTGTATTCTTTACTAACCCTTACCCTTGATATCATATTAGCTATTCTCGGACAAGGTAAGTATATTAGATAAGGGTTGATAGCCTCAAATCTCCATTGTTAATCTCTTTCCCTATTCACTACCTCCACGGTCCGATAAGTAACAATAAGGCAAGTTCTAACATTTGCAACCGCAAAAACTCAATTAAAACGAAGGAGAAAGAATACATGCATAAACTCTGTTCAAAAATCACTAAGTATTTTACCTATGTGTGTTACTTTGTCATGGTTCCCACAACCCTAGTTGTGGTGGTTTTAGCCTATCATGTTTATAAGTAAATTAATAGATTTTATAATTAAAAGAGAAAATTAATACTTAAAACGATGATAGGAAGAACTCACTTGATTCACGCAAAAATCAAAAGAACAACATTACAATCGTATCTCAACTATGTCATCTAACACGTCTTAAAATTTACTATAAAAAATTGTTGTAAAACTTCAACTCGTGGAGACATTCAAACATAAAACTTGATAGCTATTACATGAAAATAAAGGGGTATTTATAGTAGTTAGATGCTTTCCTCATTCCTTGATGAATTTGGCTTGGGATTTAATTTTCCTTTTCCTAGTTGAAGTAGGATACATATTCCAGCCGTGTGTTATGCCCATGCCGCGTTGCGTTCTCCACTATGCCAAGAGAGGACTGCTTCGCGCCTGCCATCGCGCATGAAGAAGGCTGCTGCGAACCTGCCTATGCGGCATTGCTGCGGCCGAACCCGTCTAGCCTAGCGCCAGTGTGCTTCTACCTTACGCGGCTGTGTGCCAACCTCGTGCAACTTTCCATCCTTGCGTTCTTCAATCCCACTTCTTCACATTTGATCAATAAGCCACAAATACCTTCAAATTCATCAGTTTAAGCCCTAAAAACATCTCATCATGTATGTTAGCTAATTTCACAAATATATAACATAATCACATGCAAACACACATAATTTATTCTCAAAAAATAGTAAAATACGGGCAAAAATATGTCTATGAAGTGCGTTAGTACGCCCTTCATCAACACCCCACACTTAAATTACTGTTCATCCTCGAACAATCTACTACTTCTCTTATAACAATTAAGCACAAAATTCATCCTACGAATAAGTCTACTTACACTTAGGATCATGAGACAAATCAATGAAGCTCAAATAACTCACTCGCATGCATATAGGTTAAACATT